>JAUCBN010000048.1:10797500-13244817 GCA_035048815.1 Abelmoschus esculentus
CATCATTTTATTTATCTATTCCTTTATGTAACATGTATATTTGTTTATCTTACTTCATGTATTTATTTGTCACGTAATTTTTTTATCTTTTGCTTAAGTCACATTAATTTAACTAAAACAATGCGATGTCTTTTTGTTCGGTCATAACGGGTCTGACACCAGCCGTAGTGATGACGGTGTATGTGTTTACCTTTGAATATCAAGACTTTTAAAATATATTTGAATTTTTAATCAAATATTAATTTAATCTCACTTTATATCAAAAATTTTTGGACGGTTTTAAAATTCTAACACCATTTTTAATTAATTTAAAATTCTAAAATTAATTAAACGTTAATTTTGTAAAGGTGCAAATTTTTGGACGGTTTTAAAATTCTAACACCATTTTTAAATCGTAACTGATTCTCGAACACGTTTTCATTCCAATCTCTGATTTTTAGAGTATCCGGTCTACCAAAGTGACCGGTGGCAACTCCAATTGTTTTCCAACTTTTTAATTCTTTTTTTAATTATTTTCCAATTATTTTTCAAATTCTTTTTTTAACATTTTTATTCATTTTCCATTTTTATTTCTTTGATCCCTAATTTCTCTTATAAAACCTTAATTTCTTTCAATTCCCCAATTTTAATAAATTCCTAAATTTTCAATTCCCCAATTATTTTTCAAATACCTAACCTTAATCTCATTTTTTTTTTAAATTTCAAATCCCTAATTTTTTAATTTCCCTTTTTGAGATAAATTCTCAATTTCTCAATTTTAGCAATTTAAATAAAATCTCTAATTTTAAAATTTTAATCCCTAATTTCCTTCTTCTAATTTGTAACCCTAATTCCCAAATTTCAAAACCTAATTTCTGATTTTCAATTTTAATTCTCAATTTCCCTAATTTTTCAATTCCAAATTTGTAAATCCTAATTTTCAATTCAAACCCTAAATTTTTAATTTTTGAGACATTTTTTAAATTTTATTTCAATACTTTTAAATCTTAATTTTTAAATTTTTAGCGGGAGGGTCGCTACAATAAACATCATGTTCGCGATCATCAAACAAATAAGTTTATAAATGCTAAACGAACAAGCATCTTAAAAAAAAAATAAACATAAACAGAATACTAAAAATTTAAACAAATACGAATACCAAACATGTCTAATTAAATTTCCAAGGAATGTCATACAGAAAGTTCATATAATCCTCTGCAGATGATATCTGTATATTTCAGAGACCACTACGTTAAAATCCTACCTAATTCACGTCAGTCAAAAGGGGTAAATATGAATTACCTTATCTACAATAGGAGAGTGATAGGATAGTAAAAACCAAAGAGCGAATATGGAAATTCATTCTTTCAGCTGTCATTTCTTTAGATATATGTACATAATTTCTTCACAAATCTATAAATCTTGTTTAGTACTTCAACTTGGCAATTTATATGAACCAAGTTTTCAAACCGAGGATAAAAGGAAAATGAAAACTCACACCAGATATGTATAGAGGAAGGAAATAAAAGGACCTATGCTATACCCTATTGCACTTTTTTAGGTGAGCATATAACCTAGAAGGATAAAGATGTACCTCTCTTTCAGTTTTTCGGTCAAATGTATGCTACTTGATTGAGTCCATTGCTTTATTCCAGCATATGGTTCTTCTGACCGGGACTATCGGGCTTATCAAGCCTTCCACTTGCAGAAGGGCTAACTCTCCTAGAAGATCCTCCACTTCCATACGGAATGCAGTCATCACAGCAGCAAGGATATCCATTCCCCATGTTATGTCTGCCTATCGGATAGACCCGGTTTATTGGAACATGACCGTGCCCCATAGCACCCCTGGTGATGTCGTGTGGCCCTGGGGGCTTTTCAGACAAAAAATCTGGGCATGTTCCTGGAGATTGAATGCTGTACGGATGTAGTTGATGGTGGTTTTGGTGATAATGGTGATGTTGCTGGTAAACTTGGTGATTGCTATGGGTGCTAAGGTTGTAAAGGCTAGGAGAACTTCGGACTTTAGGCATGGGGGGTTTATTATGTTGGTTTGCACTCAAAACTAATGGTTCCATGGGGTAAGAGCTAGAAACAGGATCCGGAGAAGGTTCTTTAGGGGAAGTGCAAGCAGAGATGCTGAAGATGGAGCGGCTTGGGTAGACAGGGGTTTGCCTTCCACTAGTATTATGTGAACTCGGACGAGCTATGCCATTGATGGCTTCTATGTACCGCTGCTCAATGGAGTATGGATCAACATGGTTCGTTTGGTTCTCGACTATGATTGGGTTCGAAGGGAACAAGAAAATACGTAATTTTGGAGTTCCTTCGCTTTCGAGACAACGATACTCATCAACCATATGTTTGACATCCTCATCGGATTTTACAGTTACCAAGGCATCAAGTTCCTTAGGGATAGCCTGGAATTTCATAACCACGTCCCCTTCTACCATGCTGTTCATCTTCTTCATCAATTCTGTCACAGATATGGAAAATGTCACTTAAAAAAATGGCTTTATAAAAATGTGCTGATTTCTTCAGCTTTTAAGATAATCACATATTACAAATTTGAAGAGGAGAAAGGTTAGTAAGATTTGAATGCGTTCAAATTTATAAAAAACAAAGATGAAATGAGGGCAAACCTGAAAATTTGATATCCCCCGGCACCGCCACCATTCGAGTCTCTCCACCAACGTACTTGAGTTGACCGTCGCTTGGCCTGGGTAATATTTTCCCGCCATAGCTGCAAAGAAACTTGACTTTATTCCTCGGCGAGGAAGGATTCCTCGGCAATGAAGCCATCCCTTCATCGCTACCAACGGTTTCGCTCGCCGTCATTTGAGTCACCTGTTCAAGTGATTCAACTCGGGGACTCGTTGTTTCTTCTCAATGTCGTATCCGATCGCCAAATCTAAGCGTTAGCGTTTTCCTCCCTAATCTGGGAATTTTAATGATTTTTTTACCGAAACAGATTAAAATATGATCCAATATATGATACAAAATCTCGAAGCACTAAATTTAATTAAGAAATAAAATTATATTAATTAACAAAATAAAATACAATCGAAAATCCACAAGCTACCGAAACAAAAGAAAATTCACATTTCTAAAAATGAATCTGCGATTGGAATAATCAGAAGATTTAAATCGAAATGAGAAAACATAAATATTCCGTAACATCAATACAGAGAATAATCAAGAGAATGATATTGAATGAAACTAACAATTAATGTATCCAATTCAATTTTATGAAAGATTTTCAACTAACAATCAATGAATTCACCTAATTGAATCGAATGAATCAAAACTCACAGAAATATTCCGTAACTTCAATAAAGAGAATAATCAAGAGAATGATATTGAATAAAACTGAGAATTAATGCATCAAATTCAATTTTATGAAGGATTTTCAGCTAACAATCGATGAATCCACCTAATTGAATTGAATCGAAACTCACCGATTCCAATTCAGCCTCTTCGATCTACAGATTGATTTAAATACAGAAATTGTCTTCTTCAAAATCTATTGAAATAAATTACAACCGAATCAATATATGTTGTTGCAATCAAATCAATATGTGTGTATATACATATTGAACAGAGAATATCAGAGAGAATCTTCTTTACATTTCCAGAAAGAAAAAAATCCAGTTTAACCAAGCATTTCTAAAATTAAAAAGAGAAAATCTAGGAATTAGAAAACAAAATGAATAACAGAATTCTGTTCGATGAAATTATGTTATGATCAGAGCTTGTTGAACATCGAAGGCAAGAAAAGAAAAAGGCTGGTGGTAAACTGAAAATAGTAAATAAAAGATTTAATACCTAAAATGGCTCATCTACTTTACTGAAATTCTCATTTTAGTCCTTTACTGTTTTTTCCAGTTTGACCCTCAACTTTTAATTAGTTATCGATTTAGATCAGTGACAGAAACTCACTGTTATTTATCGAAGGGTCCTTTAGGAATTTTTTAAGCACAATAATAAACTATATATATTTAGATAGTCAATAAATAATTTTATCATGATTTTTTTAATTTTTAATATTTTCTCGTACCATAATCACCCTACCGGTTCTTATATACTTTGTTACTAAGGACGTAAAAACAGATAATTATATAAGTTTTAGGTTGGGTCTTATCAGATTAAGTCAAATCAGATATATATCATTTCAAATTGATTTGATATTTTAATTTGAATTGAGTTAATTCGGGTTCAGGTGGACTTCAATTAATTAACAAGTTAATTCGGGTTTAGGTGGACTTCAGGTTAGATTCAGTTTAAGTCGGGTTTATTTCAGTTTGGGTAATTTTAATTCGGTTCAATTACAGGTCAGTTTAATTTGGCTTCAAATTTGTATTAAGTTTGACATAATTAGTCGATAGACTTAAAGTTTGGTCATTTCAAGTGAGTTATTTAACGTATTTTACGAACACAAATCACATTAAAAATAAATATTATGTATTAAAATAAACAAAAATTTCATCATATCAAATTAAATTGACAAATAATTTATATTGCATATTAAATTATTATTAGGCATTAAATTATTTAACAAAATTTCAAACTTAATAGTATCAAATAAATATCTAAATCCAATCTTTCTTTTATTATATTTTAAATACATAGGGTCCAACAAAGTACTAGCCCACTAAATCTATACTCGTACTCTGACACATAGTCGATGCTGAAATCCAAACCTCGATGGTGCTCCATAGAAACCGGCTTCACCTAACCTACGCATGAAAACACATTTCGAACGCTGAGCTACAAAAGCTCAGTGGGTACGCCGTCACTCGGCCCAAAATCATTCATATCATAAGCAGTAAAGCAAAGCATATGAATATCGTGCATGATATGATGGTCTAGCATACTTGCCTATCACATGGCAGAAATGTAATGTATACTATCGCACACAGCATATATATATCACATCAAAACACATAAAAGTGAGGCCCTAGTCCACACAGCCTCGTGATCCTACACTCAGGATTGAGGCCGCCCTCAAATCCTATGTTCGGAATGTTACATCGAACATCTTCAAACGAGGCCGCCCAATGTTCGGAATAAGTAATCGGAATGGAGGTCGCCCAACCAATCCCATGTTCGGAATGTTACATTGAACATCTTCGAATGAGGCCATCCAACATTCGGAATAAAGTTCTTCAATACATCACCCGGAATATTACATCGGATGGCCTTCGACGTGTTGCAACACTTTTGGATATTCGGATTTCCATCAAGCAAGGACCCAACACACACAAATGATCCATCTAGGACCTTAACATTAAGACGTATTAAGACTTATCATAACTTAGTCTTTCGGGATTAAAATTATCAATCTTGGTCTTACAATTCATTTCGTTGTGTTAAAGATTTATAGGGACCTTTAATTACAATTACCGAACCTCATTCTCTACTTCGACTTAAGCAAGATTACAAAGGGGTATCGATACTCCCTATGCGGGGTGTCAGACATGCCTGGTACTGCCCACACCTCTGCCGCAGCAGACCCGTACCAGGAGATCTTACAAAGGATGGCAGCAATGGACCTCAGGCAACAAAGGTACATGGAGTACCAAAGAGATTTCAATGGCACCTTAGCCCAGATGCTGCTGCACGCTTTCCTGGAACAAGGAACACAATTTCCGGAGTTTCCCAGCAACATGTTCGTCACAGCCGCCCCTTACACCGAGACTACACCAGCCCCGGGAGGACCATGGTCGTTCTTCCATGCAGACCCTCAGCCTCAATACCAGGCTGTCGGCCCATCTAGGGTAGCGGATTCTGCCGCGGCCTCGTCTGTCAGCAGAAGGCCATCCAAGCGGAGGGACGTTTTCAGCACCCCACCCCGATCACCAATTATCATGGGCAGTCTATCAGCCGAGATAGATGCCTATGTGCACCAAAGTTCCACCGCCGCCGGACCAAGCACACATCACACCGGAGGAGCAACATCAATGGGAGGAGGAACGGACATAATGCTAACCGAAGAGATGGCTGATGTAGAACAAGGAGAAGAGGTAGAGGCCCCAATGCAACGGACACCACCCACCCGAGTCCAACCGCCATGGCAAGCAAAAGCGCAACCGTCGCCCTCACCAAGGACAAAGCAATCGGCAGCAAGGCCGAGGAGGAAAATTATCACAAGCAGCTCTTCGGAGTCACTTTAAAATTCTTTGTCCTCAATTCAATATTACTTGCTTTTACTGTTTTATTTGCTGCTTCTTATATTCATATTTTGTTTTGCCGCGTATTTCTTCAAATGTAAAGCATTGAGGACAATGCTTGGTTTGAGTTTGGGGGTGCAGATTCACTACCAAGGCAGTAATCTACTGCCGCAGCCTTGCCAAAAAGGGAGTATTCTAGTGATTTTTTTTAAATTTTTATGCTCACCGCCTTACTTGAATTAACTGCCTACGCTTTTGCACTGTTTATCATCAGTATTGCCTTAGTTTATTCTTTAAGGCTATAGAAATCTTTCTCCTTACCATGTTTAGGTTCTGTTAAGAAGATCTAACCTTAGGATTCTTAAGGATGAAAACTTAGAAGCTTACTATAGGAAGAACTTTAAACACTTTTGGGACTTGTTGGATTAGAGGAATTCTTTTAATAAACTTAGGTAATAAAGACTTAGATTTTTGGGAAAGTAACTAGAGGTGCCTACCACCGGCTCTAGAAAGTCTCTTCTTCATGCTAGAGGTGCCCGAAATTGGCTCTAGTATGTTTTAAGGAATATTAAAAAGAAAGAAGGAATTTAGTGAAAAGAAAAACACAAATCCTTGAGGTGCCCGAAATTGGCTCAAAGATTTGATGGTTGAGAAAAGAAGAGAACACTTAACCCAATTCTACTTGTCTTGAACTTAGAGTTTATCTAAGAAAGCCCTTAATCAAACTTGTCCACAAAAACGCACACACTCACAATTCTTATAGTTTGTTTCTAGGTAAACCCTTGGGTAGCCAAAAGGTTAAGACTAAAGAATAGGTCTAGCTATGGTGGGGAGAATAGATAGAAACGTAAGACCAAGAGAGAGTAGAGTTCGGCAAATTGATGGTTTGCATTGCTTGAGGACAAGCAATAGTTCGAGTTTGGGGGTGTGATAAGTGCTCAACACACTATCACTTTTTACTCCTTTTATGGGCATTAATCACCAAATATACACCCACTCGGGCCAATTCATGTGCTTAATGTGATATATTTAGAAGTTATGCTCATATAGATAATATTTACAGAAAAAGGCACGTTTTACTGCATTTTCATATCTGTGCAGGAGAACCATTGTCGCGGCAGCGATAAGGCCGAGGCAGGACCTGATGCCGAGGCAGCAACAGGAAGACAGGAAGCAAGACTGTAGGCGATGGAAAGATAAAAATCCAAGGAACGTGTCTGGACTCAAAGCCCATGAATCGAAGCTGGCTAGCATAAGGAAAAGCCCAAAGGAAGACCACGCGGGAAAACCCCTTTAGCCGAATTTAAACTTGGAAATATTTAATTATGTACTTGACTTGTTCCCTACTCCAAGTTGTATTCTACTTAGGAAAGGTTTGCCCTAGGTCTAGCCTATATAAAGACCTAGCCACCCAATGTATGAGACACGAAATACTTAAGGAGAGAGCCGATTTCTACTCTTGTCTTCTTCCTCTCCATTATGTTCTAAACCTTCTTAGGGATTAGGTGAAGGTTGTCGAGTATATGTGAGAGGAGATTGTAATTTGTCTTTGATTCAATGCAATAAAGTTATCAAGGTTTGTTTATCCTTTGTTATTCCTTGTTCTCACAATTGAGCTCGGGAGAGGAGATTGTGAGTAATCCATTTATCTAAGCTCGGGAGAGTTAGATTCACGAAAGGGGTAAGTACGGTGTTTCAATCGCGAAATACTAACTCGGCCTAGGGATAGGTTAAGAGTTTCATCGGCTAAAAGAAGTGTGAGATTGGTTGGTGAGTATAATTGGTTCACTCCAGGAGGTATCATCAAGGACTAGTCATCAACAGTACTCTGACTTAGGGATAAGCAGAGTCATTCAAGGACACTTTGCCGAACTTTAGTAAAGTCTACCCATGAGCAAGGGATTGCCGCGGCGGACAGTATTGTCGCTGCCAAGGCAGTAAACTGCAGTGCTGCCGAGGCAGTGATATACGATTGCATTGGACAGAGACAAGTCAATCAAATCCACAATACGACGCAACTGGATTCTAGCCTATCTCTCTCTCTTATTCCAACTCTTTATTTTATTTAGTTATTTTAGTTTAGATCAATCAACTCTCAATACCTGTGTTTTTACTTTTCTACAAAACAAGAAGGTGAAGAAAGCATATTAAGTATACCAGTCCCTGTGGAGACGATAATCCGATAAATTGCTTATCACTTATTACTTTCGATGTGTCCACTTGCACTAAACGCGCACTTTTGACACGCGACACCTACCAAGCAAGGGAGAAAACTTGGAGTTTGTTGCAGAAGTCTATTGCCGAAGCTTTCTTCAGTTTTCAGCTTCTGAATTCTTCTTCTAATATGTTTTGTCATATTTGTTGTGGAACACACTAATGAGCTTCATTATCAAATTTTCTCCATTATTTAAGTTTTTGAGTGAGTTCTTAAGAGTGCAAACACATTATCTAGTGAGGTTTTCATTTGTTTGTTCGTTTGTATTTTTTTCTTTAATAAAAATTGACAAGATTTTGGGTATAAGTCTTGAGTTCGTAAGAACTCTTTTATCCTAAAAGAAAAGATAAATTGAGTGAATTTTTAAAAAATCCTTAGAGATGAAAGAAAATTCAGATAATAGAGGTAGATTTAGTTAAGAAGTCGAAGCATTATAAATCATTGAGTCTAATTTTTAACTATATATTGCTTCCATCGAAGGTCAATTCATTATACCGATCGATCGTTTTGAGCCAAATAGTTGGCACCTTGAAGTTCTCATTTGATAGTGAGAGTATCTAAAAATTTAGGGTTTAAAGATTTATATTATAAGGTTTAAGGTTTAAATTTTAGAGTTAAATTATTTTAATTAAAAATAGGTTAAAAAAGAAATAATATATAAATAATTTGGGTTAAATTTATTATTTTTTGAATTAAGATTAAATTGTTTAAATATACAAATATATATAATTGAATGTGTTATTATATAAAAAATTAACTGTCACATTACCTTTTTAAAAAATCGTTAACGGGTCAGTTACCAAATTAAAACACACCTAAAATTTTAATAATAACAATAAAGGAAAATTCTACAACGGGTGTTGAAAACCGATGAATATTATTAAACTAATTAATAAAGATTAAAAAATTTAAGGACTCAATATATAATTATAAATTATTTAAAATATTTTTTTTATTAAGTTACTTTCTATATATATTATTTTATTTTTAAATAATTGAATAAAATACGAATTTAAATTAATTTTAAAAAATAAAAAATCTTAAACTCTAAAACCAAAATTTGAAACCTAAATCGGTAAACATTAAACTCTAAACCCTAAAATATAAAATCTCAAAACCCTAAATCAAAAACCTAAAATCAAAAAGCCTAAAAACACTAAACCATAAACACTAAATCTAAACCCTAAAATAACCAAAACCACTATATCTAAATCTTAAACTAATTTTGGGTTTTAAGTTTAAGGTTTATACTTTTTAGAGTTTTAAATTTTCTATTTTAGAGTTTAGGTTATGGTTATATTTTTAGATTTTATAGTTTATGGTTTTATTATTTTAGGGTTTAACGTTTATGATTTAGTGTTTTAGATTTTAGGATTTAATATTTAGTATTTTTAGCTTGAGTTTAGGGTTTTAGGTTTTGGATTTAATATTTTTTATTTTTAAATTAAAAATAATTTAAGTAAATTCTTTAAAAAAATATAATATAATATATATATATAATTTGTTTAAAATTTTCTTTGAAATTATGTGTTTAGTCCTTGAAATTTTTAATTTTTATTAATTAATTTAATAGTGTTCAACAGTGTTCATGTTAGTAGTGTTCAGCAATGTTCGACGCACGTGATAAACTCATCTTAATAATAAAATAAATAAAAATTTAATTATTAAATTAAATAATTGATCAAAATTCAGTTAATGAACTTTACTTTAAAAAAGGATCATCCATTTTTTTAGAATTAGGATTTTTTTTTTTTTTCTTTTGTATGAAGCTCAAATGGCTCAACATCACTTAGGCCCCACGAGCGTGGAAAATTCTCACATCAACATATGAAACTGCATGGAAACTTTTATTGTATAGCGGCAAAAATAGGGAAACCAATGTATCTATGAAACTAAACTACATATACAGAAAAGTCAAACTCATGATAATTAATACCAATCTGTTCTCTCTTAAATTTCTGTCTGAAAGACATTTTAATGCAATCTTTGCAGACATTATTGACTTCAGACCAGTAGGTAACTGTATTCTCTTCCAGTTCTTTTCTCTGTATTCTCCTTGTTCTGTATAATTTATTTTCATCCTTAGGAGTTTAATACATCCACCAGATAGTCCTTGCAAAGGTGAATTTTGATTGTTGAAAATTTATACCATGTTGAAAAGCTTTTCTAGTAATTAATTTTGATGTTTTCTGGTGAAAAATGAAAATGAGTATCAAGAAAAACCAGCTGCTCTTTATTTCTAGAAGTAGCTCAAAGATTGGGTTAGTTTCAGGCAGTTGAAGAAGCAACTTAATTTTGCTAGTTTTATGGAGACATCTATTCATGTTCATGCAACAGAGATTTTTGGTTAATAGGAGCTAAGTCCACCTGCCTGGTCAATGTTTAGAGTCAAAAGGTATTTATAGGTGAATTGGGGTTAAAAATTTGGGAATAAGGGATATATTTATGGGTTTGTTTTATTGTAGATCAAGTGTTTGATGGAAGTTCATGTTTTGTCTATGTATTGCCTGAGCTCTGAATTTTTAGTGTTTGTGAAAATGGGCAGGTTTGGGTTCATTTGATGTTGGTTTGAGCATCCAAATCTACCAACAAAGCTTAGTGTGGAAATCTTTTTTGGTTAAGAATAGTGATATACCAGTCAAATGGCACACGCGGCTTCGGCTCAGAAGGCGGCTGAGATTGCAGTTGGGTCTATTGGGTGTGGCTATAATCTAGCTCTTGATTTAAAGTTGAAATATTGTTATGAAGATGGAATGGATTCACCCTTGATCGAGTTTGAAGATGTTGGATGTTACGATGTAGCTTTGCCTGGTGGAATCTCTGTCCCCAATGTATCCAAGTTGATCAAATGTAATCAAGGCAAGGACAAGAGGAACAAGTCTGATGTTATCTCTTTTCAGCAGGTAAATTCATTTGTTTCAGCTGGTAAATTTTATTTATTCCAACAATTAGTTCATAATCTTCAGCCTTGATAGTTATGAACTAGGATAAAATTCCTTCATTCGAGTTCTCTTCTTTCTCCCTTACTATGTTGTTTCTAATTATTACCTCAGTTCTCTTCCGGTAAATGAAATGAAGTGTGGAGATTATTGATTAATAATGATTCTCTTTGTTTTAAAGTCTTATCTGCCAAGTATTTTCCTATGGGGAAGGTTTTGGATGCCAATTTGGGGATAGACCTTCTTTTATATGGAAAAGTATCTTTAGAACAAAAGAGGTTTTAAAGGGGAGGTTTCATTGGAGGGTTGGTATTAATAATGAGGTGTGCATGTTTAAGGATAGATGGAGAGATGATAAACCAATTATTTTAACTGGTAATTACATGGATGCAGCTATTCCTATTAAATGTAGTGAATTCATGAGGCCTGGGGTTAATGAATGGGATGAAAGGAAGGTGGTACAGGTGTTTAGTAGGATGGATGCTGTTTCTATTTTGAAATGCCCTATTGCTGCTGAAGATTCTGATTTGTTGGTTTGGGGTCATCATCCCTCAAACAGTTTTGTTACTAGGACTGCTCATCAATGGTTGTGTGATTTGAGGAATGGTGAAAGTGTTGCTTCTCCTATTTGGAAAGCCTTAACTAAACTCCCTACCCTTCCTAAGATAAAAATATTTGGTTGGAGAGTTGGGAATGATGCTTTACCCACAGAACAGAAATTAGCTTTAGCTGGTATTGGTTCTGGGACTTGCAGGTTATGCAATAATGAGGAGAAAACTTTGGTTCATGCTCTTAGAGATTGTCAGATGTTGGAAGGAATTTTTAAATTAAGTGGTTTAAGTCTGATTCTTCCTCAAGGTGTTTTCAGAGATTGTAAAGAATGGATAGAAATGGCCCTGAGTTCTCTTAATTCTGACCAGTTTACCTTTTTTATTATTTTGCTGTGGGATATTTGGAATAGGAGGAATCACTGGTTGCATAATGGAGTTTTGAGAACTGATAGGATGGTAGTTGATAATGCTCAACTTCTTTCTTCAGGTTTTTTGCAGGCAAGTGAGGTGTTGGTTACTAAAGTGCCTTGTAGCATGGCTCCTAATTGGTCTCGACCAACTGATGATACAATCAAGATCAATGTTGATGTTGCTTTTCTGGAGTCCTCAGGCCAAGCTGTTGTGGGGATCATTGCTAAGGATAGATATGGTTTAATGATTGATGGTGTGGCCTTTAAACTGCATGGTGCACATTCTGCAGAATCAGCAGAAGCTTATGCTTTTTCTGAAGGTATAAGATTAGCTATGGATAATGGTTGGAGGAAGGTACAAATTGAAAGGGATTCTATGGCCATTGTTAACAAGCTTAATGCTGCTACTCTTTATAGATCTCTGGCAGCTTGTTATTTGAAGGAAGCTCACGTTTCTTTACTTTCAAATACTGATTTTTCTGTTTCTCATGTTAGAAGAGTTACAAATAGAGTGGCTCATGAGTTAGCTCACTGGGCTTTGTCTTTGTTAAGTCCTTTTTATTTTCCGATTGAAGTTCCTACTTGTATTGAACAACTTGTGGTGAATGATGTCATTTTTGGCTAAGTAATGAATTTTTTGTTTTATCAAGAAAAAATGAAATGAAGTGATTTAAGCCCTGAATGGTGAGCCTAGAACATACCTTAACCGGTGGAGCAGCCCATCACCGTTGATTGTCCATCAATATAAAGAGCCTAGTATGTTTAAGAGAGCTCGCAGGAAACTTTACAATGTTTGAAATGGGACAATTTCCAAAATACAAAAAGATCTACCCACACCCTATGGTTCCTCTACCCTGCCATGGCCATGTATATACATGGATGGCCCTTGGAACATGATCCGGTTATGGCGCCCCATTATATATGAGTGGCCATGACATATTGCACTTAGAAATAGGATGGTTTGGCTTGGGGTTAAATTCTTATTGTTTACTTAAACGCTTGCAAGCTGATGGTTGTTGGTTTCTTACCTCCCAAATGTACTAATTTGTATTTTTTTTTTCACTATTAACAGTTGGAACATTTGTCTCTGGCCTGGCAAAGAAGCACATAACGTTTTGTTAGTTTTTGCTCTCTAATTAGTCTTTCCTTTTTTTTTCTAGGCAGATGTCAGAACAGTTCAACCATGAATTGTCTCTGAATGGGAAAATTCCTTCTGGTTTGTTTAATGCAATGTTCGACTTCTCCGGTTGTTGGTACAAAGATGCAGTCAACATTAAGACCCTAGCTTTCCATGGGATATTCATCACACTTTATACAGCTTCACTGGAGAAATCGCAAATGGTACTCCATGATTATGTTAGGAAAGCCGTTCCATCGTCATGGGAACCTGCTGCCTTAGCGAGGTGAAGTAATTGAATTAGAAATATGTTTACAATCATATAGTGCCAACATAAACTAAATACAGTCTAATCGTGCAAGAGTGTGATCATCTGGTTCTGTCGTTCCAGATTCATCAGGACATTTGGAACTCATATTATAGTTGGTGTGGAGATGGGTGGAAAGGATGTAATATATGTAAAACAGCAGCACTCATCGATTGTTCAACCAGCTGATTTATATATAAAATTGGAGAAGTTGGCTGATGAGAAGTTTTCAAAGAACAATGCACAAAGTCGGATCGACTCAAAACAACTGAAGCTAAATAATCAGGTTGTTTATAATGCTAAACATCTTATACTTTACTCATGGATTCACCATTTTGTATCACCAAGCAATACATTTATCAGTTCAAAGAGCAACTGTGGAAGTTTTTCAAATATAAATCTCAGTCATCTGCTTCTTATTCGCCTCCTTTGCAAGTAGTGCATGTTCTTATTTGTAAATTTTATATGCAGGATATCTCTATACTTTACAAAAGGAGAGGTGGAAGAGAGGAAATGAACTTATCACATGCTGAGTGGCTACAAACTATTCAGGTTCAGCCTGAGGTAGTCTCAATGTCCTTCGTTCCAATTACGTCTTTGTTAAGTGGAGTCCCGATGAGCGGATTCTTGAACCATGCCATAAATCTCTACTTACGATGTAAGCATGATGAGCTTTGTCCATTGTTTGTTGCCAACAGTCATGGTTTGTTGTTTTTATAGATATCAAGTTTATCTACACATTTGTTGCAGGAATCATTGTGATGCTAATAGTATAAAGATTTTAAACTATTTCAAATGGATGACTGTCGAAAATTTATTTGACAGATAAACCTCCACTTGAAGAGCTACATTTGTTTCTGGAATTTCAGCTACCAAGGCTGTGGGCACCGGTTTTCAAAGAGTTTCCCCGTGGTTTACAACACAAGCGACAAAACAAATCGTTTTTACAGTTCAAGTTGTGGGGTCCCAAGCTTTATGTTAACACCATTCCAGTAAAACTTCTTTTCGTACTCTTCAAATCTCTGCTGTTTTATCACTAAAATGTTCTTCGGATCTCTTGTTTCATTATCACGCAAGTGTACACCGTGGAGAAATTTATCCTTGAATCTGACAACATTTTAGGCTGTCGAATGCATACCATAATTAATGCTAGAAATCTGATATACCAGAGTTGATAGGAAAATTTTCGATTCATGACCATTAGATGAACATTTTTCTTGTTTCTTGTGCTACAAGAAAGTCCTTCTGTGGAGGTGATTTCCTTCAAATCTCTAGTATTAGCATGGGGATTTGTATCAAAACTATTCATTCTATTTCTGTTAAAATCAGTACTTACTATTGTTACCAATTCCATGACAGGTTGATGTAGGTAAGAGACCAGTTACAGGTCTTCGGCTGTATCTTGAGGGTAAAAGAAGCAACCGGTTGGCTATCTACATGCAGCACCTTTCTTCGCTACCGACCTATTTTCAACTCGTTGATGAACCCGTCGATACATTTCCTCATCCAGAGTCCTATGATAAAAGATACTTCGAAAAAGTTCGATGGAAGAACTTCTCTAGAGTTTGTACTTCTCCGGTGGAGGCTGACAATGATCATTCCATAGTAACCGGAGCTCACCTACAGGTAGAGAAATATGGATTTAAAAGCATTCTCTTTTTACGACTTCATTTCTCTACTGTTTTGGGAGCGGTAATCATGAGGCATTCGGAGTGGGATGGATCGTTCGGATTCGCACCTCAGTCTGGTGTCCTATCTTATCTGTTGAGTAAGTCTCTAATGCCACCTCCGCCACAACCTAAGCCACACACAAGCTCTACAGTTTACCCTGGTGGCCCTCCAATGCCGAATTACACTCCGAAGCTATTGAAATTTGTTGATACGGCCGAGATGAAAAGAGGGCCACATGATCCTCCTGGATATTGGGTTGTTTCCGGGGCAAGACTGGTTGTTGAGAAAGGCCAGATTGCTCTACGGGTAAAGTATTCCTTACTAACTGCCATACTACCCGATGAGATACCAGAGGAGCATTAGCACATTTTTATTCAGTTTTTTCGTAAAAATTAGGAAATGATGTTCTGGTAGTAAGATGATTATGCATGCTGATGAGGAACTCAGCAAGCCCCGGCTACTGTGGGCAAAACCGGAAGCCGTCAGGCAGGTGCATCTACCCTCTTTTGTCCTAGTCCTCGACCGGGGTCTGAATTTCTAGAGAGAGCAGAGACTTCACCGGGGTCTGAATTTCAAAGATTGGTTGTCTGAAGTTGAAGGAAGAGTGTAGTTGTAGCATAGTATTCAATGTGGTTAAATTTATTTGTGTGCTAAATGAACCCATGAAAGTACTCATAAACATGTAAACTCTGCCACTGCTGGATACTATCCTTCTTATGCGGACTTGAAAGCAAATATGTTGGAAATTTTATTTTAAAAGAGAATGAAAAATATTAAAGTAGAGTATAATAGATAAGATTATTTAATTAATTTTATTTAAAATTATGAACTATAAATGAATTAAAATAACTTATTTTAAAAATTTATACAAAAATTGGATTTGATTAATCTTTAAAAATTATTTTGGTTAATTATTTTCAGATTAATTTTTGATCTTATGTTGTACTAATTAAACAGGTAATTGAAATATTTTTATTCGAGTAATAATTTTTTTACGTTGCTTATTAAAATATGAAATATGATAAATTTAATAAAAAAAATAAAAAATATATATTTTCTAAACTTTTTTAAGGATTAATTGAATTTTTCAATTTGTATAACCATGTCATTTGAGAGTTACCAAAATATTAACAATTCAAAAGTTAAGTTATTAAATTAAAAAATTTTAAACTTTTGTGATCAAAATAGGAGTGAGAAGAATGTTAAATAATTGTTGTTGTAGTTTACCCATTTTCAATTAAGAAAAATGAACTTTAATGACAAATTTTAACGAAATGTAATGGTAGAGATAATATCGAATATAAACTAAAAGTTAAGTGACCTTAACAAATGTAAATTAAAAATTAAGTGATTGTATTAAATATTTTAAAAATAAAACAATCAAAATGAATATACCCTAAAAGTTCAAGGACTATTTATATAGCTTATCCTATAAAAAAATTAAAATCTATATTTAAGTCTCAAACTTAACATGTTAGCATAAAATTTCTAACTTAATTTAACTAAAACCACAATCATTTTCATAAAATCTATTTTAACTTTAAATATTCGAATTTTTTTTTCATAAAATCTATTTTAACTTTAAATATTCGAAAAAAACAAAGAGTTAAAAACTATATGAAATGACATCGGTAAACGTATCGGAGCCTTGCTTGCATATCGTCTCTATAGTATTTTCGTTGTGGATTGGAATAACCCCCTTTAATTTTAAACATGTGGCTTGGCCTTCTTTATCAAATCCCTTACCTCCCAAATTAGATAAATGTTTATAGAAGGGGTATGTATTATTCGGTTTTAATTGAATTAACTAATCGAATTAAAATTATTTTAGTTAATTCATTCGGTTTTAATTGAATTAACTAATTGAATCAAAATTATTTTAGTTAATTCATTCGGTTAAATTTTGGTAAATTCGGTTAACGGTTAATTGTTTTTGAAAATTCGATTATCAGTTAATTCGGTTCGAAATCGGTTAATTAACTGAATTAAATAAAATTATTATATATTAAATATATATTATATATATTTATTTTTAGTCATTTAACTTTTAAAAAATTATAAAATTATAAAATGTTCATTAAATTTTTTATAAAATAAAATGGTCACTAAATTTTGTATTAAATTATTATAAAATAAAAGTTTGGTGACTAAAAAATTATTTTAACATAATTTAGTGACATATTATGTAATTTAACTTAAATTTATAATAAATTTCGGTAAATTCGGCTGATTAACCTAAATAATTTCATTTCGGTTAAAGATAATTCGATTCGGTTAACGATTAAGATTTTAAAATTTTTGATTAATTCGGTTCGGACACTGACCGAGTTAACCGAATGCACACTCCTATCTCTAAATCTACATCAGAATGATATCAACAACTGCTAGACAATCCCTCATATAATAATCCAAAGATCCACAATCATAACAAACTATGAATGTCCCCCAATACTCGTCTCGATGCTTACATCCACAATAATCACAAACTAGTGCGTTCCTACTTTTTATGAGCCTTTCAAATTCATCATGAATGAAAATATTGAATGCCTCTTATGGATATCAAACTTTAACTTATGAGACGGTCTCTAATTCTGGTTTAAGATCCTCTACCTTGATTTCATAGGTCTATATTCCTCCTAGAATAAGACTATAAATTATTGGTTCTCCCACTTTATTAATCATCTTCGACAACCGGGCCATAGGTTAAAATTTATACTTGCTCAAGCAATTTGATATTATCAATTAAATCTGAAAATATTTTTAATGGGCAGTAACTAAGTAGGTATTCTTCTTCGAACCTTTCAAAAACTTCTTACACTTTATTTTTTCTGAAAAAAAAAATCTAACTTATAAACATATCTACTTGACTATTGGAATTTTTGTTCATATTTAAAGATTAATATTTTTTGATCAAATGATCGTACCGATCATTTAAACTATCAATGCGAGCTTCATCCACATATTTTTTTCTCGAGTTCATTCAAGAAGTTATCCTATGTAGATTGGTTAGAATATCATTCCACAGTCTTACAATCACTAATAATTAAAGTATAAACCGAATCTCCAAACTAATTTTATAACCTCTACCAAACAATCAACTTGACACATAATCCCTGTCAATCATCCTTTAATCTTACAATCACTAATATAGTAGTACCCTATAAAGAAACTGGGCTTATTGATACATTGAATACAAGTATAACTGCGTATACATTATAAAACAGTTGAAAGATGTTTAAACTATATTTTAAGTTAAATAAATGTATAATGTTTAATTTTATAATTTTTCTAAGATTTTTCATTAACGATCATTTATTTATTTTTTTGTTCTCTAGTTAAAACATGATACATGACATATTAGTGCTAGAAGTTGGTTTTTAATGAAAAAAATAAATATTATTGATCAATTAATATATTGTTATGAATAAAGTAAAGAATAAGAACAAAATAGATGAAGAAAGATAAGTGACAAAAAGACAGAAAAGTCTATATTTATAGAAATATGATGAAAGTAAAGATATTTATAAAGTGTAAGAGGTTTCATGAAAGTAAAGATCTTATCCTTGAACATTAAAGTATTATTTAATATATGTATGTCCATCATAAATAAAGATATTTATAACACTTCCCTTTGGATATCCATAAAGATTATGTTCCTCGTTAAAACCTTACTAAGATAAAAACTCTGTGGAAAAAAATTCTTAGTGAAGGAAAAAGAGTACACACATCTTTGATACGCATAACATGTTGCCTTATTAAAAACCTTACTAGGAAAACCCATTAGGACAAAACATCGGTTAAGAGAAAAAGAGTGTAACGCGTATTTACTCTCCCTCATGAAAATATCACATAAGATCTTTGAATATTCATAATTCAATATTGAATACAATCTTCAAATATTAAAGTGGATTATGCACTAGTGGAAAAATCTTCCAAATTATTGATTGAAATTATTCATCGAATATTATTCTTCTGAAGATCATAAGGGACGAAACTTTAAAGAAATATGTTTCGTTTTGTCACATTTGATGTATCCACCTTGAGATATAAATTGTGCATTATCTCTACACAAGATAGCTTGCATCTTATCTTTTGAAAGCAATTCACATATCTTCTGGATATGTTTAGCCAAACACATATTTCAGTTTTGCCTCAAGCATAGTAATTGTTTAAAGGTAATGGTCTCGTGGCGCTTAAATATTATTTTTGGACCATCTAAGATATGATGCTTCCAGATCAAATAATGTATATATGATGCTTTTTGACCAAAAATATCATCACCCTTTTCTTGAGACGGATGGACCTTTGTTTACATTAAGAGACCTAGCAACCATAAGGGTGATCAATGAATATGTGTTTTGCATGTAAAGTCTCTTTAAAAACTTTCTGTGTATGTCGATTGATGCACAAGGATTCCATTGTTAAGGAGATCTCTCTATGAGTCTCAATGATATTCAAATCATCGACATATACAATAATAACAAATTTAGATTTAAACCTCTTAATAAAAATGTTTTGGGAAATTAAATAATTCATATAGCATTATGCTAATAAGTATTCAATGAGGTGATTATACCAAACACGTCTAAATTGTTTCAAGCCATAAAAAGATATATTCAATATGATTGAATAATATTCTCGAGAACTTCAATTAACTACTTCTAACAATCTAAATTTTTCTAAAAGTTTCATGTGAATATTAATATCAAGAGGCCCATAAAAATAGGTTGTAACAAAATCCATTAGGCGAAAACTGAGTAATTTTATTTATTGTCAGACTGATAAAAATCTAAAAGTAGTTGCATCAATAACTGAGGAATATATTTTCCTCATAATCGATTTCATTTCTTTGTGAGAATCCTTGTGCAACCAAATGAGCTTATATATCGTGATTTCTCCTTTTGATTTCTCTTTCTCACAAAGGCTCATTTATATCCACGAGCTTTATACATTTCAATGTACGAACTATAGGCCCAAATACTTCTCTTTTTGAAAGAGATTTTAATTTCGCCTCAATTGTCTCTTTCCATGTTGGTCAATCATTTCTTTGTTTACATTGCCCAATTGATAATGATTCATGATCCACATTATCAAATAAAATCTCTAGTGCTATATTGCATGCAAATATATTATCGACGTTGATTTAATTTTAGTTCTACTTATTACCAGACATGACATAATCTATTGAGATCTCTTTATTATCAGCTACCTAAGTCATGTCAATATCTCTATTGGATATCTTTTAATCTCTTTTTCATATTTTCGTAATACGTTGATTTCTCAATCAAACCATCATAAAATATAGCTCATTTTCTTTTTCGAGGATTTTTATCTTTGAGACCTACTTGTCTACCACGCTTCAAGCATAAGTTAGACTCATTAGCAACTAGAGTTTATCCTTCCGGGACATCAAATTTAATCGAAGCATTCATAGTTGGTATATGTGACTTAGTTACTCTTTTAGGGTCAGCAAAATTGATGGAGGCTGGAAAGTCATGCTTTTATGATGAAGCATTCGTCCATCCACATTTGTCAGATTGTAGTATTTAAGATGTCGAACCCACGAGGATTGGCTTTACTTACGCAATTTATTCTTCCTACACAATGGAAAATTAAAGACACAAATAATTGAAGTTGATTATAACTAAGGAAACTAATTAAAGCAATAAAGATAAATGACCAAGAAATCAAGGATGGAAAAATGGGGTAGGTTAGAGTGCTTCGTAGTGTGGGTTCAATTGACTTGTTTCTGTCTCATGCAATTGTACATCACTACCTCGGCAGTACTGCAGATTACTGCCTTAGCAGTAACGATACTTGTCCGCCACGGCAATCCCTTGCTCTTGGGTGGACTTTATCAACGTTCGGCAAAGTGTCCTTTGATGACTCCGCTTATCCCTAAGTCGAAGTACTGTTGGTGATCAATCCTTGATGATACCTCCCGGCATGAATCAATTATAATCATCAACCAATCCCACACTTCTTTTAGCCGCTGAAACTCTTAACTTATCCCTAGGCCGAGTTAGTATTTCGCGATTGAAATATCGTACTTATCCCTTTCGTGAATCTACATCTCCCGATGCTAGATAAATAAATCTCTCACAAACTTCTCTCCCGAGCTTGAATGCAAGAACAAAGAATGGCAAAGGATAAGCAAACCTTGATATTTTATTGCATGAAACAAGAAGACAAAGTACAATTTTCTTCCATAACTACTCCACAAACTAACCTAAACCCCAAGGGAACGATGGAGGAGTTTAGAGTTTTTCTATGAAACTTGATTTCGAGATATCCTCCTCTCAACATAGGCTATGGTTTATATAGGCTTGGCCTAGGGCAAACCTTTCCAAAGTAGGAATACAACTTGGAGTAAAACACAAGTTAAGTACATAAATAAAAGATATTTATTTTATTTCCTAGTTTATTCCTATAAGGATTCTTTTCCCACGTGGCCTTCGACCTTGACTTTTCGTGTGTTCCTCAGCTCTAATTTCTATGCTGCTTGTCTTAAAACTTCCACCTTATTTTTCTCTTTAGATCACCTATCATATCAACATTTATGTTCCAGGTGCTGCCGCGACCTCGATGCTGCCGCAGCCTTCAAGTGCTGCCGAGGCAGGTACTAATCTGCATTCCAGCTTTGGTTTCCAGCATCCATCATGCTATCTAACATTACCTATGTGGTAGTTTCTTGTCTAAGAGAAGAAACCATTAACCGTACCTGTTTTATGCCAAATAATAGATAAATTCATGAATTAAGTATTGGGATGCTAAAATATAGAAAATAAGCGGAATTATCCATTATTGCCATTAAATCTGTCTTTATTAGTAGTCATCGAATGGGAAAATGATATAAAAGATGAGGACTTTTAGGAACTCATCACACCCCCAAACTCGAACTATTGCTTGTCCACAAGCAATGCAAAAGATAGATTTTTAAGTAAGGAATTTTAAAGTAATATACTGTCCTGCCTGCCGCGCAGAATTCTTTTCTTGACTCGGCCTCTTCTAGATTCTAGGAATTCCTCGGAACTGGACTATGAGTCTTGGTGAGTGTGTGCGTAGCTGTGTCAAAGTTGATTCTCTAAGTTCTAATCCTTTTTCTAGCTCAAGACTTCCGACTAAGATTTTTCTTCAATTATTTTTCTTTCCTTTTTCCATGTTTGGTATATAAATATATATTACTATATACTTATACTTCTTGAGCCAGTTTTCGGGCACCTCAAGTGTTAACTACTCTTACTAGAGTCAATTTCGGGCACCTCTAGTAAGTGGGAAAAAGGTTGAGTCCTAGAGCCAATGATGGGCACCTCTAAGAACTATACTAGATCCGGTGATAGGCACCTCTAGTTAAAATCTAAGCCTAAGTCCTTATTGCTTTTCAAAGAAAAGAACTTCTAAAATCAACTAAGACTAGTAGTGGTTATGTGATTTCAGGCTCATAGTCTAATCCTAAGTACTAATCCTAAGAGACCTTTCCGAATTCAAGTCTAGTGAATGGTGCATACTGCTGCGGCGGTTGGAGAATATATTGTTGACGAGGTAGTTTCAATAAAATTCACCAGACTTAATTTTTTTTTACATAAAACTGTAATTGTTGTAAAGACAAAATTTAAGGCAATAGTAGGATAATCCGAATAATTTCCATACATGGCAGATATTTTTTATAAGGCAGAAGATTGGATTAATACTCCTCCAAACTCGAGGGATGCATTGTCCTCAATGCATGTATCTGAACGTATGGCAACAAGAAAAGACAAGAAAAAAATAAGAGACAAGGAAAAGATAAACCAATTTGTATATGTTGAGTCTTGGCTTCTTCTGTATCCTGAGGGTCATCAGTTTGTGTAGAGTTTGTTGAGAAATAAACTAAAAACTGCACTGGAAAACAATAATGAAGAAGTATGAAATAAAATAGGGGAGATGAAGTTCGATAATAACAAACCCGCCTTCACTTGCGTTTGGGCGACCAACCACCTTAGCCGCATCTTAGGTGGGACGGTAGATTTGATTTTTGGACTGTTTTATGTGCTTCATGGCTTCTCCTTCTTGAATTTCCTTCCTAAGATAAAACAAATAACTCAAACATAATTAAACTTATTTCCTAAAACAAATAACTCAAAAATAATTAAACTAATTTTCTAAGATAGTAGTGCAAGAAAAATAAAAAGGAAAGTTGGAATCCTCAATCCCTGGCAACGACGCCAAATCTGATGGAGGCTGGAAAGTCATGCTTTTATGATGAAGCATTCGTCCATCCACATTTGTCAGATTGTAGTATTTAAGATGTCGAACCCACGAGGATTGGCTTTACTTACGCAATTAATCACATGTTAGTCTTAAGCGTATTATTATTGTCCATACCCATAATAATACTTGACGAAGGATCTTTTAATAATAATACATATATTATTATATGGACCTTATTGTTTCTCAGTTTATGTTATACATTGACACATATATCTGAAAACAACAATGGTAATGCCTTTATTTAATAAAATTGGTAAATAAAAGTATCATTACAATCATCATATGATTGGTCTTTGCGCATATTCTAACAGCATTAGGCTCCGACGTTTGGGCCTCGTTTAGGCTTCGGGTTGAGTGTTTGGCTGGTTTAAGAGTTGGGTTGTCTTTGGCCCAAAATGATTTTATGAGAGGGTTTTTTGGTAATTTGATAATTGTGGACAAAGAGACAAGGGCGAGAGAGAGTTTCTGCAAAAAGAAATTGAGGGAGGTCATTGGGTTTTCATCATCTTCTTCCTCTCTTCTCCAAGGAGAAGTTTTGTTAAAGGTGCAAATTTTGTTGGTTTTATTGAGGGATTTCGTTGTGAGTGTTGAAGGTAAGTTATAGAGATTAAGGAGATCTGCAAAACAAGTTAAAAAAATGTTGAGTTTGGAGGAAGATTGTTTGTAACACCCCGATCCTAATCCAGATCCGAAGTGCCACATTTGGGTCACCCAAAACCCGACTCGTCAAAAATCTTTTAAAAGCACGTGCTCAAATACTTGAAATATCACGTTTCATAAATCCACGTAAATCAAAATAAAATATAATAAGGAGTTTACAAAACAAGAGCTCATTTCAAAAATACATTATCCGACTCAAAATAAAACCCAAAGTAAAGATACGAACTCGATATGTAGTAAGGTCCTATGAATACATTAAGTCCTACTAAAGATCAAATATTGTACTCTTAAAACGGCTCCGGTGCTGGGAAGTCCTTCGTCGATGTGCCCCTCCAAAGTTACCTATCACCTACGCACGGAAAAACCACAATTCCGCACGCTGAGCTAACAAGCTCAGTGGTACATCTCAACTCTAACAAATCATAAGTATCATAAAACGAGCGAGAAAGATAGTATAGTAAAGAGTGCATAGAAAGACTTCTAACAGACTCGTCTAACACATGGCATAAAGAGATGTACATTAACGCACACATCATACATGTGTCAACCAAAATCAAACACAAGGTAGTGAGGCCCGCGTACACACAACATCGGGATCCTACATCCGGGATTTGAACCCCGCGTCCACACAACATCGGGATCTTCGAATGAGGCCTACGTCCACACAGCATCGGGATCCTATATTCGGGATGGTCTTCAAATCATCACCCGGAATGTTATATCAGATGGCCTTCGACGTGTTGCAACACTTTTGGATATCTAGATTTCCATCAAACAAGGAATCGATACACACAAATGATCCACCTAGGATCTTCTCATCAAAACATATCAAGACTCATCAAGACTTAGTCTTTTGGGGTTAAAATCATCAATAGTAGTTTAACAATTCCTTTCATTGATTAAGATTCATTAGGACCCTTAATTACAGGTACCGAACCTCAATCTCTACTTAACTTGGTAAAATTACGTAGAGGTATTGATACTCCTAATTGGGATATCGAAACACCCTGTATCGATACCCACCCAAAAAGGGTATCGAAACACCGGTATCGATACTTGTACCGATACCCTTTGACCAACTTTAAAGTCAACGAAAAGGGGCATATCCGCTTCGATACTGGTATCGAACCAGAAATGCCACTGGACAACTCAGTATCGAAACGCAGGCAAGGCGTATCGATACACCTGCCTTTCTCGCCTAAGTTTTGCCTATAGGGTATCGATATACCTTCCCCGTGTATCGATACGCTTGCACGAATTTACAGGTCTAAGCTTGTAAAACTCTAAGAAACCTTCCCTTATCTACACAGTTGATTCCCAAATTGATTTTACGAGTTAATGAAGCATACAAGATATTTTCCTACCATTTCTACATACATTTAACCCCTAATACGAATTTCACCATTTTTAGGGTTCTAAGCTCCCCAAACCCCATCCAAGTATTCTATAACCAAACAATCCATCCAAACAACATTTTATGAGACATATGAAGGGTAAGAGTCAAAGATGTACTGACCTCAAGCAACAAACTCGGATTCAAGCTTCTTCCTAGCTTTTCTCACCTTCAAGCTTTGATTTTGAGCCTTCCAACATTTTCCCACCAAAGCTAAAGATGTCACCCTTGGTTGATAGATCTCTTCAAGCTGAACAGAAATCCCTTGATGACCAAAACGGGACTCCTTCTCAAAAGCAACAAGTTTCCATCTTTCTCTTGAGTTGAGGAGAGGAAGAATGAGAGGATTGGAGAGATGATAAAAAGATGACCCCTAAACTAAAGGTGGCTGGTCATAAGTGAATGGGCAAGGAAATTACTCCTTTGCCCTTCACTATCATCTTTTTATCCAATCCAACCCAAAAGCTAAGCCCAACAAGCAAGCCCACAATAACACGAAAGGCCCAACAAGACAAAACCGAGACCCACAAAGATCCAACACGAACCCACGAGCTCCATACGAGACCCGACTTGACGACCCATGGCCCGAGTCAACGACCGATGTTGACTTGGAAAAATCGGGTCGTTACATGGTTTGTTTGTGGGGTTGAAGGGAAAAGCAAGAAAGTTTGGTGAAATTAAGTTTTCTTCGGTTGTTCATGTTTTTGGCTTCTAAGAACATCCATGAAAGTGTCTAATGGTTGGTTTAACATACCTTTGTAGAGAAACTAGTTGGAGAGTCATCAAGGAACTTAGGAAGGTAGAAAGCTTGAGAAAGGAAGAGAACGAGTTTGCTGTTGGTTTTTGGCTAAGGTAGGTACCCCTCCAACTCACATATGAATGATATATCTCATGAGTTTAGGTTGCATTGCTTGTGATATGCATGCTTGAATTGTTTGGTAAAAATCTGGATTGAATGATTCATGACTTAAAGTTGATAATAACACACCCTAAACATCTTCAATAATAAGTAAGAATAAAGATATTCATAACATATATTTTATTTTTAAGTATTCTTTATTTTATTTTTATCAACAACATAAATTTATGTACGGTAATTAAAAAATTACGGTATTATAAATATAACTATGAATTTAAAATATTAGAAAAGGTTAATCTTTAAACATTTAGTTTTTATCAAATCAACAAATAATTTTCAATCTTCCCCAATAACTATGATCAAATTAATAAAAAAATATAAATAAATAATTATACTCGGTACTTATTACTGTCTTGGTTAAAAAAACTTAAATATGTTTTACTATTTTTTATTTTTAACTGATTATATATGTATGTATAATAAAAAGTTTATTTAATATTTTAAATTAACTTAAAAATAGTTTATATTTATAACGCTTTAAATTGATTATATGTATATATATTTTTATATATAATTTAATAAATTACTAGTCAATAATTAAATTATTTAACAAGAAAATTAAACATTAAAATTATTAGTTTAAATGGTAAAATTTTAATTTATTATATTATAATATAAAAAGTTATAAGTTATGAAATATTTTATTTTTTCTTGAAAATCATTAAATTATAGACTTTCTCGATTACATGTCAAATAAATATCAAGTCATATCAATATTAAATTAGATTAACAATAAGTAGGAGTAAAAACAAGACGGGTCTATTAACAAGTTAGGTTCAAAATCGATCGATAAAATCAAATTCAAGATCGATTCAATCGGGTAATATCGATCGATTATTTGCTATGTTAGTCTCGAGTTTGAGTTTGTATCAGTTGTGTGTAGGTCAAATTTCTAGTCTTTAGTGACAAGTTCAATTTAGATTCAGATCAACAACAATTGGTTATAAATCATTTTCAGGTCATTAATTTTTCAGGTCTAATTAAAGAGTAGAAATCTTCTACCTCTTTATTGTGCCTCCTTTCATGACTCCTACTTAAAAATTAAATTTCAAACCTTAACCCTCCTATTTTTCTAAATTCTAAACCCTACCATCTATACACTAAAAAAATATACTATACCCTTAATTCCATAAATCCTAACCATAAATCATAATCTTAAACCTAAACCTTAAACTCTAAACCCTTTAATTTAAATTGAAAGCATGAATGAAGGTATGATTAAGAGGTAGACGATTCGCACTCCTAATTAAATTTTGACTTTAGTAGGTTTTAGTGTGATTTTGAATCGAATCAACTTTTTACTTCCTTATTCAATCCTAACACGTTAAAATCTAAACTTCAAACTCCTAAACGGACGAAGTATTTTCCATTTTTTTACAACATGGCAATATTGACTTGTCAAACTACCGACTATATGGAAAAACAATACTTCAAACATTTGAAGTCATAGTTCTTGCTCATCAGCGGCAAACGCGTTCTTTTTGTTCTCTTAGTATGAGAATTTTTTTTTAAAATATTTTGGGTCTGTTTTCTGTTTTAGTTCTGGCGTGTAGGGATGTTTGTTCAATCTGAACTAAATTTGGATTGGATGTTGCTAACTTGTGAAATTGACATAAATTGGTTTTAGTTGTGATTGTATCTGGATTAGAGTTTGAAAATTGCTTTTGTTTGATATGAATTTGAACGTTTGAGATAATTATGAACTTCCGATCTGTTCTGTTTTAATATATACTTGAAAAGAAAACTTTGAATGATGGCTTTTTGTTCTTTTTTATTTTCCTTGGATGTTGAGCTATTTGTAGAGTTTGGATTAGGTTTATTTTTGTAAATGATTGAAACAACATTGCTTTGCCTGAAGTGCTATTTTTGATTTGAATAACTGTGAATTTGGTGGAGAAGAGTGATACCCTGAGCAGTGGCTCTTAAGATGCCTTGTCAGAAGGTGGCTGAGATTGCCATAGGGTCCATTGGATGTGGATATGATATTGTAATGGATCTTCAGCTGAAGAACTGTAAAGGGAATAATTCAAAAGATTCATGTCTTATTGAGTTTGATGAAGATGGAGATCATGTGTTTGTTTTACCTGATGGAATTTCAATACCCAAAGTGTCCAACTCAATAAAATGTGTTAAAGGAGAGCGTAAACGGTTCAGCTCCTATGTTCTCTCCTTCCAACAGGTAATGGTTTGTTTGTTCATTGCTATCATGAAAATCTGCCTTTTCTGATTTCTTTTCTTTTCTCCAGATGTCGGAGCAATTCAACCGAGAAATATCTTTGGCTGGAGCAATACCTTCAGGCCTCTTCAATTCCATGTTTGAATTCTCTGGTTGTTTGCAAAAAGATGCTGCTAATACCAAGACACTTGTTTTTGATGGTGTCTTTGACACCCTCTACTCAGTTGAAATGGAGCAATATCAATTGCGTCTTCGAGATCACGTCAAGGAAGCAGTCCCGTCTACATGGGAACCTGCAGCATTGGCAAGGTGAATTTTGTTACAAATTTGATCATTGAATTCTTATAACGAGTTCTTAAATAAGACCTCGTCGTTTAGGAGTTTTTTTTTTCTCTTATGCATTAGGCTTCAGCCAATAGGTATTTTTGCTGCATCTCATCATTTGGAGAAAGATTCAGTGATCAACTTTTTAATTTCTTTTAATACTAACACTTCATGCATATTCTTAATGGAAATATGAAAAATGTTGTGTTGATAACTATGGATTTTCTGATACCTACTTTGCTTTATTTAATGTTCTCTACTCTTTGCGGTATAATCTCAGGTTTATTGGCACTTATGGCACCCATATAATTGGTGGTGTGAAGTTGGGTGGGAAGGATGTTATTTGCATAAAACAGCAGCGTTCCTCTACTCTTGAGCCTGCTGATATCCATGAAAGATTGCAGGATATGGCTGATAAGAGGTTTGTAGATGCCAATGGATTGAAGAATATGTCTGAGCAAGTCTTCCAAGGTGACAAGGTTTGCAATAGAACTCTAATAATATTCTTCTAACATATAGCTGTATGTCTAGAGAAATCATGCTTCTTGTTTGGGTGAATGAAATCGATATTCCTAGTTCAATATTGTTTTACAGGTGTACAATCTCCGTGATTGACCTGGCAAGAAGGGTGTTATTATGGAAGTTGTACTTTGGCGCCAAAATTTGTATTGAGAAGCACTGTTTAAAAGGGAGAGTTTCCTCACTCTATTTTAGCAAAGTAACACCACAGCCCGATAATAGTATATGATTGCTAGTCTGATACCAACTAAATAGCTGCCAGAGAAGATCAAAAGTCTACTACTGTTTTCAATGTTTATGTTGGCATTTTCGTTGTTGGTTTTATACTTTTACAGGGTATGCTTTGATATCTATAGCCTTTGGTTATTAGAGATTAGTTAATCTCTATAGACTAAAAAAATTATGGCTTTTAATCTGTATATTTCTGAACTGCTGCCATCTTTAGTTGCTAAAAGCTTATTTGTTTGAACTATTTATGGGTTTTAATCTTTCTGTCAATCTTTTTTACAAGTGAACCATTTACCTAATTTGTGTTCTTCTCTGAAATTTTTTTCTTCCATATGCACAGAAAGAGGTTTGTTTTCTTTCATATGGTGTCGTTAAAAGCTCGTTGATATTATCGGCACTTTATATTATTCTGACACTGTATGCTTTGATTGCTATAGCCTTTTGATATTAGTGATTAGTTAATCTCTATAGAATAAAGAAATTATGGCTCTTGGTCTGCAGATTTCTGAACTGCTGCCATCTTTAGTGTTCTTTGCTGACTAGTTACAGCTCCTTGATAAAGGTTTAAGTTTCCCGATATCAATGTTGTGAATAATTACCTAAAAATTGCAGGATATTATAACCATTTACAAAAGGAGAGGTGGAAGTGCTGATAGAAACCTTTCTCATATTGACTGGTTACAAACGGTTCAGTTAGAGCCTGATGTAATCTCAATGTCCTTTATTCCTACTACTTCTCTGTTGAATGGAGTTCCGGGATGCGGATTTCTGAGCCTTGCCATAGACCTATATTTGCGATGTAAGCAAGACCTATTCTGTCTGTCTACCTAATGGATTTTTTATTTTCTTCTTCTTACATCAAATTATATCATCTCCATTTTTCTCTGAACGTGGAAGTGTGCCTATGTTTTAAAAATATTGTAAGATATCGTACATTCACCGACCATCTTCTTATTATACATCTCCAAGGCAATCAAACACAAGAGACATGAGCATGTTTCAATTAAAACTGTTGTTAAATGACAATGAGTTGTTGGTAAATACCACACTGCATCAATTGGAATTGATATTGGATCACTTTTGTTATCATTGAATACTTAACTAGCAGTGCTTGAGCTGACATACATATTTGGAACTGAAAAATTGAGAGGCATTTCTAGCTTTTCATAAAATTTATCATCCAACAATGAGAATATGTTATTGGACCTCATTTTCCTTCATTTTCCTTACTGCTGCAAATGGTATATATTTTATAACAAATAGTCCACATATTTAATGAATAAGCTATTGCTCTTACAGATAAACCACCAATTCAAGAGCTCCACCAGTTTTTGGACTTTCAGCTTCCGAGACAGTGGGCACCGACTTACAGTGAACTTCCTCTTGGTTCACAAAGAAAGAAACAAAGCACCAAATCTTTGCAATTCAGGTTCATGGGACCCAAGCTTTATGTTAGCACCATTCCGGTAAAGTTTTCTTCATCCTCTTAAATCTCTGCTGTTTTTGCTAGAAATCCAATACAAGGGAGTTACTCTAGTTGATAGGGAAATTTTCAATTCGTAAAGATTAGTCAGATTAATATTTTCCTGCATCTTCTGCTACAAGAAAGTCCTATGGGAGTTGATTTCATTCGGATCTTAAATATTAGCACGGGGAATTTCTATCAATTGTATTTATTTTGTTTCTGTTAAGATCATAAGTTTAACATTATTACCAATTTCATGGCAGGTTGACGTAGGGATGAGACCGGTTACAGGTCTTCGGCTCTACCTGGAAGGTACAAGAAGTAATCGGTTGGCTATCTGCATGCAGCACCTTTGTTCTCGACCGACAGGTTTTCAACTTGTGGATGAACTTGATGGCCCTTTCCCTGATCAGGAGTCCTATGATAAAAGATACATTGAAAAAGTTCGATGGAAGAACTACTCCGGAGTTTATACAGCTCCTGTAGAGACCTCCAATGATAATTCCATAGTTACTGGAGCTCAGCTACTGGTAAGGAAATGTAGATTCCGAAATGTTCTCTTTTTACGGCTTCATTTCTCTACCGTTTTGGGAGCGGTGATCGTAAGGCCTCCAGAGTGGGATGGATCATTCGGACATGCACCTCAGTCTGGCGTCCTGCCTGTGTCCGGATTCTTTTCTATCATGACGTGTTTAAGGGCACCTCCACCACAAGGTCCACAACCTAAGCCAGATTCAAGGTCTACACTTTACTCTGGAGGCCCCCAAAGGCCAAATTACACTCCAGAACTATTGGAATTTGTGGACACAACAGAGATGAAGAGAGGGCCAGAAGATCCTCCTGGGTATTGGGCTGTTTCTGGGGCAAGACTGGTTGTTGAGAAAGGCAGGATTGCTCTACGGGTTAAGTATTCATTACTAGCACCCATATCGTCCTGCTGAAACACCTTGGGAGAGTTGCCGCATTTGGTTTGGTTTTTGGTAAAAATGAGAAAATGATGTCTTTGGTTGAAATATGATTAGATTGATGGTTTAGGCCATGATTTTCATTGGAGTGAGACAATAATTGGATGGTTTTGCCCCAGGAGCTAAACGAAAGAGGGCTACGCAGGTGTGTCCGGACCAGGATGTCTAGTATCATTTTTTATTCCTTGACCCTTACATATAAAGTTACTCGAATCCGAGAGAAATCAATCAATCTATGTTACTAGGACCATTCTTTGGGTTTGAAATCATAGAATTATTTTTTCTTTTAAACTCTACATTATTTTTTATACATACCAAAACTATATAAATAATTGAAGAGAGATAGCAGAGAATTCACCCGGGTTTGAGTTTCAAATTTTGGTTGGTGTTAAAAGAAGAGTTTAGTTGTAGTTATGGATGTAAAAAAAGTTACTCGGATAGGTTTCAGGTCATGTACTTTGAGGTCGGGTAAAATCGAATACAAGTTATTTCAAGTTGATTTGATGTTTTGACTCGATTCGGGTCGGGTGCATGTCCTTTTTCAGGTCGGGTCCATTTCAGGTCGAGTTTATTTCAGGCCGGGTTCATTTCAAGTCGGGTTAGAATGGTTCGCTTCTAAATCAGATAATTGACAGGTTTATTTCAGGTCGGGTTCATTTCATTTCAGTTTCATTTTAGGTCGGGTTTATTTCAAATTGGTTTTATTTCAGGTCGAATTAATTCGGGTTTTAAATTCATATTAATTAAAATTATTAAGTTTGAGTTTGGTAAAAAAAAAAGTAATTCAAATTAACTCATATTTTGAAGAAATATATTTTTTGACCCAGAAGGTTAAAATGCATGACAAGTTATTATCTAGTCAACTTTAAGTTCTACCTAATTAAGCTTCATCAATTAAATAATTAAGACCTTAAAATATTATTAATCTTCGAAAGAGTATTACGGTAACATTCAAACAGTTGGGCACTACCATATAAACCTTTTAAAAAATTAATAATATTGCTAATTATTTTTCTAATTATTTATCTAGTTTATTTTCATTTTATACTAATCTTATATTATTTGTCATGTTCTAAATGAAAATGGTATATTAAATTTAATACAAAAATACACCCTTGGTCATCGTCTCAATACAATGAGAAACCGACCAACTTAGTATATTGAGGTATTTATTTAATACCCATTTATTTGTTCTCCCTGTTAAATTATTTAATTAAAGTAACTAACTTTAAAAGGCTCTAATTCTATTTTAGGTGAATTAGGTTCTCCTAACAATCATGTTATATGATTTCAAAATCAAACAATTTAATTAAAGCATACAAATAAATAAATTAAATAACTAAAGCATAAAACAAAACATATGGAACCAAATTGAATTCTATTAAGCTAAAAGCTAAATTATGTTGTGAATAAAGTAAAGAACAAGAATAAAATAGGAGAACAAATATGAGAGACAAAAGGGAAAGATTTTATTATATTCTCAAAGTAGGGTTGTATACAATGCTTTGTCCAAAAGTCTATATTTATAGGCATAAGATAAAAACCCTAATTCCAATGGGTATTAAACCCTAATAATAAAGCCCATTAAACTTTAACTTAATATATGGATATACACCATGAATAAATATATTTATAACACTCCCTCTTGGATATCCATAAAGATAATGTGTCTCGTTAAAATCTTACTAAGATAAAAACCCTGTGGGAAAAAAATTTTAGTGAAGGAAAAAGAGTACACACATCTTTGATATGCATAATATGTTGCCTCATTAAAAACCTTACCAAGAAAATCCATTGGGACAAAACATCGGCTAAGGGAAAAAGAGTGCAATGCGTATTTACTCCTCCTCATGAAAATATCACATAAGATCTTTGAATCTTCATAATTCAATATTGAATACAATCTTCAAATGTTTAACTAGATCATGCACTAGTGGATAAATCTTCCAAATCATTGCTTGAAATGATTCATTGAATAATATTCATCTGAAAATCATGAGAGACAAAACTTGAAGAAATATGTTTCGTTTTATCATATTTGATATATCCACCTTGAGATATAAATTTTGTATTATCTCTGTACAAGATAGCTTGCATCTTATCTTGTAAAAAACAGTCACATATCTTTAGGATATGTTTAACCAAACACATATTTCGGCTTTGCCTCATGCATAACGATTATTTAAAGGTAATGATCTCGTAGCACTTAAATAATATTTCTGGACCAGTTAAGATACGATGCTTCCAGATCAAATAATGTGTATATTGTGCTTTAGACTAAGAATATCATTACCCTTTTCGTGAGGCGAAAAAAACCTTTCTTTACAATAAGAGACTTAGCAACAACCATAAAGGTGATCAATAGATATGTGTTATGCATGTAAAGTCTCTTTCAATATTTTTCTGTATGTCAATAGATGCACAAGGATTTGAGGAGGTCTCTTCACGAGTCTCAACGATATTCAAATCATCGACATACACAATCAATAAAAATTCAGAGCTAAACCTCTTAATAAAAATGCTCGGGGAAATAATTCATATAGCATTATGCTAATAAGTATTCAATGAGGAGATCATACCAAATACGCCTAAATTGTTTCAAGCCATAAAAAGATATATTCAATATGATTGAATAATGTTCTCGAGAACTTGAATGAACAGCTTATGGCAATCTAAATCTTTCCAGAAGTTTCATGTAAATATTACTGTCAAGAGGCCCATTCAAATATGATGTAACAACATCCATTAGGCAGAAACCGAGTAATTTTATTTATTGTCAAACTGATCAAAATCTAAAAGTAGTTGCATCCACTACCGAGGAATATATTTTCCTCATAATCAATTTCATGTCTTTGTGAGAATCCTTGTGCAATCAAATGAACTTATATCTCATGATTTCCCCTTTTGATTTCTCTTTCTCACAGAGGCTCATTTATATCCACGAGCTTTACACATTTCCATGTACGGGCTATAGGCCAAAATACTTCTCTTTTCAAAAGAGATTTTAGTTTCGACTCAATTGTCTCTTTCATGTTGGCCAATCATTTATTTCTTTACATTGCCCAATTGACAATGATTCATGATCCACATCATCAAATAAAATCTCTAGTGCTATATTGCATGCAAATATATTAACGACGTCGATTTAATTTCAGTTCAAATTATTACCAGACATGACATAACCTATTGAGATCTCCTTATTATCAGGTACCTGAGTTATGTCAATGTCTCTGTTGTAGACCATTTAATCTCTTCAAGAGATTTTCATAATCATTGATTCCTCGATCAGACCATCATAAAATATAGCTCCTTTTCTTTTTCGAGGATCTCTTATCTTTGGAACTTACTTGTCTACTACGCTTTAAGCGTAAGTTAAACTCATTAACAACTAGAGTTTGTCCTTCCATGACATCAAATTTAATCGGAGCATTCATAGCTAGTATATGTGACTTAATCACTCTTTTAGGGTCAATAAAATATCTGGCAATTGATTTGCTAAATGAATTATCCATTGAACTTATAGTTCACATTGTGTAATACGTGGATCAAAAATAAAAAATGATAATTCATTCCAACTTATTTCTTTCCTCAGCTATTTATTTTCTCCCCCTAATGTTGGGTAAACTGACTCATTAAAATGATAGTCAATAAATCGGGTTGTAAATAAATTCCCTATCAGAAGCTCAAGATATTTAAATCTGATACATATTCCCAACAAAACTCGTCTTTGTGCGTTGTGGTGGAACAATTAGAACATGTATCGCACAAAAAAAATCTATGATGAGAAATATTTGGATCTTGACCAAAAACCATTTGTAATGGGGAGAACTTATGATCAATTGTTGGCTTGATGCGAATTTGTGATACTACATGTAAAATTACATGTCATCAACATAATCAAGATTGATTGTCTTTAGAAAATAATCTGGAAAATGTGCTCGTAATTTTATCAACTGAGCAAGTAGCCTCGCAAATACCAAGTTGCGGGTTAATAACAACGATACACATAACCATCTAGTCAATGCATCGATAAAAATCGTAAAATATCTAGATGATCTTTTAGAAAGGTGCATGAGCCCATATATATCACCTTGTATCCGTTCTAGAAAATTAATAGCACTCTATCTTAAATGTTGATGATTGAATAATCAAATTGCTTTCATAGCAAGTATCACGTGAAATATTACCATGAAGAAAATCTTAGTTCTTCAATAAATGATCACATGAAAGTGTCAGCAAATTTTCGCATTATAATTGAACCGGGATGGTCAACCGGTCATGTCAAATAAAATTATCAGTAAACATCTAGTTTACAATAACACGAGCTTCAATTTGTACTAATTCTTAGGTAGTACACTATGGATGACAGTGTATGTAATTTTGCCAAGATTTCGTTATTGCCTTGAGTTATACTCGTAATATTGAGATAGTCAACACCCCCTTGACTAATATTTTCAATATATTTCTGCAAATATCTTTAAAATTCAATAAGTCTCTTTGCGATTTTGGCGAGCATAATGCATTATAAATATGAGATAAAGTCTCATTTGGCAATAACATATTTGCTCAACGAGTATAATGCACTGTAAATATGAGATAAAGTCTTATTTGACAATAACATATTTGCTCAGTCAGAGCTTTTTGTGATATTAGTACTTCCGGATATAGTACTCATATTATTCCCTTGCATTTAAAATGGGAAAATATGCATAATTATGCACCTTTTAATATGTGTTTTATTTCGTTCACTTTGGGAAATGAAAAATATGTGATCTGTACCATTCACTTCGGGGAATGAAAAAATATTTAAAAAATAGCACATCATATCAAATCGGATCAAAGATAAGCTCTCAAGAGCTCTTCCGAAGCACTGATATTTTAGTACTTTGAGATATAGTACTCATATTTCCCTTGTATTTAAATGAAAAAATATTTCTTATGCTTAAGTATTGTATGAGTACTTGCACTGTCTGCTAAGCATAAATTGCCATAAATTATTGCATATTTTATTCTGGAAGTAATCATATTCTTTTAAAGAAAAAATTAACATAAAAGATAAATAAATAATATATAAAGTAAGTTAGCATAAATAAATAATAAAGAAAAGTAAATTAACATAAATAAATAAATTAGCATTAAACAAAATAAATTAAAGATCAATTATTCCTTTTAGAATTTATAAAGGAAATAACTGGCGAATTATTCCCTTCAAGGGTTATGAGAAAAATTATCAATATCCAATTGAGTTGGATCAATAACGCCATTATTTTCGCCACAAAGAAAATTTGTTTATATTTTCTTTAATTTACCATTCATGATTATGGATAAAGTTCATAATACTTTGGCATTTGACAAGTACGAGATCAATGGTTTTTACCATCACATTGATAACATAAAGATTTTGATATGATCTCTATCATTCTTGTCAACTTTATAATTCCACTTCTTGTGGATATAAGCATTCTCAAAATAATCATCTTATCCATGTCTATTTTATAATCTCAATCATGACCACAATTACTAATGTGGCATTTATACTTTCCGCTATAAAATATCACATTCACTTTAGGGAATGGAGCGGAGACTGATAGGTATTTAAAACCCTTGTATGATATTGTGTCTGTAAGACAACATTAATGTGTGAAAAGTGGAGTATGTTTTTCTAACATATCCTCATCAATGATACTCTGACACATAACTGAGTTTTATTCACTAACCATATAGTGAATTATCATGTTTGCATTCACTTCAAGGAATGAAACAAATTCAATAATCGCATGGAATAAACATCATGATTGCATTCACTTCAGGGAATCAAATAATAGCATGGAATAATCATCATGCTTGCATTCACTTCAAGGAATGTCATAAATCCAATAATCGCATGGAATAATCACCATGCTTGCATTCACTTTAAGGAATGTCATAAATCCAATAATTACATGGAATAAGCATCATGCATGCATTCACTTCAGAGAATGCCTCCCATAAAAATTCTTTGATCAAGACGATTTTCGTAACTTGAACTTGGGAGAAGTCTATAGTCGAGTTTTTCGACACAAAAAAATATTGCTTCCAAGCAAATATAGACTTTATAATATTCATACTATTAAATAGTAATTGATCAACCGATATATATATATATATATTCAATATATCTAAGGAACAAAAATTTAATCCTTATACGCGGCGTTGTTAAACCAGTTCACATGGTCCTTTAAAAAGAACCTCCTTTAAGACCAGTAGCCTCGCAGAACGGGATTTCCAGCCAATATACTCGGATTAAACCAACATAACAAAAAACATATTAATTAATTAAAAGTTTAATATTTGTTCTAATATCATGTAATACTTAAAACATAAACCGTTATCATAATAATAAAATAAACAAATATTGATTATAAATAAAGATAAAAAATCTCAAATTAAATAAATAAAACATACCGAACTTTCCACTAATTTGAATATATGATAGATTTAGTTACCAATATCTTGTTAAAATCTTTTTCGAGAATTGTCGACAAGAACCACGGTATTTGAGCCACTTTATCGCTACACAAATACCAAACAACCAAAGATTTTAATAAATTAAAAATCAAATCAAAGATCAAGAGAGAAAAATAATCGATAATTAAAATATAATTGAGGGAGAAGAACTTATCTTTGATTTATGCCAGTAACAAATTCTTTTCAATAACTCCTTCAAGATTTGAACGACAAATATCTCTGTTGGTTAGAGTCTCGTGCTGATAACGTGTTGTGAATAAAGTAAAGAACAAGAATAAAATAGGAGAACAAAGATGAGAGACAAAAGGGAAAGATTTTATTATATTCTGAAAGTAGGGTTGTATACAATGCTTTGTCCAAAAGTCTATATTTATAGGCATAAGATGGAAACCCTAATTCCAATGGGTATTAAACCCTAATAATAAAATCCATTAAACTTTAACTTAATATATGGATATCCACCATGAATAAATATATTTATAACAAATTATAAGTTCTAAATGACTAAAATATTCTAATTATTAATTCTAATATCTAAATAAAATAAAAAACTAAAAAAAATATTATAAGGAAAAAAAAGAGTATTGGACTTAAGCCAAACATAATTAATCCCCTTTTTTTTCTTCTTTCTTCTTTTCTAAGTAGACCTCTCTTGTTTTTATAGGTATTTGGGAGGAGAAGGTGAGGTTTCCTACCAATGTGAGATTTATTTCCTATACTAAAATGAGTGTTTATATGTAATGAACATTTCTTACCAATGTGGGATTTATTTTCTATACTGAAGTGAGTGTTTATATGTAATGAAAATTTCCTACAAATGTGGTATTTATTTTCTAAATTAATCATTTTTATCAACTATTTATAATGGTTTTATTATACGTGTTAATACCCGGAAAAAATACAAGTATAACAAAATGATTTTATATTTAATAATAAAAAAATATGTTATGTCATTTCTAGATATAATTAAAATAATATAGATATATCAAAATATGAGAAATTTGAAAGTTTAGTTAATGAATTGAAAAACTTTAAAGTTGAGTGAGAAAAATAGAAGAAGATAGTTGAGTGATAATTTGTGTAGTTTATCATTTTTCTTAAAGGATTATTATCTCATACACATGAGGTGAAAACTTTTTATTTCTACAGGTGAATTAATTTTAGGGTTCAAAGTTTAGGTGTTTTAGCGTATGAGTTTAAAATGTAGGGTCTATAATTTAGGGTTTAGAGTTTAAGGTTAAGATTTAGGTGATACGAGCTTTTTATTCAAGTCGTATTTGTTTCCTAATCTTGATTCGACTAAATTGGGTTAAAATGACAATATTAGGTCTCCAAGGATGATTGTTTATAAATGTTGGTTCTTCAGTTGGTAAATGTATGATATAAAGGATGATTAATGGTGTATGAGTTGGTAACGAATGTTTAAATGAATGGTGTAGGTGATGGTGAAGAATAAGGGTGATAGTTTGGTTAAAAATAAAGGAAAAACCGATCATAGTTTGGTTAAATAACGAAGAGAGGGATCATTCATCACGATATATGGGTCGTCCATTACGGTATACGCTCAAAGCGAGGGACCGTCATATGCTGCATTGATCAGAAATCAAGGTATCACCGTACAGGGAAGTCGGATAAAATTAGTGTTTATGGTCTTTGCTCTATCATTGTTTCACAACGATAAGCAAAGAGGGGCAACTGTAATCACTAATTTTATCTGTGATAAACCTATTTATTTTTCATTTTTATTATCCTAAATAATAAATTTTAATTAATATTAATATTAGTACATTATTTTATATAGTTATTTATTAAAAAGAAAAGGAGAAAAATATCACATGTGTAAACATTATTTTGATTCATTTGTGCTTTTTTGGTACTTTCTTTGTAATTACGTGTCATTGTTATTAAAACCCAAAAATTTACATATTTTTATATTTTGTCTTTTTATTTTATTATTTAATCATCAGAAAATCTAAAAATTATTAATTATTATTAATCTTATATATATTAGCATGTATATAAATAAATGCCCCATGTATATTAAGTAATAACCTAGTATAATAAAATGCCTAAACGAAGACTAAATTTTATTCGATTAAAACTATACATTCACAATATTAGAAAACCCAAAATATTACAAAAAATACAAAAAGTGTTAATTTTATCCTTTCTTCACTGTTGCAGACTTGAAACAACCCCATGGTTGCAATCGGATATCATAAACCCTTGGTGTGCTTTCTCTCGGTCCCTCATAGACCATAACCGAGCCCTGGTGCTCACACTTCAACACCCATGGTCTCGGGCAACCAAAATGGTCCCCTCTCCAGCACATATGCAAACAAAATGGCACCAAACATCAGAGAATATGGCAGGAGAATAACAACCAAAATTCAGAATTGACAGAGGATAATACACAAATTCTCAGATGGCAGCAAAGGACAATAGCAGAGGATGAAGACAAGAGAAATCAACATTTTTCATTTTTATTTTCACTGTAATTCGGTTATAAGTACCGATTCAAAATATTGTAAAAGAGAGAGCTTTTTTCTCCTACCAGAAATGAAATGAGAACCAAAGAATTTCCAGAGACCACCATCTCTTTTCCTCCTTCAAATATTGTTTTGCTTTGATATATCATCAGTATTCATAAAAACAAAAAACACAAGAGTGCTTCGGTTTAAATCAAAGGGAGAAGAGAAACATTTTTAAAAGCTTCTGGAATCACCCACTTTTCAAGCAGGAAAATAAAAAAAAACAATAGTGTGTGTTCAAAAGCCATCTATTAAACCAAAAAGAAGTCGAGAAAGGAGGGTATTTTACCTTCGGTTAGGGTGATCGCCGGCGAACGGAGACTCTAACGGCGAATCCCAATGGTGGAGAGCGAGCTCACGCTCTGGTGAACAACATATCCTGAAAACAAGATAATCCAACGGCTGGCTGTTCAGATCGGCGACGACGAAAACGTTAATGACTCATGGTGATTTCGCAGTGATAGGAGTATCCCAGACAAAGTTCAGACCTTAGAAGGAAGGAGGAAGGCGAGGGCTCTCGAGTGATGGTCTGATCTCGCCGAAAATCGGGCGTCGACGACGAAGTTCAAAGAGTATGGTGGACCCGCGTCCAATTTTCGGGTCAAACACCCGAACCCAGGTGGTTATGTCCAGTTTGGGCTGCAAATCGTGGAAAGGGTTTGTGGATTAATTTGTTTGAGTCCAGATCAGCCACCAAATCATTTATGCAGGCTTGTGGTATATTCCTTATACATGCTTCAGTATTAGAAATAAGCTTTTACCATGCACTAATATCTTGTTTATTTATTTATTATAACCCTTATATATATATATATTTGAAATTTGCCACATGTTTGTAATATACACAGTTTTTTTACTTTAGTTCTGTTCGTTTCTATATATGTTATTATGTTTATTACATAGTATATATTACAACATTAATATATTATGAATCTTGTTTTCATGTTTATTATTATTCGTAAAATATCCTTATTTTGACATTATACTATAGCCATGTCATGTTTTGTTTAGTTCCTTTGTTCATATTTAATTGTTCCGTAACATATTCAAATGTTTAGTATACATACATGTTTGTTTTAGCTTATGCCGTATTGCATGTTGATTGTGCACACCCTATATCGCACGTGTACATTTTTGAGCTCATGTATTTCTTTTCCTTTTATTTATTTTGTTTCTCATGTCATATTTGTTCGAATGGCAGCATGTCTTATATCTTATTTGCATTTCTTTATTCTTGTATTTATATTGCTTGATTTATATTATGTCTCTTTAATTGTTTTCATGTGTCATATGTTATTTTGTCTTTATATTTGTTGTTTTTACAATTATATCTTTTATTTTACTTACGTCACACCTTGCTAATTAATGAGCCTAATTAAATACATCTTTGTTCGATCGTAACGGGCCCGACACTAAACGTAGTGGTGGCGGTGTATGCGTTTGTTTACCTTCGAGTAAAGACACGGTAAAAATAAAATTGAATCCGAATCTTTAAACAAACCATAATTTTAATGTCACTTTAATCCGGAAAATCCAAAATTAATTAAGCGTTTAATTTGATAAAGGTGCCAATTTATGGGCGGTTTTAAATGCTAACACCATTTTTAAATCGTAATTGAATCTCGAACCATACTTTATTCGAATCTCTGGTTTTCTCGGTTTCCGGTCTACCAAAAGTGACTGATGGAGACTCCAACCTTTTTTTTAAACCCTAATTCTTAGATCAAATTTCCCCTTTTTAATTATAAACTCTAAATTTCTCAATTTTGATATAATTTTAAATTCCCTTTCAATTTCTCAATTTTTAAACCTAATTCCCAATTTTTCAAATCAATTTTCGATTAAACTCTAAATTTTAAATTTCGAGACCTAAATTTTTAAGTTGTGAAATATCCCTAAATTCCAATTTGAGATGTTTTAAATTAGTGACTTTTTACATTTAAGAAAAAATGGTCGCTACACCTATTAGTTTAATGCCACTTTAAATTGTAAATCCCTAAATTAATTAAGCGGTATTTTTTAAAGGTGCCAATTTTTGGACGGTTTTAAAATGTTAACACCATTTTTAAATCGTAACCGACTCTCGTACCCATTTTTAATCGAATCTATGGTTTTTCGATGCCCGGTCTACCAAAGTTACCGGTGACGACTCTAATTCTTAAATTATTTTCCAAACCAATTTTTAAATAACATCCCAATTGTTTTCAACTTTTCAAATCCCTAAATCGAAATTCCCAATTTTTATCCCTAATTCCAAAAACCTAATTTTTAATTTTTAAACCCGAATTTTCTAAATTCCCCTTTTTAATTTCAGATTTTAACGATAATTCCTAATTTTCCCTAAATTCTCAAATTTTAATTTTCAACCCTAATTCCTAAACCTGTTGACCTAATTTTTAAATCCTAATTTCCAATTCTTCAAGTCCCTAATTTTAGGTCTAATTCTCAATTCCTAATTTTCCATTTTTATAAAATAGTAACCCTTTTTTACCACACTTATTATTTTTATGAATTTTTAAAAGGATCGCTACAATAGTATATATTAATATATACATATATTAATGTATATTATATACATATATTAATATATACATCTAATATATATGAATATACATATAATAATAAGTATACATATATTAAGGTATATTATATAGTATATAAGTATACATATACTTACATACATATTTTGTTGAATTTTATCTATGAATTGAAGTTACAACTAGTTAGTTTCGTTACAATAAAGGAGTTCTCTTTTACTTTTAGGAAAACACAAACTAAAAAATCTGTAGCGACGAACTAATTAAATAAAATGATATGATAAATAATAAAGATTCCTTTTGAACCTTCAAATTGCTATTTCAACGAGTTTTTATTTATCAATTAAAATAAAATGTTTCCTAATAAATTTTATATTTTACATTAAATTGACCCCTTCACCTTCAATCTCGACGATTGAATAAAAAATGGGTTATTATGATTTCGAGCAAGCCGCTATGGTGAAATCGGTAGACACGCTGCTCTTAGGAAGCAGTGCTAGAGCATCTCGGTTTATATATTATATACATATACATACATGTAAATTATATACTTTTATATATATAATATTATACATTCTATATTTTTATATATAATATATATTTTATATTTCCATACATAGTATCATTTCATATATAGTATAAATTTTATATTTCTATTTTTGAAATGTATTAAACTATATTATATATGTATAAATTATAATGTATTAAAGTACATTAAAATTAAATTTTTTACCGAATTTAACTATTATTAATTTATAATTTCTACAATTTAGACCAAAGCGCATTACTAGGAATTCATTTGTTAGACCAAAGCGCATTACTAGGAATTCATAATGCCCTTCATGAGTCCTAAAAGTTGTCTTTGGAATGTTAGCCTCTCTCATTCTGATTTGATGATATCCGGATCTTAAATCCAATTTAGAAAAATAAGTTGTTGCCCCTAATTCATCCAGCAATTCTTCAATTATTAGCATAGAAAAACTTTCACAGTCACTTGGTTAATCTTCCTGTAGTCCACACACATCCTTCAAGAAGCATCCTTCTTTTTAACCATCACAATAGGGGAGGAGAATGCACTGCTATTGTTTCTGATTATTCCACTTGTTAACATTTCCTTCACCATTCTTTCAATCTCATATTTTTGGTGAGAAGGGTGTTTGTATGGCCTTACTTTTACCACCGCAGCCTCATTTACCAGATCTATTCTATGCTCATGATTTCTGTCAAGTGATAACCCTTGTGATTCTGTAAAAACATCTTCAAATCTGCTCAACAAATGGTTCATTTTTGCTACCAGTTCTTCTTCTTCTTCCCTCCCTATTTCTAACTGAGCCTTCAACATCCAAATAGAAGCCGTGCAAGGACTATGGGTTCCCTTGGCATTCTATTGCAGATTTTTGAACTCATTACTTGCAAAGGTTTAATTGGTACCATTGTCAAGGCAACATTCTTCCCTTCTTCAAAGAACTTCATGGTCAATTGTGCAAATCCCACTGAATTATTCCTAACTGGGTCAACCACTGAATTCCAAGTACTACTTCACAATTCTTCATTGGTAGTACTAGGAAATTTGTCCTAAATCTATGCCCTTGACATTTCCATTCCAATCCTCTGCACTTTCCCATGGTTGTCATTGAATTTCCATCAGCAACTGTAACCTTCACTTGCGTTCTTCTGCTCAACCCTAAATTCAATCTTTTAACCACAGTCAAACTCAAGAAATTATGAATACTTCCTGAGTCAACTAAAGCAATGCAGGTTTGATTCCCTATTTCTAGCTCCAATTTCATTGTCTTCCAATAAGAAGAACCCCACATGGCATGTAGAGACAAAATTGGTTCTTCACCCTTACTATTATTTTGGAATCTTGCATCACCCTGCTCCTCACAATCTAGAAACAACTCATGTTCTAGGTCTTCCATAGTTCTTTCCATAATAATTTGAAACAATTGAGATTTTGAGCATTTATGTCCTGGTGTGTACTTAGCTTCACACTAGAAGCATAGTCCTTTCTTCCTCCTCTCATCAATCTTACTGGCAATTAACCTTCTTCCTTCAGTACTAGGTATACCACTATTAACAGATTTAGTTGCTGTAGGACTTAATGTAGGTGATGAGAAATTGGAGAATGATGGTCCCACATGACTCCCTAAACTCGATCCTCCTCTCATGATACTACTAGGAGCTCCTGATGACACAGTCGATGACAAAGGTGCTATGAAAGTTTGTCTCATAGACTGTACTAATCCAGACCTTTTATGAGTTGAATTTATCAATGATTCAACATGTTTAGTCAAATGAAAGGCTTTCAATAATGACTCAAGTTGAAACAGTTTCATCATTTGATCAATTTCTATTTTTAAATGGTTCTTAAAAATACTAAGAACATAAGCATCATATAACTGAACTTGATTCAATAAACTAATAAACTCATAAAATTGTTCAACCAACATATTCTCTTCTTGCCTTAAAGCCAACAGATCAGCAAAGGGGTCATCAAACCCTCCAGGAGCAAAATGCTCACGCATCCACCCCAAATAATCTTCCCATGTCATTGAATCCCAATTAGCATGAGATTTAGCTAAAAAATGATGCCATTGAAGAGCTCTTCCTTCTAAATGCAACATTACTATTCTCACTTTACTCCTCCCAAGTATTCCCTCAGCCTCAAAATATTGTTCAACCTTATAAAACCATTCTCTAAACTCAGATCCATCAAATTTTGGACAAATTAATTTATAAGCAAAATTAATCGATTTCACTGATTTCAGACTTGTCCCTTTTTGAGTATCAGGTTTCACTAGATTTATCACAACTGCACTGGGAACATTCTTATCCATTACTGGAGCTTTGTTCTTCCCCAGAACTTTCATTGTTGGTTGATAAGTGCTCAACTCACTATCACTTTGTACACCTTTTATGGGCATTAATCACCGAATATACACCCACTCGGACCAATGCATGTACTTAATGTGATATATTTAGAAGTTAAGCTCATAGAGATAATATTTACAGAAAAGGCACGTTTTACTGCACTTTTATATCTGTGCAGGAGAACCATTGCCGTGGCAGCGACAAGGCCGAGGCAGGACCTGACGCCGAGGCAGTAGCTGAGAGCTAGGAAGCAAGACTGTAGGCGATTGGAAGATAAAAATCCAAGGGACGTGTCTGGACTTAAAGCCCATGGATCGGAGCTGGCTAGCATGAGGAAAAGCCTAAGACAAGGCCACGCGGGAAAACCCCCTTAGCTGAATTAAACTTGGAAATATTTTAATTATGTACATGACTTATTCCCTACTCCAAGTTGTATTCTACTTAGGAAAGGTTTGCCCTAGGTCTAGCCTATATAAAGACCTAGCCGTCCAATGTAATAGATACGAATACCTAGAGAGAGAGAGAGACGGTTCATAAACTTGTTTTCTTTTTCTCAACTATGTTCTAAGCTTTCTTAGGGTTTAGGTGAAGGTTGTTTAGTATATGTGAGAGGAGATTGTACTCTGTCTTTGTTTCAATGCAATAAAATTATCAAGGTTTGCTTATCCTTTGTTATTCCTTGTTCTTGCATTCAAGCTCGGGAGAGAAGTTTGTGAGTAATCCATTTATCTGAGCTCGGGAGAGTTAGATTCACGAAAGGGGTAAGTACGGTGTTTCAATCGTGAAATACTAACTCGGCCTAGGGATAGGTTAAGAGTTTCAGCGGCTAAAAGAAGTGTGAGATTGGTTGGTGAGTATAATTGGTTCACGCCGGGAGGTATCATCAAGGATTAGTCATCAACAGTACTTCGAATTAGGGATAAGCGGAGTCATTCACGGAAACTTTGCCGAACTTTGGTAAAGTCCACCCACGAGCAAGGGATTGTCGCGGCGGACAGTATCGTCGCTGCCAAGGCAGTAATCTGTAGTGTTGCCGAGGCAGAGATATACGATTGCATTGGGCAGAGACAAGTCAATCAAATCCACAATACAACGCAACTGGATCCTAACCTCTCTCTCTCTAATATTCAAACCTCTTTATTTTACTTAGTTGTTTTAATTTAGTTTCATCACAACCAAAACTACTTGTGTTTTGAATTTTCTACAGAACAAGAAGACGAAGAAGACATATTGAGTCTACCAATCTCTGTGGAGACGATAATCCGATAAATACTTATCACTTATTACTTTCGATGTGTCCACTTGCACTAAACGCACACTTTTGACACGCTACACTAGTTGATCAGTTGGAGTAGGAAGAATCCCAAGTTGTTCAGCCATTGAATTCATATCTAACTTTTTCCCTAGGGTCATCTCTAATAACTTCTGCATATTTGAAAACATAGTCACTGCAACTTCTCAAGTTTTTCATCCATCGAATTCTTCAACCTTGAAACCTCTATGTGTAAATCCCCTTGCAACCTATTTTTTTGTTGTATCCATTCCGGAAATTGTGAATCACTGGATTGATCATCACTCTCAATCAAAGCTATTTTTCGTTTTGTCTCCACCATTTTTAGAATTTAACGAGACTTTTGATACCTTTTTAATAAGACTAAGCAAACAAGAATCAAGAATTGATAATTATAGGAAAGGAGGGATTGGATTAGGTAAGGAAGAAATAGAAATTCAGAGGATAAGAGGAAAACAATTCATATCAACATTCATACTCAGTCACTCGCCATATTTCCCCCTTATAACCTAGCAACCAAAACGTTGTGTTTTGCCTAAACACAATGACCAAAACGTTGTGGTTTAAGTCACACTATTTTATCCTATAAATAAAGACAAAAAGGTAACAAAAAAAATAACAAACTTTTAAACCTCCTTCAGCCAACAATCACTACTTGATTCCAGCTGTTACAGGGGTGAATTGAAGAGAGGATAAAAAGATGAGGGAGGTTCATGTAATTTTTTTTGTTGTTGTTTGTTTATAATTTATGTTCTTCAAGTTTCTATGCTCAATGGTGGTTTTGATGGGAAAGGGATTGTTTACTTCGGGTAAAAGTGTTGTATTGAACTTTTTTTACTTTTAAAATGATTTCAAAGGTCCTTATATGCAAGATCAAGAATTTGAATCTTGACATTATAAAAGAAACAATTAGATTGAGATAGTTGTTCTAATTACGATTTTACGCAGTTTTTTTATATTTTCCTTTCCAAATAGGTCATCAGCCATACCAAAGACTAAAGTTTGCTAAAAGAAATTATAATGGGAAGAAGCTCCAACGGTCAAAAAGAAGTTTAAATTTTATTTTTTTAATTTCAATTTTATTAATGAAACGCAAACGATGTCGTTTGTTGTAAGGCTAATTTAAGCCAGAAACCCTAAGTAAGTCAGGTATGAAATGAAAAAACGACTATCATCTTCTTCTTCATCTCTTTCTTTCTCTCATTCCCTCTGCAAGTTCTTTCATTTCTTTCATTTTTCTTATAATCTCATGTGAACATCATTAAAAAGGTATCAGAGCGCGATTAATCCTCGCAGTGGTGGAAGAAGTAGTGACCAGACATCATGCGGCAGTGTTGGCTGCTCAGGTGGGAGTGGCTACGACGACGACCGAAAATACACAGCCACAGGAATGGCAAACGGAAGTGAACCAACTTCAAACTACCATGGAAGGCATGGAAGGTCGTTTGGATGCTAAAATGGAAGATAGATTCAAGGAGATGCGAGTGTCAATGATGAATGATCTTCACAAGTTGCAGGAAATAGGGCTAGGGAAGAGGATAAGCACGAACTCAATGCCGAGCCCTCAGGATGGAATCATAGGACCTCCACCTGAAAATGTTGCTTCTGGGAATATCAATCCAAGCCCAAAAAATGTGAACCCCAACCAGAATCCAATTGTAGTGGTGGTGGATGATGACAATGGAGGAATGGCACAGATAGGGAACAATGGACCATAGAACAACTTCGCTTATAAGTTGTTATGTACAAAGTTCGATGGGAACAAATTCAGGGATGGATGTCAAAATTGGAACAATACTTTAAAGTCGAAAATGTCTCAGAAGAAGCAAGAATGAGACTGATGATGTTGCACTTGGAGGGGAAAGCCTTATAGTGGCACCAGTTCCTTGCAAAAACACATGGGAACCTGAACACGATGGAATGGGAGGACTACGTCAAGCTGATAAGGGACAAATTCTCCCCAGAGGGCTTCACAGACCCTTTCTCTAAGCTATTGGCACTGAAGCAAACAGACTCTGTAGAACAGTATTATGAGGAGTTCATCATCCTACTAAATCAGGTACAACTACTCCCTGAATATGTGTTGAGCAAGTTTAAACACCACCTTAGGCTAGAAGTAAGTCAATATGTGGAATTATTACAACCACAAACTTTGTTACATGCATTCCACATTGCCAAAAGGGTGGAGGGCATGTTTGGGGCAGGCTAAAGAACAGCTCTTGGAGCCCTTCTAGAACAAACCCAACTATAGTTTTAACTACACCTACTATGATTAATAATCGTGGATATCTAAATACTAATAGTTCTATTAGGGTTGTAACTTCTAACAATCCATCGAGAACTATCACCCCTATAGCACTAAGTCCCACTAGTCAGAAGAGTGGAACTATGAATAGCAGGAATCCTAACAAAACCATCTCTTCAGTCGAAATTGAAGAGAGGAGAAAGAAATGACTGTGCTTCTGGTGCGCAACTAAGTACACCCTAGGGCACAAGTGTGCCAAGTCATAGTTCTACCAAATTGCAATGGAAGGATTGGAAGATGAAGGAGAACCAGAGGAGTTCTTGGATTGTGAGGATATTGGATAATTAACCAATGGGAGGCACCAACAGTATCTTTGCAAGCTTTATAGGGAGCTTCCAGTTTTAAAACTATGAAACTGGAGATAGAGATAGGGGGACAAAAGTTGATAACTCTGGTTGATTCAAGAAGTACTCACAACTTCCTCAGTTGGGCAGCTGTGAAGAATATGGGAGTCAAGGTGGAGAAAAAGATTCCCTTGAAAGTTTCTGTGGCTGATGAAAAGACTTTAGAAACTATGGGAATTTGCAAGGAGGTAAATTGGAGGATCCAAGGACAAAGTTTTGAAACTGATTTTTTGGTTCTCCCCTTGAAGGGGCAGTGATATTGTTTTGGGGGTGCAGTGGCTATCCATTTTAGGTACAGTTCACTGGGATTTTTCAAAACTGGAAATAGAGTTTCAGTGAAGAACAGAGCGAGTCATTCTGAAAGTAATTCAACCTAAGAAACCAGAGTGGGTAAAGAGCATGGAGTGTATAAAATTGCTGAAGGGGGCTAGGAGCAGTTATATGACCTCCCTGTTGATGTTATCTTCCCATTTAGAATTCAGAGGAGACAAAGACCGAAAGGATAGCAAGATACAAGAGGTGCTTTTCAAATTTGTTGATGTGTTTGCTGAACCCAATGGACTTCCGCCTATTATGAGACAAGATCATAGAATCCATTTAACTGATAAAAAGATGGTAGTGAAGACTAAGCCCTACAAATATCCTATATGGCAGAAGGATGAGATTAAGAAGTTGGTTAAGGATATGCTGACCTCGGGAATTATAAGGGACATTAATAGTGCCTTCTCATCACCCATTGTGATGGTGAAGAAAAAAGACAAACTCCTGGAGGTTGTGCATTGATTACAGAAGGCTCAATCAAGTGACACTCAAGGACAAATTCCCAATGCCATTGGTGGAGGAATTGTTGGATGAGCTAGGAAGAGCTAGAGTCTTCTCTAAGCTGGATTTAAGGTTTGGGTATCACCAGATCAGAATGTGAGAAAAAGACATACCAAAAACTGCTTTTAGGACCCATGAGGGTTACTATGAATTCCTAGTGATGCCTTTTGGCCTCACCAATACCCTGACAACCTTCCAAGGGCTGATGAATAGAGTCTTCAAGGAAAAATTAAGGAAAATAATTATGGTTTTCTTTGATGATATCCTTGTCTACTCAGCAGACTTGGATTCTCATATTGAGTATTTGAAGTAGGTCTTGGGAGTTCTAAGGAGTCACAAGCTCTATGCCAAGGAGAGCAAGTGTTGTTTTGGGGCTGAGAGTATTGAGTACCTGGGGTATGTAATTGCTCAGGGAACTATTTCTATGAAAACTTCTAAGGTGAGTAGCATTCTAGAGTGGCCAACCCCAATATCAGTCAAGGAGGTAAGAGGCTTCTTGGGACTTTCGGGCTACTATAGAAGATTCATCCAACATTATGGGATGATTGCCAAACCACTAACTAAATTGTTGGGGAAGGGAGAATGCAGGTGGACTCAAGAGGAGGACGATGCTTTTCAAAAACTTAAGGCAACAATAACTTCAGCCCCAGTGCTAGCCCTTCCTGACTTTGGAGAAATGTTTGTGGTAGAAACCGATGCTTCAGACACAGGGGTAGGTGCAGTCTTGGTTCAGAAGAAGAAGCTTATAGCATTCTTTAGCAAGGCATTGGGTGTTAAATACCAGAAGCTATTTGCTTATGAGAAAGCGATTCAAGCAGTCCTATTGGCAATGAAGAAGTGGTATTCTTACTTGATTGGAAGACACTTTCAGATCAGAATTGACCATCAAGGCCTTTGGTTCCTGTCTAAAAACCAGGTTATCACCCCTGCACAACAAAAATAGGTAACCAGAATGATAGGGTTCGATTTTGAAATCATATACAAGAAAGGGATCAATAATGTAGTCACAGATTCATTATCCAAAAGGCCAGACAGGAGAAGTTGTTCAGCACTGAAAATCAGAAACATCACTAGTGAGACTTTTAGTAAGGTTGAGAATTCTTGGCAGCAAGATGAAAAATTAAAAAAAAATAATAAAAGAGTTAGAAGAAGGGAAGGGGGAACAAGGGAAGTACACTTGTAATGGGAGACAACTGAGGAGGAAAGGTAAGCTGATGGTGGGATAGGATTTAGAATTGAGAAGAGAAATTATTAAATACTTCCATGGAAGCAGTATTGGAGGACACTCAGGATTGTATGCAACCATTAAAAGCGTGGGGAGTATTTTCTACTGGAAAGGGTTGAGAAAAGAGGTGAGGAACTGCGTGAGAGAATGCGAGACCTGCCAAAGGTGTAAGAATGAGCTTCAACATCCAAAGGACCTTCTATAGCCCTTACCCATACTTAAAGTTGTCTGGTCTGTAGTAGGAATGGATTTTGTGAAAGAGTTACCAATGCCCAGGAAAAAGAATATTATCTTGGTAATTGTGGACAGGTTGACCAAGTATGGTCACTTTTGGCCTTGGCCCATCCTTTTTCTGCAAAAGAAGTAACTCAAGCATTTCTAGAAAATGTATTCAAACTCCATGGACTGCCTAGTGATAAGTGCTCAACTCACTATCACTTTTTACACCTTTTATGGGCATTAATCACCAAATATACACCCAATCGGACCAATGCATGAACTCAATGTGATATATTTAGAAGTTATGCCTATAGAGATAATATTCACAAAAAAGGCACGTTTTATTGCATTTTTATATCTATACAGGAGAACCAGTGCCGCGGCAGCAACAAGGTCGAGGCAGGACCTGATGCCAAGGTAGCAGCTGAAAGCCAGGAAGCAAGACTGTAGGCGATTGGAAGATAAAAATCCAAGGGACGTGTCTGGACTTAAAGCCCATGGATCAAAGCTGGCTAGCACGAGGAAAAGCCCAAGACAAGACCACGCGGGAAAGCCCCTTAGCCGAATTAAACTTGGAAATATTTTAATTATGTACTTGACTTGTTCCCTACTCCAAGTTGTATTCTACTTAGGAAAGGTTTGTCCTAGGTTTAGCCTATATAAAGACCTAGCCATCCAATGTAATACACGGAATACCTAGGGAGAGAGAGCCGAATTCTAACTTGTTTTATTTCTCTCCATTATGTTCTAAACTTTCTTAGGGATTAGGTGAAGGTTGCTTAGTATATGTGAGAGGAAATTATACTTTGTCTTTATTTCAATGCAATAAAATTATCAAGGTTTGTTTATCCTTTGTTATTCCTTGTTCTCGCATTCAAGCTCGGGAGAGAAGTTTGTGAGTAATCGATTTATCTAAGCTCGGGAGAGTTAGATTCACGAAAGGGGTAAGTACGGTGTTTCAATCGCGAAATACTAACTCGGCCTAGGGATAGGTTAAGAGTTTCAACGGCTAAAAGAAGTGTGAGATTGGTTGGTGAGTATAATTGGTTCACGCCGGGAGGTATCATCAAGGACTAATCATCAACAGCACTCTAACTTAGGGATAAGCGGAGTCATTCAAGGACACTTTGCCGAACTTTGGTAAAGTCTACCCACGAGCAAGGGATTGCCGCGGCGGACAGTATCGTCGCTGCCAAGGCAGTAAATTGCAGTGCTGCCGAGGCAGTGATATACGATTGCATTGAGCAGAGACAAGTCAATCAAATCCACAAATACAACGCAACTAGATCCTGACCCATCTCTCTATTATTATTAAATCTCTTTACTTTGCTTAGTTGTTTTAGTTTAGTTAAACCAAACTCAATCACTTGTGTTTTACTTTATTCCCTTCTACAGAACAAGAAGACGAAGAAGACATATTAAGTCTAACAGTCCCTGTGGAGACGATAATCCGATAATTACTTATCACTTATTACTTTCGATGTGTCCACTTGCACTAAACGCGCACTTTTGACACGTGACAAGTTTTTGGCGACGTTGCCGGGGACTGGCAACTAAATTTTGTTTTCTTTATTTTCTTGTTTCTTTTTATTTTACTTTTTTTTCTTGGTGTATGACCAGGGCCAACCCAACCAACCCTTTGTACAAGTTAGATCCAGAGATCGAATGAACAAGGCAAAGGTTGAGGAGACAAATCCAAGAAGCCATGGCAGATCACTCGGCAGGACAATTTACCTGTCGGTAACGGAGGTCTTCCGCCGCCACCAGGGCCGTGGCAGTTCACTGTTAGAGACTTCCTGGTGGAGGACTTAAATGGATTAAACCCAGGAGTTGTTACACCGGAGATAGAAGCAGCCCACTTTGAACTTAAACATGTTATGTTCAACACTATTGGACAATTTGGTGGGTCTGCAACTGAAGACGCAAGGCAGCACCTTAAGTCCTTCATGGAAATTTTCAACTCTTTCAAAATCCAAGGAGTTCATGAAGATGTTTTGTGATTGAAGCTATTCCCATATTCACTGAGGGATAGGGCAAAAGCTTGGCTGAATAGCATTCCAGCAGGATCTATTGGATCTTGGAGTGAACTCTGTCGTGATTTCATCACTCGTTTTAATCCTACAAACCTATATGATAGAATTCGTAATGAAATCACTTCTTTTCAACAGGCAGATGACGAACCAATGTACAAGGCATGGGAGCGTTACAGAGAGTTACTACACAAGTGTTCTTTGCATGGATTTCCCCTATGGACACAAGTGACAATGTTCTATAATGCCACGAATGCCCCGACAAGGATGATGTTAGATGCCTCGGCAAACGGAACACTCCTTGATAAAGCACCTGAGGAAGCTATCGAAATACTAAACAAACTCGCGAAAAATGACTTTCAATTTCCTACATCTAGGCGAGGAGGAGTAAGACGCTAAGCCACGGTAAATGAATTAGACACATAGAATTCAGTGGCAGCACAATTGGCCTCTCTTACCAAGATGGTGCAAAACCTACAATTACAACAAAATACCCCTGAGGTCAAGGTAATTGATTCTTATTGTGACTTATGTGGAGGTAACCACAGTTCCTCTGATTGCATGAATCAAGAAACCGATATGTATGTTGGAAACTACACCCGCAACAATATGATGTCCAACACATACAATCCCTCATGGAAGAGACATCCAAACTTATCATGGAGCAACCCTAACAATGCCTTAAACCCAATCACCCAACCTTCAGGATTTCAGCAACCGATGCAACAACTTCCGCAGCAGCAGACCCAGCAGTCAATGCCGCCGCAGCAGCTGCAGCAGCAACCGGTAAGTTCACTGGAGAACACTCTCAAAGCCTTTATGATGAAAACTGAGTCATACATGGCAGAGAACAGTAATTTCATAAAAAGGACAGACGCTTTTATGAATAGAACTGAGATGAGTTTGCAAAATCAAGAAGCGGCTATTAAAACGCTAGAAACTCAGGTTGGGCAGTTTGCTCAAAACATCAACACTAGACCACAAAGAGGACTACCTAGCAATACTGAAGTTGCTAAGGTCATGGGACATGAACAGTGCAAAGCAATCACTACTAGGAGTGGTCTACAACTGAAGGAAAAGATCCCAGAGAGCCAAATTCAATCAGCGGATCAAGCAAAAGAAAAGGCTGAGCAAATTGATGCTGATAATACTGCCCCGGCAGAGAACACAGCAGCACCTGAACAGCATGCCGAGACAGTAACAACCCTAGTGGTGCCAGGTATTAAATTCCAAACTAAAGAAACCCTGGATGAGATGAGACCACCACCACCTTTCCCACAAAAGGTTGAAAAAGCAAAAACAAGACCAGCAATTTAAGAAGTTCCTCGATATTCTAAAGCAAGTCCACATTAACATACCATTCGTTGAGGCAATTGAACAAATGCCTAATTATGCCAAGTTCTTAAAGGACATGGTGTCAAAGAGGAAACGAATAGGTGAGTTCAAAACAGTGGCTGCTACCGAGGGATGCATGGCAATGTTGCACAATCGCATGTCACCAAAATTAAAAGATCCTAGCTGCTTTATCATACCTTGTGCGATAGGTAAAAACTACGAAGGTAAGGCCCTATGCGACCTTGGAGCGAGCATCAATCTCATGCCCAAATCAGTCTTTCAAAAGCTTAGAATAGGAAGGGCAAAACCTACAACAGTTATGCTCCAACTAGCGGATCGATCCTATGTGCAACCTGAAGGCAAAATCGAGGACATACTGGTAAGAGTAGATAAGTTTATTTTTCCTGCTGATTTTCTTGTCCTTGATTGTGAAACAGATGAGAATGCACCGATCATCCTTGGGAGACCTTTCCTTGCAACTGGACACACATTAATTGACGTGGAAAAAGGAGAGTTGACAATGCGGGTCAATGACCAACAAGTCAAACTCAATGCATTCCATAACTTAAAAAAATATGATGATCCAGGGGAGTGCAAGGCCATCCACACAGTAGACACCAAAATATCCTGCCTTGGCAGTCTGCTCGGCAGGATATTCGGCAAAAAAATTAAGCCCAAGGTGGATGAACATACAACAAAAGGGAGTGGCCCGCAACCGATTCACAATTCGGGCTAATGGGAGAGAATCATCTTGGGAGATGCATTTGCATGCTCTCCACCAGTAACATGATCTCCTCCCTTTTCTTTATTAATATATTAGGATTAGTTTAATTTATTTTTATTTTTCTAATTTATTTTTGCCTTAAGTATTTTTCTTTATTGTGTGTTTAATTTTTGTTTAGGATAATAAGCAAGAATAAAGGAGAAGTAGTTCACAGCAGGAACTCTGTCGAGGCAGAAAAATAGTGTCAGGGCCGCAGCAGTCTCAACGGGCAGAACAGTGTAACGGCTAGTCTGTCGAGATTCCTACCGCGGCAGAAAAGGAAACGGCAGTAAAGAGTAACGGCTACAAAACGGCTAGTGGCTTCAAACGGTCACAAGGCCGAGGCCTATATAAGAATCTCCTTCCTCTTGAACTATTCACTCTTGCTTTCTTGTTTTCTTTAGAATTCATAACAATCTTCCTCTCATATTACTCTCTTCCTACCCACATTCTTCGTGAAATTCCAGATTCCTTTCAAGAAATACTCCAAGAAATCGAATATCTCAAAAATCTTGATGGCCACCTACAAGCGATTGGCCCCAGCAAACGTTGAAGATCGTTTCAACCGATCTTTCATCGCCCGGCAATTGTGGGAAGAACAAGGTTTCCAGCATGCGGACGATGAAAACTACGACATTGAACATTACCTCTTCGACAGAATAAAGTACCAAGAATGGGAAATCTTCTATCTACAACCTGCCCAAGCGAATGCTACGATCGTACGGGAGTTTTATGCGCATGGGCCCAGCAAAGATTCCCTCTTTGTTCACTGCCGCGGCAGGCCAGTCCAATTAGATGCCGAGACTATCAACAATTTCTATGGCCTTACTCCAAACAGTGATGTCCACGCCGAATTCATGAAAGACATCATTTCCGAGGACTACGAACTAATCAAAGATGATCTTTGTACGTAAATACTCCATGGGAAACCGGTACCCATAGAGGATCTGTAACAAGACAAAGCCTAAAGCCTGAGGCCAAGATGTGGAATACCTTTGTCAAGCGACGCCTCATCCCCACATCCCACAATAGAACGGTGGATCACAAGCGATTGGTGCTTATCCAATCAATCATCAACAAAATGACCATCAATGTTGGAGAGATCATCCTACGGGAAATTCACGAGTGCGGTAAGAAAGACAGGGGACCATTGTATTTCCCATGTTTGATCACGGGTTTGTGCGTTGCCGCAGGTGTACCAATCGAGGATACGGATGAATACACTCCCCCACGGCGAGGATGGACCAGAGACGTTTGTCACAAAGTCATGCAGATCACGCAAGCGGAGCCAGTCCAAGCAACGCCCAAGCAGTTCACTACTGATACTACTGTCGGGGCCCAGTACACGGCAGACATGCCAGACACTGCCCACACCTCTGCCGCAGCAGACCCGTACCAGGAGATTTTGCAAAGGATGGCAGCAATGGACCTCAGACAACAACGGTACATGGAGTACCAAAGAGATTTCAATGGCACATTAGCCTAGATGTTGCTGCAAGCTTTTCCGGACCAAGGAGCGCAATTTCCAGATTTCCCCAACAATACGTTCGTCACAGCCGCCCCTTACACCGAGACTACACTAGGTCCGGGAGGACCAAGGCCGTTCTTCCATGCGGACCCTCAGCCTCAATACCAGGCTGCCGGCCCATCTAGGGCAGCGGATTCTGCCGCGGCATCGTCTGCCAGTAGAAGACCATCCAAACGGAGGGCAGTTTTTAATACTCCACCCCGATCCCCAATCATCATGGGCAGTCTATCAGCTGAGATAGATGCCTATATGCACCAAAGCTCCACCGCCGCCGGACCAAGTACACACCACACCGGAGGAGCAACAGCAATGGGAGGAGGAACGAACATAATGATAACCGAAGAGATGGCCGATGTAGAAGAAGGAGAAGAGGTGGAGGCCCCAATGCAACGGACACCACCCACACGAGTCCAACCGCCCCGACAAGCAAAAGCTCAACCATCGCCCTCACCAAGGACAAAGCAATCGGCAGCAAGGCCGAGGAGAAAATTTGTTACAAGCAGCTCTTCGGAGTCGCTCTAAATCTTTGTTCTTAATTCAATATTAATTGCTTTTGCTGTCTGTATATGCTGCTTATTTCATAATTATGTTGCCCGCTTATTACTTCAAATATAAAGCATTGAGGACAATGCTTGGTTTGAGTTTAGGGGTGCAGATTCACTGCCAAGGCAGCAATCTACTGCCGAGGCCTTGCCAAAAAGGGAGTATTACAATGATTTTTTATTTTCATGTTCCCCGCCTTACTAGAATTAACTGCTTACACTTTTGCACTACTTATCATCAGTATTGCCTTAGTTTATTCTTTAAGGCTATAGAAATCTTTCTCCTTACCATGATTAGGTTCTGTTAAGAAGGTTTAACCTTAGGATACTTAAGGATGAAAACTTAGAAGCTTACTATAGGAAGAAATTTAAACACTTTTGGAACTTGTTGGATTATAGGAGTTCTTTTAATGAACTTAGGTGATAAAGACTTAGATTTTTGGGAAAGTAACTAGAGGTGCCTATCACCGGCTCTAGGAAGCACTCTTCTTCATGCTAGAGGTGCCCGAAATTGGCTCTAGTATGTTTTAAGGAATATCAAAAAGAAAGAAAAACTTAGTGAAGGGAAAAACACAATCCTTGAGGTGCCCGAAATTGGCTCAAGAATTGGTTGTTTAGAAAAGAAGAGAACACTTAACCCAATTCTACTTGTCTTGAACTTAGAGTTTATTTAAGAAAGCCTTTAATCAAACTTGTCCACAAAAACGCACACACTCACAATTCTTATAGTTTGTTTCTAGATAAACCCTTGGGTAACCGAAAGGTTAAGACTAAAGAATAGGCCTAGCTATGGTGGGGAGAATAGATGGAAATTTAAGACCAAGAGAGAGTAGAGTTCGGCAAATTGATGGTTTGCATTGCTTGAGGACAAGCAATAGTTCGAGTTTGGGGGTGTGATAAGTGCTCAACTCACTATCACTTTTTACACCTTTTATGGGCATTAATCACCAAATATACACCCAATCGGACCAATGCATGAACTCAATGTAATATATTTAGAAGTTATGCCTATAGAGATAATATTCACAAAAAAAGGCACGTTTTACTGCATTTTTATATCTATGCAGGAGAACCAATGCCGCGGCAGCAACAAGGCCGAGGCAGCAGCTGAGAGCCAGGAAGCAAGACTGTAGGCGATTGGAAGATAAAAATCCAAGGGACGTGTCTGGACTTAAAGCCCATGGATCAGAGCTGGCTAGCACGAGGAAAAGTCCAAGACAAGACCACGCGGGAAAGCCCCTTAGCCGAATTAAACTTGGAAATATTTTAATTATGTACTTGACTTGTTCCCTACTCCAAGTTGTATTCTACTTAAGAAAGGTTTGCCCTAGGTCTAGCCTATATAAAGACCTAGCCATCCAATGTAATACACGGAATACCTAGGGAGAGAGAGCCGAATTCTAACTTGTTTTCTTTCTCTCCATTATGTTCTAAACTTTCTTAGGGATTAGGTGAAGGTTGCTTAGTATATGTGAGAGGAAATTGTACTTTGTCTTTGTTTCAATGCAATAAAATTACCAAGGTTTGCTTATCCTTTGTTATTCCTTGTTCTCGCATTCAAGCGCGGGAGAGAAGTTTGTGAGTAATCGATTTATCTAAGCTCGGGAGAGTTAGATTCACGAAAGGGGTAAGTACGGTGTTTCAATCGCGAAATACTAACTCGGCCTAGGGATAGGTTAAGAGTTTCAGCGGCTAAAAGAAGTGTGAGATTGGTTGGTGAGTATAATTGGTTCACGCCGGGAGGTATCATCAAGGACTAATCATCAACAGCACTCTGACTTAGGGATAAGCGGAGTCATTCGAGGACACTTTGCCGAACTTTGGTAAAGTCTACCCACGAGCAAGGGATTGCCGCGACGAACAGTATCGTCGCTGCCAAGGCAGTAAACTGCAGTGCTGCCGAGGAAGTGATATACGATTGCATTGAGCAGAGACAAGTCAATCAAATCCACAATACAATGCAACTGGATCCTGACCCATCTCTCTATTATTATTAAATCTCTTTACTTTGCTTAGTTGTTTTAGTTTAGTTAAACCAAACTCAATCACTTGTGTTTTACTTTATTCCCTTCTACAGAACAAGAAGACGAAGAAGACATATTAAGTCTAACAGTCCCTGTGGAGACGATAATCCGATAATTACTTATCACTTATTACTTTCGATGTGTCCACTTGCACTAAACGCGCACTTTTGACACGCGACACCTAGCTACATTGTTTGCGATCGTGATAGAATTTTTATAAGTATCTTCTGGAAGGAATTATTCCAAAAGGTTAGGAGTCACCATCAATGCTTCAACAACCTACCACCCGGAGACAGATGGGCAAGGCAAACAAAAATACTCAATAAGTGCTTAGAGGCATACTTGAGATGTATGACCGGAGAGAAACCCAATGAGTGGGTTGACCGGCTACATTTGGTCGAATGGTGGTACAACACCTCCTTCCATACCACCACCCAAACCTCCCCCTTTGAGGCTTTGTATGGATACGCCCTTCCTGTCCATATTCCATATGTTGCAGGAGACTCATTGGTCGAATCAGTGGGCAAAACTCTGATTAATCGAGAGGCCATTCTAAAAATGCTAAAGTTTCACATGAAGAGGGCACAGGACCAGATGAAAAGCCAAGCAGATAAAAAGAGTACTGAAGGGGAAGTGGCAATGGGAAAATTTGTTTATCTCAAGTTGCAGCCTTATAGGCAGCAATCTATCAGCTATAGAGAGTGTCAAAAGTTAACAGCTAAGTGGTTCGGGCCATATCAAGTGCTGGAAAAGATTGGGACACTGACCTATAAACTCAAGCTACCAGAATGATCGAAGGTCCATCTGGTTTTTCACATCTCACAATTGAAGAGGCACATTGGAGGAGCACCCAGTCAAGCAGAATTGCCTGTGATCGGGGCTGATGGAGGGATTAGTAAAGAGCCTTTTAGAATTTTGGACCGAAGAATTTGAAGGAAAGGGAGTCGAGCAACTACTAAGGTGTTGGTTGAATAGACCAATTCATTTCTTGAAAATGTCATGTGGGAGAATTTATATTAGTTACAGAACCAGTTTTCTGACTTCAACACCAATCCTTGAGGTCAAGGATTCTTTCGAGGGAAGGCCATTGTAATGAGAAGAAGCTCCAACGGTAAAAAAAAAATTAATTTTTTTTTAATTTCAATTATATTAATGAAATGGTGCATTTAACTTTATACAAAACGATGTCGTTTGTTGTAAGGTTGATTTAAGCCAGAAACCCTAAGTAAGTCAGGTATGAAATAAGAAAACGGTTATCATCTTTTTCTTCATCTCTTTCTTTCTCTCATTTCCTCTGCAAGTTCTGTCTTTTCTCCCCCTTTTCTTATAATCTCAGGTAAGCATCATTGAGGGCAAACTGCATTATCTAACTAATATGTAAGGTACTAGAGGATAATAATTTTTTGATTTTCTTTTCAATCTGTCAAGATCATACAATTTCATTTAATAATAGTATTAGAAGATAAGGTTAATTATTGATAAATATAATTAGAAAGCATCATGGATGATGATGTATGCTTAAGGATATACAAAATTTTGTTCATGGGGAGGCCAACAGATGCCTTCCCTTGCACAAGAGAGAGGAGCAAGATGAGCTATACAGGTAGGATTTTGCTCTCCCGGCATCACCACCGACAAATCGGTTGCATACGATGTAGATACCTGTCATCACAACGGATTCATCGAACATCAATTTCAAGATCGAATGAAAAATAAAGTTTATTTCAGAAATAAAATACATGTATATATAATTTGCTTAATTCTGCCTTAAGGTAAGAGAAATTGGTAAATCATTGCCGAGGGACAAAGGGTTTTTAGCTTAGTAGTTAAAGACTCGAAATTCGTGATGGATTATCTGGTTAAAGTTTCCTTGTACTTAAAGAAATGTTGCCTAAAGAGAGAGAACAGAGGAATATGCAGGGTATGTTGACTTAACAGCCTGATGAGATAGAAGTTTACCTGTTGTGAATTCCCGAGTTTTTTGACGGCTCCGGATCTTACAGCATCATCTTGATCAGATGAAGAAAAAGAAGGATTAGGCTGAAAAAGGTGTTCGAAGATGGCCATGATAATGAACATCGATATCAAGATGGCAGTAGCAACAAAGCCAAAAGAAATGGCATTCATGGATGTCCCCAAGTTTTTCAATGGCGGTTCCTTATTGACTACAGGCTGAGACAGACTCGGATTGGAACTTGGGTGTATGTTCCATTGCATTGATCTTCCAGTTCCAAACTCATTCATGGTTGCAGGTTATTCCCTTTATGAAAATGAACTTCCTCGTTCATGAGTTGTCATTGTCTCTGAAAAAAGACCAACAAAGTTAATCATCAAAATCCAGGAACATTCATCCACATTTCAAGGGCAAAATGTCACAGAAATTGTCAACATAGTGAGTATTAAATGAGAAAATGCATTCAATACAAGGAACAATAATCACATCCTGGAGTGATGAAATCAGTAATATGCAAATTGTCGAAATTTGCAAGTAAAAATAACAGGAAAGGATGTTGCCAATGACAGTGTGATGACATGCTCAAGAAATTTTTTACAGACAAAGAAAGTTATACATGTATAAACATTAGCAGTGGTTACACCATATAATCAGCTCAACGGAGAATCATTTTCAGACATTGTAGACTGTGACATATTCGAATATGGATATCAATAACACTTTCATTTCAGGTGATCTCAAACATTCTGTACTTTGAGACTGCCCTAGAACTTAAATACTGTTGATGCCAAAATCACAGACCGGATCACCAAATCGAAGATGAACACCAAAAACAGAAAAAAGAACACTGACCCAAATCAGAAAAGCACCATATCACCTAATGTAAACACTTCAGCAGCACAGATTAGAATCCTAATGGGAACATTACAAATGAAAATAAACTCGAATAAGTGATTACCAAGAGAGGAAAACCAGAAGATATTGACCTTCCTTGGGGAGTTATGAACAACAAAAATGAATCTAGTGCTTTGATCCTATGGCTCTAACACTGCCCTGGAAAAATAAGACAAGCACCATTACTCAAGGGCTGAGAGCAGGTAGCTTTTATATACCCAATTGAAAATGTAGAGACAGTTATAAGACAACTCCCAGCAGTGTGCGCTTTGCTTTTGATTTGCTTGAATGGGAATGATGTTACATAATCCTGATGGCTTAATTAATACTATACCCTTGTCTGAACAAGCAGACCTAAAGAAATCAAAAGCATGGGCCTTGCTGTCTGGAGACCAGAAACAAAAACATAAATTATATAAAATAAAGAAGAAAAAAGAAAAAAGTGAGCTATTGACTAATCTATTGGTGAGCTATTGACTAATCTATTGGTTTCTTTTTAAAGTTTGTCACTTCATAGTTGATTAATTTACAATGTTAAGTTGGGAATTCTTTGAATTCATTACTCAATCCTTGCACATGAATTTAAAATCTGGTGTTAACAGGGATGATACACTCTTGAAAAAGATGATTATTACTATCATTAAGAACTAATGAAATTTACTTATGCCAAAATCTTCCATATATCATTAAGGGTAATTTTTCGATATATTGTTCCCTAAAATTTAGTTTACACGAGAATACATATTTACATTATAAAACTTAGATCCTAAATTTTTAAACTCTAAATCTTATACCATAAATTCTAAACCCTAAACTTTAATTTCTATACTAAACTCTTAAAACTAAAATGTATGCATACACAATTTGTGTATCAAAAGTTTTTCCTTATCATTAATGTCTGACCTAGTTCATTAGCAGAACATAAATCATTCAGGTGTAATAATGACAGACATAAGCAAATGTAACATAATCTCCAACTAAACCAAATAAATAAAAAGAACAGGATAGAAAGCACATGGAAAAGAAGAGAATAAGAATTGACTTGAAAGTTTAGGAAGAAAAAGAGGTGATTGAGAGAGAGACCTTAGTTACAGTAATGCATATGCAGTTCTGTAAATGTAATGATTCAAGAGAAGGAAACAATGGCCTGTGGGTTAAAGCAAAGAGCTTGAGAAGAAAAAGGTGGGATTTTTTTTAAAGTTTATCTTCAAAACAATGTTTTTTTCTTTTTTTTTTCTTGAACAAACCAAAATTGCTTGCTCTCATTATCTTCAAAAAAGCCAAGAATTCATGTAACTAAACTATGTTCTAGAAAACAACATAGAAGCAATAATTAGAGCTGAGGACCCCTTGAAAAAGAAATAGGTTCCTCAACCTAAGATGCATTGAGTATGTCCTCTTTGTCAAACAAGATAATCAAAGTGTCTGAGAATGATGTGAAAGCCTACACCAATAATATGATAAAAATTCATAAAGTTTTTGAATTTATAATCCTATAGCAGTATTATATTTCATAGACAATGATATCCACAACTGAAAACAAAAGCTTCAACAGAAGCAATATTTATTTTACAGAGTCATCTAAGGAGGAGAGGGTTGTAACCTGCAAAGAGGAATATTCATTTCAAAACACTACAAAATAAAGGAAAAGAGCTTCTTCCTAATTTTTCATAAACCCAAATAAGCACTTTATTAGCACGTAACCTCTTTTAATTGTGCTTCTATTGGTATTTCTATTTTAAATTAATGGGTTTAGGGTTTAAGGTTAAGGGTTGTGGTTAGTATTTGAGAAATTAAGGGTATGATGTATTTTTTAAGGTGTAAGGTTTAGGATTTAGAACATAGAAAATTAAGATTATAATTTAAAATTTAATTTTTAAGATTTTTTAACAGGAGACAAAAGAATCACGATTAATAAACAAAAGATTTCTACTCATGACCTTGAAAAATTATTTGAATTTTTTTAACAAAAAAATTTAACTAAATTTCATTAATCAAAAGAAGAATTATGAAGTATAACGTACTCTAATATTCATTGAGATAAAAATATTAGAAAATCAAATAGTGCGAAAGATAAAATTAAATATAATCATATTTAAAAAATATTATTTTTTAAATAAAATTTCAGAAAAATATCTTTAATCAGAAAGCTTCATGAATCAAATTTTTTTTTTTTGTTATGAATTCTTAGGACATGGCAAACTATCACAAATTTAAAAAATAACATATTACCAGAAAAACAGATGTAAAATAATTTTTGAGAAAATAAAGTAACAAAAAAATTAAATTAAAAAATGATTGATTCCTCATAAAAAGAATCTTATTTATCTATAAGTATCGTAACACTAAAAATTAGCCGACAGTATAAAATCATTGTTGTTAGAAAAAAATTTAATAAAAATTATTTTTTTTTTCTAAAAGTAACCATTTTAGAGAAATATTATTAAAATAAAATGAAAATGTCAATTCCTAGTGATGCATGGACAAAATTCTAAAAGCTGACTGTCTCCCATTCCCATGTAAGACATACTTCAAAAAGAGAAGAGGACTACTTTGATAAGGAAAGCACTTTAGAGAAGGTCCAGAAAAACAAAACAAAAAACAAGTCGATCGCGCTAAGCCATATCATTTCGTATCTCCCGAATCCTTTTCCCTTCTTTTCAAGCATGTCCGGATAGTTATTTAATTCAGATTTAACGGGTCTTGGATTCAGATTCGACAGGTTTAGTGAAATAACGAATCTAGAAAAATATTTAATAATGACATAAATTATAAATATTAAAAAATAAAAATTAATTTATAAAATTTTAAAAATAAAAAAATAATATATGAACTTTTTAGCTTATATCTACCTACATCATACATTGGTCTGAAGAAAAAAAAAACAATTTTCCTCTCTAAAAATCAGATTAAGATTTGACGAAAGTTAAGTTTATTATAAAAGTATCTAATAGGATATAATAATAATTATATTCAAATATTTAAGGATATAATTATAATACTCATATCTCAATATTTTCAATTATCTCTCTAATTTATGAAATAAAAATAAAATAATTATTAGGTGTCAAGAATTAACAAAATTTAAAGTTGTGGGCAATCATAAGTACAATATCGTAGCAAACAAAACTAGGATCTGAAAATAAATGTACTTCTAGATTCACTCTTCATAGTTTCCCTCATCAACTAATAATAAGCCAGTCAAGCCTTGAGCTTCCCATAGAACTTGGCTTTCTCCTGTGTTGTCTGGAAGCGACCATGACCAAACTTGGAGGATGTATCGATGAACTTGAGCTTAATCTCCTCGAGAGCAAGCCTAGAAGTTTGGCGCAAGAGGGATTGCCTTAAAGTAACAACACGTTTCTTTGGCCCAACACAGCCGCCTTTGATCATCAAATAATCCTCATTCACCACGCCATAATGGGGGAATCCACCCATTGGGGTAATATTCTTTTCAGTCCTGAAATCAGGAGAAAATGGAAGGAATTAAAAAAAAAATACCTCAGTAGCAATATTTTGCATACCATACAGATAGTATGATTGGAAAAGGGCAGTTGGCTAACCCGTCGTATTCCGTCATGGCAGCATGTGACTCGTGTCCAGCCTGACACCCCATCTGGTCACCACACCCTCATAGCCTTTACCCTTGGTCACACCAATTATATCTATCATCTCATCTTTCTGAAACACAGCATCAACTGGAATTGATTTTTCAAAGAAACTGTAAGCAAAATCAACTTTCTGGGCAACAGTTCCACCATTGACTTGAATCTCCATTAAATGGGCCTTTTTCTGCTTCAAACCCTTCATTTTTCTTATGTACAGATATATGCAATAAAAGACAACAGAAAAACATAGAGGTTTACAACATTGAATCAGCAACAATTGTAAGGAGTAAAACATAATTACACATTATGGAAATGCTCGAGGGGATATACCTGAGTGTGGGCCAAAACTCGAATTACAGTACAATATTTTTTCAGTTTTTCCAACTGCAACTGAATATTCTTTTTACCATCTTCAGTTTCAAACTTCTTTGAGTACTTTGCGAAAGCTTTCTTCTTAGATTTGCACCAGTGCTTATAGAACCTTCGTTTCACCTCTTCACTCAGATGCTGAGCCCACACAGTGCCCAGAGTACGAAGACCACGAGGAGTTCTGACATATCCAACAACTCCAACAACAACCATTGGCGGTGTCTCAATGATAGTAACTGCTTCACAAGTCTCCTTTTTGTGAAGTTCTGGAAGAAGGAACATAAATTAATTATACTAATCAGCTAAACATGGAGGAGAGTGAACCATGCAAAGAGCACATAAATAGCACACTACCATTTCTTAAAGCAGTAGAACCACAAAGACTATCTAGAATCCCACAAATTAAAAACCATTAGTTAGAGAAAGAAGAATTACTTGATCCAGGCTTCTCAACTTCTCTCACTATGTGGGTCATCCCAGCTTTATATCCCAAGAATGCAGTTAATCTGCATGTTTAGTGGGATCATCCTTTGGGAATGCCTTCACTGAACAATCACAAAAGGAGAAACAAAAATCAGAAGATTTTAACCAACACAATCATAGAGGGAAATTTGAAAGCCGGAGCTACAGACAACATTCACTTAATATATTGCCACACTGAACATGATAAGGGACTATAGCAATTACAGCCTCAGAGGTTAGGTTATGTATAGGAAAGTATCAAAACAAATGGGATTCCACTCGGCTACAGCTAGCACAATAATACATTTGAAAAAATGGGGAAATCCAACAATATTACTAAATAATTATCACAGTTCCTAACTATAAAACAATAAAATGGGAATATAGAAAGAAAAACCTTTTCCTCTGTGGCGGGAGGCTCTTTTCCTTGGGAGAAATCCCAAAGAGCCCTGTCTTGGATGCTCAAACTTGCGATGAGACATTCTCTTCAACAATAAGTTCTCTGCGAAATTCCAAATAACTCATTTCCATTTCCATTTTCAACTTCAGCATAAGTATAATGTTAATGGATTCAAAGAGTCCCATGACAACGAAATCAACAAAGATACAATAAAACAAAACATAATTAAGGTCTACTGGTAGAAAATATAAACAACTAACAGACAATTCAAGTTAAAAGCATAAGGGGAATTGGATTTTTAAGTAGCCCATTGGATCAAGCAAAAAATCCCATGCCAAATCAAAATCATTACGAGCAAATATGAAGTTTTGAATCTGGATAGAAGCAAAACAGGCATCGTACAATTCTTATTTTAAAAAGAAAACCCAATTACATGTATAGATTAAAACAGTATACTAAAAAGTTAACCTAGATGTAGAAAAATATGAAGAACAACAGATCTAGCAAACTGAAGGAAATGGACCCCCAAGACCAAAGGCCTATGGCATGAGCTTTTAAGCACACCAATTCTCGAGCTCCTTTTGGTATTTCTTTCCCAAACCCAATTTTTAGGGTTTTGGCGAGAAGAGCTCTTTTCGAGACACCAGCCTTGATTTATCCAAAAATGTCTTTTTATGGGGAGATCCACCTCAATCATCGCCAGAAACTGAAGTTAAATCAATATATTTTCATATACCCAGAGCATTACCAAACAAAACCAGTAATTCGCAACGAAAATTTGAACGCTAATACCTTAAGATCTGAAAAAAAGGAAAATAGAAAATTAAAGAAGCTCGAGAGCGGCTATCAGCTTCTTCTGTTGATAAAAACCCTACCGTAGCTTTGCTATTGCTTTTATAATACAATATTTAAATATCAGAAGTGGACGGTTATGATCAATCTTCTTACGTTGGATATCAGCCGTTAGATCCTCACGTCTAGGGTTTTTATTCTTCTTTGTGTTTTAGATTCAAATGGATTCAAAAATAATTCAAAAATCAAAAAATGTTTTTTTTATAAAGTATAGAATTGGATCAGTGTAACACCCGACCCGGATGTCACATTGGGCCTCCGGCCCAAAACTTGTATTCTAAAATTTCATTTCAAAAGCCCAAAAATAAAACCAACTCAAGTCCAAATATGATTTATAAATCCATTAAGTTAAAACAAAAGCCCAAAATAATTTAAAGCACTTGGAGCTCCAAAATATTACAATCCATTAGAACATTCGACTCAATAATAAACAGAGTTACAAAAATTACTTATAGGGTTCGACAAGGTACTAGCCCACTGATCCAATAAATGTACTCTGACAACACGGTCGATGTTGAAAACAAACCTTGATGGTGCTCCACGAAACGGCTTCACCTAACCTACGCACGAAAACACATTTCGAACGCTGAGCTACGAAAGCTCAGTGGGTACGCCGAACTCGGCCCGAAATCATACATATCATAAGCAGTAAAGCAAAGCATATAAATATCGTGCATGCTATGATGGTCTAACATGCTTGCCTAACACATGACATAAACAATGTATAATATCGCACACAACATATACATGTCATAACACAAATAACACTCAAGAGTGAGGCCCGCGTCTACACAGCATCGGGATCCTACACTCAGGATTGAGGCCGCTCTTAAATCCTATGCCCGGAATATTACATCGGACATCTTCGAACGAGGCCGCCCAACGTTCAGAAAGGGATGGAGGCCGCCCAACCAATCCCATGCTCGGAATGTTACATCGAACATCTTCGAGTGAGGCCGCCCAACACTCGGAATAAAAGTCTTCAATACATCACCCGAAATGTTACATCGGATGGCCTTCGACGTGTTGCAACACTGTTGGATATCCAGATTTCCAACAAATAAGGACACGTTACACACAAATGATCCACCTAGGATCTTCTCATCAAAACATATCAAGACTTAACATAACTTAGTCGTTCGGGGTTATAACATCAATCTTGTGTCTACAATTCATTTTATTAATTATAAGATTCATTAAGACCCTTAATCCTCTTATCGAACCTCAAACAAAACTTATCTTACCAAAATTTCACAGGGGTATCGATACTCCTATATGGGGTATCGAAACACCCTATTTCGATACCCACCCAAAGAAGGTATCGAAACATGGGTATCGATACTGGCATCGATACCCTTTGACCAATTTTAAAGTCAATGAAAGAGGACCCTCCAGATTCGATACTGATATCGATTCCATTATGCCACTAGAGGATCCGGTATCGAACCATGGTTCGATACCCCTACCCACATAGCCTATTTTCACTCATGGGTATCGATACCGGTGACCCGTGTATCGATACACCTGCACGAAATGCAGGTCTGCACTTAGAAATTTCAAGGATTCATTCCCAAACTACTCCTAATCGATTCAAAAGTATTCATATTCAATCTTAAGGAAGTTTAGGGTGTTTTAACTTCATTTTTCAGGCCTTAATCACATTAATACAAAATCCACCATAAACACATTCAAAGCTTAAAACCAAGCATTCAAACACCAACATCTACATGTATGCAAACTACATGATATGAATGATAAAGAGATGAGTTGGGAGTACCAACCTCAAGCAAAAACAACAACAAAAGCAACAAACTCAAGCTCCAAGCTCACCCTCAAGATTTCTCCTTCCTCAAGCTTGATGATAGCTCTTCCACTTGTTTCTCTACAAAGGGAAGGATAACAACTTAGAACCACCCTAAGATGATCCTCAAAGCTTAAAAACACTTACAAACTAGGATTTAAGCTTTCCAAAACCCAAATCCCGTACTCCACTCAAAACCCCTCTTAAACCTCCATCTTCACCAAACCAACATTTTCTTACCTCTTTTTATAGATCTCCAATAGCCCTAAAACTTACCCTTCAGCACAAAAACGTGATTCCACCATAAAACCCTCAAAAACCTTACTTTTGATGATTATTGCAAAGACAAAAGATGAAGAAAATGAGGTTGTAAGGGATGATCTCATACCCTCTGCAAAGTGCAGAAAATAATGTCCCTAAACCCTTTTTTCATCCTTTAGCCATTTACCAAAAAGTCCTCAAGAAAAACTCTTAAGCCCAACAAGCCTAAGGCCCAACTAAACAAACTCGGGGCCCAAAAATCGAAGCCCAAGCCCATCGGGTTAAACCGACACTCGGATCCGAAATCCGGGTTGTTACAATCAGATTGAAGTTTAAGGTTGTGTTTTTTTTTTCGGTGGTGGTGGTAAATGTCTAGAAGTGTTTAACGAGTTGAGCTTCTCGTGAGCTATTCAAACTCGATTCGGTCAAAACTTGATAAATACTTGATCTAGATTGATTTTAACTCGAATTCGACTTGATAACTTAACGAGTTGAATAGAGCAAAGTCTAACTCGACTCGATAAGTTCATGAGTAGCTCAAACTCGACTCGGTTAAAACTCGATAAATACTCGATCTGGATTGGCTCGACTCGAACTCGACTCCATATCTTAACGAGTTGAATCGAGCAAAGTCTAACTCGACTCGATAAGTTCGCAAGCAGCTCGTTAATTTTTTAAAATATTTTTAGTAGTTACTTTAAAATTATTTCATTCAAAAAATAAATCTAAATAATAATTATTAATTTATAAATTATTATTTTAATTTTAATATGATAGTTTGGTGTATTTATGGATTGTTCCTTTTAATTTAGACTTTAAAAGTGTTTTATATACTCTTTTGATATTTTTGGTTAAATTTGTTGATTTATATTAATATTAAACCTTATATAGTATTATTAAATTTTACTTTTAGTTAAAAAATAAGGTAAGCTTTTTAGTGAGCTTAACGAGCAACAAGTCGAGCTTAACAAGTAACGAGTTGAGCAACAAAATATTTTAGCAAGCACGAGTCGACCACAATTTTATTGAGCTTAACGAACAAAGAGTCGAGTTGAACATTTTTTTTAACGAACATGAGTTGAGCAATATCTAACTCGTAATCGACTCGCTCGATTAACACCCCTATAAAAGTCTGTTTACCAACAATAATAATCTCAAATAATTCATATCCGAATCTAAACGGTCATTCAACAATCAATTTTAATGCCCTAAACGATCATCTAAAATAATCAAACATAACCTAAGACAAAAATATCGTACTCTATTCAATCTAATATAATACTATAATTAAGATTGAGTGCAGATCAAATGGATCATCATCAAACATCGAATCAGATCGGTATGAGATGTGTGTCGACCAAAACCCTCGACCCATAATTGCTCTTATGTATTGTGTTGGAGTAGCTTTTTTTTTTAAATACGATAATTAGGGATAGGAATGAGTAGTCAATTGATTAATAGTGGGTGAATTCAGAAATTTCGATATAGTATCTTTGTAGGAGTACTTTAAAATATTCGGTTTGGTTAATTCGGTTAGTCAACCTGAACCTTAAAAAAATTGAATAATTTTTAAAGAAAAAATTATTTGATCATATCATGTACTCAACCCGAGACTTTTTTTAAGTAGTTGGGTCAATTTTAGACCAAAGTATTTTTATAACAGGGTATTCCATAGACTCAATACCTTTAATATATTTATTTTTAACTTTAACTTATATTTTTATTTTAAGTTTTTACTATTTTTATTCTAAAACTAAATTCAAATCTCTAAATTCTTTTTATATTTGTATTATATAAGTTTAAGTTTTAAAGTTTTCAAAAATATTTATATTAATTTAAGATTAAAAAAATTATTATTTTTAATATCTTTTTAGAAAAATAATTAATATATATTTTTATCTTAAAATTAACTTTATATCACTAATAATTTTAAATTTAAATTATTAATATTTTTTGTGTTTAGATTATATATAAACTTTAAAATTTTATACATTTACTATATCATTTTATTAATTTTTTTAAATTTAAAATAAATAAATAAAAAATATGAACCAAATATTCAATATCTAATTTTATGGATATTCGAGTTTTAAAGGTATCAATTAACGAATACCTGGTAATTACGGTCCGAAAATTCAATACCCTGACACTCGGTAATGTCCCCCTAACTGAACATCACTCGACTTCACTTAGAAAACCCTTTTAAATCCCACAGGCATCAAGACTTTCTGCCTTAGTACTGTTTGAAAGCTGAGAAACTGACACTACAAGAATATAAGTTTTTAGCGATAAATTAATAATGATTAAAAATAATTTTATTATAAATATTAATTTTTTGTGATGTTTTTTTGTACGTTATTATAAGAATATAAGTTTTTAGTGATATTTAAAGAATCAGGAATTTGAGAGAGGTTTAAAAAATTAGGGTTCAAAATTGATGAATCATGAAAAATTAGGTCTAAATTAAAAAATTAAAAATTATAAAAATAATTGAGAACTTTATTTAAAAAATATTTAGAAGTTGAAATGACGAGGTAGAAAATCGGAGTCATTTTTAAAAAATATTATTTGTTTATGAAATTAGGGTATTATTTGAAAAATTAGAGAATGTAAAGAATTGAGAATTTAGGTCAAGGTTATTGAATTAGGGATTTATGGAAAAAATAGGCTTAATTAATAAAGGTTCAAAATCGATAAATTAGGGATTTAAAGTTAGGTTTTAAATTAGGTATTTAAAATTTGGCAAACTTTGGAAAAAAAGGGAAATTGGAGATTGGAGATTTAAAAAGAATTATGTTTAAAATTGGAAAATTGAGGATTTAAAAAAATAGAGACTTATTTGAAAATTGAAGATTTGATTTAAAGTTAGGGTGTGAAAGATAAAAAGAAGGTTAAAAAAATGAGAATTTATTTTAAAAATGACTAGAGTCGCCATCGACCACTTTGGTAGGTCAGACATCGTTGAAACTAGAGATTTTAAAAAATGGGTTCAGGAGTCGGTTACGGATGAGATATAATAATACCCCACACCGCCAAAAAATTGGTACCTAATCGAATATGATTGCCCGAGTTGAAAATTTGCAAGTTCAATTTTCTTATTAGTTTAGTATTTGTTTAAGAATGCGAATCGATTTTAAAGACTTCAATATTCGAAGGTAAGCGTGCGAACCGCCACCACTACGATTGATACAGGCCTCTCTTATGAACAAATATTGAGATATGCATTTATTAATTAAGTTGGATTAAATGTTACATGTAATGAATAAATATATATAAATATTTACAAGTAAATAAATAAATGCGAAAAGTAAATGTGTACAAAATATATTACAACAAAGTAATTAGCGATAAATTAAATTGCGAAAAATTAAATGCGTTAAAAATAAAGTACGAGAAATTAAAATTTAGATGTTAGTTACTTATGCAAAACGGACTATAGATAATACAAATCATTTTTCATTGTTGGTCACCGCAAAACTAACGTTTCGAAAAAAATAAAGAAATAAATTAAATAAATTAAATGCATAAAAAAGGAATAAATAGATAAATAAAATAAAAAAGACAACAATATAGATGATAAAAATGCTTTAGTATAGTTTAATATATAACATTATATAAATATGTACATGTATATAAATAAAAAGGTAAATATACGTAATATTGAATATAATATAATATAAAACATACAAATATGTACAAAAATATGTAGTACACTATAATAAAATGCACATAAAAGCTTGACTTGAAACTTGCAAGAAATGTCCTCTAGAATTTAGACCCTTCAAAACCATCGATTATCAATTAAACCCCGATATTAGTTTAACTCTTCTAGAACCGATTCGAAAAACATTAACTCAAATTGGCCAAAACCTAAGCCCAAAATCGGGGTGTTACAATATTAGACCTTAATTTCAAACACTAGACTTAACTTAAAAGAAAACTTGACTCGAAATTTTAAAGTCCGATTTGAAGGCTTTCGGGTTCGAATTTTGAAAAATGGACTTCACGGATAGAACAGGACATAAGAAAATATAAAATAGGGAATTTTGAAAATTCTGACTTTTTAGATCAAAGTCAACGCTGATGTCATCCTGAAGTCATTGGTCAACGGTCAACGGTCAATAGTTCGGTCTACGGGTCGAGTCAATGGGTCGGTCAACGATTGACTTGAGTTAACTAGTTCAGTCTGATGCGGGTTGACTCGGTTCGTTTGATCGGTTTAACACGGGTTGGACTGGGTTTGAACCGTTTTGGACCGACCGACTCCAGGCCACCATCTAAGGCAACCCTAAAACGGTCGGGAAATGCCTCTAAACTCAAATTTTTCTAGATCTCAACACCATAACAACCATTTCAAGACAAAAATTTCTAGAAACAAACCAAAATTCTAATAACTTACCAACTTACCCCAAAACGGTTCTATTCTCCGACGATGATGCTACTAACGTCGAATGGAGGCAATGTGATAAGTGCTCAACTCACTATCACTTTTTACACCTTTTATGGGCATTAATCATCAAATCTACACCTACTTGGACCAATGCATACACTTAATGTGATATATTTAAAGATGATATTTACAAAAAATGCAAGTTTTACTACATTTTTTTACATCTGTGCAGGATAAACTATTGCCACGGCAGCAATGTGGCCGAGGCAGGACCTGATGCCGAGGTAGTAGCCGAAAGACAAGTAGCGATATTGTAGGCGATTGGAAGAGAAAAATACGTTGAACGTTTTTGGACATGCAACACATGGATCGGAGCTGGTTAGCACGAGGAAAGCCCAAGACAAGGCCACGCGGGAAAGCTTCCTATTTGGAATAAACTTGGAAATATTTTATTTATGTACATGACTTGTTCCCTACTCCAAGTTGTATTCTACTTAGGAAAGGTTTGCCCTAGGCCAAGCCTATATAAGACCTAGTCGTCCAAGAGAAGAGGAGAGCCGATTTAGAGAGTTCACCCTAAGACTTATTGTTTTCTTTCTCTCAATTATGTTCTAAGTTTCCTTAAGGGTTAGGTGAAGGTTGTTGAGTACTTGTGAGAGGAGATTGTATTTTTTTCTTTGTTTCAATGCAATAAAATATCAAGGTTTGTTTATCCTTTGTCATTCTTTGTTCTTGCATTCAAGCTCGGGAGAGAAGTTTGTAAGTAATCTATTTATCTAGACTCGGGAGAGTTAGATTCATGAAAGGGATAAGTACGGTATTTCAATCGTGAAATACTAACTCGGCCTAGGGATAGGTTAAGAGTTTCAGCGGCTAAAAGAAGTGTGAGATTGGTTGATGATTATAATTGATTCACACCGGGAGGTATCATCAAGGATTGATCACCAACAGTACTTCGACTTAGGGATAAGCGGAGTCATCAAAGGACACTTTGCCGAACGTTGATAAAGTCCACCCAAGAGCAAGGGATTGCCGCGACGGACAAGTATCGTTGCTGCCAAGGCAGTAATCTGTAGTACTGCCGAGGCAGTGATGTACAATTGCATTGGACATAGACAAGTCAATCAAATCCACAATACAACATAACTGGATCCTGCTCTCTCTCTTAATCAGATCTCATCCTTTTTACTTAGTTTTCTTTATTCAAATTATTTAGTTCACTCAAATCCTATTCACCTGTGTTTTTACTTTTATTCCTTTACAGTGCAAGAAGAAAAGAGAAGATATATTAAGTAGACCAATCCCTGTGGAGGCGATACACGATTATACTGATCACTTTATTACTTGCGACGTGTTCACTTGCACTAATTGCACACTTTTGACACGTAACACAATGATTGAGGGGTTTTGTTCGCCTGGTCACGGTGAGCAAGACAAGACCAACGACGCGCCGGAACAACGTCGGTCAGAGGCTGAAATAGGAGGATTTCGAAAGGGTATAAACCTTAGGTCCAACGAAACTTCCAGCTCCGGTTCACAACTGATCCGGCGACGGTGGTACGCATGAAAGGGTAGGTTTTGCTCAGGAGGCGACGGCGGTTCAGATTAAGAGGTTTAAGGGTTTGAGGGAGAAGATGAAAAGTTTAGAATATGAGGGAAGTTTTCATATCTCATGGGATGTGGTTTCTAAGAAATTTTTTAGTAAGGTATAGATAGATTTATTTTGGATCTATTTTTATTTTATTTTACCAATACTGATACAGAATAAAGGTGAGAAGAGGAAGTTTACCTCATAAGAGCTTGCTAGATCAAATTGCTGGATAACTAGTCAAACAAGTTGGTGGTTGTGGGTTTGAAACCCCACAACCACACTTTTCATCTCTTTCTTTTATAGGTATGTATGGGCTGGGAGATTTGGGTATGAGTTATGAAATTGGGCTGACAGATTTGTATATATAGTGTAATGGACTGTTGTAAATTACTTTTTGGTTTGTTAAATGGAAATGGATTTTTTATATTTAATATATATATATAATTTTTTGAATTTTGTTTATGATTTATTTATTTATTTATTATGTATATATAATATTATGATTTAGGGATAAGGTTTAGGGAATTTGGTTTAGGGAATTCAAACTCGGACAAAAATGATGATTGTAGTCATAAAAAAAAGTTAAATAATTATTAAAATAATTAGTATTATAATTAATAATTATTTTTTTAAAATAAATAAAATAAATTTAAATTACAATGTAAGTTAAATATTATTTTTTTTAAAAATAATATTAAAATTTTTGTCTAGCTTAAGGGAGAAGTATTACACTTACACCTTAAAGATTTTAGGTTCAATCCTTCTTAAAGTCACGCATTATATTTAGAATTAAGTTTCAGTGGCTAAATTTAATATTTTTTATGACCATTTTCAATGTCACTAAAAGTGTATTTTTTTATAGTGTGAGGCGAAAATATTAACAAATGAAACGAGCACCGAATCTAGGCCTTCTAAAATACCAATACCAAAAACTCAATATCACCTTGTCCAAGATCGAGAACACAAACAACTACAAGAGTCGAGCATGAGCAAAAACCCTAGAATTCGGCGCTATTTAGTAGCTATTGAGTACATTGGTACCCGCTTCTCTGGTTCACAGCAACACAGCCAAATCGCCGCACTATCGTTGGCGTGTTAGAGGTACTACCTTGTCTCTGTTTTCTTTTAATTGCCTGTAAAACAAATTAAAGAAGGAACAACTATGAATTTCGAATTTCGCAACGTCAGTTGGTCTGAAATTGTATTATCATAAATTTAGCATATTAAGATTTATTTTTTCTTGGATTTGTAGTTTGGGTTAAAAATGTGCGTGCTTTGTTAGTTTCATATACCTTGTTTTATTTTATTGCAAGTACATATATTCTGCTCGAGTTAATGATCTGGGTTTTGTAGGAAGCTTTTCATAAATTTATCGGTCAGCCGGTTTCAATTTTTTGCTCAAGTCGAACTGTAAGTCTCCATCCTTATCCTTATTGCTCTGTTATTATATCCTCTAATCATAATATACATTGCTAATTATAGTTAATTTGACTTCTTTCATGAATCAAGGGACGCTCAGACACTTTTTTTTTAAATTAAGGGTAGTGTTGTAAACGAACAAAAGGTTCAGCTAGCAGTTCGTAATTCTTTTATGTTCGTTTATTTATTAAATGAACAAACATGAACAAGATTTTTTTCGTTCGTTTAATTAAATGAACGAATACGAACAAAGGGCTCATTCATTCATTCATTTATGTTCGTGAACGTTCGGTTATTTTTTCGTTTATGTTAAGAAAGTTGAGTGGTGATTATTGTAATTTATCTATTTTATTAAGAAGAAATAAAAAATAATAATTAACGATAGGGATCATATTGAATGAGAACTAAAAGTTGAACGATTTTATTATTTACGAATTAAAAATTAAATGACTTTATCAAATATTTTAAAAATATGATTATCAAAATAAATCTATCCTAAAAATTTAATAAACATTTGTGCAGTTTACCTAAAAAAAATATTTAACTACCAATTAGGTCTTGGCAAAAGTTGAGGCTTTGAATTTTTTTATCGATTCTCAATGTACAAGTACGCTGAATTATTCGAGTTATCAGTTGATTTGTTTTTACAATGTAATAATTGATAGTCGTAGTTATTTAAAGGTTTAAATGTTAAATAAGTATTTAAAATATATTTTAGATAGATGTTTAAAATATATTTTAAATTAAATATGTGTTTAACGTTTTTATAGTTACTCAAATATATATTTGTTATTAGAATTAAAATATATTCAATATGAATATAAACCCAAGATCTATACATGTTAAATCATCAAAAATAATAAAATAAATAAAATGAATGCGGAAGCGTACCTGAATTAATCGATAAATATTTTTCAGAGGATTTAATCTTCTAAGAAGTTAGATTATCTTTTGCCACACAACTCTCAGACGGTGAAAAGGGATATGCAAGCTAACCTAATTCTTGGGGATCATAACCCTTTTATATAGTTGAGTTAATAACCAACTATTAAGTATTTATAACTCTGCCCCTCATCAAATTATAAATACATCTTATGGTATCTATACTTTTAATTCTATGACACTTTAATACCTATGACACGCCTAACATAATTGGTCACTTAATTTTGTATGATATTTTATAATAGCGGCATACATTTTACATATATGCTCATAATTACAGATTTTAATCCAATAATCTCTCACTTGGGAAACATATGTTTCCTGATAAATTTACAACCTTATTAGCTCAGAAATTTGTAACACCCCAATCCCCCCAATTTAAACCCTAAATTCAAATAAAATCCTAAATCGGAAACCCTAGAATTTTAGGATTTTCAGTGACCTATTTGCAATTCTTGAAAAATCTGAGGGTTCACCTTTAAATTCTGAAAAGTTCAGACCCTTAATGGGTAATTTTACCAATTTGTTTAGTAACAGTTTTCTTTCTCATCTTTCCCGCTTCAGTTTCGTTTTTAATTTCTTCTTTAATTACTCTTTATTTCTCTTGATTAATTCCTTCCTCTTCAGTGTCAACGAACCTAGTTTTTCCCTAATTCATTCTCTTACCTTTAGCTCTGAAATCAATCGCGAACCACCTATTCTTTCTTTGTTTTTCTCTCAGTTCTGTTGGAGTTCATTGGTAAGCACTCTGATTCTTCCTCCTTTCGTTATGTTCGTGTGTTGATAAAGGTTTTTGTTTAAGGTTTTTTGTTGATTGGGTAATTGTTTTTGGTTATTCGATTTGTTTCTGGTTTAGCAAGAGTGTTTTAAAGAAGGTTTCGAAATGAGAGGGATTTGTTTCGGTTTTAGGTTTGAATGGGTATTGTTTAAGGTTTTGATTCAGTCTTGGGTGTTTTGTAATGTTTAAAACGTTTTGAATCGTAATAGGGGGAGGTTGAATCGAATCTGAAAAGCTGCTAATTTGAGTTTTCTGGGAATTTTTCTAGATTTTCCAGGGAAAATCCTGGGAATCTGTCCGTGACCTGACTGCCCGACCGATCCAAGACCCGACCCGAATTTGTTGACGTCATTTGCTGACGTCGCTGCTGACGTCAGCATTGACTTTTTCCAACCCTTTCCCACTTTATGTTTTTCAACGTCCTGAGTTCGATGGTGCGGTCCGTTTTTCAAAATTCGAACCCGAAGTTTTTTTTAAGGAGTTTAAGTTTGAATAATTTAATCAGAGGTTATCTTTATCAGAATCTAAAAATGGTTTACCGTTTGGTTTAGGTGATATGGATTCGGACCCCAAGCGTCTTCTTCCTCATCTTCCTTCTGGACGACCTCCTGCTCATCAGTCTTCGGGATACGTACGTGAGTATTTGATTTATTTATGTTTCGTTTACTTACTGATATAGTGGCATAATAGTGTGTTTGATGATTTTGTTACTAGTAGGTTCTACACCCGCTCGATCTAGTGCTAGAGCTGAGTTTAGTATACGTCAATCTTGACGTTGAACTCTCTGTTTCAGGTGTGTCTCTCCCGAAAACTCCGTTTTCTACTATATGTTCAGATTCTGTTAAATTCTGTATGATCATGTATCATTCCTGCGATTTTCTAAAATAGTTCATGATGTTATACTCTGAGTTTTATAATTACATTCTGATTCTGAAATTATCATGCATACCTCTTGTTAGATTTTAAGGCACATATTTTGATTTTGTATCTGTTCATTTCATGGCATGGGTTGGATTGTTGTACGGGGAAATTCAGTGATATAATCATTTATGATCAGTGGTTCCACCTTCGGGTCCAAATTCCACTTCTGTTTAGTGGTTTCACCTTCGGGTCGAGTTTCCATTTCTGTTGGTGTGACGAAGTTAGCGTGGTTCAGGGGAACCTACTCTTCTGATGGCGTTCGGTGTTGGGTGCATATCATGCATACGTTACATCATCTATTTTACTCTATTCTGTGATCATGTTTATCTACACACTAGAGACACACCAGGCTCCCTAGCTTACACCCTCTCAGTTTTTGTTTCAGATATTCAGTCATAGACTACAGTACTTGGAGGACTTTTGAATCTGAATTTCTGTTGATCCGTACGTTTACAATGTTTTAAACTTATTTTTATTTCAGTTAATATTTTCTGTATTGGACTTTGAATATTTATTCGAATTTTGGGATTGTTGTTATAATTTTGGGTTGAACTTTTAAAATTATGTTTTATTGTATTTATTAGTAATTCAATTATTCTCGATTTAACTAATTTATCAGATTTCATCGTTTTTAATATCAAAAACCTAACTTGAGTCATAAGTTTTAATAACGTAAATCCTAAGTTTTAATCTAAGAAATTAGGTTAAATTTAGGGGTTACAAAATTGCTATTATATAATAGATATTCTATAACAATCTCGTCCATAAATTATATTCATATAGGATCAAAGCGGTCTTCATCATATCAATCATGATTGGACCCATCAATGATCATGTATGCAAATATAATCAAATGACATAGATCAATCATGGATGCATATCATGAAAAATTACATGTAAATATGAACCGAACATGCCTATTTTCATCTGGTCCTCCTAAACTTTAGTGAGATCAAACTTTAGTGAATTTAAAGTGTGTATAAACCAAATTAACTTTATTTCTGTAGAAATAATCTTAAACTTTAAACTGAAGTAACCAAAATTGTTTCTAAAATAAATGAGCATATATCAAAATTACACTCCCACTAAAATTGAACCTTAAATAATATTACACCTACATGAGTAGTGTGCTCATGAAAGACATAAGGTGATAGTTTCTCAATAAGCGTACAATTATGGAGTTTGTACTAACATGCTCTATAAACACACAACCACTCTGAATTTTCTTTAATAACTAGGAACTAAATTTTAAATTTTTCCTATTATTTATAAAATAAATGAATGCATATTTATTATCACAAAATAATTGAAGTAGTCTTTTGTTCAATTTATAATTAGTAGCTCATGCGACAGAATCTTTTGCATCAATATTCTAATAGAATCGAAGCTTGTAAACTTGATGATCTCTAACATACTAGAACTCTGATACACGAGTATGTAATTTTTATTCTCTAAAGATATTTCATAACTCTATTGGTTGTTATCCAACAACCTATATTAGATTTTCTAAATATCTATATAACATTTCAACAATGTACGCAATATTCAAATGCATACATACTTAAGTATAAATTAGATTCTCAATAGTTTATGCATATGAAATCTTTTGTATTTTTTAAGCTTCAAAGTTACTTTTAGGGAACTGAGTAAGACAACATTTGTCTTCTTTAGTAGTATGAGTATCACCTGGTTTACTCCCCCTAAACTTTTAGTACGTACAATTTTCAATCAAATTTATCTCAAAACCGAATGAGATAATTAATATAAATTTATAATTTTATTAATGAGAGTCCAACTTAAGCTCATAGATGAATTTTTTAATTTATATATCATTAATTTTGTATCATTAGACACAAATTAATGATTGTACAATATAATTCATTTATTCAATGTTGCCAATGAAAAACACAAGTTTAACATTATCTTATGTAGAAAAAGATTAAAATCATCAAGTGTCATGATTATTTTGAAAGAGTGTTCCAATAAAACTTGAGAGAAAGTTTTCACAAAATCAATGTCTTCTTTTAGAGTATATCCTTTAAATACAAGACATGTCTTATACTTGTCCACGTTATCATTTATATCCCTCTTGATTTTAAATATTCATTTACAACCAATTGGTTTGCACCTAATGGTAATGAGATAAGTTCCTAAACTTTATTATCTTGCATAAAATTATACTACTTTTTAAATGATATCAATCCACTTTTGAGAGTTATTACTTTTGATAACAAAAAACTAATCATTTTATTTTCTATCATTCCATTATTATCCTTATTTTCTTGATGAAATACTAAAAAATAATCCTGAATAATATTTTCCTTTCCTCTCATAAATATCTTTAAAAACACTTTTTGAGGTTGTTGAGTTTGTTCTTCTAAAAAACAATTACATTATCTTGAATAAGAGTCGTTCAACATTATTTTGTTGTACTTAATTCACTTCTTGATTAATGATAGACGTGAAAACCTAAACATCGTCAAAAGTGATAGTAGAAATTAAATTATAATTAAATTCCTCCTTAACAACAATGTATATAAGAACAAACAATTGTATAAAGTTTAATCTTATGTGCCTTAAGTTTTGAAGCAATATAATATACTCTCTCACATTTCCTTGATCCTTATAATTCTTAGACATCAATTAAGTCAAAAGTGATATCATATTAACCTTAAAAATTAGTAAAATATTTCTCAATTTTATCAAGGAAACTCTTAGTATGAATAATTTTCTTTAGATTTATGCTCTTAAAAATTTCTAGAATATTATACTTTATGATCATTAGACTCAGACAATTTGAATGAACTTACCTCTCAAAATTCTATTTATGGATGCTTACCGCCGTGAGAGGTGCTAGTTTGTTCTTTTCTTAGGGCAATGTCTATGCTCATACAACCAAATACTATATATGTCTTTTCTATTCCTTGAAATTAATTTCACTAAACATTAGTGTAGAATGTATTCAACAGATATTATGATAACAAAGATAAATTACCTAAATATAAAACAAAAATAAGTAAATAAATAAGTCCACTAAATATCCATAAATAAATAATAAATTCAAAATAATGGCTAATTTCTCTCAATATACCAAGCACAACATTAATATCAAGTCTTTGGAAAATAATATTAACTATACGCGATACTTTTGTTGTAGCAATCAAGCATTGACAATAAACTATATCAAACAATAGATTAATTTTTGGACTAACATATTGTTCACATAAAATACCTTATAATTATCACACATTTATTGTCACAATTATCGTTGTAATTCGGCCAAATATTAACTTTCCTTTGGGCCAATTAATAAACACATGAATTATAAAAACCCATAATTATCTTAATATTTTAAATAAAATAATCTACAAAAAAGCGATCACTTTGGTGACATTATGTTTCAATTAATCTATTAAAATATTAGATATCCAAAGCAAAATATGAATTTAGTTGTTTCAAAATATTTTTTTAATTTTATCTTTTACTCAAAGTAAAAGATAATTAAAATAATAACAAATTTGAATAAAGGTAACCTTATCAGAAGATATCAGACACTCCATTAATAGTTTATCTTTGGAAAAAAATATTAACTCGTAAGTGATATCTTGGTGAAGTAATCAAACATTGATGATAAGAACATGTCAAACAAATATCTTCCTTTGGGCCGTTTTATTGATCACGTATAAAATTAGATAATTATTACATTATTATTACCATAGGTGCACCTGTAACATTGCTAATTATTAACCTTCCTTTGGATCGATTAATATTAACATAAACTGAATTACATGCACAAAACTTTCTATATTTTAAAATAAAATAATTTTCACAATATATGTCACTTTGATGACTAATGCTTCAATTAATTTATATTTAAATATATAACATAAATATACCAATATTCAAACTTAATATTTAAAACAGTCAAAGCTGAAATTTTTGATAAAACTTAAGTTTTCAAAATAACCCAAATTAAGATTGTCTTAATGGGCTATCAGAATCCAAAGAACCGAAATCTTTGTCTGGTCTTCAAAATTTCCTAAAATATTTATTTACCAAAACTAAAGTCAATCAAAGCATTTAATCTTTAACTAAAAGCCAAAAACAAAAGTATCATACAAATGAATAATTCAGATAATATTACTTAAAACTTTAATATAACCATAATAATCTAATAATCAAGAAAACAAATTTTGATCAAATCGAATTGAATATATATCAATACCAAATATATATTTTATAATACATAACATGTGATCAAAATTAAATGCTAAATATATTAACCAAGTAACAACGTAAAGTAGTAATATATTTTAAAGTAGCATGTTAAAAGACTATTCGATCATTAACTTAATAGACATAAACCGAATATAAAACTTTAAGAGCTAACCTAATTATAAATTTTTTGAATCATGGTAAATTTACCAGGACAAAACCAAATTAAACTTTGTTTTGTTTATTACTAACGATCAAAATTATAATTTTTGATCGAACCAAATTTAATATATTTATTTCTAAAGATTTAACTTAATACCCGATGATTAAAATTAAAATTTTGATCAACCAAATTAAATATATATTTTAAATAAAATATATATTCTATAGATTAATAATAATATATATAACCTTAAAATAATTATCATTAACCTAAATAAAATTAAAAGCATAACTGACATGGATTTTCTTTTATGCCGTAGAACAATAAATCCGAAAAGTATTTAGGGTAACGATTAAGTAGGGTTAATAACCCAAAAAAATTACCGCAAGTAATTATTAAATATTACAAACATGAAACATAGTAATATTGAGAGCAGAATAACAAAGTTAATCCATTGCAAACTTAATCCATTAACCTAAATAACCGATTGAATCATGTAAGTCCAAATCAATTGCAAACTTGAAAACCAAAATTCAACATATTCAAATAAGAATATTCCCATTAAATATATATTGAAATATCAAACCCTAATATCCATGTAGATAACCCAAACAAGTTACTATCTTAATGATTCGATATAATTCTGACATTGATACTATTTGTTAAAATTAAAATATATTTAGTACGAATATAAATTAAGATTTATACATGTCAAATCACCAAGAATAATAAAATAAATAAATTAAATACGAAAGCGAACCTAAATTAATCTATAGAAAATTTTTAGAGTTTTTGATCTTCCAAGAAGTTAGATTATATCTTGTCACACAACTCTCAGACGAGGAAAAGATATATGTCTAATTCTTGGGGACCATAACCTTTTTATATAATTGAGTTAATAACCAACTATTAAGTATTTATAACTCTGTCCCTCATCAAATTATAAATACATCTTATGGTATCTACACTTTTAATTCTATGGCACTTTAATACCTATGACACGCTTAACATAATTGATCACTTAATTTTCTATCATATTTTATAATAGCATCATATTTTAATATGTGCCCACAGTTGCGAATTTTAATCCAACACTTGTTGTTAATATAATTAAAAATATTTTATTAACTGAAAAAAATGGCAAATGGTATTTTTAAATATTTTCCGAACTTTACTTTTTTAGAAAAATAAATTAGAATTTTTAAAATTTTATAAATTTTTTTAATAATCTTAAAATGTCTCTAAATCCTTAAATACCCTCAAATCTGACTACTCTTATCGGTGTTGGGGTCGTATTTTTGATGATGGAATAAAGCAACCTTCCCTCAACAATCAATCTATGCATCGTTTATCGTTCGTTATGCTATTTTTCGTTGTGAAGTATACGAATGAATCATTCAATGTTTTTTCATTTTCTCACAACGTCGGTTGATTTTCGGGAAAAAGATGATGAGATTAATTGTCATGATGGTCTAACGACGAATATATGGACATGGTATGACAATTAATTATAAAATTAGGTCAAATTAAGATTTGAATTTTGTATGTTATAAATTTCAAATTTTGGGATTAATTTAAGGTTATTTTGTTTTATTAATTTAATTTTGTATTTATTTTTAAATATAATTTCATAATTTTAAGAAGTTAACACCTGTCTGATATCAGAAATTAATGATGACCACCTATTCGAGTAACTTTAAAAATATTAGGCATTTATTTAGCTCAAAACATACTTAGGACACTTATCTAAAAGAATTGTATATTTTGAACACTTACTGATATTTAAGCCTTATATAAATATATTGATTAATTTTAATTATAATCACACGAGATACTAAATACATTAAAGATATATTATCTCATATACAAACAATAGATTTTTTTTTCCTCAAGTGTTTTAATTGTAGTATTTAAAGTTTTAGTTTAGGATTTAGAGTTAAATGTAATATAATTAAAGATTTATGTTTTAACATATAAACTTTAAATTTTAATATTAAACCTTAAACAGCTCCTTAAACTCTAAAACTAAAGTTTTGTTTACACAAACATTTATGTATAAAATAATTACCCATCCATTAAACCAAATAAGAGTTATTATCAGTTAAATAACGTAACATCTCATGACGGATGTTATACCTATTATATCCTCTCTTATTATTATTATTATTATTATTATTATTATTATTATTATTATTTTGGATAGTTTTAGGGAATGATAACTTTAAAAAATAATTAAAAAATTGTTATATCATTTTTTTAAAAGAAATTATAAAAATTTTAATATACACGTTTTAGTACATACTAAAATTTTCATCTTTCTTAAAAACGGTATATACCGAATTTTTTTATAAAAAATATAAAAATTTCGGTGTATATTATTTTCTTATAAAATATAAAAATTTTAGTATATGTAGCAAATTTCTTAAAAAATATAAAAATTTTATTATATACCATAAAATGTGTATAAATTTTTTTATAATTTTTATAAAAGAATAATACAACTGTTTTTAATTTTTTAAGTTACTTTTTTTTTTAGAAATTTTCAATTATTTAAAATCCATTATTGGATACAAAATATAGAAACATGTTTGTCAGACCTCCTTTAATATAATAAAAAAACCCGTCAAATCAAAAAGAAAATATCGTTGAGATATACAAGAATAATTCATCTATTTCTCTCACATTATCTGCAATCGTCATAATATTTTGCTAAATCATAAAAACTAAATTGTCTAAAATATCAACGATTATTGTCCTATTTTTAAAATGAATGAAGTGATAAATATAATATTCTTTATAGTTTTTGATACTTTATGTCAATATAAAATAACCAAAAAATTATCATCGACCAAGCATCCGATTGCCCGAGGTCCATAACTCATTGTTAGACCATCATCCACCAACCAATAATGTACAACCAAATGAATATGCGTCACTTTGTTTGACAACAGTAATAGTATTATAGTAATATAGTTCATTTTGTGTCCAGCCAGCAACCTCAACTACATTTGACGATAGCAGACATGAAGGTAGAGTAGGAGGTAAACTAACAAACCCAAAATTGGTCCATATTCATTTGTCTCCGTAAGAGTCGGAACAACAGAATTATCTAAACTGACAAGCAACCTCCACGGATTTTGGTATATAAACTCAGCACCACCCTTTGTTTTCCTCACTTCCAATCACTCTTTATTTCATTACATTAGCAAGAAATACTAGAAATGGCATCTCCCAATTGTTTCATCTTGGTCTTGTTTGCGGCACTGATGTTTTCCAGTATTGATCGAGGCCTAGCAGCTCGCCGTCTTCAGCAGTTACCATCCATTCCGACTTTGCCAACAACAGGGCTGCCACAGCCTACGATACCAGCTTTACCAACACTGCCAAATCCTGGCTCGCTACCACCACTTCCTAGCATTCCCAACTTGCCTACTGTCCCAAAGGTTACTCTGCCACCATTTCCGAGCTTCCCTTCGTTTCCCACAATTCCGACGACTATTCCCTCCATTCCTTTCCTCTCTCCACCGCCGTCAACTACCAGTCCTTGAGAATATACGGCTAGTCGGCTACTGTCAGCGCTTCAACTTCCTTGCCTTTACTATGGAGATGGTAGAGAGAGTTTCACTTCCTATTGTTTTATGTTGACATCATTTTCATCATCTTGTATTGCTATTTCTTGTACCTTGTGATTTATATTATAGATATGAATTATGTTTCGTGTCAGCACACTCTTGTGTTTTCCAATTAATAGTTTACTTTGGTAATATGCAAATCACATATTTACCAAGACAGAGTTTACAAGGTGAGGACAAATACCATAATCTACTTCATGAATGTCTCCATAGTTGCATGAATTGGACTTATTCAAGAATCCCGGTTCGAAACCATTGGATTCTCAAAACAAAAGCTCTCCAACAGTTTAGATCTTTGCTGTCTTTCTTGAGACTCCTGTAATTCCATGAACACCATTACCTCAGTGCACGAACTGAATACATAGTAGCAATGGCATATCATAGACATGCAAAAATGCGCATGTGCGAAATAGAAACCTTGAACTCTTGAAGCATCACTATGCAGAGAACACAATAAGGTGCTTAAGCCGTGCTCCAAACAAATAGGAAGAAAGTTTGCAGTACATTCTTTGAGCTAGTGAAAGAGGGAGAGCGGGGAAGAGAAATACCTTGTATCTCTGTTGCAGAACTGCTTTACTTTCTTCCTCATTTTGTATCCATATTTGGTGATGAATCCTCACCTTAAGAACTACCAACAGGTGAAGATATGGCTAATGCTTGAATCCCACATTAAGAATAAATATCCTTTGAAATGGGTATTTATTAAGAATTAAGATATTCCTCCAACCTTGTGATAGAGAACAAGGGAGTACCTTGTACACTATCATTGTCTATCATCGTTGTTGCCATGTTAACAATTGTCTTTGACACGTATGTATAAAATCATTTCAGTGAAAATTAGCAGGTTACTAATTTTAATTTTTGAATGGATATTATATGTTAGAATATTCGAATTATTTCAAATTTAATTTATTTATCTAATTAAATTTGAATTTTAAAGTTGATTTTATCTGATTTCTAGATAGATTTGTCTTTGCGTCCAACCTATAAATAAGAGGCTCATCACATTTTTCATGACCAGTCAAAAAAGTAATATGCTTTCTTAGAGACATTTGAGAGCATTCTTCAAAAAGTCTGAGTTTCTCCTTTTAATTCAGACGATCACTACCGTCGTAGTCCACTCCAAAGTTTGTGTGTATATCGTTTGGAGAAACCATGCTAACCTTCAGGGGACAACCGTCTAAAGTAACGAGTACATATATCAGAGATTATTGTTTCAAAGGAAGTGGCCTCCATATAACGACACGGTTTACTTACTATTCTAGTTCGTTTATTATTTCTCCTATCAGTGCTGACGTCCTATTTTGCAGTCTATTAAATCAACAATTTAGAAACAATTCGAATATGCAAAATGTCAAATCCTTTAGACAAGCTAGTTTTAGATCTATCAAAGTTGGATGTAATCGATACGACCAACTACTATGAATGGTTACAACGAATTTTGATATTTTTTGAGCAGCCGAACCTTAACTATGTAATCACCAAGCCAATTCCTATACCTTCTCTGATAGATACTTTTAAAGGTGATGGTCAAACTAACGGGTTCGAAGAAACACCTTCTGCCATAACTCCAATTGCCATCGTCGTTGCTACCATAGAAAAATATGTAAAAGATAACAAAACGGTGCGAGGCCATCTCTTGAGTCACATGTCAAATAAATTATTCGACATGTTTCTCAAATAAAAAAGTATAAAGAAGATTTGGGACATCCTTAAGAAGAAATATGGAGCCAATCTGTAACCTCATTGACCCGGGCTAGACACCACATGACTCAAACGAGTTATACGGGGAATACCGAGGCTAATCCGAAGACTCGCCATGATAAACAACCCTATTTTTTTAATTTTTTATCCTATCTAGATGCTTTAATTAGATCCTACATGTTCATAAAAGGACTAAGTTCAATTGCAGCGAAAACCGATAAGAAAAGAGTCCTAATTTAACCCAACAAGTTATAAGGACCTAATTGTAAATTTCTAAAAATTTATGGACCAATTATGAAATTAAATTTACCAACATTTAATTAAGTTCATTACATGCTTATATCTCAAATTTCAGCTTAAAATAATATTTATAAGTCATTTAATTGCATGCTCAAAGTTTAGGGACTATTTCTAGCCTCCAAAGGTTTCATGACATTCTTTATATGCAAATTTACCTAAAAACACTTTAAGCACAAATCAAGGCATATTAGCTAGATGCAATTCAACCTAGTTAGCAACAATATATTCAACTCCTAAGCGTATGATTCAACGTCAACAATCTTATAAACACACGGAAGAACCACCTCAATATACTCAACATGATTTCTAGATGCATTCCAACCTAAATAACAACATCATAGATTCGACTCATAAATAGTCATGATTCATTATCAACAACACTCAAATTCACACATAGGGATATCAAGAATCAAACTTCAATATAACTTTTATTATAACTAATGGAGTATTAATAGACAATTCAAGTCAAAGTCGTAAAGCTAATATCAGTATAGATAAACATCAAACATGTATAAGCATACGACTACTACAAGTCTCATCAATATAACAATATTCTTAACATGGTAACCAATCCCCATTGCTCTCTCGCTACTACTAATGTTATAAAGACATACTTGAGCTTTCACTTGGCGGTTACCTAGATCCTTGCTTCCCTTTGCTGCCTCAATATTATTTACTCTACATTTCAAGGTAAATGAGAGGGTAAGCATAAGCTTAGTGAGTGAATAAAAATAAGTATAAAAACACCTTGCAATGTAGCCCATATTAAACCAATTTCATCAATTTAAAAATATGTCATGCTCTTTATAAAACAAAACAAACATGGCTAACAACGTCACTTTTAAAACTTAGTAAGTGTCATCAAACCATGGCTAACAATGCCATCATTAAAATTTAGTAAAAGCCACTTTGAAATCACATGCTTTAAAAGCTAAAACACAAGTCTTACATTTTACTCACATAGCAATGCTTACACATGCATCTCAATACTCAAAGCTCAAGTCTTACATGCTAACAACATAGCAATACTCAAATCACATGCATATCAATGCATAAAACCTCGCATGCATAATACCATATGTAATCAAGTAAAAACCATGACACTTACCTTTGAAAATTAAAAACATATATTGGTGCTAGTGATCCGATTTGTACCACTCCAAATCGTTAGGATAAACGGGCAACCGCATGTTAGTACCATTCCCAAAGCATGCGCATGTTGATACCACTCTAAACATGAATTATATCACCTTGGTGTCCGGTGACAGTACCACTCCTATCATCTCGGATGTGATAGTACCACTCCAATCACACATCATTAGACTAAAAGCCTAAATGCAACACACAAGAAATTTACACACGTACGACTTTTGAATATTTATAGTGCACTCTAGAACCTATTGATCGATCAACTTATCACATAAGGTTCATCACTTAACTAGCCAATATATTCTCAAAAATAAATGCTCAAAATTTAATTCAAAATAGTATTCAAATTACATGTATCCCACTTTTCACGCATCACTTGTAAAAATCGATAAAACCACTTTTATCTTATTTTTCAAAACAAAACAGTGGGAACATCGGATGCTTATAAATCTTTTTAAAAATCGTTTCATGAGCATTCATATGCCTGCATAATCACATATGCACAACACAACAAGAGCATGACAAATAACATAATAAAAATACGACGTAATATGGGAACCTTTAAGAAAGCAAAACGTTTAACTTACTTTGGAGTATAGGGAGGTTTCTCACACCTTCCCTACACCCTATACCTTTGAAAAATCAATTAAAACACCGCTGAAGCAGCCAACTCTCATAATCCACTCACCAATTTACCAAAACTTACTCGACAAGTCACCTGAAAACGCGATTCGGCTCTCCAATCTCCTTCAAACTTGTTCCTCTACCTCTCGACCTGATTCAAGCATCAAAAACAGAGGTTTTAGTGCTTTAAAACACACCCAAACATCCTTTAAGTCGAATCAATACATGGAAACCCTTAAAAACACCCTAAAACTTAACTTAAACTCACCGAAAACCTCTCCAAACACCACCTAAACCTTAGGTCCGGGATTAGATACTTAAAATCCATCTTAATTACATCTAAACACTTCAATATTAATGTATTTAGGCATAAAAAACAACCATGTAAAATCCTTGAACGAAAATCAATAAGATAATGGAGTTTTTATCAAGAAAACCGATTTTATTGATTCAAGACTTTAAAGTTTGTTTCAATCAACCAAAAACTTATTAATTTCATTAAAGAACTTTAAGTTTCAGAGGTTTGAATGATTCCCACCTCCAAATTGATCTAACCTCCTTCCAAGGTTTAAAAATAAGTAAAACCGAAGAAAAACGAAGAGATTTTGAAGAAGAAAAATATAAGAAAATAAACCAACGAAATTTTATTAAAAATAATAGATATTTACATTGAAAATATGATGAATAATATGTCTTGGGAAGGAAGAAACCAAAATCTTGGGGAAGGGTTTAGAGCTTGATGCAAAAATAGAGTTTTTCAAGTAAAACCAAATAAGAAAATTATAAAGAATCAACCAAACTAATTTTTATTGAAAAATATTGATGTTTAAATTTGAAAATATGATGGAATGGTTGCCAGGAAGATGAAAAGTCGGAATTTTAAAAATAGGTTTAAGTTTATGACATAAAAATAGGTTTTTAGGATTAATATTAAGTTATTTAGGCTATTAATTAAAATTATGAGTTATGGGTTATTAAAATAGACCCTTGGAAGGCTTAGATCAGCTAGGATTAGGATTAGATCAAAGACCTTAAAGATTCAAAGTTTTGGCTTAATTTATTGTCCTAAAGTTTTAATTTTTACAAAATAGTCACTAATTTCAAAATCGCAGGGATTCAAGGGTCAATTTTCAAAATTAATTTGACCTAATTCAAATATATACTAAATAATGATTTTATAATATTTTTCTATAATTTATTTTGATTAAATATCAAATTTTAAGTATTTAATTCCGAATTAGGCTAAACCAACTTCTATGCCCAATTTTAGGGCGTTAAAACTCTCTCTCACTTAATAAATTTCATCCTCGAAATTTTCACCGTGAAAGGAGTTAAGGAAACTGCTCCTTAACAACTTCCTTTCACTCACACGTGACTTTCCAAACACCATTACGCCACTAAATACTTTGATCAACTCAAGGATCTTACCACAAAGGACCTTTGCTACCAAAACCAAGATCCTAACATACATCTCATAACGAAAAGATTCGGTCTCATCCTAACACCACCCGTTATAACAACTTGAAAAGCTACACAAAACAACGGTACACTAAAAACACCATGGTCCTTCTCAACATGCATTACACCATTAAGATAAAAGCAAAACTTTTTTTTTTCCGACGGCTTAACCTCTCCCTATTCAAGGTTGGTAACTGACTTTCGACAAACTACCACAACTTCCAAATGCCACTAACAAGCTTAGATTTCTTAAGCGTATTCTAACACACAAGACAAAAACCAAAATTTTCCATTGAGTCTCGCTCAATAAAGCAACACATAATAACTTTCACCAACAAAAATCTTAAATGGTACCACTCAAACACTCAACTATGGACATGAAAATAAGCAACTCTACTAAAGACAACACCTTCACCAAGAACCTTAGAGATTAATGTCACAACACCTTAACATACCCTTCCAAACCTGGATAACTCACTCATACCAGTTACATGTCTATTAACGAGAGAAAAACCATAAACTCAATTGAAAACCCATCTATCTCAAAACCTTATCACATTAAAGCATACCGCTCAACATCTCCAACCGTTCTCAAAGAAAACACTCACTTTTAACTGCCAAGAAACCACGCCACAATATTTACGGAGATTTGTTCACACACCTCTATTCTAATACTTATGACGACAACAACATTCTCAAAGAATACTGGCCCTCAAGCTCAATTTACCAACAAAGCAAACATTCACTTTCAGTTTATCCATATCCAAGACAAGTCCATCAAACAAAAATTTCTTACAAACTCCTTACTTCCAGATGCATAGCAAAAGACTACCACAAACTTGATTAAGAAACCATTCTAACTTATAGCACCATACAAAACAACCACGTGCCCCATAGACAAGAAAGACAACCATCAAAGAACTAAATACCCATCAATACCACCTCAACTATGCCCTACACACGCGGCTCCACCAAACAGCCAATAACAACTTACCCTAGAACATTTTAACTACGAAAAGTCTCAGCTACAACTCTGCACTAGACCAAAACTCTTCGATAAACTTAATCGAGTCAACAATGCTCTTGACTTCACAAAACTCATAAACTACTCCACTACAACCCATAATGATAACACACACAACTTTTCCCAAATAAAAGCTCACTAACGGGACCATCCTACTATCCAATACTGTGATCAAATAACTCTTGTCTCAATTAGATTTTTTTCCAAGCACAACTTCTGCCTCTTTAATCTTTCTAAATTAATGCCACTCCTCCTTTCACTCACCTTAACATCCTTCTTAACGTTAAGCAACAACAACACATGAGAAAACCAACCGTAAACATGAAACTCAATAAACACAGACCCTCGCAACACCTCTTGATGATAAAACAAGTCTATAGGATTGTTTGACCAATAATGGCTACAAACTACCCAATGTTCCTCATTACACAACATTTCCATGCAGAGATATCCAAAGATTACATCCGAAACCTCCTTAACAACCTGACCATACCCAAGCAAAACCTAACACAACTCCTTATAAACACAACATGCAAAAGTTAAGCCAAACGACATAACCAACACCTCTCAAGGTCCACACAAGTCCGTTATGCATCCTTCATCACCTTAAATCGTTTTCCAAAATTTTCATTTCTTTTCCAAAAACCCAACTAGTACTTTCTAAAACAAACACTAGATCAGTTACACACTTGACCTAACCACCTCTTGAACCATACCAAACAGAAAATGCCATGTAGTACTTTTACCAATCATTATGATAAAAAAATCTTCCTACATAAACCGAACCTTCGCCAAAGGAACCTTGCAAAACTCAACCTTCCGCTTCACTAACAGTCAAACCCAAGTCCCATCAAACACAAAGCACTTATCCTCGATTTAACCATCCACAACTCCAACCCATCTAGCCAATCCTTAATAACAATTACTTCCCAACCAGAACAGTAACTCAACTCATTGCACAATAGGCTCAGCTCCAACAAGAGCATCTTTTAGACACCTCTTTAAACCTACACCTTCTCCCTACAGGATTGATCACAACATAACTTTCATTTTCAAGAGGGAAACGTTTGTAGATATGGACAATGTATGCATGAGTACTATATGTCACCCTAGATGCCTATGCAAGTACATGCAAATGAAATCTAATGTCATGCTTAAGAATACATGCATGTCCTAAGATGTCTAATGTATATCCATGTATGTGCTCCTATACTATGCATGATTATTGTCCGTACTCACAAAAAACATCCTCTATTCTGGAACTTCAACTTTTTCTCTTCAATGTCCAGAACCATCGAAACTTAGCACTCAAGAGTACACAAACACACTATAACCCGAACGTTTCCAACACATTCGATTCACCTTGCACACAAGCAATTTGAAACTCCCAAAGACACTCTCAGTGATGTAGTCACCTACTACTCACCAACACAACTGATTTTCAAACTAAACTGATTCAAAACCACTTTATACTCAAACATGATCGAGGACCTAGTCGACTCAAGATCGGATATCACAATACCATAACAAAAATCTATTTATACTTTTTGATTTCCACAATTCCTTTATTACCAAGTTTTAACTTTCTTTTTGGTCCCATATCAAGCAAAATGAAATAGAAAAATAATTTTGACATGCAAAAATATTTTGCAAAACTTATGAGGCAAACGCGAAGCAAGTTCCAAGTAACTCAAGTACAATATAAAATAATTTCCTAGTAGTAGTTAGAGCAATGGGTACCCCAAAATAAACCCAACAATATATACTGAACCATCACATAGAACAATCATCAACTATGATTAGTATCACGAATATATAACTATCAAGTGTATTTTCCACAATAGCATTAAGCATCATATAAAATCATCATAAAATCTCATGCATTAACCAATGCAAATTCAAACTAGTTTCCCATACTATATGACATATCAAAAACCACCAATCTCAAGAGATGTTCAACTTATAAATCATTTTTTAAAAACCAACTTACAACAACGTATACAACATTTAAAATCTAAGCATATTTTCTTTTATAAATTTCATATGTAAGAAAACCTTAAAACATGGTCAAAACATCTTCATATAACTAATGTCATAACTATGAAACAAGATTCCATTATGATTACAAACAACAATTCATATAGCAACATCTAAGCACATCAAAATTTATTCATGCTTGCAAACATCGTTATTGTCAAACAAATGCCCTAACTTAATATGTCAAAACACAAATCAGTCATGTATAACAAACAACGTGCATTTAATACAATAACATAACATTTTCAGAAACTCACCGTGAATAGGCAATATTATGCATAAATAAACAGAACAACATAACAATTAAACAAAACAACCTAAAGATTTCGTAAACCTAAGCTTTGATACCAGCAAATGTAACCCCCTCGCCTCGGTCTAGACATCACATAACTTGAATGAGTTACACGGGGAATACCGAGGCTAATCCGAAGAATCGACACGATAAAAAATCTTAATTTTTTTTTATTTTTTATCTTATCTAGATTATTTATTTAGATCCTACATGTTCATGCAAGGACTGAGTTCAATTGCAGCGAAAATCGATATGAAATGAGTCCTAATTTAACCCAACAAGTTATAAGAACCTAATTGTAATTTTCTAGAAATTTATGGACCAATTATGAAATTAAATTTACCAACATTTAATTAAGTTCATTACATGCTTGTATCTCAAATTTCAGCTTAAAATAATATTTATAAGTCATTTAATTGCATGCTCAAAGTTTAGGGACTATTTCCAGCCTCCAAAGGTTTCATGACATTCTTTATTTGCAAATTTACCTAAAAACACTTTAATCACAAATCAAGGCATATTAGCTAGATGCAATTCAACCGAGTTAGCAATAATATATTCAACTCCTAAGCGTATACTTCAACGTCAACAATCTTATAAACACACGGAAGAACCACCTCAATATACTCAACAACATCATAGATTCGACTCATAAATAGTCATGATTCATTATCAACAACACTCAAATTCACACATAGGGATATCAAGAATCAAACTTCAATATAACTTTTATTATAACTAATGAAATATCAATAGACAATTCAAGTCAAAGTCGTAAAGCTAATATCAACATAGATAAACATCAAACATGTATAAGCATACGACTACTACAATGTCTCATCAATATAACAATATTCTTAACATGGTAACCCATCCTCATTGCTCTCTCGCTACTACTAATGTTATAAAGACATACTTGAGCTTTCACTTTGCGATTACCTGGATCCTTGCTTCCCTTTGCTGTCTCAATATTATTTACTCTACATTGCAAGGTAAATGAGAGGGTAAGGATAATCTTAATGAGTGAATAAATACAAGTATAAAAACAACTTGCAATGCAGCCCATATTAAACCAATTTCATCAATTTAAAAACATTTCATGCTCTTTATAAAACAAAACAAACATGGCTAACAAAGTCACTTTTAAAACTCAGTAAGTGTCATCAAACCATGGCTAAAAACGCCGTCATTAAAATTTAGTAAAAACCAATTTGAAATCACATGCTTTAAAAGCTAAAACACAAGTCTTACATGCTACTCATATATCAATGCTTACACATGCATCTCAATGCACAAAACTCGAGTCTTACATGCTAACAACATAGCAATGCTCAAATCACATACATATCAATGCATAAAACCTCGCATGCATAATACCATTTGCAATCAAGTAAAAACCATGACACTTACCTTTGAGAAGTAAAAACATATATTGGTGCTAGTGATCTGATTTGTACCACTTTAAATCGTTAGGATAAACAGGAAACCACATGTTAGTACCACTCCCCGAGAATGCGCATGTTGATACTACTCTCAACATGAATTATCTCACCTTGGTGTCCGGTGACAGTACCACTCCTGTCAGCCCGAGTGTGATAATATCACTCCCATCACACAACATTAGACTAAAAACCTAAATGCAACACACAAGGAATTTACACACGTACGACTTTTGAATATTTATAGTGCACTCTATACCCTATTGATCGATCAACTTATCCGATAAGGTTCATCACTTAACTAGCCAATATATTCTCAAAAATCAATGCTCAAAACTTAATTCAGAACTGTTGAGTTGATCGAACAATGAAATTGGACAAGAGGGGGGTGAATTGGGTATTAAAAATTTTGATGGAAGATTTCTGTAAAAATAAAGAAAATTGAGGACACAAGATTTATAGTGGTTCAAGCTTCAAAACAAGCTCTACATCCACTACCTTATCTCCCACTAAGGATTTTCAAACCAATTCACTAGATGATTTCAACCTTTTCCTAGGTTCAAGGGCTAACCTTTACAAACAAGCCAATTTTCTACCCAAAATTAACTTAGACCTCACAAAGGATTACAATAGTTGAAAAATGGGCAAAAGAGTTTCTCTCACAAGAATAAAATGCCCCAATTATAGATTTGCTCTCCTCAAACTCAATTACAAAGAATCAAAATGAAATACAAGAGTTGGGAGTCAAGATATGCAATAAAGTGCTTTGGAGTTGGATTTGATTTCTTGGATGTTGCTTGAGGTTCAATAGTTGTTAATGCTGCTTTAAATGCTTTAATTTATACCTTCTCATTGAATTCTAACCTTGGGGTTGTTGAAGATGTAAATATAGACGTTGGAGCTTCTTCTTTCCATCATAAATACACTCTACAACAATTAGTATCGAAACACATGCTACCTATTTCGAAACAGACCATAAAAAGAAAGAGCCATTGTGCATTTATTAAAGGGTGTAACGAAACAGGTTTCGATACCTGAACTAAACTGTGAAGTTTGGTATCGAAACGAGTATCGAAACGAGTTAATCACCATTTAAAGCTTTAACTGCCACCAACGGTCAACTCATTTAATATTTAAAAGAGTCGTTGGGGATTTTAGGGGTATCGATACTAGTATCGAAACACTGAGTTAAAATTTTAAATAATTTTAAAATAATTAAAACATAAAACTTGGTTCGATACTGGGTTCGAAACAAATGTTGGCAGTGAAGTCTAGGAATCGAAACGGGTATCGATACTTGTTCTAAGTCTCAAGAACATTCTTTGAAAAATAAAGGGCGATATCGATTCCTGTTCTAATGGTATCGAAACGCTCGTGTAAAAAACACTTAGAGAGAATATTTCAAGGTTCTTGGTTTGACTTAAATCATATTTTTTGACTTAGTAACTTTAAAATTTATTACAAAAATATTCCTTTAATATAAATGTTATATCAAAATCAATTTTAGTATTACAATCTCCCCCTTTTTGATATAAAAAAACCAACATAAATTTTTAAGTTTGAAAACATTGAAAAACTTCCACTTAATAGTTGCATAGCTTTAAAAATGATATTCTCCCCCTTAAGAAAAACTTAAAAAGAATATAATATATTTCTTCTCCCTCTTTTTGTTAGATCAAAATCAATATAATAATAAGACATAAAGAGTATTTAAGAACAAGATCAAGCATTAATAAAAGTGCAAATAAACCATAACATTAATAAAAAGAATCCAAATCCAACATAAAGGTTTAACGCATAACAAACCAAATACCAAAGGAGAATATTTTTCTAACATGAATGAAAATGCAACATAATACTTAGAGAAACATAAATAGTCCTAAAAGCCATAGCAAAGACAAACTAGAAAAGCTAAGGATTACTCATCGCCATCACCATCACCATCACCATCACCATCACCATCACCATCCTCATCACCATCTTCATCATCTTCCTCGTCGTCATCACCATCACTATTGGAAGCATTGTGAAGGTGCCTAAGAGCTTCGAGCGAGACACGCATGAAAAGATTTTGATTCTCCAAACTCGTCAACCTCGTATCCATAGCATCGAAACGAGAGTCGAAGTAAGTTGTGAGGGAATCAAAACGAGCATCCAAACTATAAAAACGAGCATCGATGCGATCAAATCGCATAGTGAGAAACTCCATCATCTCGGTGTTTAAAGAAACTTGGCGAATCGGCTCCGGATCTACGAGAGGAGAAGGAGAAGGAGAAGCACCTCTAACCCATTGACCATTGATATATTGAAAATGGGAACGGTGTAGAGAAGTCTCATCGATGGGTTCTTTGACGGGGTCCACAAAGTCATAAGAAAAATCAATCCCCAAACACACAAATATAGTGCTAAGAACACAAGCGTAGGGAAAAGATTTGACTACTGGAGTGACACGGTTCTTGACATTCCAAACAATGTCGGGAAAGACAATTTGAGCAAGGTTTGGGTGTTGGGCTTGTCGAAAGCAATTTATCCAGAAGCTATCCACTTGACGGACCCAAGAATACTTACCATTTGATGGACGAATCCACCAAGAAATGATAAGATGCAAGAACCGATCATGGACGTCAAGGTTCACAACCGAGCCGGTGAAGGTGTCAAGAGCATTCTCATCGTCTAGACCCTTATCCTCAAGACCGAATACATAAAAGAAGGTGTTGACGTCGATGCGAAAGGTTTCTCCCATGAGATAGGATTCAATAACAACCACTTTGCTCTTATCCTTCAAATGAATAAAAGTGGAATTGGCATAAAATATGAGGAAAAGAGTGGGATAGAACTTGCCGGCTGAGGTGAGAAAGGTTATAAACTTCCAATCGTGTAAAAGGTGAAGATATCAGAATTGGAATTTGATGGAGTTCATAAAATTCACATCCACGCAACGCTCCTACTTGAGCGGGTAGTTGCGAAATTGTTGGAAATTGTCAAGCCTACCGTGACCATCCAAGCTTCTTTCGAATACCATTTGGATGTCGGCTTTAGAAGCACGAGAGGATGAAGAACTACCTTCCTAAGTGCGTTGGCGTTTATTTGGTGCCATGATCTAAGAATTGAACAATATGGATTAGTGTTAGTCACTTAAAAACATATATGCTCTATAAACCTGATTCAATCCTATTAATCAATAATTCAAGGGTTTTGAAATTTTGAAAAAGAATTGAAAAACCATTGAAAACTAATACGATAAAAATAATTTATATTCGAATGAATTTTTTTTGATTTTGAAATATTTTTTGTAGGATTATGACAACCCATACAATAAGCATTAAGAATATGTTCAAAATCTAAATTTTAACACCCTAGAAATCAACGAAAATAAGGTTTTTCGAAAATTACCTTGATTATGGATTAAGATGAATCAAAGGGTTTCGTAGCACCAATATTTGATATAGCCTTGGCTTTGATGTTTACATAAACATCCCTCAAGAAAAATGTTTGATTTTATGAGAAAAGATGAGGAATTGAGGGATTTTATAGGAGGAGTTGCGGCTAGGGTTTTGAAAGAGGTGTTTGAAGTGTTTTAATTTGAGACAAATTAGGTTTGGGTGTGTTTTAAAGCAATATGTCGCAGCACGTTTCGATACGCCCTTATAGGCGTTTCGAAACAGGCTGTTTTGATACATTGCTACACCAGTATCGAAACCAAAAGTATCGAAACTGGGTTCGATAATGATTTTACCCAGAACATGCTTAGATGAGTATGAAGAACAGTTATCGAAACAGACCTCACCCGTTTCGATACCCCTTAGCTAGGCTTTGCATTTTAGGCTTCTAAAGTTCTAGAAATGAGTTTCTAAAGTCCCTAGAAGCATGCATATGATGCTATGACATGATTAAAATGCATAAACAAGTTCATACTCCCCCTAGCAACATGCATAAAAGCAACAAGATGTAAGATAACATATGCATGATTACAAACAAGATTCAAGCATATTTTGTACAAAAATAACACTTAAGAGTTCAAGAAAGGCTAGTTAAACCTAACTCTCTCCTAAGAGTCCAAAAACGCTCTTTATTTAAAGGTTTGGTAAAAATATCCGTTAACTGGTTTAAGGTGTCAATAAACTCTAAAACAACATCATTTTTAGACAAATGATCTCTAATAAAGTGATGTCTAATTTCTATGTGTTTAGTTCTAGAATGTTGAATGGGGTTCTTAGTAAGACATATAGTACTAGTATTATCATATTTTAAAGGTATAGTTTCAACCTTAATGCCATAATCTAAGAGTTTTTGTTTCATCCATAACACTTGAGCACAACAACTCCCTAAGGATATGTACTCCGCTTCGGTGGTAGATAAAGCTACACTATTTTGTTTCTTAGAGAACCAAGATATGAGCATACTACCTAAGAATTGACATGTTCCAGAAGTACTTTTCCTATTTATCTTACAACCTCCATAATCCACATCCGAATAAGCATGAAGATTAAAGTAAGAGTCTTTAGGATACCAAAGACCTAAACAAGGTGTGTCTCTAAGGTACCTAAAAATTCTCTTAATGGCTATTAAGTGTGATTCTCTAGGTCTAACTTGAAACCTAGCACACAAGCAAACACTAAACATAATATCCGATCTACTTGCGATAAGGTAAAGCAAAGAATCTATCATGGATCTATACAATTTAGAATCAACACACTTCCTTCCTTCATCCTTGTCAAGCTTAGTTGATGAGCTCATAGGACTGGCTTGAGGTTTCGCATTCTCTAAGCCAAACTTCTTGAGCATATCTTTGACATACTTTGCTTGATTGATGAAGGTGCCATCTTTCCTTTGCTTGATTTGGAGTCCCAAAAAGAATGAGAGCTCCCCCATCATGCTCATCTCAAATTCATCTTGCATTAACTTAGAAAATTTTTGACAATAACATTCATTAGTAGATCCAAAGATAATATCATCAACATAAATTTGAACTACTAAGATGTCATTTTTAAACCTTTTATAAAAAGTGTAGTATCCACCTTTCATTTTTCAAAACCTTTTTCAATTAAAAAGTTTGAAAGCCTTTCATACCAAGCTCTAGGAGCTTGTTTCAAACCGTATAAAGTTTTTGTTAATTTAAAAACATGGTTTGGAAACTTTGGATCCTCAAAACCTGGTGGTTGTTAAACATACACTTCTTCATTTATAAAACCATTTAGAAAAGCACTTTTGACATCCATTTGAAAAAGCTTGAAATCATGATAACATGCAAATTCAAGTAACATCTTAATAGCTTCCATTCTAGCTACGGGTGTAAAAGTTTCATCGAAATCTATTCCCTCTTCTTGAGTGTAACCTTGAGAAACTACTCTAGCTTTATTTCTCACAATGTTACCACTCTCATCTAGTTTGTTTCTAAAGACCCATTTAGTTCCTATAGTAGATTTATTACTAGGCCTATCAACTAATGTCCATACATTACTTCTCTAAAATTGATTTAACTCTTCTTGCATAGCCAATATCCAAAAATCATCATCTAAAGCTTCATTGATATTCTTAGGCTCTATGCATGAGATAAATGCAATATGGTTCATTAATCTAAGAGAAGAACGAGTAGTTACCCCTTTGGATGGATCACCCAAGATTTCACCACCCTTGACATAGTTGAACTCTCTTGGGTAGCTCACTTCTCTTTCTTCAAGCTTTACATCTCCCAAATTTTCTATTGGAGGATCTTGTGTTTTCTCATTGGTTGAAACCCCATCCACCTTTGATGCTTGTCCCTCCTCAATGTTTTCAATGATTCCTACATCATCATCATCACAAGAATCCTTCATAGGAAAGAGGTTATCATCGAAAACCACATGTATTGAATCTTCTACAACTAAGGTTCTTTTGTTAAAAACTCTATAAGCCTTTGAAAGTTGAGAATATCCAAGAAAAATAGCTTCATCACTTTTTGCATCAAATTTACCTAAATTGTCTTTCCCATTGTTTAAAACAAAGCACTTGCACCCAAAAGGGTGAAAATAACTAATGTTAGGCTTTTTGGATTTTAAAGTCTCATAAGGAGTTTTCTTTAAAATTGGCCTAATCATTACACGATTGATAATATAACAAGAAGTGTTTGTGGCTTCTGCCCAAAAATACTTAGGTAAATTGTTTTCACAAAGCATGGTCCTAGCCATTTCTTCTAAAGTTCTATTTTTCCTCTCAACTACCCCATTTTGTTGAGGAGTGCGAGGAGCCGAAAAATCATGGCTAATCCCATTTTCATTACAAAAATTCTCAAAACCTAAATTTTGAAATTCGGTTCCATGATCACTTATAATATGAGAATTCTTTGATCAAGGTCTTTTTGAGAAATATTTGAAAATTTGATGAATTTTTATAAGGCTTCATCTTTAGTACTAAAAAATAGAACCCAAGTGTATTTAGAGTAATCATCTACAATAAAAAATGCATATGATTTTCCACCCAAGCTAGTTGTCCTTGTCGCGTGTCAAAAGTGCGCGTTTAGTGCAAGTGGACACATCGCAAGTAATAAGTGATAAGTATTTTATCGAGTTATCGTCTCCTTAGGGACCGGTATACTTAATATGCTTTCTTCACCTTCTTGTTTTGTAGAAAAAGTAAAGAACACAAGTGAGTTGATTTGATTTATCGAAACTAAAATAACTAAATAAAAATAAGGAGTTGAAATAGTAGATAGAGATGGGCTAGGATCCAGTTACGTCGTATTGTGGAATTGATTGACTTGTCTCTGTCCAATGCAATCGTATATCACTGTCTCAGCAGCACTGCAGTTTACTGCCTCGGCAGCGACAATACTGTCTGTCGCGGCAATCCCTTGCTCGTGAGCAGACTTTACCAAAGTTTGACAAAGTTTCCCTGGATGACTCCGCTTATCCCTAAGTCAGAGTGTTGTTGATGACTAGTCCTTGATGATACCTCCCGGCGTGAACCAATTATACTCACCAACCAATCTCACACTTCTTTTAGCCCCTGAAACTCTTAACCTATCCCTAGGCCGAGTTAGTATTTCGCGATTGAAACACCGTACTTACCCCTTTCGTGAATCTAACTCTCCCGAGCTTAGATAAATGGATGATTCACAATATCCTCTCCCGAGCTCAATTGTGAAAACAAGGAATAACAAAGGATAAGCAAACCTTGATAACTTTATTGCATTGAATCAATGACAAAGTACAATCTCCTCTCACAAATACTCGACAACCTTCACCTAATCTCTAAGAAGGTTTAGAACATGATGGAGAGGAAAGAAACAAGAGTAGAAGTCGGCTCTCTCCCTAGGTATTCCGTGTGTTTGTACATTGGGTGGCTAGGTCCTTATATAGGCTAGACCTAGGGCAAACTTGGAGTAGGGAACAAGTCAAGTACATAATAATAATATATTTCCAAGTTTATATTCGGCTAAGGGGCTTTCCCGCGTGGTCTTCCTTTGGGCTTTTCCTTGTGCTAGCCAGCTCCGATTCATGGGCTTGAAGTCTAGACACGTTCCTTGGATTTTTGTCTTTCCATCGCCTATAATCTTGCTTCTTGTCTTTCTGCTGCTGCCTCGGCATCAGGTCCTGCCTCGGCCTTGTCTCTGCCGTGGCACTGGTTCTCCTGCACAGATATGAAAACGCGGTAAAACGTGCCTTTTTTGTAAATATTATCTATATGAGTATAACTTCTAAATATATCACATTAAGCACATGCATTGGTCCGAGTGGGTGTAAATTTGGTAATTAATGCTCATAAAAGGAGTAAAAAGTGATAGTGTGTTGAGCACTTATCACACCCCCAAACTCGAACTATTGCTTGTCCTCAAGCAATGCAAATCATCAATTTGCCGAACTTTACTCTCTCTTGGTCTTACATGTCCATCAATTCTCCCCACCATAACTAGGCCTATTCTTAAGCCTTAACCATTCGGTTACCCAAGGATTTACTTAGAAACAAACTATAGGAGTTGCGAGTGTGTGCGTTTTTGTGGACAAGTTGATTAAAGGCTTTCTTAGATAAACTCTAAGTTCAAGACAAATAGACATTGGTTAAGTGTTCTCTTCTTGTTCAATCCCCAAATCTTGAGCCAGTTTCGGGCACCTCAAAGACTTGTGTTTTTCTTTTTACTAAAATCCTTCTTTCTTTTTAATATTACTTAACACATACTAGAGCCAATTTCGGGCACCTCTAGCATGAAGAAGAGACTTTCTAGAGCCGGTGGTAGGAACCTCTAGTTACTTTCCAAAATCTAAGTCTTTATCACCTAAGTTCATTAAAAGAATTCCTATAATCCAACAAGTCCAAAAAGTGTTTAAAGTTTAAAGTTCTACCTATAGTAAGCTTCTAAGTTTTCATCCTTAAGCATCCTAAGGTTAAGCCCTCTTAACAGAACCTAAATATGGTAAGGGGAAAGATTTCTATAGCCTTAAAGAATAAACTAAAGCAATACTGATGATGAGCAGTGTAAGAGTGTAGGCAGTTAATTCAAGTAAGGCGAGGAGCATAAAATTTTTAAAAAAAAGATCACTGGAATACTCCCTTTTTGGCAAGGCTGCGACAATAGATTGCTGCCTTGGCAGTGAATCTGCACCCCCAAACTCAAACCAAGCATTGTCCTCAATGCTTTATATTTTGAAAGAATAAACGACAAAACAGAATATGAATTATGCGCAGCAAGTAAAAACAGTAAAAGCAATTGAATTAATGGACAAAGAAATTTAAAGCGACTCTGAAGAGTTGCTTGTAACAATTTTTCTCCTCGGCCTTGATGCCAAATGCTTTGTCCTCAGGGAGGGAGATGGTTGCGCCTTTACTTGCCTCGGCGGCTGGACTCGAGTGGGTGGGGTCCTTTGCATCGGGGTTTCTACTTCTTCTCCTTCTTCAACATCTGCCATCTCTTCGGTTATCATCACGTCCGTTCCTCCTCCCATCGCAGTAGCTCCTCCGGTGTGGTGTGTGCTTGTGCCGACGGCACTGGAACCTTGGTGCACATATGCATCTATCTCGGTGGATAGACTGCCCATGATAATTGGCGATCTGGGTGGAGTGCTGAAGAAGACCCTCCGCTTGGATGGCCTTCTGCTGACAGACGAGGTCGCGGCAGAATCTGCCGCCCTAGATGGGCCGACAGCCTGGTATTTGGGCTGAGGGTCCGGATGGAAGAACGATCGTGGTCCTCCCAGGGCTGGTGTTGTTTCGGTGTAGGGTGCGGCGGTGATGAACATGTTGCTTGGGAACTCCGGGAATTGTACGCCTTGGTCCGGAAAGGCGTGCAACATCATATGGGCTAGAGTTCCATTGAAGTCCCGTTGGTACTCCATGTATCGTTGTTGTCGAAGATCCATTGCGGCCATTCGCTGCAAGATTTCTTGGTATAGGTCTGCTACGGCAGAGGTGTGGGCAGTACCAGGCATGTCTGCCGTGTACTGGGCCCCGACAGCAATATCGGTAGTGAACTGCTGCGGCGTTGCCTGGATAGGTTCGGCTTGCGTGATTTGCATGACTTTATGGAAAAAGTCCCTGGTCCATCCTCGTCTTGGGGGCGTGTATTCATCGGTTTCTTCAATGGGTACACCTGTAGAAACACATAAACCCGTAATCAAGCAAGGGAAATACAATGGTCCTCTATCTTTCTTACCGCACTCGTGAATTTCCCGTAGGATGATTTCTCCAACGTTGATGGTCCTCTTGTTGGTGATGGATTGGATAAGAACCAATCTCTTGCGATCCACCGTGCTATTGTGTGATGTTGGGATGAGGCATCGTTTGACGAAGGTGTTCCACATCTTGGCCTCTAGCTTCAAGCTTTGTCTTGTTACGGATCCTTGATGGGTACCGGTTTCCCAAGGAGTGTTCCCATAACAAAGATCGTCTTTGATGAGTTCATAATCCTCGGCAGTGATATCTTCCAAGAATTCGGCATGGATATCACTGTCTGGGGTGAGGCCGTAGAAGTTGTTGATCGTCTCGGCATCGAGCTGGACCGGCCTGCCACGACAGCGAACAAATAGGGAGTCTTTGCTGGGCCCATGAGCGTAGAACTCCCACACGATCGTGGCGTTCTCCTAGGCGGGTTGCAAACAGAAAATTTCCCAATTCTGGTACTTAATTCTTTCATAGAGGTAGTGTTCAATGCCGTAGTTTTCTTCGTCCGCATGTTGGAAACCTTGCTCTTCCCAAAGTTGCCTAGCGATGAAAGATCGGTTGAATCGATCTTCAACGTTGGCTGGGGTGAATCTTTTGTATGCAGCCATTAAGATAGAGTGATGTGCGTTCTTGGAGGTTTTTCTTGAAGAGAATCTGGAGATTGTAGAAGGCAGAGAGTAATTGAGAGAGAGATTGTTATGAATGCTAAAGAAAACAAGAAAGTAAGAGTGAATAGTTCAAGAGGAAGGAGTTTCTTATATAGGCCTCGGCCTTGTGACCGTTGAGACCACTAGCCGTTGTAACCGTTTCCTTTTCTGTCGTTTCCTTTTTCTGCCGCGGCAGGAATCTCGGCAGACTAGCCGTTACACTGTTCTGCCCGTTGGGACTGCTGTGGCCCTGACACTGTTTTATTGCCTCGGCAGAGTTCCTACTGTGAACTATTTTTCCCTTATTCTTGCTTTTTATTCCTAAATAAAACACACAAAAAGAAAAATACTGAAAGCGAAAATAATTAGAAAAATAAAAATAAACTACTAATCCTAATATAATAATAAAGAAAAGGGGAGATGTTAGGTTACTGGTGGAGAGCATGCAAATGCATCTCCCAAAATTATTTTCTCCCTTAGGCCCAAATTATGTATCGGTTGTGGGCCACTCCTTTTTGCTGTCTGTCCATCCATCTTGGGCTTGATTTTCTTGCCGAACATTCTGTCGAGCAGACTGCCAGGCAGAAGATCTTGTTGTCTACTGTGTGGATGGCCTTGCATTCCTCTGGATCATCATGCTTCTTTAGGTTGTGGAATGTGTTGAGTTTGACTTGGTCATTGACCCGCATAGTCAACTCTCCTTTTTCCACGTCAATTAATGTGCGTCCAGTTGCTAGAAAGGGTCTCCCAAGGATGATCGGTGCATTGTCATCTGCTTCATAATCAAGGACAAGGAAGTCGGCAGGAAAAATAAACTTGTCAACTCTTACCAGTATATCCTCGATTTTGCCTTCAGGTTGCACATAGGATCTATCCGCGAGTTGGAGCATCACTCTTGTAGGCTTCAGTCTTCCAATTTCAAGCTTTTGGAAGACTGATCTAGGCATGAGATTTATGCTTGCTCCAAGGTCGTATAGGGCCTTTCCTTCATAACTCTTTCCTATCGCACAAGGTATAGTGAAGCAACCAAGATCTTTTAACTTTGGTGGCATGCGGTTATGCAACATTGCCATGCATCCCTTAGTAGCAGCCACTGTCTCAAACTCACCTATTTGTTTTCTCTTGGACACCATGTCCTTTAGGAACTTTGCATAGTTGGGCATTTGTTCAATAGCTTCAACGAACGGTATGTTGATGTGGACTTGCTTCAAGATGTCGAGGAACTTCTTGAATCGTTGGTCCTGTTTTTGCTTTTTCAACCTTTGCGGGAAAGGTGGTGATGGTCTCATCTCATCCAGGGTTTCTTTAGTTTGAAGTCTTATACCTAGCACCACTGGAATTGTTGCTGCCTCGGCAGGCTGCTTAGGAGCTGCAGTGCTCTCTGCCGGGGTAGTGTTGTCAGCTTCAGTTTGCTCAGACTCTTCTCTTGCTTGACCTGCTGATTGAGTTTGGGTCTCTGGGATATTCTCCTTCAGCTGTAGACCACTCCTAGTAGTGATTGCCTTACACTGTTCATGGCTTATTACCTTATCAACTTCAGTATTGCTAGGTAGGCCTCCTTGTGGTCTAGTGTTTATGCATTGAGCAAACTGCCCAACCTGAGTTTCCAGCGTTTTTATGGCCGCTTCTTGATTTTGCAACCTCATCTCAGTCCTATTCATGAAGGCATCTGTCCTCTTGATGAAATTACTATTTTCCGCCATGTTTGACTCAGTTTTCATCATGAAGGCCTTTAGCGTGTTTTCTAATTAACTTACCAATTGCTGCTGCATCTGCTGCTGCGGCATCGGCTGCTGAAATCCTGATGGTTGGGTGATTGGGTTTAAGGCATTATTTGGGTTGCTCCATGATAGGTTCGGATGCCTCTTCCATGAGGGGTTGTATGTGTTGGACATCACATTGTTGCGGTTGTAGTTCCCAACATACATACCAGTTTCTTGATTCATGCAGTCAGCGGAACTGTGGTTTCCTCCACATAAGTCACAGTATGAATCAATTACCTTGACCTCATGGGTATTGTGTTGTAACTGTAGGTTTTGCATCATCTTGGTAAGAGAGGCCAATTGTGCTGCCACTGAACTTGATGAATCTAATTCATTTACCGTGGCTTGGCGTCTTACTCCTCCTCGCCTAGATGTAGGAAACTGGAAGTCATTCTTTGCAAGTTTGTTTAATATTTCAATAGCTTCCTCAGGTGCTTTGTCCAGGAGTGTTTCGTTTGCCGAGGCATCTAACATCATCCTTGTCGGGGCATTTGTGGCATTATAAAACATTGTCACTTGTGTCCATAGGGGAAATCCATGCAAAGGACACTTGTGCAATAGCTCCCTGTAGCGTTCCCATGCCTCGTACATTGGTTCGTCTTTTGCCTGTCGAAAAGAAGTAATTTCATTACGGATTCTATCATATAAATTAGTAGGATTAAAACGAGCAATGAAATCACAACAAAGTTCACTCCAGGATCCAATAGATCCTGCTGGAATGCTATTTAACCACGCTTTCGCCCTATCCCTCAGTGAATAGGGGAATAGCTTTAATCGCAAGACATCTTCATGGACTCCTTGGATTTTGAAAGAGTTGCAGATTTCTATGAAGGACTTGAGGTGCTGCCTTGCGTCTTCAGTTGCAGACCCACCAAATTGTCCAATTGTATTTAACATATTGAACATAACTTGTTTTAGTTCAAAATGGGTTGCTTCAATTTCTGGTGCGAAGACTCCTGGGTTTAATCTGTTTAAGTCCTCTTCCAGGAAGTCCCTGACAGTGAGCTGCCGCGGCCCAGGTGGCGGTGGAAGTCCTCCATTGTCGGCAGGTAAGTTTTGTTCTGCCGGGTGTTCTGCCATGGCTCCTTGGATCTATCTTCTCAACCTTTGCCTTGTTCTTTCGATCTCTGGGTCTAACTCGTACAAGGGGTTGGTTGGATTGGCCCTGGTCATACACCAAGAAAAACAAAAGCAAAATAAAAATAAAAATAAACAAGAAAATAAAGAAAACAAAATTTAGTTGCCAGTCCCCGGCAACGGCGCCAAAAACTTGTCGCGTGTCAAAAGTGCGCGTTTAGTGCAAGTGGACACATCGCAAGTAATAAGTGATAAGTATTTTATCGAGTTATCGTCTCCTCAGGGACCGGTATACTTAATATGCTTTCTTCACCTTCTTGTTTTGTAGAAAAAGTAAAGAACACAAGTGAATTGATTTGATTTATCGAAACTAAAATAACTAAATAAAGATAAAGGATTGAAATAGTAGAGAGAGATGGGCTAGGATCCAGTTGCGTCGTATTGTGGAATTGATTGACTTGTCTTTGTCCAATGCAATTTTATATCACTGCCTTGGCAGCACTACAGTTTACTGCCTTGGCAGCGACAATACTGTCTGTCGCGGCAATCCCTTGCTCGTTGGTAGACTTTACCAAAGTTCGGCAAAGTGTCCTTGGATGACTCCGCTTATCCCTAAGTCAGAGTGCTGTTGATGACTAGTCCTTGATGATACCTCCCGGCGTGAACCAATTATACTCACCAACCAATCTCACACTTCTTTTAGCCCCTGAAACTCTTAACCTATCCCTAGGCCGAGTTAGTATTTCGCGATTGAAACACCGTACTTACCCCTTTCGTGAATCTAACTCTCCCGAGCTTAGATAAATGGATGATTCACAATATCCTCTCCCGAGCTCAATTGTGAAAACAAGGAATAACAAAGGATAAGCAAACCTTGATAACTTTATTGCATTGAATCAAAGACAAAGTACAATCTCCTCTCACAAATACTCGACAACCTTCACCTAATCCCTAAGAAGGTTTAGAACATGATGGAGAGGAAAGAAACAAGAGTAGAAGTCGGCTCTCTCCCTAGGTATTCCGTGTGTTTGTACATTGGGTGGCTAGGTCCTTATATAGGCTAGACCTAAGGCAAACCTTTCCTAAGTAGAATACAACTTGGAGTAGGGAACAAGTCAAGTATATAATAATAATATATTTCCAAGTTTATATTCGGCTAAGGGGCTTTCCCGCGTGGTCTTCCTTTGGGCTTTTCCTTGTGCTAGCCAGCTCCGATTCATGGGCTTGAAGTCCATACACGTTCCTTGGATTTTTGTCTTTCCATCGCCTATAATCTTGCTTCCTGTCTTTCTGCTGCTGCCTCGGCATCAGGTCCTGCCTCGGCCTTGTCTCTGCCGCGGCACTGGTTCTCCTGCATAGATATGAAAACACAGTAAAATGTGCCTTTTTCTGTAAATATTATTTATATGAGTATGACTTCTAAATATATCACATTAAGCACATGCATTGGTCCGAGTGGGTGTAAATTTGATAATTAATGCTCATAAAAGGAGTAAAAAGTGATAGTGTGTTGAGCACTTATCAGTCCTAATAAGACCAAAAAGATCCATATGAATCAATTGTAATACTCTACTAGTTGAAACATAATTAATGGACTTAAAAGATACTCTCTTTTGTTTACCTTTAGCACATGCATCACAAATTTTGTCTAAAGAGAATTTGAGCTTAGGTAAACCTCTAACTAGATTTTTAGAAACTAATTTCTCTAAAACACTTACGCTAGCATGCCCTAGTTTCCTATTTCATAACCATGCATCATTTTCATCACTAGCCACTAAACATGCATGGGAAAGATTTATGTCATCTAAATGCACCATGTAGATATTTTCTATGCGATGACCTATGAGCATTGTTTTATTTGATTCTATGTTTATTATTTTGCAACCACATCTATCAAAAGACACATAGAATCCTTTATCACAAAGTTGACTAATGCTCAATAAATTATACTTAAGACCCTTAACAAGCAAGACATATTCAATAAGAATAGAGGAGTGATTACCAAAAGAGCCAATACCCTCAATTTGGCCTTTAGAGTTGTCACCGAAAGTCACTACTCCACCACTTTTGAGCTCTAACTTCTTAAATCGTCCTTTATCTCCATTCATATGCCTTGAGCATCCACTATCAAGGTACCACATGTTTTGACTTGAAGCTTTGGCCTTGAAGCAATGCTCAACATACAAACAAAGATTTAGTTCTTGGTTTTTTGTACCCAAATCATCTTGGGTCTATGAGAGTTAGTTCCCAAAAGCTTGGTTCCCCTAGAAATCCAAGATACAATGTGTAACCCCCTTAGCTTGGCCTGGACGAAACCGAAACTAACAGGTTACACGGGGAATATCGAATCAAACCCGCGAAGGTCCAATTCGATAAACAACCCTGAAAACCGATATGTTTTTTTTCTTAACTAGATGCATAATTAAGTTCCTATGTGTGTCGAGGTCATGTATAACGAAAATGGAAACATTCGATTCACAATTGATCATTCAACTCGCATATAAAACATAAGGACCAAAACGCAAATAACTTTAATTCCTACAATAAACCGGAACTTCAATCTACCCAGGGTTGAATTAAACATGCACAGAACACGCACATTAAAATTCAGGTCAATCGGATCATTATAGCATCATCAATTTCATGTTTCATTAAATAGGGACCTAATTGTGAAGCTCACAAATCATAGGGACTAAAACCAACATTAATTTACCAATACGAATTTAAGTGAACATCATGCATCAAGGTGATATTACAACTCAAAATGTTATTCATAGCATCCATATTCGATTGCGGGAGTTTATTCGACCTAACACAAGCTTCCGACACGTATAATTCTTCCTTTTTGGTTATGGGTATCGATACCATCAAGAATGGTATCGATACCATGGCATGGCTGTGGCTAATTAAGCCTTTGAAAGCCAAGGGTATCGATACCTCCTTGGGTGGTATCGATACCTTGGTGTCTAGTGAGGTAATGGCATTGAACCATGGTTCGATGTTGCCCCAAAATTGCCTTGGGGTATCGATACCACTAGAGGGTGCTTCGATACCCCCTGTCCAGAAACACTAATTAAGAAATTTGGTTGGTTCAAACCCCATCTAAACACATCCATTTATCACCCCCAACCATATGAATACTCCCTAAGCACATTAAACACCCTTAAGCATACAATTACCCACATCAATGACCCCAAAATAATCTATAGGCATGCTTCCTATGTTATGATTAAAAACAAGAACATTCATGCATGTGCATGCTTCAATGATCCAAAACAACACCATAAACCATCAATTAACCATCAAGCAATATAGGTCTTATTACAACACTAACCAAAGCAAAAATCACACTCTTCACATGGGATTGATTTACACATTGCCAAGCCTCAAGTTATTTGCCAAAACATACCAAAAATTGAGATAACTTTTCCCCTTGGTTCCCTTGCTTCGAATGTAGCCTCGAATGTCTCTACTTTTTTGCAAGTATGAAAAGAGAGATGTTAATTGAAGCATGCTTAGTGAGGAAGCTCTAAACAAGATAAAAAAATCATTTTTTAAAGTCATACTTGCATCCTTTATGCTTATTTGAAATATGTGAAACCAAAACATGCTCATCAACTTAAACAAATCATTTCTTATGCCTTGCATATGGATACCAAATTGTTTCATGTTTGCATATTGGCTTTCTAGTGATCACTTATTGTGAACTTTAAGCTCACCGAATACACAGATCCCTTTTTCCATATTTGGAGACGCTTGGTCTCAACATGCATTGGTCGGACACATAGTCACCCTTGTATACATGTTACCCCCACTACGCACGATCGGACACAAAATCACCCATGTTTACGCATGGTTCAACTATATGCACGGTCGGACACAAAGTCACTCTTGTTTACATATAGGCAAGCTCTACACGCACGGTCGGACACAAAGTCACCCTTGTTTACGTGTAGGCATCATCATTATTCTCAATATTTTTATAGTGCACTCAATCCTAATGACATGTCATTTGTATTCGAATCTAAGGTTAGTGTCACTAAGCCAATATAATTCCCAATCATGCATGTTAACTTGCTGCTCATAATGCACTCATTAAATGTTCATCATGTGAACCAAAATCATGCTCAACGGCGTAATCAATTATAAGGCAATAAACACATATTGTTCCAATTTATTTTCTTGCTTTCATAAGCCATGAATACCTTTCTCAACCATGAATTTTTAACAATTAATACATGCATGCATCATTTCAAAATCAAATATATGCAATTCCAAAATCATATTGAATCATCATTTACAAAAGCCATTACCGAAATAGCCGAACCTTAAGGTAATGCATGAACATCATTTAAAACACTTACTCTTGAACTATGGAAAATTTTCACACTATTCCATAGTCCGCAAAACAGAACCAAACCTTTGCGAAACACTTTAAACCCGAAATCACTCACCGACAAGTGAAACAAGCCCTCGTCGACGCTCCGACGACAACGCCAATGCACCAGCCACTTAAGGACCTTCTTGCACTTCCTCTACAAAATTAAAAACAGAGAATTTTCACATCATAACATGCTCAAAACAACAACCACATCAAACCTCTTCGAAACTATCGAAACCTAGCCGAAAAGACCGAAAACTAAGCCGAAACTTATCCGAAACAACATCAGCCCTTAAACTTATGAATCTAACATCTAATCCACCTCAATTATGAACTAAAAAAATTCCAAACCATCCTTATACCTCCAGCAAAAGCAGAACACTTAAAACAGCCCCTAAAACAACCGAAAACCACCTTAAAGCACCACCGATTGCAGTATTCCGGGATTAATTTGATATTAAATCATTACAAGACTCAATCAATCATTTAATTGACCTAATATCATAATTAAATCATCCTAAATCCAGCATCAATTGAGATCTCAAAAGATTTCACAAAAACCTTCACAAAACTCATAAATCTTGAATTTAAAACACAAAATTAAATATCAATTGTTAACTAGCAAGCCAATACTTGGGAACTTCAATAAAGAACCTTAGAAAAAGATTAGAAATCAGAATTTTACCTTAGAGATTAGATCCACCAAAAAGATGATAAATCCTCCCTTGATTTCCTTGAAAATGAATGTTGATTTTGCAAAATTGATGAGTAGGTTTTGTAGAGAATGAAAGGATGAGTAAAATGAATTAAATCTTGTTGAAAATGAAGAAGAAATCAGCAAGTAATTGAAGAAATTTGGAGAAGAAGATGGAGAGAAAATGGAGAGAAAATTTTGAGAGAAAAGATGAGAAAATGAGAAGTTACAAAAGAAAATGGAAATAAGCTTTTTATTAAAAATTAATTAAAACAAATTTGGTGGATAATCTTTAATTAAAAATAAATTGGGTTAATGGCCCTCTAAGGATTCTAAGTATGGCTTAATTTCCAATTTAGTCACTAAAAATCTTAATTTCCGAAATTTTCCAATTAAATCCCTAAACTTTTCCTAAAAATTACAATTTAGTCACTAGTACAAAATTAAGCCTAATTAAAAATCAAATTAAGGCTCAATAATATTCCTTTAACGTTAAAACATCATTTTAATATTTTTAAACCTTTCCGCAAAACTATTACTTGTCCGATTAAATTATTATTATTTTAATTTTCCCGGAATTAATGAACCGAAGAATCCGATTCAACTCGAATCGAATCCCCTAAACCAACACTCAAACTACTAACCCCAAAATCGGGATGTTACATTTTTTGTACCCAAATCATCATGGGTCTATGAGAGTTAGTTCCCAAAAGCTTGGTTCCCTTAGGAATCCAAGATACAATGGCATGAATATTATTAGAAATCACAAGTTTCTTAGGAACCCATACACTCCTAATTCTCTTATGTCTAGCATGCCTTTGAAAACTTCTTTGTTTGTGGTTAGGAAAATTCTTTTTCACATGGTTGGGTTTTGAAGAACTTCCTTTTTCAAAGTTTGAGCTACCAACCACTTTGATTTTGTAACCCCCTTAGACCGCCCTAGACGGAACCGACTCGAATGGATTACACGGGGAATATTGAACCAAACCCGCAAAGGCCCGATCCGATAAACAACCCTGAAAACATTATATATTCTTTTTTTTCCTTATCTAGAGGCATAATTAAGTTCTTACATGTGTCGATTTCATGCAAAATGAGAACGAAAGCAATTCAATCACAAGCGAGCACTCGATTAAACACATGAGTATGTTAAGGACTAAAACGTGAATATTTTAAATTCGAATGAAAAAGTAGAAATTCAGTCCATAAAAGTTCAATTAATCATATAAAGATTACTCATGATAAATTTCAAACCAAACGGAGCATTCTAACATCACCAATTGCATGATTCATTATTTAAGGACCAAAAACTTTTAATTTCTAGGGACTACATCCAATTTAAGTTAGCCAACTTGAAATTAAGTCAACTTTATGCATCAAGGTGAAATTTCAACTCAAAATAACATTCGTAGCTACCATAACTAAACATAGAAAGTTATTTGGGACTAAAATACAATTCCGGCAACTATCAACTAAGAACCAGCCAAAGGTTTCGAAACCTTCATTGAAGTTTTGAAAATTTATGGAAAAGGTTTCGAAACTTTTCCTTGAAAGTTTCGAAACTTTCATTCCATTAAGGTTCCAGTATCGCACTAAACCTCAAGGTTTCGAAACCTACCTTGAAGTTTCGATACCTTTGTGCCCAGAAACATAAAATCAGCCCTTTTAAGTAGATTTAATCCATACAAGACACAACCATTGACCACCATCACTATATGCATAATTCCTAGGCACCAATAACAACTTAGAAAATCAATTGAAACCATCATAGACCCCGCAACTCCTATAGGCATGCTTTCTAACTTTCTTACAATATTCATAGCCATATTAGAAAAAGCATACCTCAAGCAAAAACAAAAGCATATATCACACTTTATTTAAATGCTTTTACTTACAATACAACAACATTGCTCAACATTCAATACATACTCAAGTTCATATAACCAAAGTAAATCTTGTCAACCAAAAACAAACTCTTACAACAATGAAATCATACCCCCAATGCTCTCTTACTACTACTAATCTTTAGAACACATACTTGAGATTTTAATCGACACGCACTTGGAATCTTGCTTCTCTTGGCTGCCTCAGTTAATATCTCTGCATTGCAAGGTAAAAGAGAGGGTAAGCATAAGCTTAGTGAGGGGTAAAACATCGAAATACTACCCTTGCAATGCAACCCATAAGTCCATCTATAAAACACTTTAAATCATGCCATATCATGCTCAATATAAGTGTCATTTATCTCATGCAATTCAAAACTAAAATTCTCAACACTCTCATGCTTTTAAAACAACAACAAAACTTTCGGCCTTCTTAATACACATGCATGTCTATGCACCATCTCAAGTTTTACATGCTATTCACCTAGCAAAGCTTAAATCATACGCACTTTAATGTGCACATCGCAAGTATTATTTGCTAAACTCATAGCAACACTTAGGCCATTCTCTTGTGCTCATATCCTTGCACGAAACTTAGTTAACACACATGCTTGTGAAATTCATGACTTTAAAACATTACCTTTGCTAAACAATTCTATATCAACATGAGACACAATCTCATGCTTTTCAATACACAAAAATCTCAAATCATAAACCATGCATATTGGCAACTAAGTGACTAGCTTTGTTCAAACCTTATACCCATTGAATACTTGGATTCCTTATTCCTTATCAAGAGACACTTGGTCTCAACATGCATCGGTTGGACACAAAGTCACCCTTGTATACATGTTACCCCCACTACGTACGGTTGGACACAAAGTCACCCTTGTTTACGTATGGGTCAACTATATGCACGGTCGGACACAAAGTCACCCTTGTTTACATATAGGCAAGCTCTACATGCACGGTCGGACACAAAGTCACCCTTATTTACGTGTAGGCAGTCTCTACATACACGTTCGGACACAAAGTCACCCTTGTTTACGTGTAGGCAACACAACATATTAACTCAATATGTATATACAGCAGCTAAGACATGCATGCATCATTTTCAAATTCAATTCATGAGTTATAAACCTTTTCTTCATAAGTATCTTCCATAAAACCAATGCAACATTACCAAATCATTGGATATGTTACCAAAATCATAGAAATTAATAAAACTCATGGAATATTCAATTGCTAAAACATATCCAATAGCAATAGAAAATAATGAAAACATCATTTAGCCAAAGCACTTATCATTTCTCATGCATAAATCACATATGCAAAAACTACAATAAGAGCATGACCAAAACATGGCAAATATGGAGCGATATGGGAACCATTAAGAGAGCAAAACCATTTAACTTACTTTCGAGTGTAGGGAGTTTTTCACACCATCTCTAAACCCCCAAACCTTTGATAAAACAAGTAAAACCTTGCCGACACGGCAGCCCACTCACCACTTATCCGAAACTCGCTTGCCGAAGCCAACTGACACTCTCGCCTTTTCTGAAACACCTCCAACACTTAGCTCAACATCTTGACCTGTTTTAACACAACAAAAATAGAGGGATTAATGCATATTAATGCATTCAATCAACATCCCACACATCCCAAACAAATAGCCCCAAAAACTACACTTAAGAAAACCGAAAACATATCTGAAACTCATCCGAACGACCTCTAGCCCTTAGACAACGAAAAACACAACTTATAAACATCAAAACACAACCAAGAACCATGATCTAACCATTCTAAACCAGCAGCAAACATTCAGCCACCCAAACAAGCCATAAACCGAAGATCTAAGCCAATTAACATCACGAAAACCTAAGATCCGGGTTTACCCATCCAAGAACCTTTATTTACATGTTAAAACACATCAAAATTCATTGACTTACCCATTGAAAACCATCAAGTATCACCTTATTACGGGATTGCATCAATTCACTCAAAATTAACCGATAAAAACCGAAAATCATCAATTAAAACCTTAAAACAAGTCAAGAACTCAATGTAATGGATCAAACACTTGGGAATTTCAATAAATAAATCAAATTTCAGAGGTTTGAATGGTTTCTTACCTCCAAACATGATCCAACCTCCTTCCGATTGTAAAACCCATGAAAAACAAGTTGTAAAGTATAAGAAAATTGAAGAAATCAAGAGGAAATTGATGTCAACGAAATTGAATCAAAAAGAAATGATTTAAATTGATTAAATTGAAGAGAAATCTGATTGGAAACCAAGAAAATTGGGAGAAGTTTAGAGAAAATGGGAAGTTACTTGAAATGGTGATTCTGGTGAAAAATGGGAAATATATCTCAATTAAATCTTAACGGTGATTAAAAGAAGTTTATAAAAGTGATTTTTGGTAGGTTAGATCAGCTGAGAAAGATTGGATAAATAGCCCCTTAAAGATTCTAAGTTTTGACCCAATTACATTTTAGTCACTAAAACAGTCCAGTTTTACAATTTTTACAAAATCATTAGTTTCCAAAATGTCAAGGTTCCAAGTGTAATTTTTCAAAATTTATTTGAAAAAAGTCAAATAGATTCCAAATAATAATTTTAGAGTACTTTTCCATATTTAATTTCCTTTGAAAACCATTTATAAAAATTAAATCCCGAATCTAGGCTTACTGGCTTGATCGGTTCAACCGAACCCTTGATCCGATCATGATAACATCTAGGTCCATTTTTGGGGTGTTACAAATTTGCTCTTTGATTTCATTCACCATTTTGTGGTGATCCTCAATTTAAAAATAAGGTTGTTTAAATCAACATTTTCCTTTTGAAAAAATTTTAAATCATATTTTAAAACAATAGCCTTTTCTTCAAGCTCTAAATTTGTTTTTGTCAAAGAATCATTTTTCTCTTTTAAATCGAAAATAGTCTTCTTGTTTTTCAAAACCGATTCTTTGAATTTCAAAACCAACTCATCATAAACATCTTGTAATTCATTATATGCATCATAAAATTCATCAAATGAGAGATCATTACAAGATGTTTCAAGGGTTACCTTGGGCTCATCAAGAGCCATGAGACATAGATTTGTCACTTCGTTTTCCTCATCGGATGAAGACTCCTCATCACTCCATGTGGCAACATGAGCTTTTTGTTTCTTCTTTCTCTCAAAACCCTTCTTCTTGTATTGAGGGCAATCGGTCCTAATGTGAACGGGCCTTTTGCATTCATAGCAAATTATTTAATCTTTCTCATCTTTCTTGCACTTTCCTTTGAATTCTTTCTTTCTTTGGAATCTCCTATTTTGGTTTGTCCTCATGAGCCTTGTGAATCGTTTGGCTATCATAGCCAACTCTTCAAGTTCATCCTCTTCACTAGTGTCCGCCTCTTCTTGAGATGTTGAAGCTTTTAGTGCAATCCCTTGTTTTTATTCTTTCGACCTCTCTCTTTTCTAGCTTCACATCTTCCTTATTTTTCTCTTCTTCTCTTCCTTTCTTCATGATCTCATGGGTGAGAATAGATCCTACAAGAGCATCAAGCTTGAGAGTCTTGAGGTCTTTAGCTTCAATGATAGTCGTTCTCTTGCTACCCCAAGACTCGGGAAGAGAATAGATAAGCTTCCGTACGAGCTTCTCCTCCGGTATGATCTCACTAAAACCCTTAAGACCGTTGACCATAACGGAAAACAGATCAAACATCTTGGTGATATCTTCATCCGACTCAATCTTGAAGTTCTCGTAGTTGAGATTAAGAAGATCGATCTTTGTCTCCTTGACATCATTGGTGCCCTCATAAGTTTTCTCCAATGAATCCTGATAAGTGCTCAACACACTATCACTTTTTACTCCTTTTATGGGCATTAATCACCAAATATACACCCACTCAGACCAATACATGCACTCAATGTGATATATTTAGAAGTTAAGCTCATATAAATAATATTTACAAAAAAAGGCACGATTTACTGCATTTTCATATCTGTGCAGGAGAACCAGTGCCGCGGCAGGGACAAGGCCGAGGCAGGACCTGATGCCGAGGCAGCAGCAGAAAGACAGGAAGCAGGACTGTAGGCGATGGAAAGATAAAAATCCAAGGAACGTGTCTGGACTTGAAGCCCATGGATCGAAGCTGGCTAGCACAAGGAAAAGCCCAAAGGAAGACCACGCGGGAAAGCCTCCTTAGCCGAAGCAAACTTGGAAATATATTATTATTATGTACTTGACTTGTTCTCTACTCCAAGTTGTATTCTACTTAGGAAAGGTTTGCCCTAGGTCTAGCCTATATAAAGACCTAGCCACCCAATGTATAATATACGAATTACCTAGGGAGAGAGCCGATTACTATTCTTGTTTCTTTCCTCACCACTATGTTCTAAACCTTGTTAGGGATTAGGTGAAGGTTGTCAAGTATTTGTGAGAGGAGATTGTACTTTGTCTTTGATTTAATGCAATAAAGTTATCAAGGTTTGCTTATCCTTTGTTATTCATTGTTTTCACAATTGAGCTCGGAAGAGGATATTGTGAATCATCCATTTATCTAAGCTCGGGAGAGTTAGATTCACGAAAGGGGTAAGTACGATGTTTCAATCTCGAAATACTAACTCGGCCTAGGGATAGGTTAAGAGTTTCAGTGGCTAAAAGAAGTATGAGATTGGTTGGTGAGTATAATTGGTTCACGCCGGGAGGTATCATCAAGGACTAGTCATCAACAGCACTCTGACTTAGGGATAAGCGGAGTCATCCAAGGACACTTTGCCGAACTTTGGTAAAGTCTACCCACGAGCAAGGGATTGCCGCGGCAGACAATATTGTTGCTGCCAAGGCAGTAAACTGCAGTGCTGCCGAGGCAGTGATATAAAATTGCATTGGACAAAGACAAGTCAATCAGTTCCACAATACGACGCAACTGGATCCTAGCCCATCTCTCTCTACTATTTCAATCCTTTATCTTTATTTAGTTATTTTAGTTTCGATAAAGCAAATCAATTCACTTGTGTTCTTTACTTTTTCTACAAAACAAGAAGGTGAAGAAAGCATATTAAGTATACCGGTCCCTGAGGAGACGATAACTCGATAAAATACTTATCACTTATTACTTGCGATGTGTCCACTTGCACTAAACGCGCACTTTTGACACGCGACAAGTTTTTGGCGCCGTTGCCGGGGACTGGCAACTAAATTTTGTTTTCTTTATTTTCTTGTTTATTTTTATTTTTATTTTACTTTTGTTTTTCTTGGTGTATGACCAAGGCCAATCCAACCAACCCCTTGTACAAGTTAGACCCAGAGATCGAAAGAACAAGGCAAAGGTTGAGAAGATAGATCCGAGGAGCCATGGCAGAACACCCGACAGAACAAAACTTACCTGCCGGCAATGGAGGACTTCCGCCGCCACCTGGGCCGTGGCAGCTCACTGTCAGGGACTTCCTGGAAGAGGACTTAAACGGATTAAACCCAGGAGTCGTCACACCGGAAATTGAAGCAGCCCATTTTGAACTAAAACCCGTTATGTTCAATATGTTAAATACAATTGGACAATTTGCTGGGTCTGCAATTGAAGACGCAAGGCAGCACCTCAAGTCCTTCATGGAAATCTGCAACTCTTTCAAAATCCAAGGAGTCCATGAAGATGTCTTGCGATTAAAGCTATTCCCCTATTCACTGAGGGATAGGGCGAAAGCGTGGTTAAATAGCATTCCAGCAGGATCTATTGGATCCTAGAGTGAACTTTGTCGTGATTTCATTACTCGTTTTAATCCTACTAATTTATATGATAGAATCCGTAATGAAATTACTTCTTTTCGACAGGCAGAATAAGAACCAATGTACGAGGCATGGGAACGCTACAGGGATCTATTGCACAAGTTTCCTTTGCATGGATTTTCCCTATGGACACAAGTGACAATGTTTTATAATGCCACAAATGCCCCGACAAGGAAGATGTTAGATGCCTCAGCAAACGGAACACTCTTGGATAAAGCACCTGAGGAAGCTATTGAAATACTGAATAAACTCGCAAAGAATAACTTTCAGTTTCCTACATCTAGGCGAGAAGGAGTAAGACGCCAAGCCACGGTAAATGAATTAGATTCATCAAGTTCAGTGGCAGCACAATTGGCCTCTCTTACCAAGATGGTGAAAAACCTACAGTTACAACACAATACCCGTGAGGTCAAGGTAATTGATTCATACTGTGACTTATGTGGAGGTAACCACAGTTCCTCTGATTTCATGAATCAAGAAACTGGTATGTATGTTGGGAACTACAGCCGCAACAATGTGATGTCCAACACATACAACCCCTCATGGAAGAGGCATCCAAACCTATCATGGAGTAACCCAAACAATGCCTTAAATACAATCACCCAAACTTCGGGATTTCAGCAACTGATGCCGCAGCAGCAAGCCCAGCAGCCGATGCCGCAGCAGCAGATGCAACAACAATCGGTAAGTTCATTGGAGAATATGCTAAAAGCCTTCATGATGAAAACTGAGTCATACATGGCAGAAAATAGTAATTTCATCAAGAGGACAGATGCCTTCATGAATAGAACTGAGATGAGGCTGCAGAATCAAGAAGCAGCCATAAAAACGCTGGAAACTCAGGTTGGGCAGTTTGCTCAATGCATAAACACTAGACCACAAGGAGGCCTACCTAGCAATACTAAAGTTGCTAAGGTAATGAGCCATGAACAGTGCAAGGCAATCACTACTAGGAGTGGTCTAAAGCTGAAGGAAAAGATCCTAGAGAGCCAAATTCAATCAGCAGATCAAGCAAAAGAAGAGGCCGAGCAAACTGAAGCTGACAACACTGCCCTAGCAGAGAGCACTGCAGCTCCTCAGCAGCCTGCCGAGGCAGCAATAATTCCAGTGGTGCCAGGTATCAAATTTCAAACTAAAGAAACCCTGGAGGAGATGATACCACCACCACCTTTCCCGTAAAGGTTGAAAAAGCAAAAACAGGATCAGCAATTCAAGAAGTTCCTCGACATCTTGAAGCAAGTCCACATCAACATACCTTTCGTTGAAGCTATTGAACAAATGCCGAACTATGCCAAGTTCCTAAAGGACATGGTGTCAAAGAGAAAACGAATAGGTGAGTTTGAGACAGTGACTGCTACCGAGGGATGCATGGCAATGCTGCATAACCACATGCCACCAAAATTAAAAGATCTTGGTTGCTTTACTATACCTTGTGCGATAGGAAAGAGTTATAAAGGTAAGGCCCTATGCGACCTTGGAGCAAGCATAAACCTCATGCCTAAATCAGTCTTCCAAAAGCTTGGAATTGGAAGGCCGAAGCCTACAACAGTAATGCTCCAACTTGCGGATCGATCCTATGTGCAACCCGAAGGAAAAATTGAGGACATACTGGTAAGAGTTGACAAGTTTATTTTTCCTTCCGACTTCCTTGTCCTTGATTGTGAAGCAGATGACAATGCACCGATCATACTTGGGAGACCTTTCCTTGCAATTGGACGCACATTAATTGACGCGGAAAAAGGAGAGTTGACAATGCGGGTCAATGACCAACAAGTCAAACTCAACACATTCCACAACTTAAAAAAATATGATGATCCAGAGGAGTGCAAGGCTATCCACACAGTATATAATAAGATATCTTGCCTGGGTAGTCTGCTCGGCAGAATATTCGGCAAGAAGATTCAGCCTAAGGTGGATGGACAGACTGCAAAAAGGAGTGGCCCACAACCGATACATAATTTGGGCCTAAGGGAGAGAATAATTTTGGGAGATGCATTTGCATGCTCTCCACCAGTAACATAACCTCTCCCCCTTTTTTTCTTTATTATTATATTAGGGTTAGTAGTTTATTTTTATTTTTTCTAATTAATTTTGCTTTAAGTATTTTCTCTTTCGTGTGTTTTATTTTTTTAGGTTAATAAGCAAGAATAAGGGAAAAGTAGTTCACAAAAGGAACTCTACCGAGGCAATAAAACAGTTTCAGAGCCGCAGCAGTCCCAACGGGTAGAACAGTATAACGGCTAGTCTGACGAGATTCTTGCCGCGGCAGAAGAAGGAAACGGCAGAAAAAGGAAACGGTTACAAAACGGCTAGTGGCTTCAACGGTCACAAGGCCGAGGCCTATATAAGAAACTCCTTCCTCTTGAACTATTCACTCTTACTTTCTTGTTTTCTTTAGTATTCATAACAATCTCTCTCTCACATTACTCTCTGCCTACTAATTCTTGTAAAATCTCAAGATTCTCTTCAAGAAAACCTCCAAGAACTCATATCTCTCAATCTTGATGGCAACATATAAAAGATTTGCCCCAGTCAACGTTGAAGATCAATTCAACCGATCTTTCATCTCTAGGCAACTTTGGGAAGAGCAAGGTTTCCAACATTTGGACGAAGAGAACTACGCCATTGAACACTACCTCTATGACAGAATTAAGTACCAGAATTGGTAAATTTTCTGTCTGCAACCTGCCCAGGCGAACGCCACGATCGTGCGGGAGTTCTACGCTCATGGGCCCAGCAAAGACTCCCTATTCGTTCACTGCCGTGGCAGACCAGTCTAGCTCGATGCCGAAACAATTAACAACTTCTACGGCCTCACCCCAAACAGTGATATCCATGTCGAATTCTTGGAAGATATCACTGCCGAGGACTATGAACTCATTAAAGACGATCTTTGTTACGGGAACACTCCATGGGAAACCGGTACCCATCGAGGATCCGTAACAACAAAAAGTCTAAAGCCGGAGGCCAAGATGTGGAATAGACGCCTCATCCCAACATCACACAATAGCACGGTGGATCGCAAGAGATTGGTGCTTATCCAATCCATCATCAACAAGAGGACCATCAATGTTGGCGAGATTATCCTAAGGGAAATTCACGAGTGCAGTAAGAAAGATAGGGGACCATTGTATTTCCCTTGCTTGATTACAGGTTTATATGTTTCTGCAGGTGTACCCATCGAAGAAACAGATGAATACACGCCCCCAAGACGAGGATGGACCAGGGACTTCTGCCACAAAGTCATGCAAATCACGCAAGCAGAGCCTGTCCAAGCAACACCGCAACAGTTCACTGCCGATACTGCTGTCGGGGCCCAGTACACGACAGACATGCTTGGTACTGCCCACACCTTTGCCGCAGCAGACCCGTACCAAGAAATCTTGCAACGAATGACAGCAATGGATCTTCGACAACAACGGTACATGGAGTACCAAAGGGACTTCAATGGCACTCTATCCCAGATGCTGCTGCACGCCTTCCCGGACCAAGGAGTACAATTCCTGGAGTTTCCCAGCAACATGTTCGTCACCGCCGCACCTTACACCGAGACTACACCAGCCCCGGGAGGACCAAGGCCGTTCTTCCATGCGGACCCTCAGCCCCAATACCAGGCTGCCGGACCATCTAGGGCGGCAAATTCTGCCGCAGTCTCATCTGTCAGCAGAAGGCCATCCAAGCGAAGGGTCGTTTTCAGCACTCCACCCTGACCGCCAATTATCATGGGCGGTCTATCCGCCGAGATAGATGCCTATGTGCACCAAAGCTCCACTGCCGCCGGCCTAGGCACACACCACACCGGAGGAGAAACTGTGATGGGAGGAGGAACGAACGTGATACTAACCGAAGAGATGGCGGATGTCGAAGAAGGAGAGGAGGTAGAAGCCCCGATGCAAAGGACACCACCCACTCGAGTCCAACCGCCACAGCAAGCAAAGACACAACCATCGCCTTCACCAAGGACAAAGCATTTGGCATCAAGGCCACAGAGGAAAATTGTTACAAGCAGCTCTTCGGAGTCGCTTTAAATTTCTTTGTCCATTAATTCAATTGCTTTTACTGTTTTTACTTGCTGCGCATAATTCATATTCTGTTTTGCCGTTTATTGCTTCAAATATAAAGCATTGAGGACAATGCTTGGTTTGAGTTTGGGGATGCAGATTCACTACCAAGGCAGCAATCTACTACCGTGGCCTTGCCAAAAAGGGAGTATTCCAGTGATATTTTTTAAATTTTTATGCTCTCCGCCTTACTTGAATTATCTTCTTACACTTTTGCACTGCTCATCATCAGTATTGCCTTAGTTTATTCTTTAAGGCTATAGAAATCTTTCTCCTTACCATGTTTAGGCTCTGTTAAGAGGGCTTAACCTTAGGATGCTTAAGGAAGAAAACTTAGAAGCTTACTATAGGAAGAACTTTAAACTTTAAACACTTTTGGGACTTGTTGGATTATAGGAATTCTTTTAATGAACTTAGGTGATAAAGACTTATATTTTTGGAAAGTAACTAGAGATGCCTACCACCGTCTCTACAAAGTCTCTTCTTCATGCTAGTGGTGCCCGAAATTGGCTCTAGTATGTTTTAAGGAATGTTAAAAGGAAAGAAGAAACTTAGTGAAAAGAAAAACACAAGTCTTTGAGGTGCCCGAAACCGGCTCAAGATTTGGGGTTTGAAAAAGAAGAGAACACTTAACCAATGTCTATTTGTCTTGAACTTAGAGTTTATCTAAGAAAGCCTTTAATCAACTTGTCCACAAAAAACGCACACACTCACAATTCTTATAGTTTGTTTCTAGGTAAACCTTTGGGTAACCGAATGGTTAAGACTTAAGAATAGGCCTAGTTATGGTGGGGAGAATAGATGGACATGTAAGACCAAGAGAGAGTAGAGTTCGGCAAATTGATGGTTTACATTGCTTGAGGACAAGAAACAGTTCGAGTTTGGGGGTGTGATAAGTGCTCAACACACTATCACTTTTTACTCCTTTTATGGGCATTAATCACCAAATATACACCCACTCAGACCAATGCATGCACTCAATGTGATATATTTAGAAGTTAGGCTCATATAAATACTATTTACAGAAAAAAACACGTTTTACTACATTTTCATATCTGTGCAGGAGAACCAGCGCCGCGACAGGGACAAGGCCGAGGCAGGACCTGATGCCGAGGCAACAGCAAAAAGACAGGAAGCAAGACTGTAGGCGATGGAAAGATAAAAATCCAAGGAACGTGTCTGGACTTGAAGCACATGGATCGGAGCTAGCTAGCACAAGGAAAAGCCCAAAGGAAGACCACGCGGGAAAGCCTCCTTAGCCGAAGCAAACTTGGAAATATATTATTATTATGTACTTGACTTGTTCCCTACTCCAAGTTGTATTCTACTTAGGAAAGGTTTGCCCTAGGTCTAGCCTATATAAAGATCTAGCCACCCAATGTACAAATACGAATTAACTAGGGAGAGAGCCGATTACTATTCTTGTTTCTTTCCTCTCCACTATGTTCTAAACCTTCTTAGGGATTAGGTGAAGGTTGTCGAGTATTTGTGAGAGGAGATTGTACTTTGTCTTTGATTCAGTGCAATAAAGTTATCAAGGTTTGCTTATCCTTTGTTATTCCTTGTTTTCAAAATTGAGCTCGGGAGAGGATATTATGAATCATCCATTTATCTAAGCTCGGGAGAGTTAGATTCACGAAAGGGGTAAGTACGGTGTTTCAATCGCGAAATACTAACTCGGCCTAGGGATAGGTTAAGAGTTTCAGCGGCTAAAAGAAGTGTGAGATTGGTTGGTGAGTATAATTGGTTCACGCCGGGAGGTATCATCAAGGACTAGTCATCAACAGCACTCTGACTTAGGGATAAGCGGAGTCATCCAAGGACACTTTGCCGAACTTTGGTAAAGTCTACCCACGAGCAAGGGATTGCCGCGGCAGACAGTATTGTCGCTGCCAAGGCAGTAAACTGTAGTGCTGCCGAGGCAGTGATATAAAATTGCATTGGACAGAGACAAGTCAATCAGTTCCACAATACGACGCAACTGGATCCTAGCCCATCTCTCTCTACTATTTCAATCCTTTATCTTTATTTAGTTATTTTAGTTTCGATAAATCAAATCAATTCACTTGTGTTCTTTACTTTTTCTACAGAACAAGAAGGTGAAGAAAGCATATTAAGTATACCGGTCCCTGAGGAGACGATAACTCGATAAAATACTTATCACTTATTACTTGCGATGTGTCCACCTGCACTAAACGCGCACTTTTGACACGCGACAAATCCCAAACTTCTTTGGCACTTGTACAAGATGACATCTTGGAGTAGATCTCGGGACCAAGAGCACAAAAGAGAATGTGCAAAGCTTTTTCATTTGTGGACATCCTTCTTCTCTATTCGTCGATCATCTTATTCCTCTTCTTTGGCACTTGCCTATCACATTCTTGCTTTATTGGAATTGAGGGGCCATCTTTAATTATGTCCCATAGAACATAATTATTGGAGTTGATGAACAACCTCATCCTATTCTTCCAATACGGGTAGTTATCTCCATTGAAGAATAGAGGCTTGGTGATGGAGTGAGACTCGTTCCAACTTCTGGAAGTAGAGGCCATTGAATTTGACTTGAAAGTATGATCAACTATCCTTGGATCTTCTTTGGTGGATGTTAATCCCTTCAAAGATCTAGTTCTGATACCAATTATTGAGTTGATCGAACAATGAAAATGGCCAAGAGGGGGTGAATTGGCTATTAAAAATTTTGATGGAAGATTTCAGTAAAAATAAAGAAAATTGAGGACACAAGATTTATAGTGGTTCAAGCTTCGAAACAAGCTCTACATCCTCTACCTTATCTCCCACTAAGGATTTTCAAACCAATTCACTAGATGAATTCAACCTTTTTCTAGGTTCAATGGCTAACCTTTACAAACAAGTCAATTTCCTACCCGAAATTGACTTAGACCCCACAAAGGATTACAATAGTTGAAAAATGGGCAAAAGGGTTTCTCTCACGAGAATAAAATACCCCAATTATAGATTTGCTCTCCCCAAACTCAATTACAAAGAATCAAAATGAAATACAAGAGTTGGGAGTCAAGATATGAAATAAAGTGCTCTGGAGTTGGATTTGATTGCTTGGATGTTTCTTGAGGTTCAATAGTTGTTAATGTTGCTTGAAATGCTTCAATTTATACATTCTCATTGAATTCAAACCGTTGGGGTTGTTGAAGATGTAAATATAGACGTTAGAACTTCATCTTTCCATCATAAATGCACTTTGCAACAACTAGTATCGAAATATGGGCTACCTGTTTCGAAACAAACCATAAAAAGAAAGAATCGTTGTGAATTTATTAAGGGGTGTATCGAAATAGGTTTCGATACCTGAACTAAACTGTGAAGTTTGGTATCGAAACGGGTATCGAAACGAGTTAGCCACCATTTAAATCTTTAACTGCTACCAACGATCAACCCATTTAATTCTTAAAAGAGCCGTTGGGGATTTTAGGGGTATCGATACTAGTATCGAAACGCTGAGTCATAATTTTAAATAATTTTAAAATAATTAAAACATAAAACTTAGTTCGATACTAGGTTCGAAACAAATGTTGGCAGTGAGGTCTGGGTATAGAAACGGGTATCAATACTTGTTCTAAGTCTTAAGAACATTCTTTGAAAAATAAAGGACGATATTGATACCTTTTCTAATGGTATCGAAAGGCTCGTGTAAAAAACACTTAGAGAGAATATTTCAAGGTTCTTGGTTTGACTTAAATCATGCTTTTTGACTTAGTAACTTAAAAATTTATTACAAAAATAGTCTTTTAATATAGGGAGGTTTAACTTACTTCAGAGTATAGAGAGGTTTCTCACACCTTCCCTACACCCCCAAACCTTTGAAAAATCAATTAAAACATTGCCGAAGCAACTCACTCTCATTATCCACTCATCGATTTACCAAAACTTTCTCTACAAGTCACTTGAAAACGCGATTCGGCTCTCCAATATCTTTTAAACTTGTTCCTCTATCTCTTGAGCTGATTCAAGCATCAAAACCGGATGTTTTAGTGCTTTTAAACACACCCAAACATCCTTCAAGTCGGATCAATACATGGCAGCCCCTAAAAACACTCTAAAACTTAACCAAAACTCACCGAAAACCTTTCCAAACACCACCTAAACCTTAGGTCCGGGATTAGATAATTAAAAGCCATCTTAATTACATCTAAACACTTCAATATTCATGTATATAGGCATAAAAAACAACCATGTAAAATCCTTGAATGAAAATCAAGAAGATAATGGAGTTTTTATCAAGAAAATTGATTTTATTGATTCAAGATTTTAAAGTTTGTTTCAATCAACCAAGAACTTAGTAATTTCATTAAAGAACTTTATGTTTCAGAGGTTTGAATGATTCTCACCTCCAAATTGATCCAACCTCCTTCCAAGGCTTAAAAAAAAGTCAAACCGAAGAAAAACGAAGAGATTTTGAAGAAGAAAAATATAGGAAAATAAATCAACGAAATTTTATTAAAAAGAATGGATATTTAACTTGAAAATATGATGAATAATATGTATTGGTAATGAAGAAACCAAAATCTTGGAGAAGGGTTTAGAGCTTGATGCAAAAATAGAGTTTTTCAAGTAAAATCGAAGAAGAAAATTATAAAGAATCAACCAAACTAATTTTTATTGAAAAGATTGATTCTTACCTTTGAAAATATAATTTAATGGCTTCCAAGAATATTAAAAGTTGGAATTTTAAAAATAGGTTTAGGTTTATGACATAAAAATAGGGTTTTAGGATTAATATTAAGTTATTTGGGCTATTAATTAAAATTATGGGTTATGAGTTATTAAAATAGACCCTTGGAAGGCTTAGATCAGCTAGGATTAGGATTGGATCAAAGCCCCTTAAAGATTCAAATTTTTGGCTTAATTTATGAAATTGTCCTCATGTTTTTAATTTTTTATAAAATAGTCACTAATTTCAAAATCATATGGATTCAAGGGTCAATTTTCAAAATTAATTTGACCTAAGTCAAATATATACTAAATAATGATTTTAGGATATTTTTACATAATTTATTTTTGATTAAAAAATCAAATTTTAAGTATTTAATCTTGAACTAGACTAAACCAACGAAACCAGTTCACTAAACTTCTAGGCCCAATTTTGGGGCGTTATACAATCATGCTAGAATTAGAAAGTATGTTATCGATAAGTGGTTGAAGTTCCACATATACGATGACAAGCCAGTAATGGATCAAGTCCATGATTATGAGAAGCTAGTCTCAAACATTTTGGATGAAGGTATGAAAATGTATGAAGTCCTTCAAGCTAATGTTCTCATCGAAAAGTTACCCAAGTCTTGGTCTGACTACCACAATTCCCTCAAATAAAAGAAAAAGGATATTTCATTGAAAGAGCTGGTGGGCCATATAAAGATAGAGAAGGCCAACCGTTTAAAAGATAAGATTTCCAACTTTACTAGTCAATTTCCTTTTAAAGCTAATTTGTTTGATTATGATGGTGCCTCAGAGTCCAAACCCAAAAATGTTGTCAAAAGATGTCCTCAAAAGAATTCCATCAAACCATAAAAGTCTATCAACTTCAAGAAGTCAACCAATGTGAAAGCCTTGGGAAAACCCTCCATATGTTATGTGTGCGGATAAGTTACACATAAAACCTAACAATGCCTACACTGATCAGACCGCCTAAATGATAATAGACCACAAGCGAATGTTGTAGAGGAAAATGCTGATGTTATTGAACAATCATCTAAGAAGTCCATCTAGTGGAAAACCATGTTGAATAGATGGTCGACATTGGTGCTTCAAGACATTTCTGCACCAAAAGGGAGTTATTCACCGAGTTCGAGGATGGAAAGAAAGGAGAACAAGTTTACATAGAAAATTCTAACAGTTCAAAAATGCTAGGGAAAAACAAAATTTTACTCAAGTTGACTTCTGGTAAAACTTTATCTTTAAGCAATGTTCTGTACATACCTGCCATGCGTAGAAACTTGATTAATTATGATTTATTAAATAAAGTAAGCATTAAACCTGTTTTTGAAGAAGATAAACTTATATTTTCCCAAAATGGGGATCATGTATAGAAAAAAAGTTTTTAAACGAGTGTTTATTTGTAATCAAAACTAAGTTTAATGAAAATAAAACTATCACTTCTGCTTATACTATTGAAACATTTTATATGTCGAATGTTAGATTAGGTCATGTGAATTATCACTCTTTAAAGAAACTAATTAAAATGAAGTTGTTGCCTAATCTAGATGAAAATGACTTTAATAAATGTAAAATTTGTGTAAAAAAGAGCATGCTAAGCCTTTCTTTAAAACTGTTTCTAAGAGAAAGACTAAATTGTTAAAAAAAATTCTTTGTAGATGATTAAATATGGTATTATGACATTTCGAATAATAATATTAATTTAGTTCGTCATTGTCAGATGAATATCGTTCGAATGAAAATATCTTTTTGCATAAGAAAATACATTTCTTTTAAATACGAGCTTGAATAAGACATCCTATAATAAGAAACCTTAACTTGTATTTTGAAAAAATATAAACTCTATTCCAGAAGGTTTGAATGCATGACCGCTTATTATTTTATCAATTTTAAGTCATATCCTATTAGGCTCCATCAATTAAATAATTAAAGTCATATTAAATTATTAATTTCCAAGTGTATTATGATAACATACAAACAATTGGAAGCTACCATCATGACACTTAGAAAAATTAATAATACTATTAGTGTTTCTAGTTATTTACCTAATTGATTTTATTTTTGTTCTAACCTTATATTATTTGTCATTTTCTAGGTTAAGATGGCACATCGAATGTGATACCAAAGTGCACTCTTGGTCAACATCTTGGTATGTCAAAACACTTACTACTTAGTGTATCTGAGATATATAATTAAATACACCATCTTTTACTACAATTATCTTCTTATTTAGAATATTTAATTAATTAGAGTGATTAATTCGAAAAGGTTCTAATTATTTAATTAGGTATTAATTATGTATTTTCTAAACAATTATACTATATGATTTGAAATATGCAAGCAAGAATATAAATTAAATAATTAAAAGAGCATTAATTAAAAAGACTAAGGTCAAATTGATTTTTATTTAAAAGCATAAAGCCCAAATTAAAACATATTGGTGACCTATTTGACTAAATTGGGAAACTAAAGGTTCAATCTAAAGGAAATAGTGCCCTAACTGAAAAGTTTTTGAACTTAGGGGTCAAATTAAGCCCAAAAGGTAACCAACTTGGAAGAATTCTAGAGTTTTAGGTTCAAATTAGGAGGTTTAGGGACTTAATTGAACTACATATCAAAGTTTTAGGGACTTAAGGTATAAATATCTCAACTTAAAAAAAGAGCGAGTAAAAGACCCGACCCGTTGAAAACAAGCGGGTCACACTTCTATCAAACATCATCGTTTTTTCGTTGACCAAAATCTCCTACACCAAGTTGGCTCGGTTATAATCCTTCCCCTTTCAACTTGGTCTCCTAACTCACTACTCAAATCCTCTTGAGCTAATAACTTTTTTCTAAAAACATACCCTTAAAACGGATCAAAACCTTAAATCTTTCCAAAAACACATTGAATTGACGAACAAGAAGAACAAAACCTTCAACCACCGTCCAAACCTTAACTATCACTTAATACACCTAAAATCTTCAAAGAAATAACCAAACCATTCCAAATCTTAACCCTAGCTGCCCGGATTCGATAGAATCCATCCTTTCTTCTCCTAAATCTCATATCTAAACATATTGAAACCTAAACCTAAACCTAGATCATAATGGATCTTCCCATCTTTCTTGACTAATCTTAACAGAAACAAATCTCTCCTCATGTTTGACTATACTGAATAATTAACCTTACTGAAACTAATCAACCAAAATCATATTCAGATTTACAGAACTGGATCTAAGAGAACAAATCTTGGCTACTATTTTTTGCAAAAGATCTAACCTAGATCTATGTTCATGACGAGGAAAAAAAATAGAAAGAGTGTAAGATTTACCTTCCGCTTACTATAACAGTTTCTAGTGATATTTTCGAGGTTTTTTGAGTTTCCGGTGGCCTTCTCAGGTCTTCTCTCATGATATTGGGGATTCCAAATGGTAAGTAAGAGTTTTATTTCTATCTCTATGTAATTATGGCCCAATGATTACCCCTCTTCTTTTTAACAAGCAATGATTGTGTGTTTTTTTGTTCGATAATCAATGATCCTTAATGCTTATCTCTCTCCTTCTATTCATAGATGGAGCTTTACACCTCAACAATTCGAGTGAATGAGAAAGTGACCCGTCCGGAGGCTTCATGTGACACAATTTGTGCGGGAAAAATATAAAAATATGTGTTTCTTTATCTAATTTGGGCCTTAGAATTTTTCATTGGGCTTCTTTTTATGTAATATGAAAAATATAGGGAATTTAAGCTAGAAAATGGATTTTTTTTATTATTTTATAATAGGAATTTTATTTTTTTATTTACCATACTTATATTCATTATTTATTTATTTTTAAGGCCTTATATATTATTTGGGTAAACTACTGCATTAGTCACTTTTGTTTACCTTCGGTATATTTTTAGTCACCGATTGTGAAAAACGACCAGTAAAGATACTATTGTTTTCGGGGTGTATAGTTTTTGTCACTCTAACGTTAAGTGTCGTTAAATATTGACAAAAAGATGATCTAGCACAAAAAAAATGATAAATTACTTAAATAATCCTTAAAATATTATTATATGTTTGTTTTATCTTTAATTTGACTATAAAAAATTTAAAACTTTATGTTTTTACACTCTTTTCCAAAAACCCTCTCAACCCTTTTCCCAACATTCAAGTAGACGAGGTGCCCTCAAAAAGCTTAAATTCTGGTTTTGCACCTAACAGTTCTTTTGGAAATTTTGTGTTAAACAAGACAACTGCAATTAGGTAGTTGAATATTTAGTTCTTAACTTTTAGCTTGACTTGAATTTATTCTTTTTCTCAATTTTAATTGTTGATGAAACTTGGTTGTACATTCATTTTAGCTGTTAAAAGACTTATAGTTAAACTTCATCGTATTGATATTTGAAATCTGATTTTTATTTAGTAATTTTACTTTTATGAATACCTCTAAATTTGGTAGTCAAAATATTTTGGAACTTCTTGTAACATCTCGATCCCGATCCAAAGTATCACATTCAGGTCACCCACAACCCGACTCATCAAAATTATTTTAAAATCACGTGTTACAAAGTCTCAAAATTTCATATTTCATAAATCCACATAGATAAAATAAAATATAATAAAGTGTTTACAAAGTAGGAGCTCCTTTTAAAAATATTTATTTGACTCAAAATACAATACAAAGTAAAGATTATAGACTCGATTTGTGGTAAGGTCCTATGAATACATTAAGTCCAAACTAAGATCAAGTATTATACTTTTTAAACGGCTCTGATACTGGGAAATCCTCCTCTATGTACTCCTCCAAAGCTACTTGTCACCTACACAATGGAAAAACCAAAATTTCGCACGCTGAGCTAACAAGCTCAGTGGTACATTTCTACTTTACTGCAGTTCATGAATATCATAAAACGAGCAAGCAAGATAAGATATTCAAGAGTGCACAGAAAGACTTCTATCTAAGGTTCCATCTCCTAATCTACCTTAGCTAGAGTCTCAAGTTAATATTTTCAAGACATCAACATAAATTAAAAGATCACATGCCTCACAAGATTTATCTACTCGGTCTTACACAACCCATCTAGTTACATCGAGATCAAACAGCCCATCGAATTACATCTACCTTACCCCACTCACACAACTTAGTCCATTAGTTTTACAGTTAATTTTATGCCTTTAGAGACCTATTAAAGACTTTAACATGAATTATACAACCCTTGATTGAAAGTGTAAATTTTCGGGCAAATTGCCCCGCGGTATCGAAACGCCCATAGGGCAGTATCGAAACGCTGACAAGTATCGATACGATAGAAAGATGGCTTTAGACCGAAGGAAACATACCCTTATCTATATTCCTACATGGAGGTATCGAAACGAATGGCTAATGAAAGATTTGGTATCAAAAAATAGGCAGGGCATTTCGAAACGCCTGTCTTCCTCACTCTTTTTTGCTATCTAGGTATCGATATGCCTTTCTAGGTTATCAATACGCTAAGCAAATAAGCCTTACCTAGCTCACGAGTCAACTACACGATATCGATACACCTCTTTAGGAGTATCGAAACCAGACCTTACTGGAATTTGGCTTATCGAAAGACCAGATAGCTGTAATGATACGCCTGCCATCTATGCCTATGTTTTTCCTTCAGGTTATCGATACACTTCTCCCGTGTATCGATACGATTGCACAAAATTGTAGGTCTAAGGCTGAAGAACCCTAACCCAACCTACATGGTTGATTTCGAAATTGTTTCTACAAGTTTAATGAAGCATAATGGGTGATTTCCTACCAGTTTTACATCCATTTAAACCTTGATAGTAATTGTACCGTTTTTAGGGTTATAAGCTTCACAAACCCACATCTAAGCATTCTTTAACCAATCAAGACAAGCATTTCATGATGCGCATGAAGTGTAAGAGTCAGAATATATTGACATTTAAGCAACAACCCGGATTTAAGCCTCCACGAAGCTTAAATATGACGTTCGGGAAATATCATTAAATTGAGACAAGCATATAACTAAACTAATAATCAAGCCATCTCTCATGAATAACATTGAAAGCATAAAGCCACAAGTCAATTACAATATCTTCTTTAGGTTATTCCATTAGCCAAAGCACCTCATAGTATTTTCCGATCTACCATGGATCCTTAGAGAGCATAACAATATTAATCCACTTATCATTTATTGAAATATTAATCATAATTTCACATGTCGGGATATTAAACTTATTCCATTAGTTTTATAAGTTAATTTTTTACCTTTAGAGAACTATTAAAGCCTTTAACATGAATTATAGAACCCTTGGTTGAAAGTGTAAATTTTCGGGTAGATTGCCCAGGGGTATCGAAACGCCTATAGGGCAGTATTGAAACACTGACAAGTATCGATACACTCCTCCTGCGTATCGATACGCTAAAACGATGGATTTAGACCAAAGGAAACAAACCCTTATCGATATGCCTACATAGAGGTATCGAAACGATTGGCCAATGGAAGATTTGGTATCGAAAAAAGGTAGGGCATTCTGAAACGCCTACCTTCTTCACCCTTGTTTTCTATCTAGGTATTGATAAGCCTTCTGAGGGTATCGATACGCTAAGCAAATAAGCCTTACCTAGCTCACAAGTCAACTAAACGGTATCGATACACCTCCTTAGGAGTATTAAAACCAAACCTTACTGAAATTTGACTTATCAAAACACGAGATAGCCATATCGATACGCCTTCCATCTATGTAACCCCTTCGACACGGTCTAGACAAAACCCGACTCGAATGAGCTACACGGGAAATACCGAAGCTAATCCGAAGACTCGCCCCGATAAACAACCCTAAAAAAATTCTTTTATCTTCTCTAAATGCATTAATTAGATCCTACATGTTCATTCTAGGAATGAGTTCGTTGCAGCGGAAACTAAAGAGAAACGTATCCTAATTTAATCGAACAAGGTTTGGGGACTTAATTGTAATTTTCAAGAAAACCATCTTTTTTTTACCTAGATATCGATACCCTATGAATTGGTATCGAAACCTCTGCCCAGAAAAGTGCAGAATATACATGTTACATGTCATACCCGAAAAACTAAGATTCTCTAGATGCATATAAAACCCTAATAACATAAATCACACTTCAAACATCAATTCTAGATGCAAAATCTCCTAATTACAAAGGCAATGCGCATGTATCATAAGCGTACTTCAACAATAACAAGCATGGTATATCATACTTAAAAATTAACCAATAATGGATCTCAAAATACCTCATTAATATAAAAGTATATCAATTATAGTATTCAATCCAAAATAACCCAAAATACATAGGTTCACTAAGCCATATCTTAAGCAATAATAATGTTGGTAAACATCAAATATGTATAAGCTTACGACTACAACAAGTCTTATCATCATATCAATAATTTTAACATGGTAACTCATCCCCATTGCTCTCTCAATACTACTAATATTACAAAAAGACGTACTTGAGTTCATACTTGACGATTACACGGAATACTTACTTGCCCTTGCTGCCTCAACATCTATATCCTGCATTGCAAGGTAAAAGAGAAGGTTAAGTATAAAGCTTAGTGAGGGAATAAAACGATTTCATCAATTCAAAACACATGTCATGCTCTTTATAAAAGAAAACGTTCATGGCTAACAATGTCACTTTTAAAAACTAAGTAAGTGTTATCAAACCATGGCTTACAATGCCATCATTAAAATCTAGTAAAAGTACCTCTTTGAAATCATTTGCTTTGTAAATAAAAACACAAGTCTTACATGCTACTCACATAGCAATGCTTACTCATGCATCTCAATGCACAAATCTCAAGTCTTACATGCTAACAACATAGCAATGCTTAAATCACATGCATACCAATGCACAAAACAGTATTAAAACACATGCATAATCTCATATGCAAACTTGTAATTACCATGACACTTACCTGTGAAAAATAAAAACATATATTGGTGCTAGTGATCCGATTTGTACCACTCTAAATCGTTAGGATAAACGGGCAACCGCATGTCAGTACCATTCCCAGAGCATGCGCATTTTGATACCACTCTCAACATGAATTATCTCACCTTGGTGTCCGGTGACAGTACCACTCCTATCAGCTCGGATGTGATAGTACCACTCCCATCACATAGCATTAGACTAAAAGTTTAAATGCAACACACAAGGAATTTACACACATACAACTTTTGAATATTTATAGTGCACTATAGACCCTATTATTAGATCAACTTATCCCATAAGGTTCATCACTTAACTAGCTAATATATTCTCAAAATCAATGCTCAAAACTTAATTCAAAACAGAATTCAGATCACATGTATCCTACTTTTCACGCATTACTTGTAAAAACCGATAAAACCACTTTTATTTTATTTTTCAAAACAAAATCGTGGGAAAATAAAATGCTTATCAAATCTTTTTCAAAACAGATTCATGAGCATTTATATACATGCATAATCACATATGCACAACACAATAAGAGCACGACAAATAACATAATAAAAACACGGCGTAATATGGGAACCTTTAAGAAAGCGATACATAAAACTTACTTCGGAGTGTAGGGAGGTTTATCACACCTTTCCCACACCCCCAAATCTTTGAAAACTCAATGAAAAAACACTGCCGAAGCAGCCCAATCTCATAATCCACTCACCGATAACCGAAACTTGCTCGACAAGTCACCGATTTGATCCAAACTTCTTCAAACGTAATAACCAACTTCTTATCCTGTTTCAACCATAAAAAACTAAGGATTTAGTACTCATAATCTCACAAAACAAACCCCAAGTCGGACCCTCACACAAAACCCCTTAAAACCTATCAAAACCTTAACCAAAAACTTTCCGAAAACCACAAACTTCTTCTAAACCTATAGTCCGGGATTATAGACTTTATAAACACATTATGAACATCCTAACATGTTTAAAATAAAAAATTTAAGACCCCAAAACAGCAAGTAAAACCCTTGAACGGAAATTATAGGTTTTGATCAAAAAACGATTTTTCTTAAACCAAAAGAGTAAAAATGTTTTTACCAAGCCAATAAATTGGAAATTTCAATAAAGAACCTTTTAAAATTAGAGGATTGAATGTTTCTCACCTCCAATTCTGACCCAATCAACTTCCATGGTTTTTGAGAAGGAAAACGAGTGAAAAACAATGTTTTTGAAGAAGGAAAAATTATAAAAAACTATTAGAACGAAAATTAATGAAAAGAAATCGATTTTAGCTTGAAAAGACGGTCGTTCTCAGCCTTGGGAAGAGGGAAAAAGAAAATAATAAAATAAGGGTTTAGGTTTTGATATAAAATAGGTTTTTAGGAATTAAATAAAGTAATTTGGGTTATTAATTAAAATTATGGGTTAAGTGTTAATTAAATAAGCCCATGGAAGTTTAATTCAATTATAATTTGTATTGGATCAAAGCCCCTTAGATATTCAAAGTTTTGACTTAGTTTATAAAATTATCCTTAAGTTTTCAATTTTTACAAAATAGTCATTAGTTTCAAAATTCTAGAGATTCAGGGTCAATTTTCGAATTTGAGTTTACTAAATTTAATATTATATTAAATAGGGATTTTAGAATATTTTTTCATAATTTATTTCGATTAAAATTTAAATTTTTAAGTAGTTAATCCCGACACACTTCTCCCGTGTATCGATACGCCTGCACAAAATTATATGTCTAAGGCTAAAATTCACCAAGAACCCTCATCCAACCTACATGGTTTATTTCCAAATTGTTTCTACAAGTTTAATGAAGCGTAAAGGGTGATTTCCTAACAGTTTTACATCCATTTAACCCTTAATAGTAATTCTATCATTTTTAGGTTTATCAGCTTCCCAAACCCCCATCTAAGCATTCTTTAACCAATAAATCAATCAAGACAAGCATTTCATGATGCACATGAAGTGTAAGAGTCAGAATGTACTGACCTTTAAGCAACAACCCGGATTTAAGCCTCCACGAAGCTTAAATAAGACGTCCGGGATATATCATTAATTTGAGACAAGCGTATAACTAAACTAATAATCAAACCATCTCTCACGAATAAGATTAAAAGCATAAAACCACAAGTCATTTACAAGATCCTCTTTAGGTTGTTCCATTAGCCAAAGCACCTCAAAGTATTTTCCGATCCACTATGGATCCTTAGAGAGCATAACAATATTAATCCAATTATCGTTTATTAAAATATTAATTATAATTTCACTTGTCGGGATATTAAACTTATTCCATTAGTTTTATCAGTTAATTTTATGCCTTTAGAGACCTATTAAAGCCTTTAACATGAATTATAGAACCATTGACTAAAAGTGTAAATTTTCGGGCAGATTGCCCAGGGGTATCGAAACTCCTAGAGGGTAGTATCAAAACGCTGAAAAGTATCGATACACTCCTCCTGCATATCGATATGCTAGAACGATGGATTTAGACCAAAGCAAACATACCCATATCGATATGCCTATATGAAGGTATCAAAACGATTGGCAAATGGAAGATTTGGTATCGAAAAAAAGATAGGGCGTTCTGAAATGCTTGCCTTCATCACTCTTTTTTTCTATCTAGGTATCGATACGCCTTCCCAGGGTATCGATACGCTAAGCAAATAAGCATTACCTAGGTCACGAGTCAACTACACGGTATCAATACACCTCCTTAGGAGTATCAAAACCAAACCTTATTGGAATTTGGCTTATCATAACACGAGATAGCCGTATCGATACGCTTGCCATCTATGCCTATGTTTTTGCTTCAGGTCATCGATACACTTCTCCCATGTATCGATACGCCTACACAAAATTGTAGGTCTAAGGTTGAAATTCACCAAGAACCCTCACCCAACCTACATGGTTTATTTCCAAATTGTTTCTAAAAGTTTAATGAAGCATAAGGGATGATTTCCTACCAGTTTTACATCCATTTAACCCTTAATAGTAATTCTACAATTTTTAGGGTTATAAGCTTCCCAAACTCCCATCTAAGCATTGTTTAACCAATCAATCAATCAAGAAAAGCATTTCATGATGCGCATGAAGTTTAAGAGTCAGAATGTACTGACCTTTAAGCAACAACCCGGATGTAAGCCTCTACGAAGCTTCTTCAACACTTTCCCTTTACTTCAAGCTTCAAAACCCACTTCCCACCAAAGCCAAAGATATACACCTTGAACCAAATATCGTAAGCTACTAAGAGAAACTTCCTTGACAGCCAAAACATGATTCTTCCTCAAGAGAATCAAGCTTCCACCTTTTTCTTAGGTTGTGAAAAAGAAAGAAGAAGGAGATTAGAGAGATGGTGAAAAGATGATCCCTTCTTTTCTTAGTGTTTGTCATAAGTGAATGGGTAGGGAAATTAATCCCTTTCCCTTCACTAACTCATCCTCAATTAGCTCAACCCAAAACCAAGCACAACATAAAAGCCCACAACAAAACTGTAATGCCTACAAGATAAAACCGAGGCCCATCACGATCCAACAAGACCCACAAGCTTCAACACGTGCCCTAACCTGACGATCCATGGCTCTAGTCAACGCTCGATGTTGACATGGAAAAAACAGGTCGTTACACTTCTTTAAAAGGTTGATCAACCAAGGAAACCTGGTACTACAAAACACTTTAGCTCTTCTGAACCAATCAGTCATCTAAAATGACAGATGCAAAAATTCTGATGGATCAGTATGCCAATTTCAACAGTATAGGCATTTTGTTGCTCAAAGTTTTGGTCTCTCATCTTAAAGGTTTACCATTCTAGATCGTGCAACTTTACCTTACAAGGAGATAATTCTATAAATTCAGTTCACATGTCTTTTGAGGTAGGAAGGAAGGGTCATGTTTTGTTGGTTCAGACAACTTTTGAGGTAGGTAGGAAGGAAGGGTCATGGAGCATCCCAGGGAGATACTGGGAATAATATTCTAAATTTATCTAGTAATACCAACTAAAAAACCTTACAGCATAACATTTCGGGAAATGTTTTTGTGGGTGTTACCTCTGATTATCCTTATTTTGAAAGTCATCTTCAGCGTCATCTTGCTACTGATGCGGGTAATCATATAATATTGACTAAACATGTTAATGTACGTTTTACTGAGTTGGCATCTCAGTCGAAGATTGAGGAATCTTATGAGAAAGCGCAAATTAGTCAATTAGAAAGGATATGAGTACCTCGTACACCTAAAACTGTTGCAGATCATGGCCTTGCTTCTTCACAGATTTCCTAGCCAAGATGTAGCAAGCAAAACCATGCAAAGGATCTAAACCAATAGTTTACGGTGTTGAAGGCTATGCCCGCTTCTCAAATGTTATTTAGGTGAGGATTTTAGAGTTAGGGATAAGGGTTAGGGATATTTTTTTGGATAAAATGGTAAAAATATAAAGTTTTAAATTTTTGAGAGTCAAATTAAAGATAAAATAAAATTATAATAATAGTTTAAGGACTATTTATGTAATTTATCATTTTTTATTGTGTTAGATCATCTTTTCTTCAATATTTAATGACACTTAACGTTGGAGTGACCAAAACTTTACACCTCAAAAACGATAGTTACCTTATTGGTCTTTTTTTCAAAATCGTCTATGTATACCTCTATCTCTTTGTGCATCATGTCATGGAATAGCGTCACCATGGTTCTTTGGTAAGTTGCCCTTACGTTTTTCAGGCCAAAAGACATCATCTTATAACAGAATGTCCCCCATAGCGTTATGAAGGTGGTCTCCTCCATATCTTCGAGAATATTTTAATTTTTTTATATCTAGAGAATCCATCCATGAAAGAGAAAAGGGCGTGACATGTTGTATTATCTACTAGGGTGTTGATATGTCGCAGTTGAAAATTGTCTTTAGGGCTTCCCCTATTGAGATCTCTATAATTGATACACATTCATAGTTTCACATCCTTCTTCGGGACGAGGACAATATTAGATACCTACTCTGGATATTTGGCTACCTCGAGGAATCCGGCATCAAACTACTTTTTTACCTCATCCCTGAGTTTCAAAAGGGTTTATGGCTTCATCGTTCTAAGTTTTTGTTTTAATGGCTTGCATCCTGACTTTACGGGGAATCAATGCATGACAATGTTTTTATCTAGGGTGGGCATGTCTTGATATGATCAAGCAAAAATATCTCTATATTCTTTTAGAAGCCCTATCATTTTTTCCGTGTTTCTTTAGTGATGGGTGCCAATATTTAATTATCGCTTTTCTTTCTCGACTACTAGATTTAACACCTTTAATTTTCTTTATGAGGCAAAATATGTTTATCTTCACTTTCTATTATCCTGATCAGATCAACAGGTGGATCATATTGTTCCTCATAATTGTAATTTTCAACTTCTTCCAAGCACATGGGTAGTTCAAAATCAGTTTCTAAGTCCGACTCGGGGTCATTTATACCATTGACATCCGGAAACATGCAAAGGAAATGGTCTAAAGGATACATACAAGGATGCCAAATGAAAAGAATGAACGAACAAACAAACGAATGAATGAATGAATCGTTTTTTTTTTGTTGTTCTTTTTTGTTTACGATTTTATTTATGAAACGTCCCAAAAATGAGCTTAGAAGTTAGTGAACTGGTTTTGTCGATTTAGTCTAGTTCGGGATTAAATACTAAAAAGTTGATTTTTAATGAAAATAAATTATGAAAATATCCTAAAATCCTTATTTAATATATATTTGACTTTTTTCAATTCAATTTTGAAAATTGAACCTTAAATCCCTAGGATTATGAAATTAGTGACTATTTTGTAAAAATTGAAAACTTGAGGAGAATTTTATAAAATAAGCCAAAACTTTGAATCTTTAAGGGGCTTTGATCCAATACTAATTATAGTTGATCTAAACATTCCTTGATTTAATTCCTAAAAACCTATTTTACATCAAAACATAAACCTTTTTTCTCTTAATTTTTGTTTTCTCATTCCCAAGGAAGAGAACCATCAAATTTTCAAAGGTAAATCTCAAAATTTTCAATAATTGTCGTTTAGATTATTTCCTACAACTCTTCTTCTTCAAAAAGTCTTGTTTTCACTTGTTTTCTTATTCAAAAACCTTGGAAGTTGTTTGGGTTAGAATTGGAGTCAAGAAACATTCAAGCCTTTGATTTTAAAAGGTTATTTACTGAAATTCCCAAGTTATTGGCTTGGTAAAAATGTTTTTAATCTTTTGGTTTAGGAAAAATTGGTTTTGATAAAAAATTCATAATTTTCGTTCAAGGTTTTCTAATCACTGTTTTTGAATCTTAAATTGATGATTTTAAATGTGTTGGTATGTTCATAATATGTTTTAAAAGTCCTTAATCCTGGACTAAAGGTTTAGGAGAAGTTTGGTTGGCTATGAGAAGTTTTTCGATTAAGGGTTTTAAGGGTTTTAAGGGTGTTGTGTTATGATCCGAGTTAAGGGTTGTTGGTTTGCATTTAGAGGCACTAAATCCTCTAGTTTTAAATCTTTAATCGAATCAAGAAGTAGTAGATCACGTTTCAGGGAGTTTGGTTCGGTATCGGTGACTTGTCGAACAAAAAACGATTATCGGTGAATGTTTATGAGAGTGGGCTTCTTCGGCAGTGTTTTAAATCTATTTTATAAAGGTTTTGGAGTGTAGGGATGATGTGAAAAATCTCCTTATACTCGGAATTAAGTTTTTAAGTTTGGCTCTCTTGAAAATCCCATATTACGCCTTGTTTTACTATGCGAATTGTCATGCTCATATTTTAATTATGCATATGTGTTTATTCATGTGAATAGATGCTCATGAATATGATTTTAAAAAGTTTTTATGCTCCCATGATTCTGTTTTTAAAACTAGGGTTTTTATTGGTTTATGTATTTGATGCATGTATAGGTGGGATGCATGAGTTTGATTCACTGTTTTTAACTCGAGAATTAAGCATTAGTTTTGTTTTTTTATTGGTATTAAAACAATGATTGTAACGTGGATAAGTTGATCGACCAATAGGATGTACAGTGAACTATAAATTACAAAATTCGTATACGTGAGTAAAATTCCTTAGTGATGTATTAGAGGTGATGCCTAGTGTTGTGTGGTATAACTGCACCTTACCATATTCGGGCATGGCAAACTATCCTAGACACTAAGGTGAGATATCATGGATTGTGTTAGTCAATCACAGGCATGCTTGGCAGTATAGGCCACATGCAAGTTTTCGTTTATTCTAACGATTAGTGGTAATCTAATTGGGTCACTAATACCAATACGTTGTTTTGAATACAAGTGAACGATACCTTGCAACGAAGTTTGCATGTGTATTTGATAACTGAAAAAGTGTTTTCAATAAAGCTTTATCGTGAGTAGCATGTAAGTCTTGTGTTATGCCTCTAAATTATGTTTTCTCAAAAAGGTAATTGAAAAGGTTTTGTGGCTCCTCCATTGTTTAGCACAATGTTGGCATTGAAAGCCATGAGTATTTTACATGTTTTAATCATGACTTATTTTTATATAACTTTGGCTTTTATGGGCTACATTGAAAGTTGTTTTATTTATGTTTTTATATTTATCACTCACTAATATTTGGCTTAACCACTATACTTTACTTGCAATACAAGGAAATAAGTAAGTAGGTGCCATTGAGAGGCAAGGGATTCGCGAGTGCTATTTTATATTTTCTTAATCTCAAGTATGTTTTAAATAAAGTTGTGAACCTTATGTAGTCGAGAGCAATGGAACAATGAATCAATTTGTTAATTAGGATATTCTGGTTTTGAAGTTACTTTATGATATAATCTTATATTAATGAATTATTTTGAGATGCAATTTATGTTAAATTGAAGTTTTGTTATGCTATGTTCTCAATGTTGAAGTATATGTATTTGTTGCGTGTTTTGAATATGGAACTAGGTGATGTTGCATCTAGTGAACCTACTTGAAGTGTGGTTTATGTCTTTAGGAATTTATATGCATCTAGAGAACCTTTTAGTTTCATTTAAGACTTGAAACCTGAGTAATCTGAAGTTTCTGGGCAGACGGTATCGATACCTCTTCATACGGTATCGATACTAGGCAAAAACATGACGAATTTTTGGAAAACTAGGTCTGGGTATCGAAACCAAATGAACTGGTTTCGAAACAATAGCATGAAAATTACCTTGTTTATCAAAATGCTTGACCCCAGTTTCGGTACCGATTTTTACAATAGCAAATGGTATCGAAATGGGTCATCAATTGTATTAAAACGTGGGCTTGTCACGCAGGTCATCGATCGAAGTATTCAAAGGCGTATTGAAACACTTAAGCATCATTTCGAAATTTGTTTCAAATTTTACCTTGGTATCGAAACAGTGTTAGGGGTTTTCGATACCCCTTGTTGTTAATGTCCTTATAAGCTTAAATGAACTTTAAAAATTTACGTTCTAGTCACTGAACTTTGGACATACAATTAAATGACTTGTAGACCTTTTCTTTAGCTAAAATTTGACGTGTATGTATATAATGAACTTAATTAAATATGGGTAACTTTAATTTAACAAATAGACTATAAATTTTTGGAAAATTATAATTTGGTCCCTAAAACTTATTTAGTTAAATTAGAACTCCTTTTGTACCAGTTTCCGCTGTAATTGAACGCAGTCCTTGCATGAACATGTAGGATCTAATTAAAACATTTAGATAAGATGAAAAGAATAAATAACTAAGTTTGTTTATCCGGCCGAGTCTCCAGATTAGCCTTGGTATTCCCCGTGTAGCTCGTTCGAGTCGAGTGACATCTAGACCGGGTCAAGGGGGTTACAATTTATGGGGATATATTTGCCAAAATAGATTTATTTGAAAAAACATCTTTATTTAAAATAGAACCATACATGTTTGACATAGGCCCTTTACAAAAGATCCCTTATTGTCTTCGGGCCTAAGACAAAAGGGTGGTTTTGAGAATTACTCTGTAAATTATTTAAAGATTATAGAAATTTCTTCAGTAGTCCTATTGTTAAGCTCATGACAGGGATGAATCTTGGACAAGTACTCATTCTCTTCCTCCTCGTCCATTATAAAATTGATGCTTGAATCCCTGAATATTTTCTCAAGTTCGTTCTTTTCTTTCTCCTCCTCATAAATTATTTTCTCGAGATTAATGAATCCTCCCTACCGAAATTTATAGCTCAAAGTTAAGAATGTCATCTTTTCCCACTAGATTTTTTCACAATTTAACCTAGTAGTCATCCTTTATTGTTTCTTATTCATTGCAACCTTTCTTTGTTGGGCATTGGGTTTGAAACCCCGTCCAAATTGTTCTATATTTTCCGGGATGATTACAAGGTATAATCTTCCTTGAAGTTGCTTTCCAAAGCTTTTTCCAGTCTTGGGTCCCTTTCCCAATGTTTCTTTCACTTGCATTTTGGCACACTTGGACAAGCCTGGCTTAGGGACCTTACTCCACTTAGTAACAGAAGTGGCATTGATCAACTCAAGTGTTCTAAAATGAAAGTCAAGTGCATCCTCGTCAATCTCGATATAAGGTGCATCAGTATTTATCAAAGCAATTATGTCCTCCTCTGCTAAGACAGTAACCAACTGACCATCAACCATTAACTTTAACTTCTGATGTAGTGTAGAAGGGATTACGCCTGCAACATGTATCCAAGGGAGTCCAAGAAAACAATTCTAGGTGTGTTTAATGTCCATCACCATGAAGTCAACATCAAAGGTAGATGGTCCAATTTGTAAAGGCACTTCTATTTTCCCTAACACGTCCCTTTGGGTTCCGTCAAACGCTCTCACAATATTCTGATAAGCTTTCATATGATATCTATCAATTGGTAACTTTTTTAGTGTTTCCAATGGTAGGACATTTAGGGTTGAACCATTATCAATAAGGACTCCTGGAAGCATATTCCCCTTACACTTGGTAGTGATGTGGAGAGCTTTGTATGACCCTCTACCTCCTGGGATTTCTTCATCACTGAATGAGATAAAGTTATTCAAAACAATGTTGTTGACTAACCTATTCATCTTGTCATTTGTTATATCCTTGGGCACAAATGTTTGATTTAAAATATTTAAAAGCGCATCGCGGTGGCCTTCAGGACTTAACAACAAGGATAACAAAGAGATACGTGCGGGGACCCAATGAAGTTATTCCATCACACTATGTTCACTGTGTTTCAATATCTTCAAGAAATCTTGAGCCTCAGAATATTTTACCGATTCAAGATACATAGGTGGTCATTCTAAAAAGAAATCTTTTTCGATTTCTTTTTCTGGTTCATTAGTTGCAACTTTCCTCTAGGTTGCATCCCTATCTTCCGTTATTTGGGGGTAGATAACATCGTCCACTTCTCGTGAGATGACCTACCTCATTAACTGGTTTTTCTCCTAACTCTTAATCAGTCTAAGTGATTCATGGGGTTGCTATTGTACAAGCGTAGTTTCAGGGTACTTGCTTGACATCCTTATATGGGAAAGAAACTGGTGCTTTCATTATTACTCGTGGGTTTGTATTCTTTAGTGATTCATTGACCCTTGCCTTAGCCTATATCACAAAAGGCTTAATTTCTGTGAAATCTCTTCTTACTGGGGATTCCTCTGATGCACATATGTTTGACACGTGGTTCATGTCTTTCTTCTCGAAGAAATCAAGTTCTCCGTTATCTATCATAATTTGGACTACTTGTCTAAACTCTGGAAAAAATTGGATTTCATATACTTCTTCTCCGTGGTATTCACAATAAAGCTTATTATCCGATCTCACTTTCTGTGTTCTTTCCTTTAGTTTCCAGCTTCAATCATTCTAGCCCATACCTATTTCAATGGTTCTTTGACCTCTGAGATACACTCTTTGACTAATATATCATCTTTCTCACTTATCGCATTTACCCCGGACTTTTGCTGACTTGGCAAGGGATTCCCTTTTTCTTTAGGTGTATCAAATGATAACATTCCTGATTTCCATAAATGTTCTACTACTCTCTTAAAAGCAGTACAATTCTCAATTTATGTCCTTTAACTCCAGCATGATACTCGCACTGCGCTTTCTCGTCAAACCATAAGGGATATGGGGGTAGGAAAGGAGGGACGTGTCGTGGTAGCACCATACGCACTTCAAGTAACTCTACGAACAGTTCTGCATATGTCATAGGAATAAGAGAGAAATAGGGCTTCTTATTTCCTTGGTACTTTTGTTCCTCTTTGGTGGATTTGAACTTTAGGTTGAAACACTAAGCTTATTAAAGACAACCCCTTTTGAGTAATTGGGGTTATAGACACTTGTGATACTAACTTCATTATCTTTCTTCCTGTAAGGTTTCTTCGTGTAACCCCCATCAAGCTTCCTACTTTTTATGGCTGCTAGAATTAATTCCTCATTCATCAGCATATTCGCAAAACTTTTGATAGTGTGATGTATCATGCTATCATAAAAAGGAACCTTCAAATATTCCACGAACATAGGGGAAATTTCGCTCTCCAACAGTTGGGGTTAAACTTGGGTAGCCACGTCTCGCTATCTCTATGTATACTAGCGAAAACTCTCATTATGCCTTTGTTCCATACCCTGTAGATCAAGCCCATTAGAACCATGTTAGTTACGTTCTTGTATTTTTTTCAGTAAAAGCCCTTGATAAATCCCTCCATGTTCGTATATTTGCTCGACTTAAATTGGTATACTAGTGGGATGTAGACCCTATCAAACTATCTTGGAAACAATGGATCAATTGCTTCACATTGTCAAATACATTGACATCTTTCAACAATACATGGTTAAATGTGCCGAAGGAAAAATTAATCCATTATATTTCTCAAAATCTAGGACCTTGAATTTTGGAGGAATTACCAAGTCGATCACCAAACTCAAATCTTTAGCATCTATACCACCCTGGATGCTCCCTTCTTGGAAGTATTTAAGGATCCCTTCCAACTTTTCATAATTATCCTCCCATGTCTTATCATTCTTGATCCTATCAACAGCTTTATTAAGGTCAGACACCTCATAATCTTGGGTCTCTTAATGATTAATTATTTGTTGGTTTTGGGCGCTAGCTGAAGTTCCACCGAGGTTAAGTTGGAATTTAACCTAGGGTGGGATAGATTCATCTATAGCTCCTGGAAGAGTGTAAGCGATCCCTGGATAAAGTGGTAACGCATCTATACCTTCCGTAGCCTTTCCCCTATCTAGATCCCTAAACCCAAGCATGGCTGCTATCTAGTTGACCGTATTCTTCTGCGCCAACACAATTTCTTCTTTCAAATCCTTTTCTATCTTTTCCAGTCTATCTTGGTTAATCTTATGATTGATTTCAAGCATGGTCACTCTATCTTCCATGGCTTTTTCTTTAGAGAATGTATCGTACTTTTGTGAATTTTTATCTATTTTGAATTTTTTTTCATATGATTTTTTGGTTAACTTCTTGTTATATGTATGCATGTAATGATGCAAAAAGAAAACAAATGTAAATAAAGAAAATGCAAATGTAAGTGTGACGATTTCGAAGCCTCTACTTGCTTCTTCTGCAACTCATTCTCATTTTGGCTAGCCTGAAGCTCAGTGTAAGTGTGACGATTTCAAAGTGTTCAAAGAGATTGATTTAGCTCTACTACCTTGGCTTGCAACTCAACCACGATAGTTTGGCTTTGCTTTAGCTTTTCATTGGTTGTATCATACAAAGACTACAACTCTCCCACGTTGATTTTATTGTCATTGGCTTTTTTCTTCCATGCAGCTACACTCTTATTCTCCCCTTCATGGACTCGTTTGTTACTATAGTAGACTTGTTTTCCCGTATTGTTCTCATTTATCATTATTTGTTTATATTTTTCAATTTTCTTCCTGCCACGCTCTTTTTTGTTTTCCACAGCTTGCTTAATCTCTTACTTTCACTGCTTAGGAGTTGTCGCGTGTCAAAAGTGTGCGTTTAGTGCAAGTGGACACATCGCAAGTAACAAGTGATAAGTATTTATCGAGTTATCGTCTCCTCAGGGACCGGTATACTTAATATGCTTTCTTTATCTTCTTGCTCTGTAGAAAAATAAAAAACACAAGTGAATGGGTGTGATTTATTAAACTAAGGTAATTGAATAAAAATAAAAGAGTTGAAATATTAGGGAGAGAGATGGGCCAGGATCCAGTTGTATTGTATTGTGGACTTGATTGACTTGTCTTTATCCAATGCAATCGTATATCTCTGCCTCGGCAGCACTGCAGTTTACTGCCTGGGCAGCAATAACGTTGTCTGTCGCGGCAATCCCTTGCTCGTGGGCAGACCTTACCAAAGTTCGGCAAAGTGTCCTTAAATGACTCCGCTTATCCCTAAGTCAGAGTGCTGTTGATGACTAGTCCTTGATGATACCTCCCGGCGTGAACCAATTATACTCACCAACCAATCTCACACTTCTTTTAGCCGCTGAAACTCTTAACCTATCCCTAGGCCGAGTTAGTATTTCGCGATTGAAATACCGTACTTACCTCTTTCGTGAATCTAGCTCTCCCGAGCTTAGATAAATGGATTACTCACAAACTTCCCTCCCGGGCTTGAATGCAAGAACAAGGAATAACAAAGGATAAGAAAACCTTGATAATTCTTATTGCATTGAATGAAAGATAAAGTACAATCTCCTCTCACAAATACTCCACAATCTTCACCTAAACCCTATGAAGGTTTTAGAACATGATGGAGAGGAAAGAAACAAGAGTAGAAGTCGGCTCTCCCTAGGTATTTCGCTATTAGATACATTGGGTGGCTAGGTCTTTATATAGGCTAGACCTAGGGCAAACCTTTCCTAAGTAGAATACAACTTGGAATAGGGAACAAGTCAAGTACATAATAATATTATATTTCCAAGTTTGAATTCGGCTAAGGGGGCTTTCCCGCGTGGTCTTCCTTTGGGCTTTTCCTTGCACTAGCCAGCTCCGAATCATGGGCTTCAAGTCTAGACACATTCCTTGGATTTTTGTCTTTCCATCGCCTATCATTTTGCTTCCTGTCTTCCTGCTGCTGCCTCGGCATCAGGTCCTGCCTCGGCCTAGTCTCTGCCGCGGCAATGGTTTTCCTGCACAGATATGAAAATGCAGTAAAACATGCCTTTTTCTATAAATATTAAGTATAACTTCTAAATATATCACATTAAACACATGCATTGGTTCAAGTGGGTGAATATTTGGTGATAAATGCCGATAAAAGGAGTATAAAGTGATAGTGTGTTGAGCACTTATCACACCCCCAAACTCGAACTATTGCTTGTCCTCAAGCAATGCAAACAATAAGTTTACCAAACTCTATTCTCTCTCGGTCTTACATGTCCATCTATTCTCCCCACCATAGCTAGGCCTATCTTTTAAGTCTTAACCATTCGGCTACCTAAGAGTTTACCTAGAAACAAACTATAGGATGTGAGTGTGTGTGTTTTTGTGGACAAGTTGATTAAAGGCTTTCTTAGATAAACTCTAAATTCAAGACAAATAGATATTGGTTTAAGTGTTCTCTTCTTTTTCAAACCCCAAATCTTGAGCCGGTTTCGGGCACCTCAAAGACTTGTGTTTTCTTCTTTTCACTAAAAACCTTTTTGTCTTTTCTTTTTGATATTCCTTAATACATACTAGAGCCAATTTCGGGCACCTCTAGTATGAAGAAGAGATTTTCTAGAGCCGGTGGTAGGTACCTCTAGTTACTTTTCCAAAAATCTAAGCCTTTATCACCTAAGTTCATTAAAAGAATTCCTATAATCCACAAGTCCCAAAAGTGTTTAAAGTTCTTCCCATAGTAAGCTTTTAAGTTTTCATCCTTAAGCATCCTAAGGTTAAGCCCTCTTAACAGAACCTAAACATGGTAAGGAGAAAGATTTCTATAGCCTTAAAGAATAAACTAAGGCAATACTGATGATGGGCAGTGCAAGAGTGTAGGCAGTTAATTCAAGTAAGGAGGGGAGCATAAAAATTAAAAAAAATCACTGGAATACTTCCTTTTGGCAAGGCCGCGGCAGTAGATTGCTGCCTTGGCAGTGAATCTGCACCCCCAAACTCAAACCAAGCATTGTACTCAATGCTTTTATATTTGGAAGGAAGAAGCGGCAAAACAAAATATGAATTATATGCAGCAATGAAAGATAGTAAAAGCAATTGAATATATAAATAAAGGACAAAGAATTTTAGAGCGACTCCGAAGAGCTGTTCGTAACAATTTTTCTTCGTTGCCTAGATGCCATGTGCTTTGTCCTTGGGGAGGGCGATGGTTGCGCCTTTGCTTGCCTCGGCGGCTGGACTCGAGTGGGTGGGGTTCTATGCATCGGGGCTTCTACTTCTTCTCCTTCTTCAACATCCGCCATCTCATCGGTTATCATCACGTCCGTTCCTCCTCCCATCGCAGTTGCTCCTCCGGTGTGGTGTGTGCTTGGGCCGGCGGTAGTAGAGCCTTGGTGTACATAAGCATCTATCTCGGCGGATAGACTGCCCATGATAATTGGTGATCTTGGTGGAGTGCTGAAAACGGCTCTCCGCTTGGATGGCCTTCGGCTGACAGATGAGGCCACGGCAGAGTCTGCCGCCCTAGATGGTCCAGCAGCCTGGTATTGGGGCTGAGGGTCCGGATGGAAGAACGGTCGCGGTCCTCTTGGGGCTGGTGTAGTCTCGGTGTAGGGTGCGGCAGTAACGAACATATTGCTTGGGAACTCCGGGAATTGTATGCCTTGGTCCGGAAATGCGTGCATCATCATTTGGGCGAGCGTTCCATTGAAGTCCCGTTGGTACTCCATGTATTGTTGTTGTCGAAGATCCATCGCGGCCATGCGCTGCAAGATTTCTTGATACGGGTCTGCTGCGGCAGAGGTGTGGGCAGTACCAGGCATATCTGCCATGTACTGGGCCCCGGCAGCAGTATCGGTAGTGAACTGCTGCGGTGTTGCCTGGACAGGTTCTGCTTGTGTGATCTGCATGACTTTGTGGCAGAATTCCCTGGTCCATCCTCTTCTTGGGGGTGTGTATTCATCGGTTTCTTCAATGGGTACACCTGCAGAAACACATAAACCCGTAATCAAGCAAGGGAAATACAGTGGTCCTCGATCTTTCTTACCGCACTCGTGAATCTCCCGTAGGATAATTTCTCCAACGTTGATGGTCCTTTTGTTGATGATGGATTGGATAAGCACCAATCTCTTGCGATCCACCGTGCTATTATGTGATGTTGGGATGAGGCGTCGTTTGATGAAGGTGTTCCACATCTTGGCCTCCGGCTTCAAACTTTGTCTTGTTACGGAACCCCGATGGGTACCGGTTTCCCATGGAGTGTTCGCGTAACAAAGATCGTCTTTGATAAGTTCATAGTCCTCGGTAGTGATATCTTCCAAGAAGTCAGCATGGAGATCACTGTCCGGTGTGAGGTCGTAGAAGCTGTTGATCGTCTCGGCATCAAGTTGTACAGGCCTGCCACGGCAATGAACAAAGAGGGAGTCTTTGCTGGGCCCATGAGCGTAGAACTCCCGCACGATTGTGGCATTTGCCTGGGCCGGTTGCAAACAGAATATTTCCCATTTCTAGTACTTTATTCTGTCGAACAAGTAGTGTTCAATGCCGTAATTCTCTTCATCCGCGTGCTGGAACCCTTGTTCTTCCCATAGTTGCCTTGCGATGAAAGATCGATTGAATCGTTTTTCAACGTTGGCTGGGGCGAATCTTTTGTAAGTTGCCATCAAGAAAGAGAAAATTGAGTTCTTGGAGGTTTTCTTGAAGAGAAACTGGAGAATCAGAAGGGATTAGTAGGCAGAGAGTAATTTGAGAGAGGGATTGTTAAGAATACTAAAGAAAGCAAGAAAGTAAGACTGAATAGTTCAAGAGGACTACTCCAGTGGAGTTTGGTATTGAGTTGCCGGAAGAATTACCGGGAACTCTATTTCCAAGAAAATCCGGGAAACCGGTCTGAACCGCCCGGTTCAACCCCAACCTGACCGAGCCGCCCGGTCCGAACCCAAACCGAACCGGCCTAGCCCTTTACCCGAGACCCGACCCGAACCTGACCCGTGACTCGACCCGACTGACGTCATCTGCTGACGTCACAGCTGATGTCATCTGCTGACATCATCTGCTGACGTCAGCATTGACTTGGTGACGTCATCTGTTGATGTTAGCGTTGACCGTGCTGACATCAGCGTTGGTTTTTTCGACCCGGTCCCACTTTATGTTTTTTGACGTCCTGAGTTCAATGGCGTAGTCTGTTTTTCGAAATTCAAACCCGAAGTGTCGTTTTTAGGGCTTTTATGTTCGAATGCCTTACCTGGAAGTTATCTTTAGTGATTCCTGAAACTGTTTCTGTTGGCTTCAGGTGACGTGGATTCCGACCCCGAGCACCTACCTCCTCCTCCTCCTGAACGACCACCCGTTCATCAGCATTCGGGACCTGCACGTGAGTATCGGTTTATTTCTGTTTAGTGTATTCTTCGGTATAGTGACATAGTAGGGTGTCTAATATTAATTGTTACTCGTAGGTTCTACTCCTGCTCATTCCAATGGTAGAGCCGAGTCCAGTAGACATCGTTCTAGGCGTTGACCTTTGATTTCAGGTGTGTTCTCTTCTGTTAATTCTGTTACTTCTGTTATTCCATGTGTATAAATTTCTGATAAATTTCATATGGTCATGCATCATCTTGACATCATATTTCTGCTTCTGAAATTGTCATGTATGCCTCCTGTTAGATTATTAGGCATACATTTTGATTTTATATCTGCACTTTACATTACATCTGGTAGAATATTTCTATACGGAGGAAGTTAATGATTAATTCACTTCTGTTCAGTGGTTCTGTATTATACCACTTCTGCTCAGTGGCTCCACCTGCGGGTCGAGTTCCATTTCTGTTGGTGTGATGGAATTAGAGTGGTTCAGTGGGGAACCTACTCTTCTGATGGTGATCGGAGTTGGGGTGCATATCATGCATACTTCATATCATCTGCATACACTGTTCTGTAATCCTGTTATCTGTACACTAGAGACACACTAGGCTCCCTAGCTTACACCCTTTCAGTTTCTTGTTTCAGATCACTGACCTAGTCAACGTTCGGTACTTGGAGGATCCTGAGTCAGTTTAATATTTCGTATGTTTTATAGTTTTATTACTGGATTATAAACTTTTATTGAATAATAATATTTGTAATAAGGACTTGGAACTTTTCTCGGAATTTTTCTGAATTGTTATTCAATATTTGATTTTGAAACTATTTATTAATTATGGGTTGAACTTGATATTTTAATTGATGAATTTTATTTTCAGTATTTTAAATTATTAATTATTTATTTAATAATTTATCTAAATAGTATTATTTTATTTATAAAATCCTAACTTGTGAATCAAGATTTAATAGCATAAACCCTAACTTGTAATCTAAGAAATTAGATTATTTTTAGGGGTTACACATACTATACCTTCATGATATAGCAATGTTTCCATGAATCATTGATAGTTTGGATCTTTTCTCGGAACTCCCCTTGAAATTCGAATTCAAATGAATCAAGACCTATAGTGAAGGGGAAAATTGTCTAGAGCTTCACTATCGTGAGACTAGCAAAGGATCACAACCAATTCCACCCCATAAACCTAAAAAAATCAGATGATTATATTCTCTACACTTGTACAACACCTAAACATGACCCATCCAAGGAACCTTCCGCACGATGTCTTGATCATGACGGTATCTAAAAATTTCATTCCACTTATTCTTCTTAAATACTAGAAATTCTTTGGCTAGAAACTCTCCAAGCGGAACGAAGTTTGGAGAGGACATATTAGGTAATGTTATCGTTGGGCACTTCCAGAAATGACTAAGATCCCAAACTTAGAGCAATGGAGCGCATCCCACAAAGTGTACACTGTTAGGGATGTGGCACCAATAGCATAAAGAGACAAGTGAAATAAAGTGAAACCAACAACTTAGCGTAATTTTAGTGGTTGGTTTAGGTAACCATTTGAATATATAGGGAGGGTATGAATGTACTAGAGGTTATGCAAATTGGTTATTAGAATACTCCGTCTTTCTTGTTCTTTTATCTCCCTTATCTTCAATTCTTCTATTTCTCTAGTGATTCTCATGAAAATTAATAACATTGGTGCTTTTATTGAGAGTACCCCCATGGTAAACCATTCTGAATCAATCAAAACCCTTCAAGATACCACAAACCACCATGAGCAATTGTTGACATCCCTCCAACAGTTTACAGAGAAGCAAAAACACTAGAATACTGCCACCCAAAATACTCTTCGGGAAATAGCGTGCCAACTACAATCTATTTCCATTAAACTTGGAGTAGTCGGCGCCACTACTAATCAAGGGAAAACCATGGTCAATCTTGAATCAGAGGTTGTTGTTTCAAGTGCACCAAAACCTATTCCAGTGGAGTTGCCGATTTTTACCAGTTTCGATTTTGAGGAATGGCTTTCATCTGCCCATATTTTTTTTGCATTTTATAACACAAAGGATTCTTACCGAATTTCCATGGCAGCTCGTCATTTTGAATGTATAGCTCATCGCTGGTATCTTTGTATGAAGCAATATCGACAATTATCTTCTTGGGAAAATTTCATCACGTCTATGAGGGCAAGATTTCGGTGCACTACTCAAGCCAATCCACACATCATCAATGTGTTTGATAAAATGCCAACACCAACTGCCTTTCATATTGTGAATCAATCAATTCAAGACAGTACGGGATCTGATTTTCCAACTGGGGATCCACAATTTCAACAGCATTGTGGGGAGACAACTCCCTTGTTGCCCACTACTGAAAAATCGATGTTACCATGTGTGCAATCTGAGGTGAAAATTTTTACAAATTCGATGCTTCCTCGTTATACATCAACTGTTGATAAAAACTACACCATTAGATTAATGGAAAGTGAGATCCAGTCCATGGAATTACAAAAACAACATTCCGATGAGTGCAAAAATACATACTTGTTCGGCAAAAAAATCTTGACGATATCAGTAATTTTCCCTTCCCTATGTTTGACTATGCTATTCCAAATGTCCAATATTCAGCGAAGTGCTCTTTGGTGTTCTCTTTGTGGCATGTTGGGAATAGATATAAATTTTTTGATATGGAGATTTCATATTTTGGACCATCTATTGTATTTTCAATGTTGTTAAGTGTTGTTCGAAGAATTAAAAAGAGGATTTGTTCATTGGTGCTTATGCATGTAATGGCGTTTGTTAAGTTGGATGACCCGTATCAATTTCTACTATTATTAATGGGGGAGTCTATGAATCATCTCATTGAAAGTTTAGATGAAATTTGTGTTCTTGGTGCATTTGCTGGTGATTCTGCAATGAATAGAATTTTCAGACAGTTGGTGAAAATGATTACTGACATTGGTTCTCATGTTTACTTAGTAGCAAGCTTGATATTTGTCTATGAATATGCTGTGAAACTTAAAGTTCAAGAATTGCTATGGACTGATTTTCGGTTTTTAATTTTGCATGAGATTCTCTTATGTTCTTTGATTGTGCTGAAACTCCTTCATTTCGATGGATCATTCGTTCATTGGGTTGCTTATGGAGTAATTCTTCACATATATATTACTTGGAACCATGAGGACAAGGTTATATTTTCAGGCGGGGATAATATTCTAATCCGAGAATCAATTGATGTTGCGAAAGATTATGTCAAAGAAAGAACATCTGAAGAAAGAAAAATTACAGTGAAAAGAAAGATTCCATGTGATTCATTTTCTTTCTACGGTTTAAGTATTAGTAAGCATGTAGTGGAAGCCATCCTCAATGTTATTGTTATTTATCATCGGCCAATAAAGTACTTGACAAGCTTTTGCACTATGCTTAAATGTTCTATGTTTCGCCTAGCTAATGGGAATGAAAGGGCTGGTGCATATAAGGTGTTTATTGTGAGTGACAAAAGACTTTATATTCTTGCCATTTCCATTCAAACTGAGTGGATGTTGGTTGTCAACGTTGCCTTTGAAGTAATGCATGAATTTTCTTCTAAGAACCTTGAGGACAAGGTTCTTTTTCCAGGGGAAGGTAATGCTAGGGACGTGGCACCAATAGCATAAAGAGACACATGAAATAAAGGGAAACCAACAACTTAGCGTGATTTTAGTGGTTGGTTTAGGTAACCATTTGAATATATAGGGAGGTTATGAATGTATTGGAGGTTATGCAAATTGGTTATCAAAATACCCTTTCTTCTTATTCTATCTCCCTTATCTTCAATTCTTCTATTTCTCTAATGATTCTCATGAAAATTCATAACGTACACCCTTTAATTTTCGACATGCATTCAAATAAATAAATGTCTCTGATAGTACTATTGGTAGTGGGTTAACTTCCCTCTCCAACTTCTCAAATAAATCTAATAAAAAAAATAAATATACTCGAGGACCATTGGGAATATAACCAAGCCATAGATTGCTATGGCTAAAAGATCTACCCTTTTCTCTTCATCTGGATGAACAAGGATTATGTTTCAAATACGAGACCATGGAAAAGGAAAATTATACCTCCTTTCATTCGTATTAGGAATTTAACACATGGAACCCCCTCGACCCGGTCTAGACACCACCTGACTCGAACGAGATACACGGAGAATACTGAGGCTAATCCGAAGATTCACCACGATAAACAATCCTTATTTTTGCGTCTATATTTTTTCTTTTTATCTTATCTAAACGATATAATTATATCCTACATGTACATGCAAGGAATGACTTCAATTGTAGTGGAAAACGATAAGAAATGGTCCTAATTTAGCCGAACAAGATTTAGGGACCTAATTGTAATTTTCTAGAAAATTAGTGACCAGATATAAAATTAATGTTACTAATATTTAGTTGAGTATATTAAATTCTTGTGTCTAAAATTAAAGCTTAAAACGAGGTCTATAAGTCATTTAATCGCATTCTCAAAGTTTAGTGACTAAAACGTAATGTTTCAAAGTTTATTTTAGCCTATAGCCAACTTAACGTTGTTAAATGTTTCGATACTCCTTCGATGTCTCGCTCGATGCCTTGCGTGACAAGCCCGCGTTTCGATACAGTCGAGACTACGTATCGATATCATTTGCTAATGTAGAAAACGGTATCGATACCATGATCAAGCGTATCGATACGCCTTCTTTTGTTCATACCTCTATTTCGATACATTCATGTAGTATCGATACCCAAGCTAATTTTTCCCAGATTTTCTTCACGTTTTTGCTTGCGTATTGATACCCTATGAAGGGGTATCGAAAGACTCTGCCCAGAAATACAGATTTCTTAGGTTTCATGCCCTAAACAAACTTTAAAGTCTCTCTAGATGCATATAAGGACCTAAAGGGCATAAACCACATCTCACAACTTATTCCCTAGATGCAACATCACCTAATTCCATGAAAAAACAAAACACAACACATATACATACTTCAACATTGGCAACATGGTATAACATAACTTACAATAATCATCAATTGAACCTCAAAATGCCTCATTAACATAAGGGTATACCAAATATGAAATTCAAAGACCAAAATATACAAAAACACATAGGTTCACTATTCCATTGCTCTCAAATACTTAGGGTTCATAACTTTAAAATAATATAATTGAGCTAAGAAAATATAAAATAGGCACGTACGACTCCTTTTATTTTCGATTGCTTCTAACACTTATTTCTCTATATTGAAAGGAAAAGAGAGTGATTAAGCATGAGGCTTAGTGAGGGAATAAAAACAATTAAAAACATCACTTGCAATGCAGCCTACATTAACTCAGTTTTTTGTCAAAGTAAAACATGTCATACTCTCTATAAACCGAATGAAAGACATGGCCAATAATGCCAACAGTAAATCCAACAAGTGTTATCAATCATGTCTTATCAAGCCACAATAAATCTCAATAAAAATCTTTAAAATATAACGCATGCTTATTAAGCAAATCCAAGGCTAACATTCTATGTAATTAGCAAAGCCTAATAAAAACAAAACACTTGCAATTACAAAAGTCAAAACAAATATTGGTGCTAGTGATCCGATTTATACTACCCCAAATTGTTAGGATAAACAGACAACAATGTGATAGTACTACCCCAGAGCATGCACATGTTGGTACTACCCTCAACGCAATAAGTCTCACCTTGATGTCCGGTGACAATACTACCCCTATCAACCCGGATGTGACAGTACTACCCCAATCACACAACATTAGGCTACAAACTGAAATGCAACACACAAGGATTTTTCATACGTACGAATTTTGAATGTTTATAGTGCACTCTAGACCCTATTGATAGATCAAATTATCTCATAATATTCATCACTTAACTAGCCAATATAATAACAAAAACAAATTCTCAATATTCGATTCAAAATAGAATTCAAATCACATGTATCCCACTTTCCATGTATCACTTGCAAAAACCGATAAAAACATTTTTATCTTATTTTCAAAACAGAATAGTGGGAACATCGAATGTATATAAAACCTCTTTAAAAACAGTCTCATGAGCATTTAAACACATGCATAACCATATATGCATAAACATCACATAAGCATGACAAACATCATAGTAAATATATCAAGTAATATGGAAACCTTTGTGAAAAATAAAACTTTACTTAATTATGAGTATAGGGAGGTTTCTCACACCTTCCCTACACTCTCAAACCTTTGAAAATTAAATTAAAACACTGACGTAGCATCCCACTCTCAAAATCCATTCACCGATAATTGTTTCTTGATCGGCAAGTCACCAACACGATCCGATCTCCTTCAAACTTGATTTCCTAACTCTTGAACTATTTTAAGCATCAAAACCAGAGGATTTAGTCTTCCAATTGCACACAAACAACCTCTTATTCGGATCCCTATATAGCAGACCCTTAAACCCATAAAAACCTTAACCGAAAACTTTCCAAAACTCTCCAAACTTTGCCTAAAACTTAAGTAAGGGATTAGATACATTAATAACATGTTATAAAAATCCTAATATATCCAAAATCATTAACTTAGGATCAAAAAAAAGTGAGTTAAAACCCTTGAACGAAAATCATAAGTTTTGATCGAAAAAACGATTTTTCTTAAACTAAAAGATTAAAATCAATTATATCAAGACAATAACTTGGGAATTTCATTAAATAACTTTAGGGTTTCATAGGTTTGAATAATTCTCACCTTCAAAACTGGTCCAACCTCTTTCCAAGTTTTAAAACAAGAAAACGATTGAAAACTGATAATTTTGAAGAAGAAAAATTATAAAAATTAATCCAAACGAAATTCAATTGAAAAGATAGATTTTTTACCTTGAAAATTTATGGAGATGCTTCCTTGAAATAGAGAAAACGAAAATAAAGAAAATAGGTTATGATTTAATGTGAAAAAGGGTTTAGAGATTAAAATTGGGTAATTATAATTATTTGATTTAAAATATGTGTTTTGGGTTAATTAAATAGGATCTTGGAAATTTTAGACAAGATAAGATTATAACTATATCAAATCCTCTTAAAGATTCAAAGTTTTAGCTTAATTTATAAAATTTCCTCAAGTTTTCAATTTTACATTCTAGTCACAAATTTCAAAATCTTAAGGATTCAAGGGTCAATTATCAAAATTGAGTTAACAAAAGTCAAATATATATCAAATAATAATTTTAGAATACTTTTACAAGATTTATTTGCATTAAAAACTAATTTTTAAGTATTTAATCACGAACTAAGCTAAATCGAAAAAACCCGATTCACTAACTTTTTATCCCACTTTTGGGGCGTTACAACCCATCCATCACTCATACCGGTAAAAGACATGAGTCTTAGGTGAGCATTTTTGTTCTTATTTGGTTTGCATATACTCAATTCTTATTAACCTTACGTAGATTGAACAATGTAAAATACTCTTCTAATGTTGGCATCGTGTCCTCCCCGTTGAAAGTGAAGTAACAATACCCAGGATTCCAGAATTGAACTAAAGCTTTGAGGAATGGCTCGTATACTTTCACATACAACAAGTAGGTTATGCTTCTATAAGTTTCAAAGAATAATTTCTTAGTAGAATAATCCATATGATCTCATATCTCTCAAAACTCATATCTCATGTTCTGTTTGACACTGATGTGGGTCTCCTCCAATATTTCTGTCATATGATCGTAGTTAAATTATCCCCAAACTCACGTTGATTGACCTCAACCAATGACTCACTCTTCCATTGTCTTCTTCCTTTCTTAAGTACCTTCCATCCATTTTCAAAAGTTGTTTTCTAATTGAGCAAATATCATGACAACCAACCCCTTCTAATATGAGATGATGATGCAAGAAACGAAACATGCAAAACATTAAAAGAAAAAAGATTAGCACAAAAATAAAACTTAAGAAATACAAAATAATTTCATTGTATAAAAAATAACTAGGCAACGTATTCCAACATTTCTGGATATGTCTCCACTAACTATTCCTAAAAATATATTTTGAACAAATTCTAACTCTAAGGTTTTTCACATGGTTCTAATAGGGTAGGTTTCTAAATTAACAAACATTGTTTGGTTCTATAAAGGTCCCCAAGCTATCCTCGTTTTCCCCTACTAAGGGTAGCAAGGCCCCTGATTCTCACCCATTACAGGCTTCCAACGAATAAAGTTCAACTTAGGATGACTCATTTTCTTAGGTCTATGCGAAGGATAAATATACTTACGAAGACTTAGGATTTATGAGTCCCGAAAGTACTTACTAGGCCCAAACGGAGAATTAAATTCTCACAAGAGCAATAGCGTATTCCCTTCACTTAAAAGATCGAGAAAATGATCAAGTATAGAGCTTGAAAATAAATTTTAAATGCGTAAAATATAATCAAATTCATAAATGGACAATTAAGTTAAATTTTATATAAACTTGCAAATTCCTAACAATAAAAAAAGTTGTAATCGGCTTTTGGCTTGACTCTTTTTTTTGATAAAACAAAAGTCTCCAACGGAGTCCCAAGCTGTCGCAACCCTTTTTTAGGCCGTTCGACAATATTTTCTTTAAAAATAAAAGCAACAAAGTCGCCAAAAATCTTTTTAAAAAACAAGGTGTGATTGGATCTCCTTAAAAACTGGGTTATTTTAATAAAATCATTTTGCTTTTATTAAAATAACAAAATTTTAGTTTGTGAAAACAAAAAAAAGGGTTCGGGAGTCAGTTACGCATGGGGAAGGGTTAGCACCCCACAACGTCCAAAAATTAGTACCTAGTCGGTTACAAAATGTTTTAAAGTTGGAATTTAAAAGTTCGTATAAAATTTAAATTATTTTCCATTTATGAATTTGATTCTATTTTAATGGTCCCACCGCCATGAGAGTAAACTTTAATCACCACCAACATTTCTTACGCTAACTCGTTACCTCCATTTGGTAAGACACCGTATTAATTAAGTTTCTACTTTTTAATCAAGAAAAGCAAAGAAAATTGGGTGTGTTGAAGGTTTTAATTTATTCTAAATTAGTAGTTATTAACCCAAAATATAGTTTATGTAAATTTTACATACTAAAATTTGAAGTGAGTATTAAGTGTATTTTATTAATTTAAGTGAGAAGAATTTTTGAATTTTTTTAAAAGGCTCTACCTATGGAATTTAAGTACCTAATCCTAAGGCTTTTATTTAAATTAATGTTAGGCTTGCCAAGTTGATGGAAAAACGGTAATTTGGGTGTTAGTTGTGAAAACAATGAATATAGACAACGAACCCAAGGATTTATAGTGGTTCGGCCTTCGAAACAAGTACATACATCCACTACCTTAGCTTCCTACTAAGGATTTCCAACAATTCACTAAGAATTCAACCTTTTGAGGAACAAAGGGATAACCTTACAACCTTGACTAACAACCCGAATCAAGCATCCAAAGTTCACAACCGAACTTTGGGAATTTACTCACAAAGAGAATTCTTAAGCAAACTTGAATCCTTCTAATAAGACTAATCGTTTGCAACTAAGCTCTCACCTAATCCTAAGACACTTGAGCATACATAAACATTAAGCTCACAAGTGTTGTCTACCCAAAAGATGAGAATTAAGCTCTAAGATAAATCTTTCATCATATTTTTGTTATAATGTAAGCATTGGTCTTCTCTTGATTTTTGAGGCTTGCTTTTATCATCCCAAATGAGCTTCTAGTCGATGGTGACAGTTGAGATTGATTTGGAGCTATTTTCAAGGCATATTTTTGCTTCTGGTATGATTGGTATCGAAACACGTGGAAGCTATTTCGATACAGCTGATTTAGGAAGTAGCCGTTGAACCTGTATTGAATAACTGGTATCGAAACACCCTTGAGGTGTATCGAAACCCTTAGCTCATTGTATTGAAACAAGCCTTAGCCTTTTCGATACTGCTCCTAACCGTTGGGTTTTTTCTTATAAAATTGTTAGTGACCGTTGGGGGTGTATCAAAACTGGTATCGAAACCAAGATTCATAATGTCAAAAAGGTATCGAAACGATCCAAGACCGTATCGAAACACCTAGGTCAAAATCATTTTTTTGGTTTATTTAAATCATTTAAAACACCTTTAAAATCTTTCAAAAACCTTTTAAATATATTTTCAAGTTGTTTGGACATAAGAAACATTTTTGAAATCTTTTCAAATTAGTCCAAAACTATTTTTCAATTATTATATCAAAACATTAGTTCTACAATCTCCCCCTTTTTGATATAATAAAACTAACTTGAAAATTTATTTATTGAGATTTCCCCCTTTGTGAAATAAAGTTTTAATAAGAGAATTGAGATTCTTAAAACATTAAAGCTCCCTCTTACTCAATAAAACATTTTTAAAATCAATTTTTCACAACATTCTCCCCCTTTGTGAAATAAAGTTTGTAACCCCCTCGACTCGGTCTAGACATCACCCGACTCGAACGAGCTATACGGGGAATACCGAGGCTAATCTGGAGACTCACCCTGATAAATAACCCTAAATTATTATCCTTTATCTTTTCTAAATTCATTAATTAGAACCTATATATTCATGCAAGAACCGAGTTTATTTGCAGCGGAAATTAATGAGAAACGAGTCCTAATTAAACAGAACAAGTTTTAGGGACCTAATTGCAATTTTCTAGAAATTTGTGATCTAAAATTTGAAATTAAGATTATCAATCCTTAATTACGTATAATTCATGCTTTAAACGTGACCACAAGTTTGCTAGATGCATTTATCCACCTATAGGGCATAAATCACTTAATTCAACAAGATTTCTAGATGATTGACATCCTAGTTCCATGCTCTCAATAAAAATTAAAATCAATGTTCAACAAAGTCATAATTCAACATGAATAAGAACAATTAAGATGTGAATCAAATCCAAAGACTTTATTAACATAAAAGCAACATACCAATATGCAAAGTTCAATATTCAACTTCTATGTCATAAGGTTCCTCATCACCATTGCTCCCTAAACTACCTAAGGTTCAAAATATAAAAGCAACATACTTGAGCTAAAACATGAATTAAAAAACACTAAGAGTTTTCCTTGCTTGCCTGGATGAATAACTCACTTCTTGTATGCATTACAAGGAAAAGAGAGAGGTTAAGCTTACGCTTAGTGAGTGAATTATAAAACAGTTTAACTATATGAAATGCAGCCCATATTATACAAAAAAATAATTTAAAAATAAGTCATGCTCAAAAAAACCATTTGTGACTATTATGTTACTAAGATATTCAAAAATCCACAAGTGTTTATCACATGGCATATGCCACAAGACAAGTCTTACATGCTTAGCAAGCAATGCTTCAAAATCCTTGAGCTCTTTTAGTAAAACACATGCAATTTATATATTGCACAAAAATCAATAAAACGTTTACACTTCCGTTTTTCATATATTGGTTAAGTGACACGAATGGAATTTCCTCCAAACATTGGGATAAACAGAAAAACATGTGAATGGCATCGTACACCAATTCACACAGATTAACTATCACAATCTAAAGGTCCCACCTTGGTTTCCGGGAGAGTTCGCCATACCCGAATATGATAAGGTAACAGTTATACACGTACGCATTTTAATTTATAGTGCACTCCCATCCTATTGATCGATCAAATTATCCCAGGCCCATCAACTTAATATCCAACACAAAATAAAACCAAATGCTCAAGTTTTACAAGAAAAAGTAGAAAAATCATATGAATTCCTCTATTTCATGCACAATGTGCGTAAACCGATAAAAACCATCTTTTACTTATTTTGAAAGCAAACCGAGGAATCATTAAAACCAATTTAAAAACAGTCACATGAGCATTTGTTCACATGCATATATACATATGCACAATTATTTAACGAGCATGACTAACACATAGAAAAATAGCATAATATGGGAAAACAGATTTACGAGAGCAACCAAAAAACTTACTTCGGATTATAGGGAGGTTTTTCACACCTTCCCTACACTTCTAGCATTTTGAAAACAAAGTTAAAACACTGTTGAAGCAGCCCACTCTCAAATCCACTCACCGATAATAGAAACTTGTCCGACAAGTCACCCGAAAACATGATTCGGCTTTCCTATCTCCCTCAAACTTGTTCCTCTAATTCTTGATCTAATTCAAGCATCAAAACCAGAGGGTTTAGTGCATTATAGCACACCCAAACATCCCTCATGTCGGACCAATACATGGCAGCCCCTAAAAATACCATAAAACCTAACCGAAAGTCACGAAAAACCTCTCCAAGCACCACCTAAACCTTAGGTCCGAGATTAGATACTTAAAAGTCATCTTAATTACATTTAAAAACTTCAAAATTCATATATTTAGGCATCAAAAACAACCATGTAAAACCCTTGAACGAAAATCAAGAAAACAATGGAATTTTTATCAAGAAAATCGATTTTATTGGTTCAAGACTTTAAAAATTGTTTCGATCAGCCAAGAACTTAGTAATTTCTTTAAAAAAATTTAGGTTTCTGAGGTTTGAATAATTCTAACCTCCAAAATTGATCCCACCCCTTCAAAGGTTTAAAAACAAGAAAACCCGTAGAAAAAAAAAGATATTTTGATGAAGAAAAATATAGGAAAATAAACCAACAAAATTTTATTAAAAAGAATGGATATTTACCTTGAAAAGATGGTGAAAAGGCTTCCTTGGAGAATAAGAAACCGAAATTTAAAGAAGGAATATTTTTAAAAAGTGAATTTTTGGGTTTTGAATCAAAATTAGAGAATTTTGATTACTTAGGTTAAAACAAGGGGTTAAAGGTTGTTTATATAGGCTCTTAGAAGGTATAGATCAACTAGGATTAGGATTATATCAAATTACCTTAAAGATCCAAAATTTTGGCTTAGTTTATAAAATTGTCCTCAAGTTTTCAATTATTACAAAATAGTCACTAATTTCAAAATCTTAGGGTTTCAAGGGTCAATTTTCAAAATTGAGTTGACCTATGTCAAATATAAGTCCATTAATAATTTTAGAATATTTTTCCATAATTTATTCATTAAATACAAATTTTTAAAAATTTAATCCCGAACAAGGCTTAACCGACTAAACCGGCCCACTAACTTCTAGGCCCAATTTTGGGGCGTTACAAAGTTTGAATAAGATAATTGGTTTTCTTAAAACATTAAAGCTCCCTCTTACTCAATAAAACATTTTTAAAATCAATTTTTCACAACATTCTCCCCCTTTTTGTTATATCAAAAATGGTTCAAAACAAGTTTAAAAATCTTTAAAAGCTCATAACATAGGGGAATTTTTAAAATGTCTATTGTTTTAAAATCAAATATCATAAGTGAGTTTATGAAAACAAGAGGCTCCCCCTTACTCAAGGCATCACTAAGGTGTTAGTCCAATAAATATGATAATCTAGTTTAAACAAAAGATAAAAAAATTAAAGCTAAAAACTAGATTTTTACCACACTTGAACTAAAGGGAGGAAGTGAAATCTTCCTTCTTTAAGTGTCTTTCTTGTGTGTATGTAGCTCCCCCTTAATATGGTACTTTGATGCTCATACCTTCATTACACCTATAATAATACAATCAAGTAATTTTTTGTATCCAAATTGCTTTGGATTCTTTAACGTTAGTAGCACAAATTTTAGTCCCCTTAGGAATCCGTTTTTCAATTTCATCCTTTTTGGTTGAAGTGATTAGACCTTTTGGGACCCAAACACTTCTAAAACATTTTCCATCAATAAATCTAGGGACACTAGATTGTCTCAAATAAAAGTTTGATTTTCCTAAATCATTTTGCTTTTGAAGTTCTTTGGAAATCAAATATTTTTCCTTCTTAAGATCATCTAAAGCAACTTGATGATCTTTTTCAATCTTTTGAAGCAAATTTTGTAAATCGAAAACTTTAAGCTCAAAATCTTTTAATTTTGCTTCAAATTCAAATTTGGTTTTTAAAAGCAAATCATTTTCTAGTTTAAGCTTTAAAATCATCTTTTTATTTTTAGAAAATGAAATCTTAAATTCAAAAGCTAATTTATCATAGGCTTCTTGTAACTCATCAAATGAATATGAATTTAAACTAGATGATTTAGAAGTTATTTCTCCCTCATTGAGGGCCATCAAGCATAAGTGGGCTACCTCATTATCGTAGAGCCTCGTCACTCCATGTGGCCACATATGTTTGTTTCTTTGAAGATGATACCTTTTTGATAAACTTGTGGGAGTCCTTCATCTTTGATTCATTTTTTAAGGATTTTTTACTTTTGTTCCTCACGAATCGATCAAAGTCGATGAAGAGTTGGGCAAGCTCTTCATCTTCTTCACTATCCTCCTTACTTGAATCTTCAAAGTGGATGCACTTGGAGGATTTAAGATCAATGGTGTTGACATTTACACCAAGCTCTTGACCTTCTCCTTCCGCATCAATCTAATATTTTTCTTCTTCTTCTCCTCTTCTGTTCCTTTCATCGCGATTTGATGTGTGAGGAGTGACACCATGAGTTCATCAAGCTAGAGAGTCTTCAAATTCTTTGCTTCGATTATGGCGGTCCTTTTCGAGTCCCATGACTCGGGAAGGGAATAGATGAGCTTACGAACAATCTTCTCCTCCGGAATAATCTCTTCATATCCTCTAAGTCCATTAGTGATGGTGGAGAACCGATCGAACATCTTTACAATGTCCTCTTCCGGATTCATCTTGAAGTTCTCATACTCTTGGTTGAGGAGTCCAATCTTGGTCTCCTTTACTTCATTTGTACCTTCGTATGTGACTTCTAGCTTGTCCCAAACTTCCTTGGAACTCTCACAAGAAGACATCTTCTCATAGATGGTTGGATGGAATGCACACACAAGAATGTGCAAAGCCTTGCTATTTAGCATCATCTTCTTGCGATCTTTCATGCTCTATTCTGCCTTAGTTCCTTTTGGCACAAATGGCTCATCTTCCACTATATCCCAAATTTTGTAATATCTTGAATTGATGAAATACTTCATCCTTATCTTCCATTGGGAGTAATTGGACCCGTCAAAGAAAGATGACTTGTCAATGGATTGCGCCATGAGTCGTCGGTTGATCGGTAATTGGTCGAGCTCTTCGGATCTTCTCAATAGGATGTTAATCCCTCTCGACTGAGCCTCGCTCTGATACCAATTGTTAGGCTTGAAGGGGCTCGATGAATAACCGATATAGCTTGCCAAGTTGATGGAGAAACGGTAATTTGGGTGTTAGTTGTGGAAGCAATGAAAATAAACAATGAACACAAGGATTTATAGTGGTTCGGCCTTCGAAACAAGCACCTACATCCACTACCTTAGCTTCCTACTAAGTATTTCCAACAATTCACTAAGAATTCAACCTTTTGAGGAACAAAGGGATAACCTTACAACCTTGACTCACAACCCGAATCAAGCATCCAAAGTTCACAACCGAACTTTGGGAATTCACTCACAAAGAGAATTCTTAAGCAAACTTGAATCCTTCTAATAAGGCTAATTATTTGCAACTAAGCTCTAAACCAATCCTAAGACACTTGAGCATATATAAACATTAAGGTCAGAAGTGTTGTCTACCCAAAAGATGAGAATTAAGCTTTAAGACAAATCTTTCATCATATTGTTATTACAATGTAAGCATTGGTCTTCTTTTGATGCTTGAGGCTTGCTTTTATCATCCCAAATAAGCTTCTAGCCGTTGGTGACCGTTGGGATTGATTTAGAGTCGTTTAGAGTTGTTTTCAAGGCATATTTCTGCTTCTGGTATGATCGGTATTGAAACACGTGAAAGTTGTTTCGATACAACTGCTATAGGAAATAGTCGTTGAACCTGCATTTAATAACTGGTATCGAAACACCCTTGAGGTGTATCGAAACCCTTAGCTCATTGTATCGAAACAGGCCTTAGCCATTTCGATACTACTCCTAGCCTTTGGGTTTTTTTATAAAATTGTTAGTGACCGTTGGGGGTGTATCGAAACTGGTATCGAAACCAAGATTCACAGTGTCAAAAAGGTATCGAAACGGTTCAAGATCGTATCGAAACACCTAGGTTAAAATCACTTCTTTGGTTTCTTTAAATCATTTAAAACACTTTTAAAATCTATCAAAACACTTTTAAATATATTTTCAAGTTGTTTGGACATAAGAACCATTTTTGAAATCTTTTTAAATTAGTCCAAAACTATTTTTCAATTATTATATCAAAATATTATTTCTACACTAATAAAAGATAACATATGTTACAATGGATACTAAGAAATAAAAACAAAAAGAAATAAATAATACAAAAAAAATTTAAAAAATGTATTCTTCTCAGATCGGGTCAACACTTATATTTGAGTCGAATTTATAAATTAAAAAATAATAAAGGTCAAAAATGATGAAGTTAAAAAAATTATTGAAAATATTTATTAGTGGTAAAAAAAGAGAATTAAAGGTTAAAATTTTAAAAAAGTGGTCATATTAACAAAATATAAATGGTAAAAGTTTAATAAAAGTGGTTAGGTCATTTTAAAATGGGTATAAAACCTAATTTTTAAAAAACTCAAAACTTTTATTTCAACAAAAAAATAGATCAAAACCTCACTTAAAAAAATTCAAATATTCTTAGTGTTCTTCAGGAATGAAGAACACCAGGAACGAACCACCGTATCGTACGTCTTCCACCGATGTCGGTCGTCGTTGGTGATGGTGGGAATGGAAATATCTTCTTGTTTGAAAATTTTAAATACAAATCTCACTTTAAATCGAATAAATCTGAAAAAATTTACTCAAAAATCCAATAATGTTAATTGTATTTAAAACTTTGAGCTAAATAAGTTTATTCTTCTTCATAATATACATCCAATATAAACAAATATAAAGAAAAGTCAAAATAAAAATAAATAAATAAAATAAGAAAGAGATACCTCAAAAAAGCTTTAAAGTTCTTATTCTAACACAAATCTAAGTACAAATCGAACTATTCTCTAGTAAATTTTTGTGTGAAATTTCTTGTGCAAGTATTGTGTCTAAGTTGTTTTTACAAAGGTGATGGTGAGGGGGGTTTATAATGAAATTCTTACCCAAAATTACACAAAATCGAAATAAAAAATCCCCAAATTTGTGTGATTCTTTCCCTTTCCGATTGATGAAAATTTGGAAGTGATTTGGGGTTGATTCCTTTTTAATTTTTGTCTAAATCTAAAAAAATTTGGAGGTGATTTTCCTTATTTTCTTCTCATATGCGAATCTAATAACCATCTTATTTTCTTTTTTTCTCGTGCGATTCCATTTGATTTTCTTAACTTTCCATTTTATTTTATAGGTCTTCAACAGGAGGATTGAAAGAAGAAGCAAGGCGTGAGAGTACCATGTGGGGTTCATGCATTGGCTGACTCTTTGAAGTCAATCTGGACAATTGAATCCTCTTTGAATCTAATGGTTAATAATTGATTGCATATGGAGATAAAATAAATAGTTAGGGTTTTTATTTGGGCCAAATGGATCTCATTTAAAATTAAAAGTACCATTATTTTATTTGGTTTTAAAAAATAAAACAATGATGGTATGTATGTATATATATATATATATATATGGTGAAAATTTAGTTTCAACAAAGGGGACATCTGATCAACCTTCATATTGGTTCAGATAAAGACTTTGCATAAGGGAACAAAGACAAGAAGAATTTTAGTCCAGAGTAAGCGGGGCATCATTGTCCACAAAATAACAAAGGTATAACCCAAATCAAAACTAACCAAAGATGTCACAGAGGCTGAAAGATTTTGATTAGTGAAAAAGACAGAAGACTCTGCTGAATAAAGGGACGATGAAGACCAAGGTCACTGTACCTAAGGGGTTAAATAGAGAACGAGCAAAAGAACCTAGAGAGAAAAACCTATTGAAGTATCTTAATGATTAATGATTTTAGCACATGATGAAGCCTACCTAATCAACGAAGTGATTACTTGATTACTAAAACGTTGAAGCAAAGTTAATAGGGTTTCATGCATCTTTACATCCCCAACATACCCCACGAACACATGTATCATAAAGAATGACCATGCATCACCCCTATTTGAAAAATATTTGTACATAAAATCAAAAAAAAATAGTGGTCAAGAAGATGAATTTAACAAAGTTTTTGTGCACCTTTGCATCGGCTCATAAGAAGCTCACTTAAGTGCCACCATTCATAAAAAAATAAAGAAAAAGGAAAAAAATGGAAAAAAGAAAAAGAGAGAGAGGGATTAACTAGAGAGGTCGATGCTTCATATTTTCTAGCCATCACCTTTAACGTATCTCTTTTGATATTCAAATAAATACAATCGGGACATCGCTCAAGGTTCTAAACCCAGGTTTTATTTGGCCTTCCATAAGAATATTTTCATTCATCAATTTCTTAATTGATCTTTTCATATGGTATTTTTTATTAAAACAAATTTCTTAATTGATCCTTTCATAAGAGGTTTTCCTTAAGAACAATTTCTTAATTGATCCTTCCATAAGGGGTTTTCTTTAAAATCAATTTCTTAATTGATCTTTTCATAAGATATTATTAATTAAAATCAATTTTTTAATTGATTCTTTCATAAGGGGGTTTCTTTAAAATTAATTTCTTAATAGATCCTTCCAAAAGGATGTTTTCATTAAAATCAATTTCCCAAATGATCCTTTTTACAAGGATGTTTTCATTAAAATCGAATTCTCAATTAATCATTCCATAAGGATGTTTTCATTAAAATCAATTTCTCAATTGATCATTCTATAAGGTTCTTTCAATAAAATCAATTCATTAATTGATCTTTCTTTAAGAATATTTTTTTGAAATCGAATTGTTTAATTCTATCTTTCTCCAATGATGCTCTTTCATAATTCATAAATTCAATGTATTAGTTTAATCCTTTCATAAGTATTTTTTTTAAAGATCAGTTGCTACCACCATAAACAAACAAAAAATGAAAAACTTGAAACTGAATGGTCGTAGAATTTGATGCACTAAGGCAACCCTAATAACCAGATATTCATGCATCATACACAGCTAGGCATCTCTAAGATTAGGGGCATGCTAACTTTTAACCCCTAAATTTAACTTAATTTCTTAGATTAAAACTTAGGGGTTACGTCATTAAAACTTGTTTCACAAGTTAGGGTTTATAAGAAATAAATATAAAAATTCTGATAAATTATTAAATAATTAATAATTTAAAATATTGAAAACAATTTAACATAAAAATAATTCAAGATTCAACCCATACATTTAAATAACATAAATCATCCTGAAGTCCGAATAAAATCCTAAGTCCAAAGTTTGATACATAATAATAAAATATCCGAAATAAAAGTTATTATTCTGGAAATTGTAAAACATACACAGAAATTCTAAAATCAGGATCCTCCAAGTACCGTAGCCTATGATTGAATGTCTAAAATAGAAACTGAGAGGGTGTAAGCTAGGCAGCCTAATGTGTCTCTAGTGTGCAAATAAACAAGATCACAGAACAGAATTAAACAGATGATGTAATGTATGCATGATATGCACCCAAATCCGAATGCTATTAGAAGATTAGGTTCCCGTGAACCACTCTAACTTCGTCACACCAACAGAAGTGGAAACTCGACCCGAAGGTGGAGCCACTGAACAAAAGTGGAATCTCAACCCGAAGGTAGGGCCACTGATTAAAAGTAATTATATCACTGAACTTCCCAGTACAACAATCTAACTCATGCCATGAAATTAACAGATACAAAATCCGAATGTGTGCCTTAAAATCTAACAAGAGACAAGCATGTTAATATCAGAATCAAATATACAATTATTTAACTCAGAGCATGGCAATACGAGATATTTCAGTAAAACACAAGGATGATGCAACGTACATGATCATACAGGAATAACAGAATTTGCACATACAAAAGTAAACAAAATGGACGGAAGAGACACACCTGAAACAAAGAGCTCAACGTCGAGAATGACGTCTACTGGACTCGGCTCTAGCACTAGATCGAGCGGGTGTAGAATGTGTGTGTCCCAAAGACTGATGAATAGGAGGTCGTCCAAGAGGAGGAGGAGGAAGATGCTTGGGGTCCGAATCCACATTACCTAAATCCACATCAACACTGGTCAACGCTAACATCAGTAGGTTAACGCTTATGTCAGCAGGTCAACGGTGACATCAGCAGATGACGTCACCAGATAACGTCAGTCGATTGGGTCGGGTCACGGATCGGGTCTCGGGTTAGGTCAGATCGGATCAACAGGTCGGTCGGGATAAATTTTTCTCGAGAAAATCTAGAATTTCCAGATTTTCCCAAGTTATAGTTTGATCAAAACATAGATTTTCCTACTCCGATTCAAATCAAAACCGATTTTAACCATCTTCTAACACCCAAAAAACCGAAAATAAACACCATTTACACAACAAAACTCCAATCTTCCTACCCCTTTGACAAAACCAGAAAACGTTAAACTCTTTACCACATAAAAAAATCGAACGAAAATAAGAAAAGGAAGAAAACTTACCAGCAACACGAAACAAGGTTGAACAGAAGGAAGGAACAAATGGAAAACCAAAAGAAATCCTCTCGGTTTAAAATAGAATCAAAGAATTACAAGGGTGTGATTATTATGTGTAAAGAAAAGCATTAACACCCCAAACGAAACCGAAGCGAGAGAAGGGGTAAGAATTGATTTCTCAAAGAAAATGGTCTAATAACACAACAAGGGTCTGAAGTTTTAAAACATTTCAAGAAGACCCTCAAATTTATGGAGATTGCAAATTGGTCACTAAAAATCCCTAAATTCTAGGGTTTCGAATTAGAGATTTGACAAAATTTAGGTTTCTATGATTTGGAGAAAAATTAGGGTGATACATAACTCACTTGTCACAGTATCTTGCTATTTGTCAACACGTGTTTACAAACAAAAAAGATTGACAGTCCTTATTGGAGTGAGACCCGATTTAAAAGAATGATTGACAATCTTTTTAGGCGTGATACTTAATTCAAAAAAAAAGACTGACAACTCTTGTAAGTGTGAATCCCGATTTAGAATAATGATTGATAGTGATTTCAGCGTGAGTCTCAAAAGATTCGAGGATGAAGGTTTTATATAGGAAATTCTATATTCTAAAATTCTCTCAGCGAAAGGTTCTATATAAAAACTTGTAACTTCAAGGTTTCAAAAACTAAAAGTTCTATATATGAAGGACTTACAGCTCTAGGATTTAAAGACTCACAGTTCTATATAGGAAGAACTCTCAACTGATGAACTTATACATGAAATAGAAGGTTTTATATAGGAAAATCTTACAGTGTTGAAAGTAAGGAATTCTATATAGGAAGGATTCAAAGTTTTACTGTCTCTAAATGAAAAATTTTATATAGGAGAGATTTGTAACTCGAAACTTTAGAGTGAAAGGTTCTATATAGGAAAAACACTAGCTCCAAGATTTAAAGTTAAAAGTTCTATCAAGGAAGGGTTTTTATTTTGAGGATCCGCCCAAGACAGCAAAAGGTTCTATATAGGAGGGACTTATAGCTTTAGGATCAGAAGGTGGAGAAGTTCTATATAGGAAGAACCCTAACTTTAAGATTTCAAGGTAAAAGTTCTATATAGGAAGGGCTTTTATTCTAAGGATTAGCAAAGATAGCAAAAGGTTATGTATTGGAGGGACCTGTAGCTCTAGGATCATAAGGTAAAAATTTTCTATATATTAAGAACATACGAGTCTAAAGATTTTGACAGGAAAAATGAAAAGTTTTAGAAAAAACACGCGAGTCTAAGACATTAGATAAAGAAATTGTTAGATCATTGATACATGTGTCAACCAAGAGCGGAGTGTCTAGGTTAAAGGCAAAGAGTATGAAGGACTCAGATCCCAAAGACTTTACCGAATAATTTTTTTCAAGAATTTAGTCAGAAAAGAAGAGAACAATTCTATATATAAAGAACTTGTGACCTCATAATTCTGATTTGAAGATTTTGAAGACTGAAGCTTGAAGAGTTGTCCAGAGAGAGAAAAGAGTTCCAGAAAAACATGTGATTCTGAAGTCAATGATAAAAAATAAAAAAAAAATAGTACTTTTTAATATTTATTTTGTTCTCATTTTACAAAAGCATGTAAAGAGGGATAACTGCAATCACTAATTTTTTAAAGAAAAAAAAAGAAATTGCAAGATCCCATATTACTTGGGGATCTCATTTCCTTTCCCTCAAATGCCTATAAAAAGGGGGTATGGGTCACATGGCTCAAGGGAACCAATTGGGTGAGGAAAAATGTCCCTATGATCGTAGTTTAAGAATCTAGTTAAATATTTTAAAAGGGTCGTGGTAAATTTCAATGGGAATTCGTTGGGGTTTATCGTTTGAACTTCTAGTTAGGTATATTTTCTTCCCTTTTATTTAAGATATATTTTATATGATTTTAATGAAATATTTTTATTTATTAATTTAGTTGGTGTATTAATATTAATTGTATTAAATTAACATTCATGTTTTGTGTTAATTTATGTATCTTTAAAATTTATGTTATAGATTAGTTCTAAATTTATGTTTTATATTAGTATTCATGTATGTTTTAAATTTATATTTTAGATTATTTCTAATTTACGTTAAACCCATGAAAGACATTATTTTTAAAAATAAACCCTAAAAAATATTTTTCAAATACAAAGAAGTTGTTTTAAGCGATATCAATATATTCCCCGACACTTCTTAGTAAATTTAAAAAAAAAAAATCCTACAAAAACTAAGACTAATTTTCAAACATCATACTAATTTATAAGCTTAATATTGCCATCCGAACCAGAACATAATTTTTAGCCGGCCGAGTATCCGACTCATGAGATTTGAAGATCCACCATTGTTGTGGAGAAACTTTTCCATGTCTGAAGTCATTGTAGTTATGCGGTTTTCCATAAGGGAAACTTTTTTCTCCATGGACTCCATTTTCATTTCCATCCTCGCAAGGGAAGCACGAGCAGGTATTGAGCCAAAACCGCCACCAAATATCTTAACACCTTTCTCCACTCTGACATGATACTCAACACTGCCGCCTTCTCTCTCCATGTAAAACACAACTCTGTCGCCAATACCAAGCTGTTTGCTGAAAACGAAATCTCTCCACCCCTTGGTAATAACCGGCTTCGGGTACTTCTTGTTCTTCTTCCGAGTGTAAATCCGAAACTTCCAGACACGGCCGCACTCGTCTGGCACCGGAAAATCCACCACATGCTTGTCTCCACTTAAAGGAGGAAACCACTTTAGTAACTTGCTCGGGAGCGTCATTTGTTTCTGGATGTCAGTCCTCTCCAGACTCTTTACGGCTATTGGTTTCATTGAAAGGATTTGCAGGTAACTGTAGTCAGAGTCAGACCAGATAACTGTATATGGTGATTGTTTTTTGGTAGCCTCTGCTATTTATGTAGATCGCTCCCATGGAGGAGTTTTCTGACTGGTTTCGCTCTTTGACTTTGGTGGGATGTTCTAGGAAATTAGATGCATGATGCATGTTGTTATGAGTGTTAAAGTTGTTGATGCAATGCAACGAAAACAACCCCTTGCGAATTACTTAAGGTTACTTACGTCTGAAGAAAAAACCGATGGATATGTACATTAAAAAAATAAATTTAAATTTTAAAAGGGTAAAATTTATGATATAAATTAAAAATAATAGTGTTAAGAACTTATGGGATAAGATTTAATCTTTTTGTGTTGGGTAATAACAGTGTGTATCCGGATAATAAGGGCGACGGTCAGGGCAGCTCCTAGGGTTTCAAATTTTATTTTTTTATTAAATATATTTAATTTTAATTTTTTTAATATTTATTATTAAAATTTAATTTTTAATATTAATTATTTTGGATTAATTATTTTTTAATACTTATTATTGTATGAGTTTATTTTTTAGTATTTATTATTATGTTTTCATTTTTTTTAATATTTGTATTAGGTCTATTCTTAAAATTTATTTTTTACTATTTTTTTTATTATGACTCCTAAATCTCAATTTTTTGCAATGTTTATTGTTAGGAGTATATCTTTTACTAAACTTATTATTAGGGGTTTACTATAAAAAATATTTTTTAATATTTATTAATATATACTATTAAAATTTATTTATTTTCTTTAAGAATCACGATTTTTCTAAAACTTGTTATTAAGAGTCTAATTTTAAAATTTATTTTTTTGATATTTATTGTAAGAGACCTATTTTTTTAATATATTTGTTATTAGGGTCTAATTTCTTTTAATACTTATATAAGAGGTCTATTTTTTTAATAATTATTAATAGGATCATAGTTTTTCAATATTTTTTATTAGAGGTTAGGTTTTTCATAATATTTGTTATTAGAGGTTTACTTTTAAAATTTATTTTCCTCGTATTTATTATTAATGATTAATTTTTTATTAATATTAATTACTAGGGGTTAATTTTTTCTTATATTTATTATTAAACGCTTATTTTTTTACGTTTACCCTAAAGCCACTAAAATCTTAGGAACGGCTTTGGGTAATAAAAAGAAACAAAAAAAATTGTTTTTAAGTATGTCATTCATATTTCTGATATTAAAAACACTTAAAAATTGTATTATGAGTTTTAACCTTAAATTTTAAATCTTAAACTCTAAACTTATTTTTTTATTATGGTATATAAAAAAAGACAAACAATTTTCATCCCGTAAAAGGAGTACCAAAAAGACAAGATTTTTATTCAAACAAACTCGTATGTCTTATTGGATTTATTGAGAAAAAAAAACATCTTATATTTTTTATGCCTTATCTATGCTACAACACTAAAAAAATTAAGCCCTACGCCTTACACTATAACTCTAATTTTTAAATCTCAAACCTTACGCTCTAAATTTATATTTAAACCCCAAATTCTAATTTTTTACTCCAACAAAAGACAAAAAATTTCTATTCAAGTTTATTAACATATTATTCTATCTTAACTTGATCTTAAATTACGAACATTCTAATTAACCTAAAATAATATTATTTAAATATTTTAAGAATTTAAATATAATAATAAAAGAATTCAATATCTCAAAACTTTTGTATAATATTATAAAATGGATAGATTAACCGACCAACATAATATTAATTTGAATGAATGTATAATTTGATTAAAATACTAGGAGTTTGTATATATAAGAATATTTTAATAAATAGTTACATTTTTATCTTGACTAATCTTACAAAAACACGAATTAAACAAAGATTAGATTAGTGTTAGGTATAATATAAGAACATCGTGCTATACAGACAGATTAGTCTAATGTTTATTCTTCGAGACAGCGGCGTATCAGCCAATTTAGCAATTGAGTCGTGATGGTACGGATGATGTCAACCGTTAACTTTGGATATCGTTTGGCTTTGTCAGAAGTGTTGTAATGTCCACGAGCGTTTTAGGAATACCAATGGGTGGACTGTGAAACACCCCCCATTCCGACTGGATTTTTTTCATGTTTGAAGGGTTAAATTATTTTTTTATCTAAAATAATAAAAATATTTAACAATTTAACCTTCAAACTTTGATTTCTATATATTTTAATTCTTCAAACTTTGACTTCTTAAAAGTTGAACTTTGGCTTATTAAAAGTTGAATTTTTTAACTTTTATGGAACCTTGATTTGTCCCAAATGTTGTTTTACCTATAAAAAAAAAACACGGGACCTAAGATAAAGAAAGACGTACTAGGTCTTTAAAAAATACTTAAATGAAAAATCGACTCTTAAATTATGTTTTTGTTTATTTCTAATCTTTCAATTATTTTTGTCAAAATAAGCCCCAAAATTTTTTTTTTATTCTAAGTCTTTAAACTATTTTTTATCAAAATAAGTACCTAAACTATGTTTTTTTTACTCCCTAAAATATTTATTGATCAAAAAAAATTTGTGATGTGTAGACATCTTATTAGTTTAAAAATTTTTTTTTGACTTTAATAATTATCATACTTAAAGTGATCGGAAATGATAGTTTAAAGACTTATTTGAACAAAAAAATAATTTAAGGGCTAAAAACAAACAAAATACATAGTTTAGGGTTAATTTTTCTATTTAAGCCTAAAAATAGATCTGTTGAAAAGCAATCTAATATAGGAGTTCATACAGCTAAAATACTTATTTTTACATCATAAAATATTTAGTATTAATTATAAATTAAATAAAAATCAAATTTGATTTAGTTCAGGAACTTGTGAACCACTGTCCATACACTTAGTTTTGTATGGATTTTCAATTTTTGATTTGGCATGCTCATGTCATGCTTGAAAAAAGAAAAGGAGCATTAATTCCAAATCAGAAAGGGAAAGGGAGATCTTGGGATATATACGGTGACGCTGTACATTCTATCGGATATGTCTTTTAGGAAGAGGATAATGACCTTATGACAAGTAGTACTAGAGCAACTCTTTGATTGTCTGATTTCACACTGAGCTTATTTAGTTCCAAATCAAGTTCTTTATATTTTCATTTAATATCATTTTTATCTTTTATTTTGATATTTATCTTTTTTTTATTTGTTTTAGGTAAAAGTTTTAAGGAAAAGGAGTTGGGATTAAACTGATTTCTTCTCAATTAGTTTATCTTTCTATACTTTTTTCTTCTTGAACTTTTAAGTTTTTCTTGTTTATTTAGTTTTTCCAATCAATAACCCACAAGAACCTCCGAACCATTCCCAAAGCAAGTTTTTCTCAATCACTCGAGTCTCCTTACTGGAGATTTACATCTCCATTAATTGAAAAACGATCTCTAATTGAAAAATATCTCATGGATAAGTAAATTCTATTTGCATGTTTCAAATCAAGATAACCCTTTTGGTTTTGTGCAAGGTAGAGCAATTCTTGTTGATGTCGTTGTCATCAACACATACTATGGGCTCTATGTTGAAAATGATGAACATGCCGAGTTTGTTTGGAGAGAAGAAACCAACAAATAAGTCCTCTACTCTAGACATTGCCCAGACAACGAACATTGTCGCGGCAAGTGCACATGCCTTGGCAAGTATTCATAGAACTATCGAAAATCCTTAGTCTTTTGACACAACCTTCAAAAGTGTTATCCTTGACATCTATCCCAGCACAATATTGCCGTAGCAATTGCTGACCACATTAAGATTATAATTGAACGGCAATTCACGATGCCCAGGCAAGTGAAGATACACTACTCTTTTGTGCGATTCATGAAAGAGGGCACTGTAGGTTACACGCATTCAACCACAGCGACGAAGAAAGAAAATTAAATCCACGACAAGAAAATTCTTAACTCAAGGTGACGAACTTTCTAATTGACTCATTTGTATTTTCATTTTTTTTTACTTTTTTTTTTTTGCATGCATTGAGGACAATGCTTCACTCGAGTTTGGGGGTTGTCATTGTTAATTTTATTTTCATTTTCATTCATTTTTCATCTTTAGTTGTATATATCACTTTCCATACCATTTAATTGTTAGAACTACTATCAATTTGATGTGCAAATCTATGATGAGTTAATTGCCACGCATTTATGGTAAAGAACCTTAGACTTGAGGATTAACATAGAAATTACCTGAATTTTTGCTATGATACTATATATAATTGACACAGTTGTGACTTGTTAATTGATAAAGACTTAGTGGACTTAGGTTGCTTAAAAAACTGGGTGAATTAAAAAAAATTGAAAGGCAATGTCTTGCTAGAGGTATCCGGAACTGGCTCTAGTCTTTGTGCATTGAAGAATCACTAGAGGTTCCCGAAACTGGCTATAGTCGAAAAAATTAAGAATAAGAAATTGCTTGATTGCTAGAAGTGCCCAAAATTGACTCTAGTAAAATTAAATAAAAATACTCAGGCAATTATTTTGGTAAAGACCTATTGTTCGCTTAGAATCTTGAAAATTGACTTGTATACAACTATGTGCACACATTCTCACAAATATTATAGTGAACATTTAGGTAATTTTCTATGTCTTCTGAAAATCGTAAGGTAATCAAACTCTTTTTGTCACGGTTCTGAAAATTGATGTCAAATTGAAAGCATGTTCTTGATGGTGAATGCCCTAAAAGATGATTGTTAGTATTTTGCATTGTTTAAGGACAAGCAATAGTTCGAGTTTGGGGGGTGTAATGAGTGTTTAAAAGTACTATTTTTATTACCCTTTTTACTCATATTATTGTTAGACTTAAGCACGTTTTAGTTGCATTGTTAGGCATTCATGATTTCCTTCATCGCCAAGTTTGATTTCATAATTTAGTCGATTTATGGAAAAAGATATTGCGAATGTACATTTTTGTGTGTGCATGATAGGAATTGCCGAAGCAAATGGGAGATTACTATGGCAACTGAGGTGAAGTTCTGAACGACATGCCAATGCAATTAATCGGGATAATCACTTGAAGGGAAGCACGAAAATAAAAGAATAAATCCCAAAGATTTAGATTACTACACAGGATTTGATGGAGATAAAGATTTCAATTTGAGATAAGTTTTTGAGGAAAAGTAAAAGAGATTTATTATTTATTTTATTCAATTATTTCTAAAATAAACTCCTCCTCATTAATGGAGAATTGAAGAGAGATATGTGAGCGTTTTTAAGGAAACAATTATCATCTTTTTGATTATTTTATTCCTAATTTAAACTCCTTCTCATCCATAAGCTTTGAGCTAGCCAAGCCTTATAAATAGAATAACATGGCGTCAAATCAAAATGAGTCGAATTTGGGACTCAATTTTGAGAGTTGATTTGGAGAGAGTCAATTTGGGATTATTCTTTGTATATCTTTAGAACCCAATTATGAATTGATGTAATTGGTTTGGGTTATTTTGTTTTATGGTTGTGAGAAACATTTGAATTCTATTTATGTAATTGAGTTTGTTCTTAATCAATGTTTGCTTATTCTTAGCAATTTAATTGGTTTGCGAGAGAATTGAAAAAGGACCTCGGTAAACGATCCATTTATATAGATTCGAGAGAATTAGATTCACAAAACGAATAAGCATGGTTCAAACCAAGTGCGTGAGAACTAATTCGTCTTAGGGATAAGTGCATGATTTCAACGGCTAATAGGAGCGCAAGATAGTTGTTGTGCACCTTTGATTAATGCAGGGATGTATCATCAAAGGTTATACAATTAACAGAGTTTCGAGTTAGTGATAATGGAGACTATTGAAGAACGCTTCGCTGAACTTTGAGGATAATCGTCCAAATTTTCTGAGCAATTCCCTCATCGTAATTGCCCAAGCATTCGAAGAACTGACTAGGCAATCCGACTGAGCCCAATTGCCGGAACGAGTTGAGCGGTGCGAACACTCATTTATAAAGAAGAATTGAATTCAAACATCACTCCATAACTCAAGATAATTCAACCTCTTCTCTCACCTATTCGATTTCATCTATCTTTTCTTTTATTATTTATTTTACTTGTTTATTTAAACTCTTATCATCATTACTTATGTTTTTAGTTTACAGTGCGATAACTTAAGCAAAGTTGGCCAAATCAATCCCTGCAGAGACGATATCTAATCTATATTATTACTTGCGACGTGTACACTTGCACCATTTGCATTGCATTAAAATCACGCAACACTATTTTTTTTATGTAATGCTTCGTGTTAAGGATTTAAACCATTCTGTCAAATTATATACAAAGACCTTGGGAATGACACTTTTAAAGAAGGTTGACAAGTCTAAATACAAGTATTACATAAGAACACAAAACAACTATCCCTGAGTTAACTTGCAATAATGATGTGACTGAATATACGGAATGCAATGTCAAAACTAAATTGGAGTAATTTATGATTTTTGCTTCTTTTTTTTCTTATCTTGGTTGCTACAATAAGCTTCAAAAATCTATTTACAAAATAGCAGGTTTATTACACTTTTCAGTCCATCAAATTTTTAAGCTTGTTAACCAATTGATCTTGAGGATAAGGTACTTGCACTTGGAGCGGGTAATGTTACGAATCCACACCAACAAATAGAACCAATTTAAAACCATACCTCAAGACGTAAATTAACAAGAGTTTCTAATGATGACTCAACAATAGAACATGAAAGAAGGGCACGATGGACATTATCAAATTATATTCGTTTTAGCTTTTATTATAACCATCTGTTATATATATATTAGCTAATGGTTTTCTTACGGGGCATGCTTATTGTGAAAGAAACAAATAACTTTCTCTATTTCTATCTTCTACTTCTCCCTATTTCTTATTCTTGATTCTTAAATCACAACGAATTACTTTGGCTTAGAAATACCGAGATATGTGAATCATGCATGGCATGTATATATGATGATATGAATGTTCTTGTTTGATATCATGATATGAATGTTCTTGTTGATAGCATGATATGAATACTTGCTTTTGTGATAAGAAACATGGTTAGTATGTATCAAAAGATGATCAAATGGATATAATGGTTAATGGAACTTTTATTGAGCTTTGGTCGATAGTTGGTCTTAGATAGTACAACATGCCTAAAATCTGAGCTCGTCTGTTAGTACTTTGATACTTTTGTTTAGTACTTCGTGTACTTTTGCTCAGTACTTCGTTACTTCTGTTCAGTGCTTCGTATACTTTTGGTTGGTGGTTAGTCACCATTTGTTAGATACCTTGGGTATCTTTTATTAGTACCTTTGTAGTACTTTTGTTAGATACTTAGTGTACCTTTTGTTGAATTATTTACCTGGTCTAACCAACACCAAGGCAATAAATGGTAACTAAGTGAAAATTGAAGGCTTAATGTGTGAAAAGCATATGTATGTGTATTTGCTAATGTAAGTATTTGAATTAGTTATGCAATGGCTAATAAGAGCATTAGAAATGAATAACTTACTAAAAGTAGCATTTGAATATGACTTTGCTTATTGAAAGCTTTTGAATATGAAAGTTGACTAATGAGTCACTTGCATTCGATATATGCTAGTTAGTGCATGAGCATATGAATTGTTGAGCTTGGATTGCAAGCTAGAACCATGATAAGCATGATATTGGTGTTTGATAGCTTTTGGCATGATCAGATTGATTTGCTTACTAAGAATTGATATGTTGTTTGAATTGAGTATGTTATTCTTGTTGTTATATGAATTATGTTTAAAATGGTTAAACTTAGGGTTGCTCACTAAGTACCTACAAAATACTTATCACTCTTTTGTTTTCCTCCCTCCCAAAACATCAAGTCATCAAGCCAAGGAGCTAAGTTAAGATCGTTCGAAGTCAAGCACAACAAGCAAGTCAAGTATGGTATATTGTAAATTTTGTTAACTCCTAGTGATGGTGGCTTAGTGAATTTGTTCATGCTAGCATTATGAATTTTGGGATTATGTCCATGGATTGTATATATTGATCCTTATTTTTTGTATTTGGTATGTAAGCTATTGAGCAAAATATGTTGACAGGTAAACTTTAAGGCTAAGTCATGTTTGTACTTAGTTTGCCATAGTAAACTAGAGTAGCATAGGTAGTATCTTGAATCTTGAATTGGTTAAATGTAATGGAATTGATATGCTTGTCCATTGATGTCTAAATATGTCTAGGACTATCCCTTAGAGTATAGGAATGAATTGAGGTTGAATAGGTGATATGTGAATAGAATTTAAGTGAATTAGAAGCTTAGAACCTGCAACCTTGGGCAGGGGTATCGATACCATTTTTATGCGTATCGATACCCCCATCGAAAAATATTAAGCATGAAAGGCAGGCGTTTCGGAACGCTTAGCCTCTGTTTCGGTACCCAAACCTCCAATAGAAAATTGTTTCGATACCTCTGTGGGGATGTATCGGAACAGGGTCGGGTATCGATGCATCATGTGGGTGTATCGATACGGGTAGGTTATCATGGCCTTAAGTCATCGAGCTAGCGTATCGAAACCCTGAGAAAGTGTTTCGATACCGGTAGTTTCGATACTGCTCCATAGGCGTATCGATACCGCTGGCTTTTTGTCCAAAATTTTGAAGATGAAGTTTGGAGGTCCCACATTTTGTTCTAGTGGTTCTTAAGGTTGGCTTAAAGTTCAGAATGGGCCCTAAATTTTAGACTAAGTTTAAGATTGAGTCAAAAGGGTGAATTGTAATTGGAAAATAATATAAGATTATGGTTAAAAAGTTTTAAATTGACCGCGAACTTGACATGTAACATATATGTTTTGGGTTTGTAATGTCATACAAATAAATATAATGTTTGGTCTGTTACAAGTTTATATGTCCAGGTGACGCTCCTATCTCCTAACCCAGGGTAGGGGTGTCACAATATAGGTTTCCAAGGTTTTGGAATTTTATCATCTACCAATTAACTCGGGCACTTTTCAGATATATTGGGCCACCCTTAAAAGCTCCTCATTTTGCAAACACACGGTCGCAAACAACATTCTGTTTCTATTAGCTCTGGGTATATTTCCCGGACTAAGCTAATGAATTAACACGTCAAATAAAAGGTTTGTCCCTATTGAACATGAATAAGATAAATACGGAGAAGAAGGAAACATCATATCATGGCATAAGACAACTTAACTACCATTAAATAGAGGTATAAGAGAAGGTTACCTGTTCAGAACCCAAAATGTTTGAAGATCCACCAATCTTCTGGAGAAACTTTTCCATGTTTGAAGTCATTCTAGCTATGTGGTTTTCCATAAGGAAATATTTTTCCTCCATGGCTTCCATTTTCACTGCCATCTTGCGCACCTCTTCATTTGCACAACTTTTAGCCTCAGAAGCCATCCTCACAAGGGCAGCACGGCTAGGCCTTGAGCCAAAAATACCAGTACGATTGGGACCCATTCCAGAAGTTTCCACACAATCACCTTTTTCTTCTATCATAACTTGACACAAGGTGTCATTTGACTCATCCCTGCATTGTGAGGTATTCTGCTTCTTAGCTTCCTGCTCACGGATTTTAGGCTGCAAAGAAAAAACCTAACTATTCAACTTGCAAAATTTATCAAGGGCAGATGAACAATATTTACATATAAATCTGGAACTAGTAAAAGTACAGTTCAATTACTTATACGTACAATTAATTTCGCCGCAGTCTCATCAACAGGCTGTCCATTCTTGCGTGTATGTGTTAATATATAAAGCTCAGCTCTAGTTGGTTCCTTCCCATCAGGCCTTTTGTTTCGCTATTTCCACAACAAAAGCAACAACTTCTTTCAGATGTGGCCAAAGCAAAATATGAAACGTGTAACTACAGAAAATGAGAAATCACCTCCTCTTCACATATCCTTGCATAACTCTTTGTCCCTGTTGAATGCCCACACGTCTGTTTTAGACTGTTAGCCTTATTTGTTGCACAACGCTTCTACAAGTGGCAATTATAGGAAAAAAGTTTCCACATTTTAACAATTACTACCAATAAAAATCTCAGCAGGATAGAGGTATTTTGAATTGACAATTACTTCTCAGCACCTTACCTTTGTCACATCAGAGTTCCAATATGAGATAAGGCTTGGCCATTGCTCGGGAACAATCCTTGGATCACGTACCTTCAAGCGTTCTTCGTCCGTCTTAAGAGAATCATAATACGCTGCTTTTAAATCTGCTTTCCAGTCCCTCCATTTTGTAGCAATAGACTTCATGACCCAAGACTTGCCACTTGGATCAATGTCAAACTTTGTCTATATAGAACATGGAAGAGGCAAGATATCAATGAAAAGGGAAGTAATATGATACCGAAGGACAGAGTAAATGTTTGATCATGCCTGAACATATTCCCACATGTCCTCTTTATAAGAATCTAGCATTGCCCTCCAATGAATAAAAGTAAGGGGTGCTCTGTGTCCATTCCGTGCTACTGTGCCCAGGAAGCTGCTTAGCTTGTATGCATTGGGACCAACAGGATGCCCAACGTTGTTGATCTGGACAAATATCCGCTCACCTTCTGCCAGGTCATCCAAGAAACGGCAACGAGTAGGACCTCTTCCTCTTCTTTTTTCTGTGAACCGTTGCTGTTCCAGGCTCTGTGGGGTCTGCTCAGGCTGGGATTTGGCATGGCCCAACTGCTCCTGACTTACTCGGTTAGATTTGTTGGTTGTGGGGCTAGCAGAATACTTAAGTGCACATCTAATACCCTTCATGGTAGAATCTATAAGCGATATGTGAGAATGTTCTGCAAGAAGGGGAAAGTAAACCAGATGTGCCACCCAAAAAGAAAAGCTAATATGAAGTTACATAAAGATTAAAGTATCCGTGCATTTTCAAATAAAGGAAATCTACAAACTTTCACATAATCTAAGCAAAATAACTCTTAGCTGATGAAATTTAACAAGCAACTAAAGATTATTCTAGATAATTATGTTTAGCTTTTATTTATTTGTCTTACTGCTTTCCTGCTGGTGCTGAAGGTTAAATTACCAAATAGCATAGATGTTGGTTATATTAATTAGGATAAATCTCCTATTCTATAGGACTTTATCATCTAAAGATAAAGATCTATTTTCTAGGAGCTTTATTAGTTTATTTGTTTATCTTTATTGTTTATTAGAGACCTACAGTATGTAGGTTATTTAGTTTGCTGTAAACTCTTATTAGTGAAGTCTATTTAATAGACTCCAGTATTTTGAATAAAGAATTAAGTCGACAGAGAGTTCTTTAGTCTTTGTTTCAACATGGTATCAGGTTAGAATCGATCCTTCATCCGATTCCATTCCTCTAAGTATCGGATTTTTTTTCTTCTTCTTTCTTTTCTTAGTCATCATGACTAGCCCAGATCAATCAATTTCTGAGGTTAGTAGCCGACACCATCCTTCCCAATCAAAATCTCAAATTTCTGATTCATCCCTTACCCTAATTACCACATATAAACTAAATGGCCATAATTATCTTCCTTGGTCCCAATCAGTTCGACTCTACATTACTGGTAGGAAAAAAGGTGCCTATCTCGATGAATCCATCCCAATTCCAGCAAAAACTGATCCTAATTACAGCAATTGAATGAGTGAAAACACCATGATAATGTCATGGCTCATCAACTCGATGATTCCAGAGGTGGGTGAGAATTTTATGATGTACCAGACTGCTGCAGAAATCTGGACAGCAGCTAGAGACACCTAATCCAGTGCTGATAACACATGAAAATTGTTTGGGATAGAAAATCAGATCAAAAACCATCTACAAGGGGATCTCTCTGTTGTCAAATACTATGGAATTCTAAATAAGTATTGGCAGCAATTAGATTTGTATGAAAACCTCGAATGGAAGTGCCAAGAAGATCGAATGCTCTTTCATAACCAAAAGAATCAGAGACGAGTCTTTCAATTTCTCTCTAGTTTGAATGCTGAGTTTGATGGAGCAAGGGGGAGAATTTTGGCTTCCAAACCTCTTCCTTCAGTTCGAGAAGTTCTTTCCGAGGTAAGGAGAGAGGAGAGTAGAAGAGAGTTGATGTTTCCAGCAAGCACACAGTCTGAAGCTTCAGCCTTGGTAACCAATTCAAATTCCAGAGTTCATCAAAAGAAGAGTCGACCATGGTGTGAACATTGTAAAAAGGTGGAACATGTAGTGGACAAATGCTGGAAGTTACATGGTAAACCTCTTGATTGGAGATCAAATCGATCTTCAGTCCAAAATAAGGCTCACATTGTTACTCACAAGGATTCAGATAGTAGCTTTCTTCATAAAAAAAATTGAGGAGTTGCAGAAGATAGTCAGCTCCCTAGCACCAAAGCAACCCACAAAAGCCCTCACTACTTCTGCAGGTGCAAGTTCTTCTGGTAAATCAGCCTCTTGGATTGTGGACTCAGGGGCGACAGATCACATGACAGGTAATAAGACCTTATTGGAAAATTATGGTGAGACTACATTGCCAGCCTCGATTCGTATTGCTGATGGCTCTCTCACTCCTGTTAAAGGAACTGGTTCGATTACCTTGAATAATGGTTTAGTCCTTAAAAATGTTCTTTATGTCCTGACACTTACTTGTAATCTATTGTCCATCAGTAAGTTAATTAGGGATTCAAAATGTAACGTGGTGTTTGGTGTTGGTGGCTGTGTTTTTCAGGAACAGGAATTGAAGAAGGTGGTTGGCAATGCTAGGCTTGAAAAAGGTTTATACATTTTTCAGCACCCTGCATCCCAAATTGTTGCTTTTTCTTCCCAGCTTAGAAAGTCAGATTTAGGTTTAGATATTGTTTTGCTATGGCACTATAGATTAGGCCATCCAAGTTTTTCTTATTTATCAAAGATGTTTCCTGATTTATTTATCAATAAAGATCCTTTTCAATACTCTTGTGAATTCTGTCAATTAGCAAAACACACTCGGAATTCTTACTCTCCAACGACACTCAAACCTACTACACCATTCTCTATTGTTCACAGTGATGTCTGAGGTCCATGTTCAACTAAGAGTCTCTCCGGATCTAGGTGGTTCATCTCCTTCATCGACTACTTGGGTCTTTCTCATGAAAGAAAAATCTGAAGTTGAGTCCATTTCGAAAGTTTTATCAAATAATTCTTACTCAGTTTAACACAAAAATAAAAATTCTCCATAGTGATAATGGTACTGAGTATTTGAATAAATCTCTACAATCCTTTCTCCTTGACAAAGAGATTATTCATCTTACTTCTTGTGTCAATATCCCTCAGCAAAATGGGATTGCTGAGAGAAAAAATAGACATATCCTTAAGGTCACAAGGTCTATTATGTTCACCTCATGTGCACCTAAATATCTTTGGGGAGATGCTGTCCTTACAGCTACATATCTTATCAATCAAATGCCAAGTAAAACTCTTGAATTTAAAGCCCCAACAAAGATCCTTTTTCATTATTTTACTCATTTTAGGCCCTTATATTCAAAACTTCCTCCTTGGGTCTTTGGATGTACAACTTTTGTTCATGTTCATCACAACACTAGAAGTAAACTAGATCCTAGGTCAATCAAATGTGTTTTTATAGGATACTCTTCTAGTCAAAAAGGATATAAATGTTATTCCCCATCTACAAGGAAAACTGTAAAACCAAAATTGATTTTGATATAACAATTATGAATAAGGACTATTTTGTAATAAATTTTTAAGTCCTTAAGTCAAATTTTTGATTTCAAGTCAAACCAAGAACTTTGAAATAAAATTTCTAAGTGTTTTGATACGAGAGTATCGATACCATTTCAACCGGTATCGATACCCTACTGCATTTTAAAGCCTTGTTCTTGAAACTAAGAACGAGTATCCAAACATGGTTCGATACCATTATGCCACTGGAAACGCATGTTTCGAACCAAGTATCGAATCACATCGAGTATTTTTATTTGTTTTAAAAATCTTTTAAAATAGGACTCAAGGTATCGATACTGGTATCGATACACCCTTTAATTCCCAACGGCTATTTTAGCATTTAATGAGTTGACCGTTGGTGGCAGTTAAAACTTTAAATATGGTTGAGATGTTTCGAAACATGGTTCGATACCCACCATTACAGTTTAGTAATGGCATCGATACCTGTTTCGATACCCTCCCTATTAAATGCACAACGGCTCTTTTTTTTTATAGGCTGTTCCGAAACAGGTTCCCCGAGTATCGATACCTTTGCCTGCAGAAGAGCATTTATGACGGGAAGATGAAGTCTCAACGTCTTTATTTCATTTTCCAACAACCACAACGGTTAGAAATCAATGAGGACATATAAAATGAAGATGTTCAAGCAGCATTAACAACTATTGAACCTCAAGCATCATCCAAGCACAAAAATCCAACTCAAAGCACCTAATTGCATATCTTTGCTCCCAACTCTTGTAATTTCACTTTGATAATTTGTAATCTGAGTTTGGGGAGAGTTTGTTTGTATTTGGGGCATTTATTTCTTGTGAGAGAATTCCTTTTAGCCCACTCTAATCTCTTGTAATACTTTGTGAGATCCAAATCAATTTTGGGTAGAAAATTGATTTGTTTGTAACGGTTATCCCTTGAACCGAGAAAAAGGTCGAATTCAATAGTGAATTGGTTTCAAAATCCTTAGTGGGAGCTAAGGTAGTGGATGTAGAGCTTGTTTCGAAGCTTGAACCACTATAAATCGTTTGTCATCCAATTTTTCATTTTTACCGAAAATTTTTCAATCGATCTTTTAATTGTCAATTCACCCCCCTCTTGGCCATACTTCAAGATCGATCAACTCAACAAAAACATTTGTATCCTCTGATGTCACCTTTTATGAACATGTTCCTTATTTCTCTCAGACTGAATTTCAGGGGGAGAATCTCCAAGAATTTCAGTCTGATCAAACACTTCATATTCCTTTTGTTATTACTGGTTCGAGCAATTCTTCACCTCTTGTTCCTAGTGATCTTGTTACTTCTCCCATTGATCTTCAACCTATTGATCAAACACCAAATGTTTCTGCCGAGTTACATACTCTCTTATCCCAACACTCAACTCCATGTAAAGCCCCATAGAAGAGAACCATAGAAGAGGAAACCTGTCAACCTAGTATTGTCCAGCAACCTAACTTGGTTCCTGGTACTGGAGAAGAGGTAAGTGATGCTGGAGCAGGAAGTAATGGACTCCAAAAGGCTGATAATGCAAACCTTGATGATTTTCCTATTGCTATTAGGAAAGGGGTAAGGAAGTGTAATGTGCATCCTATAAATAAGTATGTAGCCTATGGAAAATTAAACTCCAATTTCAAGGCCTTTATTGCTAATGTGAATCATGAAAAAATACCAAAGAATGTTACAGAAGTTTTCCAATCACCCAAATGGAGAAAGGTTGTGGAAGAAGAAATAAAGGCTCTACAAAAGAATGATACTTGGGAGTTGATAGATCTACCTAGTGGTAAAAAGGTTGTGGGTTGTAGATGGAATTTACCATCAAATATCAGTCAGATGGTAGCATAGAGAGGTACAAAGCAAGGTTAGTTGCTAAATGGTTTTTTTCACAAACCTATGGCATCGACTACCAGGAGACATTTGCTCCAGTAGCTAAATTGAACATTATAAGAGTACTTTTGTCTATTGTTGTCAACATGGACTGAAAACTACATCAGTTGGATGTAAAAAATGCCTTTTTAAATGGAAGTCTCAAAGAGGATGTGTACATGGAGGTTCCACCAGGATTAGAAGAACAAGTTTCCAGGAATACAGTTTGCAAGCTCAAAAAGTCTTTGTATGGCTTGAAACAGTCCCCAAGAGCTTGGTTTGATCGGTTTGCTAAAGCAGTAGTTCAAAATGGATTCACACAAAGCCAAGCAGATCATACACTTTTCAAGAAAAGTATATCAGAAGGTAAAGTCACTCTTCTAATAGTTTATGTAGATGACATAATTGTCACTGGTAATGATGATGAAGAAATAGAGAAACTAAAGAAAGATTTGGCAAGGGAGTTTGAGATCAAAGATCTAGGAACTAGGAGGCATTTCCTAGGTATGGAAGTTGTAAGATCCAAAGAAGGGCTTGTGATAAATCAACGAAAATATGTATTGGATCTTCTTGCCGAAACAGGGATGTTAGGATGTAAACCAAGTGACACTCCAATGGAACCAGGGCTAAGATTTAGCAAAGATGAAGCTGGAACTCCTACAAATAAAGAGACATATCAGAGACTTGTTGGTAAACTAATTTACCTTTCACTCACTCGACCAGACATTGCTTATTCTGTTAGCATTGTCAATTAGTATATGAGTGATTCCCAAGAGGAACATATGGAGGCTGCGACTCGAATTTTGAAGTTCCTAAAGTCTACACCAGGGGCAGGATTAATTTTCAAAAAGAGTCAAGATAGAAGTGTAAAAGTCTACACAGATGCGAGTTAGGCTGGAGAATTGACTGACAGAAGGTCTGTTAGTGGTTACTGCACCTATGTTTGGGATAATTTAGTCACATGGAGAAGCAAAAAGCAGGCTGTTGTGTCTCGAAGCAGTACTGAATCTGAATTTAGAGCGATGGCTCTAGGGATTTGTGAAGGGATGTGGATCAAGAAAGTACTCTCAGAACTTGACTTGAATAATGATCAAGGGTTTGAGGTTCTCAGCGAACCAATCAGCCATGAGTATAGCCAAGAACCCAATTCAACATGACAGGACAAAGCACATTGAGATAGACAGACATTTCATCTATGAGAAGGTTAACAATGGAGTAGCTAACCTGCAATATGTGCCTACAAAGAAGCAACTTGCAGATATCTTCACCAAATCTCTTCCAAAGGCAACCTTTGATGAAATTTCATCCAAACTGGGTATATACAATGTATATACACCAGTTTGAGGGGGAGTGTTGGTTATATTAATTAGGATAAATCTCCTATTCTATAGGATTTTATCATCTAAAGATAAAGATCTATTTTCTAGGAGCTTTATTAGTTTATTAGTTTATTTGTTTATCTTTATTGTTTATTAGAGACCTACAGTATGTAGGTTATTTAGTTTGCTGTAAACTCTTATTAGTGAAGTCTATTTAATAGACTCCAGTATTTTGAATAAAGAATTAAGTCGATAGAGAGTTCTTTAGTCTCTGTTTCAACAATAGAAGATAAGACTATCTAAACAATTTATATAAACACAAGTGTAAGTAGATAGTTCCTAGACAGACAAAGAAAAAACGTTTAGACGGTACCAATATCTACATTATCTTGCAGCTGGGACAACTGAGGCTGGCAACGGCTTGCCTTCGGTTGCTGTTGCTGTGACTCACTGCATTCCCCATTGCTCAATGGGGACTGCTGGGGATGTGATTGGCCAGGGAGAACCATGGGATCCACTGGATAACAGGGGAAGTAGGCATGGGACCTTGTATAATCTGCTTAAGGCAGCGAGGTGAGTTTCGTAAGGAAGAAAAATAGAAAGTTGGAGATATGAGAAGAAAAATATTGTTATCCCTCCAACTGGATTTTTTATATTTTTATTTACAAGTGATTGTAACATGTTATGCAAATCCTTCAGGGAGAGAATTTTTTAAGTATATGTAGACAAATTCATGAACTAAACAAGCATCTAAACTCATGATCTATAACGATGTATTATAAAAATAAATAAAATAGAAAATCACTGAGAAATATTATGTCCTGATACAAGATAAAAGACAGAATAAAAGATCTTTGAGGATTTGAACTCCTTTACTCACTTACCACCATCTACGGCAGCCTGCAATTGAGAGGATTGTAGTTGGATATTTTGCTGGTACTGCTGTAGACCATACGGTGGCCTGTAGCTCAAATGAGGCTGTTGTGACTGGCCTGGTGGCCCATTGATAATGGAGGCAGCAGGACCCATAGCTGAGTTCTTTTTGTGTTTCTTAGATGCATGCTTTTTGTGTTTGGGGGCTACATCTCCAGGAGGCTGAAAATGTGAATATCCTACAGAAAAGGGGAAAAAAGAAGTAAAGAGATGAAAAAAGGTACATAGTAGTTGTGGCAGAATGCAGCCAGATGGATGAAAATCTAGTACATAGGCAAATTGATGAAGAAACTAAATCTCAGAATCATGCAGAAAAATGCATGCTTCTAAACTCAGAACACGATGTAATAATGGATTCTTTAGTAAGGAAATAAAGAACCATTTAAGAAAGTAATGCCCTGATTACAAGTTAAAAGGCAATGCAACAGCATTTAATTGGCTGCTGCCCTGCTGCTGCTGCAGACCATATGGCTGCAGGCTGCTTGTGGTGCAACAGTGGCTGTTATGCATCAAAACTTCATGAGCTTTAGATGCAATCTTTTCTGTTCTGAAAAAGATGCACGATTTTTGTGTTTAGGGACCATGTCTTTAGGTGGTTAATAATAACGCCAATATCCTACAAAACCTTTACTGGAGTGATGAAAACAGATTGATTAAGATCAACAAAGTTTGGAGTCATTCAAATTTGTTTTTTCTGAGGTAGCGTGTTACTCTTGCAAGACCAGTAAACTTGTGAAAAATATAGTCATTTACATGTATAACATCAAAAACAAATAAATCATTACTAGATTTGAGGCATTTTAATGATTTCATGGGATATTATGCTACCCATTACCGCAAAGCCAAAACAACATAATCCCTTCTGAATGGCGTGTTTTGAAGTTTGTAATCAAATTAAAATGATCTTTGAACAGGAAAAAAGGAAAGGTGGATTTTAATAGCTTATAGCACCCATTCAAGAAAAAGTAAACAGCAATGATGAACATATTGCCTGTGCGAGATTGCAACTGGGAGAATTGTGGCTGATTGGTGCTCGGCTGCGGATGCTGTGACGGCTGAGGTAGATGATAATTCACAGGGGGCAACAGGGAGAACTGTGTCCACGTAGTGCTTGGTGCAGGTTGCGGCAATCGATAAGGTTGGCTATAGCCTGATGGAGGAAAGTACGGATAATGCTGATCAAAACCCAACTGACCCTGATGTATCTGGCCGGCACCTTCTACTGCACCACCCACTGGATAGAAAGGCCTGTGTCCACTATGCCTTGTGGCATAGTCTGTTGTAGATGGTTTGTATGAAGTTCCCACTAAGTGAATAAGTTTAAAGGGTAAATTCTTAAATACCAAAACAAAATTCTCATAATTGACATTAATCCAAAACAAAGGGCATTAATATTAGATGGATCATCATTGCACATATATATAAACTTCCATTTCTCAACATTAACCTACCAATTACAGAAGTACCCTACATTAGGTTTACTAGCTAGACTTCAATCATTTCATACTTCATTCAAGAGAAATTTAATGTGCACAAAAAGGCATCTATTGAAATTGAGCTCCCATTAAAAATGAAATTGAAACTTTCTAGATATCAATAAACCTAAAAACCAACCATCTATTCATATGGTGGAAATGCTAATCATTTGTATACTGGCTGCATTGGTTAGTTCTTCAAGGTAAAAATTAAAAAATGGCAAAGTAGTTGGTTTAACATAATACCTCATTTCACTGAGCATTTAATGTTCATCCACTACTTTTTGCATCTCTAGTAAAAATTTCGGAGAAATGACCTGAAAAGTAAGAAATAAGTGCTAATTCTGAACACATACCATTAATCTTTCTCGATTGTTCAATGCTCAAGCCGGCGGCAATCCAGTACTTCATGAATTTTTTCTTCACTCGTTTCATTAGATATACTATGTACTCTCCCTTCTTGTTGCACTTGCAGCAGTTCTCCCAGATGTATTGTATATCATTAAAAACGTCTTCTGCATTCATGTACTTTGTGCTATTTTCCAAATTACGACATATTGTACCAAAATCCATTGGTGTATCTATTACATTAGAGTAATCCTGTTTCTGGTAAACCACAACCAAAAAGGGAGGAAAGAGGGAGAGTGAGGGGAGAGAGAAAGTGAGATAAAGCAATATAACTGATAGGAGGGAACATGTATTCAACAGGTGCATTGTGCATAACATTATGAATGATAACTATGCAATTGAATCTTTTAATTTGTACTCTTTAGCCTACACAATAGAATAAAGTGAAACCAGTACTTTCAATATCATATCAATAAAAGTTTGGGGAAAGAAATACAAGGGGACAAGCAGGACATCAACTTAGTTTATAACCAAAGGTTGACCTTAGTCCCACAAAGATCACTAGAATAGAAAAAATGGCAATACAATTCATAAATTTCATAGCAATATAAACTTACAGGTTTTCCCGAAGCAACAGGATCTACAGGAACATTGACCGGTTGAGCCTCATCCATCTTCATAATGTTCTTAATGACCTAATAAGTTTAGAAAAATGGCAATACGTAAAAAATGCATTAAATATTTCAAAAATATTGATAACCGTGAACCAAGGCATTGTTCCATTAGCAGTTTGGAAGTACCTTTTCTTTCCTTCTCAAGCATTCAAAGTGTTAATGAAGCAATGCCTAAAAATTAGCAGTGATACAGATTCTCAGCATACCTCCAAAGCAGCTTTCAGTTCTTTCATATTGTAGCGAGGGTCCTGCGGAGGCAACCTAGATTCATCTTGCCTTTTACTGGAAGAACGCAAAACCCTGGCCGGCTTATCATCATCTTTCCTCCCTTTCTCCGGTACTTTACTTGCTTTCTGATTTCCATTGTCATGTCCTTTATTCGTCTTCCTTGATCTCCTATCAACTGATAATGAGTCATTAGAGCTATTTTCTCCAGCAATAAATGAATCGTCACTCTCACTTGAAGAGGACGACGAAGATGAATTACTCTTGGCCTCAGCAGGGTTTGAGTTGACTACTTCCAAATCATTTGAATCTGCAGAGACATCTTCTTGCCTATTTTGGTTAATAAAATTTAAAAATACTTCCTCACTTTGGTTCACTGTTTTTTCAATTAGGTTCACTGCCTTTTCAGTTTTGGCCAATGCAGCTGGTTTTCGGGCAGGGGGTTTCCTGCATGCTCGTTTTCGCTTCGTCCTCATTCTCTTTCAACTACTTACGAGATTCAAACACTTGACTCTTTCACTTCAAATACTGACAAAGAACAGAGATTGATTTACATCATTGCTCATGGTTATACACTATGGAAATAAAAAGAAAGTGAAGAAAAATTTGATCAAGCAAGGAACCATGAAAAAACGATTCTCCAGAAAACAGTAATTTCTCTCTAATTGCTATCTTAAGAGCTTCAACTTTCAATAGACTAAGTAATTCAGCCGATCAAAGCTATGCTATTGTCTAATTTTACAATGAATTGAAAGAGAGAGTTACCTTCGTAATATGAGATCCGAGTAAAATCGAGGAGGGGTGTTAGGGCTAAAATTTCGGAGGGAATTAGTTGGTCTCAAAGTGAAAACCCGATGGTACGAGTAGAATTCAGATGATAACCGTGACGATGAAGGATTTGCAACGCCGGTAAAAGTAGAATAAACTATAAAGGATTAAACCCTAAGTAAGATTTAGCGACGGTTTCAAGTAGACTTCCTTGCCGATTAGGGATGTAAAAGCAGTCTTTCGGATGGGTTTCAGGTCGATTATTATCAGGTCGGGTAAAATCGCATACAGATCATTTTAGGTTAATTTGATGTTTTGACTCGATTCGAGTCAGATGCGGGTTCATTTTAGGTCGGGTCCATTTCAGTTCAGGTTCATTTCAGGTCGGGTTTAAACGCTTCGTGTTCAAATCAGATAATTGATAGATTCATTTCAGGTCGGATAGATTTCAGTTTGGTTGCATTTCAGGTCGGGTTCATTTCAAGTCAGTTTTATTTCAGGTCAAATTAATTTGGATTTTAAATTCGTATTAATTAAATTTATTAAGTTTGAGTTTGGTACAAATAAGTAATTAAGTAAATAACCGATAAACTTTGGGTTAAAAGAATGATCATTCATTTCGAATTAATTATTTAATATCTAACGTCTTTAGCTAACATGAATCTCATTAAAAATAAATATTACGCACTAGACTAAACAAAAATATCATTGAATGATTCATATCTTAAAAATTGGACTAAATTATAAAAATTAAAAATTAATAAAAAATACACATTAAACTAAAAAAATAAAGTTTTAAATTAAAAATAATAAACATTAATAAAATAAAATATCATCTTATTAAAAACACTAAACTAAATTAGAAAAATAAATAGTAGTCAATTTAAAATAAAAATAAAGTTATAAGGACTAAATTACAAAAATTATAAATTAATAATAGTTAAATTCAATAAAAAATTAATTTTAATGTACTTTAATACATTATAATTTATATTTATACAATATAATTTAATACATTTTAAAAATGAAAATATAAAATTTATATTATATATAGTATATTCTATATATGTAATTTATAATATATATATAGAATGATAAAATATATATTATATATGAAAATATTGAATGTATAATATTATATATGTATATATATATATAATATTGTATGTATACTTATATATGTATGTATATATATTAATATATGTATATAATATATATATTAATATATATGTATATTTATATATATATGTATATATATTAAATATATACATTAATATATACTATATATATAATATAGTTTAATACAAATATAATATATTTATAATATATACTTTAATATATATAATATATACTTAAATATATATTAATATATGTATTTAATTTATTTATGAATTAATTTATGAATTAATGTATGTATATTATTAATTCTTTAAGCCCAACACTAATCCCATAAGTTCAAATCACTAAACTAGTTCTCTAGACTCTAAGATTAATTCTTCAATCAATTAACTAATTCCATATAATCAAATTGAAACAATTTTAAAATATATAATCTGATTTTAATTAAATGAGAAACAAATCGAATAAAAAATAAAACTTAAAACTTAATTTTCGATTGATCATAACCAAATTGAAATAATTGTAAAATAAGGTGTAGAGCGGTGCGAGATTCAATTTTTTAGACACGACCTATATAAAAATATAGCGAAATTTTTTACCCGACCTAGAGTAGTGTCAAATGAATATCTAAATCTAATCTCCTTTTTTTATATTTTTAATTGATTATATTTAATCAAAGTTTATTATTTGATAATAATAACAATAATAATCAAAATTTATTTATAATTCCCTCCAAGATTTGATCTTTTCACTCTTTTTTATATAATAATCAAAATTTATTTCTAATTCCCTCCAAGATTTTGGGAAACTTATATCCCTCCAAAATTTTTACACTAAAAGTAAATTAATTTCAAATTTAAAAAATAAGTGATTTATTTTTCTCCAAAATTTTATTTTTTCACTCTTTTTTATAAATTGTTTTGGTTAATTTAATTGAGTCGTAATTTAGATTAATTTAATAAAAATATAATTTGATTTTAGAATTCTTTTAATTATGTTTGTAATTTATGTTTTTATATTTTAATTTAGCTTAATTAATCTTAAGTTCAATAAGTTAATTTAACCTAATTAAATATTAGTTTAAAATTATAATTTTTAATAAAATATTAATTTAAAATTATAGTTTTTAATGAAATATTAATTTAAAAATTATAATTAAAATTAAATACATTATATGTCCTGTAAATATTAAGTTTTGTTAATATTACTTTAGGTCAATAACAAGTCGGGTCATTTATTAGGTCGGGTAAAATCAAGTCTCGGGTCGATTCAATCAGATAATATCGGTTATCTACCAGGTCAGACTCGGGTTCGGGGTAGTTTTAGTCGGATGTAGGTCGAGTTTCGGGTCCACATTAATAGGTTGAAATTGGGTTCGGGTCATTCTTGGTCGGATACAGTTCGGGTTCGGTTACTATAGTAACAGGTCCAACTCGGGTTCGGGTCAACAACAGTCGGATACAAATCGCGTTCGGGTCATTTTATCCTCGGGTCAAACCAGGTTCGGACTCGAACAGGTTTCAGTTAGGTTTTCAGGTCGGGTTAATTTTTTACATCCCTATTGCCGATGAGAAAAGGGGAAAATCTAACGGTCACGATTGATCGTTTCAGTTTCTGACGTGATTTTTCTTTTTAGTGAAAAAAAATTGTTACATTTTAATCCTTATCAATTTGTTACATTTTCATTATTGAATTAGGCCGTAAATGAATCGAGCGTTCATCGAATCATTCCGTAGAAAATTTATGGCATAAAGGTAATTTTCACCCTTAACGTTTATAATTTTTATCATTTTGGCCCTTATTCTTTTTTTGGATAAATTTAGCCCTTGACCTATGTCTTTTTAACAAATATATCATTTTTGTAACTACCATGATAATTGAACCGTTAAAAATTTAATAATGATGGCATGTCATATATATGTGATAATATATTTTAAATGACATAAAATCTAACATATTAAATATATACATATATATAGAATATAATTTTATTCCAATATAAAATATAAAACAATTAAAATTTAAATAAAATATTAAAAATTAATTAATTTCAAAACAAAAATTTACTAAATATTCTCGACCCTAACTAAATTAAAAGATCTTTGTAAAAACCCTAAACCTCCAATTTAGATTAAACACTAAAATACCTAAATCCTACACTAAAATAATAAAATTCCAATTGATTACTATCAAAATCCTTTATTTTTGATTCACCGGTAACAAACTCTACAAAGCTCTTCCTTTTCAGATTATATTCATACTTTTTTAGATAAAATTTTTATTTTACTATAGTTAGGGTTGAGAATGTTTAGTAGCCTATTGTTTTAGATTTAATTAATTTTTAATGAATAAAAAAATAATTTTTAATTTTTAATATTTCATTTGAATTTTAATTGTTTTATATTTTTATATTAGAATAAAACTATATTCCGTGTGTATGTATTTGATATATTAGATGTTAAGTCATTTAAAATATATTATCACATATATATGACATGTCATCATTATTAAATTTTTAATGGTTCAGTTATCATGATAGTTAAAAAATGAGATATTTGTCAAAAAAACATAGGTAAAGGGCTAAATTTATCCCAAAAAAAGAATGAGGGCTAAAATGATAGAAATTATAAACGTTAAAGGTGAAAATTATCTTTATGCCAAAATTTATTTATGTTCGTTTAATTAAATGAACGAACACACATGAAAAAGGGTTTGTTCAATCATTTGTGTTTGTGAACGTTTGATAATCTATTCGTTTATGTTCATTTAAATTTATTCATATATGTCTAGGTTGTTCATTATTCGATTAAACCTAACTATCTGACCAAATGAAAATAAAATTAGATAATCTATCAGATAATTTTAGGTTTCGAGTAATGATTAAGAATTTTTTAAAATTACAATTATCGATTAATTTGGTTTAAAATAGACTAATTGTCTGAATTAATTGAACTTACCAAAAATATCAAATATTTAACACATTATATATGTTTGTTTTTGTTTGTTTACATTCATTTGTATTCATTTGTGTTCGTTTATGTTCTTTTATCATGTTTACGAACAAACATGAACAAACACGAATAAGATACATTCCTTAATGAACGAACATGAACAAGAAATTTTGTGTTTGTTTATGTTCGTTTTCGTTCATTTATACCGTTAAAATTAAATGAACAAACATAAACACACCTTTATTTATGTTTGTTCAGTTCGTTTACAGGCCTACATTAAAGTTTGAACTATTTAGGATAAATTGATTGATTGGTCGACGAAAAGTCTCTCATTTGTGGAAAGAGTGATGTTAGCTAAATTTGTGTTATCTTCTATTTTGTATTATTCAATACAATCTATTTTTTTCCAAAAGGTGTGGTCTCAAAATAGAGAAAACCATTTGAAAATTTATTTAGGATACTACGGAAGAGATCATGAGGTGCACCTTATGAGTTGGCACAAGTTTGTTCTCCAATTCAATTTGGCGGTTTGAGTTTTAAGAGATTAGACAAGTAAAATGATATTTTTTTTATAAAAATAACTTTCAATCTTGGGCTCATCTGGTTAGTTATAGAGGTAAGCATTGAGAAAAAAATACAAATAGAGAGATTTTATTCTAGAGATAATTTATCGAGATTTTATTCTAGAGATAATTTATCGAGCGAAATATTTTCGTCTTTAGAGGGATATTAATTTAGTTTGAGTTCTGTATGGATAGTTTTGTTTAGATTATGAGAGATAGTCGATATGTGAATTTTTGACGAGATGCATGGTTAGGTGATGTCTAACCTTCGGTACATCATGTTATAGATCCGAGGGTTACTGTGATACTCCCTTTGATTACAGTGAGTACTATGATTGATCATTTGGGGTGTTGGAAATGACAAGTTTATGTCGCATACTGATGAATGTTCAAAAGTATTGTTTTATTACCTTTGTACTCATATTATTGCTAGAATTAAGCACCTTATTAGTTGCATTGTTAGTCATTCATTCATATTTACATAATTCTCTTAATTCTTGTATTTAATTTATATTTTGGTTAATTTCATGAAAAAAGATACTAAAGATGTATATTTTTGTGTGTGCAGGATAGGAATTGTCGAAGTAAGTGGGAGATTGTCATGACAATTGAGGTGAATTTCTAAAGGACATGCCAAACTACATGCCATGGCAATTAATCGGGATAATTACTTGAAGGAAAGCACGAAAATAAGGAATAAATCCCAAAGATTTGGATTACTACATAAGATTTGGTGGAGATAAAGATTTCAATTGGAGATGAGTTTTTAAGGAAAAGATAAAAGAGATTTATTATTTCTTTTATTTTATTTGTTTCCAAATTAAACTCCTCATTAATGGAGAATTGAAGAGAGATTTGTGAGGGGATTTTAGGGAAAGATTTATTATCTTTTTGATTATCTTATTCCTAGTTTAAACTCCTTTCCATCCACAAGCTTTGACCAAGCCAAGACTTATAAATAGAAGAGCATGGCATCAAGCTAAGGCATGAGTCGAATTTGTGAGTAAATTTTGAGACTAGAATTAGAGAGTCAATTTGGGATTATTCTTCGTATATCTTTAGATCCGAATTATGAATTGATGTAATTGGTTTAGGTTATTTTGTTTTGTGGTTGTGAGATACGATTTGGATTTTATCTAAGTATTTAAGTTGTTCTTAATCAAAGTTTGCTTATTCTTGGTATCTTATTTGGTTGAAGAGAGAATTGAGAAAGGACCTCGATAAACAATACATTTATCTAGATTCGAGAGAATTAGATTAACAAAACGAATAAGCATGGTCTTATCCAAATGCGTGAGAACTAATCCGGCTTAAGGATAAGTGCAAGATTTTAACGGCTAATAGGAGCACAGATTGGTTGTTGTACACCTTTGATTAACATAGGGATGTATCATCAAAGATTGTACAATTAACAGAGTTTCGAGTTAGGAATAACGAAGACCATTGAAGAACGCTTCGCCAAACTTTGAGGATAGTCGCCTAAATTACCCGAGCAATTCCCTCATCGCAATTGCCCAAGCATTCGAAGAACTGACTAGGGAATCCGATTGAACCCAATTGCTGAAACTAATTGAGTGGTGCGATCACTCATTTACAAAGAAGAATTCAATTCGGACATCACTCCACAACTAAGGATAATCCAACCTCTTCTCTCACCTATTCAATTTCATTTATTTTTCTTTAATTGTTTATTTTACTTATTCAATTGAACTCCTATTATCAACTTGTTTGTGAACATATACACTTGCACCGTTTTTATTTTATATTGTGATAACTTAAGCAAAGTGGCCCAAACCAATCCCTGTGAAGACGATATGTAATCTATACTATTACTTGCAACGTGTACACTTACACCGTTTGCGTTGTAGTAAAATCACGCAACAAGTTTTTGGCGCCGTTGTCGGGGATTGGCAATTTGTATTAGTTGTTTTTGTTATTGCATTTTTATTATTATTTTTACTAACCTATTTTCTTTTTATATTTTTACAAAAAAAAATTAGGTGTGCTTCAAGTTGAAGGAACTTCTATATGCAAGAAGAGAGAAAAAAATCTATTCGGGAGTTGATGTTGGAATATAGGAATAAATCAAATCAAGAATTTCTTAGATTAAATGATAATTACCTATGCCAACTAGGAGCAACCCAACAAGTTCATGCTAGGGTAATTTTTTTGTTCTTATTTGTGGAGAAAATCATTTGTCTAACAATTACCCGTACAATGCTGAAACATATGGCCACATAGAGGACCATAGATGAAACCAACATCAAAATCCTTCATAGTATGATCAAAACGCTCAAATTTTTTTTACCATGACAATTTTGTTGATGTTATAGACATGGCATGGCAATATAATCATTTTCAGGAGCATTCTAATTCTTTGGAGGAAAAAATTCAAGCATCCTTAGCTAGACTTGACAGATCAATAGAGGAGATTAAAGAGATACCAATGTCCATGGATGCAAGGATAGCTGCATTGGATGCGCCCTTGGAGGATTAAGAAGATCAATTGAGGAGTCCTATATATGCCATGAATAACATGCTCTAACAATCAATTCTTAAGGATACTGAAATCCCAACTCTAGAAGATAAGGAGGAACGCCTGAAATGTAACCCCCTCGACCCGGTCTAGACACCACACGACTCGAACGAGTTACACGGGGAATATCGAGGCTAATCTAGAGACTCGCCACGATAAAGAACCCTAAATTTTATTTTCATTTTATCTTATCTAGATGTTTTAATTAGATCTTACATGTTCATGCAAGGACTGAGTTCAATTGCAGCGGAAATCGATAAGAAACGAGTCATAATTTAACCCAACAAGTTGTAAGGACCTAATTGTAATTTTCTATAAATTTAAGTACCAATTATGAAATTAAAGTTATCAACATTTAATTAAGTTCATTATATGCTTGTAACTCAAATTTCAACTTAAAATAGTCTTTACAAGTAATTTAATTGCATGTTCAAAGTTTAGGGACTATTTCTAGCCTCCTAAGGTTTCATGACATTCTCTATATGCAAATTCACCTAAAAACACTTTAAGCATGTATTATGGCATATTAGCTAGATGCAATTCAACCTAGTTCACAACAATATATTCAACTCCAAAGAGTATGCTTCAACATCAACAATACTCAAATTCACACATAGGAATATCAAGAATCAAACTTAAAAATAACTATATTATAACTAAAGGAATATCAATAGACAATTCAAGTCAAATTCGTAAAGCTAATATCAACATAGATAAACATCAAACATGTATAAGAATACGACTACTACAAGTCTCGTCAATATAACAAAATTCTTAACATGACAACCCATCCCATTGCTCTCTCACTACTACTAATGTTATAAAGACATACTTGAGCTTTCACTTGGCGGTTACCTAGATCCTTGCTTCCCTTTGCTATCTCAACATTTTTTACTCTGCATTGCAAGGTAAATGAGAGGGTAAGCATAAGCTTAGTGAGTGAATAACATGTCATGCTCTTTATAAAACAAAACACCTTGCAATGCAGCCCATATTAAACTAATTTCATCAATTTAAAATAACATGTCATGCTCTTGATAAAACAAAACAAACATGGCTAACAACGCCACTTTTAAAACTCAGTAAGTGTCATCAAACCATGGCTAACAATGCCATCATTAAAATTTAGTAAAAACCTTTTTAAAATCACAAGCTTTAAAAGCTAAAACACAAGTCTTAGATGCTACTCACATAGCAATGCTTACACATGCATCTCAATGCATAAAGCTCAAGTCTTACATGCTAACAACATAGCAATGCTTAAATCACATGCATACCAATGCACAAAACCTCGCATGCATAATCCCATATACAACAAGTAAAAACCATGACACTTACCTTTAAAAAGTAAAAACATATATTGGTGCTAGTGATCCGATTTGTACTACTCCAAATCGTTAGGATAAACGGGCAACTGCATGTTAGTACTACTCCCAGAGCATGCGCATGTTGATACTACTCTCAACATGAATTATCTCACCTTGGTTTCCGGTGACAGTACTACTCCGATCAATCCGTATGTGACAGTACTACTCCCATCACATAGCATTAGAATAAAAGGCAAAATGCAACACACAAGGAATTTAAACACGTACGACTTTTGAATATTTATAGTGCACTCTAGACCCTATTGATCGATCAACTTATCCCATAAGGTTCATCACTTAACTAGCCAATATATTCTCAAAATCAATGCTCAAAACATAATTCAAAACAGAATTCAAATCGCATGCATCCCACATTTTACGCATTACTTGTAAAAAAACTGATAAAACCACTTTTATCTTATTTTTCAAAACAAAACCGTGAGAACAATGAATGCATATAAAATCTCTTTAAAAACAGTTTCATGAGCATTTATATACATGCATAATCACATATGCACAACATAACAAGAGCATGACAAATAACGTTATAAAAACAAGGTATAATATGAGAACCTTTAAGAAAGCAAAACTTTAAACTTACTTCCGAGTATAGGGAGTTTTTTCACACCTTCCCTACACCCCCAAACCTTTGAAAACACATTTAAAAATATGCCAAATCGGCAACCCTCATAATCCACTCACCGATAACCGAAACTTGCTCGACAAGTCACCAATTCGATCCAAAACTTCTTCAAACGTAATCACCAACTTCTTATCCTGTTTCAACCATAAAAAACTAAAGATTTAGTGCTCCTAATCTCACAAAACAAACCCCAAGTCGAACTCCCACTCAACAACCCTTAAAACCTATCAAAACCTTAACCGAAAACTTTCCGAAAACTACCAAACTTCTCCTAAACCTATAGTCCGGGATTATATATGTTTAAAACATGGTATAAACATTATAATACATTCAAAATCATGAATTTAGGATTCAAAAACAGCGGATCAAAATCCTTGAACGAAAATTGGGATTTTTAGTTGAAAAACTGATTTTTATGAAATTAAAGAATTAAAAAAAAAACTCCAAGCCAATAACTTGGGAATTTCAGTAAAGAACTTTATTTTTCTAGAGGATTGATGAAATCTCACCTCCAAAACTGATCCAATCGCTTTCCGGGTTTTAAAACGAGAAAACGATGAGAAAACAAGAAAATTTAAAGAATAAAAGTTATTATAATTATTAGAAACGAATTTAATTGAAAAAGAATGAGTTTTTACCTTGAAAACTTGATGAACGACTGCCTCAAAGAGGGAAAACGAAAATTAGAAAAATATGTGATATTTAGGTTAATTGAAAAGGGTTTTAAGAGTTTAAAATTAAGTTTAATTAAGTTATTTAATTTAAAATAGGTTTTGGGTTTAATTAATTAAAATTTGGAAAGATTAGACCAGTTAGGATTATAATTGGATCAAAGCCCCTTAAAGATTCAAAGTTTTGGCTTGTTTTATAATTTTTTCTTCAAAGTTTTCAATTTTTACAAAATGGTCACCAATTTCTAAATCCTATGGATTTAAGGGTAAATTTTCAAAATTGATTTGATCAAAGTCAAATATATGTTAAATAAGAATTTTAGGATATTTTTCTTCAATTTATTTTGATTAAAAACTATTTTTTAAGTATTTAATCCCGAACTAGGCTAAACCGGCTCACTAACTTCTAAGCCCATTTTTGGGGTATTACATGAAACCTCTAAATCGAGAACATGTTGATGAGAAAGACTTTCCAACGTTGGATGAGTCTAAACAAATAATTGCCACGACAATTGAGAATCCTGAACAGAGCAAGGTCACGATAAAATTTAGAGAATTTGAGGAAAGTAATACTACAACAAATTTTGAGGAGTCTAATTTCCAGGATTTTACAACAACGTTGATGCTGAAGCAAGAATCTGTGGATTACTCTTACCTACAGTTGCTAGGGTAATTGTAGAACGACATGCTCGATCAACAAGATGGCGATACTTTGTTAATGGATATGAGACGGTAATGAATGAACCTTTTGAATTTTGAAATCTTTCAAAACTCACCTCTTCCATTGTAGATATCTTCTGAGGAGTCAACGTTACAAGATTTGAAGCCATCAAAAGTAAGATATGATTGTTTGGGAAACGATACTCTACCCTTGGTTCTTCCCTCCAAAATTAGTCATACTAAAATCTCTATTGATGGTGATATTTGAGAAAGCTCAGAAACACGGTAGGTTGATACTTTAAGACTTCAAGAAAAATGAATCTACACTTGACTTACACAGAATCTTGGCAAAAGTTTGCCAGGACAATTGGCTTGAGCAACAATTGCCATGACAACGAAGGCTATATCGAACTGTGATGGAGATCAACAAGAATGAGATAATTCAGTGTTTGGATGTTGATATAATTTTTTCTAAAAATTTATTTATGCCTTCAGAAACAATATTAAGGTGGAGGATATGTATGGACTACAATTGAACACGAAAGAAAGACACCTCTACCATGATAATACAAAGAGGAATAACTGTACTCATATTGGCCCATATCTTTTTGGGTAGAATTTTCACTCGATAGAGGGTGCAGAAAGAATATAAAAAAATATCAAAAACAACCCTCCTCAAGTTCTTTATATTTTCATTTAATATCATTTTTATCTTTTATCTTTTGTTTATTTGTTTAAGGATAAGAGTTTTAAGGAAAAGGAGTTGGGCTTAAACTGATTCCTTCTCAATTAGTTTATCTTTTTTATACTTTTTTCCTCTTGAAACCTTAAGTTTTTCTTGTTTATTTAGTTTTTCCAATCAATAACCCACAAGAACCTCATAACCATGCCTGAAGCAAGTTTTTCCCAATCACTCGAGTCTCCTTACTGGCGATTTACATCTCCATTAATCGAAAGCCGATCTCTAATTGGAAAATATCTCATGGGTAAGTAAATTCTATCTGCATATTTCAAATCAAGATAACCCTTTTGTTTTTGTGCAAGTTAAAGCAATTCTTATTGATGTCGCTATCATCAACACATACTGTGGATGTAACACCCTCGCCCGGGGTTAGGAGACGGGAACGTCATCGAACTTACCACTCGAACTTAAATCGAACATTGTATTCAATATCTAAAACAATTCAATTATTTGTATAACATTATAATTAAATTTCTTCATCAAATATCGGGCCGACTTAAAACTTTTTCAAGTTAAGCTTAACTCACATTTTCGGTTATAGTTCACTAATTACACAATCTCGAATTCTAGTCACAATCGAAATTATTTTTAAAACCTCTAACCATATTTTATTGGTTTAGTAATTCTTAATATGTTATTTTCAACCTATAAATTTTAATTCTCAAAATTGGACCAAAATGACTAGGGGTATCGATACCCCCTTACAAAGGTATTGAACCCTAGTTCGATACCAGTCAACTGTGTTGACTTAAGGCTAGAGTATCCTAGTTCGATACTGGTATCGAACCAGGGAGCCCATTGGAAGACTTGGTGTCGAACCAAGCATCGAAACGGGTCTGGCTCGTTGACTCGTTGATTAAAGGCTATGGTAGCCTGATTCGATACGAGTATCGAACCGAAAAGCTCACTGGACAACTTGGTATCGAGACCGATATCGAACCAAGTTGCTATTGTTAAGGGGTATCGATACACATGGGGTTGGTATCAATACCCCTGCTCGAAATGACAGGTTTAAAGCTTCTAAATCACTTAGACATTAACCAAAAGACCATCTATATGGTCTCAAACCATCCATAAACCTTAAGGGACAATTCCAACATGTTTAGGCATCAATAACCATTCACCATTACTATCATTTTGTCAAGCCATTCTAAACTAATGTTCATGAGCTTTCAACATGCCAAATCTATTATTTCTAATCAAATGGCCATTCATATTGTCATATGCCATCTAACAAGTTAGCTAATCTTTATGTCATGCATTTTCACTATGCATCTAGCATACCCGAGGTGTAGTCTTAAGGATTCTCATGTTATCCTACTAGGTTCCATGTTTCACATGCCAATATAATCACTTACATACCACATGCATATTAAAAATTCTCACATATTCAAGCCAAAGCCAAAACTCAAAATGCATGTAGTTAACCTAATCACACTAGGCCTTAAGGCTTACATACCAATTACAATTATCGAGGTTAGCATACACAAAACATGAGCCAATATCGAATGCATGGAACTAAGCAAATTGGATCACTATGTCACCTTAAGCTAAGAGTTATCAAAGGTTACAAAATACCATACTTTTCTTGCTTGGTGTCCGTGCTTGCACCCGATCTCAAATTAGCTCCTTTGCTCGATAACCTGTTGTTTTGGGAAGGAGGAAACAAACGGTGGTAAGTACTTACGAAGTACTTAGTGAGGCAGCCTTAAGTCTAACCAATTTAGACATTAAACATATAAAAAGTAACATGCTCCAGGTAAGCAATTAAACAAAATCATGGTAACAATTCAATCAATGTACAAAGAGTAGCAATCTCCGAATAACATGCTTATCATGATGTCATGCTTGTCATGCTTATTATGCCTCTTAGCATACGATCTAAGTTCACAACTACATGCTTAAATACCAACTAGCATATTTAAATTCATGTGTCTCCATAACAATTCGTAGCCAAATGCTCGATGACAAATCATAATCAAATGCTCAATGGCAAGTCATAATCAAATGCTCAATGGCAAATCATAATCGAATGCTCAATAGCAATTTCGTATCCAAATTCAAATGCTTCATAAGCAATACATTTACAAATAGCTTTCTCACTTTAAGCCTTAACTCTCGAATTAGTTTCGGATGATTGCCTTGGTATAGTTAGACTAGGTAAGTAAGTCGTCAAAAGTGCCACAAAGGCACTGACAGAAGTACCACTAAGGTACTAACAAAAGTGTCATGTGTCAAAAGTGCGCGTTTAGTGCAAGTGGACACATCGCAAGTAATAAGTGATAAGTATTTATCGAGTTATCGTCTCCTCAGGGACCGGTATACTTAATATGCTCTCTTTATCTTCTTGCTCTGTAGAAAAATAAAAACACAAGTGAATGGGTGTGATTTATTAAACTAAGGTAATTGAATAAAAATAAAAGAGTCGAAATATTAGAGAGAGAGATGGGCCAGGATCCAGTTGTATTGTATTGTGGACTTGATTGACTTGTCTTTATCCAATGCAATCGCATATCTCTACCTCAGCAGCACTGCAGTTTACTGCCTGGGCAGCGATAACGCTGTCTGCCGCGGCAATCCCTTGCTCGTGGGCAGACTTTACCAAAGTTCGGCAAAGTGTCCTTGAATGACTCCGCTTATCCCTAAGTCAGAGTGCTGTTGATGACTAGTCCTTGATGATACCTCCCGGCGTGAACCAATTATACTCACCAACCAATCTCACACTTCTTTTAGCCGCTGAAACTCTTAACCTATCCCTAAGCCGAGTTAGTATTTCGCGATTGAAACACCGTACTTACCCCTTTCGTGAATCTAACTCTCCCGAGCTTAGATAAATGGATTACTCACAAACTTCCCTCCCGGGCTTGAATGCAAGAACAAAGAATAACAAAGGATAAGCAAACCTTGATAATTCTTATTGCATTGAATGAAAGATAAAGTACAATCTCCTCTCACAAATACTCCACAACCTTCACCTAAACCCTATGAAGGTTTTAGAACATGATGGAGAGGAAAGAAACAAGAGTAGAAGTCGACTCTCCCTAGGTATTTCGATATTTGATACATTGGGTGGCTAGGTCTTTATATAGGCTAGACCTAGGGCAAACCTTTCCTATGTAGAATACAACTTGGAGTAGGGAACAAGTCAAGTACATAATAATATTATATTTCCAAGTTTGAATTTGGCTGAGGAGGCTTTCCCGCGTGGTCTTCCTTTGGGCTTTTCCTTGCGCTAGCCAGCTCCGAATCATGGGCTTCAAGTCCAGACACGTTCCTTGGATTTTTGTCTTTCCATCGCCTATCACTTTGCTTCCTGTCTTCCTGCTGCTACCTCGGCATCAGGTCCTGCCTCGACCTTGTCTCTGCCGCGGCACTGGTTCTCCTGCATAGATATGAAAACACAGTAAAACGTGTCTTTTTCTATAAATATTATCTATTTAAGTATAACTTCTAAATATATCACATTAAGCACATGCATTGGTTCAAGTGGGTGAATATTTGGTGATAAATGCCGATAAAAGGAGTATAAAGTGATAGTGTGTTGAGCACTTATCAAAAAGATACCCACGATATCTAACAAATGGTGACTAACCACCAAATCAAAGGTACCCATAGTACCGAACAGAAGTAGCGAAGTACTAAACAGAAGTACCGAAGTACTAACAAATGAGCTCAGACCCTAGGCATGCCGTACTACCTATGACCAACTATCGACCAAGGCTCAATCAGAGTTTCAGATTCATTTGATCTTTCCAATTTGTGTTAATCAAGTTCCTTATCACAAGCGATGTTCACAACATGCTAATAACAAAAACATTTATGTCATGCTATCATACCAAAAGCATTATTCATGCTATCAAACCATAAGCATTATTCATGCTATCAAACCAAAAGCATATATGTATCATGCTATTATCAAGGCATACATATCATGTTACCAAACAAATAATCAAACCATCATATACATGCCTCATGAATGACTCACATACCTGGCATCCGTAGCCGCGTGCCATTTCTTACCTCGGCATTTCCAAGCTATGCAAAATGTACTAAGCTAGTTTAACCATCTAGCATACAATCATGGCATCAAACAAGTTATTTAACATTTAATGCTCCCCTTGTTACCAAATATATTATTAGTCCGATTACATTACAAATCAAATAACAAAAGGGATGGTTAGGACCTAGTCCTAACCCTAAGGTTTGCCACACTCACAATGGTTCCAAGCAATTCAGGGATTGTAGATCGCGATCCCTTTGCCCCTTTTTCTAGCTTGCTTGAGCCTTTCTTCTTCTTCAATATTTTCTTCTCTTTGGTTATCTAGTAATCCATATACAAATATAAATTCATTAGAACATATCATAATCACTTAATTCGAGTGAAATTAAGCTTTAACTAATGTAAACATGCACATTTGTTCGTTAGGGACAACTTTGCTACCCTTTCGTAATTCGATCATAACTCCTAGATCCCATATCCGAATCGATCTTATTTTATATCGTTAGAAAGATAAGAAGATCCTCTACAAGGAAAATTTAACCTTACATTTTAATTCTTTCCCGGTCAGTACCAGAATTCATTCGAAACAGATCTGTCTAGATTCGGGGCTGTTCGGACAACCCTTACGGAAAAGCTTATAACTTTCTCTACAAAATTTCGATCAAGTTTCCGTAAATTTTCACTTAAACTATATGTATGGGAGTATTCTAATTCAAAATTTCATCTCCTAAATCCATCAAATACGACCTAGGGAATATTTCCAAGAGAGCTACCTGAAATTGCATTTTCTAGGCCATTTGACTAGTTTTCATTTCATGGCTTTAATCCATAACCCAACTTAATCTCATGATTTTTCCATCATACCAAGAATGAAATTAAAATAAAATAATCCCCTATTTCATCATCTTATCAAATCAAATACCACAATTAACATATCTACAAAAACTGAATTTCCAAGCTTTCTAATCTATTGTTCATGCTTCAAAAGCTAAACCCAAGCAAATGTAATCCTTCAATTAAGTTTCTATCAACATAATTAACTTGAAAATATCATGGAATAATCAAAACCCAAAAGTTCCAAAACCCTAAAATTTTCAGTTATGGAGAGATGAACTTACCAAGGTCTTTAGACTTGAATTTCTAGACCAAATGCCTAACCATGCAAGGATTTGGAGCTAGCTTCCTTAAGCCACCATGGAATTTTCTCTCCTTACCCTTTTCTTTCTTTCTCTCGTGAAAAATGGGGGGGGGGGGGTAATGAGGCAGAATGACTGATTTTGTTTGCTAAATTAAGGGTGCAAAATGACCATTTTGCCCTTAATGATGCACCTAGACTTGGTTTATTACGAAGGGTAGTTTAGGGAACTCTTATATTTTCGATGCAAACTCCAAATTTATCACTTAATTTAATTGAGTACCTTACTTCTAATCCAATTAACATGTAATTCGATTTAATTTACAATTTATTTGAATCATTTTACTAACCTAATTTTTAGGGTGTTACAGTGGACTCTATGTTGAAAAGGATGAACATGTCGAGTTTTTTGGGAGTGAAGAAACCAACAGATAAGTCCTCTACCCTAGACATGGCCCAGACAACGAACATTGCCTCGACAAGTGCACATGCCTCGGAAAGTATTCATGGAATTGTCGAAAATCCTTAGTCTCTTGACACAACCTTCAGAAGTGTTATCCCTGACATCTATCCTAGAACAACATTGTCGTAGCAATTGCTGACCACATCAAGATTACAATTGAACGACAATGAATGATGCCCAGGCAAGTGGAGATGCACTACTCTTTTGTGCGATTCTTGAAAGAGAACACTATAGGTCATACGCATTCAACCACAACGATGAAAAACGAAAATTAAATCCACGACAAGAAGAATATTATTAACTCAAGGTGACGACCTTTCTAATTGACTCATTTGTATTTTCATTTTTTTACTTTTTCTTGCATGCATTGAGGACAATGCTTCACTCGAGTTTTTGGGGTTGTCATTGTTAATTTTATTTTCATTTTCATTCTTTTTTATCTTTTGTTGCATATATCAGTTGTCATACCATTTACTTGTTAGAACTACTATCAATTTGATATGCAAGTCTCTATCAATTAACAAGTCACAACTGTGTCAATTACATAGAGTATCATAGCGAAAATTCAAATAATTTTTATGTTAATCCTCAAGTCTAAGGTTCTCTACCCTAAATGTCGTGGCAATCAACTCATCATAGATTTTCACATCAAATTGATAGTAGTTCTAACAAGTAAATGGTATGGCAAGTGATATATGCCACTAAAGATGAAAAATGAATAAAAATGAAAATAAAATTAACAATGACAAACCCCAAAACTTGAGTGAAGCATTATCCTCAATGCATGCAAGAAAAAGTAAAAAAATGAAAATGAAAATGAGTCAATTAGAAAGGTCGTCACCTTGAGTTAATAATTTCCTTCTTGTCGTGGATGTAATTTTATTTCTTCGTTCCTGTGGTTGAATGCGTGTGACCTGTAATGTGCTCTTTCATAAATCAAACAAAAGAGTATTACATCTTCACTTGCCTAGGCATCATGTATTGCCGTTCAATTATAATCTTGATGTGGTCAGCAATTGCTATGGCAATGTTGTGCTGGGATAGATATCAAAGATAACACTTCTGAAGGTTGTTTCAAAAGACTAAGTATTTTCGACAATTCCATGAATACTTACCGAGGCATGTGCACTTGTTGCGACAATGTTCGTTGTCTGGGTCATGTCTAGAGCAAAGGACTTATTTTTTGGTTTCTTCTCTCCCAACAAACTCGACATGTTTATCCTCTTTAACATAGATTATACAGTATGTGTTGATGATAGAGGCATAAACAAGAATTGCTCTACCTTGCACAAAAACAAAAGGGTTATCTTGATTTATAACATGAAAATAGAATTTACTAACCCATGAGATATTTTCCAATTAGATATTGCCTTTCAATTAATGGGGATGTAAATCGCTAGTAAGGAGACTCGAGTGATTGACAAGAACTTGCTTCGGGCATGTTTAAGAGGTTCTTGTGGGTTATTGATTGGAAAAACTAAATAAACAAAAAGAAATTAAGAGTTCAAGAGGAAACAAGTATAGAAAGATGAACTAATTGAGAAGAAATCAGTTTAAGCCCAAATTATTTTCCTTGAAACTCTTATCCTGAAACAAATAAACAAAAGATAAATATCAAAATAAAAGATAAAAATGATATTAAATGAAAATTTAAAGAACTTGAGGAGGTTCGTTTTCAATATTTCTTATAATCCATTCGCACCCTCTATCAAGTGACAATTCTGCCCAAAAAGATATGGGCCAATATAGGTACGACGATTCCTCTTTGCATTATCATGGTGGAGGTGTCTTTCTTTTGTGTTTCCTTGTAGTCCATACATATCCTCCACCTTGATATTGTTCCTGAAGGCATAAGTAAATTATTAGAAAAAAAAATATATCAACATCCAACCATTTAATTACCTCATTATCGTTGATATCTATAATGGTTGGATATAACCTTCGTCGTCGTGGCAATTGTTGTTCAAGCCAATTATCGTGGCAATCTTCTTCCAAGATTCTGTGTAAGTCAAGCGAAGGTTCATCTTTCTCGAAGTCTTTAAGCATCAACCCATCGTGTTCTTTAGTTTTCTCAAAAATCTCCATCAGTAGAGATTTTGAAGTGGCAATGATATTGGAGGGAATCACCAAGGATAGAGTATTTTCTCCCAAACAATCATATCTTACTTTTGATGGCTTCAAATCTTGCATCATTGATTCCTCAAAAGATACCTACAATGGAGGATGTGAGTTCTGAAAGAATTCAAAAGGTTCCTCCATTACCTTCTCATATTTCATTAACAAGGCATCGCCGTCTTTTTGATCGAGCATGTCATCATGCAATTGCCCAGACATTTGTGGGTAAGAGTAATCCACAGAATCAGACTCCTTAAAATTTACTATAGCATTACTCTCCTCGACCTCACAGAATTTTATTGTGATATCGCTCTGTTCAAGCTTCTCAATTGTTGTGGCAATTATTTCTTTAGGCTCATCCGATGTCATCTCCAAAAAAATAATACCTTAATTTTAATGCCTTAAAATCTTATAACTTTGATTCCTCAAAAGATATATGCAATGAAAGAGGTGATTTTTTAAAGAATTCAAAAGTTTCATTCATTACCTTTTCATATTCTATTAACAAAGTATAACCAAATTTTTGATTGAGCATGTCGTCATGCAAATGCCCTAGCAATTGTAGGTGAGAGTAATCCATAGATTTCTGCTTCAGCATCAGTGTTGTTGTAACATCTTGGGAATCAGGCTCCTCAGAAATTGTTGTAGCATTAGTCTCCTCAGCCTCATTGAATGTTATTGTGATATTGCCCTGTTCAGGCTTCTCAAATGCTGTGACAATTATTTATTTAGGTTCATTGATAAGTGTCTAAAAGTCCTAATTTTTATATCATTTTCCCACTCGTTTATTGCTAATAAAGAACAGATTTAAGGGCAATATTGGATAATTCTGCTTATTTTCCATATTTCATCATCCAAACACTTAAATCATGAATTTATCTATTATTTGGCATAAAACAGATGCATTTGATGGTTTTCTTTCCTAGGAAAGAAACCACATCATAGGAATGGCCAAACAAGAAGACGGATGTTGGAAAAGAAGCTGAAATACAGATGAAGCACCCGCCACTGCAACACTTTGGATGCCACGGCAGCAGATTGAAGATGACAAGTGGTGCTCGACAGAAAGAGAAAAAGATGTCGAAGATAACAGACAAAGAGCGAGAAAAATATGGAGCCGATTTGAGGAGTCAAGCCCTAGTCAAAGTCAAATATGGGAAAGAAGAGTTATTTTAGGAAATAGAATAAAGTGTTATAGTTTAATTAGGAGTTGTATTTTTTCCCTTTTAGAATCCTTTCCTTGCATGAAAAACTTTAACCTAGGGCTTGGCCTATATAAGCCACTCATTAGGGCTAGATATCGATAGACGGGGAGAGTCGGAATCCCATAGCATAAACCCTTAGCCGCCGACTACACCATGTTCTAAAATCCTCTCGAGGTTTAGGTTGTTTGTGGAGTAGTTGGGGAAAAAAGTTGTATTATACTTGATATTTATTAATACAAACCTATTTTCATAGTTTGTTCTCTCTTGACAATCACTCTTCTTTGCATATGAGCTCAAGATGATAGTATGTGAAGAAAAATCTATTTGTCTAATATCGGGAGAGTTAGGCTCACGAAATGAGAGAATACGGCCTTTGCTCAAGGGCATTAACTAATCCGGCTTAGAGATAAACCGCCTAGGATTTTAGCGACTAAAATGACGCATGTGTTTGGTTGTTATTCATCCTTTATTAACGCCAGGAGGTATCATCAAGACATGAGTTTCAACATCTCTTTTCGCTTAGGGATAAGGAGGAGACATACAAGGATGCTCTGTCGAACTATGGAAAGTTGAATTGTCGACAAGGCATAACCTCGCCTAGGCAGATGCGGCGACGCTTAGTGCGACCCGCTGAGGCGGCAAGTCAACCCATTGCATTAATAAGTGGATAATTAGTACAACTGTATTCTTCTCTGCAAAGCACTCAACCTGGACTCACTTCTATCATTCTTATTCTCTTCTTTTACTTAGTTTTTAAGATAGTTAATTTAGTTAATTCAATCATCCAATTATTTGTGTTTTTACTTTTCTTAGTGCAAGATTAAGAAGTAGTGAATTCGAACCAATACCTTTGGGTTCGACAATCTTAAATACTACAATTTGGCGAAAGATGGAATTACATAGGACTTCTGAGCCTTCACCAGATTTGGCGCCGTTGCCGGGGATTGATGCTCAACTTTACAGCCAAGTATTTCTGCACTCTTTTTATTTTTATTTTTATTTTTTTCTTTTAAAGTTTTTTTCTTGTTGTATGACCAGGTCCAATCCATCTGTAGACAATTATCCTTTTGATCCTGAAATCGAGAGAACCACAAGACGTCTACGACAAAGGCTCCGCAAAAGGATGAACGCAGTACCTGGGCAGTAGGGAAACGCTGGTTTGAATGCCGCCGCGACAGACAACCAAGGCGCATTCGCAGTTTTTAATCCTGCCAATCTGCCTCGATAGGAGTGACCACACACTATCCTTGATTATTTGGAGGAAGATTTGGATGGATTAACTCCTGCCATAGTTATGCCTGATATAAAGGCAGAACATTTTGAAATAAAATCGTTCATGTTCAACATGATCAACACTCTAGGATAGTTTGGAGGATCGGACAACAAAGATGCTCGACAACATCTTAATTCCTTTTTGGAAATTTGCAATTCATTCAAGCTGCTGGGAGTCTCTGCCGACATCATGAAATTAAAATTGTTTCCCTATTCACTGAGGTATAGGGCAAAATCTTGGTTAAACAATCTTCAGTCTGGATCGTTGAACTCATGGACAGAGCTATGCCGAAGCTTTCTTTCCCGCTTCAGTTACACCAACATGACTGATAAGTTGAGAAAAGATATCACATCCTTCAGGCAAGATGAAGACGAATCGATGTATGAGGCTTGGGAAAGATACAGAGAATTATACCGAAAATGCCCCATGAATGGTTTGCCCGAGTGAACACAAGTATCAATCTTCTATAATGCAGTTAACACCCCAACGAGAATGATGCTTGATGCTTCCTCCAACGGCACACTTCTAGACCACCCACCCTACGAGAGTTTAGAGATTCTGGATAGGTTAGCAAAGAATGATTATCAGCACCCAACCACTAGGCGAGGCATAACAAGGCGAGGTATGACGACTTCTGACTCTTCAGATTCTATCCTAACAAATATGGTAAAGGACCTGCAAAAACCGAGCCATGTTTGAGAAGTAAAAACAATTGTTGTTTTTTGTGAAACATGCGGTGACAATCATGACTCGAACGCATGCCTGCAGAATCCAGAATCAACTTTCTATGTTGGGAATTTCAATATGAATAATATGACCAACAATTATAACCCCGCATTGAGAAAGCACCCAAACTTCTCATGGAGTAACCCTAACAATACACTAAACCCGCAACATCAAACTGTGCAAAACCAGCAGAACAAAACAGTTCAGCAGCAGATGCCACAACAAGCACTGTCGCTGCAGCAACAAACAGATGTTCAAACATTGGAAAACACGTTGCAAACATTCATGGCTCAGACTGGTGCCTATATTGCAAACACCAATAAGTTCATCTAGAGAGCCGATACATTCATGGACAAAGCAGAGATGAGAATACAAAATAATGAATCTGGTCTCAAAATGCTAGAAATATCAGTAGGAAAGATGGCATATCAGATGAAAAGTCGACCTATAGGAGGTTTACCTAGCGATACTGAAGTCACTAAAACCGGTCCTTATGAACAGTGTAAGGCCATATCCACCAGAAGTGGATTACAACTAAAGGACCCCGAAATACCTACTCAGACAGTAGGTAATACCCCTGAGACAGTAGCCCCAAAAGAAGCTACTGAAGAAAAACCTGAGGCATAGGAACCAGCAGATGCTATCGATGCTGATGCCGTAGAAGTGGATGTCGTAACCGCACCACATATATGATTTCAATGCTCTGAAAGGATCGAGGATTTGCGATTACCACCACCATTCCCTCAAAGGTTGAAACAACAAAAGCAAGAATACCAATTTAAGAAATTCTTATACATCCTTAAAAAGGTACATATCAATATACCTTTGGTAGAGAAAATTAAACAAATGCCCAACTATGCCAAGTTCCTTAAGGACATCATATCCAAGAGGACAAAAATTGAGGAATTTGAAACTGTTTCCGCAACAGAAGGGTGTGTGGCAATGCTGCACAATAAGGCCACGGCCAAAAGAAAATATCTTGATAGTTTTATCATACCTTGTTCCATCGGAGATCAATATGTGGACAAGACATTGTGTGACTTAGGTGCCAACATTAATCTAATGCCTAAGTCAGTTTTCCAAAAGCTAGGCATCGGGCAGGCAAAACCAACCACAGTGATGCTGCAACTGGCAGACCGCTCTTATGTGTAACTGGAAGGAAAGATAGAAGATATCCTGGTAAGAGTGGATAAATTTATATTTTCTACTGATTTCTTAATTTTAGATTGTGAAGCAGATGAAAATGCTCCAATCATCTTCGGAAGGTTGTTCCTAGCCACAGGCAGAACATTGATTGATTGTGAAAAAGGAAAATTGGTCATAAGGGTCAATGACCAACAAGTAAAGATCAATGTTTTCAAGACTCTAAGGCATCCGGATGAGCCAGACGAGTGTCAGAAAATCGAGGTAAAAATCTGAATTTAACTTCGATGCAGAGACGAACTGCCTAGACAAGACCCGCCAAGGCAACCACTGCCAAGGAAGCGTACCCCTTGACCAGAAGCATACACGAAAGAAGCCACCTGACAAGGAGGCTCTGACTTGATCATCACATCATCCTCCATTAAAAAAGGAGAAGATGGTTGCTGCTGGAGATGCATTCCACTACACTCCACCAGTAACCTAATTTCTATCTTACTATCTTTAATTTACTTTTATGTTTTAGTATTTAGATTTCAATTCTTTGCAATTTAGTTTTAGAATTTTTATATTTTTCATAGTTTTTATTATTTTCAATTTTTAGGTACAATGAAAGAAGAATAAAGGTAGGTAAGCAGCCCAATTAATTAGCGGCCCAACCCAAGAGGAAGAAAAATTCTCGGCGGGAATTATACCGCCCAAATTCAAAGGCCGCGTCGATTCTGGTGCCAATGGATGCCAACTGGAATTGTGTGGTGTGCACGCAAGCGGTCATTAATCATGCCCGCTTCCTCAATTGTTGTGCCGCCCTTGCCTATATAATCAAGGGCAAATGTTATTTCCCTTCACTCTTTTTTCTTCTTATCGTTATTCTGTGCAACTTTCTTCTCTTCTTCTCCACAAAATATCGATGGCCAACCAACCACAAAATTCTGCCAGAGCGGCAACAAATTACCGACGTTTTGCAACCCGTGAAGTCGAACAAGAATATCAACTCGTCTTCCAAAATCGCAAAATTTTGGAAGAACAAGGCTTCTACTACACAGAGGAGGAGGATCTCGACATTGAGACGTTTATCCTATCAAAAATATCATTTCAACGGTGGCAGAAGTTTTCCTAGCAACTAGCTTCGGTGAACATCACATGGGTTCGCGAATTCTACACCCATCGTCCGCTGCCAAACAATCCATACACCCATCTCCGAGGGTGGACGATTCCAGTAGAAGACATCACCATCAATACCCAATTTGGGCTACATATAGAAACCGACGAACACGCTGCATTCGTTGCCGCCCTCACTACTGATGACTATGAATCCATAAAGGCGAAGCTCTGTGTACCCGGAGTAGAGTGAAACACTAGAAAACACCGCAGATCAGTCAGCCCTCGAGATCTGAGACCGGAGGCCAAATTGTGGAATACCTTCATAAAGAGAAATATGTTGCCAACATCTCATAACTAAATAGTAGATCGGCCACGCCTGACGCTCATCCATTCCATAATCCACAAACGCCGAATTTACGTGGGGAAAATCATCAGCATGCAAATATATGAATGTGCTACGAAAGACCACGGTATGCTATATTTCCCCTATTTAATTACTGCCCTCGGTCATTTAGAATGCGTGCCGCTGATGAAGCACCATCTGCCGAGGCAGCACAACCAACTGAGGCAGCACAACCAACTGAGGCAGCATAGTGCACTATGCAAGCACCAGCAAGAGTTCTGGAAATCCTGCACCAGATGGAGAGAAGGCAGCTGGACTTCATGACTTACTTATGGGAATTCAACAGCTCAATCATCGCTAACATCCATGAAGAATTCCCAACATGTTCGACTGTCTTCCCAGAATTCACAATCGACCTCTCCGTGCCCCAACAACCTCCACCTACCCCTATAGCGTCTGCAACCGAACCATTTTCTATTGACTTGGCAGCAACAGTCAGAAGGGCAGACTCCACACGCCAAGCTACTGCAGAAGACTCTAGCCCCTTAGAATGGAGCAACTCTTCTGATGACATGGAGGCAGTCAAAGACTACATTGCTTCCATCCCTACCAGCAAAAAGAGGAAGGCATCCGGTTCTGCCACAACGACCTTCCCAATCAACATTGATATCGAGGAGGAGTTCAGCAACAATCCAACTCCTATCCGAGTCCAACCGCCCCGATCTGCTAACAAACAATCTGCCATTCCATTGAAGGCGACAGTACAACAACGACCGAAGAGCCACCGCAAACTCCTCATCGAAAGTGACTCCGAGGATTCCTTTGCCTCCTTAGCATTTTGAAAAGGGCGGTAGTCTTTTCTTTTTCTCTTTTGTTTTTTATTTTCGGCTTTGTTTTATCTTTTTACTTTACATGTATTGAGGATAATGCATCCCTCGAGTTTGAGAGAGTATTGATCCTATTTTTTAATATGTAAATATCAATCATGTATGGAAAGTATTTAGATTATCCTTTTACGACCTTAATTTCTGCCTTAACAGCTTTTATAATTTGATGCAAATTTTTTTTTAAGTCTGTTGAATTTTATTGAAACTACCTCGGCTGCAATATATTATCCAGCCGCTACAGCAGTATGCACCATTCACCAGACTTGAATTCAGAAAGGTTTGCTAAGTGATAAGTGCTCAACGTACTATCATTTCCTACACCTTTTATGGGCATTAATCACTACATTTACACCCACTCGGATCAATGCATGAACTTAATGTGATATATTTAGAAGTTATGCTTATAAAGATAATATTTACAGAAAAGGCAAGTTTTATTACATTTTTATATCTGTGCAGGAGAAACAAGTGCCGCGACAGCAACATGGCCGAGGCAGGACCTGATGCCGAGGCAGCAAATGAGAGCTAGGAAGCAATACTGTAGCGATTGAAAGAGAAAAATCCAACATGAAGCATATTGATCGGAGCTGGTTAGCATGAGGAAAAGCCCAAGACAAGGCCACGCGGGAAAGCCTCTTAGTTGAAATAAACTTGGAAATATTTTATTTATGTACATGACTTGTTCCCTACTCCAAGTTGTATTCTACTTAGGAAAGGTTTTCCCTAGGCCAAGCCTATATAAGACCTAGCCGTCCAATGTATTAGAGGAGCCGAATCATAGAGAGTTTACCCTAAGACTCAATGTTTTCTTTCTCTCAAATCATGTTCTAAGCTTTCTTAGGGTTTAGGTGAAGGTTGTTAAGTATTTGTGAGAGGAGATTGTACTTTGTTCTTTGTTTCAATGCAATAAGACTATCAAGGTTTGCTTATCCTTTGCCATTCTTTGTTCTTACATTCAAGCTCGGGAGAGAAGTTTGTGAGTAATCCATTTATCTAGACTCGGGAGAGTTAGATTCACGAAAGGGATAAGTACGATGTTTCAATCGCGAAATACTAACTCGGCCTAGGGATAGGTTAAGTTTCAGCAGCTAAAAGAGTGTGAGATTGGTTGGTGAGTATAATTGATTCACGCCGGGAGGTATCATCAAGGACTAGTCATCATCAGTACTTCGATTTAGGGATAAGCGGAGTCACCCAAGGACACCTTGCCGAACTTTGGTGAAGTCCACCCACGAGCAAGGGATTGTCGCGGCGGACAGTATCGTTGCTGCCAAGGCAGTAATCTGCAGTACTGCCGAGGCAGTGATATACAATTGCATTGGGCAGAGACAAGTCAATCAATTCCACAATACAACGCAACTGGATCCCGAACTCTCCCTCTATAAATCAGACTTTATCTTTATTCTTAGTTTTCTTTATTTCAATTCATTTAGTTTCATCAAAATCACAATTACTTGTGTTCTTCCTTTTTACAGAACAAGAAGACAAAGAAGGCATATTAAGTATACCAATCCCTGTGGAGACGATACACGATAATACTTATCACTTTATTACTTGCGATGTGTTCACTTGCACTAATTGCGCACTTTTGACACGCGACAAGTTTTTGACGCCGTTGCCGGGGATTGGCAACTAAATTTTGTTTTCTTTATTTTCTTGTTTCTTTTTTTTATTTTTATTTTACTTTGGTTTTTCTTGGTGTATGACCAGGGCCAACCCAACCAACCCTTTGTATGATTTAGACCTAGAGATCGAACGTACACGGCGAATGTTGAGGAGACAAATTCAAGAAGCTATGGCAGATCACCCGACAGGACAAAACTTACCTGCCGGCAATGGAGGTCTTCCGCCGCCACCAGGGCCGCGGCAGCTCACTGTCAGAGACTTCCTGGAAGAGGATTTAAATGGGTTAAACCCAAGAGTTGTTACACCGGAAATAGAAGCAGCCCACTTTGAATTGAAACCTGTCATGTTCAATATGCTCAACACTATTGAACAGTTTGGTGGGTCTATGACTGAAGATGCAAGGCAGCACCTCAAGTCTTTCATGGAGATATGCAATTCCTTCAAAATCCAAGGAGTCCATGAAGATGTCTTGAGATTGAAGCTATTCCCCTATTCACTGAGGGATAGGGCGAAAGCCTGGTTAAATAGCATTCCATCAGGATCTATTGGATCTTGGAGTGAACTCTGTCGTGATTTTATTACACGTTTTAATCCTACAAATTTATATGATAGAATTCGTAATGAAATCACTTCTTTTCGACAGGAAGATGATGAACCGATGTACGAGGCATGGGAGCGCTACAGGGAGTTACTGCACAAGTGTCCTTTGCAGGAATTCCCTTATGGAAACAAGTCACCATGTTCTATAATGCCATAAATGCCCCGACAAGGATGATGTTAGATGCCTCGGCGAACGGAACACTCCTTGATAAGGCACCTGAGGAAGCTATTGAGATACTAAACAAACTCGCAAAGAATGATTTCCAATTCCCTACATCTAGGCGAGGAGGAGTAAGACGCCAAGCCACGGTGAATGAGTTAGACACATCAAATTTAGTGGCAGCACAATTGGCCTCTCTTACAAAGATGTTGCAAAATTTGCAACTACAACAAAATACCCGTGAGGTTAAGGTGATTGATTCTTTTTGTGATTTATGTGGAGGTAACCACAATTCCTCTGATTGTATGAATCAAGAAATCGGTATGTATGTTGGAAACTACAACCGAACCAATATGATATCCAACACATACAATCCCTTATGGAAGAGGCATCCAAACCTATCATGGAGCAACCCTAACAATGCCTTAAACCCAACCCTCAGGATTCCAGCAACCAATGCAACATCTACCGCCGCCGCAGGTCCAGCAGCCAATGCCGCCGCAGCAGATGCAGCAGCAATCGGTAAGTTCCTTGGAAAATTCTCTAAAAAGCATTCATGATGAAAACTGAGTCATACATGGCAGAGAATAGCAACTTCATCAAAAGAACAAATGCGTTCATAAATAGGACTGAGATGAGGTTGCAGAACCAAGAGGCAGCAATTAAGGAATTGGAAACTCAGGTTGGACAGTTTGCTCAAAATATAAACACTAGACCACAAGAAGGACTACCTAGAAATACTGAAGTTACTAAGGTAATGGGCCATGAACTGTGTAAAGCAATCACTACTAGGAGTGGTATACAACTGAAGGAAAAGACAGACACTCTAGCAGGCCAAGTTCCATCGTCAGATCCATCAAAAGAGGAGGCTGAACAAACTGAGCCTAATAACACTGCCCTAGCAAAGGACTCAGCAGCTCCGGAACAGTCTGCCAAGACAACAACAACCCTAGTGGTACTAGGTATTAAATTCCAAACTAAAAAAACCCTGGACGAGATGAGACCACCATCATCCTTCCCACAAAGGTTAGAAAAACAAAAACAGGACCATCAATTCAAGAAATTTCTTGATATTTTAAAGCAATTCCACATTAACTTACCATTCGTAGAGGCAATTGAACAAATGCCTAATTATGCCAAGTTCTTAAAAGACATTGTGTCTAAGAGAAAAAGACTAGGTGATTTCGAAACAGTGGCTGCTACCGAGGGATGCATGGCAATGCTGCACAATCGCATGCCACCAAAATTGAAGGATCCTGGATGCTTTATCATACCTTGTGCAATAGGTAACAACTATGAAGGTAAGGCCCTATGCGACCTTGGAGCAAGAATCAATCTAATGCCCAAATCTGTCTTCCAAAGGCTTGGAATAGGAAGGGAAAAACCTACAACAGTTATGCTCCAACTTGCGGATCGATCATATGTGCAACCCGAAGGCAAAATCGAGGACATACTGGTAAGAGTTGATAAATTTATTTTTCCCGTTGATTTTCTTGTCCTTGATTGTGAAGCAGATGAGAATGCACCGATCATCTTGGGGAGACCTTTCCTTGCAACTGGACGCACCTTAATTGATGTGGAAAAAGGAGATTTGACAATGAGGGTTAATGACCAACAAGTCAAACTCAATGCATTCCACAATTTCAAAAAAATATGATGATCTAGAAGAGTGCAAAGCCATCCATATAACATACACCAAAATATCCTGCCTTGGCAGCGTGCTCGGCAGGCTATTTGGCAAAAAGATCAAGCTCAAAGTGGATGGACACACAGCAAAAGGGAGTAGTCAACATCTTCTTTATAATTCTGGCCAACAAGAGAGAATCATCTTGGGAGATGCATTTGCATGCACTCCACCAATAACATGATCTCTTCCCTTTTCTTTTTATATTATTATATTAGGATTAGGGTTAGTGTAGTTTATATTTATTTTTCTAATTTGTGTTTTTGCTTTAAGTATTTTTCTTGTTTGTGTTTAATTTTTATTTAGGATAACAAGCAAGAATAAAGGAGAAGTAGTTTATAGCAGGAACTTTGTCAAGGCAGAAAACAATGTCAGAGCCGCAACAGTTTCAATGGGCAAAACAGTGTAACGGCTAGTCTGCCGAGATTCCTGCCGCGGTAGAAAAGGAAACGACAGTAAAGAGTAACGGCTACAAAACGACTAGTGGATTCAAACGGTCATAAGGCCGAGGCCTATATAAGCAACCCCTCCCTCTTGAACTATTTACTCTTGCATTCTTGTTTTCTTTAGAATCCTTAACAATCTTGCTCTCATAATACTCTCTGCCTACCATTCTTGAAATTCTCAAAAGTTCTCCAAGAAAATCTCCAAGAAATTAATCTCTCACAATCTTCATGGCTACCTACAAGCGCTTTGCCCTAGCCAATGTTGAAGACCGCTTCAACAGGTCTTTCATTGCCCGACAGTTGTGGGAGGAACAAGGGTTCCAACACTCGGATGACGAAAATTATGGCATCGAACACTATCTGTTCGACAGGATCAAGTACCAAGAATGGGAAATCTTTTGCCTTCAACCTGCTCAGGCGAACGCTACCATCGCGCGGGAATTCTATGCGCACGGGCCCAACAAAGACTCCCTCTTTGTCCACTACCGGGGCAGGCCTGTCCAACTAGATGCCGATGCCATCAACCAATTCTATGGCCTCACACCTGACCATGATGTACATGCCGAATTCATGGAGGATATCAATGCCGAGGATTACGAGTTGATTAAAGACGAACTTTGCTACACGAATACTCCATGGGAAACCGGTGCCCATAGAGGATCGGTAGCAAGGCAGAGCCTAAAGCCCGAGAACAAGCTTTGGAACACCTTCGTCAAGACACGCCTCATTCCCACATGTCGCGTGTCAAAAGTGCGCGTTCAGTGCAAGTGGACATATCGCAAGTAATAAGTGATAAGTATATTATCGAGTTATCGTCTCCTCAGGGACCGGTATACTTAATATGTTCTCTTCACCTCCTTGTTCTATAGAAAGATAAAAACACAAGTGAGTTGATTTGATTTATCGAAACTAAAATAACTAAGATAAAAGTAAAAGATTGAAATAGTAGAGAGAGATGGGCTAGGATCCAGTTGCGTCGTATTGTGGAATTGATTGACTTGTCTCCGTCCAATGCAATCGTATATCACTGCCTCGGCAGCACTGCAGTTTTACTGCCTGGGCAGCGATAACACTGTCTGCCGCGGCAATCCCTTGCTTGTGGGCAGACTTTACCAAAGTTCGGCAAAGTGTCCTTGGATGACTCCGCTTATCCCTAAGTCAGAGTGTTGTTGATGACTAGTCCTTGATGATACCTCCCGGCGTGAACCAATTATACTCACCAACCAATCTCACACTTCTTTTAGCCGCTGAAACTCTTAACCTATCCCTAGGCCGAGTTAGTATTTCGCGATTGAAACACCGTACTTACCCCTTTCGTGAATTTAACTCTCCCGAGCTTAGATAAATGAATGATCACAATATCCTCTCCCGAGCTCAATTGTGAAACAAGAAATAACAAAGGATAAGCAAACCTTGATAATATTTATTGCATTGAATGAAAGACAAAGTACAATCTCCTCTCACAAATACTCTAAAACCTTTACCTAATCCTTAAGAAGGTTTAGAACATGATGGAGAGGAAAGAAACAAGAGTAGAAGTCGGCTCTCTCCCTAAGTATTTCGTGTATTGTACATTGGGTGGCTAGGTCTTTATATAGGCTAGACCTAGGGCAAACCTTTCATAAGTAGAATACAACTTGGAGTAGGGAACAAGTCAAGTACATAATAATAATATATTTCAAAGTTTATATTCGGCTAAGGGGCTTTCCCGCGTGGTCTTCCTCTGGGCTTTTCCTTGTGCTAGCCAGATCCGATTCATGGGCTTCAAGTCCAAACACGTTCCTTGGATTTTTGTCTTTCCATCGCCTATAATCTTGCTTCCTGTCTTTCTGCTGCTGCCTCGACATCAGGTCCTGCCTCGGCCTTGTCTCTGCCGCGGCACTGGTTCTCCTGCACAGATATGAAAACGCAGTAAAACGTGCCTTTTTCTGTAAATATTATCTATATGAGTATACTTCTAAATATATCACATTGAGTGCATGCATTGGTCCAAGTAGGTGTATATTTGGTAATTAATGCCCATAAAAGGAGTAAAAAGTGATAGTGTGTTGAGCACTTATCACACCCCCAAACTCGAACTATTGCTTGTCCTCAAGCAATGCAAACTATCAATTTGCCGAACTTTACTCTCTCTTGGTCTTACATGTCCATCTATTCTCCCCACCATAACTAGGCCTATTCTTTAGCCTTAACCAATCGGTTACTCAAGGATTTACCTAGAAACAAACTATAGGAGTTGTGAGTGTGTGTGTTTTTGTGGACAAGTTGATTAAAGGCTTTCTTAGATAAACTCTAAGTTCAAGACAAATAGACATTGGTTAAGTGTTCTCTTCTTTTTCAAACCCCAAATCTTGAGCCGGTTTTGAGCACCTCAAAGACTTGTGTTTTTCTTTTCACTAAAATCCTTCTTTCTTTTTAATATTCCTTAACACATACTAGAGCCAATTTCGGGCACCTCTAGCATGAAGAAGAGACTTTTTAGAGCCGGTGGTAGGCACCTCTAGTTACTTTCCAAAAATCTAAGTTTTTATCACCTAAGTTCATTAAAAGAATTCCTATAATCCAACAAGTCCCAAAAGTGTTTAAAGTTTAAAGTTCTTCCTATAGTAAGCTTCTAAGTTTTCATCCTTAAGCATCCTAAGATTAAGCCCTCTTAACAGAACCTAAACATGGTAAGGAGAAAGATTTCTATAGCCTTAAAGAATAAACTAAGACAATACTGATGATGAGCAGTGCAAGAGTGTAGGCAGTGAATTCAAGTAAGGCGGGGAGCATAAAAAATTAAAAAAAGTATCACTGGAATACTCCTTTTTTGGCAAGGCCGTGGCAGTAGATTTCTGCCTTGGCAGTGAATCTGCACCCCTAAACTCAAACCAAGCATTGTCCTCAATGCTTTATATTTTGAAGGAATAAACGGCAAAACAGAATATGAATTATGCGCAGCAATTAATATTGAATTAATGGACAAAGAAATTTTAAAGCGACTCCGAGGAGCTGCTTGTAACAATTTTCCTCCGTGGCCTTGATGCCAAATGCTTTGTCCTTGGGGAGGGCGATGGTTGCGCCTTTACTTGCCTCGGCGGCTGGACTCGAGTGGGTGGGGTCCTTTGCATCGGGGATTATACTTCTTCTCCTTCTTCAACATCCGCCATCTTTTCGGTTATCATCACGTTCATTCCTCCTCCCATTGCAGTAGCTCCTCCAGTGTGGTGTGTGCCTGGGCCGACGGTAGTGAAACTTTGGTGCACATATGCATCTATCTTGGCGGATAAACTGCCCATGATAATTGGCGATCTGGGTGGAGTGCTGAAGATGGCCCTCCGCTTGGATGGCCTTCGGCTGACAGATGAGGCAGCGGCAGAATCTGCCACCCTAGATGGGCCGGCAGCCTGTTATTGGGGTTGAGGGTCCGGATGGAAGAATGGTCGTGGTCCTCCCGGGGCTGGTGTAGTCTCGATGTAGGGTGCGGCGGTGACGAACATGTTGCTTGGGAACTTCGAGAATTGTACGCCTTGGTCCGGGAAGGCGTGCAACATCATTTGGGCTAGAGTGTCGTTGAAGTCCCGTTGGTACTCCATGTACCGTTGTTGTCGAAGATCCATTGCGGCCATTCGCTGCAAGATTTCTTGGTATGGGTCTGTTGCGGCGGAGGTGTGGGCAATACCAGGCATGTCTGCCGTGTACTGGGCCCCGACAACAGTATCGGCAGTGAACTGCTGCGGCGTTGCCTGGACAGGTTCGGCTTGCGTGATTTGCATGACTTTGTGGCAGAAGTCCCTGGTCCATCCTCGTCTTGGGGGCATGTATTCATTGGTTTCTTCAATGGGTACACCTGCAGAAACACATAAACCCGTAATCAAGCAAGGGAAATACAAGGGTCCTCTATCTTTCTTACCGCACTGGTGAATTTCCCGTAGGATGATTTCTCCAACGTTGATGGTCCTCTTGTTCATGATGGATTGGATAAGCACCAATCTCTTGCGATCCACCTTGCTATTGTGTAATGTTGGGATGAGGCGTCGTTTGACGAAGGTGTTCCACATCTTGGCCTCCGACTTCAAGCTTTGTCTTGTTACAGAGCCTCGATGGGTACCGATTTCCCATGGAGTGTTTCCATAACAAAGATCGTCTTTGATGAGTTCATAGTCCTCGACAGTGATATCTTCCAAGAATTCGGCATGGATATCACTATCTGGGGTGAGGCCGTAGAAGTTGTTGATCGTCTCGGCATCAAGCTGGACCGGCCTGCCACGACAATGAACAAATAGGGAGTCTTTGTTGGGCCCATGAGCATAGAACTCCCGCACGATCGTGGCGTTCGCCTGGGCGGGTTGCAAACAGAAAATTTCCCAATTCTGGTACTTAATTCTGTCGTATAGGTAGTGCTCAATGCCGTAATTTTCTTCGTTCGCATGTTGAAAGCCTTGTTCTTCCCAAAGTTGCCTAGCGATGAAAGATCGGTTGAATGGATATTCAACGTTGGCTGGGGCGAATCTTTTGTATGTAGCCATCAATATAGAGAGATGTGCGTTCTTGGAGGTTTTTCTTGAAGAGAATCTGGAGATTGTAGAAGGCAGAGAGTAATTGAGAGAGAGATTGTTAAGAATACTAAAGAAAGCAAGAAAGTAAGAGTGAATAGTTCAAGAGGAAGGAGTTTCTTATATAGGCCTCGGCCTTGTGACCGTTGAGATCACTAGCCGTTTGTAACCGTTTCCTTTTTCTGCCGCGGCAGGAATCTCGACAGACTAGCCGTTACACTGTTCTGCCCGTTGGGACTGCTACGACCCTGACACTGTTTTATTGCCTCGGCAGATTTCCTGCTGTGAACTATTTTTCCCTTATCTTTGCTTTTTATTCCTAAATAAAACACACAGAAGAAAAATACTGAAAACGAAAATAATTAGAAAAATAAAAATAAACTACTAATCCTAATATACTATTTAAAGAAAAGGGGAGAGGTTAGGTTACTGGTGGAGAGCATGCAAATGCATCTCCCAGAATTATTTTCTCCCTTAGGCTCAATTTATGAATCGGTTGTAGGCCACTCCTTTGTGCTGTCTGTCCATCCATCTTGGGCTTGATTTTCTTGCCGAATATTCTGCCGAGCAGACTACCCAGGCAGGATATCTTATTGTCTACTGTGTGGATGGCCTTGCATTCCTCTAGATCATCATACTTCTTTAAGTTGTGGAACGCGTTGAGTTTGACTTGTTGGTCATTGACCCGCATAGTCAACTCTCATTTTTCCACGTCAATTAATGTGCGTCCAGTTGCTAAAAAGGGTCTCCCGAGGATGATCGGTGCATTGTCATCTGCTTCACAATCAAGGACAAGGAAGTCGGCAGGAAAAATAAACTTGTCCACTCTTACCAGTATGTCCTCGATTTTGCCTTCAGGTTGCACATAAGATCTATCCGCAAGTTGGAGCATCACTGTTGTAGGCTTCGGTCTTCCAATTCCAAGCTTTTGGAAGACTGATTTAGGCATAAGGTTTATGCTTGCTCCAAGGTCGCATAGGGCCTTTCCTTCATAACTCTTTCCAATCGCACAAGGTATATTGAAGCAACCAGGATCTTTTAACTTTGGTGGCATGCGGTTATGCAGCATTGCCATGCATCCCTCGGTAGCAACCACTGTCTCAAACTCACCTATTCGTTTTCTCTTGGACACCATGTCCTTTAAGAACTTGGCATAGTTCGGCATCTGTTCAATAGCTTCAACGAACGGTATGTTGATGTGGACTTGCTTCAAGATGTCGAGGAACTTCTTGAATTGTTGATCTTGTTTTTGTTTTTTCAACCTTTGCGGGAAAGGTGGTGGTGGTCTCATTTCATCCAGGGTTTCTTTAGTTTGAAGTCTTATACCCGGCACCACTGGAATTGTTGCTGCCTCGGCAGGCTGCTCAGGAGCTGCAGTGCTCTCTGTCGGGGCAGTGTTGTCAGCTTCGGTTTGCTCAGACTCTTCTTTTGCTTGATCTGATGATTGGGTTTGGCTCTCTGGGATCTTCTCCTTCAGCTGTAGACCACTCCTAGTAGTGATTGCCTTACACTGTTCATGGTTTATTACCTTAGCAACTTCAGTATTGCTAGGTAGGCCTCCTTGTGGTCTAGTGTTTATGCATTGAGCAAACTGCCCAACCTGAGTTTCCAGCGTTTTTATGGCTGCTTCTTGATTTTGCAGCCGCATCTTAGTCCTATTCATGAAGGCATCTGTCCTCTTGATGAAATTACTATTTTCCGCCATGTATGACGTAGTTTTCATCATAAAGGCCTTTAGCGTGTTTTCCAATGAACTTACCGGTTGCTGCTGCATCTGCTGCTGAAATCCCGATGGTTGGGTGATTGGGTTTAAGGCATTGTTTGGGTTACTCCATGATAGGTTCGGATGCCTCTTCCATGAGGGGTTGTATGTGTTGGATATCACATTGTTGCGATTGTAGTTCCCAACATACATACCAGTTTCTTGATTCATGCAGTCAGCGGAACTGTGGTTTCCTCCATATAAGGCACAGTATGAATCAATTACCTTGACCTCACGGGTATTGTGTTGTAACTGTAGGTTTTTCACCATCTTGGTAAGAGAGGCCAATTGTGCTGCCACTGAACTTGATGAATCTAATTCATTTACCGTGGCTTGACGTCTTACTCCTCCTCGCCTAGATGTAGGACACTTGTGCAATAGCTCTCTGTAGCGTTCTCATGCCTCGTACATTGGTTCGTCTTCAGCCTGTCGAAAAGAAGTAATTTCATTACAGATTCTATCATATAGATTAGTAGGATTAAAGCGAGTAATGAAATCACGACAAAGTTCACTCCAGGATCCAATAGATCCTGTAGGAATGCTATTTAACCAAGCTTTCGCCCTATCCCTCAGTGAATAGGGGAATAACTTTAATCGCAAGACATCTTCATGGACTCCTTGGATTTTAAAAGAGTTGCAGATTTCCATGAAGGATTTGAGGTGCTGCCTTGCGTCTTCAGTTGCAGACCCACCAAATTGTCCAATCGTATTTAACATATTGAACATAACGGGTTTGAGTTCAAAATGGGCTGCTTCAATCTCTGGTGTAACGACTCCTGGGTTTAATCCGTTTAAGTGCTCTACCAGGAAGTCCCTGACAGTGAGCTGCCGCGGCCCAGGTGGCGGCGGAAGTCCTGCATTGCCGGCAGGTAAGTTTTGTCCTGCCGGGTGATCTGCCAAGGCTCCTTGGATCTCTCTCCTCAACCATTGCCTTGTTCTTTCGATCTTTGGATCTAATTCGTACAAGGGGTTGGTTGGGTTGGCCCTGGTCATACACCAAGAAAAACAAAAGTAAAATAAAAATAAAATAAATAAGAAAATAAAGAAAACAAAATTTAGTTGCCAGTCCCCGATAACGGCGCCAAAAACTTGTCGCGTGTCAAAAGTGCGCGTTTAGTGCAAGTGAACACATCGCAAGTAATAAGTGATAAGTATATTATCGAGTTATCGTCTCCTCAGGGACCGATATACTTAATATGTTCTCTTCACCTCCTTGTTCTGTAGAAAGATAAAAACACAAGTGAGTTGATTTGATTTATCGAAAATAAAATAACTAAGATAAAAGTAAAAGATTGAAATAGTAGAGAGAGATGGGCTAGGATCCAGTTGCGTCGTATTGTGGAATTGATTGACTTGTCTCCGTCCAATGCAATCGTATATCACTGCCACGGTAGCACTGCAGTTTTACTGCCTGGGCAGCGATAACACTGTCTGCCGCGGCAATCCCTTGCTCGTGGGCAGACTTTACCAAAGTTCGGCAAAGTGTCCTTGGATGACTCCGCTTATCCCTAAGTCAGAGTGTTGTTGATGACTAGTCCTTGATGATACCTCCCGGCGTGAACCAATTATACTCACCAACCAATCTCACACTTCTTTTAGCCGCTGAAACTCTTAACCTATCCCTAGGCCGAGTTAGTATTTCGCGATTGAAACACCGTACTTACCCCTTTCGTGAATCTAACTCTCCCGAGCTTAGATAAATGGATGATCACAATATCCTCTCCCGAGCTCAATTGTGAAACAAGGAATAATAAAGGATAAGCAAACCTTGATAATCTTTATTGCATTGAATGAAAGACAAAGTACAATCTCCTCTCACAAATACTCTACAACCTTCACCTAATCCCTAAGAAAGTTTAGAACATGATGGAGAGGAAAGAAACAAGAGTAGAAGTCGGCTCTCTCCCTAGGTATTTCGTGTATTGTACATTGGGTGGCTAGGTCTTTATATAGGCTAGACCTAGGGCAAACCTTTCCTAAGTAGAATACAACTTGGAGTAGGGAACAAGTCAAGTACATAATAATATATTTCCAAGTTTATATTCGGCTAAGGGGCTTTCCCGCGTGGTCTTTCTTTCGGCTTTTCCTTGTGCTAGCCAGATCCGATTCATGGGCTTCAAGTCCAAACACGTTCCTTGGATTTTTGTCTTTCCATCGCCTATAATCTTGCTTCCTGTCTTTCTGCTGCTGCCTCGGCATCAGGTCCTGCCTCGGCCTTGTCTCTGCCGCGACACTGGTTCTCCTGCACAGATATGAAAACGCAGTAAAACGTGCCTTTTCTATAAATATTATCTATATGAGTATACTTCTAAAGATATCACATTGAGTGCATGCATTGGTCCAAGTGGGTGTATATTTGGTAATTAATGCCCATAAAAGGAGTAAAAAGTGATAGTGTGTTGAGCACTTATCACCACATCCCACAACAGCACGGTGGACCGAAAGCGATTGGTGCTCATCCAATCGATCGTCAACAAAAGGAGCATCAACGTTAGAGAGATCATCTTACGCGAAATTTACGAATACGGTAAAAAGGATAGAGGACCATTATATTTCCCTTGTTTGATCACTGGTTTGTGTGTTGCCTCAGGTGTAACAATAGAAGACACGAACGAATACACTCCCCAAAGGCGTGGATGGACCAGAGACTTTTGCCAAAAAATTATGCAGATCACGAAGGCGAAACCAGTACAAGCAACGCCCCAGCAATTCACTGCTGATACTGCTGCCGGGGCCCAATACACGGCAGACATGCCAGACACTGCCCACACCTCTGCCGCAGCAGACCCGTACCAGTAGATACTGCAAAGGATGGCAGCGATGGATCTTAGGCAACAGAGATACATGGAGTATCAAAGAGACTTTAACAGCACACTAGCCCAAATGATGCTCCATGCTTTTCTAGACCAAGGGGCGCAGTTTCCAGAATTTCCAAGCAATATGTTTGTCACAGCCGCCCCCTATACCGAGACTACACCAGCTCCAAGAGGACCAAGACCGTTCTTCCACGCGGGCCCTCAACCACAGTTTCATGTTGCCGTCCCATCTAGGGCAGCAGACTCTACCGCAGCAGCATCTGCCAGCAGAAGAGCACCAAAGCGGAGGGCAGTCTTCAGCACTCCACCACGATCCCCCATCATCATGGGCAGTCTATCAGCAGAGATAGATGCCTATGTACACCAAAGCTCAACCGCTGCCGGACCGAGTACACACCATACCGGGGTAGCCACAGCAAATGAAGGGGGAACGGACATCATGATCACCGAAGAGATTGCCGACGTGGAAGAAGGAGAAGTGGATGCTCCGATGCAACAGACACCACCCACAAGAGTCTAACGACCCCGGCAAGCAAAGGCTCAGCCATCGCCCTCACCAAGAACAAAACAATCAACAGCACGACCCCGAAGAAAAATTGTTACAAGCATCTCTTCGGAGTCTCTTTAAATTTTTCATATAATTCATTATTATTTGCTACTGGTTTCTTTATATGCTGCTTATTTCTTTCATATTTTTTGTTGCCTGCTATTTTCTTCTAATATAAAGCATTGAGGACAATGCTTGGTTCGAGTTTGGGGGTGTAGATCCACTGCCAAGGCAGCAATCTACTGCCGAGGCCTTGCCAAGAAAAGGGAGTACTTAAGTGGATTTTTTTTTAATTTTTATGCTCCCCGCCTTACTTGAATCAATTGCCTATACTTTTGCACTGCTTATCATCAGTATTGCCTTAGTTTATTCTTTAAGGCTATAGAAATCTTTCTCCTTACCATGATTAGGTCCTGTTAAGAAGGTTTAATCTTAGGATACTCAAGGATGAAAACTTAGAAGCCTACTATAGGATAAAATTTAAACACTTTTGGGACTTGTTGGATTATAGGAATTCTTTTAATGAACTTAGGTGATAAGGACTTAGATTTTTGGGAAAGTAACTAGAGGTGCCTATCACCGGCTCTAGGAATTACTCTTCTTCATGCTAGAGGTGCCCGAAATTGGCACTAGTATGCTATAAGGAATATCAAAAAAAGAAGGAATTAGTGAAGAGAAAACACAATCCTTGAGGTGCCCGAAATTGGCTCAAGAATTGGTTGTTTAGAAAAGTAGAGAACACTTAACCCAATTCTACTTGTCTTGAACTTAGAGTTCATCTAAGAAAGCCTTTAATCAAACTTGTCCACAAAAACGCACACACACACCAAATCTTATTGTTTGTTTCTAGGTAAACCCTTGGGTAGCCGAAAGGTTAAGGCTAAAGGATAGGCATAGTTATGGTGGGGAGAATAGATGGAAACATAAGACCAAGAGAGTGTAGAGTTTGGTAAATTGATGGTTTGCATTGCTTGAGGACAAGCAATAGTTCGAGTTTGGGGGTGTGATAAGTGCTCAACGTACTATCATTTCCTACACCTTTTATGGGCATTAATCACTACATTTACACCCACTCAGATCAATGCATGAACTTAATGTGATATATTTAGAAGTTATGCTTATAAAGATAATATTTACAGAAAAGGCAAGTTTTACTGCATTTTTATATCTGTGCAGGAGAAACAAGTGCCGCGGCAGCAACATGGCCGAGGCAGGACCTGATGCCGAGGCAGCAGATTAGAGCTAGGAAACAATACTGTAGGCGATTGGAAGAGAAAAATCCAAGGGACGTTTCTAGACATGAAGCATATGGATCGGAACTGGTTAGCATGAGGAAAAGCCCAAGACAAGGCCACGCGGGAAAGCCTCTTAGTTGAAATAAACTTGGAAATATTTTATTTATGTACATGACTTGTTCCCTACTCCAAGTTGTATTCTACTTAGGAAAGGTTTTCCTTAGGCCAAGCCTATATAAGACCTAGCCGTCCAATGTATTAGAGGAGCCGAATCATAGAGAGTTTACCCTAAGACTCAATGTTTTCTTTCTCTCAAATCATGTTCTAAGCTTTCTTAGGGTTTAGGTGAAGGTTGTTAAGTATTTGTGAGAGGAGATTGTATTTTGTTCTTTGTTTCAATGCAATAAAACTATCAAGGTTTGCTTATCCTTTGCCATTCTTTGTTCTTACATTCAAGCTCGGGAGAGAAGTTTGTGAGTAATCCATTTATCTAGACTCGGGAGAGTTAGATTCACGAAAGGGATAAGTACGGTGTTTCAATCGCGAAATACTAACTCGGCCTAGGGATAGGTTAAGAGTTTCAATGGCTAAAAGAAGTGTGAGATTGGTTGGTGAGTATAATTGATTCACACCGGGAGGTATCATCAAGGACTAGTCATCAACAGTACTTCGACTTAGGGATAAGCGGAGTCACCCAAGGACACCTTGCCGAACTTTGGTGAAGTCCACCCACGAGCAAGGGATTGTCGCGGTGGATAGTATCGTCACTGCCAAGGCAGTAATCTGCAGTACTACCGAGGCAGTGATATACAATTGCATTGGGCAGAGACAAGTCAATCAATTCCACAATACAACGCAACTGGATCCTGACCTCTCTCTTTATAAATCAGACTTTATATTTATTCTTAGTTTTCTTTATTTCAATTCATTTAGTTTCATCAAAATCATAATTACTTGTGTTCTTCCTTTTTATAGAACAAGAAGACAAAGAAGGCATATTAAGTATACCAATCCCTGTGGAGACGATACACGATAATACTTATCACTTTATTACTTGCGATGTGTTCACTTGCACTAATTGTGCATTTTTGACACGCGACACTAAGATTAGTACTTAGGATTAGACTATGAGCTCGAAAATAATTAAACATTGCTAGTCTTATTTGATTTTAAAAGTTATTTTCTTTGAAAAGCAATAAGGAGTTAGTCTTAGATTTTAACTAGAGGTGTCTATCACCGGCTCTAGTTTAGTCCATAGAGGTGCCCATCACTGTCTCTAAGACTTAGTCTTTCTCCCACTTACTAGACATGCCCGAAACTAGCTCTAGTGAGAATAACTAGATACTTGAGGTGCCTGAAACTGGCTCAAGAAGTATAAGTATATAGAAATATATATTTATATACAATTAGGGTGAAAGAAAAGAAAAATATTCGAATAAAAATCTTAGTCGAAAGTCTTTAGCTAAAAAAGGATTAAAACATAGAAAATCAACTTTGACACAGCTACGCACACACCCATTAAGACTCATAGTCCAGTTCCGAGGAATTCCTAGAATCTAGAAGAGGCCGAGTCAAGAAAGAAATTCTGCCGCGGCAGGCATGATGGTATATTACTTTAAAAATCCTTATTTAAATCTATCTTTTGCATTTCTTGAGGACAAGCAATAGTTCGAGTTTGGGGGTATTTGATAAGCGTCTAAAAGTCCTAATTTTTATATCATTTTTCCACTCGTTTATTGCTAATAAAGGACATTTAAGGGCAATATTGGATAATTCTGCTTATTTTCCATATTTTAGCATACGAACACTTAAATCATGAATTTATCTATTATTTGGCATAAAACAGATGCATTTGATGGTTTTCTTTCCTAGGCAAGAAACCACATCATAGGAATGGCCAAACAAGAAGATAAATGTTGGAAAAGAATATGAAATGCAGATGAAGCACCCGCCACGACAACACTTTAGATGTCGCGGTAGAAGATTGAAGATGGCAATTGGTGCTCGACAGAAAGAGAAAAAGATACCGAAGAAAACAGACAAAGAGCGAGAGAAAGACGGAGTCGATTTGAGGAGTCAAACCCTGGTCAAATTCAAATGCGAGAAAGTAGAGTTATTTTAGGAAATAGAATAAAGTGTTATATTTTAATTAGGAGTTGTGTTTTTTTCCCTTTTAGAACTCTTTCCTTGCATGGAAAACTTTAACCTTGGGCTTGGCCTATATAAGCCACTCATTAGGGATAGATATCGATAGACGGGGAGAGTTGGAATCCCATAGCATAAACCCTTAGCCGCCGACTACACCATGTTCTAAAACACTCTCGAGGTTTGGGTTGTTTGTGGAATAGTTGGGTAAGAAAGTTGTATTATATTTGATATTTATTAATGCAAACCTATTTTCATAGTTTGTTCTCTGTTGGCAATCACTCTTCTTTGCATATGAGCTCGAGATGATAGTATGTGAAGAAAAATCTATTTGTCTAATATCGGGAGAGTTAGACTCACGAAATGAGAGAATAAGGTATTTGCTCAAGGACATTGACTAATCCTGTTTAGAGATAAACCGCCTAGGATTTTAGCGACTAAAATGACGCATGTGTTTGGTTGTTATTCATCCTTTATTAACGCCAGGAGGTATCATCAAGACATGAGTTTCAACATCTCTTTTCGCTTAGGGATAAGGAGGAGACATACAAGGATGCTCTGTCGAACTATAAAAAGTTGAATTGTCGACAAGGCATAACCCCGCCTAGGCAGCTGCGCCGATCCTTAGTGCGACCCGCCGAGGCGGCAAGTCAACCCATTGCATTAATAAGTGGATAATTAGTACAACTGGATTCCCCTCTACAAAGCACTCAACCTGGCCTCACTTCTATCATTCTTATTCTCTTCTTTTACTCAGTTTTTAAGATTGTTAATTTAGTTAATTCAATCACCCAATTATTTGTGTTTTTAATTTTCTTAGTGCAGGATTAAGAAATAGTGAAGTCGACCCAATCCCTGTGGGTTCGACAATCTTAAATACTACAATTTGGCAAAATGTGGAATTACATAGGACTTCTGATCCTTCACCATTCATCTAATGTTGAAAAGTCATTCTCATCAACATGCTCTTGTCGATCATATCTGGATCTGAATCATCTTGATACGGCTTGAGTAAACATACGTGGAATACTATATGAGCTTAGAAGGTCAAAGGTAATTCGATCTTGTAGGCCATGGTGCCTACTCCTGTTCATAAATAAATTGTTTTAAGTTTGTTTTATATGCTTTATTATGATAAGTCGTTTTCCTATTTAATGTACTTGTTTTTTTTATTGTTTTTAGGATGAATATCTACCCTTGGAAGATGGCGGCTGAAGGTGAAAGAAGGAGAAAAGCATGAAACCCTACTTTGAAATATTTGGGCGGCAAAAAGGCAAAAAGGGGGAGCTTTTTCTTATTTTATTATTTCTTTTGAATTTTAAATAGCTTTCTCCCTCCTCTTTACTTTTTGTCATCATTGGTTAATAACCCCCCACCACACGTTTTCTTCCCACCTCCCCACTAAAGATTAAAACTTTCTTTTATTTTCACTTTCATCTAATCTTCTTCCTCACCTATCCATCTCCATAACCGAAAAAACTCTCCCCCACCATCAAGAAAAGCTTCAAACTTTCTTGCTTTCCTACACTTTTTCTGACCTCAAAATGGTACGAACAAGACCACTTGGTTCCCCACCACCACCTCCTCCCATTTTTATTGATGATGCGGCGGAAGAGAGAATTAAATCTCCAAAAAATAGAAAATGTTCTTTGAGCTTGGTTTCAACTTTTCCGACGAATTTGGGTCTGAAGTAAAGGACGTGGCCTGGCACCACCACTGGGAGAGGTTCGCTGCCCACCCTGGCTCTGTCAACATCACTTTAGTGAGAGAGTTTTATGCAAATATTCAAAGCCCTGACCAGAAAGTTGTTTATGTCCGGGGCAAAAGCATTCACTTTACCAACACGACCATTAATCGCTTCTTTAAAATTCCTCAAGAAGTGGATAGACACGCAAAGAAAGAAGAAGAAGTTGATTATGAAACTTATCAAGGAGTGAAGGAGGACCTCTTTCTTTCCTGAGATAGAATGGAATGGCCAACATGCCACGAGAAGGACGGTGAACTGTGAGCGCCTATTTCTACAAGACCGGTTCTGGAACCATTTCATGCGCTACAAGTTGATGCCTACTTCGCATCACACCACAGTAAGCCTGACTCGACTGACGCTTTTACATTCCATTTTATTCGGTTGCCCCATGGATATAGGCCGAATCATTGTTCATGAAACTCATGCATGATTGAACTGTCCCAAGAGTCCGCTTATTTTCCCAAACTTGATCACGACTTTGTGCTGAAAGAAGGGAGTTCAAGAGAATGATTTCGATGAAATTCTGGAATGAATGAAGGGTTTGTCCGCTGAGAAAGTGACTGCCTTGATGGGCAACGCTGAAGAGCAACCGGAAGCGTCACATGCTGCCTCGGCTAGAGGAAAAGGCCTATCTAAGAAGGACGATGTCTTGTTGCTCTCTAGAATGCCATGGCAAAGGTAGACGACTTGTCAAGAGACTTAAAAGAATTTTCAACTATACCAAGAAAATAGATGAGTTTATCCAAGACTATCTGGCAAAGCTGCTACCTCCCCTGAATTAGGAGTTTCCTAAGTTCCCGGAGTCTATCCTGCCTACTACACCAGGAAATGCCTCGGCATTTCCGGCTGAACCACCTACAACCAGGCAAGCTGCACCCGATTTGAACGAGGCACCATCCGCAGTTGATCCATCTGAGGAGGTAAGGCCCATGGAACCGGAACTAGAGGAACACACCCCAAAGACCCAGGCACCTGAACAAGACCAAGATCCTCAAAATGCCGCGACATATAGGTGACCAAGTCTATTCACCAGCTCAACAAGACTCACCTGCCGCACAAGAACATGAGACTAGCTTAATTTCTTCTCTGTTTGAAGATCTGCCCACCCAACCAACACAACCAAAACCATCACAGCCAACAGCCCCGCAAGAGGAATCACCATTGCCCTTAGCCCAAAAGAAGAAATCCAAAAACCGTCTAAAGATGTAGGTCGGACGACAGCCGAATCCACCACTTGCTGCTGCCGAAAAATCAAACGACTAGGAGTCGATGATGAGTATGATTCTGATGTCAACCCGCCCCCGTTGAAGAGGCGAGCATCTCGTCACACTGCCACCGCACCACCTGCTTAGCCAAGGTACATTGAATTTCATTTCATTGCATAGAATTTAGTTTTTCTTAGTTGCATTGAGGACAATGCCTAACTCAAGTTTGGGAGAGGTGTTGTTCTCTACTACATTTTCATTTGCATGATAACAGTAGTTGTAGAATTATGCCATGACAAATGTGTAAGCTTTAAGACAAGTTTATAGGATTATAGTTTATGATGCACGATGATGATATCTTTCTTTATGGTCAGTACTTGAATTGAATAGGCATGACTTGAGATTTGGATAGAGCCTGCTTTAGGAATTGGTGGTTTGTGTTTATTTTAATATTACACGAGTGTATGTTCTCCATGCTTAGGAAAGTTAGAAAATTTTTATACAATGAAAACTTGAACAACCCTGCATGTTTTAATGAATTTTGATGTTGATAGAAAACCACAATAGTTTAGATTTAGAAGTTGTTAATAAATGCCTAGACATATCTGTAGAGGGATACTCCGCTATGCCATGGCATATCCATGTGCATATGAGTTACTGAAAGAGGCACAGGGTGACGTTACACTTCTAACTTACCATGGCATTACCTGGATACTGCGTTTTAATAAATGGTAGCTATGGCATGAGTAGAAGGTAGGGTGACAGGCTGGCTCCTCTCGTAGCAGTATGTTGAGCATATGTGAAAAAAAAATTAAAAAAATTTGAAAAAGAAAAAGAAAAAAATATTATATATGGGGAGCATTAAAATTATGTTTTAATGAAAAAACATGCTTTGCTTGGACAGTGAACATTCCTTAGAATTTTTCTAACATAATTAAGCATAGATTAGATACACTCACGCGCACACACACTTGCATTCGACCTTGTCCTAGAGTAGCACTCTTGAAATTTCCTCGAGTCTTATATGTTTATGCCATGACATTTTCTGAGGGCTGAAACTTTGACCATTTGCTTACTTTGGATGATTAACTTTTGCTTTTTATTAATATATAGTCTTCTATGTGTTTGTGTATTTGCTTTGGTCATTGTTGTTAATCATTTAAGCATCGTAAGAGGCATGATAGTGTCCCGTATTTAGATGCATGTTAGGTGTTCGAGAGAAACCTAGCTATAGATCCTTAGATCATTCGATAGGAGCCTAGGGAGGATCTACGTGAGCAATGGGATTCAGATAGTAACCAGAGCCTAAATTGACCTTAGGTACTCGAGAGAGACCTAAGTGAGGGTTTCAACGACTAAAAGGAGTGAGCTTTGTCGATAGGTTAGTGTCGCTGCTGAGACCGAGAGGAGATGTCGTGGCATTTTGGTTTGTTAGGTTCCTACGACTTGAGACAACGGGAACACTTTAGAAACGTCTGTCGAGTAAATATACACCATAACTACTTTTACTATTTTACTTGTCTCTCTGCAATCACATCATCATACTCTTCACACACCACTTCCACACACCTATCGCACCATCATCGTCTATTCCATTTTGCCTTGGCATATTTTAGTGCTTGCATTCTGAAATTGCCATAGCATTTATCCATTACACCTTCATCGTATATATCCATTTCCTCCTGTCTTTATCTTTATCTTTGTTTTCCTTTTTAGTTAGTGAAACCTTTTTGCCTTGACAATTTTGACTTACTGGTTACCTCGATCCTCGTGGGAGCGATACTCACTCACCCTTTATTACTTGTACGACTGTGCATAATTGCACATACGTGTTCGCATAATTTATAGCACTACACAGGCGACACCAATATTACCTCATTTATATCTTCAAAAGTACATTCACTCGCTCAGTTTGCTTGTTAGTCTATGGGTGAAACTTCGTAGAAAATTTCAGGCTTAATCCCAAAAGCTTTAACAACTCCGTCCAAAATCTCATGTGAATCGCGTGTCCCGATCACTAATGATTATCTTCGGAACTTCAAAGTACTTCACCATATGCTTTAGGAAAAGACGAGCACCTTCATCGGCTGTGAATACTTTGGATGCTGGAATAAAGACTGCATACATCAAAAACCTGTTAACGAAAACCATGATGTTTGATAATCTATTAGTGTTGGACAAATTGACTATAAAATCCATGGAAACACTTTTTTATGGTTTATCGGGAATGGGAAAAGGCTGCAACAATTTGCAGGCTTTTTCATCTCGATATTTTTGTTGGCACACAAGACAAATTCTTATATAGACTTCAACATCTTCTCCCATGCATGGCCAGTAGTAGTGCTCACTGATAAGTACCATCGTCTGAGTCATTCCTGGATGCTCAACCCACTTGGAGTCATGACATTCCTTCATGGTCTCTTTGCGCAATTCTCCAAACTATGACACATAGAGCGGTGTCCTCGGGCATAAAGCAAATCTTTTTCGAGCCAAAAACTTTTGGTTTTCCCCTCCTTGATGCACTCTAGCAAGTATCCCTTCAGTAGACTTATGAACTCAATGTTGTAACTTTGGCTTAATGCATCGGCAATTGTGTTTACTTTCCCAAGCTTATAATCTATCGAAAAATAAATTTTTTTAAGAAACTCTTTTCATTGAGCCTACTTTAGAGACAACTTGCTTTGGGTTAGAAAATAACTATTCACCATGTTATTAGAATAAACCACAAACCTTGATTCAAGCATGAGGTCTCGCCATGTGCACAAACAATCCACTACTATTGTCATCTTTTTCTCATGGATCGTTTATCTCTACTCAGTCGCATTGAGCTTTCAACTTTCATATACAATTGGATGTATATCTTGCATAAAGACTCTACTAATGGCTACGTCGGATGCATCAATGTAGATCTCAAAAGGCTTGGTGTGATTAGGCAACCCCAAAACTGTCTCACTCACCATGACCTTCTTCTATCCCTTAAAAGGCTTCTTGACACTAAGTGCTTTAATCTCACGCCTTTTCCTTCTTCAATATCTCGTTCAAGGGTACGATAATTTTGGATTAACCTTTCACAAATCTTTGATAGAAGTTGGCTAGCCCTAGTAAGGATCTCAACTCGATCACTTGGCGGCTTTTAGTCTTCAATAGCCCGTAACTTGGCCCCGTCCATCATGATCTTTCCATCTCCGACTATGTGACCTAGAAAAAAGACCTCTATTTAGGCAATAGTACCTTGTTATTAGGGTATAGAAGGTGGCAGGAGCATTTGTGAGGCAAAATGGCATCACTAAGAATCCGTAAGACCCATAACGTGTCACACAAGCTGTCTTTGGCTCATCTTCTTTTGCAATCCTTACTTGCCAATATCCGGGTTGTAAGCATAATATGATGAACCACCTTGCATCACCAAATTGATTGAACAAGTTTGCTATTAGTGAGATCGGGTACTTTTTGTTCACAGTGAGATATTCAATGTGCTATAATCGGTGTATATTCAAAGAATCCCATATGCTTCTTCGGAAAAGAGCACCAACGCTCTATATGGTGCCTTAGACGATCGGATATAGCCTGCTTTGAGGAGTTCCTTCAACTGTCTTTGTAACTTCTTTAACTTAGGCAAAGCCATTCGGTAAGGTGCTTGGGTTGATGGCTCCACAATCAACATAAGTTCAATCTTATAGTTGACCTCCCTCTTCAGTGGGAGACTCTTGGGTAACTCGACATGTATCAAATCACAGAATTCTACCAACACTTGTCCTACCTAAACTAGAACTTCTTTTGACATGATCGGCTTATCATGGACCAATGTCGCAAGGTAGGTTGGTTTCTCCTTGTGTACCCCCTTGCTGAACTAAATTGCTGACAACATCTTGACTCCAACTCTGAACTCTCAATTCACCGAAACAAGACATGGATGGCTCGGTTCAAGTATACATAAAGAATTGATAAAAGGAACATGGAACATATTAATCCGATTCGCTCAAGTCTTGGATTTGTAATTTGAGTTTTGTGAATCGCTTGACGTACTCCCTGAATAAGTCATCTTGCTTCAATTAGTGAAGCTTGTCTCAATCTTCCTCTTGAGTATTCTTGGGATAGAAATTCTCCTGCAAATAGAACTAGAACTCTTTCCATATCACGATTGGAATGTCCTCATCATTTGACTTAGGATATCTATTCTGCCACAACAAAGCAACATCAGTCAAATAAATTAAATTTTTGTATATCTTAGTAGCTTCATCATCGATGTCTATCAAATGGAAGTATTGCTCCAGCCCCCAAATGAAGTTCTCCACTTCTTGAACAATCCTCACCCCCTTGAATTCCTTCAACTTGGTAACATTGATCCTAGGATTAGGTGCAATCGCTTCAGCCATCATGTCACCTAACATGACATTCTTATAGAGGAGTAGCTCGGTATAGATATTCTTGATCTCCCCCATCAATTCCGCCTTTATTTCATCCATTGCAACCTGAAGGGAATTGTCTTGCACAATCATTTTCTCGTACACCTTGTCGAGAATGAACTGACCTTCTTCCATGATTTTGTCCTTATGGGAGTTCATCTTCTCAAGGCACTCATCGGTCTTATCTTGGATCTCCTAGAACTTACCCAATGCATACTCTAGTATCATGACCCCCTTTTCCATGGTAGCAATTGTAACGCCCCAAAATTAGGTCTAGAATTTAGTGGGCCGATTTAACCGATTAAGCCTTGTTCAAGATTAAATTCTTAAAAATTGATTTTTGGTCGAAATAAAATATGGAAAAATTTCCTAAAATTCTTATTTAATATATATTTGACTTTGGTAAAACCAATTTTGAAAATTGACCCTTGAAACCCTAATATTTTGAAATTAGTGACTATTTTGTAAAAATTGAAAATTTAAGGATAATTTTATAAATCAAGCCAAAACTTTGAATCTTTAAGGGGATTTAATCCAATTATAATCCTAGCTGGTCTATGCTTTCCTTATTTTAATTAATTAAACCTAAAGATTATATTTTAACCTAAATTACTAATTAAACTTTATTTTTAACTCTTAAATCCTATTTAAAAGACATAAACCAATCTTATTTTTGTTATTTTCGTTTTCCCTCTTCCTAAGGCAGAGAACCATCAGTTTTTCAAAGTTAAACCTAAATGTTTTCATCAATTTTCGTTTTTAATAATTATTATAACTTTTTCTTCTTCAAAACTTCCCGTTTTCTCATCGTTTTCACGTTTTAAAAACCAAAAAGCAATTGGATCAGTTTTGGAGGTGAGATTTCATCAACCCTCTAGAACTTTGAAGTTCTTTACTGAAATTATTTAGTTCTTGGCTTGGTAAAAACGTTTTTAATCTTTTATTTTAGAAAAATTGTTTTTTTGGTCAAAATATCCAATTTTCGTTCAAAAGTTTTTAACCACTGTTTTTTAGTCTTAAAAGGATGATTTTCAATGTGTTATGATGTTTATAAAGTGATTTTAAAATCCCTAATCAAGAACTAAAGGTTTAAGAGAAGTTTGGTTGGTTTCGAAAAGTTTTCGGTTAAGGTTTTGATGGGTTTAAGGGGTTGTCCGACTTGGGATTTATTGAGTGCGATTAGGAGAACTAAATCCATATTTTTTCTATGCTTTAAATAGGACAGGAATTAGGTGATCTCATTTGAAGTGATCGAGTGAAGTTTCGATAACTTGGGTGACAAGTTTCGGTTATCAGTGAGTGGATTTGAGAGTGGGCTGCTTCGGCAATGTTTTAAATTTCTTTTCAAAGTGCTGGGAGTGTAGGGAAGGTGTGAGAAACCTCTCTATACTCTGGAGTAAGTTTTACGTTTGCTCTCGTAAATCGGTTTTCCCATAATATGCTTGTTTTACTATATTTTTGACATACTTGTATTTTATTAGTGTATATGTGATTATGTATGTGTTAGAATGCTCTCGATATTGTTTTAAAATGGTTTTAAATACTTCCACGTTTTGGTTTTTGAAATAAGATAAAAAGAGATTTTTGAACGTTGTTGCACCTCGACCAAGGGCTATTAGGGATCATTTAAATCCTATCTTGGATGATTTTAATCCTAGTATCGTGGCACCAGAAATTCAAGCTACACACTTCGAATTAAAGCCTGTCATGTTCAATATGCTGAATTCTATGGGCAATTTGGAGGTATGGCGCATGAAGACGCAAGGCAATATATTCAAGCTTTCCTAGAAGTTTTTGATTCTTTTCGTCAACAAGGAGTGCATTAGGATATGTTGAAGATCAAGATATTCTCTTATTCCCTATGTGACCGAGAAAGGGCGTGGTTGAGTGGAGTACTATCCGGTTCGATGGAGTCATGGGCTAATCTGTTCAAGAGCTTTTTGCTGCGGTATAATCCTCCGAATCTAAACACCCAACTTAGTAATGACATAGCTTCTTTTCGACAAGGTGATGACGAGTCAATGTGTGAATGTTGGGATCAATACAAGGGATTGCTTCACAACTGTACAAATCATGGATTTCAAGATTGGACTCAAGTTGTGATGCTCTATAACAGAGTCAATGCACCGACCAGGATGATGCTAGATGCCTTGGGAAATGGAACTTTGTTAGACAAATCACCCAATGAGGCATTTGACATTCTTGATAGAATTGCCAACAATGATTATCAATTTCCTTCGACAATACTTGGAACTGGGAGGAAGGTGCAAGGGACATTCGAGCTTGATGCTAAAGACTCAGTATCTGCCCAACTCTCAGCTACCACCAACATGTTGAAGAGCATCCAACGTTTCAATGAGATGAAGGAAGTAAAGATGGCCAATTTAGCATATATATTATGTCATGGCAATCATCATGAGAGCGAGTGCCCAGGAAACCATGAGTCAACCAATTATATGAGCAACTTCAATAGGAACAACAACAATCCCTACTCTAATACCTATAATGCAGGATGGAGACAACATCCAAAATTTTTAATGGGGAAATCAAGGATCCAACAATCCTAATCCCCCAGCTAGAAATCAGAATGAGCCCCAAAATTTTCAAGCGAATATGCTTTGGCATAATCAGAACAAGGGGGTTGCATCATCATCGAACACCAGTTCTTTGGAGGCGATTATGAAAGAATTTATTCTAAGTACCAAAACTATGCTGCAAGAGCATATTACAGCCATCAAGAACCAAGGAACCCTATTACAAAGCCACAGTGCTTCATTGTGAAATCTGGAGAGTCAGGTTGGCAAAATTGCCACGACAGTACAAGAGCGTCATCCAGGACGTCTGCCCAGTGATACTGAAGTCACTAAGCCACGTGGTAAAAAACAATGTAGCGCGATTACACTAAGGAGTGTCAAGCAGATTAATCAAGAAGATAAGTTTGGGGGAAGATGAGTGAAGATACGACACCCAAACCTGTGCAAGAAGAAATGTCTGAGCAAATTCTCGAGGAGAATGATAAGGAGGAAGGTTTAACAAAGGAACCTGCTGATGGAGCGAGCAAAAATTCCATGGCAAAATCAGTTCCTACCCCAACAGTAGAAGAAGTTAGACCCCCACCACCCTTTCCCCAAAGGCTGAAGAAGCACAATGATGAGATTCAGTTCAAGAAGTTTGTTGATAAATTGGACCAACTGTACATAAATGTCCCAATATTGGAGGCAATTGACCAGATGCCCACTTATGACAAATTTCTCAAGGAGATAGTTACGAAGAAGCGGAAAGTGGAAAAGTTTGAGACAATTGCCAGGGAAAAAGAGTATTGCTCTGCTTTAAGTAATCTACCAATGAAGAAGAAAGATCCAGGAAGCTTTATTTTCCCATGTGCTATTGGAGACAAGTTCGTTGAGAAAGCACTCTGTGATCTTGGATCGAGTGTAAATCTGATGCCCAAGTCAATTTTTGTGAAGCATGGCATGGGAGATGCAAGACCCACATCCGTCATATTACAACTAGCCGATCGTTCTCATGTGAGATCCGAAGGGAAGATCGAAGATGTCATAATAAGGGTGGACAAATTCGTTTTTCCAGTCGACTTCTTAATAATTGATTGTGAGGCTCATGCTAATGGACCTATTATCTTAGGGAGACCTTTCCTAGCAATCGGTCGCATTCTCATTGATTATGAGAAGGGTGAGCTCACTATGCTGTAGCAAATCAAAGATTGACCATGAACATCAACAACTCTCAAATACGTGGATGATTCTGAAGAATGTCGAAGCATTTTAGAAGCAGACTCTGAGCTATCAAGGGAAGCTGATCATTTTTGTCACAACAATTTTGTACAAATGGATAAGTATGAAGAGCTCATAGAAGAGGAAGAGGAAGTTGGTGAATTGCCATTGGAAAAGCAACAATCTAGTCTACTGATAGCTAGAAATCATTCGAGCTTCGAACCTCTTGACTTCGAGGAATTCGTTCCTCCCAAGCCTTCATTACTCAATGCGCCCAAGTTGGAGCTGAAGATTTTGCCACAACATCTCAAATATGCTTATGTGGGTGAAGATGAGACCCTGCCTGTTATCATTTTGATGAATCTTACAACTGATCAAGAGAGAAGTCTACTTGTTGTTTTGTCACAACATAAACGAGCGATAGGATGGACCATGACATATTTAAAGGGGATTAGTCCTACCATCTGTATGCATAAGATACTTCTAGAAGAATGCCATGGAAAATCCATAGAGCCACAACGAAGACTCAACCCTATTATGAAGCAAGTTGTTTTGAAGGAATTTATCAAATGGCTCGATGCTGGAGTTATTTACCCAATATCGGATAATTCATGGGTGAGCTCGGTGCAATGTGTTCCCAAGAAAGGAGGCACAACTGTGGTGAGCAATGAAGACAATGAGCTATTGCCGACACACGTAGTGACCGAATGGAGGATTTGTATGGACTATCGCAAGCTCAACATAGCTACGAAGAAGGATCATTTTCCTCTACCCTTCATCGATAAAATGTTGGATCTCTTGGTGGGCAAAGCTTACTATTGTTTCTTGGATGGATATTCGGGTTATAATCAAATAGCCATAGAACCGGAGGACCACGAGAAGACTACATTCACATGTCCTTATGACACTTATGCTTTCTGGAGGATGCCCTTTGGATTATGTAATGCCCTAGCAACTTTCCAGTGCTGTATGCAAGCTATCTTTTCTGTTATGGCTGAGGATTATCTAGAGATATTCATGGATGATTTTTCTATCTCTTGAGACAGTTTCCAGAATTGTCTTGGCAATTTAGCAAAGGTCCTGAAGCGATGTGAAGAAGCTGACCTTGTGCTGAATTGGGAGAAATGTCACTTTATGGTGACTGAAGGTATTGTGTTGGGCTATAAAATTTCACACAAAGGCATTGAGGTGGACAAAGCTAAGATCGAGGTGATTGAGAAGCTACCACCACCTACAAATGTCAAGGGCATAAGAAGTTTCCTTGGACACGCGGGATTCTATAGGAGATTCAACAAGGATTTCTCCAAAATCTCCAAGCCCTTGTGCAAGTTGTTGCAACAAAATCAGCCTTTTGTGTTCGATCAAAAATGTCATGCCGCTTTCACAGACCTGAAGCAAAGCCTAATCACTGCACCCGTTGTTGTTCCCCCGGATTGGACCTTACCGTTCGAGCTGATGTGTGATGCAAGCGATTACGCCATGGGAGCAGTCTTAGGGCAGCGTCGAGGTAAAATTTTTCATGTTGTTTACTATGCTAGTCGTACTTTAAATGATGCTGAACTTAACTACACTACCACAGAGAAAGAGCTACTTGTCGTGGTATTTGCATTTCACAACTTTAGGGCATACTTGATAGGCACAAAAGTCATTGTTCACACTGATCACTAAGCTATTAAGTACTTAGTGACTAAAAAGGATGCCAAACCTAGGCTTATTATATGGATATTGTTGTTGCAAGAATTTGATTTAGAAGTGGTATATAGGAAGGGCACAAAAAATCAAGTTACTGATCAACTTTCTAGGCTAGAAGTTAACCTAGAATGTCATGACAAAATAGAAATTGATGATGAATTTCCTGATGAGAAAATTCTTTATGCCACGGCAATTCTGTGGTACGTTAACCTTGTTAATTTTCTTGTTAGTGGTGTTTTGCCTTTTGACATGACTACCCAGGGAAGGAAGAAATTTAGGTATGACGTGTGGTTCTATTTTTGGGATGAGTCGTACCTGTTCAAGCGTTGTGCTGATCAGATTATCAGAAGATGTGTACCCGAGGAGGAGCAAAGAGAAATTTTGCATTACTGCTACACAGGCCCGTGTGGAGGTCACTTCGAAGGGATGAGGATTGCTGCAAAGGTCCTCCAATCAGGTTTTTATTGGCCTATCTTATTCAAAGATGCCCAGGCATTTTACCAAGCCTACGATCGATGTCAAAGGACTGGGAACATCTCCAAACGTCATGAAATGCCACGACAAAATATTTTGGAGATCGAGTTGTTTGATGTTTGGGGCATAGACTTCATGGGACCTTTCCCATCTTCATTTGGAGATTTATATATCCTATTGGCATGGACTAAGTGTCCAAGTGGGTAGAAGCCATTACGACGCCTAGGAACGATTAAAAGACAATGCTTAAGTTCCTTCACAAGCACATTTTCACAAGGTTTGGCGCGCCAAGGGCTATCATCAGTGATGAAGGCACCAAGTTTGAAAACAAGTTAATTGCCAAGGCATTAAAGTGATATGGAAACACAAGATTGCCACGGCATATCACCCTCAGACCAATGGGCAAGCCGAGATTTCAAACAGTAAAATCAAGCAAATTATGGAAAAAGTAGTGAATCCGAGAAGGAAGGACTGGTCACCAAACCTTGATGAAGCATTGTTGGAGTACCAAAAAGCATTCAAAACCCCCCTAAGAATGTCTTCGTTTAATTTAGTCTATGGCAAGGCATGTCACCTCCCGGTCGAGCTAGAGCATAAAGCCTATTGGACAATCAAGCAGCTCAACTTTGATGTCGAGTTAGTTGGTGAAAGAAGACTTCTAGAGTTGAATGAGATGGAGGAATTCAGGGCCCAAGCCTACGAAAATGTCAAACTCTACAAAGAGCGTATTAAACGATGGCATGACCATGTAATTTTGCCAGGACATTTTCAAGTTGGACAACAAGTACTCCTATTCAACTCAAGGCTGAAGCTTTTCCCTGGGAAGCTTAAATCAAGGTGGTCTAGACCATTTGAAATACATCATGTATATCCCCATAGAGCTGTAGACATCAAGAACATTGATGACGGGAAAATTTTTCAAAGTCAATGGCTAGCGCCTGAAGATCTACACCGGAGCCCATGTGATGCGAGATAAACCTACCGCATATCTTATAGATGCCTGACATGCAGAAATGTCATGGCATTTTCAGTCTACTCCTGTTCATAAATAAATTGTTTTAAGTTTGTTTTATATGCTTTATTGTGCTAAGTCGTTTTCCTATTTAATTTACCTGTATTTTTTATTTTTTTAGGATGAATATCTACCCTTGGAAGATGGCGGCTGAAGGTGAAAAAAGGAGAAAAGCATGAAACCCTACTTTGAAATATTTGGGCGGCAAAAAGACAAAAAGGGGGAGCTTTTTCTTATTTTTTTATTTCTTTTGAATTTTAAATAGCCATCTCTCTCCTCTTTACTTTTTTTCATCATTGACTGATAACCCCCCACCACACGTTTTCTTCCCACCTCCCCACTAAAGATTAAAACTTTCTTTTATTTTCTCTTTCATCTCATCTTCTTCCTCACCTCTCCATCTTCACAGCCGAAAAAACTCTCCCTACACCATCAAGAAAAGCTTCAAACTTTCTTTCTTTCCCCCACTCTTTCCGACCTCAAAATGGTACGATCAAGACCGCTTGGGTCCGCACCACCACCTCCTCCCATTTTTATTGATGATGCAACAGAAGAGAGAATTAAATCTCTAAAAAACAGAAAAATGTTCTTTGAGCTTGGTTTCAACTTTTCCGACGAGTTTGGGTCTAAAGTAAAGGACGTGGCTTGGCACCACCACTGGGAGAGGTTCGTTGCCCACCCTTGCTCTGTCAACACCATTTTAGTGAGAGAGTTTTATGCAAATATTTAAAGCCCTGACCTAAAAGTTGTTTATGTCTGGGGAAAAAACATTTGCTTCACCAACACGACCATTAATCGCTTCTTTAAAATTCCTCAAGAAGTGGATAGACACGCATAGAAAGAAGAAGAAGCTGATTATGAAACTTATTAAGGAGTGAAGGAGGACCTCTTCTTTCCCGAGATAGAATGGACTGGCCAACAGGCCACGAGAAGGACAATGAACCCTAAGTGCCTACTTCCGCAAGCCCGGTTATGGAACCATTTCATGCGTTACAAGTTGATGCCTACTTCGCATCACACCACAGTAAGCTTGACTCGACTGATGCTTTTACATTCCATTCTATTCGGTTGCCCCATGGATATAGGCCGAAACATTGTTCATGAAACTCATGCGTGCTTGAACCGTCCCAAGAGTCCGCTTATTTTCCCAAACTTGATCATGGCTTTGTGCCGAAAGAAGGGAGTTCAAGAGAATGATTTTGATAAAATTCTGGACGAAATGAAGGGTTTGTTCGATGAGAAAGTGACTGCCATGATGGGCAATGCTGACGAGCAAATGGAAGCGTCACATGCTGCCTCGGCTAGAGAAAAAGGCCCACCTCAGAAGGACGATGTGCTGGAGCTCTCTAAGAATGTCATGGCAAAGGTAGACGACTTGTCAAGAGACTTAAAAGAATTTTTCAACTATACCAAGAAAAGAGACGAGTTCATCCAAGACTATCTGGTAGAGCTGTTACCTCCCTTGAATTAGGAGTTCCCTAAGTTCCTGGAGCCTATCCTGCCTACTGCACCAAGAAATGCCTCGGCATTTTCGGCTGAACCACCTACAACCAGGCAAGTTGCACCTGATTTGGACAAGGCACCATCCGTAGTTGATCCATCTGAGGAGGTAAGGCCCTTGGAACCGAAACTAGAGGAACACGCTCCAAAGACCCAGGCACCTGAACAAGACCAAGATCCTGAAAATATCGCGACATTTTCATATGACAAAGTCCAGTTACCAGCTCAACAAGACTCACCTGCCGCACAAGAACATGAGAATAGCTTTATTTCTTCTATGTTTGAAGATCTGCCCGCCCAGCCAACATAACCAGAACCACCACAGCCAACAACCCCGCAAGAGGAATCACCATTGCCCTCAGCCCAAAAGAAGAAATCCAATCGCCATCTAAAGATGTCGGCCAGACGACAGCCGAGCCCACCACCTGTTGGTGCCGAAAAATCCAAACGACCAGGAGTCGATGATGAGTCTGATTTTGATGTCAACCCTCCCCCGTTGAAGAGGCGAGCATCTCGTCGCACTGCCACCGCACCACCTGCTTAGCCAAGGTACATTGAATTTCATTTCATTGCATAGAATTTAGTTTTTCTTAGTTGCATTGAGGATAATGCCTAACTCAAGTTTGGGGGAGGTGTTGTTCTTTACTCCATTTTCATTTGCATGATAACAGTAGTTGTAGAATTATGTCATGACAAATGTGTAAGCTTTAGGACAAGTTTATAGGATTATAGTTTATGATGCATGATGATGATATCTTTCTTTATGGTCAGTACTTGAATTGAATAAGCATGACTTAAGATTTGGATAGAGCCTGCTTTAGGACTTGGTGGTTTGTGTTTATTTTAATATTACACGAGTGTATGTTCTCCATGCTTAGGAAAGTTAGAAAATTTTTATACAATGAAAACTTGAACAGCCCTGCATGTTTTAATGAATTTTGATGTTGATAGAAAACCACAATAGTTTAGATTTAGAAGTTGTTAATAAATGCCTAGACATATCTGTAGAGGGATACTCCGCTATTCCATGGCATATCCATGTGCATATGAGTTACTGAAAGAGGCACAGGGTGACGTTACACTTCTAACTTACCATGGCATTACCTAGATACTGCGTTTTAATAAATGGTAGCTATGGCATGAGTAGAAGGTAGGGTGACAGGTTGGCTCTTCTCGTAGCAGTATGTTGAGCATATGTGAAAAAAAATTAAAAAATTTTGAAAAAGAAAAAGAAAAAAATATTATATATGGGGAGCATTAAAATTATGTTTTAATGAAAAAACATGCTTTGCTTGGACAGTGAGCATTCCTTAGAATTTTTCTAACTTAACTAAGCATAGATTAGATACACTCACACGCACACACACTTGCATTCGACCTTGTCCTAGAGTAGCACTCTTGAAATTTCCTCGAGTCTTATATGTTTATGCCATTACATTTTCTGAGGGCTGAAACTTTGACCATTTGCTTGCCTAGACCTTAAGCATTGTCATGCCATCTCTTCTCTGCTAGCTGCTATCCATTGCTTGAGGACAAGCAATAGCTTAAGTTTGGGGGTGTGATAACTTCGCAAAAAGGCTATATTTCAGGCCTTTTTACTTAAGTTATTGAGTGTCCTTAAGCTCATATAGGCTCATTTAGTTGCATTTAGGTTCATATTGTTGCATTTAGTTTCTTATTTATGCCTTGGCATTTTTAGTGTGGCAACGGGTGCTATTTCACAGGAAAGGTTGTGTTCTTGGGTTGTGTTATGCAGGTAAAGCAAAAATGGAAGTTAAGGAAATTTGTCATGGCATTCGCAGAAGGATAGCGATGGGAAAATGCCATGGCAAATCTGGAGAACTTTAGTGCTGAGCTAAACAACAACAAGATATTTTGGGAAGAATGCCAGCTAGTGCCATTATAGCCTGGCCACAGTCACCTCAGTAGGGGACCACTATCACCATGGCAGAAATGTCATCACATGAACAGGGGTGCTAAGGTAATTTCCGCCAAACCTTAGGGTTTTTCACCCCTTTTTTATAAGGCATGGTGACCTAATAAAAGACAACTTTTTTAGGGTTCTTTTTTGGGAGCTTGAACACAAAAAAAGAGGCACCTTTGGAGGTTTTTGCGGCGGAGGAAAGCTTCCACCTTTCTCCTCCAAACTTTGGACGAAGATTCCTCCATTGATAGAGCTTGAAAGGAGTGGCGTGCTAGGTACCCGAGAGGGGCTAGCACGCTAAGGCATCCCATGGTGGTTGAAGAGTCGGCGGCCTGCGCAACCGATGGTGTCTTCTATCTTCCTTCTTTTGCTTTATTTTTCATATTTTTAAGAGGATGATTGTGGATGATTAAAGATTTATGTGGAAGATACTTTCTTTAACTTGCGCACCACCATGTGTTGCTTTATTTAGGTGGTTGCTACTTTGGATGATTAACTTTTGCTTTTTATTAATATATAGTCTTCTATGTGTTTGTGTATTTGCTTTGCTCATTGTTGTTAATCATTTAAGAATCGTAAGAGGCATGAGAGTCTCCCGTGTTTAGATGCATGTTAGGTGTTCGAGAGAAACCTAGCTATAGATCCTTAGATCATCCAAGAGGAGCTAAGGGAGGATCTACATGAGCAATAAGCTTCGGATAGTAACCAGAGCCTAATCTAACCTTAGGTACTCGAGAGAGACCTAGGTGAGGGTTTCAACGACTAAAAGGAGTGAGCTTTGTCGATAGGCTAGTGTCGCTGATGAGACCAAGAGGAGATGCCGTGGCATTTTGGTTTGTTAGGTTTCTATGACTCGAGATAACGGGAACACTTTAGAAACCTCTGTCGAGTAAATATACACCATAACTGCTTTTACTATTTTACTTGTCTCTCTGCAATCACATCATCATACTCTTCACACACCACTTCCATACACCTATCGCACCATCATCGTCCATTCCATTTTGCCTTAGCATATTTTAGTGCTTGCATTCTGAAATTGCCATAGCATTTATCCATGACACCTTCACCGTATATATCCAATTCCTCATGTCTTTATCTTTATCTTTGTTTTCCTTTTAAGTTAGTGACACCTTTTTGCCTTGACAATTTTCACTAACTGGTTACCACGATCCTCGTGGGAACAATACTCACTCACCCTTTATTACTTGTAGGACTGTGTATAATTGCACATACGTGTTCGCATAATTTATAGCACTACACGGGCGATACCAATATTACCTCATTTATATCTTCAAAAGTGCATTCACTCGCTCAGTTTGCTTGTTAGTCTATGGGTGAAAATTCGTAGAAAAGTTCAGGCTTAATCCCAAAAGCTTGAACAACTCCGTCTAAAATCTCATGTGAACCGCGTGTCACGATCACTAATGATTATATTTGGCACTCCAAAGTACTTCACCATATGCTTTAGGAAAAGATGAGCAGCTTCATCGGTTGTGAATAATTTGGATGCTGGAATAAAGACTGCATACATCGAAAACCTGTTAACTAAAACCATGATGTTTAATAATCTATTAGTGTTGGGCAAACCAACTATAAAATCCATGTAAACACTTTTTTATGGTCTATCGGGAATGGCAAAAGGTTGCAACAATTTGCAGGCTTTTTCATCTCGATATTTTTGTTGGCACACAAGACAAGTCCTTATATAGGCTTCAACATCTTCTCTCATGCATGGCCAGTAGTAGTGCTCACTGATAAGTACCATCGTCTGAGTCATTCCTGGATGCTCAACCCACTTGGAGTCATGACACTCCTTCATGGTCTCTTTGTGCAATTCTCCAAACTATGACACATAGAGCGGTGTCCTCGGGCATAAAGCAAATCTTTTTCGAGCCAAAAACTTTTGGTTTTCCCCTCCTTGACGCACTCTAGAAAGTATCCCTTCAGTAGACTTATGAACTCAATGTTGTAACTTTGGCTTAATGCATCGACAATTATGTTTACTTTCCCAAGCTTATACTCTATCGAAAAATAATTTTTTTTAAGAAACTCTTGCCATTGAGCCTACTTTAGAGACAACTTGCTTTGGGTTAGAAAATAACTATTCATCATATTATTAGAATAAACCACAAACCTTGACCCAAGTACGCGGTCTCACCATATTATTAGAATAAACCACAAACCTTGGCTCATCTTCTTTTGCAATCCTTACTTGCCAATATCCGGACTGTAAGCATAATATGATGAACCACCTTGCATCACCAAATTGATTGAACAAGTTTGCTATTAGTGAGATCGGGTACTTTTTGTTCACAGTGAGATATTCAATGTGCTATAATCGGTGCATATTCAAAGAATCCCATATGTTTCTTCGGAAAAGAGCACCAACGCTCTATATGGTGCCTTAGACGGTCGGATATAGCCTGCTTTGAGGAGTTCCTTCAACTGCCTTTGTAACTTCTTTAACTTAGGCAAAGCCATTCGGTAAGGTGCTTGGGTTGATGGCTCCACATTCAACATAAGTTCAATCTTATAGTTGACCTCCCTCTTCAGTAGGAGACTCTTGGGTAACTCGACATGTATCAAATCACAGAATTCTACCAACACTTGTCTTACCTAAACTAGAACTTCTTTTGACATGATCGGCTTATCATGGACCAATGTCGCAAGGTAGGTTGGTTTCTCCTTGTGTAACCCCCTTGCTGAACTAAATTGCTGACAACATCTTGACCCCAACTCTGAACTCTTGGTTCACCGAAACAAGACATGGATGGCTCGGTTCAAGTATACATAAAGAATTGATAAAAGGAACAAGGAACATATTAATCCGATTCTCAAAAGTCTTGGATATGTAACTTGAGTTTTGTGAATCGCTTGACGTACTCCCTGAATAAGTCATCATGCTTCAATTGGTGAAGCTTGTCTCAATCTTCCTCTTGAGTATTCTTGGGATAGAAATTCTCCTGCAAATAGAACTAGAACTCTTTCCATATCACGATTGGAATGTCCTCATCATTTGACTCAGGATATCTATTCTACCACAACAAAGCAACATCAGTCAAATAAATTAAATTTTTCTTTATCTTAGTAGCTTCATCATCGATGTCTATCAAATGGAAGTATTGCTCCAGCCCCCAAATGAAGTTCTCCACTTCTTGAACAATCCTCACCCCCTTGAATTCCTTCAACTTGGTAATATTGATCCTAGGATTAGGTGCAATCGCTTCAGCCATCATGTCACCCAACATGACATTCTTATAGAGGAGTAGCTCGGTACAGATATTCTTGATCTCCCCCATCAATTCCGCCTTTATTTCATCCATTGCAACCTGAAGGGAATTGTCTTGCACAATCATTTTCTCGTACACCTTGTCGAGAATGAACTAACCTTCTTCCATGATTTTGTCCTTATGGGAGTTCATCTTCTCAAGGCACTCATCGGTCTTATCTTGGATCTCCTAGAACTTACCCAATGCATACTCTAGTATCATGACCCCCTTTTTCATGGTAGCAATTGTAACGCCCCAAAATTAGGTCTAGAAGTTAGTGGGCCAATTTAACCGGTTAAGCCTTGTTCAATATTAAATTCTTAAAAATTGATTTTTGGTCGAAATAAAATATGGAAAAATTTCCTAAAATTCTCATTTAATATATATTTGAATTTGGTAAAACCAATTTTGAAAATTGACCCTTGAAACCCTAATATTTTGAAATTAGTGACTATTTTGTAAAAATTGAAAATTTGAGGACAATTTTATAAATCAAGCCAAAACTTTGAATCTTTAAGGGGATTTAGTCCAATTATAATCCTAGCTGGTCTATGCTTTACATTTTTTAATTAATTAAACCCCAAAGATTATATTTTAGCTCAAATTACTAATTAAACTTTATTTTTAACTCTTAAAGCCTATTTAAAAGCCATAAACCAATCTTATTTTTGTTATTTTCATTTCCCTCTTCCTAAGGCAGAGAACCATCAGTTTTTCAAAGCTAAACCTAAATATTTTCATCAATTTTCGTTTTTAAACAAACCAAAATGCCACAACATCTCCTCTTCAAAGGATACAATTAAAGTAATTGTATCCCTTTTCAAATTCGAATTAAATATAGATCCCGAAATTTAAGGATATAATAAAAGAAATTATTTCTTATAACAAATTCGGAATAAAACTCTAATACCTAGGGTTACACATATATAAGGGATTTTTGGTCTAACAGTCGTATGAGAGAATCCTGAATTCCCAAAACCTAAAATCACGAAAAATAGTTTTTCGAGATTTACTCTCAACCAGGTGAACTGAGTAGAGGCTGAGACGATATTCGTGGAGGCTAAAGATTTGGATTTTGGAACGATCGTGATTGTAGCAGATCTAGTTTTTTTGTTTTGCTGCTTATTAAGGAACCCAATGTAAGTCTTCGCATCTCTTCCTCCCGATTTCGGATTAAACGTACATGGATCGCTGGAAAAACTGTCATAATTTTGTTCCGCTGCGCCATGAGGTGTGCCGGCGGTCCCAACAATAACAACACGTGAAAACGCAAGTGTTAAGTTTATATTGATTTTAATTGTAAATTGAGTTTGCGTGAGTTTGACTTATTTTCAAATGTTTAATAAATCTTTGCCAATGTAGCATGTAATTCTTGAGCTTTGTGGATTTGTTCCACGTGATAAAAACACTTGCTAGATTTTTATACTTAGTGGCGTTTGGCCACGTGTGATTGTTTTTAAGAGCATGAATTGTTTTTCCCCCCTAAAACGATTTTGAGTATATTATAGGCTGCATTACAAGTTGTTCAAACTGGTTTTATACGTCCCCCACTAAGCAATTGCTTAACCATTCTATTTTCCTTACAATGTAGAGAAAAAGTAAGACTCTCTTCCGAAGAAGCAATGAGTGTCATATTTCACATTTGTTACATTTTAGTTGGAGTATGTTTTCTTTAAATTGAGCCTTAGGTAGTAGAGAGCAATGGAGCTAGGAGCTAGGAGCTAGGAGCTAGAAACCTTATGTTATTTATGATTTCTTGATGAACGATGATATTTTGATCCTTGATTATGCTACTTCTGAGTTTAGACATGCTTATCTGATTTTGAGATTTAATGAAATACCTTGTTTGAATTTAACATGCTTCCTTGTTCCTCTATGATGTTATTTGATGAAATTTGAATACATTCATATGTTAGCTGATTCTTGTTTTAATCAGAATAAATTACATCTAGAGAACTAGTTGTTACATATGTTTCATGACCCTTTAGGTGAATTTATGCATATAAAATTTGTTGGGCACGTTTAGAATTGAAATAAGAGTAGACTGTTGTTTCTAGGTAGATGGTTTCGATACCATTCCATAGAGTATCAATCCCTAGATAAAACATAACGATTTTCTGGAAAATTAATCCTGTGTATCGAAACCACATGAACAGGTTTCGAAACGGTAGTATGAAATTTAGCAGGCATATCGATACGCATAAGTTGGGTTTCGGTACCGACCTTCACAGTTTCAAATGATATCGGAACGGTCCTTCAAGCGTATCGAAACGCGGGCTTGTCACGCAGGCAATCATCTGAGTTATCGATAGTGTATCGAAACACTTAATACCAGTATCGATAACGGGGAATGGTGTTTCAAAACCCTTGTTATGTAATGTCGTTATAGGCTGAATTAGAATTCTGAGAACTTACATTTTAGTCACTAAATTCTGAGGAACCAATTAGATGTCTTGTAGATAATAATTTAAGTTGAAAATTTACGTGCAAGCATGAAATATACTTAATTAAGGATTGGTAACATTATCTGGAAAATTACAATTAAGTCCCTAAAACTTGTTCATATAAATTTAAAACGCGTTTCTCGTTAATTTCTGCTGCAATTGAACTCAGTCCTTGTATGAATATGTAGAATCTAATTAATGCATTTAGAACAGATAAAAGGAAATTTTTTAGGATTGTTTATCGGAGTGAGTCTCTGTATTAGCCTCGGTATTACCGGTGTAGCTCGTTCGAGTCGGATGACATCTAGACCGAGTCGAGGGGGTTACAACAATGATGTCCCTTGAACATAGCGCTTCTTCCCTACAACTCTTGCATGAGTCTCTTGGTTTGTTACTAGGACCTCGCTAACACTTTGCGGTGTTATTTCTTTCGAACAACTCACTTTTATACCACTTGTCACGTCCATAGAACTCAGCTACTTTGGGCGTACGATCTTAGACGTAATTCTCTCGATTAAACCACCTAATTTAATCTAAACCATTCAAAGCTAGAATGCTAAGAACCTTGCGGAAACTAAGAAACAACTAAAGGAAAAGAAATGGCAAAGGCTAGAGAGATTTTTAGTGAATGCTCTGTATTACTCAATGAAGAAGTGTGTGACAAATGAGGCGCGGGCAAGGCCTCTATTTATATTTTAAGCCCTTTACATCCAACGGCTAAAAATGATTTACATTAAGGGTTTAGATTCGTTCTCATCTCTTTATCCCTTATCCTAAGTTATTTTCCCTAGTTACAAAGATATGAGATAAGGATAAGATTACTACGTAAGATTTGCGAAATGTGATTTGGATGAGTCTAACCGCAAGTGTTGGGTCAATTCAGTCATGGCTCTCAAGGGTGCTTGATCTCAGACTTGAGCCCCAATGGGTGCTTGATCTTGGACTTGGGATCCAATGGGTGTTGCAATGTCTAGAAGGCCATGGAGTGTTTCTACAGTCTGTGACACCAACATTAACCATTACATTTTGATTTTTTTCTTTAGATATTACTATTATATGTTCCAGTTTTTATAGTAGGAAATTGATAAAAAAAAATTAAAAATAATTTTTATAAGTCTTTTAAGAGGTTTTAAGAAATTTTAAAGAATTTTATAAATAAAATAAAAAACCAAAAATTATCAAGTGATAACAACATGTACTAAAAAATCGTTAAATTTAACGTTTAATGTTGATTAAAGAGTTTAATCAATTATATTTATTGTTTCAAAAATTTAATTGGATATACAAAATTTTAATACTTAATTATTTTTAAAAAAAAATCAAATACTTCTTATACTTTTAAATTTATTTTTAATTATATTATTCAAAGATTATATAAAAGTATGTAAAATAGAAACGTCCTTATATAATATCAATTACCCTTTAAATGATAATAATATTTTAGTACTTTCACAAGTATACTGTTGTCGAATCGACCTATAACAATAACTCAACCAATCATTTTATATAATTTATAGAATACAATTTAATTAAGTAATATTTATAGAACTATTTCTTTAATAAAAATTTATTAGTTTTTGAATTAAATGATTTTCGAAGTATAATTAAAAAAAGTAATTAACCTAATTCTTCTTTGTCTTAAATCTAGTGTCGCAGTCTTTTTTTTCTTTTGCTTTTTCGATGATTAAGAATTAATTTTAGCATTAATTATCGATCACAATGATTTATTATTTATTTAATAAATTTTTTTTGACAAGTTTATTTTTTTTTATTTTTGGCACACTTTTTTTATTTTTTCTCTTCATTTGTCGTTTTAATATGATCTTAGCATATCTTAGCGATTGTTTGGTACTCATACACATAATCATTCTTAAGATTTTAGTGACACTAATGAGAACTTAAAAATTAGTTCCTTAATAATAAATATTGTAAAAATAAAATTTAAAAATAGATCTATAATATCAAATATTAAAAAATAGGTCTCTCGTAACAAATATATTTTTTAAAAATATGTATATAATAACAAGTATCTAGAAAAAACTGAATTCTTAATAATAAATATTAGAAAAATTAAATTTTAAGAGTAAATCCCCATAAAGAATATCGAGAAAAAATGGACATCAAATAACAAGTATTAAAAAATAAATTTTAAGAACATACGCTTAATAAAAAATATTAAGGAAAAATCAAGCCTCTAATATCAAGTATTGAGAAAAAATAACCTTTAATAAAAAACATATTGAAAAAATAAATTTTAAGACTAGACCCTAAATAATAAATATTGGGAAAAATCAGGCCTCTAATACCAAATATTTTAAAAAATAGGTCTAATAATTATTATTGAAAAATAAACCTTTAATGTAAATATTGAGGGAAAAGTTAGACCTAATAACAAATATTTAAAAAATTAAATTTTAAGAGTAACCCTGATAATAGGTGTCGGGAGAAATTAAAATTAAACATCTAATATTAATATTGGAAGAAAAATTAAACACTAATAACAAGTGTTGAAAAATTAAACCCTTAATAACGATTATTAAAAAATTAAAATTTAAAAATAAACTCTTAATAATAAGTAATAAAGAATAGATCATAATATTAATATTAGAAAAATGGTCTCTAGGCCAGCATCCCTGTCGCCTATACCTAAGGATGGCTTTGCTCGTACAACAGAAATCTTCACCCTATTACTTTCTGATTATGATCGTGTTGGTGATTATAGAAAGATTCACACTTAATTAATGGTTATTTACAGATATAATTAAGTTTCGATAGCGAAATAATATATTTAATAATTTTTATATGAGATTTTGGTAGACTAATCCTTATTATTTTCCCTTTTAAATATTGATATTTATAATATATTTTATATTTTTTAATAAAATTTAATTATCATTATAAAAAGATAAGTAATATTTATAGTTATGTTTGGGTTAATACTTTTATTATCAAATAATTTAATTGTTTTTATTAAAATAAACTAAAAAAAAAGCTTGCGCAATTAAAAGTAAACTACATCATTAACGTATTAAATAAGTACTTGAAGACTTATCCAGAAGTATAAACGCGTACCGTAAGGCATATGCTTACTTATCAGTGGACATCAAGCAGTTAATTGTAATGAAAATCGGTTTAAATATTCCAAATTCTAATTATCAGAGTTGATCGTGTCTTTACGCTGTCAATCGAACAGAAAAAATTGCGTGGAAACAACCGCTTGTAGAAAGATTCAAGCAACAACGCCTAACTCGTCTTTATATTCGTAGATCAACTACCTACCATCCTCCAAATCCCGCATTTCATCTGTCAACACCAAGGTTTTCTTTAATTTTAACGAGAAATTCGATCGGTATCTCCGTCGTAACAACCGCCGTCAACCACCTCTTTGGGTCGAAGAAGAATATTGTGAGTTTCCTGATTTCTGGCGATGTCGGAAGCGTCGTTGCGGCCGAGACCTGCGGTTTTCAAGCAAACATCTCAATCAACAAGCAGCAGCAGCAGCAACAGCAGCGAGAATGACCGTGAAACACCAAAATCCCAACCGCGGCAGCCTACTTTATCGCGGGGGGCGCTGTCGCAAACCTTGACGAGCACGGCGAACTTAGCTAATCTTCTTCCTACAGGCACGTTGTTAGCTTTCCAGCTTCTGTTGCCAGTTTTTACTAACAACGGATCGTGTGATCCCGCCACGCGCGCCATGACGCTCCTCCTCCTTGCCCTTCTCGCCCTCTCTTGTTTTCTCGCTTGCTTCACCGACAGCGTCAAGGCATCCAACGGACAAGTTTATTACGGTTTCGCGACGTTCAAAGGGATGTTCTTGTTTGACTATCCCGAACCGAAAGATTCAAGTTTGCCCGATTTGAGCAAGTACAGGCTCAAGTTCATCGACGGAGTTCACGCTGTTTTGTCTGTGCTTGTGTTCGGTGCAGTGGCTTTGAGAGACAAGAATGTCTTGAAATGCTTCTATCCGGCACCTGAACATGAAACCGAGGAGGTTTTGAGCATTGCACCGGTTGGAATTGGATTGATTTGCAGCTTATTATTTGTGGTTTTTCCGACTAGAAGGCATGGAATTGGCTACCCGGTCACGACGGGCAAATAGTACTTGCTCATTTGTTCATCTACACGTTTACTTATTTTGTTCACAGATACAAACTGTCAAACCCTGAGATTTGATCTGTAGATCCGATTAAAGTTGAACTTCTTGTTTATTGTTTCCATTAATGTTTCTTTATAATTTATTTGCTCCATGTTTTTTTATTGGATAGAAAGGCAAGAGAATAGCAATGTTGGACATGACATCATAGGGACGGAATTACGTTAATGATACAAGGATCTTGTCTTGAACTTTTCATTTTCGTCTATTCTAAGGGTATTTAGCATTACTTTTAAAATTAGTTATTGGCTCTAAAAACTGGTTTAAGATCGAAAATAATACTAAACGGATAACTTTTGAGGAAAAAAAACTGAGTTTAAAAAGTGTTTTTAAAAACTAAAATTTTTAGGTTTTGTTTTTGACTGTGTTGAAAAACTTTGGTTTGAACCCAAAACAAGATTTTGCAAAAGCTAAAAAAAGTAGTTTCTCCAAAACCATGGTTTTAGAAGTTAGTTTGAGAAAAAGACAAAAAAAAATTACATTTAAAAGCTATTCTAATTTAGTGTTTTTGGTTGCTTTTAGAATTTTCGGGTTAAAAAAGCTGGTTTGAGAGGCTAAACTCAATGAAAAACAAAGCCTTAGCTTTTACTATTGTTGTAAAAGTGTTTTTGAGAATCAAAATTAAAAATTTAACCTTCATTTACTATTGTTTTATTTATAATTTATAAATTTATAATTTTTATAAATATACAATTAATAAAATATTTTTAATTTAAAAATTATATATATTAATTAAAATATTTTAAATTTATTACATTTTCATAAAATACATACAATTATTAGAAAAATATATATTTATTAATAAAAATATTTTTATATATTTTTATGATATTTATTAATAAAAAAGTATCATTTATAAATATAACTTATAATACCATATCTAAAATGATCATTAATCTTATTAAAAGCACTTTTTAACAGCAATAATAAACACTTAAATCTTAAATCCAAAAATCTAAAAACATTTCTGTAAAGAACTTTTCAAAAGTATTTTTCCACCGCACCTTTTAAAGTAATGTTAAATTGGTTCGGTTAAAATTTTAGGTTTAATTATTGGTACATTCAGAGTAGAAATTATTTATTTTTTATTAACTTTTTGTCTCTCACTTTAAAATAATGGATTTAGGATTTAAAATTAGCGGTTGTGGTTAAGATTTAGGGATTAGGGATATAGTGTATTTTTGGAGGCTTGGGTTTAGAATGTGAAAATTATAGGTTAGATTAAAATTTTAATTTTTAAGTATTTTTTAGGGTGAGACATATAAGAAGACATGGTTAGGAGAAGATGAATTTTGTTCTTAATTTATATCGAAGACAGTGAAATCGGTTATGAAACAATCCGTCCAACTCAATTTGCTTCATTCATAATATCAAAATTTTAACCTATAACCTTGCTTAAAAGATATAGTATTTCATCTCAATAGATCAACTTATTATTGCTTCAGTTATTTTTTATGAAATAAAAAAAAATAGCTCTTATTTTTTAGTTAATTACTTTTAAAATAATAAAAAATATATCATTTATAAACTTTCATATTTTTATTTTTTTTTCATTCTCGTCCATCGTATGTTATCATTAATATTTTTATATTTTAATCTCTATGGTCTTCTTTTTCATTGTTTAAAAAAATTGTTTAAAAAATATTTTCTACCCATAAACTAATATTTGTATGAGAGGGTTAAAATGATTCATTTTAGATAAAAAAAATTGTAGTTTTTTAAGTCTGAAATTTTAGTCAATTTACATCGAATTTTTAGATGAAAATCAAGCATTTTGGGGTCAAACGGATTAATCCTCATCCAATTATCTCTTTGATACATCTTAAAATGTATCAATCCAACGTCGAAAGCTCAATATATATTTATTTTATCAAAAACTATACAAATAAAAAAAATAGATACCAGATTTTTGAATCTTTTATAAATTTTTTATTATTTATAATTTACTTCAACTCAAAACTATTTATATTTATTTATATTATTTTAATTCTTTAGGTTTTAAGAAAATATTTAAATATTAGAGTTTATTTATGATATATTTTCGTTCTTTTTTTTTTTAAGTTTTAATTTTAGTCTTGTTTTTGTTCTTTGATGATGAACTCTATTTGATGCCCAGTCTAGTCTCGTATTCGGGCCTTAAGAGTCTTGTTAGACTTAAGAATTATGGTTTGGGTTTAGGGTTTAGATAATGGTTTGAGGGTATTATGATAAAAGAGTAATGGAAAAGATAGAAAAAAAGGTGTTTTTTGGTTTTGGGCAGAGGTGATATCACCATCCCACTCTCCGTTTTCCTTAATCCCACATCTTCCTTTTTCTCTAAAATACTCACCACCAAATTTAGAATCTTGGAGCCTTACATTAGGAATCACATTTGGTGAGTAGAGGAAGTTTTCTTCAGCATCAAAGGATCTATCTTGAGAGGTAAGAATCACCAAAAGTGGAGAAGAAAAATGTTTATGGTAGCTTTTGGGGTTGAGTACGAGATTAGAGTTTGAAGATTGGTTTTTGGTTTAAAATTTGTGTTGATAGCTCCTTATTATCCTCAACAATCTTGTAACACGTTTTTCTATCCTTCTTGTAGTGAAAGAAATAGGAAAGCCCTCCAAATATCAAGGCAAGAAGAAAGCTTGAGTGAGGTTTAAGGGTTGTTATTATTGTTCTAAGCTAAGATTAGTATACTTTCAACTCCTATGTGTTTATGGAATTCTTGATAATAGTTGTTGTAGCTTGGATTGTGCATGTTAGAGCTTGGTTTGGTAGCTTAAGGTTGTGAATGATGAAATTTGAATTTGAGCCTATAACTTGATAAACTTGATTATAACATGTTGGTTATACCTTATATATCTTGTAGGAGAGTTTTAGGAGGATTTGTGAGTGTTTGGATAGGCAAAGAGGTGTTTTTTGAGTTCCAGAACTGGAAATTTGGGTTCGTGTACCAGTATGGACAGTATCGGTACTCGTGAGAGAAAAAATGAGGGTTTCAGGGAGGGCGCACTGATATGACTTCTCGTGTATTAGTACCCTTGCATTTTGAACAATTCCAAATCGTTTTTGGGTACTGGTACATGAACGTGTATCAATACCACTATTTTATTGATGCCGAGTATTGGTATGAGTGACCCTCGTACCGGTACTTGATTCTGGTAAGCCAAATAGGTGTATCGATACAGGTTAGAGGAAAGTAATTAAATCATTTGAATGTGTTTGGGGTATCAGTACTCGATAGAAGAGTATCGATATGGGTGAGGGGTGTTCCGATACTCCCTAGGCATATCGGTACGCGCAGACCATTCTGTCTTAATTTTTAGCGTTATGTTCGGAGGGTCTATAGTTTGTATTAATGGTCTTGGTGTGTCCCGTTAGGCCTAAAATTGATAGTAAAGCTGAGGAATGGGAACTTTGACTATGTATTTGACCTAAGTGGAGAAATATGAATTAAATGCCTTGAAATGACTTATATTGATATGTAAACTTATGTTGGATACTTGTGTATATGATGATTAATGTTGAATGTCGCTACAAGAATGATAGTACAGGATCTGGATACCCAAGAGTGTAAGGTCAGATGTTGTGTGACTCTGGACACACTCGAAGTATGTGAGAGTGTGAGGTTTGATATTGTATGACTCCGAACACACTCGATGTATCTGAGGGTGTGAGGTCCGATGTTGTGAGACTCCGGACACACCCGAGGTATAAAAGAGTGTGAGTTCCAATGCTTAGTGACTCTAAACACACTCATCTATGGAATATATATATGTGTATTGATGTTTATGAGTGCTATGACATTTTCATGCAAATACCATGTGTTAGGCGGTTAATATAGCGTCAATCTTTCTCTTTCATCATAACTTTTTGCATGCATTTAATCATGAATTGCACAAATCAAGGTTGAGTGGAGGTATACCCATTGAGTTTTCATTAGCTCAGCATTCGGAATTCTTTGTTTTTCGTGCGCAGGGTACTAGGTGAAGATCAATTCATGGAGCAATATCAGTGGTAGGTTTCAGCTTCTATCTTGTGGAGGAGTACACTACTTAGATATATGATTCATGTATTCTATAAGCTATTTAAGTTGTTTAACTTTTATAAACCAAATTGTATTTGATACAATGTTATCGCCTTTAAATTTGGAGCTCCTAAGTACTTTTGAACTTATGCTTTATTATTGGATTTTAATAGATTTGGTAATGGATTTGTTTTGGACTTGGAAATGATTTAAAAAAAATTTGAGTTCGGGTTGGGCTTAAGGCCAAAATGTTTTATCCGGAACTGAGAGTGTTAACTACATACGTTGTAATTGGGATTTGAGATTAGATAGTTTAGTAAGGAATATTCCTTCAATACATGTTTGTATGTGTCAATAAATTGTGACTTAGATATCTTCCTTAATGTTTCAAAAAGTTTGTGCAAGAGATAATTTTCACTCTTGTTTATCTAGGTAATTACTTTTAAGATGGCGAGTTGGAGCTATTTGAGGAGTTTTCTCTATTCAATTGTGATTAGAATGATATTTGAGATTAAATTATTCATCAATTATATTAAATCATCTTTATCTTCTACCTTCACACCATGTTTCACAAGCAATAAACAAAATTATTTTTTATATTTATTTTATCTATCCTTTGTTTTATCTTTATTAATCTTTTAAGGTTTGTTTTTCTTATTTATCATTTAATCTATCATGTTCATTTTATTTAACTTTTGATTCTTATTTTTAGAATTATCAAGAAACACTTACTTCTTTGTTCTTGAAATTCGAATAAGCACCTTATCATTCTTGATTGAGTCTTGAGAAAATTTTGACATTTTAACTGAAAAAAGTCGAAAAATACAAAAAAGTAGAAAAATGATAAAACTCAAACGAATAAATTTTGAGCCTAAATTTTCTATTCTATCCATGTAATCTTCACACAAAATTTTATAATTTTTAAGGATCGAAAATATCTCAAAAAATGTATCAAACTATTGTATAATTCTAGTTGTTTTTTTATTTTTCTTTCGTTCTTAACAATTAGTTTTTACTGGTTTTATATTTTATTGATTGTTATACATCTTTTTGTTTTCTTATGTTAGTAAGGTTAAAAGTTTCACTATTTTCTTACAATTATAATCTATTAGTACCTTACCTATTCTTTAGATGCTTAAAGTAACTAAGATCATTGTTAAGATTTAAACTTCAATATAACTGATTTGATTTCGGTATTAGAAATTTATAAAATACAATATCAATTAATTTACCTTAAGAATACTTATTTTCTTAGAGTAATAAGAGATTTTTAATTTTTTATTTTAAATTTTGTGTGAGGTGTTTTTTGAATGACTACATGAAAGAACAAATATTCTTAATTAATAATATTATATAAAAGATAAATATTACTCATTCATCCTTAATAATAAAATTTGTATAAACATAATAATTGCTTTCTTGTTAATGCATATAATTTAGATTACCAATAACACCCTAATACCATTTAATGACAAAAAGAATATTAAAGTACTGAATGTTTTATGATTAGTGTCATACCTAAAAAGAGGCAAGGATCATTAACCCTGCATCGGAAAGGAAAATGGAGGTCTTGGAATATATATATGATGATGCTACACATCCTATTAGACATGTCTTTTAGGAAGAGGGTAATGACCTTGTGACAATGATAACTCCGCAAAAGGGCTATATTTAGAGCATTTTTACTTAAGCTATTGAGTGTTTTTAAGTGCATATAGGAGCATTTAGATGCATTTAGGATCATAATATTGCATGTAGGGGTTAGTGATGCCTTGACATTTATGGTGTGGCAATAAATGCTATTTTACGGGAAATGTCGTGTTGTGGCTGATGATGTGTAGGTAAAGCAAACCTGGGGGCAAGAGAGATTTTTCATGACATTTGCAGAAGGTTAGAAAAGGAAAAATATCATGGCAAATATGGAGACATCCAGAGCTGCAGAAAGAGACAAAAAGATATTTTGTAAAGTAGTGTCAATTGTGCTGTACGTGAGGCTGGCCATAACCACCTTGGGGGAGACCACTGTCACCTTGGAAAAATTGCCATCACTTGAGTGGGGGTGCAAAGGGCATTTCCCTAAACCCTATTATTTTCAAACCCCCCTCCCCCACTTTAAAAGGCATGGTGACCTAAGAAAAGAGGAACCTTGGGAAACCTTTGGAGAGGACCTTTGAAGCTGATTTTAAGGCACAAATAGAGCAAAAAGCGGCGAAGAAAGCTTCCACCTTTTGGCGTGCTAGGCACCCGAGAGGGGTTAGCATGCTAAAGCATCTCCATGGTGGTCGAAGAGCCGGTTGTAGCGCGCACCAAGAGTGTCTTCCAACCTTTTCCTTTGCTTTATTTCATATTATTGAGGGGTTGTTGAAAATGATTGTGGATGATATGTTTCAAAAACTTTCACACCACCATGTTTAGCTTTATTTGGTGGATGCTTTTGTGGATGATTTAACTTTATTTCTTATGAATATATTAGCATGCTATGTGTTTGTTTATTTGCTTTCCTTATTGTTTTTAATCATCTAAGCTTGTAAGAGGCATGAGAGTGTCCTTAGTTTAGGTGCACGCGAGGTGTTCGAGAGAAACTTAGCCATAGATCCTTAGTATTCGAGAAAACTAAGGGACTTAATTGAGGGTTTCAATGACTAAAAGGAGTGTGCTTTGTTGGTAGGCTAGATGTCACTGTTGAGACTGAGAGGAGATGTCGTGGCATTTTAGACTGTCAGGTTCCTTTGACTCGAGAGAGCAGGAGCACATTAGGAAACTCTGTCGAGTAAATAGGCCACATAGCATCTAGTTGTTCGAAGGAGTGAGTTTAAGAAGTCCATAAGAAGTCCATCGTTCATTCCAGTATAGCTTATCAATCGAGGATTATTACATCATATTGCTTACTTGTGTTTTCTTATTTCGCTTTTGCCTTGGTATTTAAAAAGTGTTTCCTCTATCTACTTCTTTACTTGCAATCTCATTTCCTTACTTCTCACACTGCTTGCATACTTCCAAATTGCCATCACCTATCATTTCTATTTTGCCCTGACAATTTTAATTGCTTGCTTGCTTGCATTCTGAATTGTCATAGCATTTCTATCATTACATCCTCGCCATACTCCACCGAACATTCACACCATTTGTCACTTTATTTTCATTTGTCTATACCAATTTATTTATTTTTCCTTTTAGTTAATGACCTTTTTGCCTTGACAAAGTTGACTTGAACTTTTCTCCTGATCCTCATGGGAACGATACTCACTCACCCTTTATTACTTTGCACGACTGTGTATACTTGCACATATTTTCGTGTAATTTATAGCACTGTACAGACGCGACCAAACAAGTGGTATCATAGCAACCTTTTAATTGTTCGATTTCATGCCGAGCGCCCATGAAAGGGGTAGACAGGGTGAACAACCATGATAAGAGGTCAATCACGAGAGTGGAATCTCATGACGAGGGTGTCACGAGGTTGAGTGAGGGAGAATGTTACACCTGGAAAGAGGCAAGGAGCATTAATCCCACAGCGGAAAGGAAAAGAGAGGTCTTAGTTGCACATCCTATTAGACAAGTCTTTTAGGAAAAGGGTAATGGTCCCGTGACATTAGTATTACCATGAGAAATTATGATGATGATGTTTGGTATGACGTAATCACTATGCAATCTATTCAATTGTTGTTAGAAAGATCATAGCAATATGATCGAGATGTTGTCCATCAAAATACACTAAATTGATATTTTTTGCGTACCGTGGCAAAAAATTTACCTTAATCCTATTGGACTTTGATAGAATTTTCAAACATTAAATGATAATACAAAAAATGTGAGAAGTAACGGAAAAAAATAAAATTAAAATCTTAAAATACTAAATTAAATACATTACAATTAGAAAAGGGAAGTGATAGTGATATAGAAGAAGAATCTTCTTCTAAAGAAGGGGAAACTGATAGTGAACCTATCAATCAACATAATTGTAAAACTAAAATTGATTTTGGTATAACAAAGAAGTTAAAGGACCTATTTGAAATAAATTTTTCAGTCCTTAAGTCAAACAAATAACTTTAAGTCAAACCAAGAACACAAAAACAATTTTCTAAGTGTTTTTGTCACTGGAGTTTCGATACCATCCATAATGGTATCGAAAAAATGCTTAAAATTTCAAAGAATATTCTTGAGTTTTACCATGCGTTTCGATACGCTTAAAATTAGTTTTGATACGGCCTTCAAATTTTAACTAGATACTTCAAATTTTAACAAGCATTTCAATACGGTCTTAGACCTTTTTGATACGTTTTGGAACTATAAGATTTAGTTTTGAAACACTTAAAGTTGGTATCGAAATAGGGGTTTTGATACAGTCATTTGTTGTTTCGATATAGTCTTGTATTTTATGAAATTTAATTAAAAATTCAACGCGTTTTGATATGTCACATTACCGTTTCGATACCGGTCAACTTTTTCTAACGACTATTTTAGAATTAAATATTTTGATCGTTGTTTGACAGGTAAACTTTAAAAGTTTGTTAACCCGTTTTGAACCGGTCCTATGGGCGTTTTGATACCGATTTTCATAGTCTCGAAACATTTCGATACATGTCTGTAGTTGTTATGATACTCCCTTCTTTTAAAGACAAATTGTTTCGATACGCTTACATATCATTTTGATACCTCTATTAAATGCACACAACGTCTCTTTCTATTTTGGTACCATTTCGAAACAGGTAGCCCGTGTTTCCTTTTGTAGAGGACCCATCACCAAACCGAGGGAAACAAAAGAGGAGAAGAGAATTTCAGGACCACGGGGAAACAAGAACATCAATGTTAAATTAGTTTTACTTGGGATGGTTCTTTTGGCATACGATCCAAGACCAAACAAAAAAGGGAGATTCCATTAATTTCATTGTTCAGGAGTTGTGTAATTAGGAAGCAAACTCATGGTTTCTGCACTTGATGTTGCAGGTATGCTACTTATTTTCATATGACGTGTGCATCAAGGGGGGTTAAACTCATGGATTTGACTTTTCTTGGTCGCTCCCCAACATAGAAATGAGAGGAAAGAACCGAGGAGATTCGAACTGGAGACAATTTGGGGTTCATGATGCTCTTCGGCAGTGGATTGGAGGGATGTAGATGAGAATTGAATGGACCATGATGGAGTTTATGATTGGTTTATGATTGCAGCAATGATTATAAGGATGATGTGCAATGATGAAGCAATGATGAGAGTTTAATGAGTTAATGATCATGGTGCAATGATGAAGCAGTGATGAAGGGTTAATGAATTAATGATCATGGGTTAATAATGAAGCAATGATTGTGATGGGGTTCATAAGTTTGCTGCAGTTTTCATTTTCTGGCAACGGTCTGCAGCAATGGTCTTCACCGTCCATTCTAATCACAATGTGGGACCAAAAAAACTCTATTCGGAGGAAAGAACGGGAAAGGAATTCAGGAAATAGGATTTCCATGGCACAAAGCTCGGCAGTGATATGTATGAAGGCTTGGCTAACGATTCTCGATTCGTTGCTTGTGTTTTGGTCGACAAGTGTGAGGGAATGTTCGAAGGATTGAATCCATTGGTGGATATCGGAGGTAGCACAGGAACAATGGGCAGAGTAATTGCTGATGCATTTTCACATTTGGACTGCACTGTTTTTGATTTTCCTCAAACTGTTGTTGCCATAATTCCATCTAGATTACATTGGTTCTGCATTTATATTCTATACCAGGTTAGTTGTTGCAAGTATTTTTCACTAGTTTTACATGATATCTTTTCAATTAATTTAACCCTTCGTCTTTATTTATTATTTTAATTAATTGTTTTAAGTATATGTTTGCTTTCGTATTTTTAAAATCATATAGTATATCTGTTTAGGATGTCATTTAATTCACATTTAGTTAATTAAATTAGAGCCTTTTTAGGGTTAATAATTCTAATTAATTAATTAATTAATTAGGGAGATAATTGTAGTGATGACATTTTAATCATATACCTCGGATACACTAAATAGTCGGTGTTTTGACGTAACATGACGTTGACCTAAAGAGTGTACTTTGGTATCACATCGACGTGTCATCGAAACTTAGAAAATGATAAAATAATTTAGAGTTAGAATTAAATAAAATTAATTAGGTAAATATTAGAAACATTAATAGTATTATTAATTTTGTTAGGTGTCGAGATGGTAGTGTCCGAGCATTCGGATGTTATCATAATACACTTGGTGAAATTAATAATTTAATAGGGTTTAAATATTAAATTAATGGAGCCTCGTAGGTTAGAACTTAAAATGAACAAGATAATAATCGGTCATGCATTTAAAACCTTTCGGGGCAGAACTTATATTTCTCCAAATACGAGTTAAGATTTCCTATCTAGAGGACGTCTTATTCAAATTCATATTTGAAAGAAATATATTTTCTTATCCAAAAGGATATTCTTATTCGAACGATATTTATTTGAAAATAATGGATTAAATTAATATTCTTATTCAAAATGTCAAAATGCCACGTGTAATTAAAAGGTACCGATCTCGGGCGCTTGTAAGGGTCGTCCTTACGCGTAATCGACTCCCAAACCCAAAATATTTTAAAAAAGTGAATCTCTGGTTTGTTTTATGGTGTCTGGCCTACCAAAGTGGCCGGTGGCGACTCCCAGTCATTTTAAAATTCAAATAATATATGTTTTTTTTATAAAATCCTGTTTTTTATAATTTATGACTAAAAGGGTAAGAATTTGATTTTTCAATAATTCAATCGCCAGGCTATTTTTCACACTTTCGGTTTTAAAATGGTAGCGACATCTTGCAAGAGTGCAAAAGAGGTATGGGATTCTCTTGAGACAACGTATGAAGGCACCAATGACGTCAAGGAGACAAAAATCGACCTTCTAAATCTAAAATATAAGAATTTCAATATGGAACCGGATGAAGACATTACCAAGATGTTTGATAGATTCTCGGTAATCATCAACGGACTTAAAGGTTTTGGTGAAATCATTCCAAAGGAGAAGTTAGTTTGAAAGCTCATCTACTCTCCCCGAGTCTTGAGATAGCAAGAGAACTTTTATAATAGAAGCCAAAAACTTGAAGACCTTAAAGCTTTATGCTCTTGTGGGATCACTTTCACCCAAGAGATTATGAAGAATGGAAAGGAAGAAGAAAAGAAGAAAGATAAGAAGAAGATGAAGAAGAAAGAGGCGGAAGTAAGAAAATAAGGAATTTCCCTCAAGACCTCTCTACCTCAAAAGGTGGGCAATACAAGTGAAGAAGAAGAGTTAGAAGAGTTAGAAGAATTAGCTATGGTAGCGAAACGGTTCACCCGACTTATGAGGTCAAGTAGGAATAGAAGATTCCAAAAAACGAATGACTTCAAAAGGAGGAGCAAAAAAGATGAAAGTGACCAAATAATTTGTTATGAATGCAAGAAATCGGGTCACATTCGAACTGAATGCCTTTACTACAAGAATAAAGGGTTCGAAAAGAAGGAAAAACAAAAGGTTCATGTTGCTACTTGGAGCGATGAAGAATTATCACACGATGAAGATGAAGTAGCTAACTTGTGTTTCATGGCTCTTGATGAGCCAAATGTAACTCTTGAATCCTCTTGTGATGATCTTTCTTATAATGAATTATATGATGCTTATGAAGAATTGCAATATGGATATGAGTTAGTTTTAGAATATAATGAATGCATTAAAAAGAATAAGAATATTCTTTTAGAATTGAAAAATGAAAATAATTTCTTAGTTAAAACTAATTAGGAACTAGAAAGTAAATTAAAAGAAATGCATGAGAAATTTGAGGAAATAGAAAATAAAAATATTAGCATGCATAATTTACTTTCTAGGGTAAATAAAGATCACCTAAAAGAAATAGGTGACTTAAAAAGTTCTCTAGGTAAAATTAGTTCTAATAATATTCTTAAGGGTGAATCATCTAGAACTAGTCATGGTAGAAGAACTTTTCTCACTATAGACATGGAAAATTCCCTAGGCACAAGGGTAAAAATATTAGGAGCATTTGGATTCCTAAAGATATTGTTGCTTGTAATAATGTTATTGTTATTGCCATTTGGCTCCCTAAGGGAAAAAAAGCTTTTGAGAACTGACACAAATGGACGCAAACAAATTTCGGTGCCAAAAGCCAAAACGTGATTCCATGTTTGTAGGTTGAGAATTACTACAAGTTCAAAGCTTCAATTCAAATTATGTGAAACCTTGATGTTAGATGCTCAAGGAGAATGACCGATGAAAAAAGAAGATTAAAGGAGCTATAGCTAATTATGGTGGAGTGATGACAACTCCGAAAGCAAAATTGAAGTTATATGCTCTTTCGGTATTTATGTCTTTACTTCTATTGAATATTTCTTTTTGTCAATGGTCTTATGTATGCTTTTGGTTGAGCATGAATCTTTGCATGATAATTAATTTTATGTCTTGCTTGATAATTGTGCTTGCATATTTTATGACATTGAATTTATAATATATGATGCTCTTTGTTTATTGCATAGTAAAATCTCATATGATGCTCTTTAATCATGACATAACATCATAAACATGCATTTAGGGGCTTTAGAGACTCATATCTAGCACTTTAGAAGCCTAAAATGCAAAGCCTAGCTAAGTGGTATCGGAACACTTGAGAACGATTTTGATACCTGCTCTTAAAGTTCATACTTAGAACGTTTTTAGGTAATCTGGTATCGAAAAGACCAAAATATGTTTTGATACTAAAGTGGTTCTGATATGGGTAAAGTCTATATCGAAACATAATCGTATCAAAACAGCTTGAAAGTATTTCGAAACAAGTTTTTTGAAACGCCTATAAGGGTATATCGAACCGCGCGGCGGCAGAAGTGTTTAAAATACCTAAAAACCTAATTTTAATATAATTAAAACACTTCAAACCTTCCCCTCAAAACCCTAGCTAAAATCCTTTATATACACTCCTCTATTCATCAATTTTCTTCACACAAACATCAAATTTTCTTGAGGTTTTTTGATCAAAACATAAAGGCTAAGGCTACATCAAATTATTTTACTCCAAACACCATTCATTCTCTCTTAATCCATATTCAAGGTATTTTCGAAAATCTTTAATTGTATTTGATGTTAGGTTGTTAAAATTTAGATTTTGTATAGATTATACTTATTTTTTGTATCTGTTTTCAAAATCGCACAAAAGTTTTTCAAAAATAAAATAAAATTCATTCGAATATAAAAATATTTTACTTGTATTTTTATTCACTGTTTTTAAACTTATTTTTCAAACTTTTTGTTTTTAAAATTTTCAAACCCTTGAATTATTGATTAATATGATTGAATAAAGTTTATTATGCATGTATGGTTTTCATGCCTAAACTAATCCTAAATTTTTATCCTTAGATTATGGCACCGAAAAAGCGTCAACAAACCAAGGGTGAAAGTTCCTCAAACGCCGCAGCCCAACCTACATGAACCTATCTTCAATTCCTTCATTAATTTTTTTTTGAAGATCGCACCAAATTTGATCACTTTCAATATTATAGGAACCATAAACTTAAGAAAAAATGGTGTGTGGATATTATCTTCATGGATTGTAACAAGTTCTAGTTTCGCTATCTACATCTCCTTCATCGGTAGAAGTCCATGAATTTCCTATCCTTAACTGGCAAGTTCTTTCTGACCCTAGTCCTCATCTTTTATGTTAATGCCACGTTTATTTTCTCTAAGTATAAATCTACCGTTATGGCTCTCGAGTCTTATCTTATAAGATGATGTTTCCGTGTGAACGTCAAAAAATTTGCAATGCTTTTAGACTCGAGGATGAAGGCATCAAAGATGAGAATTTCTTTGACACATTTATCAGATCCGTCATCAACCTTGATGTCCAAGATCGGTTCTTGCACTTGATCATCACTTGGTGGCTTTGTCCATCAAATGGAAAATAGTCATGGATTCGTCAAGTTGACGATTTTTGGATCAATTGCTTCCGTTAAGGAAAACGTCCCAATCTAGCTAAAATAATCTTTGTCGATCTTGTTTTGCAAGTTCAAAACCTTCATACCCCACAAGTTCGATCATTATCCTATGCTTGTGCTTTAAGTGCTATTTTTATGCATTTGGGGATAGATTGCTCTTATGACCTTGTGGAGTGAGTGAAAGAGCCAATAGGTGAGACCTCCCTATAACGTTCTTAGTTTCAATTCATTGGAAGCGAATGGGTTCGTGTGGAGAGGCGCCTCCTCTACCTATTGATCCTAAATCAAATGACTACCAGTTTTGATGCCATTAACAATTGGTTCAACATAATGGATGGTCGCCTTTATTCCATGGACACTCGTTTGACCGATATAGAAACTCAACATCTATTTTTGAGGATGTCTCTTGGAGCCTTTCGTGATGAGTGACGTCATTCGAATGCTCCGAAGGATTCTAGTGTTGATTATGGAAATGGTGATGAAGATGAATAGTTTTCTTAGCTTTTCATAGTTTTTTGCTTATGACTTTCTTAGGACTAGTTATATTTTAGGATTAAGATTGCATTTCCATTCATGTTATATTTTATGAACTTATGCACCTATGTTTTTTTTCTAAGTATTATGCTTTGACATTATGGCTAAGTTTGATTTTATTATTAATGATATGGATTATGTTTGAATTTTATAATTGCTTGCTTGTTTTATTATTTATGTATAGTTTGTATATCATTGATTTTGATCTAAGAAAAAGGGGAAGAAGTCTTTAAAAAAATTAAACCTATGCAAATATTTAGGGGGAGTTTTGGGGATTTTAACTTAAAATTTTATTTTGGTTTTGTTATATCAAAAAGGGGAGATTGTAAAACTAAAATTGATTTTGATATAACAAAGAAGTTAAAGGACCTATTTGAAATAAATTTTTAAGTCCTAAGTCCTTAAGTAAAACAAATAACTTTAAGTCAAACCAAGAACACAAAAATATTTTTCTAAGTGTTTTTGTCACAAGTGTTTTGATATCATCCATAATGGTATCGATATCATGCTTAAAATTTCAAAAATTGTTCATGAGTTTTACCAGACGTTTCAATACGGCCTTCAAATTTTAATTAAGTACTTCAAAATTTAACAGGCGTTTCGATACGGTCTTAGACCGTTTTGATACGTTTTGAAACTGTAAGATTTGGTTTTGAAACACTTAAAGTTAGTATCGAAATAGGGGTTTCGATACAACCATTGGTTGTTTCGATACCATCTTGTATTTTATAAAATTTAATTAAAAATTCAAGGCGTCTTCATACGCCACATTATCGTTTCGATATCGGTCAACTTTTCCCAACAACTAGTTTAGAATTAAATGTTTTGACCGTTGTTTGACAAGTAAACTTTAAAAGTTTGTTAACCCGTTTCGAAATGGCTCTATGGGTGTTCCGATACCAATTTTCACAGTCCCGAAATATTTCGATATAGCTCTGTAGTTGTTTCGATACTCCCTTGTTTTAAAGACAAATTGTTTCGATACCCCTAATATTGTGAGGTTGAATCAATCTTTGGGTAGTAAGATTGATTCAGTTTGTAACGGTTATCACTTGAACTGAGAGGTCGAATTCAATAGTGAATTAGGTTGAAAATCCTTAGTGAGAGCTAAGGTAGTGGATGTAGAGCTTGTTCGAAGCTGAAACAACTATAAATCGTGTGTTTTTCAATTTTTTATATTTTTACCAAATCTTTCATAAAAATTTTATTTGTCAATTCACCCCCTTTTGACCATTTCATCGATTGATCAACTCAACGATAATAATATTTACGATCCTCCATGTGTAGTAGTAAACTATCTATAATACCCGAATTTTGTCCGGGTTCGAATATAAAATAAGGTCACAAGTAAATATTAAATATAATAAATAAATAAATGAAACTTAAAAAATAAAATAAAGATAAAAGGTGAATTTTCGGTTGAGGGGAGTTATCAAATTGTGGGGGGTTAATATCAGTTTTGATCATGGGGGGATAGGTAGACGACAATAGACAGATGGCTTGGTCTGGATCGGCGGCTCATGAAAAATAAGGAGAGATCCTGAGGATTCTATCAACTTGATTTTTTTTTTCAAGAGTTGTGTAATTGATAAGCAAACTCATGGTTGTTGCACTCAGTGTTGCAGGTGTGTTACTTATCTTCATGTGACGTGCACATCAAGAGCAGGATATAGCATGGAGTTGTGTTGCTTTGAGAGAAATGGGCAACAAATGAAGGGCGGACAGAAAATGGGGGTTCGACTGGGTTAGGAGAAAATCCAACAAAAAAACAGTGCACATACTTGGAGAGGGGGAAATGGTTTAGCCATTATGGAGGAAATAATTTAAGTGATGATGGTGGCCATGATGGTTGTGATGATGAGACAGTGATTGAAGTGATGATGGTGACCATGATGGTTATGATGATGAGGCAATGATTAAAAAGACGATGATGCAATGATGGGCATGGAAAACGACAAAAAGGGTCTTCTTTATGTATGGTTTCACGGACAGTTTCAAAGTTTGGAAGTTCTGAATTTCGATGGGGGGATGTTCCCAGTTTCCAGGTGGGTTGCAGAGGGGAAGAGTCCCGAGGTGGGCAATAGATTTTGTTAAATTGCTTAATATGGACACTAGTTTGGTAGCTTGTGTGGTAAAGGAGGGTGTGAAGCTATATTTCTATAACATTTGTTCTGCTCATGTTGAGAGAGCAAGGAACGTTGCAATCGAGAAGGTGATTGAAGATGCAGTGTCGCATGGCTGCTAAAGAAGCAATGAAATTAGCACAAATTGAAGGAAAAAGACTTGCATACTAACAAAGTTGAGCGATTTAACGATGGGAGAAAGAGAAACGGTTCTGAATTTCACATTGAAGAAATTGACGAAGCAAGTAGATTTCGGGGGGGGGGGAATTGACCTTCAACAACTTTAACAGAATATGGGGAAGCAAACACAAATATTTGTTTCTTTCTCAGGATAACAAGACTGATCTTGTTCTTGTTGATTTTGTTAATGACTTCAGCATTCTTGGTGCTGTAAACCTGGCTCCAGTGGAACCCAATAAACATATATCTTGTTCAAGATATACATTGAAGGTCAACACAAGGATGGCAATCTGAGCAAGGAAAATGGAGCATGGAGAACTTGTATGCGGTAAAAGGTATGAACCTTAACTTTTAATTATTTAAATTTTGGCCACCTTTTACTTTGTAATTGAGCCCCTATGTCTCTAATTATTTCAATTAATTGTTTAATTTATTTGTATGCATGTTTTAAAATTCATATAGAATATTTGTTTAGGCAACACCTAATTCACACCTAGTTAATTAAATTAGAGCCTTTTTAGGGTTAGTCACTTTAATTAAATAATTAATCTTAATAAGGAGATAATTATAGTAACTAATAAGTGCTCAACTCACTATCACTTTTTATACCTTTTATGGGCATTAATCACCAAATATACACCCAATCGGACCAATGCGTGAACTCAATGTGATATATTTAGAAGTTATGCTTATAGAGATAATATTTACAGAAAAGGCACATTTTACTGCATTTTTATATCTATGCAGGAGAACCAGTGCCGCGGCAGCAACATGGCCGAGGCAGGACCTGATGCCGAGGCAACAACTGAGAGCCAAGAAGCAAGACTGTAGGCGATTGGAAGATAAAATCCAAGGGACGTGTCTGGACTTAAAGCCCATGGATCAAAGTTGGCTAGAATGAGGAAAAGCCCAAGACAAGGCCACGCGGGAAAACCCCTTAGCGGAATTAAACTTGGAAATATTTTAATTATGTACATGACTTGTTCCCTACTCCAAGTTGTATTCTACTTAGGAAAGGTTTGCCCTAGGTCTAGCCTATATAAAGACCTAGCCACCCAATGTATTAGAGACAGAAAACCTAGGGAGAGAAAGCCGAATTATAACTTGTTTTCTTTCTCTCAAATCATGTTCTAAGCTTTCTTAGGGTTTAGGTGAAGGTTGTTGAGAACATGTGAGAGGAGATTGTACTTTGTCTTTGTTTCAATGCAATAAAATTATCAAGGTTTGCTTATCCTTTGTTATTCCTTGTTCTTGCATTCAAGCTCGGGAGAGAAGTTTGTGAGTAATCCATTTATCTAAGCTCGGGATAGTTAGTTTCACGAAAGGGGTAAGTACGGTGTTTCAATCGCGAAATACTAACTCGGCCTAGGGATAGGTTAAGAGTTTCAGCGGCTAAAAGAAGTGTGAGATTGGTTGGTGAGTATAATTGGTTCACGCCGGGAGGTATCATCAAGGACTAGTCATCAACAGCACTCTGACTTAGGGATAAGCGGAGTCATCCAAGGAAACTTTGCCGAACTTTGGTAAAGTCCAACCACGAGCAAGGGATTGCCGCGGCGGACAAGTATCGTCGCTGCCAAGGCAGTAAACTACAGTGCTGCCGAGGCAGTGATATACGATTGCATTGAGCAGAGACAAGTCAATCAAATCCACATTACAACGTAACTAGATCCTGACCCATCTCTCTCTAATATTCAATCTCTTTATTTTGCTTAGTTATTTTAGTTAGTTAAACCAAACTCAATCACTTTTGTTTTATTTTACTTCTTTCTACAGAACAAGAAGACGAAGAAGACATATTAAGTCTACCAGTCTCTGTGGAGAAGATAATCCGATAAATACTTATTACTTTCGATGTGTCCACTTGCACTAAACGCGCACTTTTGACACGCGACAAGTTTTTGGCGCCGTTACCGGGGACTGGCAACTAAATTTTGTTTTCTTTATTTTCTTGTTTCTTTTTATTTTTATTTTACTCTTGTTTTTCTTGGTGTATGACCAAGGCCAACCCAACCAACCCTTTGTACGAGTTAGATCCAGAGATCGAACGAACAAGGCAAAGGTTGAGGAGACAAATCCAAGAAGCCATGGCAGATCACCCGGCAGGACAAAACTTACCTGCCGGTAATGGAGGTCTTCCGCCGCCACATGGGCCGCGGCAGCTCATTGTCAGAGACTTCCTGGAGGAGGACTTAAATGGATTAAACCCAGGAGTTGTTACACCGGAAATAGATGCAACCCGCTTTGAATTGAAACCTGTTATGTTCAATATGCTTAACACTATTGGACAATTCGGTGGTTTTGCAGCTGAAGACGCAAGGCAACACCTTAAGTCCTTCATGGAAATTTGCAACTCATTCAAAATCCAAGGAGTCCATGAAGATGTCTTGCGATTGAAGCTATTCCCCTATTCACTGAGGGATAGGGCGAAAGCTTGGTTGAATAGCATTCCAGCAGGATCTATTGGATCTTGGAGTGAACTCTGTCGTGATTTTATTACTCGTTTTAATCCTACAAACTTATATGATAGAATTCGTAATGAAATCACTTCTTTTCAACAGGCAGATGACGAACCAATGTACGAGGCATGGGAGCGCTACAGGGAGTTACTACACAAGTCTCCTTTGCATGGATTTCCCCTATGGACACAAGTAACCATGTTCTATAATGCCATGAATTCCCCGACAAGGATGATGTTAGATGCCTCGGCGAACGGAACACTCCTTGATAAAGCACCTGAGGAAGCTATTGAGATACTAAACAAACTCGCGAAAAATGATTTTCAATTTACTACATCTAGGCGAGGAGGAGTAAGACGCCAAGCCACGGTAAATGAATTAGACACATCAAATTCAGTGGCAGCACAATTGGCCTCTCTTACAAAGATGGTGCAAAACCTACAATTACAGCAAAATACCCGTGAGGTCAAGGTAATTGATTCTTATTGTGACTTATGTGGAGGTAACCACAGTTCCTCTGATTGCATGAATCAAGAAACCGGTTTGTATGTTGGAAACTACGACCATAACAATATGATGTCCAACACATACAATCCCTCATGGAAGAGGCATCCAAACCTATCATGGAGCAACCCTAACAATGCCTTAAACCTAATCTTCAGGATTTCAGCAACCGATGCAACAACTGCCGCAGCAGTAGGCCTAGTAGTCAATGCCGCCGTAGCTGCAGCAGCAACCGGTAAGTTCACTGGAGAATACGCTTAAAGCCTTTATGATGAAAACTGAGTCATACATGGCAGAGAACAGTAATTTCATCAAAAGGACAGGCGCTTTTATGAATAGAACTGAGATGAGGTTGCAAAATCAAGAAGCGGCCAATAAAACGCTAGAAACTAAGGTTGGGCAGTTTGCTCAGAACATAAACACTAGACCACAAGGAGGACTACCTAGCAATACTGAAGTTGCTAAGGTAATGGGCCATGAACAGTGCAAAGCAATTACTACTAGGAGTGGTCTACAGCTGAAGGAAAAGATCCCAGAGAGCCAAATTCAATCAGCGGATCCAGCAAAAGAAGAGGCTGAGCAAACTGATGCTAATAACATTGTCCCGGCAGAGAACACAGCAGATCCTGAACAGCCTGCCGAGATAGCGACAACTCTAGTGGTGCCAGGTATTAAATTCCAAACTAAAGAAACCCTGGATGAGATGAGACCACCACCACCTTTCCCACAAAGGTTGAAAAAGCAAAAACAGGACCAGCAATTCAAGAAATTCCTTGATATTCTAAAGCAAGTCCACATTAACATACCGTTCGTAGAGGCAATTGAACAAATGCCTAACTATGCTGTCGTGTGTCAAAAGTGCGCGTTTAGTGCAAGTGGACACATCGCAAGTAATAAGTGATAAGTATATTATCGAGTTATCGTCTCCTGAGGGACCGGTATACTTAATATGCTTTCTTCACCTCCTTGTTCTGTAGAAAGATAAAAACACAGATAAGTTGGTTTGATTTATCTAAACTAAAATAACTAAAATAAAAGTAAGGATTGAAATAGTAGAGAGAGATGGGCTAGGATCTAGTTACGTTGTATTGTGGAATTGATTGACTTGTCTCCGTCCAATGCAATCTTATATCAATGCCTCGGCAGCACTGCAGTTTACTGCCTGGGCAGCGATAACACTGTCTGTCGTGGCAATCCCTTGCTCGTGGGCAGACTTTACCAAAGTTCGGCAAAGTGTCCTTGAATGACTCCGCTTATCCCTAAGTCAGAGTACTGTTGATGACTAGTCCTTGATGATACCTCCCGGCGTGAACCAATTATACTCACCAACCAATCTCACACTTCTTTTAGCCGCTGAAACTCTTAACCTATCCATAGGCCGAGTTAGTGTTTCGCGATTGAAACACCGTACTTACCCCTTTCGTGAATCTAACTCTCCCGAGCTTAGATAAATGGATGATCACAATATCCTCTCCCGAGCTCAATTGTGAAACAAGGAATAACAAAGGATAAGCAAACCTTGATAATCTTTATTGCATTGAATGAAAGACAAAGTACAATCTCCTCTCACAAATACTCTACAACCTTCACCTAATCCCTAAGAAGGTTTAGAACATGATGGAGAGGAAAGAAACAAGAGTAGAAGTCGGCTCTCTCCCTAGGTATTTCCTGTTTTCTACATTGGGTGGCTAGGTCTTTATATAGGCTAGACCTAGGGCAAACCTTTCCTAAGTAGAATACAACTTGGAGTAGGGAACAAGTCAAGTACATAATAATAATATATTTCCAAGTTTATATTCGGCTAAGGGGCTTTCCCGCATGGTCTTCCTTTGGGCTTTTCCTTGTGCTAGCCAGCTCCGATTCATGGGCTTCAAGTCTAGACACGTTCCTTGGATTTTTGTCTTTCCATCGCCTATAATCTTGCTTCCTGTCTTTCTGCTGCTGCCTCGGCATCAGGTCCTACCTCGGCCTTGTCTCTGCCGTGGCACTGGTTTTCCTGTACAGATATGAAAACGCAGTAAAATGTGCCTTTTTCTGTAAATATTATCTATATGAGTATACTTCTAAATATATCACATTGAGTGCATGCATTGGTCCAAGTGAGTGTATATTTGGAAATTAATGCCCATAAAAAGAGTAAAAAGTGATAGTGTGTTGAGCACTTATCACACCCCCAAACTCAAACTATTGCTTGTCCTCAAGCAATGCAAACCATCAATTTGCCAAACTTTACTCTCTCTTGGTCTTACATGTCCATCTATTCTCCCTACTATAGCTAGGCCTATTCTTTGGTCTTAACCATTCGGTTACTCAAGGCATTACCTAGAAACAAACTATAGGAGTTGTGAGTGTGTGCGTTTTTGTGGACAAGTTTGATTAAGGGCTTTCTTAGATAAACTTTAAGTTCAAGACAAATAGACATTGGTTAAGTGTTCTCTTCTTTTTCAAACCCCAAATCTTGAGCCGGTTTCGGGCACCTTAAAGACTTGTGTTTTTCTTTTCACTAAAATCCTTCTTTCTTTTTAATATTCCTTGCACATACTAAAGCCAATTTCGGGCACCTCTAGCATGAAGAAGAGACTTTCTAGAGCCGGTGGTAGGCACCTCTAGTTACTTTCCAAAAATCTAAGTCTTTATCACCTAAGTTCATTAAAAGAATTCCTATAATCCAACAAGTCCCAAAAGTGTTTAAAGTTTAAAGTTAAGCATCCTAAGATTAAGCCCTCTTAACAGAACCTAAACATGGTAAGGAGAAAGATTTCTATAGCCTTAAAGAATAAACTAAGGCAATACTGATGATGGGCAGTGCAAGAGTGTAAGCAGTTAATTCAAGTAAGGTGGGGAGCATAAAAATTAAAAAAATCACTGGAATACTCCCTTTTTGGCAAGGCCGCGGTAGTAGATTGCTGCCTTGGCAGTGAATCTGCACCCCCAAACTCAAACCAAGCATTGTCCTCAATGCTTTATATTTGAAGAAGTAAGCGGCAAAACAAAATATGAATATAAAACAGCAAGGAAAAACAGTAAAAACAATTAATATTGATTTAATGGACAAAGAAAATTTAAAGCGACTCCGAGGAGCTGCTTGTAACAATTTTCCTCCGTGACCTTGATGCCAAATGCTTTGTCCTTGTGGATGGCGATGGTTGCGCCTTTGCTTGCCTCGGCGGCTGGACTCGAGTGGGTGGGGTCCTTTGCATCGAGGATTATACTTCTTCTCCTTCTTCAACATCTACTACCTCTTCGGTTATCATCACGTCTGTTCCTCCTCCCATCGCAGTAGCTCCTCCGGTGTGGTGTGTGCTTGGGCCAGCGGTAGTAGAACTTTGGTGTACATATGCATCTATCTCGACGGATAGACTGCCCATGATAATTGGCGATCTGGGTGGAGTGCTGAAAATGGCCCTTCGCTTGGATGGCCTTCGGCTGACAGATGAGGCCGCAGCAGAATCTGCCGCCCTAGATGGGCCGGCAGCCTGGTATTGGGGCTGAGGGTCCGGATGGAAGAATGGTCGTGGTCCTCCCGGGACTGGTGTAGTCTCGGTATAGGGTGCGGCGGTGACGAACATGTTGCTTGGGAACTTCGGGAATTGTACGCCTTGGTCCGGAAAGGCGTGCAGCATCATCTGGGCTAGAGTGCCATTGAAGTCCCGTTGGTACTCCATGTACCGTTGTTGTCGAAGATCCATTGCGGCCATTCGCTGCAAGATTTCTTGATATGGGTCTGCTGCGGCAGAGGTATGGGCAGTACCAGGCATGTCTGCCGTGTACTGGGCCTCGGCAGCAGTATCGGCAGTGAACTGCTGCGGCGTTGCCTGGACAGGTTCGGCTTGCGTGATTTGCATGACTTTGTGGCAGAAGTCCCTGGTCCATCCTCTTCTTGGGGGCGTATATTCTTCCGTTTCTTCAATGGGTACACCTGCAGAAACACATAAACCCGTAATCAAGCAAGGGAAATACAATGGTCCTCTATCTTTCTTACCACACTCGTGAATTTCCCGTAGGATGATTTCTCCAACGTTGATGGTCCTCTTGTTGATGATGGATTGGATAAGCACCAATCTCTTGCGATCCACCGTGTTGTTGTGTGATGTTGGGATGAGGCATCGTTTGACGAAGGTGTTCGACATCTTGGCCTCCGGCTTCAAGCTTTGTCTTGTTACGGAGCCTCGATGAGTACCGGTTTCCCATGGAGTGTTTCCGTAACAAAGATCGTCCTTGATGAGTTCATAGTCCTCGGCAGTGATATCTTCCAAGAATTCGGCATGGATATCACTGTCTGGGGTGAGGCCGTAGAAGTTGTTGGTTGTCTCAGCATCGAGCTGGACCGGCCTACCGCGGCAGTGAACAAATAGGGAGTCTTTGCTGGGCCCATGAGCGTAGAACTCCCGCACGATCGTGGCGTTCGCCTGGGCGGGTTGCAGGGAGAAAATTTCCCAATTCTGGTACTTAATTCTATCGTATAGGTAGTGCTCAATGCCGTAATTTTCTTCGTCTGCATGTTGGAAACCTTGCTCTTCCCCAAGTTGCCTAGCGATGAAAGATCGGTTGAATCGATCTTCAACGTTGGCTGGGGCGAATCTTTTGTATGTAGCCATCAAGATAGAGAGATGTGCGTTCTTGGAGGTTTTTCTTGAATAGAATCTGGAGATTGTAGAAGGCAAAGAGTAATTGAGAGAGAGATTGTTAAGAATACCAAAGAAAGCAAGAAAGTAAGAGTGAATAGTTCATGAGGAAGGAGTTTCTTATATAGGCCTCGGCCTTGTGACCGTTGAGATCATTAGCCGTTTGTAACCGTTTCCTTTTTCTACCGTTTCCTTTTTCTACCGCGGCAGGAATCTCGGCAGACTATCTGTTACACTGTTCTGCCCGTTGGGACTCCTGCTGTGAACTATTTTTCCCTTATCTTTGCTTTTTATTCCTAAATAAAACACACAAAAGAAAAATACTGAAAACGAAAATAATTAGAAAAAAAATAAAAATAAATTGCTAATCCTAATATACTATTTAAAAAAGGGGAGAGGTTAGGTTACTGGTGGAGAGCATGCAAATGCATCTCCCAGAATTATTTTCTCCCTTAGGCCCAATTTATGAATCGATTGTGGGCCACTCCTTTGTGCTGTCTGTCCATCCATCTTGGGCTTGATTTTCTTGCCGAATATTCTGCCGAGCAGACTGCCTAGGCAGGATATCTTATTGTCTATTGTGTGGATGGCCTTGCATTCCTCTGGATCATCATACTTCTTTAAGTTGTGGAATGCGTTGAGTTTGACTTGTTGGTCATTGACCCGCATAGTCAACTCTTCTTTTTCCACGTCATATGTTGATAAAGCCGTTGAGCATGATTTTAGTTCACATGATGAACATTCAATGAGTGCATTATGAGCACCAAGTTAACATGCATGACTGGAATTGATATTGTCTTAGTGACACTAACCTTAGATTCGAATACAAATGACATGTCATTAGGATTGAGTGCACTATAAAAATAATGAGAATAATGATGATGCCTACACGTAAACAAGGGTGACTATGTGTCCGACCGTGCGTGTAGAGCTTGCCTATATGAAAACAAGGGTGACTTTGTGTCCGACCGTGCATATAGTTGACCTATGCGTAAACAAGGGTGACTTTGTGTCCGACCGTGCGTAGTGGGGGTAACATGTATACAAGGGTGACTATGTGTCCGACCGATGCATGTTGAGACCAAGTGTCTCCAATTATGGAAAAAGGAATCCGTGTATTCAGTGAACTAAAAGTTCATATTAAGTGATCACTAGAAAGCCAATATGCATACATGAAATGAAATGATATACTTGTGCATGATACATGAAATGATTTGACAATGTTGATAAGCATGATTTGGTTTTACCTATTTCAAATAAGCATGAAGGATGCAAGTATGACTTTAAAAATAATTTTTGATCTTGTTTAGAGCTTCCTCACTAAGCATGTTTTGCTTAAACTCTCTCTTTTCATACTTGCAGAAAAATAGAGACATTCGAGGCTACATTCGGAGCAAGGAAACCAAGGGGAAAAGTTATCTCCATTTTGGTATGTTTTAGAAAATAACTTGGGGCTTGGCAATGTGTAAACCAATCCCATGTGAAGAGTGTGATTTTTGCTTTGGTTAATGTTGTAATAAGACCTATATTGCTTTGATTGTTAATTGATGGACTATGGTGTTGTTTTGGATCGTTGAAGCATGTACATGCATGAACGTTTTTTATTTTAATCACATTTTAGGAAGCATGCCTATAGATTGTAAGGAGTCTTTGATGTTGATAATTATGTGTTTATTATCATTATTTATGCTTAGGAACTTTGCATATAGTTTGGAGTGATTAAGGGTTGAGTTTAAGGGGATGGAACTCCTCTTAAACGCCCGGATTTTGTGAATTGCACAGGGGGTATCGATACCTCTAGTAAGGGTATCGATACCCAAGGCTAATTTTGGGCGGCATCGAATCATGGTTCGATGCAATTACCCCACTAGACGCTGGAATATCGATACCACCTATGGGGGTATCGATACCAATAGCCTTCGAAGTGCAACGAGACTAGCCCCACGATAGGGTACCGATACCGAAACTTAAGGTATCGATACCCTTGACCAAAAATAACATTTTAAGTGTTGAAAATTACGTTTAGGGTCAGATGTCTTTCCACGATCGAATATAGATGCAATGAATAACATTCTGAGTTGTAATATCACCGTAATGCATGATGTTAACTTAATTTCTTATGGGTTAATTAATGTTGGTTATAGTCCCTATGATTTGTGAGTTTTACGATTAGGTCCATAATCATAGAAACATGAAATTGGTGATGCTATAATGCTTCGATTGATCTGAATTTTGCTGTGAGTATGCTATGCATGTTTAATTGAACTATGGTAGATTGAATTTCCGGTTTATTGTGGGAATTAAAATTATTTTTGTTTTGGTCCTTATGTACTTATATGCGAATTGAATGATCAATTGTGAATCGAATGTTTCTATTTTCGTTACGCATGACCTCGACACACATAGGAACTTAATTATGCATCTAGTAAATAAAAAAACATATCGGTTTTTAGGGTTGTTTATCGGATCGGACCTTCGCGGGTTTGGTTGGATATTCCCCGTGTAACCCGTTAGTGCCGATTCCGTCTAGGCCGGGCTAAGGGAGTTACAATGAAGCTTTATGGGCGTATAGGACAGCTTACAATACTCCTTTGAGGATGTCCCCATTCAAGTTGGTTTATGGGAAAGCTTGTCATCGACCCGTGGAGCTTGAACATAAGGCTTATTGGGCTATCAAAAAGCTCAATATGGAATCAGCTGGAGAAAATAGACTTTGGGAGCTAAACGATATGGAAGAATTTCGATCCCAAGCCTATGAAAATGCCCGAATTTACAAGGAAAAAAACAAAGAGGTAGCATGACAAACATCTTTTTCCACGGCATTTCTCAGAGGGCCAGCAAGTGTTACTTTACAACTCTAGACTTAAACTTTTTCCTAGAAAGTTGAAGTCCAGATGGTTAGGACCTTTAATTATACATAAGGTTTACCCTTATGGAGCTGTAGAGATCAAGACACTTAATGGAGATCGAATCTTCAAAGTCAATGGTCAAAGGTTGAAGATTTATAACGAGGCTCCGATTGTGCGTGAAAAGGAAGAGTACAGTTTGTAAAATACCTAAGCATTTCTATCATAATCTTTTATTTGCTTTAGCATTTTAGTTTTATTTTGAATAAAAAGTAGGTATCTTTATATTTCCTTTAATTTTTCTTTTCTCTCTTTCAACATATCGTTTTTGAAGGTACAATTTCAAACACCAGGGTACTGTACATCTCAAGAGCACAGTGCAACAGTGGCAGATTGCAAGGCTGCTACTTTGGAGAGAAAATTTTTGGAATTATTCACCAGGGTACTGTACAGAAAAGGCAAGTTTTACTGCATTTTTATATATGTGTAGGAGAAACAAATGTCGCGGCAACAACATGGCCGAGGCAGGACCTGATGCCGAGGCAGCAGCTGAGAGCCAGGAAGCAATATTGTAGGCGATCGGAAGAGAAAAATCCAAGGGACATTTCTGGACACGAAGCACATGGATCAGAGCTGGTTAGCATGAGGAAAAGCCCAAGACAAGGCCACACGGGAAAGCCTCTTAGTTGAAATAAACTTTGAAATATTTTATTTATGTACATGACTTGTTCCCTACTCCAAGTTATATTCTACTTAGGAAAGGTTTGACCTAGGCCAAGCCTATATAAGACATAGCCGTCCAATGTATTAGGAGAGCCGATTCATAGAGAGTTCACCCTAAGATTCAACGTTTTCTTTCTCTCAAATTATGTTCTAAGCTTTCTTAGGGTTAGGTGAAGGTTGCCGAGTACTTGTGAGAGGAGATTGTACTTTGTTTCTCGTTTCAATGCAATAAAACATTAAGATTTTCTTACTCTTTGCCATTCTTTGTTCTTGCATCCAAGCCCGGGAGGGAAGTTTATGAGTAATCCATTTATCTAGACTCGGGAGAGTTAGATTCACGAAAGGAGTAAGTACGGTATTTGAAAAATACTAACTCGGCCTAGGGATAGGTTGGAGTTTCAGCGGCTAAAAGAAGTGTGAGATTGGTTGATAGTTATAAATGATTCACGCCGGGAGGTATCGTCAAGGACTGATTATCAACAATGTTTCGACTTAGGGATAAGCGGAGCCATCCAAGGACACTTTGCCGAATCTTAGTGAGGTCTACCCAAGAGCAAGGGATTGCCAGGGCAGACACGCATTGTCTCTGCCGAGGCAATAATCTGCAGTACTTCCGAGGCAGAGTCATGCGATAGCATTGGACAGAAACAAGTCGATCGATTCCAAAGTACAACGCAATTGGATCCTACCCACTCTCCTTATTCGTTCTCACTATCTTTATTTAGTTTTTATTTAATTAGTTTACTCAAACATCCTTCCTACTTGTGTTTTTACTTTACTTTTACAGGACAAGAATATTAAAGAAGACATATTAAGTATACCAATCCCTGTGGAGATGATACACGATAAATACTTATCACTTTATTACTTGTGACGTGTACACTACACAATTTGCGCTATTTCTACACGCAACAAGTTTTTGGCGTCGTTGCCGGGGATTGGCAACTAAATTTTGTTTTCTTTATTTTCTTGTTTCTTTTTTTAATTTTTATTTTACTTTGGTTTTTCTTGGTGTATGACCAGGGTCAACCCAACCAACCCTTTGTACGAGTTAGACCCAGAGATCGAACGTACACGGCAAAGGTTGAGGAGACAAATCCAAGAAGCTATGGCAGATCATCCGGCAGGACAAAACTTATCTGCCGGCAATGGAGGTCTTCCGCCGCCACCAAGGCCGCAGCAGCTTACAGTTAGAGACTTCCTGGAAGAAGATTTAAATGGATTGAACCCAGGAGTCGGTACACCAGAGATAGAAGCAACCCACTTTGAACTGAAACCTGTCATGTTCAATATGCTTAACACTATTGGACAGTTTGGTGGGTCTGTAACTGAAGATGCAAGGCAGCACCTCAAGTCCTTCATGAAGATATGCAATTCCTTCAAAATCCAAGGAGTCCATGAAGATGTCTTGAGATTGAAGTTATTCCCCTATTCACTGAGGGATAGGGCAAAAGCTTGGTTAAATAGCATTCCAGCAGGATCTATTGGATCTTGGAGTGAACTCTGTCGTGATTTTATTACACGCTTTAATCCTACAAATTTATATGATAGAATTCGTAATGAAATCACTTCTTTTCGACAGGCAGATGACGAACCTATGTACGAGGCATGGGAGCGCTACAGGGAGTTACTGCACAAGTGTCCTTTGCATGGATTTCCCCTATGGACACAAGTCACCATGTTCTATAATGCCACGAATGCCCCGACAAGGATGATGTTAGATGCCTCGGCAAACGGAACACTCCTTGATAAAGCACCTGAGGAAGCTATTGAGATACTAAACAAACTCGCAAAGAACGATTTTCAATTCCCTACATCTAGGCGAGGAGGAGTAAGACGCCAAGCCACGGTGAATGAGTTAGACACATCAAATTCAGTGGCAGCACAATTGGCCTCTCTTACTAAGATGGTGCAAAATTTATAACTACAACAAAATACCCGTGAGGTTAAGGTGATTGATTCTTTTTGTGATTTATGTGGAGGTAACCACAATTCCTCTGATTGTATGAATCAGGAAACCAGTATGTATGTTGGAAACTATAACCGAACCAATATGATGTCCAACACATACAACCCCTCATGGAAGAGGCATCCAAACCTGTCATGGAGCAATCCTAACAATGCCTTAAACCCAACCACCCAACCCTCAGGATTCCAGCAACCAATGCAACATCTGCCGCCGCCGCAGGTCCAGCAGCCAATGCCGCAGCAGCAAATCCAGCAGCAATCTGTAAGTTCCTTGGAAAATTCTCTAAAAGCATTCATGATGAAAACTGAGTCATACATGGAAGAGAATAGCAACTTCATCAAAAGAACAGATGCGTTCATAAACAGGACTGAGATGAGGTTGCAGAACCAAGAGGCAGCAAGGCATTAGAAACTCAGGTTGGGCAGTTTGCTCAAAATATAAACACTAGACCACAAGGAGGATTACCTAGCAATACTGAAGTTACTAAGGTAATGGGCCATGAACAGTGCAAAGCAATCACTACTAGGAGTGGTCTACAGCTGAAGGAAAAGACAGAAATTCCAACAGGCCAAGTTCCATCATCAAACCCAGCAAAACAGGAGGCTAAACAAATTGATCCTGATAACATTGCCCCAGCAGAGAACTCAGCAGCTCCAGAATAGTCTGCCGAGACAGTAACAACCTCAGTGGCGCCAGGTATTAAATTCCAAACTAAAGAAACTCTAGATGAGATGAGACCACTACCACCCTTCCCACAAAGGTTGAAAAAACAAAAATGGGATCATCAATTCAAGAAATTTCTTGATATTTTAAAGCAAGTCCACATCAACTTACCATTCGTAGAGGCAATTGAACAAATGCCAAATTATGCTAAATTCTTGAAAGACATTGTATCTAAGAGAAAAAGACTAGGTAAGTTTGAAACAGTGGCTGCTACAGAAGGATGCATGGCAATGCTACACAATCGCATGCCACCAAAATTGAAGGATCCTGGATGCTTTATCATACCTTGTGCAATAGGTAACAACTATGAAGGTAAGGCCCTATGTGACCTTGGAGCAAGCATCAATCTAATGCACAAAGCTGTCTTCCAAAAGCTTGGAATATGAAGGGCGAAACCTACAACAGTTATGCTCCAACTTGCGGATCGATCATATGTGCAACCCGAAGGCAAAATCGAGGACATACTGGTAAGAGTTGATAAATTTATTTTTCCCGCTGATTTTCTTATCCTTGATTGTGAAGCAGATGATAATGCACCGACCATTTTGAGGAGACCTTTCCTTGCAACTGGATGCACCTTAATTGATGTGGAAAAAGGAGAATTGACAATGAGGGTTAATGACCAACAATTCAAACTCAATGCATTCCACAACTTCAAAAAATACGATGATCCAGAAAAGTGCAAAGCCATCCACACAAAAAACACCAAAATATCCTGCCTTGGCAGCATGCTCGGCAGGTTATTTGGCAAAAATATCAAGCTCAAAGTGGAAGCAGCACATAAGGATGGACATAAAACAAAAGGGAGTCGCCAACATCTGAATTCTAATTCTGGCCAGCAAGAGATAAACACCTTAGGAGATGCATTTGCATGCACTCCTCCAGTGACTTAATCTCTTCCCTTTTCTTTTTATATTATTATATTAGGACTAGTTTAGTTTATATTTATTTTCCATATCAATTTTATGTTTTAATTATTTTTCTTGTTTGTGTTTAATTTTTATTTAGGATAATAAACAAGAATAAAGGAGAAGTAGTTCATAGCAGGAATTCTGCCGAGGCAGAAAACAGTGTCAGAGCCGCAGCAATTTCAACGGGCAGAACAGTGTAACGGCTAGTCTGCCGAGATTTCTACCGCGGCAGAAAAGGAAACGGCAGTAAAGACTAACGGTTATAAAACGGCTAGTGGTTCAAACGGTCACAAGGCCGAGGCCTATATAAGCAACCCCCTCCTCTTGAACTATTCACTCCTGCATTCTTGTTTTCTTTAGAATACTCAACAATCTTGCTCTCACAATACTTTCATTGCCCGGCAGTTGTGGGAGGAACAAGGGTTCCAACACTCGGATGACGAAAATTATGGCATCGAGCACTATCTGTTCGACAGGATCAAGTACCAAGATTGGGAAATCTTTTGCCTCCAACCTGCCTAGGCAAACGCTACCATCATGCGGGAATTTTACGCGCACGGGCCAAGCAAAGACTCCTTCTTTGTCCACTGCCGAGGCAGGCCTGTCCAGCTAGATGCCGAGACCATCAACCAATTTTACGGCCTCACACCTGACCATGATGTACACGCTGAATTCATGGAGGATATCACTGCCGAGGATTACGAGTTGATTAAAGATGACCTTTGCTACACGAATACTCCATGGGAAACCGGTTCCCATAGAGGATCTGTAGCAAGGCATAGCCTAAAGCCCGAGGCCAAGCTTTGGAACACCTTCGTCAAGAGACGCCTCATCCCCACATCCCACAATAGCACGGTGGACCGAAAGCGATTGGTGTTCATCCAATCAATCATCAACAAAAGGAGCATCAACGTTGGAGAGATCATCTTACGTGAAATTTACGAATGCGGTAAAAAGGATAGAGGACCATTATATTTCCCTTGTTTGATCACTGGTTTGTGTATTGCTGCAGGTGTAATGGTAGAAGACACAGACGAATACACTCCCCAAAGGCGTGGATGGACCAGAGATTTTTGCCACAAAATCATGTAGATCACACAGGCGGAACCAGTCCAAGCAACGCCCCAACAGTTCACTGCTGATACTGCTGTCGGGGCCCAATACACAGCAGACATGCCAGACACTGCCCACACCTCTGCCGCAGCAGACCCATACCAAGAGATACTGCAAAGGATGACAGCGATGGATCTTAGGCAACAGAGATACATGGAGTATCAAAGAGACTTTAACGACACATTAGCCCAAATGATGCTCCATGCCTTTCTAGACCAAGGGGTGCAGTTTCTAGAATTTCCAAGCAACATATTTGTCACAGCCGCACCCTATACAGAGACTACACCAGCTCCATGAGGACCGAGACCATTCTTCCACGCAGGCCCTCAACCAAAGTTTCATGCTGCCGGCCTATCTAGGGCAGTAGACTCTACCGCAGCAGCATCTGCCAGCAGAAGACCATCAAAGAGGAGGGCAATCTTCAGCACTCCACCACGATCCGCCATCATCATGGGGAGTCTATCAGTAGAGATAGATGCCTATGTACATCAAAGCTCAACCACTGCCGGACCGAGTACATACCATACCGGGGTAGCCATAGCAAATGAAGGTGGAACAGACATCATGATCACCGAAGAGATTGTCGACGTGGAAGAAGGCGAAGAAGTGGATGCTCCAATGCAACGGACACCACCCACAAGAGTCCAACCGCCCCGGAAAGCAAAAGCTCAGCCATCGCCCTCACCAAGAACAAAGCAATCAGCAGCACGACCCCGAAGAAAAATTGTTACAAGTAACTCTTCGGAGTCTCTTTAAATTTTTCATTTATTCAATTTTATGTGTTGTTTGTTTCTTGATATGCTGCTTATTTCTTTCATATTTTTGTTGCCCACTATTCTCTTATAATATAAAGCATTGAGGAAAATGCTTGGTTCGAGTTTGGGGGTGTCGAGCCACTGCCAAGGCAACAATCTACTATCGAGGCCATGCCAAGAAAAGGGAGTATTTAAGTGAATTTTTTTCATGCTCCCCGCCTTACTTGAATAAATTGCCTATAATTTTGCATTGCTTATCATCAGTATTGCCTTAGTTTATTCTTTAAGGCCATAGAAATCTTTCTCCTTACCATGATTATGTCTTGTTAAGAAGGTTTAACCTTAGGATACTCAAGGATGAAAACTTAGAAGCTTACTATAAGATGAATTTCTCAAACACTTTTGGGACTTGTTGGATTATAGGAATTCTTTTAATGAACTTAGGTGATAAAGACTTAGATTTTTGGGAAAGTGACTAGAGGTGCCTATCACCGGCTCTAGGAATTACTCTTCTTCATGCTAGAGGTGCCCGAAATTGGCTCTAGTATGCTATAAGGAATATCAAAAAGAAAGAAGGAATTAGTGAAGAGAAAAACACAATCCTTGAGGTGCCCGAAATTGGCTCAAGAATTGGTTGTTTAGAAAAGAAGAGAACACTTAACCCAATTCTACTTGTCTTGAACTTAGAGTTTATCTAAGAAAGCCTTTAATCAAACTTGTCCATAAAAACGCATACACTCACCAAATCTTATAGTTTGTTTCTAGGTAAACCCTTGGGTAGCCGAAAGGTTAAGTCTAAAAGAATAGGCATAGTTATGGTGGGGAGAATAGATGGAAACATAAGAACAAGAGAGAGTAGAGTTTGGCAAATTGATGGTTTGCATTGCTTGAGGACAAGCAATAGTTCGAGTTTGGGGGTGTGATAAGTGCTCAACTCACTATCACTTTTTACACCTTTTATGGGCATTAATCACTAAATTTACACCCACTCGAACCAAAGCATATACTTAATGTGATATATTTAGGAGTTATGATTATAAAGATGATATTTACAGAAAAAGCAAGTTTTACTGCATTTTTATATCTGTGCAGGAGAAACAAATGCTGCGGCAGCAACATGGCCGAGGCAGGACCTGATGCCGAGGCAGCAGCTGAGAGCCAGGAAGCAATACTGTAGGCGATCAGAAGAGAAAAATCCAAGGGACGTTTCTGGACACGAAGCACATGGATCAGAGTTGGTTAGCATGAGGAAAAGCCCAAGACAAGGTCACACGGGAAAGCCTCTTAGTTGAAATAAACTTGGAAATATTTTATCTATGTACATGACTTGTTCCCTACTCCAAGTTATATTCTACTTAGGAAAGGTTTGACCTAGGCCAAGCCTATATAAGACCTAGCCATCCAATGTATTAGAAGAGCCAATTCATAGAGAGTTCACCCTAAGATTCAACGTTTTCTTTCTCTCAAATTATGTTCTAAGCTTTCTTAGGGTTAGGTGAAGGTTGTCGAGTACTTGTAAGAGGAGATTGTACTTTGTTTCTCGTTTCAATGCAATAAAACATTAAGATTTGCTTACTCTTTGCCATTCTTTCTTCTTGCATCCAAGCTCGGGAGAGAAGTTTGTGAGTAATCCATTTATCTAGACTCGGGAGAATTAGATTCATGAAAGGAGTAAGTACGGTATTTGAAAAATACTAACTCGGCCTAGGGATAGATTGGAGTTTTAGCGGCTAAAAGAAGTGTGAGATTGGTTGATAGTTATAATTGATTCACGCCGGGAGGTATCATCAAGGACTGATTATCAACAATGTTTCGACTTAGGGAGCCATCCAAGGACACTTTGCCGAATCTTAGTGAGGTCTACCCAAGAGCAAGGGATTGTCGCGGCAGACACACATTGTTAATGCCGAGGCAGTAATCTGCAGTACTGTCGAGGCAGAGTCATGCGATAGCATTGGACAGAAACAAGTCGATCGATTCCACAGTACAACGCAATTGGATCCTGCCCACTCTCCTCATTCGTTCTCAATATCTTTATTTAGTTTTTATTTAATTAGTTTACTCAAGCATCCTTCCTACTTGTGTTTTTACTTTACTTTTACAGGACAAGAATATTAAAGAAGACATTAATTATATCAATCCCTGTGGAGACAATACACGATAAATACTTATCACTTTATCACTTGCGATGTGTACACTGCACAATTTGTGCTATTTCTACACGCAACACCTATTCCCTAACTTCCCTGACCATATCTTTGAGCGTAATGAGCCAGAGCCAATTCCCCAGCAGCATCTGCAAGCTCTACATCAACAGTCTGCACTAATGCCTGAACACAACCCTATTCCATCACCACAACAACAAGAAAAGGCAACCCCAACTGCACCATCCCCTGTTCTAGCATAATCCGCTACGACATCGCACCATGTACCAGTTGGCCCATCTGCACCATAACCTCAATCAAAGGGTAAGGGACCAGTTACTGATACAATCTCCTCAGGGTCCAAAACTATACAGTTGAGTAGTGGTGACCACGACCACTCACCAGAAGTCGAGGGACTGCCCGAACAAACATTCGATGCTCCCACCCCACGCCACCGAGTGAAAAGAGAGAGCATGAAGGAATGTTTCTCCGCCTCACACCGGTGTGGAGGAAGAGAGAGTGCAAGATGCTGTAGCAATGCAGGAGGATGCAGCGCATGACCACCCAGAACCTGACCTGACACACACTGACCCATCACCAGCACCCAGGCCAGCCAAACGAATCAAGCACATGGCCACGAGGAAAACAAGACCAGACAAGAAGTAAGCATCTTTCGTTTTATTTTTCTTTTTGTATATAGTTTCATTTACTAGCATTGAGGACAATGCTAACCTCAAGTTTGGGGTAGCAAAGTCTTTGCTAGAGCATTTTCATCTTGCTTATTTTATAAATTTGTTACAGCATTAGATTTAATTTAAGATAGCCTTTAGGTTAGAATAAGTAATTCCCAATGATGAGAATTTTAATGCTTTTGGACTGAATATTAGAAAATATTGAGAAAGAATAGAAACTGGACTAGGATTGTATGCTTTGGAATTTCATTGACACGATTGTATGTTTCCTATGCTTGAGTGTTAGGAATTTTCTAGAGAACTTAGAATATATACCTTAGTTTGAAAAGAAAGAAACTCCCTTTTGCTATAGTATATATATATATATATATAAGATATGAATAAATGCTTTAGCATAGAACTGTAGAAGGACGCTCCTTTATGCAAAAGTTAGCTTAGTTTCTGAATATAAATAAATAATGCTACAACATATGAGCGAATGAAAGTTGTCACGGGATGACTTTACCTACTAGCTTGGGGATAAGATGTTTGCTCCATACTCATCTAGAGTTAAGGACGGTAGTTGTGATGAGCTGACACCCTTCTAAACAGTTTAAAAAAACAAACTAAGCATGTGAGTAATTTTAAGAACTAGGGTATAGTGAATGAGAAAACCTAGAATTTTTCTAACACTGTTCAGCATAGGTTAGATACAATCCCGCACACACATGCAAAGTATCTTATCTAAGTTTAAGTTCTCGATCTTCTCAATATCATGTAGTTTGCTACAGTATTTATATTCTGAGGATTGATATTCTACCTAGACTATTGTCGAGAATTGAAAGTTTTGTTATAGTATTTTTGTATGTCATTGCTTGAGGACAAACAATATCTTAAGTTTGGGGTGTGTTAACGCTCTAAAAAGCGTACATTTTATACATTTTACTTAAGGTTTTGTTTGATTTCAAGTTCATTTGCATTACATTTAATTGCATTTCATTTGCATTTGCATTAGATTTGGTTTTTATTTTATTTTCTCTTTTATTTTAAAAGATACTGCTTTGAAGGGTATTTCTTTGATGGTGATGTGAAAAGTTGAAGTATGGAAGAGAAGCTATAGCATATTCAATGTTGGATCGGACTTCAAGATGTTATAGCATTGTGGGTAGACCAAACAGAATTGTAGAAAAGACAAAACTTGCAGCCCACTATCTTTACGCGTGAATTCTAGGCCAACCGCACATCTCCTGCACCCTACTGCAATTCTCTGCAGAATTGCCAGGGAATATTCCTTGCATATTTAGGGCACAAAAACCTAGAAGCATTCTCCTATAAATACAAAGCTAAGCCTCCTTTACAAGTGTGGTGAAGTAGAAGAGTTCGGCGCAAGAAAAAAAAGAGATAACTTTAAGGAGAGCAACGACAAAGAAGAAAGAAGGTCACTTTCCTTCATCTCCAACCTCTAACCAAGCCACCATTGTTGGAGAGCTTCAAGCAAGAGATTTGCAAGACGTCGGGAGAAACGACAAGCTAGGAAAGCCTCACGACCAAGCATTTGAGACTTTCTTCCTCTTCACTTTGCTTTACCTCTTTTCTTATTGTTGAAAATGTATTTCGAAGAATGAATGTTGAATAGTTTGCTAAACCTAGCCATGAACTAAACTAGTATGGCTTAGGCTTGTTATGGATGATTTTATTTTGTTGGAATGAATATCTTTACTATTTTTTTTGGTTTATTTAAGTGTTTTGTTCATGAAAGCTGACACCTTTTTGTTCTTAAAACTTGGTTTGTAAGAGCTCTCACGAGATTGTCATAGCTAAGGGTTCGGGTAACTTAGATCTAGGGATAGACAAAGCTAGACCTACATGAACAATGGGGTTATTGTGAGAGCAGAATCCTAACTCACCTTAGGGATAAGGGAGAGTTTCAACGAATAAAAATGGTAGAACTTCATCAACATTAGAAGTGTTAGGGTTGAGACCGAGAGGTAATGTCTTAGCATTTTTCAAGTGTTAGGCCTTCTGACTAGGGATAGTGGAGGCATTTTTAGTAAACTCTGTAGAACACTTGTTAAACCAGTAGAACAGTAAGCTTTCAAAAAAATAGTAAAGTCCTTGCCATAGCAAGCCTAGCCTGTCTTAAGCTTGAATACTCCTTTGTGTTGTGTTTGTGCAGCTTCATCTATTACTCTGTTCTCAGTTTTATTTTCCTACCGCATTTTTGTGACAGTTTTATTTTGCTATAGCATTTTAGTGACAATTGCATAATTGCTTTAGCATATGTTTATACAAAGGATTTCTTATCTTTTGTGTATGTAACTATCTTTGAAATTAGCTACCCAATCCCCGTGGGAACGATCTCACTTACACACTTTATTACTTGTTTGATGTGTATACTTGCACAAGAATCACTCATATTTTAAAGCACTCGACACACTCAACAATTAGATCAAATAAATAGACATGATTCCAAACTCTTCCTCCATCACGATCTCTACCATATTTTTAAATATTTATTTATTTAAATTATATATTTAAATAATATAATATATTAATATTTTTTAGTTTTTAAATTTATATATAACTAAAATATTTTATTTTTTAAATATTTATATTATAATTATTATATTTTAAGTACAAAATATATTATATAATTTATTTATAAATTTTGAGATAAAATGGAGCTTCACCTACGAAAAGTGAGCGTCTTCGCCTCACGCCTCACTCCTCAGCTCTTGAGACGTTTTGCTCCTCGAAGCGCCTCACACCTCACTCCTCAACTCTTGAGACGTTTTGCTCCTCGAAACGCCCCACACCTTTAAAAACCAAGATGAGATGCTTGAAACTTTTCCGACCATCGTCTCTAAAGGTATTAAAACAGAAATAAAATATTATTTTAATAAGAATAATAAATAAAGTATTAAATAAAAATATAATAATAAATTAGATATTAAATGAGTAATTTACCCTTAATTTAGATAACTATTTAAGCTGAATTAGATAATAATTTAGATAAATCAAACTTCTATATTAGAGAAAGAACTAAATGTTATAATATAAATTTTATCATTGAGATCAAAATTCTCACATTATTCGCAACATTTTAGATTATATAAATTTTTTAATTGAGATTCTTCTTGTTTAGATAAAATATGAAATAAAATTTTATTTTTAAGTAAAAAATGGGACCACACTATAGAAACAAGGAGATAAACTTACTAAAACATCCCACAAAATGGGACCACAAATAAGTATACATACAAGATTATAGTAATTAAAATGTTACGTCTTCAAAATTAACAACAAAAAATAAATAATAAAAAAAAACAGGTTCTTCAGCAATCAAAGCCATGGTTCTAAGCACTTACGGCTTTCAAACACTTTGTTTTCTTACTAGAACGATGAACGAAAACGATACAGGTATGGGACACTTTTTCTGCTTTTTACATTCGATGATAACATATATGATGATGCAAACGAAAATGGCGTGGCACGGATATTGCCTAGTAGAAGCGGAAGAAACTCGGAAAGGTTACTAAGTATGCAGTGCCATGAATAGATTCTGCTTTCGAGCATGCTCCGGAATAAGTTTCTTCACAACATCAGGGGGGACTCCAGACAGCTCTGCAAATTTAAGGGGAACAAAGAGTAGAGAAAGAATTCAACCATGTATGTTACTAGAGTTTCACTTTTGTAATACTTGTATTGTACATAACTTCAAGATATTGAAAATATGTGCAAGAATCTGATTTATCAGTGATGTAATCGCGCAGCTGTATATCTATTTGCTTTTGAGTATTTTTAACTACCAAATAAAACTCACCTTGCGGCTTAAAATTGAAGAGTGGTGGGAGAGGACGGCCGTTGGGAAGTCGAGTGTTTGGGTCCCTCAGTTCATCAAAGAATGGGTGAATGCAAGCCTCCAACTGCAGTAATATCACAGACGATTACTGAATGAGAATATTTGAAGTCAGTACTCAATACAGCATAATCAAGAATATCATAACTTACAGCAGTGCATCGTAAATTGGGAGAGTACTGGAAAAACCTACAGACAAGGTCCACTGCTTCCGGAGGCAAACGCTTCTGGAAGACCTGTTGCAAGAAAATGCATTATGGGGTTTAATAGGAAACCATATGATAAGGAAGGCATAAATAATGAAAAAGAGAAAAGTACACATGTACCTTGTGCCATGGATGGGGCTTTATCTGGGGAAACTTGAATTCAGTGTAATTTGGGTTCATGCACTTAATCTCCTCCCTGGTTGGAGTCCCCAAAACCTAAACAAAACATTGAAAATCATAGACACATTATCAATCACGTCCTTGGGGAAACTTTGATGCACATGTTCCGGAACATTGTGTCAAAAACAATGGACAGAGGAAAGAAATTGTTCTGACAGATTTCATTCTCCAGCAAATGACATGCTCAAATCCTAAAACTTTTAGCTTGAAATTTCTTCTATTTATGAAAAGGAATAATTGAAAAGAAAATTATAAAATTAAGGGACACTAGATAAACTCATTTGGAAGTCGGAAAATGTAAAATTATATAGAATGTTTATCAAATCACCCGAGTACATTTAATTTCACTCTTAACATAAACAAGTTTTTAAGCAAAAGCTCGTCTAATAATTATCAAAACTGGTTTATTTTTGAGATATGATAAACTTCAATTGTTTTTTAAATGTCGGGAAATGTCAAAAGTAACTAAGCAAGTAATCAAAAATATTATACAAGGAATGATGGATGCAATCACCTTAATGATTTCAACAAGTTGGTCGACCCCACTTTCACCGGGAAATAGTGGCTGCATTGTCAGGTAGCAATCAGAAACAGAGTTAATGAGGATAACAGTACCCTTATTAAACAAGCTAATCTTAAATTACCTGTCCAAGAAGCAATTCAGCCATCACACAACCAGTAGACCATATATCTATAGCAGTTGTGTATTCAGTAGCACCAAAAATGAGTTCTGGAGCACGATAATATCTTGAGCAGATGTAAGAAACATTGGGTTCTCCCTTCACCTGAAAGGGGGAAAGCATGCAAACTCATGTAATGAAACAAGATCCAGCAACAAAAATTAATTACCATTTCATGGAACTTACAAGAACTTTTGCACTCCCAAAATCACAAAGTTTCAACTGATGCGTATGTGGATTCACCTGGACAAAAATCATAGAAGTTGAGTCTCACCAAACCCAGTAAGGACACTATGGCTCGAAATATAAATTCTTTGACCAGATAACATATCTCTCACATGAAGAAAACAAAAAATAATTAACATAGAAAATATTCAAAAACATAACTGATTACATCTTTAACAATGATAAAGAAGTCTGTAAATCTCAAGTTATTGCCAATAAGGTCAAGAGACTTGATCAGTTAGAACAGCAAACAATACAGTTACGTGCAGGGTGTACATTATTACTTGACAAATATGCACTCTATAATAAAACGCTTGATTCCTTAGAAGATGAGTCTTACAAGTAAATTCTGAGGTTTGATGTCACGGTGACATATCCCAATGCAGTTGTGTATATAGGCAAGTGCTCTGCATATCTGCAACCGAAAATAAGACAGTTAATTACGACTTTATCCAATAAACTAAAATTTTAGAGTTCGAACTGAAGAAAGGGAAAAGAAAAGTAAGTTTATCCCTAGAGAATCTGAAATATTTGAAAAGTTCATCTCTAGAGAATCTGAAATATTTGACCTATCTAATGTGAAGGTAATAGTTCAAACAAAAAATTGAAAGATGAGGTCTCACTCTATTACTATATGATATAACTGCAAGACCAAATAAACCATGACAATATATCATATCTGAAACAACTCTGGACCACTCAAATCTCGATTACCCAGTAAAACGCTATTGGGAGACGAACATATTCCGACTCCATCATCCCATATATGATATATCAATATAACATACAAATATATGCTTAATAGGTCGGAGAAGCACCTGATAGGTATAGAGTTTAACGTATATTAAAGGCATTCGTGTGTTCATCCTGCTGTAGCTTCTGGCTGTACGATGAACAGTTTCAGGTACATACTCAAGAACAAGATTGAGGTAAAGCTCTTCCTTGTCTGTTTTTGAGAAAAAATAATGCTTAAGAGAGACAATATTTGGATGATCCAGCATTTGCATAATCTGCAACTCCCTATTCTTGTAGCGCTTATCTTGAAGAACCTTCTTGATGGCAACGATTTCTCCAGTTTCACGACACTTTGCCTGCAGGTAATGATCAACTCATTCAAGATTATAATCTACTAAACAAAGTCAAGAAAACATTTATGATAGAGAATATTATAGAACTACTTACTTGGAACACAACTCCGAAAGAACCGGTTCCAACTGCATGCTCAGCAATATAACTAATATTCTGTCAATCCAACCAAAAATATAGGTTGAGGATAATCAATAATGCAGGTCGATAAAAACATCATTATGGAATCTTGCTAGGAAAATTTTGCAAACTAATTTATTTTCTTTCAACCTGTTTGGATTGACCATTTCGACCACCAATGGTTGTTCGTATCACATGTCCTGTTTCAGCACCCACTCCATCAACTATATCCGGTTCACTATCCTGCAAGGATAAAACATAAGGGATCATCGACAAATAGAGAAGCATCTTGCAAAAATTGTAAAATTATGTTCAAAGTTTCAGTATCAGGCTACAATATTCTCAATAAGCACAGCCATTGTAAAGCTAATTGAGAAGAAATTTTGACAAGTTAAATCCAAAAATAAAATACTAAGGAACTATAGATTGAGCTTCTTACTCTGTCTTCATCATTTTCCACCTTGTCTCTCAGTCTCATTTCAAGCATTTCTCTCCCCAGCCAATCAACAGAACTAGACGAACTTTTGAAACCATTAACGGACCTGGAACTACCCACTCCTCCATTTCCTAGGCTTGCAGATGCCATAACTCAGCAGTGTAAACCTTACAGAAACTAGTATTGGCTATCCACTAAACGCTCCGTGGTGCAGCTGCCCATCTCATCCAAGCGCCTATATTCCTAATAGATTCCCAAAGTGAAAGATCAGAACAGAGAGAAAAAAGTGCATTAAGAAAATAGTTTCCAACATAACACCATACAAGAATAAATTCCTCAAATAAAAATAACTGCAAGCTCTAGGAGACATAAATTTAAGTTTTTATGCACTCAAGTATACCGAAAACATAAAGGAATTAAACGTTAACAATTACTTTCTTCATATCGCATTCAGAACATATACTTTTGCAGAATATGAGGGGTCAGAAATAAAGCAATGTAACAAGGAAAAAAAAAGAAGAGATTTTCAGTTAAGAAACAACCTGTTAAGACAAAATAGTCCACAGCTTAACTTCAAGTTCAAACAAGTGAGATCAGCTACAAAAAATTTTCTCCCTTCGAACAGTTAAAAACCAATGTTAGATTCTCTGAAACATAACCAAAATTCATTGTTTATATCTTATGTCCATTACCATACCTTTATAATGAGTTTCTTTCTATTGATTTAAAGCTTATTTTCCTACTTGTTACCAAAAAATGATTTTTTTCCGTTGCTAAAATTATCAGTGTGATCTATTGATAAAGGAAATAAAGAAAAACAAATAGTACTAAAATTAATTATGGCGTGAAACTATCTGCTAATCTTACACGGAGCTCCGATCAGATCTAACCCTAATCTAACCAATCAAAACATCAGAAACCACATAATTTCCACTCAAGATAAGAACAATGAAAAGAACCCTAAAACTAAATCTTTTCATACCTTTTTTAAAAAAAAACAGCAATTTTCGTAGATAATTAAACCCCAACTATTTCACTTCAAAAAGAAAAAACAGGGGATTCAATTTCGAATACTTACTACGAAGTGTTCGGAACGAAACCGAAACAGATCAAGCGCATTTCTTTGTTCCCGGAATTCGATTACAAAACTCAAATCAGATTTTTTTTTTTTCTTCCAAACAAAAAATCACTGAAGGCAAGCAGCTATGAACTGTTTCTGATCTGATCAAAATTGCTATTTTCAAGATTTTCCAGTATTTATTGTAATTTTCCCCTATATTTTGAGTGGAGACTTGGGGAGAGAGAAGGGGTGAGGGGCAGAGATCGTTGGAGTTTATGGAATTTTTCGGGAATATATACGAAATGAAAATTACTATCTTTACATCTAATTATTACATTATTTCTATCGTTTTGGTTTAATTCTGCTCTCAGTCCCTATTATATTCTTTGCACGCTTAAAATTCAGTTTCTTATATTTTTATTCCTGGTACAAGAGTGTTCATTATCGGATACTTAATTTTCGGTATTTGAAAATTGAATATTTATTTTTAATCTGTCATTTAAATTGGATACACACTATGGTATCCAATTAATAATTTTTTATTTTAAAATTTAAAATATATATTAAACATATAAAATTCAAAATTTTATAATATACGATCAAACATAAAAATTAATAAATTAAAATTACTTTAAAATATTTAAATATATATTTATTAAATTTTATCACCAAAAAGACAGTAAAATTATTAATCTTAATTTTTTATTAATAAGTTAATAAAAATATATTTAAAAATTTTAAAACTTAAAATATATAATACAAACATAGAACTAATTTAGAGATTTAAGTTTAAATTCAAGTACAAATATTAAAAAATCTAAAATAAAAAATATATAATTTAAAATTAAAATATATATTAAATATTATGGGGTCACATACCCAATAATTAAAAAATTGGCCTAAACTCGTTCTAATTATTCTCGAATTGAATAATTATTTCAAGAATTATCTTTTTATAAATCAGTCGGATTGAATAATTTTAATCACCCCTACTATTTTTTTTATAATTAAACTCAATTGATGCTTGCTAAACTGAGTTATGTAGTGACAATTTGGGGGGCAAAACCGCATGATAAAAATCATGTAAAATCTTAAAATTAAAGTTTGTCGCATGATTAATATTATGTACGTGAAAAGTCAAATAAGAAAAAGAAATTTTTAATACAAGATTTTAAAGTTTTCAATTATGATTCCGGACTTACAAGGTTGGACTTTAATTATTAAATCAAAAGAATATAAGTATAAAACTTACTGAATTAAAAGTAAAGCAACTAAATTTACATGTATGAGGAGTATAGGGACTGAAAAGAAATTAACCCTTTATTTTTCTAAAATTTAAATACTGATCTATTCAGACAAAAAAAATCAAGGTTTTACTATTGTAATGTACAGGGACAGTATAATATTAAATAAAGAGCAATTGATTTTCGTGTGTGGGTTTCTTCCTATCCAATAAAAAACATTTTTAAATTTATTAGAATATTTTAATATTCTTTAGAATTTGTTGTTATTCCTATATAATAATAATATAAAGACAAGTTTACATTATTTTTAAAAAATACAATAAAAAAATTAAAATATGATTTTAGAAAATAGTTTTAGATTGATTGGTTTAAAATTGAGTATTTAGTATTTTTGTTAAAAATATTTTTAGGTAAATAAAATGTTTATTTTAGATATATATTTTTAAAATACAAAAATATTATGATATAAACGAGAATATATGAATAAATTTACGTAAAAATAATTTTAGAAAAAATAAAGATTCTAGATTCTAAAAAGCTAGTGTTAACTCGAAAAATTACATATTTTTAGTTGCTTTTAGACTCAAATAAGCTTTTGACTCCAAAAGCTGGTTTGAAACTCAACCAAAAACAAAAGCTAATAAAATTTTAATACATATGCTAGTAAAATTAATTTTAGTATAGGCTTACATATTTATATTATAAAACCCAAATTTTAAATTTTTAACGATAACCCTAAAACTAAACTTTAAATTATATATTTTTAATTTTGAATAATAATCTTAAATTTCAGACCCTAAACCTAAAATCTTAAACTTTAAATCCTAAACTAAAATTCTAATCTCTAAAATTAAAAATATGTGTAACCTAAAATTTATACGATCTGCTATCAGAGATTTTTTTAATATAAATAATATATTTATTAGTCAATTTTCAATAATCAACCCTTAAGATGCGTAATTTCTAATATTGGAGTAGATGATTAATTTGGTTGGTTCATGCATCTTCAAACATTTTTTAAGGAAAAATCCATAATTCATTGAAATTCATAGCATATTATATAATGGAGGAATATATGCTAATATTCTAGCAAAAGACCCAATCTACAATCTTTTTTCTCAATAAAATATTTAAATAATTATTTCTAGAAGTTTCCTTAATATTAGTCGTAATGGTGAAATATAATATTTTATATAATTATTAATATCTTATTAATATTATAAAGGTTTATTATAAGAATGATTATTTTATCTTATTTTTTTTCAATTCTTTGATAATAGAATTGTCATCGGGTTTTTCTAAATAAATAGACCGAAAACGTAAAACCATAAATTATGAAATCTTAAGGTTTGAAAGTACTATTACATATAGAAAAAAATAGAACTCTCACAATACCCGTAAAAATGATACTTATTTAATCACTCATATTTTGTAATATTTAGTAAAAGTATTTAGGGGTAGGTGATTAAAGATTTAAACTAATTCTAATTAAAAGATTTATTTTAAGCTTCACTAATTAGATATAAAGTATGATTTGTAAGCCTAATTAGGGAATTAAGGTAGGAAACTAACTTATTATGAAATAAACTCAAGAGAAATGACACTAATTAATTAAGAGAATCTAAACTTGGAAATCTACTTATTATAAAAAATTTTAAATGTTTAAAATTAAAATAAAAAACTTTAATCTTACAATTAATTTTAAAAAATCTAAAACTATGGAATTTAATATTTAAAATTAGAATGATAAACATATAATAAAAATAAATAACAAATTGGTAAAAAAAATAAAACTCATACAGTAGATATGTAACAATCCGAATTTTTATCGAGATTTGAGGGTCAGATCTAAACTAGGGTATGGTCCTCACATTTAGGCCTTATAAGTCTAGTTGAGCTTGTTAAGTGTATGTGTTTAGGTTAAGGTTTTTAATGAAGAGTATAAAGGTATTTTTGAGTGAATATGGCCTTTGGGGGAGAAACTTAAATTTCTCCTGCAACATTGAAGGGTGATATCCCCACATGCACCCTTTTTTTCTCCTCATTATCAGCTATCTTCTTCTCAACTAGAGGGATCAAAGGTGTAACCTTAGAGATTTGAAGAGAAAATATCATTTTAGTTAAGAAGGAAAGAATTTTCAACTTGAAAAGATCTTCGTTTTGAGGTAAAATTAGTTTGATTGATGGAGAAAAAAGGGTTTAGATGGGTTTAAGGGGTAAACGAATTAGGGATTTCAAGGATCAAATTTTAATGTTTTGAGTTATTTTATTTCTTTTTTACTCACTAGTACCATAGTAACCAATTCAAACCTTTGTTGTAATAAGAAGTTAATCTTTAAGTGAGCAAGAAAAGAAGAAGAGTGAAGCTTGACAATGGTTGAGAGGCTTTGGACAACTGTTAATTCAAGATTAACAGACTTTTAACTCTTATGTATTTATGGAGCTCATGATAATAGTGTTATTGCATGCTTGTGTTTGTTAGAGTTGGTTTAGTATCTTGAGGTTGATAATGGTAATTCACGAATTGATAAATACAAATTGTTAAAATCGATTGTAAATTGTTAAGTAGACCATAAAGAATGTGTAAGATTGATTTGAAAGGTTTTGGGAAGGATTTGAGGTGTTTCTTGAGTTTTAGACCTGGAAATCTAGGCTCGTGTATCGATACAAGAGATACTTGTATTAGTACTCGTGATGAGGAAAATAGACATTTCAGGAAAGGTGTACTGATACGGTTCTCTATGTATCGGTACCTATTCATTTTGGGTAATTCCATAACGGTTTTAGTGTATCGGTATGCGGGCACATATTGATACCACTATTTCATTAAAGTCACGTATCAGTATAAGTGGTCTTCGTATCGATACTGATATCGATATGTTATATAAGCGTATAGTACATGGGGTAAAATAAATTCTTTCAAATCGTTTTACGTATTGATACTCAATGGAGAAATACCAATATTAGTTAGTGTAACACCCCAAAAATAATTCCTAATTTTAAAACCCTAATTTTGAAATCTCTAATTAAAACCCCTAACTTTTAGATTCTCAATTTTTGAAACCCTAATTTATTTGAGGTTTTTAAATTGATTTTCTAAATTCAAGGAAAAACTTTTGGGATAAGATTATAAAATTTTGAAAGTTTTAAAGATGAATTTAAAGTTTAAAAGTTAAAGTGATATTTTGAAAATCTTAAAGAGATTGATGACTAAATATGTAATTTATCTTTTTTTTTTAAATGTTTTGTTTTTAACTTGGGCTATTTTTTATTTTTATTTATTATTTAAATAAAATTATTTTATTATTTATTATAATATATGTTTTGAAATTTGATAACTTTTGGATAACCAATTTTTTTTAAAAAAATGAATTCTATTTTTACTGAGATTATTTTTTTTATTAAGAGTTTTTCTACAATCGATCTTTTTATTAAAAAATATTATTTTATTCTAATTATTTTTTTACCAAAACTCTTTATTTAATATTATATATTATATAAAGTCTCAGATAAAAAAAGAAATCCCTTTAAAATACTATAATCTTTATTATTATTTTATTATTTTTTTATGGTTTAATAGAATTTTAATTCAAATTGGAATCAATTATTTTTTCTCTCTCTCTATATATATACATAGTATTGTTTAAGAGAAACCATAAATTATTTTTCTCCATCAAGATTCTCTAAAGTCTCTATTCTCTCTTTATTTTTGTTTGAGTTCAAAACCATGTTATTCAGTAATTTAAGTCTCTTTGGATAAAATTTGTTCTCTTACTGGTGTTATATTTGTTGTGTTATGTGATTATTTATTTATTTATTTATTACGATCCTGTGATATTGTGATTTGTGTGTTACACTATGAGACTTTTGAGATTTGACATTAATTCTATAGCATGTGCATGAGGTGGGATTGTACGGAGGAAAGTGGTTTTACCATACAGAGTTTTGGTGAAATAAAAGGTGAGGGGTTCTAGGGAACTACCTCCGCAGCGATCGGTTGGTTTAGCCACCACTATATTTGGCGTTCGGAGTACGAGATTATATTCTCTGTGACATTGTATTCATCACTCATATTTGTTATAAGACTTTTTGAGAACTGTGACATTGATTGCATAACATGTGCATCGGATGAGATTGTACGGAAGAAGGTGGTTTTACCACATAGCGTTTTGGTGAAATAAGGGGTGAGGGGTTCTGGGGAACTAACTCCACAGCGATCGGTTGGTTTAGCCACCACTATATTTGGCGTTCGGAGTATGGGATTGCATTCTCTGTGATATTGCATTCATCACTCTCTATGCTTATTTATTGAGAAAATATATATTATATCTGTGATTGTGAACCGAGTGATATTGTGATGTTTGACTGCACATTAGAGACACATTGGGCTTTATAGCTCATTCTTTTAGTTTTTATTTTTTTTTCAGATATTTGACCCTAGGAGTTGGTACTCAGAGATCTCTCTCGTATACGGTTTTTCATTATTTTTAGTACGATTATTTACAAAAAAAATTTTAGGATTATTAGGGATTGAGAGGTATTTAAACCTCATGCATAAAATCGTTTTATCCAATCTCTATTTTTAATCAGAATAATTATTTTTAAATTATTTACTTAATATTTGGTTTACAAATTTTTATTTTGAATTACTTCATGCGTTTACATGACGTTAAAGTTTTAAAATAACGATTTTAACCTATTGTATACCTTAAGTCGATATTAAGGGGTATCGATATCCTATATAGGTGTATCGGTACACGTATGCTAATCTATCCAAATTTTAGCCTTTGAAATCGGAGGATCAATAATTCATGTAAATATCTTTAGTGTAACACCCTCGAACTGGTGTCACATTGGGCCTCCGGTCCAAAACCGGTATTTCAAAATTTCTTTCAAAAGCCCAACGAAATAAATCCAATTTCAAGTTCATCATCAAATCATAAAATCCAATTCAAGTTAAAACATAAATTCTGAATAACTTAAAGTAGTTGGAGCTCCAAAATATTACAAACCAAATTAAAGCATTTAACTCAAATAATAAAACAAAGTTAAAATTACACATAAGGTCCTACAAGTACATAACCCACTATATCTAGTAACAGTACTCTAACAACAATGTCGATGCTAAACCCACCACGATGATGCTCCTCCAAACAAGTTTTTTTAACCTACGCACAAAAATACATTTCAAAATATTGAGCTACAAAAACTCAGTGGGTACTCTACCAACCGGTTCACATCAAACATATCATAATTAAGCATATGAAACATGACTAATGACATGTCATGAATAAGATGGTGCTACCATATCCGCCTAAACACAGGATATTATGAATGTAAAAATATCGGCCCATGGCATATTAATGTCAAGAGAAGTCCACATATCTTATATATATATCATATATATAAGTAGTGCGGCCCGCGACCACTAAGCATCGGGATCATACACTATGAGCAGGGCCCGTATCCACTAAGCATCAGGATCCCATACTCTAGGATGAGGTTCGCTTCCACTAAGCATCAAGATCCTACATCCATGCTTGGAATGGTTCATCAAGCATCTTCGAACTGGCCCACGTCCACTAAGCATCAGGATCCTACGTTCGGAAAGTCTTCAAGTGTTGTAACACTTTAATCATATATATAGTAAAGGGTGTCCGAACCCACCACATAACAATATATAACTCTAGGCGACCCTTCAGCATTAAGCAAGGTCCCTAGCTTACCATATCATACTTTATAACCTCAATAACCATTGGTTTCCATTACATATCAAGTTCGCACCGGTTCTCATATTTTTAACCAACTCCTACTTAGACACGACTAGAAGGTTAATTTCTTAGCTTTAATATTCATACTATAGCTTATTTAACCCTTAGGGACACACAACATGAATTATGGAACCCTCAAACTCAACCCTAAGAAACTTGGGCAGATTGCCCAAGCGTATCAATACACTTGTAAAGGGGGTATCGAAACGCCCTTAGTATTGATACGCTCCCTATTCGTATCGATATGCCAAGACGTTGACTAAAGACCAAGGAGCCTACTCGTATCGATATAGCTATGTGGTGTATCGATACACTACCCTATTTCGATATGCCCCTAAGGCTGTATCAAAATGATTTGCCACCGAAATTTTTGGTATCAAAACACGAGCTAGGTGTTTCAAAACACCTATATTTCATGCCTTAATTTACTCTTTAGGGTATCGATACACCTACCAAGGGTATCGATACCCCTGCACGAAAATGCAGATTTTGAACCTTCAATTACCTAAAACTCTACCCAAATTGGTTCCAATGACTCTCAAATTATTCTTACACTCCAATGGATGATTCTAAGCATATTTAAACTCTAAAAAAAGAGGTTCATCAACAATTACTCAATCCACCATTAAAAGACCATTTAAGCTACCAAGTAACCAACCAAGTCAACAAACATGCAACAAGGCTTAAAACTATGAAATACATGATGATAAGAAGTTGGATGAGTACCAACCTTAGCAAAAAAACATAACAAACTTACTCTCCTCCTTCCCTTCAAGCCTTCTCTTTCCCTAAGCTTGTAGATGACTCTCGAACTTATTTCTTTACAAGAGAAGGATAAACAATGACTTAGAAACACCTTGGATGATTTATTAAGCTTTAAAGCACTAAAAGACTGAGATTTAAGCTCTCAAACACCTAATCCCGAACTACACCCTAAACCCCTTCTTAAACCTTTATCTTCACCAAACCAACACATCTTTACCTTTTTTTATAGACCCTTGACAGTTCTACAACCTCTCTTTTATCACTAGCATGAGATTCCAACACAAAATCTCAAAGATTCAACCTTTAACTCTTTCTTTCTCTTGCTACAAAAATAAAGAAGAAATGAAGAAAAGAGAGGAAAATGAGATCATTCTTCTGCAGAGAAATAACATCCCTAACCTCTCTTGTCCTCATATTTAGGAATTTACCAAAATGCCCTTACTAAATAAGGCCAATTCACAATCCAACAAGCCTAAGGCCCAACAAGGCCCCAAAACCACTCAAACCTGAGGCCCAAAACCGAAGCATAACTCTTTGGATTTAACTCCACACTCGAATCCGAATCCGGGTCGTGACACTTAGTGGGTCCCTTTACGCCTAAAATGAATAGTAAAACCAAAAGAAGAAAACTTTAACAATGTGTATAACTTAAATAGGGAAACATGGATTAAATGTCTTGGAATGATTGACGAGGTTTTGAAAGTTTGTGTATGATACTTATAATTATTGATAATTGCTATGAGAATGTTGGTACGGGATCCGGATACTTAAGAGGTGGCTTCTGAGGCTATGTGACTCTGGACCACTTATATGAGTGAGTGTTAGTTCTGATGCTTAGTGACCTCAGATTACACTCAAGGTATGGTGGGGAGTAGGTTCCGAGGCTTAGTGATGATCGGGCCCTCTTCGGGTGTATGGCTTTCCGATGCTAAATGACTCCAGACCACACATTTAATGTATATATGTGTATATTGATGATTATGAATATTATGATTTTGCCATATAAAATGTCATGTGTTTAGGCGATTACAGTAGCGCCAATCATTCTCTTTCATCAATCATGTTGCATATATTTAATTATGATTTGCATAAATCATGGTTGAGTGAAGGTGTATCCATTGAGCTTTTATTAGCTCAGCGTTCAGAATCTTTGTTTCTGTGCGCAGGCTTCTAAGTGACGTTTCAGTTCGAGGAGCACCGTCTGTGGTAGGTTTCAGCATCGATCTTGGAGGAGTACATCACTTGGATAGATAAGCCATGTATTATAAGACCTATTTAAGTTGTTGTAACTAAGTGATAGATAAGCCATGTATTATAAGACCTATTTAAGTTGTTGTAACTCTTTTAAGTATTTGATTGAATGATAATGTTTTAAATTTGAAGCTCGTTTTAATTATTGGGATTTAATTGGTATGAATTTTTAGACATTTTGAAAATTAAAAGTAATTTAAAAATGTTGGGTTTGGGTTAGACTTGAGGCCCAAATGTTATATCCAAAACCGAGGGTATTCAAGATAGATAAAATGAGAATCAAAAAATAAATTGAATGAAAAAAAAAGTAAATAGAGAAATTGAAAGGTAGGCCACGAATTGTAAAATTATTGTAACACTCTCGGTCAGGATGTCACATTTAGGCTTAAGTCTAGACCAAAATAATAAATTTTCAAACCAAACTAATCCAATAACTAAATTACAAAACATTTAAAATCAAACTTTGGCATGAATGAATCTCATTAGATGAACTATGAATGGTTTGATGAACAATATTCATTTAATAATTTCTCATATATACATACACTCTTGTTTAATGAGTTTTTTTTTAATTTTAATATTCTTTTTATATTTTTTTACGTGAGCTCTAATAATAATACAAAATAAAATTTAAAAAGTAAGATAAAATAGGTGATTATAAATTTACAATATAAAAATTTAAATCTTTAATTTTATTTAAAAAATACATCTCGTGTCATCAAATAAATTTAATATTTGAATTTTTAATAATTTTAATAATATAAATTAATGATTGGAGTGGATAGAATTTTGACAGTCTTTTAATTCAATAACTGACCGTCTACCTGCTCTGCTCATCAAATTTGTTTTATTGCAAAACCTTGGTCAAATCTGTAACTGACTGAATTTCATTAGTTTATTCCAGGTAAATAATTTTTATACGATCTAAATTATAAATATTAATAAGTAACTTTTTGACACATATTAAGCCTAAAAAATGCATAAATTTATATATTTAAAATTTGTTTGATTTTAGAAAATAAAAGGTCTGTTTTATTTTTATTTTCATAAAAATTTAAAATAGTAAAAAATGTATTTGGTTATAAAACTAGAAAATATTTTTAAAAAATAAAAAATAAGTAAAATTTTGAAAAAAAGAGAGAAAATTTTAGTTTATTTACTCATATTTTACTTGTTGTTATTATATTAATATTTTCTAATTACATTTTATTTTAATTAGTTTTTTTTTTAAAAGCGAGATACCTAACACATATTTACTATTTTTATTTTTAAAAATAGAATTTTCTCCTTATTAATCAAATATGTTTTTTAATGTTTAAAAAATAAAATTAAAATTTATTTTCTAAAAATAAAACAAAATAAAAAAATATTTTTTTAAATCATAAATCAAATCTCTATTTTTTAAAATATCTCGAACTATTTCCTAAATATTGATCCCAATTTTAAAACTTGAATTTTTTTCTTTATCATTTTACTGTTAAATCAATATTTTTTTTATAATTTAAAATTAAATTTGTTTTTATCGCTTTTTCAGTTTTTAAGGTTTCGTTTTAATTAATTTGGATCGATTCGTATTGTATATCTAATTTTGATGGATGAGTCTCTCGGTAAAAATTTTTTACACTCTCAATGTCTCGAATCTCAAACCTACTTAAACAGAACTAAACTACTTATCACATTCACTTAGATAACCCTATTGATTTAAAATTAAAACTTTAATAACACAGAACATATTAAAAGTGAAAAAAAAACTATTATTTTATGTTAATTGAGTTCATTTTACCAACATTTAAGCATCAAGTAATATTAAAAATTTACATAATGAAAAAAATAAATTAAAAGAATTATTTTTATAATAATTTATTTAAATAAATTAATCAATAGGTTAAATATTAACTATAAATATTTTTCTCTACTTTTTTTTTATAAAAGTTTAGAAGCTTTGAAGAGTGTCATATGGCAACATTTCAAGATTTAATCAAATCAGCCATATAAATTATATATCATAATATTACTTAAATTAATTTTTATATTTCAATAATCCAAAAAAATGTAAAGGCGATGGCATTTCACTTGACATGTGGCAGTAAACCCATGAGAGAAGATGACGTGGGCCCCATCAACAAAACAGATCATAATATTTAATATATTTTATGTCCAAGTCCTTGAAAAATAATTTAAAATCCAATTACATCCTTATGGTTCGGCTGCATTAAATTATATATCCAACTCTTGTTAATGTAGTCATAATTGAATGGGTAAAGGCTTAGATGTTACGTTCTAATTCTATCGTGGATATAATTTGAATTTATATTTAGTAAGAATTAGTCTGTTTCATTAATTATTATATTTGAATACGATTATAGTTATATGATTATCAGGATTGTAATATAAATCTTGACTTGTTGCGATAAACTATTATAGTACAAGTTTCAGTGTTATTTTTTATGGTATTCTTTTAAACATAAAAGAATTATAAGTATTAAAAAATATCGTTATAGGGTTAAAACAATATCATAAAAAACTTGTCTTATTGTAATGATAGCTTATCCATGGAATCGATTAATTTCGATTATAGATATAGATCTATATAGTTGTAATCATAATTTTAAATTAAAAAATATTTATTTATTTATTTATTTTATCAAGTGAATTTTTATACGGGTAAAATCAGGTTTAAATATTGATGTAATTTATTTATTTTAGGCTTATGAATATTATTAGTTTTTGAACTTTTAGAAAGAAAAAAAATCAATTAAATTTCTAAATTTTTTATGTCTAATTAAGTCTTATATTCCAACATTTTATCAATTTATCGTTTTAACCAATATTAACAGATGAATTTAACAGTTTTTTGTTGTTGTCATTTGATTTTTTTTAGATTTTTTATTTTATTTGATTAAATTTATTAATTTGGATGCTTAATTAGGTATAAAAAATTTAAAATTTTAATTATTTTATTCAAAAGTTCAATAGCTCCAAACACCCTGAAATCTTCCTTTTATAAGTTAGATAAATAAATATTTAAATATTTAAATATTTTATAAGAAATGAAAATTCATATTTTAATTTTTTTATTATTTTTCTAATTTTTAGGGTTTCGTCTTGATTAATTCTAATTGACCTATGTCACACACTTAATTTTGATGGGTAAATCTCTCTGTAAAAATTTTATATATATACAACGTCTCGAACCCAAAACTTGATTAACTGAAATCAAACCACTTATCATTTAAACTAATATACGTTATTCACATTATAAATACTTTAATGAGATCAGAGTTTTCAAATCTCCAAGCAAACATTTGACATAAGATTGCATGAAACATTTAGCATCAAACTATTTGTACAATTAATGGCTACAAATTGATGAAAATGAATAATGGACCAACAATACTTCATGAAACTCTCAAGATCAGTGCTTACATTGTCCCCCCACTTTCCCACTTTTTAATGATAAAGTTAAATATCATTTTCTTTCAAATAAAAATCTGGAGATTTTTCTTTTGTTTTAAGTTAAAACTTATCAATTTTATTTGTCTTGAATTTTATGATAAAGAATACACAATGGGTTGTTATTTTCTATTAATTTAAAAGAGAATAACATGAAAATTATTAAGAAAATAGATCATGATTTATGATATTTGTCAAAATCGTCACCAGATGAAATATATTTGATATTTCAGACCATAAAAATAATATAAAAATTTCCAGTTCATTTTGTCCTAAATTCAAGAGGATAATTACAAAAGAATAAAGTATATAACAATTTTATGTGGAACCCATACATGATGTGAACTTCCTCAATCTTTTCGTGCATAATTCCAAGGGGAAAAAGTGAAAAAGGAATTTATAAAAACAAACCAAAATTTGTATGATTTGTTCATAAAATATTAGATTTTTTGTTGGGTGAAGTACTCTAATGCTCATTAAGTATGATTGTTTTTTTTTTGTCACAAAAGTTTCAAAAGCTATAAAATAATTATGCCCCGAGTATGGTTAAATATTTTATAGGCTATATAAATTTTGGTTGAATAGTGTCTTGGCTCATGCAAAAATTACTATTTAGATTTAAAAAATATAATAATTTATTAAATATTTAATCAAGGATAAACCAAAAAAGGATGAGTCTGTGTTATCAAATTTTTTAGTCTAATAACAATTTAGGTCTTTATCAGGAAAAATTATATAATGGGCCAGTCCCACTACATGTCTATAGGACCAACCACTAAAACCTACCCACCTCATCAATTTTTCCATGTCATATTTTTTTTCCAAATGAATCTTCACTTGAAAAATTAAAAATTGATGAGGTGGGTAGTTTTTAGTGGTTGATTCCATGTATGACGTGGTAGGACTGACCTATGATATAATTTCTCCTTTATCAGGGTCGTTTTGGATACTTTTAAGAAAAAAAAATCTTATAGAGCGAAACATAACTCATTACTTTGAACAATTAATTTAATATTTCATTAATAAATCATAGAAATATGATTAAACTTTGTCAAATACATTATTTTTATTTTTTGTTAAAAAATTGAAGAATTAAATTATAGGTATGATATGAGTCCTGAACAGTCGTTTATGGTGTTTCCTTTCAGCTATAGTTCTTCTAAGTTTAAATATTAGACAAATTAAGTATTGCCTTCTAAATTTTGAGTTTATATATCTAATAAGCTATTATATTTTTATAAATTCAGTATTTCAAACCCTCTCAATATTTAGTCCTGACTCCACCCCTGTTGATCAATGAGTTTAAAAGACCATTTTACAAGTTTAGAGACTTTAGTTGTCAAAAGATCATTTCATCTTTGTTTTGTGACTATTAGTACATTTTACCCAATTTTATTCAATGAACAAATTTTGAATTAGGACAATTTCAAATTTATGCATATGAATAAAAAGAACAGCTATGTCTTATGAACAAAAGAAAAAGGAACAGCTATGCCAAGGTGGTCCCACCACTATTCATATGTACAGTCCCCATAATAATGATTAATTTTCTTACTTTCTTCACAAAGAAAAACAAAAGCATTGGGTCTTTTAGTGCATGAGAATTGAAAGGTAACATCTTTCATTTCCATCCCAATTGTACTTTCTAAATTCAGGAAAAAGGAAAGAACTTGAATCATAAACTTGTAGTGGGAAGATCATGCTTTGTTGATCGATCAACAGTTCGGTGCTTGTGATGATTCGTTCCGATTATATTGATTGTAACTGTTGATACGGTCAAAAGTTGTAACTTCGAATAAAATCGAGACTCAAAACAAGGAATTACTATAACAGGGCTGCTCCTACTGTTGTCTGCTATTGTAAGCTACAATTTCTATATTTCCATTTACTATACCAAATGGGACTTTCTCAGATTCTTTGTCCTAGTCAAGTTACATCATGAATATGTGCAGGGAAATGACAAACAGGCATTTGCATTTCAACCTCCACCATATCTATGAAGATCCAGTCACTTTTCGCATGCTCGAACCATAGTCCAAGCTTCTGTATCTGTATATATTATGCAGAAATTGAGATTCGAATCCATATATGTTGGATACTACCTTTTAGTCATGATTGCATGAACTGACTGAGCTAAATTCTGGTTTAAACTCAGTGTTCTTTTGGATCAAGTGCAAACTATGAAGAAATTCGTTTCGCTTTTGGTTGTAAATTACTTGGAAAACTATTTGGGTTCGTTCCCTTATTCCTTCCAATATACATTTTGGAAATATCCCAACAAAGTAACTATAACCTATAGTTTTTAAGCTCAATCATGTGGCTATTTGAGTTTTCTACAGGCTGTATAATCAAAATTCAAAACAGTAAAGAATTTACATCAAAATAAGATGAAAACTCACTCATTGCATTCAGATTCCGATGGCATCAAGAAGTTGGGAGTGCTGAGAAACTGATACTAATGAGTTGGCAACAATGGCACCACTAGCAGCAACTGCAGGGACACCAATTCCAGGAAAAGTAGAATCTCCACAACAATAAAGCTGGGGAATGGGTGTTGAATGTCCTGGAAATGAGCCTTGACCGGCTTGTATGGCCGGTCCGTATGTTCCTCTATTCCTTCGTAGAAACCTTTGATGTGTCAATGGAGTTCCAACCAGTTTCACCTCACACTTGTCACGGTTGAAACCCGAGCCAAGTGCACGTTCAACTGCTCTCCACATTACCTGGTTTACAAAGCATCAACAATTTGCACAGGCTTTTCACTTGTTTTGAGCTTTGAGTTCTGTAGCTATGGTTTTGCCAGAAACTAGTACAATATAAACTTATTAGCAATAGAAAACACATAATTTACCTCTGATCGTTCAGCTTTAAGCCTTTTGTATTCTGCGCTTCTACGATCGAGTCCTTCCCACAATTCGAATGGTTCAGTTCCTGGTGTATAAGCATGCAGAACATGCTTCCCTGGAGGTGCAAGATTCGGACTAAGTACGCTAGGTACAGAAATTAAAACAACATTCTGATCGGCATCAACTCCTCGTTCCCATTCATTAACAACAATATGATGAATTCCCAGATCCTCGTCCAGACCCTGGCCATTATGATGCTTTAAAAGAGGTTAATAAATGGATAGAAAGAAATGAACAAAATTCAAAACCTTGCAATAGATGCTAATGTATTAAAATCGTCACGCAGAGTTGAATTTGAACACAAATAAGTTCGGAATAAGCTTGAAAAACACAAGTTGGATCAGCAAATATCCATAAGCATTTGACTAATAAGAAAACTGAGTTGCTAGTTACTAATATTTCCGCACCTCTGCATCAAAGCCTAGATGGAGATGCATGAATGATTCACATTGTGGTGTCATCTTAACTCTATCGACGTACGACATCGGAAGTTGATCCTGAGGTAGCAGATTTAAAGTGTCCCACATGGATGCATTGCTGACAACAGCCTTTTTAGCCCGTATAAACTGCGGCATAGACATAATTTTTCGGTCAATAGTATCTCAATCAGAGAATTTTAGTTTCCTCTGTGTTTCAACTATATTTACCTGACCACTTTTCAGCTTAACTCCGGTAGCTTTACCATTCTCAACGATAATCTTTTCCACATGACTTCCTAGAGATATCCGACCTCCAAACTTTTGTAGTCCTCGAACAAGAGCGTTGATAACCTCCCCACTTCCATTAAGTGGATATTCTAGAGTACAACCGGGCTTGTACCATTCTGCAAACATATAAATCTGCATATCCAATGCATGTGCGCTTAGCATTTCACCCTTTTAAGCATGAAAAAGAATATATATATATATATATATATATATATATATATATATACTTTTGAGTAAACCAGATTCACAATGACATTCTTGAAACATCATTCAAAATGGTCATTTGAAAGGTTATGATTATCATATTACGTGTTGCCCAAGCAACTGGTTGCATGCTAAATCAGACAGCTTGAAATCTTTAGAAAGGAAAGCTAGGATCTCAGATATCCTTATATTTACCATCTCTGCTGATAGTATACCATTGGATTTCACCCCAGCAAGCAAGAAGGCTAAAAGGTCAACCCAATTCCTGATAAAAGGGTCTTTCAGCTCCAAAGAATCCATGATTTCCGAGAAGGGTCGCAAAAGCTTTGTCGCGCCAAAAGCCCCCTGCAGTCCCATTCCTACAAACGATTTCAACAGAGAGGGGGCATATCTGGTGGCAGCAGTTGAAAGAACGCCCAAATCTCCTCTGATAGATAATGGAGGCAGAGCCATTGCAGCTGCTGATAATGGAAGTATTGCATCCTGCAGCCAAATTGAATTCTGAATTTGAGAAATACTACAAAATCTTAAAACGAAAACGAACCGATGGTCTTACCAGTTGTGTCTTAATCTAAATATCTGACAAGAGTTTGGTAACAATTAAATGTTTGAAGCAGTTGTTTGTTTATGATCTAAAAGAGCTCTTTAAGAAGAAAAAAAAGGGGGGGTTACAAAAACTATAGGTCCTTCAACAAAAACAACATTTTCACCTCTCTATAGTTGATCTGAATTTGAACATTGACAATAATATGTAAACTTATTGGTACTCACAAGAAGTTTTTTCCATTCTTGCACCGCATTCTGGCTAGCATACTTTTCAAGGTCCTGTAAAAAAATTTACTCACTATAATGCCCTTTAAACATAGGATTACATGCTTTTGTTACATTTTCTTCTCAAAAGAAAATATAACAAGAAACAATGTGATAAATTTCAAAGAGAACTTATACGGCGTATGATACCGAGTAATTACATCAAATCATGAACATTCCAGTGACAAGTTTCAAGGCTACACAAATAAGAAGCATGAACCTTAAATGCAGTAATCTTCTGGTTCATCCTAAACAGTTCCTTTAGAGGCTTTCAACTCTTAAAAAATCCGGGTGTATCGCATAAACTAATAGGATTGCAGAGTAAAATGTAAAACACCAATTAAAGTATGACAAAAGGCATAACTCTTAACAAAGTTAACAAGGGCAGTCCACCTTGTAAAATTCAGTTGGGCCTATGCGTGATAAGAATTCACCTTCAGGAATGTAAACCATCCAAGAGTCATACTTGGCACATGGAATTGACTCATCCAATGCATCTAGGACCTGCAACTCAAACATATATACATATCAGAATAAAGGAATACTGTTTCCAACCAATATCCACCAGGGAAACATAGCATAAATTGATGATACTATCTCGGACCAACTGTTTCTTTTTGTGAAGTAACCGTGTCCGACACTCGCATTCAACTCCAAGTAAAAGTGTGATTGTCACGGGAAGAGGAGCGAAGCAGGGTGAAATTGCTAATGTCAGTGGAGAAGAAGTGAAGATCGAGATTGAGGGCTCAATTCTAGGGCATGAGATTGGGAAATTGAAATATGGGATAGCTGAAAAGGGGGATAATGCAGAAAGAACTTGAAAATGAATAATGGATTGACAAAAGACCTGTGCAAGAGGATTGGCCTGAAGACCTCTCGACTGAAACCCAGAGAACAAAGAAGGACCAGAATCAAATTTGTAGCCCTTAATCTCAAAAGAATGGGCGGCACCACCAGGAAGATCATGGCTTTCCAAGACGAGCACATCCTGGTTGTACCTAGCAAGAAGTCCAGCACAGCATAGTCCACCAATACCACTCCCAATCACAACAACATCAGCCTCTGCCTTCCCTGCAAAACCTCGGTGTAACCGAAATGAAAACTCATGGCAGAATAAACGAATTTAAAGCATAAAACAATTTTCTTTGGAGAAAGAGATAACCTGGGACAGTTTTAGTAGGAGGCTTGACAGAGATGGAGGTGGGGGCATTGGAAGAACAGCGAGGAACGGTGGAATTTCGGGTCGAAACATTGGTTCTGGAAAACGGGTATTTTGAACCCGGGAACAAAGGAAGGGCAAGTTGATGACCCCATGCCATGGATGTAGACAATAGGTTGAAAGGAGGAGATTGGTCAGAGATGAGAAGGTTGAAAGGAGGGTGTTGTTGTTGTTGTTCATAGTTTCTGCTTAAGAAACTGGCCACGTCACTCCAGTTTCTCCCCCAGATGTTTGAGAGGCTCAGTAGCCGTTGGTCCGTTATCTTCCAAATGTCCACCCTTAGGTTGTCTAATCCTGCTTTTGCTTTTGCTTTTATTTTCATGGATTCAGTATATTTATTTACTTGATTTAAAATTAAAAATTCAATTAGCTTTATTAATTCTTGATAGTTTAATAAATTAAAAATTTATTTTTTTAAATTAAACCTTTTAATAGATATTAGAATGTGATTTTTAAATTTGATCAAATTATTTATTAAATTTAGATTTTAATCGGAATTTAAATTTTTAAAAGATTAATTTCCAGATAAAACAAGTTACCTTTGTATCAATAAAACTAATTTATTACTTGGGTTTGGAAGTACAAAGATAAAAGTAATAATATAAATAATGAATCATTCTAAAAATCTTAATCTTAAAGATAATATTATATTTTATGAACCCAAACGTATACTAAATTTATATAAATGTGTAATTTGGTGTATGAATTTTGATTTGTTATAATTATGCTCAAAATATTTTGATTGTGATTATTTTTAAAGTGGATTGTGGTTTAAATGTACACACGTGAAACTTCGAATATTATAAATATTTGTTTATGCTACACACTTCAATAAATATAGGAGTGATAACAAGGTGGTTTAAAGACGATTTTATATTATTTATTTTAGTCTCAACACTTACGGGTATTATTTTGAAAAATCTTTATTAAATTTTTAAGAATTTGTCATCATACTTATTTTTTATAGGTCCCACAAATTTTGATCAATTCTTATAAAAAAATAACTCAATATATTGAGACAAATACAACATTAATCTTTAAGATTATAAACATAAATGATAAATTTATTAAAACATTAACTATTAAAACACGATAGTCTATACTATCTTAAAAAACATGTAATTAATAATCTATATTCTAAATTATTATCTATTTATTCTAAAAGAAACTAGATTCGATAATCTTTTCAACCATATAAATTATCTCTTTTAATTTTACTTTGATGAATTATTAAAGTCACTATCACTGTTGTTTTTTTTTAAACAATCTGTTAACTTTTCTTTGATCTTTGTTTAATAAAAAAATATTAACTTTTAATATATAACTTAAAATTGAGAAGTATTATTTTAAACGAATCTAGACTTTTCCATGGTTATAAAATATAAGAGTCTATAATAATCTAAATTTTAAAATTTGTGGGTCAATTCATCCGAACATAAAACTTACGTGTCAGGCCAAGATATTGGGCTTATTTAGGTGCCTTAGGACACCTTAGTGGACTTATTATTGGATTTGAACTTTGAATTGTATTTGGGATTTAGTGAAAGATAAAGCGATATTAAGGTAAATAATCCCATTTTAAATGAGAAAATTAGTTGATTTGTAGAAAATAAAGAGTGATGATCTTAATTTGCCCCGGATATGCTTTCCATCTCTTTGTTATTCATTTTCTTAAGAACCCAAAATTCAAATATTAAATCTTTATCGTTTGGAGTAGAAATATCAAATTTTAGGTTGAGAGGTATAACTAACTTACAAGGATTTATCCCATAAGGTAGTGATCATAATTTTGGTGAAAGAGAAAAAAAATATTTAGGAGTTGATTGAAATGAATCATAAGAAGGTTTAATCTTATTTTTTAGCATTAGAAATTTAGAATAATGTTATAATTATCTTTTTAACCTCTGTAAAATTATAATTCGTTATATAGTTTTTTTTTTGGGTAGTGAAAGAAGTTGGAGAGTTTTTCAAGGAGTTTGAGAAGAACAAGATTTAAGGTGCAACACAATCGATCCGGATGTTATATTTAGATATTAAACTCAAACTAAAATTATAAAATTTTAATTGAATTTAATTCAATAAAAAAACCTTTTAAAACATTTAAAGCCAACAATTTTAAATAAAAATAAATAAATAAATAAATAAATAAAACATTACAAGAAGCTCCATTTAAAATAAAAAAAACATTAAATTTGATTAATATAAATTATAAAATAATAATTACAGACTTTTTCACGTAAGGTCCTATAAATACATAATTTACTAAATGTCGCGTGTCAAAAGTGCGCGTTTAGTGCAAGTGGACACATCGAAAGTAATAAGTATTTATCGGATTATCGTCTCCACAGGGATTGGTATACTCAATATGTCTTCTTCGTCTTCTTGTTCTGTAGAAGGAAATAAAATAAAACACAAATGATTTGGATTTGGATTAACTAGAATAAAACAACTAAGTAAAGTAAAGAGATTTGAATATTAGAGAGAGATAGGTCAGGATCCAGTTGCGTTGTATTGTGGATTTGATTAACTTGTCTCTGCCCAATGCAATCGTATATCACTGCCTCGACAGTACTGCAGATTACTGCCTTGGCAGCGATGATACTGTCCGCCGCGACAATCCCTTGCTCGTGGGTGGATTTTACCAAAGTTCGGCAAAGTGTCCTTGGATGACTCCGCTTATCCCTAAGTCGAAGTACTGTTGATGACTAGTCCTTGATGATACCTCCCGGCGTGAACCAATTATACTCACCAACCAATCTCACACTTCTTTTAGCCGCTGAAACTCTTAACCTATCCTTAGGCCGAGTTAGTATTTCGCGATTGAAACACCGTACTTACCCCTTTCGTGAATCTAACTCTCCCGAGTCTAGATAAATGGATTACTCACAAACTTCTCTCCCAAGCTTGAATGCAAGAACAAGGAATAACAAAGGATAAGCAAACCTTGATAGTTTTATTGCATTGAAACAAAGACAAAGTACAATCTCCTCTCACAAATACTAACAACCTTCAACTCAACCCTAAGAAAGCTTAGAACATAGTTGAGAGAACAAAGAATCTATGAATCGGCTCTCTCTCTAGGTATTCGTGTCTAATACATTGGACGACTAGGTCTTTATATAGGCTTGACCTAGGGCAAACCTTTCCTAAGTAGAATATAACTTGGAGCAGGGAACAAGTCATGTACATAATTAAAGTATTTCCAAGTTTAATTCAACTAAGAGGCTTTCCCGCGTGGCCTTGTTTTGGGCTTTTCCTCATGCTAGCCAGCTCCGATCCATGTGCTTTAAGTCTAGACACGTTCTTTGGATTTTTCTCTTCCAATCGCCTACAGTCTTGCTTCCTGGCTCTTAGCTGCTGCCTTGGCATCAGGTCCTGCCTCGGTAATGGTTCTCCTGCACAGATATAAAAATGCAGTAAAACGTGCCTTTTCTGTAAATATTATCTCTATAAGCATAACTTCTAAATATATCACATTAAGTACATGCATTGGTCCGAGTGGGTGTAAATTCGGTGATTAATGCCCATAAAAGGTGTAGAAAGTGATAGTGAGTTGAGCACTTATCACTAAACTCAAATAACATACCCTAAAAATCAAAAAATTATATTATGGGTAAGTCCCACCACGTTTCCATGAGACCAACCACTAAAAATCACCCATTTCATCAATTTTTCCATGTCATATATTTTTCCCAAGTGAATCTTCACTTGAAAAAACCGTTTTTAAAATGAATTAACAGTAAATATGAGTGAAGATTCACTTAGGAAAATATGACATGGAAAAAATGATGAGATGGATGGTTTTTAGTGGTTGGTCCCATGGATGACGTGGTGAGACTTACCCATGATATAGTTTCTCCTGAAAATCATCATGTGTTAGAATCCCAATATGGTAATGCATAGGGGTGTGCAAATCCGGGTTCGGTTAACCTTTAGTAGATTATTTCAGTTAACCGATAAATTCGGGTTATCAAATTCTCGACCCTAAACCGTATCCGCTCAGCTGGTTAATTGTTTGGTCGGTTAACCAAAAAAATCGGTTCGTTTCGGTTCGGGTAACGGTTCTTTTTTTTACTTTGTTCATAAATTTAAACATATTAAAACATTACATAGTTTTAAAAATAACACTATGAGCAATATTTCAAACACTTCACAGTTTACAATAAAACATTATTTAATAAAATATTATAAACAATACTAAGGAATAATCTAAAGTATAATGCATATGTGCAATGTTTGCACTTGCAGTTTGCAAATGCTAAAGATAATTAAATATATAATATTATAATTTATACATAAACATCATCCAATAAAAATCAAAAGTCCATAATCATAATCCTAATAAAATAAACATTGTCATCCATTATAAAAATATAACCGTAATAGAACATAAAGTTATCCAATTACAACTTATAAACCTAATAAATATTCAAGAGAGAATTAAATGTATAATACCGATAGTAGCAAAATAGAGTCATAAAAAAATGATGATCAAGACTAGAGAAAAAAATTAAACGATCGAAACTAAAATTCAATACTTAAAGAAAATCACAGCAACAAGCTTAATCATCTTACATGTTAAGAATTTCTATATCTTTTTGTTAGAGTATGCCCAAAGACCAATCATATGATGATTGTAAGGATACTTTTATTTACCAATTTTATTGAATAAAGACATTGCCATTGTTGTTTTCAGATATATGTGTCAATGTATAACATAAACTGAGAAACAATAAGGTCCATATAATAATATATGTATTATTATTAAAAGATCCTTAGTCAAGTATTATTATGGGTATGGACAATAATAATACGCTTAAGACTAACATGTGATTAATTGATGACAATGAGTTGTCATTGACATAGAGATGTAAGAATTAATACATGAATATATTAATAGAGAATAATATATTGGATTGACCCACTATGAGCATATATCTTGGATTATTATGTGACGGTCACGATATTGCTCATAGTGACAACTATATGTATGGTCCTTAGACTTGAGATTATTACTATCTCAACATATGTTGTTTTATGTTTTGATGCAGTTAAACGTGTCGCGTAATTAGTTACACTATAAAAACTGACATTGGACATATTACAATGTATGTAGTGAGATGTGAATGATCAAGATAGGATTTATCCTTCCTACATAATAGGAAAATATATCAAAGGCCACTTGATTGAGTGAGACTAGAAATGCATGGCCATGTTTGAATACGTTGATATGAGATATCACAAATTATTCATTAATAATATATATAAGTATAAGAAGAATATATTTAATCACGAATTTTAATAAAGGATATAATTAAAGTAATTATATCCCTTTTAAATTCGAATTAAATATATAGATTCCGAAATTTAAGGAAATAATTAAAGTAATTATTTCCTATAAACAAATTCGGAATCAAACTCTTATACCTAGGGTTACACCTATATAAAAGATCTTTGGTCTAGCAGCCATAACATAGAATTCCGAATTCCAAACCCTAGAATCACGAAAAACAGTTTTTCGAGATTTGCTCTCTCAACCGGGTGAACTGAGTAGAGGCCAAGACGATATTCGTGGAGGCTAAAGATTCGATTGTTGAACGATCGTTACTGCAGCAGATCTCGTTGCTGCCTTTTCTGTTTATCAAGGAACCCAATGTAAGTTATCGCATCTCTTTCTCCCGATTTCGGATTAAACGTACATGGATCACTGGAAAGACCTTCGTAATTTTGTTCCGTTGCACCATGGGGTGTGCCGGTGGTCCCAACAGTGGTATCAGAGCCACTTGTACGATCCGTAATCGGGTTAAATACTTGGGTGATGCGATATGTATGAGATGCATGATTTGTTTTACTATATCGGCGATATAAATATTGATATTGATAGTCGATTAGGGATACGATTAATATGTTAATCTGTTAATTACAGTCGCCATGTTGCTACAAGGGTTTTACGATAATCATATGTCAATGGTTGACATAGTGATCGGCGGAAGTGCGATAGCAGATCGCATTAAGGAAAAAGGAATAATTGTTATTCCGATATGGAAAAATCTAAGGGATTTAAAAATCTCGAAAATGCGATTCTGTTGATAAATCTTATCAAATCGTGATGTTTTTCCATAGAAAAATAGTCGCTATTTTTCAAAATTTCCTGCCAGCCGTGCCGGCACGGCTTGTGGCCGAAAGGGGCTCTGCCCCTTAACCCCGTAAGGGGCTTCGCCCCTTGACCCCTTCGTAGGCAACATAGATTGTAGGCCCATATTGGTAGTATTAACGATTTCGTGATAGCATATATATGATATGTTTGCTTTGCACGGTGTTTGACATGCATGGTTATAGCCCTTGCTTTTACAATAGTTGTAAATTTTAAATACAGCCTGCGTGTTGTGCCTTTCTCTATCTCTGTTGTACTTCTCTTCTCATCTTACTCCCTCGTATGTAAAACGAGTTTCTATAATTGTAATATTATTCCAAAAACCAATCGAGACATTTGGAGCGAAGGCGAGAAGATGCTTGAGAAGAAGTATTAGTGTAGAATTAGGATTTTAAGGTTCTCCCATTGGCTTGGGATGGGCCACCTTAATTCTTTATTTTGGGCTATAACCATTGCAATCTTATTGTTTTATATCTATCATGTATGTGATGCAATGTATGATATATATCTTCTACTCGTATATATTGATGAGATCAATAAGGGCCAAATTAAAAGAAATAACGATGAGATAGTTAAAGTTTTCCCTCAAATTAATCTAAGTTAAATTTAGTCGTCCAATATTTGGCCTCGTTAAGGCCTTGATCGATCTTATGTGGGTTTTGCCAAAGCATTGACACATAAGTCCATCTTGGTTAAACGCGAAGAATAAGCAAGTGATATTCGTTGGTCGAAATATTGGTAATAACTTAGTTAGGTTATTCTAATAGGATTAGAAACCTAAAGCCTAAGTATTTGGTTAAGTCATGAGATGACTGAACAAGAGTTGTTCACCAAATGGAGGAGTTACATGGGATGTAATTAGTAAAGGGTTACTTACCTAAATAACCTATATCCTAAAAGAAAAAGGCAAAGCTGATTTAGGAAATTGGTGAATTATGGATCCTCGCTCATTAGAAAATTTTTCGTCGAATTTTTCCGAAATTAAAAACGAGTTTTTTTTTTAATTTTGAAAAAATAGTGGGAGTATTTTATAAACAAAGACCTATTTATAATATTTCAAATTGGTAAATTTATATTATGTATTTCCATTGTTGTAGATCTAAATGGCAAACAACACTATATCACTGCGATCACTCCTTGAGAAGGAGAAACTCAACGGCATAAACTTTCTTGATCGGTTCCGCAATTTGAGAATTGTTCTCAAACAGGAAAGAAAGGAATATGTCATTGAAGAACCTATTCCTAATGAACCGACAACTAATGCTTCTAGAGCTGACAAAGACAAGTTTAAGAAACATATGGCTGACATGTTAGATGTCGGATGTCTTATGCTTGCTACCATGACTCTTGATCTTCAGAAGCAACATGAGGACATGGTTGCATATGAGATGATTCAAAACCTCAAAGAAATATATGAGGAGCAAGCATGTCAAGAGAGGTATGAAACCTCTAAAGCTCTATTTCAGTGCAAAATGGTAGAGGGATCTACTGTAGGAGCTCATGTCATTAAGATGATAGGCTATATCCAAACGTTGGAAAAGCTAGGTTTTCCTCTCAAGGATGAATTGGCTACTGATGTTATTCTGCAATCGTTGCCAAATAGCTTCAACCAATTTGTCCTTAATTTCAACATGAATGAAATTAACAAAACTTTGCCACAGTTACTTGACATGTTACGAACTACTGAGAAAAATATGTCTAAGGGTGGACCTAAGCCCATTCTGATGGTCCGCAAGGACAAAGGAAAGGGAAAGGCAGTGGCAAAGTACAAGGGTAAAGGTAAGCCTATACCCAAAGGACATGATGCACTGAAACCCAAAGGGTGAGTTAGCAATGAAGGAAAATGTTTCCACTACAATAAGACCGAACACTGGAAAAGAAATTGCCTCATTTACCTTGAAGAGGTCAAGAAGGCAAAAGCAGATGGTGCATCTGCTTCAGGTATTTATGTTATCGATGTGAATCTTTCAACATCTTCTTCTTGGTTATTAGATACCGGTTGTGGTTCTCACATTTGTACTTCTGTACAGGGACTGCAAAAGAGAAGGAATCTAGCTAAGGGAGACGTAGACCTACGAGTGGGAAATGGAGCAAGAGTTGCTACATTAGCTATAGGAACATACGTTTTATCTTTACCTAGTGGACTTGATTTACATTTAGAAGATTGTTATTTTGTGCCTAGTTTGACTAAAAACATTATTTCTATTTCTTGTTTGGACAAGATTGGCTTTGAGATTATTATTAAGAATAATTGTTGTTCTTTTTATCTCGATAATGTTTTTTATGGTTCGGCACAATTGGTTAATGGCTTATACATTTTAAATCTAGAAAATGCCATTTAAAACATAAATACCAAAAGATCAAAAACAAATGACTTAAATCAAACTTATCTCTGGCATTGTCGTTTAGGCCATATAAGTGAGAAACGCATATCAAAACTCCATAAAGATGGATTCTTAGATTCATTTATTTTCGAACAACTGGATGTATGTGAATCTTGCTTATTAGGAAAAATGACTAAGGCTCCTTTTAATGGTAAAAGTGAGCGAGCAAGTGATTTATTGGGATTAATACATAGTGATGTATGTGGACCAATGAACACACAAGCTAGAGGTGGATTTCAGTACTTCATCACTTTCACTAATGACTTCAGTCGATATGGTTACATATACCTTATGCGCCATAAATCTGAGGCTATCGAAAAGTTTAAAGTATTCAAGAATGAAGTACAAAATCAACTAGGCAAGAGTATTAAAGCACTTCCATCAGATCGAGGTGGAGAATACTTAAGCATAGAATTTGATGAATTCCTTAAAGAATGTGGGATTGTCTCACAGCTTACTCCACCAGGTATACCTCAGTGGAATGGAGTTTTTGAGAGGAGAAATCGAACTTTGTTAGACATGGTTCGATCAATAATGAGTCATAGTGATCTTCCGACTTCTTTCTGGGGACATGCACTAGAAACAACTGCTTTCACTTTAAATCGTGTTCCGTCTAAATCTGTTCAAAAGACACCACATGAGATATGGACAGGAAAATGTCCTAGTATGTCTTTTATGAAGATTTGGGGTTGCGAAGCATATGTCAAACATCAGATGTTTACAAAGCTCGAACCCAAATCTCATAAATGTAATTTTGTTGGATATCCCAAAGAAACTAAGGGATATTATTTCTTTAACCCTAAAGAGAACAAAGTGTTTGTTGCTCGAACAGGAGTTTTTCTCGAAAGAGAATTTCTCAATAAGAAAGGAAAGGGTAGAGACATTGAACTTGGAGAAGTTCAAGAACAACAATTCACTGAGCCTGAAATTGAACATGTTCCACAAATTGTTGAGGAACAGTCAACAGATTTAGAAACACAATCACTGCGCAGGTCCACAAGAGAACGCAATACACCTGAGAGATATGGATTTCTCATTACCACGCATGGAGATGTTCTTATTATGGATCAAGATGAGCCAAGAACTTATCAAGAGGCAGTATTGAGCCCAAACTCTGAGAAATGGCTTGAGGCCATGAAATCTGAGATGGAATCCATGTCAGTCAACAAAGTATGGACTTTGGTTGAATCACCTAAAGGGGTAAAACATATAGGGTGTAAATGGGTTTTCAAGAAGAAAACCGACATGGACGAAAACGTACAAACATACAAGGGGCGACTAGTCGCTAAAGGTTTTCGACAAGTTCATGGTATTGACTATGACGAAATTTTCTCCCCTGTAGCTATGTTTAAATCCATCCGGATCTTGCTTGCTATAGCTACATTCCATGATTATGAAATTTGGCAAATGGACGTCAAAATCGTTTTCCTTAATGGAAAACTTGAAGAGGATGTGTATATGACACAACCAGAAGGTTTTGTCGCTCCAAGAAATGCTGGAAAGGTTTGTAAGCTACAAAGGTCCATTTATGGACTGAAGCAAGCTTCTCGAAGCTGGAATCTTCGTTTCAATGATGCGATCAAAGAGTTTGGTTTTATCAAGAACGAAGATGAGCCTTGTGTTTACAAGAAGACTAGTGGGAGCATTGTTTCTTTCCTAATCTTGTATGTAGATGACATACTTATCATATGAAATGACATACCTACCTTACAGTTGGTTAAGACTTCGTTAAGTAGTTGTTTCTCTATGAAAGATTTAGGTGAGACAACATATATCTTAGGGGTTAAGATCTATAGAGATAGATCTAGACGACTTCTAGGTTTGAGTCAAAGTACATATATAGACAAAGTTCTGAAAAGATTCAGTATGGAAGAATCCAAGAAAGGATTCTTACCTATGAGACATGGTATATCTCTTTCGAAGGAAATGTATCCTTCAACTCCACAAGAAAGAGAACGAATGAGTAAGATTACATATGCTTCGGCTATTGGTTCTATCATGTATGCCATGATATGTACTCGACCAGATGTATCGTATGCCTTAAGCATGACAAGTCGATATCAGGTAAACCCTGGTGAAAGTCACTGGGTAGCAGTCAAAAACATCCTTAATTATTTGAGAAGAACTAAGGATACATTTCTTGTCTATGGAGGCAAAGAAGAGCTAAGTATAAAAGGTTATACTGATGCTAGTTTCCAAACAGACAAGGATGACTCAAGATCACAATCTGGATTTGTGTTTTGCCTTAATGGAGGTGTTGTAAGCTGGAAAAGTTCTAAGCAAGACACAATAGTTGATTCTACGACAGAGGCTGAGTATATTGCAGCCAGTGAAGCAGCAAAGGAAGCTGTTTGGATCAAAAAGTTCATATACAAACTAGGGGTTGTTCCAAGCATATCAGATGCTATAGAACTCCGTTGTGACAACAATGGAGCTATTGCACAAGCAAAGGAACCTAGATCTCATCAACGATCCAAACATATTCTTTGACGCTTCCATCTCATTCGAGAGATCATAGATCGAGGAGATGTGGAGATATGTAAAGTACACACGGATGATAAAATTGCTGATCCCTTGACGAAGCCTCTGACGCAACAGAAGCATGATCGTCACACTGAGTCACTCGGTATTAGATATGTGAGTGATTGGTCTTAGTGCTAGTGGGAGATTGTTAGAGTATGCCCAAAGACCAATCATATGATGACTGTAAGGATACTTTTATTTACCAATTTTATTGAATAAAGGCATTGCCATTGTTGTTTTCAGATATATGTGTCAATGTATAATATAAACTGAGAAACAATAAGGTCCATATAATAATATATGTATTATTATTAAAAGATCCTTAGTCAAGTATTATTATGGGTATGACAATAATAATACGCTTAAGACTAACATGTGATTAATTGATGACAATGAGTTGTCATTGACATAGAGATGTAAGAATTAATACATGAATATATTAATAGAGAATAATATATTGGATTGACCCACTATGAGCATATATCTTGGATTATTATGTGACGGTTACGATATTGCTCATAGTGACAACTATATGTATGGTCCTTAGACTTGAGATTATTACTATCTCAACATATGTTGTTTTATGTTTTGATGCAGTTAAACGTGTCACGTAATTAGTTACACTATAAAAACTGACATTGGACATATTACAAAGTATGTAGTGAGATGTGAATGATCAAGATAGGATTTGTCCTTCCTATATAATAGGAAAATATATCAAAGGCCACTTGATTGAGTGAGACTAGAAATGCATGGCCATGCTTGAATACGTTGATATGAGATATCACAAATTATTCATTAAAAGTAGTCCACTTTAGATATCAAGAAACATTAAAATAGGCTATACAAGTGTGACTATTCCAAGACTTGTGCCTATTAAAGATATAAAAGGACAAAAGGATATAATACATTAAGATAGTTGGTCACGGACATGATATATCGAATCATGATCTCTTGTAACTTAGATGACAATGATATATTGCTAGATGTCACTCATTGTTTGTAATATTAAAATTGTTCTAATATTACTACTAACGTTACAATGAGCCTATAGGGTCACACCCAATGGTTGAAAAGGAGCATATATATATAAGTATAAGAAGAATATATTTAATCCCAAATTTTAATAAAGGATATAATTAAAGTAATTATATCCCTTTTAAATTCGAATTAAATATATAGATTCCGAAATTTAAGGAAATAATTAAAGTAATTATTTCCTATAAACAAATTCGGAATCAAACTCTTATACCTAGGGTTACACCTATATAAAGGATCTTTGGTCTAGCAGCCATAACATAGAATTCCGAATTCTAAACCCTAGAATCACGAAAAACAGTTTTTCTAGATTTGCTCTCTCAACTGGGTGAACTGAGTAGAGGCCAAGACGATATTCGTGGAGGTTAAAGATTCGATTGTTGAACGATCGTAACTGCAGCAGATCTCGTTGCTGTCTTTTCTATTTATCAAGGAACCCAATGTAAGTTATCGCATCTCTTCCTCCCGATTTCGGATTAAACGTACATGAATCACTAGAAAGACCGTCGTAATTTTGTTCCGCTACGCCATGGGGTGTGCCGGCGGTCCCAACACTTTTAAGATTGCAACATCTACTAAATCTAAAAAAAAGTATAAAAAAATAGTCAGTCAAGTAATATATAATAGAAAGAAAACATATGAAGAAAAGAAAAGGTAAAGTATATTTTACTCGGTTCAAGCTTTTCAAGATCTTCAAGTGTCTCCTCTACAAAAAGTGGAGAATGTGAAGTCCTTAACCAATCTTGAGCACAAATTAATACCTCTATTGTTCTAAGACTCAATGAACTCCTAAATGGATCAAGAACTCGACCACTAGTGCTAAATGCCGATTCAGATGCAACTGTAGAGGTAGGCAAAGCTAACACATCCTTGGCCATTCGAGAAGCAATAGAAAATCTCGCAGCATGCTTTCTCCACCAATCTAATATGTCAAAAATTTTACCATAAATTTTTTCACAATCTTCGGCTAGATACTTATCTAACTCTGTTTTTTTCCAAACCACCATAATCAATCTCTACCTCAAATTGATGCTCTAACATAGTTTGAACATCATCCATATCATTAATATCAATAGCATTCACCTCTGAATTTATGGGAGTAACACTAAAATCTAACCTCTTATCTTTTGCATCAAACATAATAACATATGAAACAAACATAGAAGATAAAGCATGACTAATTCTTTCATGTAATTCCGCTACAATATCCTCTTCAAATAATTTCTCAATCACCCAATTAACATATTTTCATTTACGCCTTGGATCAAGAAGCACAACAATAAATAACACCAAATTGATGTTATTAATGTTCCCCCAATATTTTTCGTGCTTCTTCTTCATGCTTAATGCCATTTTTCTAAGTTTAGGATCTGATGCACTATCACATTTTATTGAAATCAAAATTACAATTCCAAAAATTTCTTGCAAATACATATTTCCAGTGACATAAAGTGAACTGGACAACCTTATTGTAGCTTCATAAAAAATCTTTAGAAAAAAATTAAGTTCCGAATGCAATCCCAATCATCATCAGTAGGCACCCTATCATACTTGGCTAACTCAGCACGATATCTACTGTCATTCTTAGACAACAAATTAAAAGCTTTTTGAAATTTTAGAACACTTTCTAACATTAAAAATGTAGAGTTCCATCTAGTTTCCACATCCAAGCACACAAGACTCTTGTTATCAATCTTCTCTTGTTGCACACAAGCCTTAAGCCTTTGTAATCTAGCTGGAGAAGAACGAACATATCTAACAGCAACACGCATCTTAAAAACAGAACGATCACATTCTTTCAAACCATCTTTAACAATTAAATTTAAGATATGAGAAGCACATCTCATATGCAAAACTTCATCATTTAAAACACATCCATCCCAACTATTAAGTCTTTCTCTCAAATGAGCAATCCCCACATCATTAGAACTAGAATTGTCTACTGTTATTGTAAATACATTTTCAATTCCCCAATCAAGCAAACATCCTTCTACAGCTTTTCCAATTGCTTCCCTAGAATGACTAGAAATTGGACAAAAATTCAAAATCTTTTTGTGCAAATTCCAATTTTCATCAATAAAATGGGTAGTCAAACACATGTAACTAAGATTTTGACAAGAAGTTCATGTATCAGTTGTCAAGCAAACTCTAGGCTTAGTATGCTTAAAAATGTTTCAGCTTATTCTTCTCCTCCCCATATATACCAAAACAATCCCTAGTTATAGTCCAACGTGAAGGAACAGTAAACTTCGGTTGCATCACTTGACAAAATTCAAGAAATCCCTCACGTTCTATAAACTTAAAAGCTAATTCATCAACAATCACCATTTTTGCTAATGCTTTCTTGCAGGCATCAATGATCAAATTTCCAATTTTCAAGTCTAGGGGGTTGTATTGTACCATCAAGACGCACACAACCAGACTGAAAAGATAAAATTTTCTGAGACTTATCAACATTAGGTGGATACTTTTTACACCTTGATAGATGATTAGACTAAGAACTAGTTCCATTATAGGATGCACAAGCAATTTGTTTGTCACAGTACAAACATATAGCTATATTTTCACCAAGAAATTCAGATTTAGTGAAATGATCCCATACTCAAGATCTTTTTTTGCTGCCAACTCCTTTTTTGGCCTTTTTTGAGGGCGGAGGCATTGAACATTGAGTTTCATTTGATGTTGAATGAGTGATTTTTTGGCTGATTGGAGCCTGAAAATTCAGGATTACTGCCATCTGTTTCTATTAAAACACTTTGATGTTCAGGGATAGAAGACATCTGCAAAATAAAATAATAAAATATTTCAGTTCACAAATAACTATATACCACTACAAAATTATTATAAACCACTAAAGAATAAAATGCTACGGAAATTTTAAACCGAACAGAAACAATTAAAAATATATGAAACAATGTATAAAGTAGAAAATGGGGAGACATGAAAGGATCTCTGTTTTTTATTTGGTTTTTACGGGAGACAATTTAATCAAAAAAAATGTAGTTCTCCTCACGTAATCAGGTTTTTAACCCAAAATAAAAATTAAAAATTTTAACCCCTAAAAATTAAAAATATCAACATGTAGAAAAAAATTTAAAATAAAATTTAAAATATAAAACAAAGTAAAAGTTAATGATATTTACCCTAGAACAATTTCTTCACGCTAATAGTGTCGTTCGAGATTAATATTGATGCCGATTGCTGAGTGGTTGAATTACTTGAGTAGTAAATTGATGGATGCTGTGAAATTGTGAGAAATTGAATTAGAGAAAATTAGAAACTAAAAAGTGAAGAGAAGAGAAAGAGCAGTCGACTAGAAAGTAAGGAGAAGAGAAAGAGTCAATCGATAGAACGATAGAATAAGGCTAGGGATTTTACTTTTATTTTTTGGAAATGAATACATATGTTAAATAATAATATAATATAAATATATAAATATAATATATAATATTATCGGTCGGTTTGGTTATCCGAAATTTTTTAAAATTAAAAACCGTAACCGAATCGGTATTCTATAATTAAAAAAAAACGAAATCGAAACCGGTTTATTTGGTTCGGTTAACCAAAATTTCGGTTCGGTTTTTCGGTTTTTGGGTTCGGGTTCGGTTTTTCGGTTTTCTTGCACACCCCTAGTAATGCACCATTATCCCACGATAAAACGGTCACGTTCTGAGCGTTGAACTTACAAAGCTAAGTAATATACATCTACTTTACTATACTTCATGCTAATCATAAACATAAACATGCAAACTATTACAAACAATAAAAAAAAGATAAATACTTTGATATATAAAAATTACACAAACCTTTCAATTTTAAGATTTAAAAATTTAAGTTTTGGCTTAGGGTTTATGTAATAAGACATAGAATTTAAAGTTTATAGTTAGAATTTAAAGTTTAAAATTTAAAATTTAGATGTTAGGGCTAGATGATACGAATCCGATTGCGGAATATTCGAATTTGTATTTGTGATTGCCCGATCGTGATTCTAGTAAGTAACTAAAATGAAAAATATGAACTTTGAAATAAAACTTATAAGATGATATGAAATGGATAGATAATATAGTGAAATGGAATGATGATAAGATGGTTGTTGTGCTTGGGATGAAGTATGGAAAATATGGATGTATGGAAGATGGAAGTGAAGAGAAGTAATGTAATTGATGGTGCGGTGTAAACAAAGGAGGAACCAACACTAAAAAGTGAAGACTCGTTTCTTAAGAGTTTTTAAACCGTGACTTGGGTGAGAGGCTAATGGATTGTGACCCTCTAGTTATAAGAACTAGGAACCGGCAATATAAAAAGATGAAAATAGATGAATGCCACAAGAACAATCTTGCAAGCCGATAAAGTTCAAAAAGAACTATAAAAGAGAAACACTCTCAAGTTATAATATATGCCAAAAGTTGTTCCTTTTATAATGAAATGAGTGCCTATTTATATGTGTAAGACAACAACAAATTGATTGGCCTAGACAAAGATTAAAGACTTATTATTCTAGTGTTAAAGGCCTATTAATTTGTAGGTTATCATATCTCCTATTGACAGCCAAAAATTTTGACCTAGAAGGATGAATGTGGACATTCTTAGGATGAATGTAGACATACATATCATCCACAAGTAGAAACCCTTGGGTTGATGGTTGATTAAGTTGTCATTCATCCTTACTTAAGGGGTTGTTATAAAGCATTGAATTCAACAATTGAATGGTCTCTTGAATTCTTGGAAGAAGCATCTTGTGACTATTCCCGTATTGAATTTCCAGCATGCACTCAAGACTCAAATATGCTCGTATCCAATCCAAAAATGGCGAACAAGTTGACTGATATTCCTTGAATTCCCTCCTTAAGTATTGTTTTCATTGCTGCCTTTACTCTCCCTTAAGTGGTGATAATGAAGACTTTTATTGCATGTCTTTTCTTTCTTTCTTGCTGAAACTGACAACCTTAAAGTGATGTAAAGACTCTCTTGAAAGCCTTAAAACCATTGCTGGAAATAACAACCTTCAAGTGGTGTAATTGCTCCATTGAATAGCATTGTAACCAATCAACCTTGATGTTTCTTCAAGGGTCTTTAATTGATGTAAATGCCTTGTCATTCCTGAGAATATGATCAGCCATTTGCTCCAAAAGAATATCTTAGCTGAAATATATAAGCAACCATTAGATAACAACTTTATTCAATAAAAATGAAAGTGAATGCATGAAACAAATTGAATGAGCTAGTTTAATTAATTAACTCACGCACTAAATTAACTCATAAACATAAGAGAACTAACATGCTTAAAGTGAACTATCATGCATTAATTAAACTAATGAACTTAATTGCACTAACATGCTTAAATGATCATCAAGCATTATTTATTCATGCACACATGCTGAAACTAAATTTAAAAACTTAAGAAAGAACTCATGCAAACTCATGCACAAGTAGGAGGTTGTATTGTTCCAACATAGTTGGTGTTGCATTCTCTAATTTCCAGCCTTGAATAAATAGATTTCCCATGGCCTCTTGGAATTTCTTGATTTTAGCACGAGTCATAGGTCCAATAGGAAATTCTTTTGGTTCATTGTTGGCTGTGATCATATCGTTCCCTCCCTCTTGAGAGTGATTTGTCCCCAAATCATCACCTACATCAAATGGAGATAAATCAGCCACATTGAATGTTGCACTGACATTAAACTCACTTGGGAGGTCTAATTGATAGGCATTATCATTGATACGCTTGATCACTTGAAAAGGACCATCCCCTCTAGGCATCAATTTTGATTTGCGTTGGGCTGAAAATCTTTCTTTTCTCATGTGCAGCCAAACCCAATCTCCCGTCTCAAATGTAATTCTTTTACGTCCCTTGTTACCTTGCTGCTTATATTGCCTAGTTCTCTTTTCAATATTGTTCCGCACTTGTTGATGGAGTTTCTTGACAAATTCAGACTTGCTTATTCCATCTTTATTCACTATTTGATCAACGGGAAAAGGTAATAAATCCAATGGAGTTAAGGGATTGAAACCATACATTATTTTGAATGGTGTCATTTTAGTGGCAGAATGAATAGATCGGTTGTAAGCAAACTTCACATGTGGCAAGCTTTCCTCCCAAGTCCTCAAATTCTTTTTGATGATTATCCTCAACAACATGGATAACACCCGGTTCACCACTTCAGTTTGACCATCTGTTTGTGGATGGCAAGTTGTGGAAAACAACAACTTGGTTCCAATCCTGCTCCATAATGTTCTCCAAAAATGGCTTAAGAACTTCACATCTCGATCAGATACAATAGTTCTTGGAACACCATGCAATCTCATGATTTTCCTGAAAAATAAATTAGCAACATGTGAAGCATCATTAGTCTTATTACAAGGAATAAAATGAGCCATTTTAGAGAATCGATCCACTACTACAAAGATGGAATCTTTTTTATTCTTTGTACGTGGCAACCCGAGTACAAAATCCATGGATATGTCTACCCAAGGTGCATTAGGAATAGGTAGTGGGGTATATAGGCCATGGGGCATGACTTTTGACTTGGCCTTTCTACATGTGATAAAACGCTCACATAGGCTCTCAACATCTCGTTTCATATTTGGCCAATACAAGTGCTCTTGAAGCATGTTCAACGTCTTTGCTACTCCAAAATGTCTCATTAATCCTCCACCATGTGCTTCCTTGAGGAGCAACTCTCGAATGGATCCTTGTGGAATGCAAAGCTTCCCTTCCTTGAATAGGTATCCATCATCTCTATAAAACTTATCATGTGCACCTTTCTCACAAATTTTGTATACTTCACCAAAATCATGGTCAGACTCATATAATTCCTTAATGAAAGCAAAACCCAACAATTTAGAGTCTAAGGTGTTAAGAAGGGCATACCTACATGATAGTGCATCAGCAACAATGTTTTCCTTACCCTTTTTATACTTGATCACATAAGGGAAGGCTTCAAGAAACTCAACCCATTTGGCATGTCTCTTGTTTAGCTTATGTTGACCCTTGATGTGCTTTAATGCCTCATGGTTTGTATGGATGATGAATTCTTTAGACCATAGGTAATGCTGCCAAGTTTCCAAAGCCCGAATAAGTGCATACATCTCCTTGTCATAGGTCAGATAATTGAGTGTAGCTCCACTCAATTTCTCACTAAAGTAGGCTATGAGGCGTCCTTCTTGAGATAAAACTGCTCCAATTCCTAAACCTGAAGCATCACATTCAACCTCAAAAATTTGTTAAAATCAGGTAAAGTTAACAATGGTGCATTAATTAAACAATCCTTAATCAGGTTAAAGGATTTCTCTTGTTTTTCACCCAAAAAGAAGTTGGAATTCTTTTTAATGACTCCGGTTAAAGGAGCAGCTAAGGTGCTGAAATTAGGTACAAACCGACGATAGAAGCTTTCTAAACCATGAAACCTTCTAACTTGGCTAATGCTTGTTGGTCTAGGCCATCTTTAATTGCTTTAACCTTCTCTCTATCAACTTCTAATCCATTTGCACTCACAACAAAACCTAGGAAAACAACCTTGTTAGTGCAAAATATGCATTTTTGTAGATTAGCATAAAGTCTTTCATTTCTCAAAACATCTAACATTGACCTTAGATGCTGAACATGTTCATTCAAACTCTTGCTATAGATAAGAATATCATCAAAATACACTACACAAAACTTACCCAAGAATTGTCTAAGGATGTGATTCATTAATCTCATAAAAGTGCTTGGTGCATTAGTTAGACCGAACGACATAACCAACCACTCATATAATCCTTGTTTAGTCTTGAATGCAATTTTCCACTCATCCCCTTCTCGCATTTGAATTTGATGGTAACCACTTTTAAGATCAATCTTAGAGAAGACATTAGAACCACTAAGCTCATCTAACATATCATCTAAACGTGGAATAGGATGACGATACTTTACCGTTATTTTGTTCACCGCACGACAGTCCACACACATGCGCCATGTACCATCTTTCTTAGGCAAAAGTAGAACAGGTACTGCACAAGGACTAAGGCTCTCTCTAACATAACCCTTTTCCATCAAATCTGAAACTTGCCTTTGTAACTCCTTAGTTTCCTCGAGGTTACATCGGTAAGCTGGTCGGTTAGGAATGATAGCACTAGGAACAAAGTCAATTTGATGCTCTATTCCATGAATTGGAGGCAGTCCACTTGGAATCTCTTCTGGAAATAGGTCTTCATATTCCTACAATAATGAAACAATAAAAGATGGCAGATTTAGGTCAAGATCGTTAGTGCTTAAATAACTCTCCTTGTACATAAGTACAAGAACCATCTTTTTCGAAAATAAATTCTTTCTTATCTCTTTTTCTTTAGCAAAAATGCTAACTCTCTTTTTTTCTTCCTTTTCTCTCTCTTTTTTCCGCTCGGATGTTACCTCACTTTCCTTTGCTCTTCTCTCAATTTTGATATCACTCTTTTTGGATTTTTCAAAGCTTTCTCTTAAATGAAGTTGATCTTTGTGAACTTGCTTTGGTGAAAGTGGGGCTAAAGTGATCTTCCTTGCTTCATGGGTGAAGGTATACCGATTGTTATAACCATCATGTATGACTCTCCTATCAAACTACCATGGTCTTCCTAACAAGAGATGATCGGCGTGCGTTGGCACAACATCACATAACACCTCGTCTTTATACTTGCCAATGGAAAAAGGCACAATAACTTGTTTGATCACTTTAAGTTCTCCTCCATCATTAAGCCACTGCAACTTGTAGGGATGTGGATGCTTGGTAGTTTCTATGCCAAGTTTATCTACCATTAAAGTACTAGCAACGTTAGTGCAACTACCACCATCGATAATGACAAAGCATACCTTTCCATTAATATGGCAGCGAGTATGGAAAATGTTCTCGCGTTGCTGATCCTCATCAATTGCTTGCATGTTTAGGCTCCTTTTAACAACAAGGACCTCTCCATCTACAGCATGTTCCAACTCTTCTTCTTCTTCAAATTCTTTTTCATCATCTTCCTTCTCCTCTTGGTCAGTTTCGATCTCTTCATCATCACGGATGAACATAGTGTTGCGGTTAGGGCATTGGCTAGCAATATGACCTCTCCCCAAACACTTGAAGCATTGTACATCACGGGATCGAACTGGCATGGCTGGACTCTTTCCCTTGTTGGTTTCGGTGATGGGTTTAATATTCTTTGATGGTCCGGCTCGTTCATTAGGAGTAAAGGATGGATTCTTTACCTTGCCCCCATTTGGAAGTAGAACCTCCATAAACTCGTGTTGCACCTTTCCTTTTAAGTTGTTTCTCCACCTTCATGGCCATATGAACCATGTCTTCTATTTCCACATAATGTTGCAACTCAACAATGGCTGCAATATTAAGATCAAGACCAGATAGAAACCTTGCCATTGTGGCTTCTCGATCCTCATCAATGTTGGCTCGGATCATGGCTACTTCCATCTCTTTATAATAATCCTCAACACTACGATTGCCTTGTGTAAGGTTTTGAAGCTTGTTAAACAACTCTCTATGGTAGTGAGTTGGAATGAATCTTCTACGCATCACAGCTTTCATCTCATTCCAAGTAGAAATAGGATGTTCACCATTGCGTCTCCTGCTAGATGTCAATTGATCCCACCATATAAGTGCGTAATCCATAAACTCAATGGCTGCGAGTTTTACCTTTTTAAGCTCTGAATAGTTATGAAACTCAAAGATGTGTTCAACCTTCTTTTCCCATGCAAGGTATGCTTCTGGATCCGTTCTTCCTTGGAAAGGAGGAATGGTAATCTTGATGTTGCTGAGATTATCATCCACTCTTGGGCGTGCTCTTTGGCCTTGTTGTGCCATACTATGTTGGGATGGTTGATCATGTTCATTTACATCATCAACCCCTTCAGGATACTCCTCATTACCATGATAAGCTTGTGAAATTTCAAGTTGGTCAATTCGTTCTAATAAGGGCTCCAATTGCTGTTGAATCATCTTTGCCATTGCTTGTAGCAATGCTTGGTTTTGCAAATTGGGAACTCCTTCACCACTGTGACCAGATCTTTGTGACATGATTAGATAAAAAAAATTAAACCTCACCAACACAAATCCTCACCTTTCCACTCTAAAGAAAATGCACTCACACTCATGTTTCACTCGGGATAGGCTTTTTCCCTTAATGCACACTCTTGCCTTTTACCACTCTTTCTCTCTTTTCTAAGTCCTTAGAGAACTTACTCAAGGCTCAACAAGCTTTCTTTGTGGAATTCGGGTGAACAAAGTGGTTAGGAAAGGAAAAAAATAGGTAGCAAACGGATGCTAAAAAGATAAAATAGAAACCTAAAGAAAATGTGATAAAAAAATAAAACCAAACCTCTTTTTACTTTTAAGATACGATCCCTCCCTCTTGAACTTTTTTTTTGAGATTTTGGATTTTTTTTCAATTTTTTTGAAGATGAATCAAACAGCTTACTGAATTGATGTAGCTCTGATACCAATTGATACGAATCCAATTGTGGAATATTCGAATTTGTATTTATGATTGCCCGATCGTGATTCTAGTAAGTAACTAAAATGAAAAATATGAACTTTGAAATGAAACTTATAAGATGATATGAAATGGATAGATAATATAGTGAAATGGAATGATGATAAGATGGTTGTTGTGCTTGGGATGAAGTATGGAAAATATGGATGTATGAAAGATGGAAGTGAAGAGAAGTAATGTAATTGATGGTGCGGTGTAAACAAAGGAGGAACCAACACTAAAAAGTGAAGACTCGTTTCTTAAGAGTTTTTAAACCGTGACTTGGGTGAGAGGCTAATGGATTGTGACCCTCTAGTTATAAGAACTAGGAACCGGCAATATAAAAAGATGAAAATAGATGAATGCCACAAGAACAATCTTGCAAGCCGATAAAGTTCAAAAAGAACTATAAAAGAGAAACACTCTCAAGTTATAATATATGCCAAAAGTTGTTCCTTTTACAATGAAATGAGTGCCTATTTATATGTGTAAGACAACAACAAATTGATTGGCCTAGACAAAGATTAAAGACTTATTATTCTAGTGTTAAAGGCCTATTAATTTGTAGGTTATCATATATCCTATTGACAGCCCAAAATTTTGACCTAGAAGGATGAATGTGGACATTCTTAGGATGAATATAGACATACATATCATCCACAAGTAGAAACCCTTGGGCTGATGGTTGATTAAGTTGTCATTCATCCTCACTTAAGGGGTTGTTATAAAGCATTGAATTCAGCAATTGAATGGTCTCTTGAATTCTTGGAAGAAGCATCTTGTGACTATTCCCGTATTGAATTTCCAGCATGCACTCAAGACTCAAATATGCTCGTATCCAATCCAAAAATGGTGAACAAGTTGACTGATATTCCTTGAATTCCCTCCTTAAGTATTGTTTTAATTGCTGCCTTTACTCTCCCTTAAGTGGTGATAATGAAAACTTTTATTACATGTCTTTTCTTTCTTGCTTGCTGAAACTGACAGCCTTAAAGTGATGTAAAGACTCTCTTGAAAGCCTTAAAACCATTGTTAGAAATAACAACCTTCAAGTGGTGTAATTGCTTCATTGAATTGCATTGTAACCAATCAACCTTGATGTGTCTTCAAGGGTTTTTAATTGATGTAAATGCCTTGTCATTCCTGAGAATATGATCAGCCATTTGCTCCAAAAGAATATCTTAGCTGAAATATATAAGCAACCATTAGATAACAACTTTATTCAATAAAAATGAAAGTGAATGCATGAAACAAATTGAATGAGCTAGTTTAATTAATGAAACTGGTTACATTGAATGATCTAGTTTAATTAATTAACTCACACACTAAATTAACTCATAAACATAAGAGAACTAACATGCTTTAAGTGAACTATCATGCATTAATTAAACTAATGAACTTAATTGCACTAACATGCTTAAATGATCATCAAGCATTATTTATTCATGCACACATGCTGAAACTAAATTTAAAAAACTTAAGAAAGAACCCATGCACAAGTAGGAGGTTGTATTGTTCCAACAAAGTTGGTGTTGCATTCTCTAATTTCTAGCCTTGAATAAATAGATTTCCAATAGAAAATTCTTTTGATTCATTGTTGGTTGTGATCATATCACTAGAGATTCAAATTTATATTTTATAGCTTAAATATAAAGTATTGTTTAATTTTCTACCCAACGTGTATATCAAAATATAATATATATTTATATGTTTTTACTATTTATATTTAAATTTATTTCTATCATTTAAAATTAAATTTAAATTGGATCAATCTAAAAATAAAAAATATCTAAATTTTATATAAATCAACTTTGTTGAATAGAACAAAGCACTTATTAATAAAGTTAAAATTATTTACATGGAACATATCAAATATTGAATAAATTAAAGATTACAAAAATAATTAAGTTTTTGAATATTTTTTTATCTAACTAATTTTTTATATTTTAAATCTTATCGGTTTATTTTTTAAATGATAAATTAATAGTTTAATTTAATAAATTGATGCAACATGTCTTATTATATTGTTGTATGAGAATTTTTAAATTATTTTATTTTATTTTATTTAAAGTTTTTAAAATATTAAAAACCTTGTATCACTCTAAAAATATTTTTTAAAAATTTTGAAAATGTTATAATATTCAAAATTATAAAATTTTAATATTCAAAATTGATAAAAAGTTAATTAATTTAATTTATTAATTTGAAAATTTAATTGAGTGCAAAAATTAAAAGAATAAATAGCCTGAAATTTTGAAGAAAAATATTGAGAAAAAATAATAAGAAATTCATATTAATATATAAAGGAAAACAAAGAATGGAAGAGTCCTCTTGGAGTAGGGATTTGATCTCTCATTGACACCCTTCTCCACATAAAGGGGCGGCAGCAGCAGCAGCAGCAACAGCAGCAGTCTTTGCTTCCATCTCTGCCCCTTTTCTCACTCTCCCTTTAAGCTTCTCCACCTGCCACAGCCATTCATCAAAGTAAGTTCTGGGGTTTCTTTCTTTTTTTCTTTTTTGTTTCATCTCTCTGTGTATATATACGTATAGCTTTTGATTGTTGAACTTGAAGATTTTTTTAATAAATCTTTGTTGAATGGTTTAAAAGGGGGTGAGTATATATGATGGGAGATAGAATCCTACCGGGAAGTTACTTCCAGTACCCTCCTTCTGGACTCCATGCTTCTCCTCACAGGCCTTCTCTTCCTTCAGATCGTGAAAGGTTTGCCTTTTTTTATTGAATTACTTCAATCAATCAAATCCCATGTTTTGTTTTTAATTTTGGGTTTAGTTACTCTAATCATTGATGTATTTTTTGTGTTTCATAATTTGAGCTTTCTTTGTTCTGATTGATGTTTGTTTTCAAAGTTGGTTTATAGGCTTACTGTGTATTGTTTTCTTCATTCTTTCTTACAGTTTAAGTAACAATGGCAGGTATTTAGCTGAATTATTGGCGGAGAAACAGAAGTTGGGGCCTTTTATGCAAATTATGCCTATATGCACCCGGCTTCTTAATCAAGGTTATTCAATCATCTGTTTATCTCCTTTCTGTTCAATGTAAGATCCATTAGCTGTTGTGAATTGTATAGTGAAATTTGGGTGTGATTGTTTTCATTTTGGGGCCGAATAAAAATCGTTCTTGAATGATTGAATGAAAGCTATTTATATCCATACATGTTGCTCGTACTCTTTTGGAGGATGTCCAATCTTGTGCCCAAAGCTTACAGTTTATATCATATTCTAGTTAGTGTATGTTTCAATCTGCTAGATTGTTATCATGTATTCATTACCATAATTTCTCTGTTGGTTCTTTTTCTTCCACACTCGCATACTGATTGTCAACAAATGAATTGAAGTTCCAGACAAATAACAGCCTAGAACTAGTTGTCATCATGTCAATAATTGTCCTAATATAATTCTTAACTGGAAACATTTTGTTTTAAGTGATTACATTCTGAAGTATTCTTAAGCTGGTGGCTTAAAGTAAGCAAACTGGTGGCTTGCGGCTAGAGAGTTCTACTAAGGCATGTAATCGAACTGCCAAAGATGATATGGACAACATATCAAGTCACTTTTGTTTTCTCATACATTGCTGCAGAGATTAGAAGGGTTTCGGGTCTTAATGCTGGTTTTTTGGATCATGAGAGATTTGAGCGTGATAGTCCTTTAAGGTCATTGGGTCAACATCCTAATGGGAGACAGATGAATATGGAGGGATGGTCTGTAATGCAAACAGAGGTAATGCTGTCTAATGGTTATATAGAAAATTGTTCTTAAGACCAATGGTTTACTTCTCATTAATGTTGAATCAAAGGAAAGTGAAAATCTGTTAATGTGTTTTTCCTGCTTCAGCAAAACGAGCATATGCAACGAGTTGCTTCGATTCAAGATGCATCAATGGGTTGGCCTGGTTTGCCAGGACTCCATACAACACCAGTTGTAAAGAGAGTTGTTAGGCTTGACGTACCTGCGGATAAATATCCAAATGTAAGTTATTTTAAAGGTAGTTTTTTGTTTACCTCTTATTTAGTTAATAGTTCTGATTCTGCCTCTTTTCAGTATAATTTTGTTGGCCGGATTTTGGGACCACGAGGGAACTCCCTGAAGAGAGTTGAAGCTGTCACAGAGTGCAGGGTGTACATAAGAGGCAAGGGTTCTGTCAAGGATTCCGTGAAAGTATGGATTCTTTTAATACCAACATGTGATTTTGGTAACACATTGCGTAGTATCGTAGGTCAAGTCTTTTGCTGCTTCTTGCTCTATCATTTGTTCAGATTCTGATTATAATGGAAGTGTTGTCTATTTTCTTATGCCAATAGCCGTGCGGCAGTGGCTGATTGTTTGGCTAGCTGTAGGATTATGATATCCTATAAATCCTACTTTCATATATTTCCTGCCAATCCATCTTCTGAAGGGCATTTTGGTCATTGAATTATATGTTGTTAATGTGTCTCCATTTGTATTTGACATACTCCATTACAAACTTCAGTATTATGTGCTTTGCTTGGCGAACTGCAAGTTGAAGTGAAATTTTATATTTTCAACATAAATATGAGATTGAGTTTTCCATCATTGCTTTGCTTTCAGTTATTCATTTGTACTTCCTATAAAATTCCCACAACTGATTGGTGACTTTTCTATAGGAAGAGAATCTGAAAGATAAACCCGGATATGAACATCTTAATGAGCCACTGCACGTGTTGGTGGAGGCTGAATTTCCCGAGGATATGATAAATTCTCGTTTGGACTATGCTGTTGGCATACTAGAAAACCTTCTGAAGCCTGTGGTACAAACAAAAACAATTTGTTTTTTTAATTTATGTTACCCTTCGTTTTTTCTATTTGTTCTTACCCTTCCTTTTAATCTTCAGGATGAATCCTTGGATAACTATAAGAAACAACAGCTTAGGGAGTTGGCTTTACTAAACGGTACATTGCGGGAAGAGAGCCCGACCATGAGCCCGAGCATGTCTCCCTTTAACAGTACCGGAATGAAACGGGCTAAGACAGGAAGATGACCTTATTGATGACAAATCTTTGTTTCTTGCTGGTTCACTACATCTGCTTAATTGCAATCTTGATGGATTTCGTTTTGCCTAAACTTAGGTATGTTGAATTAGGAAGATGTTAAACTCCTGTCAGTTCTTGCATGTCGGTGATTCTCCATCTCAGGTTCCTTCAAGGTTGATACATGCTTTCCCACTTCTCATCCCCTTCATAAAGTTGACTACCCTGCTTCATTAGTTACGATGAATAACCTCTTCTGTAGTGATTTTATCCGTGTTCTTTCTGCTTCATAACCTCGAATGTACTTGAATATTCTTTGCACTGACAATCTCATAATATTTTCATGCATATTTCAATGCATGCATGCCTTTGATTATAAGATACAATCATTGTATTGTATTTTAACTTGCTAATAAGTAGTATTCTCTGCCTGCAACTGAACTGATTTATGTCTACTTCTAAGTATGCATTTATTCATAATGCTGTATATATATATAAACAATTTTAGAAAATGAATTAATTATGAATGTCTATCATTTTCTAGATATTTATGTTTTATTCTCGATCTCTAATTTTGATTTCATTCCTGTTTTCAGGTGGCTGGATTTTTTTGTTCATAATTTTTTTGGAAAATACATCAGGCAAATTTAGTCATTAATGTTTGCACTATTTGTCAAATTTTCTACTATTTTTTCTTTTTTAAATCTGGACCTTAACCCTTCAAAAAAATAATTTTCATGATGAAAATATTTATTAAAATATTAAATTCTTAATAGTTTTGAGGTGACTTGTCTCACGTTGCAAGTTGAGTGAAAAGATTTCAAAGTTTAAAGAAATTTGAGTTGATTCAATTAACTTGAGGTGAATTAAAAATTTCCTTTCATGTTTAGTGTAATCGTTTGGCGATGCTTCTGCATCTATCTAGCAGTCCAACAACCGTTTAAAAAGCATTCTCTATAAAAGTCTAAATAATTTTAAATTTATCGTGTTACCTAAATAAATACATTTAGGTTAAATATAAAAATAATTGAACTTTATACATTAAATGTTTATTATGATCATAAATATTTTATTATTTAATATTAAATATAAAAATAATTTTAAAATAAAAATAAAAATATATTTTTATTATTAAATTTTAAAAATATTTAAAATTATCACTGTCACTTGTAATCATCGTCAATTACCGTTGATCTTTAAAATCGGTGATTATTGGACATTAAATTGTATTGGACGACTCGTTTTTGACAAACTGATCTAATAGTTATTTTATTAAAAAATATCTTAAAATTCATGAATCACAGTATAAATGTTTTAATTTTCTCACTTACAGTCCCATTTTTATGAATTTTGAAATATTTTATGATAAAATAGAGGTTAAATTTGGATTTAATAAAGTAAGACGAAATGATCTATAAAATATAAGATTGGATGATCATTATACACGATCGTTGACGGTACAATAAATGATAGTCCACAGATAGTTTATTTTTTATTTTAAATTAATTTTATATTAAATAATAATAAAAATATCATATATACTAAAATAATAATAAATTATTCATGAATGACCCAAAACGTTTCATGCATAAAGTTTAATTATTAAATAAAAATATTAAAAGTTGAGTGATGAAAATGGAAGTGAAAAGATAATTAAGTGATATGGTGTATTTTACCCATATTACTTTTATAGAGGTTTTAGTTTTTTATTATTGTTTTTACTTTTTAATGTTTTGTTTTTTATTATTGAGAACAATGGATTTACAGATTTTTAAAATAGTTAGATATCTAACTAGTTTTTTTTATGTATCATTTGTTATTAATTCATTCGAATTGTACTTTATAATTTGAATTGAACTCAATAAAATGATATTTAACTAGTTGATCAAACTGCTCATTTTCGTTCTTTCATTTCTTTATGTCATGAATCCTAAATTAGAAACACTTCTTTCTTCCCCTATGACCCCTCGTCAAGATCTAGAATTATAGTCGAATAAACAGAAGCTGCAAACACTGCTTTTAGAAAATTAAGGTCTCCTATAAATTATTGTAAAACAAAACATAGTAACATTGTAAACGCATATAAACTCAGTTAATACCAGAATTTTACTGTTATGCTCCTACACAAGTGTTATCGTCTTCTCAGTGGTCGAATTAAAAAGAAAAAAATGGACAGCTGTATATAAAACTCATTAAACTTGCACTCCCTACTCCCTGCAATCACTATAGTTTGAAGTTCAACAAAGCATCAAACTTGAAATTTTAATTCTACAGAAAACACAAAACTCTAGACCTCTAATTCTATAAACCCCAGAAAAGAAGTTGATTCATCTCAAGCTTCGTCTTTGGTATGACAAACAAGAAGTCACAAGCAGATGTTTTATTATTAAGTTGAATCAGTGGTAGATAATGAAGAAAACTCGACCACTACAAGATCAGGGATGTGTCGTATTTGTAATCATGGTTGCATATAGTTTTACAAAATAAGTAAACTATCCACCTTTTTGACATCGTGTACAAAATGGTATGCATCTCCTTTCCAAGGAAAGCAAAAAACTTAAAATCCATAATAAAATTTCATTTTATCATTACAATAGTACAACTTATAGTTGAAAATTTATATTACCTCACCGCCGGGTATGCTTCAATCCAGATTTATGGCCACAAGAAAACATAGTTTTCTAAAACAATACAAAGCAATGATGCTATTTCGACCTGAAAATCAAAAGCAAAAAAATAAAAATAATAAAAAGAGGATAAAATGTAAAACCAGAAAATATCATCAGATAACAACAATCGATGAATAGAATTAACATGGAGTCTTAATTCTCGTCTAAAGTCAAACAATTAAAACAGACAATGCACATCCTCTACAGTCTTGCATGGATAGGAACTCGAAAAGCAGATTAACTGACAGATGCACATGGATATAATTTGAGTTTCCAGCTTTAAACATGTATGAGGATCACCAAAACTATTTCCTCCCTTTAAACTGAAGCTCAAAGTTCCATATTAGTGTAAAAGAATTACAATGTTCTTCATTTACATTCAATCATTATGTGGTATTCAACTACTAGAATACAGTCATGGATCATGGAAAACTATTTTCTACCATCAAAGAAAACAAGGGATGCAACTGAAGCTAAATAATTGAGGGCCACCCAAAAAGTTTATATACACATCTCAAATAGGACAAGCTCAATTTGCAATGATGCTGTCAGACCCGAAAGCCAAGTTCAAACTCAAGTTCATCATCTTCTTCAAACAACTTCAAAAGACGGGCATGTTGTTCATCCCGTTTCTTCTTTTGCCACAACTTGAAAAGGAAAAAGGAAAACAACCCCACTGCAATAAACCCGAACAATATGATGACTATTATGGTTGCATTATTACTATTCGTACTAGTCTTGGATTTTGAGCTGCTCTCTGAACTTGTGGAGTCATCAGAAAAAACTGAAAAGAGGAAACAAATCGAAAAAAATTGCTTAATAGATTCAATATGAACAACCTTTACATTGTTCGTTAGAGCAACTGAATCAGCATCTCAATGAAATTCAGCTCTAGAAAGATTTGAAGAAGTCTAAAAGGTAAGTACGACAATAATAAGGAATAAGGAACCTTTACCCTTACAAAGTATGCAAGAAAACTACAAGTAACTAGATCAAAATACAATAGCTCCATGTCGACTTCATGCAATCTAATACCATAATTTCCCAAAAATTCATGGAAATTGGATTAAGAGGGTTAGGCTTGAACTTTGAAGCAAAAATTCAACCGTAATCATGCTACTTGTATCAATTCATAGCAGATGTATTATAATGTTCGAGGTTCACAAAAATAAAGTAAGAACTCGAAATCACATTGCATATCTATTCAATCTTCGAAGAAAAAAATCAACATTTTATTAGTAAAATCTCTTAGCAAAAATTTCAAAATAAATAAATAAATAATAAAACAATTTCGTTCCACAAATCTCATGAAAAGAAGGGTACACAATGCTTTAATTTCATGTTCGTCTATATTAATTTCCTTGAATCCAAGCATATAATTTCTCCGATCTTGATTCTCGAACACTATGAACGAATTTACAATACAAATAAACTTGATTTTCACGTAATCAATGATACGAGTGAGGACCAACGTAGAATGATAATTCAATTAAAGAATGCTAAATTCTTTAAAAAAAAAACAAAAACAAATAAAAGCAGGTAAAAAACGATCTAGAATGGAACCTGAAATGAACTGTAGGCAAACGGAAGCGGAAAATAGTAGAAAACGAAGCGATCTACTCCTTGAAATCTCATTCATTCTATCAATCTCTCTTTCCCGCGGCAGAGAAAGAGGAATTGATCTTTTTCTCGGCCTACAATCTTCCAATTTCCTTGACAAAAGAAGCCGGGTTTTGCAATGTTGCCCTCCCCTATATATTTATATCAAATTGAATTGGCTTCTACGCGTATGATTTTGTCCTTAGGGTTTGAGTTTTTCCAGCTAAGAACAATGAGAAAACGTCCACGATGACGGTCCAATGCTTGAACAAGTTCAAGTTAAGCAAATTTTTAAATAAGGGTAATTTATATTCACGGCTAGGGTAAACTATTCACATGACTATTAAATTTTTAGGTAGTTTTATTTTGATCATCTAATTAAGTAATTTATCAATTAGATCATTGATTTTTTAATTTAATCTTATTTTAATCATCAATCGTTAAAATTTAAGGAAAGAAGTGACATAACAATTAATTTATATAATACATTTGATTTATATTTGTAACGACCTAGATTTTACCAAAGTCCAAGAGTCGGGTTTAAATCGAGGCACATGCCTCGTATTTGGATCTAGTAGGACTTAAATGAGTTTGTCTTGGTTGTGGGCTAAGTTAGGGGTTTAAAGAGAAAGCTAATATGGTAATTTGACAAAAGAATTAATGATATAAGAAAGGGTGCATGTTTTTGGCTGCAAAACCTTTTTTCCTTAATGAAAAAAATCCCCTTTCTTTTCAGAAACTCTTCCTTTTCTCCCTCTCTTTTGGGGTTAGAACTAAAGGTGAGAACTTTGGGGTTTTAAGGTAGAATCTTTTTTTATTCAAGAAGGGTTGGTTGCTCAGCTTGGGAGATCTTTTGTAACCCCTTGACCCGGTCTAGACGCCACCCAACTTGAACGAGCTACACGGGAAATATCGAGGCTAATCCGGAGATTCGCCTCGATAAATAACCCTAAATTTTTTTCTTTTATCTTTTCTAAATACATTAATTAGATCCTAAATGTCCATACAAGGACTGAGTTCATTTGCAGCGGAAATTAATGAGAAACGAGTCTTAATTTAATCGAACAAGTTTTAGGGACCTAATTGTAGTTTTTCAGATAATTATGATCAAAATGTGAAATTAAGGTTATCAATCCTTAATTAAGTCTATTACATGCTTAAGTCTCAATTTTCATATTAAAATAATATCTACTAGATGCATTTAATCACCTATAGACCATAAACCACATATTTCAACAAGATTTCTAGATGCAAATCATCCTAGTTCCATGTTCTTAATATAAATTGAAAAAAATATTCATAAAGAATATCTAAATAAACATATCAAAATAGTGCTCCATTGCTCTCATCAACTTTAAGGTTCTTAATTGAATTCAAAACATACTTGAGCCTAATAAAATATAAATAGTTACTCGACTTCCTTGGTTTTTGTTGGCACCTAATCACTTATTTATCTGTATTGCAAGTAAAGGAGAGTGGTTAAGCAAAATCTTAGTGAGTGATAATTTAAAAACATAAGTAAAAAAACTTGCAATGTATCCCATAAAAGCCAAAGTTTTATAAAAACATGTCATGTTCAACTCATGAAATAATCACATGGCTATTAATGCCGACAACATGAAAAACAACAAGTATCCATGTCATAAGCCGCAAAACCTTTTTCAAATACTTTTGAAAACACATGCTCATTGAGCACCACTCAAGCCTTACATGTTTATAGCAAAGCTTCGTTGAAAATACCGTTCAATTAAGAAAACATACTTGCTCATAACATCGTATTGGTATTAGTGAACCGTTTAGACTATCACTAAACATTCAGATAAACGGAAATGACAGGCATGGGGACAATCGCCAACATACCACATATGAGAGCCAACCGCTACTCATATCACGTGTGAAGGCCAATTGCCTAATCACACCCATGATGGAATAAAACTAATCATGAAAGCACACCTTAGCTTCCGGGATAAGCAACACTTACATGTAATACAGCACATATATCACAATGTAAGTATTAACTCTAATGCATCACCAAGGCATTTTATACACGTACACATTTTAAATTATAGTACACTCACATCCTATTGATCAATCAAACTTATCCATGTTTCATCATCTTTAATACCAATACTAAAACAACACACGATGCTCAAGTTTTAAGACAAAACAATGAATCACGACTCATGTCTCCCATTAATACGTGCATCAAGTGCAAAAAACGATAAAACCTCATTTTATCAAAATTTGAAAACAAAACCATGAGAGCACAAAAACATTATAAAAACAATATCATGAGCATCTAATCACGTGCATAATCTTTTATGCACCATTAAAACATGAACATGACAAAACACATAGTAAAGAAAGGTGTAATATGGGATTTTCAAGAGAGCAAAACTTAAAACACTTACTCTGGAGTATAGGAAGGTTTTTCACACCTTCTCTACACCCCAAACCTTTGAAAAACATATTTAAAACACTTTCGAAAGCAGCTCACTCTCAAAATCACTCACCGATAATCGTTTCTTGCTCGCCAAGTCATCAGTTTGATCTGAAACTTCTTCAAACGAGATCTTCTACTTCTTGACCAGATTCAAGCATCAAAACCAGAGGGTTTAGTGCATTATAACACACACCCAAACATCTCTCAAGTCGGACCAATACATGGCAAACCCTAAAAACACCATAAAACCTAACCGAAACTCACTGAAAACCTCTCCAAACACCCCCTAAACCTTATGTCCGGGATTAGATACTTAAAAGCCATATTAATTACATCTAAAAACTTCAATATTCATGTATTTAGGCATCAAAAATAGCCATGGAAAACCCTTGAACGAAAATCAAGAAAACAATGAGATTTTTATCAAGAAAACCGATTTTATTGATTCAAGACTTTAAAGATTTTTTCGATCAGCCAAGAACTTAGGAATTTCATTAAAGAAATTTAGGTTTCATAGGTTTGATTGATTCTCACTTCCAAAATTGATCTAACCCCTTCCAAGGTTTAAAAACAAGTAAAATCAAAGAAAAAAATAAGAGATTTTGAAGAATTAAACAAAAAGATTTTTATTGAAAAGATTGATGTTTACCTTTTAAAAGATGATTGGAGAGGCTGCCAAAAAGATGAAAAGTCAGAATTTTAAAAATAGGTTTAGGTTTATGACATAAAAATAGGTTTTTAGGATTAATATTAAGTGATTTGAGTTATTAATTAAAATTATGGGTTTTAGGTTATTAAAATAAGCCCTTGGAAGGCTTAGATCAGTTAGGATTAAGATTGGATCAAATCCCCTTAAATATTCAAAGTTTTAGCTTAATTTATAAAATTATCCTTAAATTTTCTATTTTTACAAAATAGTCCCTAATTTTAAAATATTAGGGATTCAAGGGTAAATTTTCAAAATTTATTTGAACTAAGTCAAATATATATTAAATAAGGATTTTAGGATTTTTTTTCATAATTTATTTTTATTAAAAAAAATTTAAGTATTTAATCCCGAACTAAGCTAAAGCGGCTAAACCGGCCAAATAACTTCTAAGCCCAATTTTGAGGCATTACATCTTTATTTGAAGGTAAGAATGAGCTTTGATGGTGAGAAATGAGGTTTTTTTAGGGTTGTAAACGAACCGAACGAACACGAACGAGGGTGTGTCCATGTTCGTTCGTTTAACTTTAACCGAACAAATGAACGAACATGAACATAAACGAACATAAATGTTCTTGGTCGTGTTCATTTGTTAAGGATTGTAGCTTGTTCATGTTCGTTCGTTTAAATGATAAACGAATGTAAACAAACGAACATAAATGAACGTAAACAAACAAACATAAACGAACATAAATAAACGAACGAACATAAATAACATATATAATATGCTAAATATTTAATATTTTGGATTAATTTGATTAATTCAGCTAATTAATTGATTTTAAATCGAATTAGTCGATAATTAAAATTAAAAAAAACTCTTAATTATTAGATAAAACCTAAAATTTAACTAATTAACCAATTTTCTTTTGGTTCGATCCATTAACTTGGTTTAACAGAAAAATAAACACCGCTAGCCTATAACAAGGAAGTTTTTAACGAATCATAAAATAAGACTTCTCAACTTGAGTAACTCAAATTTTTTTTACTCGACTTTATCTAATGCTCACCCTTAGATATATGTGAATAAATTTAAACGAACATAAACAAACGAAGATAAGTGAACATAAATGAATGAAATAAATGAACAGATTACCGAATGTTCACAAACATAAATGAACGAACAAACCCTTTGTTCATGTTCATTCGTTTAACTAAAAGAATGAAAAATCTTGTTCATGTTCATTCGTTTAGTAAATATACGAACATAAACGAACTTCCCGCCGAACGGTTCACCGAACTTTTGGTTCGTTACAGCCCTAGGTTTTTGGTAGGGTTAAAGAGGAAGAACGAATTTAAGGCAATGAAGCTCAAACCCCAGTGTTTTAATATGTTTTAGCTTTCTTTTATCTTTATTCTTGAGGTGGTAATACTTGCCCACCATTGTTGTAGTGAAATCCTTAGAAGAACCTTTAAGGGAGCAAGAGAAAAGAAAGGGGGAAAGCTTGAAGAGTAGTGAAATTTCTTGAGTTGCTGTTAATTCGAGGTATTTCTAACTCCTATGGATTATGGAATTTATGATAATAACATGATAACTTGGTTTGTACATGTTAGATGTTGGATTGATAGCTTATAGTTGACAATGGTGAAATTCGAATTTGAGCTTAAGGTTTGTTGAAATTGATTGTAATATGTTGGATATGCCTTAGATATCTTATAAGAGGGTTTTGGGTGAATTTGGGAGAGTTTAGGTAGGCAAAGAGGGGTGTTTTTGAGCTCTAGGCCTGGAAATCTAGGTTCAAGTACCAGTACAGGAGGTACCCGTATCAGTACCCGTAAGAGGAAAATAGGGGTTTCAGGAAGGGCATACCGATACAACCACCCTATGTATCAATACCCCTGTATTTTGAGGAATTCCAAAATCCTTTTTGGGTATAGGTACGCGCCCGTGTACTAGTACCACTATTCTATTAATGTCGAGTATCGATATGGATGGTCTTCGTACTAGTATTGAGTTTTGGTACGCCAAATAGGTGTATCGGTAGGGGTGTGAGGAAAAACAATTAAATGGTTCGAATGAGTTTTGGGTATCGATACTCGATGGAGGAGTATCGATACCAGTTAAGAGTGTCTCGGTACCCCATATAGGCATACTAGTACGCGCAAATCAATCTGTCCAAGTTTTAGCATTTGAGTTTGAAAGGGCAATAAATTGTATTAATAGCCTTTGTGAATGGCGGCAAAACAATTACACGCAGAGGTCAGTCGTCTGAAAACTTCTATAGATAGAATGTTTAACGAGTTTCAAGCAAATTTTGTGGCAGATGAAAAGCTGCTGCTCGAGAAGGCTTTCGGAAAATCAATTGATTTTCTTGTGACTATATCGCAAAGCAGTGAAGAATCAGATGACTCATCTATTGATTCTTTCGAACCAAAAGTTCAAGTCTCGCCAACTAAAATTTCAGTTGTAGTGGAGGTTAGTAATCGTTTTTTGAAACCAACAACAATTCAAGACGTGATGTTGAATTTACCTATAATGAATAGGGAAGTGGGTTCCAACGAAGTCAAGGTGTTTAATGAAATACCTTTATATAATGCTACAATTAAAGATTACTAAAAGGATCTATTGGAATCATTTTTGACAATGAGTATTAATTTGATTAAAGGAGTTTAGAGTGTTGAATCTATTATGGATGATATGAGTATTGACTTGACTAGGAATTTATTGAAACCACCGAGAGAACAAATTATAATGTTGGATTCATGTATTGTGGCTACTGAGAAACTAGGCCAAAAGCAATTGAAGTGTAATCCTTCTGCAGAGCAAACCTTGTAGAATTATGGCTCGAAATGGACAATTTTCTATATTATTGTGTTTTATTATTTATTTATTTATTTGTAGTTTATTTTTATTTATTATTTGTAGTTTTGTAAATTTGTTTTAGTAGATAATATTCAATTTATTTTTAGTGGATTTACTCTCAATTATTTTATTATTTTTTTTTGCTAAACAAATTATTTTTAATGTACATATATATATATATATGTTTATATATAATTATTCCGAACCTGTTCACGAGCTTTTCAAGCCGAGCTTGGGTAAGTTTGACTCAGCTCGTTTAAATTCCGAGCCAAACCCGAGTTGAGCTTTGACCGAGCCGAGCTCGAGTAGCTCGCGAGCCGTCCAGGCTCATCATTATCACCACTACCCTTTATCACGTGAGAGATAAGGGAAATAAAAAGGTGGTTATCTCTTTTACTTTGAAAGAGTAAATTCGCATAATAAACTATTTTACTTCTTAAGCCCAAACAATTTATTTTTTATCAATTAAATTCATTCTCAACCCAAAAGTCCAAATACCCAACTCAACTATAGCAGCACCCGTTCTCGTCCTGGTAAGAACTAAGTCAAAGTATAATACTAATAAATGATATGATGATCAATATTATATGTTTAATCAATATCCAGTAAGAAAATAATATAATAATAATACAATAATGTCATTAACATAATTCAATACTATGATTTTTATTTTAGGACTAATTTAATTTTTTATAAGATTTAGAGATAAATCTATAATTAGTTTTAAACTAGAGTTTTTCCCTAAAATTAAACTTTTCATTTTGAAATTCAATGTTTAAGCATGTCAATTTTTATCTTAATCAGATGTCATTTACCTAGTCAATTAAACCAATTATTAAACAATGGCTAATTTATAATTTTTCTGACTATGCCAATAGTTTTAACTGATTTACATGTATTGGTACCGATACTTAAAGAGGTCGTACTAATATGTTAACTGATTTACATGTATTGGTACCGATACTCAAAGAGGTCGTACTAATATATCTATGTCATGACCATCAAAATGATTAAAGGTTGGTGAACACATACTGATACAATGAATAACTGTATCAGTACGTGAGGCATAATCTATTATATCTTTATTTCTAGTGTCAAAAGGGTGTATTGATATAGGACCTAACCGTATGGGTACGATGATAACTATTCAAGGAGATCAGTACATCTTGTAACCGTATCGATACCCTTTCAACAACTAAAATTCTAATGATGAATTGGTGTATTGATATCAGTGTAGTAGTAGTATTGATATGCCTTATTATCTATGAACAAAATTGTAACTCGTACCGATACACCATCATTCGTATCGGTACATATGGTTATAGGCTTTTTAACCGATCAAACAATATCCAACACAGTAAGATTTTGCAGGCAACTTTTATTAGTCCAAATATATTATCATGCAGAATTTTAAGGTTAGATTATTTACTATATATATATTTTTTTAAGACCAAACCATTATATTTTATCTATTTTAAGGTTCTTCAAAAGTTGATTATACGCTTTTTAAACACAACAAGCCAAGCATAACATATATTTACATAAAAAAGAATAAAATGACATGTGTAACATTTATGTTATTATACTAAAAGTTTGTAAAGTAGATAAATATTACTTTAACAATGAAGAGAGTTTAGAATTTTTATTAACATGAAATACAAAAAATGAAATATATTGGGCATACTTTTTTTTTAGTGAGATAGTTATAGATAATGTTGATAAAAATAATATACAATTCAAATCATGCTTTAGCGATGATAATACTAGGAATCATGTTCAATGGTAACTATAATATAAATCAACAATATTCCTTGTATCGAATCAAGATAGTGGATGTGTAAATTTTTATATCATGTCAAATCGATGAATGTTTTAATCCCTCCATCTCACCAATTGACCGATAATACCAATATCCCCCCTCGCCACAATAAAGATTATAGTCCAAGGACTATAATCTATCTGTACCAATAAACTTATAAATTCTATAGTATGTCAATCGTCTTTAATATCTTTTCAAATCCTAGGTCTGATAACAAATATTGGCAACAATAATGATATCAATAATGATGTCAATAACAATGATGATAACGATGTCGGTATCAAGGAAAATAATGATATCGGTACCTGAATTGAAGATTAACCATTTTTTTTATTATTGATCCTAAATCTTCTCTAAACAATATGGGTTATCTTTTAATTTTGACATCAATATATTTATCTGGCTCTTTATGTTGTTACTTTGCTACTCTCACCGCTTAAGATTTATGTGACTGAATGCAATTGATATGGCTCTGATTATCAATTGTCATGTATCAAAATAAAAACTATAAATTGAAAAAAAATAGAAATAAGAATAAAATTATAAATTAAATAATAGAAAAAAGAATTGAGATCAGAGAAGAGTAAAGAGAAAGAAGGAATATAGTTTTCATTCAATTAATCAATATACACAAACCTAATAGAATTGGGGTTTTAACAAATATTAAAACTATGCTGTTTTTCTACTGGTCTTGGTTCATAACATTTCATTATGCTTGGAAATGAAGTGAAGAAACATCAGATACTTGATGAAGACAAGACATCTACAAGGATTGTGAATGAAGCAACCTTTGGTTGGTACATCTACAAGTTTGGTGGACTTCATTAAATTAGGGTTCTTTTATTTCTGCTTGGAAATTCATGGATTTGACATGGTTCCTCTCCCAATACCCAATTTGTTGCTTTCTGCGACCATTAATTTCAAGGTGTAACAATAATGGATGATTAGGGAAGCCATAGTCCATTTGTTGTTAGATTCCTAAGGTAGGTGATAAAGCAATGAAAGCTTTCATGATATCAAAGCTCAATTCGAGATTGAAATTACTAAAATCGGACTCATTCGAGCTAATCTCACATCCAATTCGGATCGGATGAAGCTAGTATGTTGCCATTGGAATAAATGATAGTACATAGGTTAGTGATAATTCTGCCACTACTGTGACCTGAAAGTAATTGAAAATGACTTGGAAGTGAGGACTATGTGGCCTGAATATGAAGTTACACCCCGTAAGATTTGAGTAAATTCGAGATGATGATTCTGCCATTAAAAAGGAATAACGCATTGACCTTAATTATAAATTTATACAAAGCCTATTTTAGCTGTACAAAACATAGTTCTGAAAGTTGGAACAATGGCAGAGGCCTCTACCTAAAGGTAACAACAAAATGGACTGTATGCAAATTTCAAAGATAAATCACCAATTCACCAAATAGCAATCAATATTCTCAGTCGTCCGGCGGGGCTGGGGTTAGAACTTCTGAGTGAACTTTGTCCGGAAAAATTGGTCCTTGCTTCAGGGTTGAAAATCCATAGGAATTTCAGGGTTATATCATCCGGAAGCAAGACTTGTCAAACCTCCAAAAGAAAATAATTCTTCCTAATAACTATGTTGTGACACACTTCTGAGCTTCTGGACTGGAGTGAAAGCTTCTGTCCGGTTTCTCACCTGCCTTTTCTCAAGTATTAAGTAGTGATTCAGTCTGTCAATTGTCATCAAAGTTGTTTTTCAACTTTATCTTGTCTGAACGAACTCTACGAAAAGCATTCTGAACCCGTCTCTCGTGCTCTTTAAGCATTTCCTCAAGGTTCACTCCACGAGACAACAATGGTCCAGGATAATGGTTTCGGTTATTCATGGAAACATTGCCCTAGATTCACAGACAAACTAAATGTTCTTAGCCAAACATTAGCTTTTAACTTCAGTTTTCATGGATCTTCAAGAAAATGGAAATCACATAAAATCCTTGTGAAATCACTTGTCACAAGAATGGATATTGAATCTATCAGTAAAGGAAAAGAAACAGAATGTCTAGGGAAAAAACAGGAATGATAAAAACCGATTCTGTTTACGATGTTCCTTACCACTGCTGATTCCTTGGAAGATGATTGTTCATCCTTCACATTCGAACCCATTGGCCTATTGAGTAAATGATGGGACAATTCATGCTTTTCAGAGGACTCCACATTTTCCAGATGGTTATATCCTGCATTAAAATGCTCCTGTGGCCAGTGAGAATTTATGTTATTCTCTTTGGTCATATCAAACTGTGAACTGTCTCTAACTGCAATTGAATTAGAAAATCTGGACAATTCCAATGTTGCACGACGGACATGTGTTGTTTGAGATCTAAACTCTTCAGGCTTCCTACGAGAACCAAATGATTGAGATGACACTGTCATAGGCTCAATCTCAGCTGTTTTCTTATTCTGTGAAGATCCAAATCTACTAGGGTGCATTGACCGGCCAGAATGAGAGTTGCATAAAACTCCTGTTCCTTTCGGAGGTTCAATAGGGAAGACAGCATCTCTGTTTTCTTCAGAGTAGCATACTTCACTGACACTTTTTCCATAGAACTGGCCTCGTTGCTTCTGTATCAAGCAACAAAGTAAACGTCATTTCTGACCAAAAGACTTATTTTCCGTTGAAAAGTGTTCAAATGCCACATTAAATACTACTATCATAAACATATGCATTGCACAAAAGCAAATGAAATTTGCAAGTTAAAAAGTACTTGTATGGATGCTTGCAACTCGGCATTGAAATCTGGGGCAGGAACAGCTATAGATTCTCTTGAAACCCTTCTTATATGATGATGTGCATGTGCGTTCCCACCAGAAGCTCTTTGCCTGGTTTTCCAGTTAAAAACAGGAAGAACAATTGTTTTATATACCTTTGGTGGGAGGATTTAGAGAGCAAGAACATAATCAATAACACAAACCAAGTCAAATTGAGATTTTTCATCTCTTTCTCGTACAAATGACAATATAACCCAACCAGTTGTATTACGTTATGCCTCGCCTCGACCCAATAGGCCCTTTTCTTTCTGGAAAATTGGCTTGGGGGATGGGGCAGATTTTTAATTAAAATTTTTAGGTATGGGGTGGGCAGGTTTAAATCAAACCCCCAGCAGTGAAAAGTTTATCAAAATACCCCTCCTTTAAGTTTAGAATATTTGAAATTATATAAAAACATTTGAACTTTTATATATATTGTAATTGATTATTAGAGTTCATAATATGTATTTTATTTAATCTTGAATATAAAAGAATCATGTGATATACTGGGGCAGGTAGAATTGGAGTCGGAAGAGTTTTTCTTTCTTGGGGGTCGGATTCTGGTGTTAAAGTTTCTTAAAAAATCGGATTTGGGGCAGAGTCAAGGAAGAAGATATACAAGTCAGATAAATGTCTGGCCAAGCAAAAAACCACCCCACCCCACTCAAGTGTTATCCCTAGTTCCCTACTGTCTTGTGAGGGAGAAATTTTAGTACGTTTCTTTTCCCTTGTTATTTAATCAGCCATCAAAGTTTATGTTTAGGATGTTAGCCAAAAACATCATGATTTTCCTACTTCGACAAAATGTCAAATGCAGATTACAAAGAAGTTACTAAAGCTTCCAGCATAACAAACTAAATGATCAGAATATAGGAAAAAGTTAAAAAAGCCACAATACAATTTTCACATACTCTTGTTTAAACATTGATGAGATAAAAAAATTAAGATGAAGTAGAAGCAGATAAATACCTTCTAGATTCCTCTTCTCGGCGCTTGGCATCTAACTCCTTACTAGGTGGATACTTCGGCAAACTAGATGGATCACATGGAAGAGGCTGTGTTGTAAAGAACTGAAAGAGAAACTTTGTAGTTATAAAAATTACCAAAATGAAATATTGTCAACAAAAAAATTGTTAAAATGACAAGAAATAAGGATGAAAAGGTAGGATAATCATAGGCAACCAACACACTTGACATTCTAATGAATAACTACCCAGCAGGACCAAGACACAAGCTGTGCAGTAACAATTTCATAGTTGGCATATCGAACATGGTATTTCTCAAGTACGAGAAAGAGCTGATGAGTTCCAATGAACGAAACAAACTGGGTAATTATAAAGATGCAACTGATAACATCAAGGGCATTGAATCTGCAAAGAAAGGCTTCTTTCTTACTATAAACAAGAATTTCTTTCCATTCTTAGCAAGTTAACCAAAATGCACATTTGAAATTCCCAACCATGAGTCCATGACAGTGTGTTATGAATCAAATAATTAGCTGACCCTCAGTTTTGGTTTGTTAAATACTTGTTCCAAGTTTATTATATAATTGTAGATGGCACTAGCTTACGGGTATGTGAAGTGAAATGAAATGAACTAAATGTACAATCTCCTCCAATTCTCTCATTTCTTCTCCAAAATCCCTATCCCTTTGCTCTTCCCTTCTTTTTTCCTTCTTGCTCACTTTTTCTCATCTATTATCGTGGCTGCTAACTAATTCCATACGGGCCTGCATCTGAATAAGAACACTCATGAAGATTATGAATGATATAATGTCAGAACACAGTTCAAGCCAACAAAATAGGGGTTAAGATTTAGGAGGTTTCCTTTCTCTTCTTGCTTGTGTAAGAAAAGTCACCAACTTAAATAGTTCTCAAGGAAATCAGTTGGACTAACAAAATCAGTTGCACCAACAGACAGATTGATCCCCAAAAGAAGACAACGTAAGGCAACAAGTAACAACTAAAAGAGATCTGATGATGAAAATGCACAACTTAGAGGAAGAGCATATTAACTTTACCTCACTCTGAAGTGCTGAAGAAGCAGTTCCACGATACTCGGGCTCTATTGCAAGAAGAACCTCCAAAAGGACCAAAGCAGAAGCAGGAAAGTCCTTGAATGTCTCAGAAACACAACGTTTATAAGGACGCTGAGGCTTAAATATGGTTGCATGTGGCAATTTTGATCTCTTCCAATAATCTTCAGGAGGTGATCCGCAGAGTTTGAAGATTTTATGCAGCTGTTCAACCTAAAAAAGGATAAATGACGAATTGTTGTACACCAAAAATTAAACTACAAGGCTCAACCAAGTGTACTGCTATGAGTAAATTTCACATAATAATTAATAACTTGTAGCTCAGATCCAGAGTACACACTCATTGCACAATCATGCCATTATAATGGCAATTATATGGATAAACGTTGAATAACTTGTAGCAATGCATCATTTAAACCTTGGTCCAATGAATTATCAACTAAATTAGATGAGTTCTGTCAGTTATATAGAATACATCTACATCAGCAACAGCCCAATCCGCCTTAAAAGTAAACACAGACCCAACACAAACACAAAATCAGCAATAATTATATGCGTTGACAGCCCAAAAAATGATATAAGTACCTCAGTTCTTCCAGACATGATAGGCTTCCCAGTAAATAATTCAGCAAGTATGCAACCAGAACTCCACAGATCAACAGCAACTCCATAGTTTGTAGAACCAAGCAAAAGCTCAGGAGGGCGGTACCACAAGGTTACTACACGACTTGTTAGAGGTTGCTTCTGATCTGGATGGAAAAATGTTGCCAGTCCGAAATCACCAATCTTGAGGTTTCCATTACAGTCTATCAAGAGATTTGAGCCCTTGATGTCACGGTGCAAAACACCACGACTATGGCAATGGTCAAGTCCTCGGAGCAGCTGTTGCATGTAACACTTGATCTGCAAAGTTACACATAAAATTCAGCACTTGAACACCCTAACAGCAACAACTAAGTCCCTTGTCTTTCATTTGAGAAAAAAATAAAAGACTAAATATAATTCTTCACCATCAAATATAACACCGGTATAATGAAAGGTTACAACTTTGGCAAAAAAAAATTGCTTCCTCCTGTACAAGCAGTTAATAACTAAAGGAGTTTCCACAAAATTTGTTTTCCTTTTTGAGTCGTAAATTGTAACGAATTTTGCTACAGGCACAATATGTTCAATCAAAATACAATGAAAAGCCGCTCACAGTTCACAATGTCACAGACTTCTTATGAAATTGTTTTCTTCCCCACCATGCTTATACTCCTTTGAAGTCCAAAAAAAATGTACGATCAAAAATTTTATGCTGATCTAAACAACATTAATCAAATAAATATTGTTGATATGAATATACCTGAGCTTTAGTGAAATTAACCTCAGGTGCTGCTAAAAGCCCTGCAAGATCATGCTCCATGTATTCAAATATAAGGTATATGCTTCCAGATGTCCTGGAAGTAATTAGACCTTCAATCTTCATGACATTAGGATGATCAAGCCGGCGCAAGATGATAATTTCTCTTGCCATGAAACAAACACTTTCAGGGTCCATATTAACAAATCGAACTTTCTTCAAGGCAACCAACTTATTTGATTCAAGGTCACGAGCTTTGTACACACTGCTGTAAGTTCCTTGACCAATCTACATTATTTGCAGGACAGTTAACTATATTTACTGAAAGAGGAAAATTAGTATAACATAAAGGATTACATCAATAAAAAGTAGCTAAATTCCCCTTACAGATTGCCATAATTTGTATCAAGATGCACATTAACAAAATAGATTCTCATTTGTCTGCAACATGGTAGCTAGTTTATGTATTATATATTTCAAATTAGATATGCATGAGAAAAACAAAAATTTCAGGAAAGGGCAGAATACAAGAATCAAAACTATAAATAAGCAATAAAAGATAAAGATATTGAGCAGACCTTCTCAAACTTTTCAAATGACTCTGCCTTTCGAGGTATCCATCCATTGATAGCTTCCCCAGCTACAGCTGCTATCCAAGAAGGCCAACCAGCGACCACCTGTGCACCTCTCTCGCCACCAGTTGCATTCATGATCCTGGACATCCCCGGCTTCCCTTGTCCACCCCTCGCCTCGGACTCCATTGTTGAATGCATTTGCAGCTGGGATGGGGTCCTCTTAGACCTCTCTACAGCAACCAACTCTGCCTTCTTTTCCTCATCTTCGGAAGAGGGTGAAGGCAATGAGACGGCACTGTTGTTTGGCTGCTGATCTGAGATCAACCGTGCTGTGGCATCTGTCTCACCCACCACATTTTCCCTTTTAAAGGAAACAGATAGCTTTTTCGAGGGTTTTCTCGATTTCTTGGGGGCCTTGTCCCTTTTGCCATGATTGTTTTCAACATAATCATCTGCTCCACCACCTTTCGAGCAAGCGCAACCCATAATTCAGAGCTCCTATTGTTCTTCCAATCAGAAACTGCCTCATTCAATGTACTCCTCTTTGTTATTATCAGATTCGATTATCCTCGAAGAAAATGTGTCCCAATTTTCTCTAGTGAATTAGCAAGACCCAAATCCAAAATCAAAAGGATATCCCAAAGAGAATGCTAAATTTGATAGATCTCAAAAGGCTTATGGTACAATCAACAAAAACCCAGATCCCCAAGTTAAAAAAAAACGCAAAAAATCAAGAAAATGGATCAAAATGAGATTTTCAAGAACCAAATTACAGGACACAAAAAGGCAGCTTTGCTCCAAAAAAAAAAAAACTATTAAGATGAAAATGCATATAAACTTAAGAAACAATGAAAAGAAAATTTAAGTAAATGCGTCATACCAGTAAATAGAAATTTGAAAAAACACTAGTTTTTTTAGAAGAATGCAAAATGTTTAGAAGTTCTTGCAAAAGAAGGGAGAAAAATACGGATCTTCCAAGCACCCCTAAGATTACGAATAGCCTTTGAAAAATAGTATAATTCTCTGTTCCTTTCCCCCCCTCTTTTCACAACTTGAACAAAATCAGATTTATATTTATTTATATTCTAAAGACTAGAAAGAATGAACAATAATGAAAAGAAGATAAATGAATGTAATTACAGTGTTTTGAAACGGGAAGATGAAAAGAAGAATGGAAGTTTTTGCTGCGAACCTTCGTGTTTGGTTGAGAAGAAAATTAGAAATAAAAACAAAAGGGAATGTTAACGGTGGAAGGAGGAGGAAAGGTGGGGGAGAGGGAGAGTGGAGATTGAACGCTCCGCCCGCACGGGTGGGTAGAGAGAGAAGGTGGTGCAACGTGGCGTTTAGTGAGAAGGCAGTGGGACTCGGAGAATACAAACAATCAGAAATATCCTGGCTGACAGCGACGTGACTTTTGGGAAATTCTAAAATAAGAAGAGTTAGGGTGAGACTAAAAAGTATGGTGGGTTTATATAAATTTTTATTATTTTATAAAAATTTATGTAATTTTATAAATATTAATAACTTATATAAATTTTTATCTAATACTCCCTCTGTTTCATAAGTTTAGTATTAACTTTTTAAAGTTAAAATTTTAAAATTTTGATCATAATTATTTTAAAAATTTTAATTTATTAAGTTTTATAAAATATATATTTTTAAACTACTTGATTAGAGGTTTCTAAAATATTTTTTATATTTTTATCAATAATAGATTTAAATTTATAATGAGTCAAAATTAAAAAAATTGACAAAAAAAATTTAATACTGGACAAATAAAGTGGAACGGAGGGAATAATAAGGATTTATATAAATTCTTATTAATTTATAAGCATTTACGTAATTATACAAATTCTTATAATAATTGGTAAAAATTTGTGTAGTTACACAATTTCTTAAAAAAAATAATGAGAATTTGTGTAGTGTCTCATTTTTCGACTCATCCTAACATCGTCTCACCCTAAAATTACTTGTGATTTTTTAAATAGATTTTCAATTATTTTGTTGGCCCATGTAATTGTCCTTCGGTTACATTTATAAAACCTTAAACCCGAATGTTATATTAGGGTCTCAAACCCAAAACTATACTTTTTTTAAAAAAAAATTAAAACCTATAATTTAAAATATATAAATAAAAGAGTAAAAATATTATAATGGAGCTCCCATTGAAATAAAAATATTTGATACGTTAGATTTGATTTATATAATTTACAAAATAAGAATTTAAAGACTCAGATACATAGGTCCTATGAATACATAACCCATTAAACTTAAGTAATGTACTCATAAAACCTTTATTTGCTAGAATTCCATGCTGGTAGTGTTCCTCGATCCTTCAATTCGATGATCAATCTACATACGAAAACAACAATTTCAAGCGCAGAGCTTGCAAAGCTTAGTGATATACATCTACTCTATTATATGTGAATTATAAACATAAATATGTAAATTAGTACAAGAAATAAGAAGAGGTAAATAAACATGTGGTGCTACCACTAGCCGCCTAAACATATATTTTCAATCGTAGCAAAACAACATACACAACCCACAAGCCTAATCACACTCGAAATCCCACCGGATCATTCGAGCGAAACACACAAAGTTATAACCATAAACTTAGAGTGACGTATGCATCCACGTAACAAATGGGATCTTACGCTCCGAGTGAGGTCTATGTTCACATAGCATCGATATCCTACACTCATAGGGATAAGGCTCGTATCCACATAACATCAAGATCCTATATCTATATTTTTTATCTCTCATCAAGAAAATTCTAATGTGGCCTGTGTCTACTTGCATAAGGATCCTACATTCAAAAATCTTTAATGTTGGTGTTGCAAAACTTTATCTCAAGGTATCTGAATCCTACCAAACAAATATTCGACTAAGTGATATCCTATCTACACAACAAGAATCTCACTTCAACATGGCACATAACATTGACACAGAAGTCATATCACACATAGATCTAACATAGTTACCATAACATTATGATTTCTATTAATTAATATGTCACCGTATTAAGCTTATCAATTTATTAACACATTATGAACGTGCACGTTGGCCATTCTTATTAATTTATCTCATTATTTAAGGTGACTCCATTATATAGGCATCATTTTAACATACAATAGGGACCCTAGCACCACATAACACATACTATCGATCGATCCATCTATAATCATCATGGGTTATTATCTCAAGATCATGGGTTATTATCTCAAGTAATCACCTAATATTTACCAAGTTATTATCCATTAAGAAAGTATGCTTTAATTATCTCATTAAATCCTTAGTGACCCGTATTATCTTATTAATTAAGAAATAAATTAATTCATTAATAATATGTATTTACCTTTATCTTTAAGTTTAATCGATATTTTAGACTATTAAGCTGAGCAAGCATCGATAATCGAATATGAGTATCGATATGATATCCCTAATTAGTAGTATTCATATGCATACTGCTACTAATTAGCTTACTAGAAATTCTGAACTTCCACAAGTATTGATTTGATTCCACCTGTACCGATATGACCCCCAATCGCTTATCGATATGGAAAAAGATCATATAACACCCAATTTACGGGTTCACATAATTTCTATAAATTGTGATGTTATAACGCTTATTCAATTCCTAAAGCTTATGAATATCATTTAAGTACATTGTTAGCGTAGTTAATTAATTATTACTACTTATCAACTTTTTACCCACTTAATCGAATATAATTTTTAGATTTATGGACATTTAAATGAGTATTTATCGATATTACCCCATAAATATAAATTCCATTAAAACAAGTTAATCTTTTCGAACAAGTATAATAATCATCACAATTTATCAATCAAAACAATTAATCAATATTAATTACACGGGCATCTCAAATGACCCTACACAGTCTCTAAAGCTGTAACACCCTAAAATCGGGTTAGTGGAACAATTCGAATAGATTCGTGAATTTAATTAAACCATATGATATTTGATTTAGAATAAAGGGACTTAATTGAAATAAAAGAAAAATAAAAAGGGACTAATGCAAGGTGACTGTTGCGTGTAAAAGGGTTGCGCAATTTGTGAAAGTGAACACGTCGCAAGTAATAAAGTGATCAATATCGAGTATCGTCTCCATAGGGATTGGTATACTTAATATGTTCCCTTTGTTCTTCTCGCTCTGCAAAAGAAACAAAGTAAAAACACAGATTAATTGGTTGCCTTGAAAATAACTTGAATAATAAAGAGAAATAAAATCAATTTAAGAGAATGGGCAGGATCCAGTTATGTCGTATTGTGGATTCAATTGACTTGTTTCTGTTCAATGCAACTACATTACACTGCCTCGGCAGTGCTGCAGTCCTACTGCCTCGATAGTGAAGGGTATGTCCGCCGCGGGAATCCCTTGCTCTTTGGTGGACTTATCAAGGTTCGGCAAAGTGTCCTTGGATGACCCCGCTTATCCCTACGTCAAAGTACTATTGATGACTAGTCCTTGATGATACCTCTCGGCGTGAATCAACTATAACCACCAACCAATCTCACACTTGCTTGTCCTCAAGCAATGCAAACCATCAAATTGCCATACCTTATTCTCTATTTTTTCTCTATTCTCCCTACCATAGCCATGCCTATTCTGAGTCTTAACCTTTCGGCTACCCAAGGACTTACCCGGAATCGAGCTATAAGATTTTGTGAGTGTGTGATTTCTTGTGGACAAGTTTGATTAAAGGCTTTCTTAGACAAACTTTAAGTTCAAGACAAATAGATTTGGGATTAATGTTCTCTTCTTATAACAACAACTACTTGAGCTAATTTCGGGCACCTCAAGGATTGTGTTTCATAATCAAGATCTTTTTCTTTTTTTTAAGCATACTAAAGCCAATTTCGGGCACCTTTAGCATGAAGAATAGTGAGTCTTAGAGCCGGTAATAGGCACCTCTAGTCATTATTCCAAAAATCTAAGCCTTTATCACCTAAGTTCATTAAAAGAATTCCTATAATCAAACATGTCTCAAAAGTGTTTTTAGAGTCAATCCTATAGTAAGCTTCTAAGTTTTAGTCCTTCAGCATCCGAAGGTTTATCCTTCTAAACAGGACCTAGCCATGGTAAGGAGAAAGATTTATATAGCCCAAGGAGAATAAACTAGGCAATAATGATGTGAAACAGTGCAAAAGTATAGACAACAATTCAAATAGGGTGGTAGACGGAAAAGATTTCAAAATAAATTTAAATTGCTTCCTTTCATGGAAGGGCCACAACAATGGGTTGCCTAGGCAGTGAATCTACACCCCAAACTTGAACTGAGCATTGTCCCTAATGCTTAAATATATGCAGAAGACAGGAAACAAACATGAAGATTTATCAAGGAAAAAATAAAAACAACATAGAGATATAAAAGGATTAAAAATCCTCCGAAGAACTGCTGCGGATGACAAGTTTCCTTGTCTTGTTGCTGACAGTTTAAGTTTTGATCCCTGTGCTGGGGATTGCTGAGTCTTGGCTGTTAAAGGTGGTTGGATTCTAGTAGGTGGCGTCCTTTGCAATGGGGTATTGACTTCTTCTCCTTCCTCCTCGTTTCCAATTTCTTCGGTGGCCATTATTTTTGTCCTGCTCGCATCTTCAGCTTCTATGTCATCTTTTAGGGCGGGTTGAGTGCTGGGCCCGACAGTGAAGTGAGTCTGTTGCATGAAAGAGTCCATCTCCGACGAGAAACTCCTAATGATTACAGGAGAGCCTGTTGCTCTCCTCTTGGATGGCCTTCTGCTGGCAGATGATGTCACAGCAGGTTCTTGTTGCGAAAATGGGCCCGGTGCAGGGAACGGTTGCTGTAACCCCCTTAGCCTGGCCTAGAAGGAACCGACACTAACGGGTTACACGGGGAATATCGAACCAAACCCGCAAAGGTCCGATTCGATAAACAACCCTGAAAACCGATATATTTTTTTCTTAACTAGATGAATAATTAAGTTCCTATGTGTGTCAAGGTCATGCATAACGAAAATGGAAATATTCGATTCGCAATTGATCATTCAACTCGCATATAAAACATAAAGACCAAAACGCAAATAACTTTAATTCCAATAATAAACCGAAAATTCAATCTACCATAATTCAATTAAACATGCATAGCATTCTCACAATAAAATTCAGATCAATCTGAGCATTATAGCATCATCAATTTCATGTTTCAATGATTAAAGACCTATTTGTAAAGTGTCGTGTGTCAAAAGTGCGCAATTGGTGCAAGTGGACACATCGCAAGTAATAAAGTGATAAGTATTATCGTGTATCGTCTCCATAGGGATTGGTATACTTAATATGCCTTCTTCGTCTTCTTGTTCTGTAAAAAGGAATAAAATAAAAGCACAAGTAAATTGGGTTGGATGAAACTAAATAAATTGAAATAAAGAAAACTAAGACTAAGGATGAGATCTGATTAATAGAGAGAGAGGTCAGGATCCAGTTGCGTTGTATTGTAGATTTGATTGACTTGTCTCTGTCCAATGCAATTGTATATCACTGCCTCGGCAGCACTGCAGATTACTTGTCTTCCGCGGCAATCCCTTGCTCGTGGTTGGACTTTACCAAAGTTCGGCAATGTATCCTTGGATGACTCCGCTTATCCCTAAGTCGAAGTACTGTTGATGACTAGTCCTTAATGATACCTCTTGGCGTGAATCAATTATACTCACCAACCAATCTCACACTTCTCTTAGCCGCTGAAACTCTTAACCTATCCCTAGGCCGAGTTAGTATTTCGCGATTGAAACATCGTACTTACCCCTTTCGTGAATCTAACTCTCCCGAGTCTAGATAAATGGATTACTTACAAACTTCTCACCCGAGCTTGAATGCAAGAACAAAGAATGGCAAAGGATAAGCAAACCTCGATAGTTTTATTGCATGGAAACAAAGAACAAAGTACAATCTCCTCTCACAAATACTTAACAACCTTCACCTAAACCCTAAGAAAGCTTAGAACATAATTTGAGAGAAAGAAAACATTGAGTCTTAGGGTGAACTCTCTATGAATCGGCTCTCCTATTCCCTTAGACGGCTAGGTCTTATATAGGCTTGGCCTAGGGCAAACCTTTTCTAAGTAGAATATAACTTGGAGTAGGGAACAAGTCATGTACATAAATAAAATATTTCCAAGTTTATTTCAACTAAGAGGCTTTCCCGTGTGGCCTTGTCTTGGGCTTTTCCTCGTGCTAACCAGATCCGATCCATGTGTTTTATGTCCAGAAATGTCCCTTGAATTTTTCTCTTCCGATCGCCTACAGTATTGCTTCCTGGCTCTCAGCTGCTGCCTCGGCATCAGGTCTTGCCTCGACCATGTTGCTGCCGCGGCAATAGTTTATCCTGCACAGATGTAAAAATGCAGTAAAACTTGCCTTTTCTGTAAATATCATCTTTATAAGCATAACTTCTAAATATATCACATTAAGTATATGCATTGGTCCGAGTGGGTGTAAATTTAGTGATTAATGCCCATAAAAGGTGTAAAAAGTGATAGTGATTTGAGCACTTATCATAAAGCTCACAACTTATAGGGACTTTAACCAACACAAATTAAACTATACGAAACTAAGTTGACATCATGCATCACAGTGATATTACATCTCAAAATATTATTCTTTGCATCTATACTCGATTGCGGAAGTATATTCGACTCAGCACAAACTTCCAACACTTTAAATTCTTCCTTTTTGGTCATGGGTATCAATACCTTTAATACTGGTATTGATACCTTGACGATGGCTAGCCAAATAATTCATTTGAAGGCTTGTGGTATCGATAATACCTTGGATGGTATCGATACTCCAGAGTCTAGTGGCATAATTGCATCGAACCATGCTTCGGTACTAGCCCCAAAATAAGCCTTGGGTATCGATACCCTCACCAGAGGTATCGATACCCCCTGTGTAATTAACAAAAGCCGAACATTTTAAAAGAGTTCCATCCACTTAAACACAACCATCAGTCACCCTAAGCTACATGCATGATATCCAATCATAAAGGACAATTTTAAGCAAACATTTATCAACATCTAAGACCCCAAAATTATCTATAGGCATGCTTCCTATGTTATGATCAAAAACAAGAATATTCATGCATGTACATGCTTCAAACAATTCAAAACAATATCACAATTCATCAAACCACAATCAATGCAATATAAGGTCATATTACAAGTCATTAACCAACGCAAAACACACTCTCATAAGGGATTGGTTTACACATTGTCGAGCCCCTATTTATTTTCCAAATCATACCAAAAATGTGAGTTCTTTTCCCCTTGGTTCTCTTGCTCCAAATGCAGCCCCAAATGTCTCTATTTTTCTGCAAAGATGAAAAGAGAGCTTAAGCAAAACATGCTTAGTGAGGAAGCTCTAAACAAGATCATCAATGCATCAAATTAAAACCATAATTAAAAACCATAACTTGTAATGCCTTTCTAAAACCAAGCATGCTTAACAAATCATGTTCATGTTCATAATACCAAAAACCTTTCCTTGAGTATGCATGGCATTATCAATTCATTTCATAAATAATGCGCAATGTTCCAAATTATTCCATGTATGTATATTGGCTTTCTAGTGATCACTTAATGTGAACTGTTGCGTGTATAAATAGCGCAAATTGTGCAGTGTACACGTCGCAAGTAATAAGTGATAAGTATTTATCGGATTATTGTCTCCACAGGGATTGGTATACTTAATATGTCTTCTTTGATATTCTTGTCCTGTAAAAGAAATAAAATAAAAACAAAGGTAAATGGGTGGATGAAACTAATTAAATTGAAATAAAACAACTAAGTAAAAAAATGAGATTTGATTAATAGAAAGAGAGGTCAGGATCCAGTTGTGTTGTATTGTGGATTTGGTTGACTTGTCTTTGTCCAATGCAATTGTATATCACTGCCTCGGCAGCACTGCAGATTACTGCCTTGGCAGCAACGATACTGTCCGCCGCGGCAATAGTTTATCCTGCACAGACGTAAAAATGCAGTAAAACTTGCCTTTTCTGTAAATATTGTCTTTATAAGCATAACTTCTAAGTATATCACATTAAGTATATGCTTTGGTTCGAGTGGGTGTAAATTTAGTGATTAATGCCCATAAAAGGTGTAAAAAGTGATAGTGAGTTGAGCACTTATCAAACCCCCAAACTTGAACTATTGCTTGTCCTCAAGCAATGCAAACCGTCAATTTGCCAAACTCTATTCTCTCTTGGTCTTACGTTTCCATCTATTCTCCCCACCATAACTATGTCTATTCTTTTAGACTTAACCTTTCGGCCACCCAAGGGTTTACCTAGAAACAAACTATAAGATTTGGTGAGTGTGTGCGTTTTTGTGTACAAGTTTGATTTAAGGCTTTCTTTGATAAACTCTAAGTTCAAGACAAGTAGAATTGGGTTTAAGTGTTCTCTTCTTTTCTAAACAACCAATTCTTGAGCCAATTTCGGGCACCTCAAGGATTGTGTTTTTCTCATCACTAATTTCTTCTTTCTTTTTGATATTCCTCATAGCATACTAGAGCCAATTTCGGGCACCTCTAGCATGAAGAAGAGTACTTCCTAGATCCGGTGATAGGCACCTCTAGTTACTTTCCCAATCATCTAAGTCTTTATCACCTAAGTTCATTAAAAGAATTCCTATAATCCAACAAGTCCCAAAAGTGTTTAAAAATTCATCTTATAATAAGCTTCTAAGTTTTCATCCGTAAGTATCCTAAGGTTAAACCTTCTTAACAGGACCTAATCATGATAAGGAGAAAGATTTCTATAGCCTTAAAGAATAAACTAAGGCAATATTGATGATAAGCAGTGCAAAAGTATATGCAATTGATTCAAGATTTAAAGGGAAATTGGTATATTGCCATTAAATCTGTCCTTTATTAGCAATAATCGAGTGGGAAATTGGTATAAAGAATAGGACTTAAATACTCCTTTTTCTTGGCAGGGCCTCGGCAGTAGATTGCTTCCTTGGCAGTGACTCTACACCCCCAAACTCGAACCAAGCATTGTCCTCAATGCTTTATATTAGAAGAATATGGTGGGCAACAAAAATATGAAAGAAATAAGCAACATATCAAGAAACAAACAGCAAATAAAATTGAATATATGAAAAATTTAAAGGGACTCCGAAGAGCTGCTTGTAACAATTTTTCTTAGGGGTCGTGCTGCTGATTGCTTCGTTCTTGGTGAGGGCGATGGCTGAGCTTTTGCTTGCCGGAGCGGTTGGACTCTTGTGGGTTGTCTTTTGCAATGGAGCGTCTACTTCGTTTCTGTGCTTATTGTCAAAAACAAAATATAATCAATAAGTAAATATTAAATATCCTAAAATAAAAGAGAAATTAAAACTATTCCTAAAAATTGCAGTAAAATGAAATCGAAGATCGAAACATTAAGTCTCCATAGGAGTGCGTGCAAATGCATCTCCTAAGGTGATGGTCTCCATTGCCTTTATGTCATGTGGCCCAGAATAGTGCTTCAAACGTTGGCCATTCACTTTGAATTCATGCCCATCCTTTAGTGATTTGATCGTTACTGCTCCATGTGGGAAAACTCGAACAACTTCAAATGGGCCTGACCATCTGGATTTGAGTTTTCCTGGAAACAGTTTGAGCCTGGAGTTGAAAAGAAGAACGTGCTGCCCCGGCAGGAACTGCCTAGGCAATAACTTACGGTCATGCCATCTTTTAGTTTTCTCTTTATAGATCTTGGCATTCTCATAGGCTGTTGTTCGGAATTCTTCTATCTCATTAAGGTCTAGCAGTCTTTTCTGGCCAGCTTTTTCCCAATCCATGTTTAAATTCTTTACTGCCTAGTAGGCTTTATGCTCAATTTCTACAGGTAAGTGGCAAGCTTTCCCAAATACAAGCCTATATGGAGATGTTCCCAATGGGGTTTTGAAGGCTGTCCTATAGGCCCATAAAGCATCGTCTAGACGATAAGACCAATCCTTTCGAGATGGATTTACCACCTTTTCAAGGATCTGTTTTAATTCCTTGTTTGATATTTCAGCTTGTCCATTTGTCTGTGGGTGGTAGGCTGTAGCATGTCTGTGGGTGATGTCGAGTTTCTTTAGTGCCGCGGCAATGAGTCTGTTATCAAAGTGTTTACCTTCATCACTTATTATTGCTCTAGGGATTCCAAATCTTGTAAAAATATTTTTCTTGAGAAATTTTTGAACTGTCTTGGAATCATTGTGAGGTGTGGAAATTGCTTCGACCCACTTTGATACGTAATCCACTGCTACTAAGATGTAGAGATTGCCTTGGGATGATGGGAATGGTCCCATGAAATCTATGCCCCAAACATCAAACAGTTCAACTTCCAATATGGGTTTTAATGGCATCTCATGCCATCTCGAGATATTGCCCGTGCGTTGGCATCGGTCACAGTTCTTGTAATAGTCGTGGGCATCTTTGTAGAGTGTGGGCGAATAGAGGCCTGATTGGAGCACCTTTGCTGCTGTTCTGTTTCCTCCAAAATGCCCACCGCAAGGTGAATCATGACAGTGCTGTAGTACTGCTTTCTGTTCTTCTTCTGGTACACATCTTCTTATAACCTGATCTGCACAATGTTTAAACAGAAGAGGTTCCTCCCATAAATAATGCTTTGCATTATGCTGAAACCTCTTCTTTTCGTTATAGTTAAGGTTATAAGGGATAATACCACTAGCTAAATAATTAACAAGATCGGCATACCAGGGGGTGGATGTTACTACAGCAAGGTCTTCTGTTAATGTTGCGGAGATGTATTCAGATAATGCTGCGGCAGTGCAGTTGTATGCTGCTGTAGTCTTTGTCTCGGCAGTATCTCTTGCAGTTGTCGCAATTTGCAATATTTGTTCATCTGGGAATGCATCTTGTATTTCTTCAATTGAGTTGTTATTTTCTTTGTTCTTCATTCTGTAGAGGTGATCAGCCACCTGATTTTCTGTACCTCTTCTATCTTTGATTTCAACATCAAATTATTGTAGAATAAGGATCCATCTAATCATTCTAGGCTTGGCATCCTTCTTTGAGAATAAGTACTTAATTGTCGAATGGTCAATGTGGACAATAACCTTTGTTTCGATAAGATATGATCGGAATTTGTCAAAAGCAAATACTACTGCTAGTAATTCTTTTTCTGTTGTGGTGTAATTGATTTAGGCATCATTAAGCGTTTTACTAGCATAGTAGATCACATGGAACAGGTTGTTCTTTCTCTGCCCAAGTGCTGCCCCGACAGCATGATCACTAGCGTCATACATCAATTCAAATGGCAAGGACCAATCTGGTGGGATCATTATTGGTGCAGTGATCATCTTCTCCTTGAGAGCTTCGAATGCTTCATTGCATTCCTTATTGAATTCGAATTTCCTATCTTGTTCAAGCAAGTTGTAAAGAGGTTTAGAAATTTTGGAAAAATTAGAAATAAACCTTCTATAAAAACCTGCATGGCCCAAGAAGCTTCGAACTCCTTTCACAGAAATTGGTGGAGATAAATTCTTTATCACATCAATCTTAGCTTTGTCAACTTCGATTCCTTGTGATGATATTTTATGGCCCAATACTATGCCTTCATTTACCATAAAGTGGCATTTTTCCCAGTTTAGGACTAGATTGGATTCCTCACATCTTTGCAGCACTTTTTCTAGATTGTCGAGGCAGTGATTAAAGCTATCTCCAAAGACTGAAAAATCATCCATGAATATCTCTAGGAAGTCCTCTATCATGTCAGAAAAAATTGCCATCATGCATCTCTGAAAGGTTATCGGGGCATTGCAAAGGCCGAACGACATCCTTCTAAATGCATAAGTTCCATATGGGCAGGTGAAGGTGGTTTTTGCCTGGTCTTCTGGATCAATGGAAATTTGATTGTATCCTGAATAACCATGAAGAAAACAGTAATAAGGTTTACCAGCAAGTCTATCAAGCATTTCATCAATAAATGGTAAAGGAAAGTGATCCTTCTTTGTTGCCTTATTCAACTTGCGATAATCCATACAAACCCTTCTACCGGTCACAGTCCTGGTTGGGATTAGTTCGTTGTTCTCGTTGGTTATGATAGTCATACCACCTTTCTTAGGTACACATTGCACCGGGCTTACCCATGCACTGTCAGAGATGGGATAGATAATTCCTGCATCAAGCCACTTGATTATTTCCTTACGTACTACCTCCTTCATAGCGTGGTTAAGTCTCCTTTGAGCTTCAACAGTGGGTTTATGGTCTTCTTCTAAAAGGATTTTATGCATATATACTGCTGGGCTTATTCCCTTCAAATCATCAATTGACCACCCAATTGCTTTTTTGTGCTGTCACAACATCGCTATTAGGGTTTGTTCCTGTTCTCATAGCAACTTAGAAGAAATAATTACAGGGATCGTGTGGTTGTCTCCCAAATAAGCATATTTTAGTTTTTCCGGTAAGGGTTTTAACTCCGTGACCAGTGGTTCTTTACTTACAGATTGTTCATTCTTACCTGTATAATCTAACGGTTCAAAGTACTTACCTGGAAGGTGTGTTGTCCAGTTAGATTCCTCATTCTCTGCTGTTTCAACACTGTTCAAAGTACTGCTGTAACAGTCATCTGTATTACTGCCGAGGCATACCTGTGATGTGTCATTAAGATCACTGACGAGGCAGTGGGTGCTGAAACAAGGTATTATACGATCTTCATCCGTATTATACAACATCTGACATTCTTCTTCTGGCTCATCATGCCTTTTCATCAATTGAAACACATTTAGTTTGACTTGTTGATCATTAATTCTCATTGTCAATTCTCCTTTTTCCACATCAATTAAGGTGCGTCCAGTTGCAAGGAAAGGTCTCCCCAATATGATCGGTGCATTATCATCTGCTTCACAATCAAGGACAAGAAAATCAGCGGGAAAATTAAATTTATCAACTCTTACCAGTATGTCCTCGATTTTGCCTTAGGGTTGCACATATGATCGATCCGCAAGTTGGAGCATAACTGTTGTAGGTTTTGCCCTTCCTATTCCAAGCTTTTGGAAGACATATTTGGGCATTAGATTGATACTTGCTCCAAGGTCGCATAGGGCCTTACATGCATAGTTGTTACCTATTGCACAAGGTATGATAAAGCATCCAGGATCCTTCAATTTTGGTGGCATGCGATTGTGTAGCATTGCCATGCATCCTTCGGTAGCAGCCACTGTTTCGAACTCACCTAGTCTTTTTCTCTTAGACACAATGTCTTTTAAGAACTTGGCATAATTAGGTATTTGTTCAATTGTCTCTACGAATGGTAAGTTGATGTGGACTTGCTTTAAAATATTAAGAAATTTCTTGAATTGATGGTCTTGTTTTTTCTTTTTCAATCTTAGTGGGAAAGGTGGTGGTGGTCTCATCTCATCTAGAGTTTCTTTAGTTTGGAATTTAATACCTGGCACCCCTAGAGTTGTAGCTGTCTCGGCAGACAGATCAGGAGCTGTAGTGCTTTCTGCCGGGGCAGTGCTATCAGGGTCAGTTTTTTCAGCCTCCTCTTTTGCTGGGTCTGATGCTAGAACTTCCGTCTTTTCCTTCAGCTGTAGACCACTCCTGATAGTGATTGCTTTACACTATTCATGGCCCATTACCTTAGCAACTTCAGTATTGCTAGGTAGTCCTCCTTGTGGTCTAGTGTTTATATTTTGAGCAAACTGCCCAACCTGAGTTTCCAATGCCTTAATTGTTGCCTCTTGGTTTTGCAACCTCATCTCAGTCCTGTTTATAAATGCATATGTTCTTTTGATGAAGTTGTTATTCTCTGCCATGTATGACTCAGTTTTCATCATGAATGCTTTCAGAGAATTTTCCAAGGAACTTACAGATTGCTGTTGGACCTGCTGCTGCGGCAGATGTTGCATTGGTTGCTGGAATCCTGAGAGTTGGGTGGTTGGGTTTAAGGTATTGTTAGGATTACTCCATGATAGGTTCGGATGCCTCTTCCATGAGGGATTTTATGTGTTGGACATCATATTGGTTCGGTTATAGTTTCCAACATACATATCGGTTTCTTGATTCATACAATCAGATAAAATGTGGTTACCTCCACATAAATCACAAAAAGAATCAATCACCTTAACCTCACGGGTATTTTGTTGTAGTTGCAAATTTTGCACCATCTTGGTAAGAGAGGCTAATTGTGCTACCACTGAATTTGATGTGTCTAACTCATTCACCATGGCTTGGCGTCTTACTCCTCCTCGCCTAGATGTAGGGAATTGAAAATCGTTCTTTGCGAGTTTGTTTAATATCTCAATAGCTTCCTCAGGTGCCTTATCAAGGAGTGTTTCATTTGCCGAGGCATCTAACATCATCCTTGTCGGGGCATTCGTGGCATCATAGAACATGGTTACTTGTGTCCATAGGGGAAATACATGTAAAGGACACTTGTGCAATAACTCTCTGTAGCGCTCCCATGCCTCGTACATCAGTTCGTCATCTGCCTGTCGAAAAGAAGTGATTTCATTACGAATTCGATCATATAAATTTGTAGGATTAAAGCGTGTAATAAAATCACGACAGAGTTCACTCCAAGATCCAATAGATCCTGCTGGAATGCTATTTAACCAGGCTTTTGCCCTATCCCTCAGTGAATAGGGGAATAACTTCAATCTCAAGACATCTTCATGGACTCCTTGGATTTTGAAGGAATTGTATATCTCCATGAAGGACTTGAGGTGCTGCCTTGCATCTTCAGTTATAGACCCACCAAACTGTCCAATAGTGTTAAGCATATTGAACATGACAGGTTTTAGCTCAAAGTGGACTGCTTCTATTTTCGGTGTAACGACTCCTGGGTTTAATCCATTTAAGTCCTCCTCCAATAAGTCTCTGACAGTGAGCTGCCACGGCCCTGGTGGCGGCGGAAGACCTCCATTGCCGGCAGGTAAGTTTTGTCCTGCCGGATGATCTGCCATAGCTTCTTGGATCTGTCTTCTCAACCTTTGCCGTGTACGTTCGATCTCTGGGTCTAACTCGTACAAAGGGTTGGTTGGGTTGGCCCTAGTCATACACCAAGAAAAACCAAAGTAAAATAAAAATAAAATAAAGAAACAAGAAAATAAAGAAAACAAAATTTAGTTGCCAATCCCCGGCAATGGCGCCAAAAACTTGTTGCGTGTATAAATAGCGTAAATTGTGCAGTGTACACGTCGGAAGTAATAAGTGATAAGTATTTATCGGATTATCGTCTCCACATGGATTGGTATACTTAATATGTCTTCTTTGATATTCTTGTCTTGTAAAAGAAATAAAATAAAAACACAGGTAAATTGGGTTTGGATGAAACTAATTAAATTGAAATAAAACAACTAAGTAAAAGAATGAGATTTGATTAATAGAGAGAGGTCAGGATCCAGTTGCGTTGTATTGTGGATTTGATTGACTTGTCTCTGTTTAATGCAATTGTATATCACTGTCTCGGCAGCACTGCAGATTACTGCCTTGGCAGCGACGATACTGTCTGCCGCGACAATAGTTTATCCTGCACAGATGTAAAAATGCAGTAAAACTTGCCTTTTCTGTAAATATTGTCTTTATAAGCATAACTTCTAAATATATCACATTAAGTATATGCTTTGGTCCGAGTGGGTGTAAATTTAGTGATTAATGCCCATAAAAGGTGTAAAAAGTGATAGTGAGTTGAGCACTTATCATGAACCTTAAGTTCACCGAATACACGGATCCATTGATTAGAGACCTTTAGTCTCGTCATAACACAAAGTCACAATTGACATGACACGAAGTCACCATTTACATGACACAAAGTCACCATTATTAGCTTTACCACGTACAATTGGACACATAGTCACCCTTGTTACGTGTAGGCGGCTCTACCACGCACGGTTGGACACAAAGTCACCCTTCTTACGTGTAGGCATTTTTCCTTTATTTCCATAATATTTATAGTGCACTCAATCCTAATGACATGTCATTTGTATTCATATCTAAAGTTAGTGTCACTAAGCCAATATCAAGTTCAAGTATGCATGCTAATTTGCTGCTCATAATGCATCCATAATGTGTTCAACAAATGAACCAAAAGTCATGCCCAATGGCACCATCATATGTAAGGCAAATAACCACATCATATTCCACTTCATTTTTCATGTTTCTATAAACCATGGATGTCTTTATAAACCATGCATTTCCAGCAATTAACACATGCATGCATCATTTCAAAATCATATTTATGCATTTCCAAAATCTCTCCAAATCATCATCATAAATGCCGTTACTGAAAATAGTCGAAACTCACAATAATGCATCAAAATCATTTACTTCACTTACTCTTGAACTATGGAAAGTTTTCACACTATTACATAGTCCCCAAAACAGAACCGAACCGTTGAGAAACAATTTTAATCCGAAATCACTGACCGACAAGCGAAACAAGCCCTCGCCGACGCTCTGACGGCAACACCAACGCACCAGCCACTTACGGACCTTCTTGCACTTCTTCTAAAACATTAAAAATAGAGAATATTCACATCATAAAATGCTCAAAATAGCAGCCACATTAAACCTCCATAAAACTATCAAAAACCTTGCCGAAAAGACCAAAAACTAAGTCGAAACTTATCCGAAACAACATCAGCCCTTAACCTTATGAATCTAACATCTAATCCACCTCAATTATGAACTAAAAACACTTTCAAACCATCCTTATACCTCCAGCAAGAGCAGAACACCTAAAACAGCCTCTAAAATAACCGAAAACCACCTTAAAACACCACCGATTGCATTATTCTGGGATTTATTTGATGTTAACTCATTACAAGACTCAATCAATCATTTAATTGACACAATATCATAATTAAATCACCCTAATTCCAGCACTAATTGAGATCCAAAAAGATTTCACCAAAAACCTCAAAAAATTCATAGATCTTGAATTAAAAACACAAAAATTAAATAGCAATTGTTGATGAGCAAGCCAATACTTGGGAACTTCAATAAAGAACCTTAGAAAAATATTAGAAATCAGAATTTTACCTTTGAGATTAACTCCACCAAAAAGATGAGAAATCCTCTCTTGATTTCCTTGAAAATGGATGTTGATTTTGCAAAATTGATGAGTAGGTTTTGTAGAGAATGAAAAGATGAGTAAAATGAAATAAATATTGTTGAAAATGAAGAATAAATCAGCTATTAATTGAAGAAATTTGGAGAAGAAGATGGAGAGAAAATGAAGAGAAAATTTGAGAGAAAAGATGAGAAAATGGGAAGTTACAAAAGAAAATGAAAATAAGCTTTTTATTAAAATTAATTAAAACATATTTGGTGGATAATATTTAATATTAAAAATAAATTGGTTTAATGGCCCTCTAAGGATTATAAGTATGGCTTACTTTCCAATTTAGTCACTAAAAATCTTAATTTTCGAAAATCGTCAATTAAATCCCTAAACTTTCCAAAATTACAATTTAGTCACTAGTACAAAATTAAGCCTAATTAAAAATCAAATTAAGCCTCAATAATATTCCTTTAACTTTAAAACACCATTTTAATATTTTAAACCTTTCTGTAAATTATTATTTGTCCGACTAAATTATTATTATTTTAATTTTCCCGAAATTAATGAATCGAAGAATCCGATTTGACCCGAATCTTATCTCCCAAAACATGAGACGAAAGGTCATTATGTGCAGAAACTTTATTCGGCAAATAGACCTTTAGCCCCAGTTGCTTCTGTTCATAGCATAGGGAATTCCGGAAAAGCTTCGGCTTGTCAGTTTTGTAAGAAGTATCATGCTAGTCCTTGTCGACTTCAGATGAGATTATGTTATGCATGTGGTGGCTCGGACCACTTTGTTAAGGATTGCCCTCAGAATCCTAATAGAGGTACACCATACTCTCGTGCCTATCAGAGTCCTCGACCTCAGAACAGAAACAAGGGCCTAGGACAGGCCCATTCCGGGAATCAAAGCAAGGGAAAATATCGTCAGTCAGCCCCTCCTCATCAAGAATCTCGAGCCCCATCTAGAATGTACACTGTCCGTGGTAGAGGAGAGGAAGAATCTCCCGATGTTATTGCAGGTACCGTTGAGTTAAATTAATGTCCTGCCTATGCTTTAATAGATTCAGGATCCACTCATTCCTTTGTATGTTCTAATATGCTTGTAAAGGTTAAGTTAGAGCCTAAAAATGTTGATAGGAGTCTTGTAGTATTAAACCCAATAGGAGGAATAATGAATGTTAACCTTGTTTGTAAAGATTCCCCGATCACAATTCGGAATATTCCTTTTCGAATTGATCTATTTGTAATACCGGAATGTGAGTTTCACCTAATACTGGGGTTAGACTGGTTGACCAAACATGAAGCTTGGATCGACTGTCAGAATCGAAGATTGTATCTTCGTGGTTTGGGAAAGGAGTCAATCCTCCTAATTGATAAGAAGCCAAATTCAATCTTTGCTGCTATGGTTTTACAAGATGAATATGATTTCGGTTTGCTGAATATCCCGGTGGTATCTGAATTTGTTGATGTTTTTCTGGAGGAACTTTCTTCCCCCGACCAGAGAAGTTGAGTTTGGGATAGAAGTCCAGCCTAGGACTAATTCGGTATCAATTGCTCCTTATAGAATGGCACTATTAGAATTGAAAGAGCTTAAGAAGCAGCTCCAAGAGCTACAAGATAAGGGATTCATTCATCCTAGCTCTTCTCCATAGGGTGCTCCTGTTTTGTTCGTAAAGAAGAAAGATGGTACAATGAGACTTTGTATCGATTATCGGCAGCTGAATCAGGTGACCATTAAGAACAAGTACCCTTTGCCTAGAATTGAAGACTTGTTTGATCAACTCAATAATGTTGCGGTGTTCTCCCGGATTGATCTTCGATCGGGGTACTATCAGATGAGAGTAAAAGAAGAAGATGTTCCTAAGACGACTTTCAGAACTCGTTATGGCCACTTTGAATTTTTGGTGATGCCATTTGGGTTAACTAATGCCTCGGCTGCATTCATGGATCTCATGAATCGAATCTTCCGGCCTCATCTTGATAAGTTTTTGGTCGTCTTTATTGATGACATTTTGGTGTATTCTTGGAATAATGAGGAACATGCAGACCACCTTCGAATTGTTTTACAGACTCTCTAGGAACGTCAATTGTTTACTAAGTTCTCGAAGTGTGAATTCTGGCTATCAGAAGTGTCATTCCTTTGCCACATCATCTCGGCTGAAGGAATTAAGGTCGATGCTAAGAAAGTGCAAACCATTCTAGATTGGAGAACTCCGAGAAATGTTGGAGAGGTCAGAAGCTTCCTTAGCTTAGCCAGGTACTATAGGAGATTTGTTAAGGGATTCTATACGATTTCTTTGCCCTTGACCAAGCTCCTCCGAAAAGATCAATGGTTTGAATGGTCAAATGACCAACAAAGAAGCTTTGATCAGCTTAAACAAGCTTTGACCCATGCTCTCGTTCTTGTTCAACCGGAATCAGCCAAGGAATTTACTATATATAGTGATGCCTCCCGTTCGGGGCTAGGTTGTGTTTTGATGCAAGGAAATAATGTGGTGGCTTACGCATCAAGGCAATTGAAGCCTCATGAATTGAATTACCCTACTCATGACCTCGAATTAGCGGCTATCGTGTTTGCTCTCAAGATATTGAGGCATTATTTATATGGTGAGAAGTGTTACCTATGCACTGATCAAAAGAGTCTCAAATATCTTCTAACTCAGAAGGATTTGAATTTGAGACGAAGAAGGTGGATGGAATTGCTAAAAGACTATGACTTGGTCATTGATTACCATCTTGGAAAAGCCAATGTGGTGGCCGATGCTATGAGTCGTAAACCAATATTGGGTAAGCTATTTGATAACCTTGAAATGTTAAAAACTTCCTTTGAATTTCCGTGTCTGATTATGAAAATTTTCCTTGTAGCCCCAAATTCGATTAATGCTCACTTTCGAGTATATGAAAGCAAGGATATTTGTCTGAACTCCAAGTTCAGTCTGATCTGATTTCGAGAATCATAGATCTTCTACAATCTGATTCTGAGCTTCAAGCTATTGTATCGAAGCTTTGATAAGTGCTCAACTCACAATCACTTTTTACACCTTTTGTTGGCATTAATCACCGAATTTACACCTACTTGGACCAATCCATGTACTTAATGTGATATATTTAGAATTTATGCCTATAGAGATAATATTTACAGAAAAGGCACGTTTTACCGCATTTTCATATCTGCGCAGGAGAAACAATGCCGTGGCAGCGACAAGGCCGAGGCAGGACCTGATGTCGAGGCAGCAGCTGAGAGCCAGGAAGCAAAACTGTAGGCGATTGGAAGATAAAAATCCGAGGGACGTGTCTGGACTAAAAGCCCAAGGATCGGAGCTGGCTAGCATGAGGAAAAGCCCAAGACAAGATCACGAGGGAAAGCCCCCTTAGCCGAATTAAACTTGGAAATATTTTAATTATGTACATGACTTGTTCCCTACTCCAATTTGTATTCTACTTAGGAAAGGTTTGCCCTAGGTCTAGCCTATATAAGGACCTAGCCACCCAATGTACTAGATACGGAATACCTAGGGAGAGAACCGAATTCTAAACTTGTTTTCTTTCTCTCCATTATGTTCTAAACTTTCTTAGGGTTTAGGTGAAGGTTGTTGAGTATATATGAGAGGAGATTGTACTTTATCTTTGTTTCAATGCAATAAAATTATCAAGGTTTGCTTATCCTTTGTTATTCCTTGTTCTCGCATTCAAGCCCGGGAGGGAAGTTTGTGAGTAATCCATTTATCTAAGCTCGGGAGAGTTAGATTCACGAAAGGGGTAAGTACGGTGTTTCAATCGCGAAATACTAACTCGGCCTAGGGATAGGTTAAGAGTTTCAGCGGCTAAAAGAAATGTGAGATTGGTTGGTGAGTATAATTGGTTCACGCCGGGAGGTATCATCAAGGACTAGTCATCAACAGCACTCTGACTTAGGGATAAGCGGAGTCATTCAAGGACACTTTGCCAAAATTTGGTAAAGTCCACCCACTAGCAAGGGATTGCCGCGGCGGACAGTATCGCCGCTGCCAAGGCAGTAATTTGCAGTGCTGCCGAGGCAGTGATATACAATTGCATTGGGCAGAGACAAGTCAATCAATTCCACAATACAACGCAACTGGATCCTGACCCATCTCTCTCTAATATTCAATCACTTTACCTTGCTTAGTTATTTTAGTTTAGTTAAACCAAACTCAATCACTTGTGTTTTATTTTACTTCTTTCTACAGAACAAGAAGACGAAGAAGACATATTAAGTCTACCAGTCCCTGTGGAGACGATAATCCGATAAATACTTATCACTTATTACTTTCGATGTGTCCACTTGCACTAAATGCGCACTTTTGACACGCGACAAGCTTTATTCGAAAACTAATGTCGAATTCTCCTTCAGTTCGAATGGGTTGCTCTACTTTAGAGATAGAGTATGTGTTCCAAATAATGAGGAATTGAAAAGAGACATCCTACAAGAAGCACACCAAAGTCTGTTCCCGACCCATCCTGATTCTGTTAAGATGTATAAAGATTTGAAATTTTTGTATTGGTGGCCTGGTATGAAAGCTGCCATCACAGAATTTGTATCCCAATGTTTGACTTGTCAAAAAGTTAAGGCTGAGCATCGAGCTCCTACGGGATTGCTTCAGCCTATTGAATTGCCTGAATGGAAATGGGATCGAGTAACAATGGATTTTGTCACTAGTTTGCCTGTAACACCGAAAAAGAATGATGCAATTTGGGTGATTGTGGATAGACTCACCAAGTCTACACATTTCATCCCAGTTCGAAAGAACATGAACTCGGAGATTTTGGTCGAGTTGTATATCCGTGAGGTGATACGGTTACATGGTGTACCAATATCGATCATTTCTGATCGAGATCCGAACTTCACATCCCGATTTTGGAAATCTTTGTAAAAGGCTCTCGGAACTAAAGTGAATCTTAGCACTGCTTTCCATCCGCAGTCTGATGGTCAATCCGAAAGGGTGATACAGGTATTGGAAGATATGTTACGTGCTTGTGTTAGAATTTGGAAAGAATTGGGAAAAGTCCCTACCCTTAGTGGAATTTGCATACAACAATAGCTATCAAGCATCTATTCAGATGGCTCCTTTTGAAGCGTTATATGGGAGGAAATGTATAACTCCTTTGTGTTGGTCTGAATTGGGGGAGAACAAGTTTTTGGGACCTTAAATGATCCGGGAAACTGAGGAATAGATTCGAGTTATTCATGATCGATTGAAACAAGCCTTCGACCGACAAAAGGCTTATGCAGACTTGAAACGAAGAGATATTCAGTACAATGTAGGAGACAAGGTCTTCCTAAAAGTTTCTCCTTGGAAGAAAGTTTTCAGATTCGGGAAAAAGGGAAAGCTTAGCCCTCGGTTCATTGGACCTTTCGAGGTTACTGAAAGAATTGGTCTCGTAGCTTATCGTCTTGCACTCCCTAGTGAGTTTGATAAGATACACAATGTCTTCCATGTTTCTATGTTGAGAAAGTATAGATCCGACCCTTCTCATATTTTGGAACCGGAAGAGTTAGAATTGAACCCCGATTTGTCTTATGAAGAAGAACCGGTCCAGGTTCTTGAACGAGAAGTTAAGAGGCTTCGAAACAAAAATATTCCTTTGGTGAAAGTTCGTTGGAGGAATCACAAGAAAGAAGAAGTTACTTGGGAACTCGAGGATAAAATGAAAGCACAATATCCGCATTTGTTCCTTTCAGGTAAATTCAAGGGCGAATTTCTTTTAAGGATGAGAGAATTGTAACACCTTAAAATCGGGTTAGTGGAACAATTCGAATAGATTTGTGAATTTAATTAAACCATATGATATTTGAGTTAGAATAAAGGCACTTAATTGAAAAAAAAAAGAAAAAGAAAAGGGACTAATGCAAGATGACTAGAATAAAATAGATGTAGAACAAAAGGATTGCATGCAAAGATTTCAATTTCCTCCTTTGCCCATGGTCACCTAGTTATTCAAAGATTAAAATGAAGGGGTAAATTAGACCTTTCACCCTCATTAATAAGCAAACCAAAAATTCAGCCCCATTTCCTCTCCTTCCCCTCATTTCACGATAGGAGCAAAGAAAAAGAATGAAGAAAGAAACTTAAGAGAAATTTGGGGAAAAATCAATTGAGGATGCTAAGATTTTTGCATGAAGGGAGAATTGACTAAGAAAACCATGTTCAATTAGCTTGGTAAGTTCCTCCTTCCTTAACCGAGTACTTTGGGGTTTTGAACCCTTGGGTTTTGATTAATCCATGATGTATTCAAGTTAATTAGGTTGATAGAAACTCAATTTGAGGAATTATACTTGCTTGGGTTTAGCTTTCGATGTATGAACAATAGATTAAGAAGCTTGGATTCTAGAATATTATAAATGCCAAATATGTGCTAATTAATTCGATCCGTTGTTGTAAATTGGATTTGGAGATGTTAATTTCATGCTTTAAGTTGCTGTAAATTCATGGAAAAGAGTTGGGAATTAGGAGTTTAATGTATAGAGTGAAAACTAACCGAAAATGCCTAGAAATTCTATTCTGAGTAGCAATCTTTGAAAAATTCCCTAGATTGGGTTTGAAGGATTTAGGAGCTGAAATTTTGAAGTATGATACTAACATATATCTAGATTAAGGTAAAATTTACGGAACCTAAATCGGAATTCGGTAGAAAAAGATATAAGCGATTCCGTAAGGGCTGTCCGAACAGTCCCGAACCTGGACGGGTCTGTTTCGAATGACAACTGGTAATGATCGGGAAATAATTAAAACGTGAGGTTAATTTTTACTTGTAGAGGGTCTTCCTAGATTTCTAAAGATATAAAATAAGCTCAATTCGGGTATGGGAGCTAGGAGATATGATCGGTTCTTTAAAGAGTAGCAAAACTGTCCCTAATGAACAAATACACATGATTACATTTGTTAAGTCTAAGATCACTTGGATTAAATGATTGAATGTGTCCTAATGAATTATTATATGAATATGGTTTACTAGAGAATCTGAGAGAAGAGGACAACGGAGAAGAAAGACTCGAGCAAGTTAGAAAAGGGAGCAAGGGGATCGCCATGTACAATCCTTGAAGTGCTTGGAATCAATTGTGAGTGTGGCAAACCTTAGGGTTAGGACCTAGGGTCCTAACCACCTTTTTGTTTATTTGATTTGAATTTTTATGTAAATGGACTAATCTATATTCGGTAAAAAGGGAAGGAGGCTAATGTTAAATGACTAGTTTGATGAAATGAGTTGCTTGCTAGATTGATAGAAGTAGCTTAGTACATTTGCATAGCTCGGCAATGCCAAGGTAAGTATGGCACGCGGCTACGGATGTCAAGTACGTGAATCATGCATGTACCCTTGTTCGGTAACAATAGATACCCTTGGAATACTTGCCCTTGATGATATGAACTTGTTTAATATGAATTGAATGATCAATCGAATAATGAAAATATTATTGAGCCTTGGTCGATAGTTGGTAATAGGTAGTACGACATGCCTAGGGTCTGAGCTCATTGTTTAGTGCTACGGCACTCTTGATTAGTACTTAGGTACTCTTGTTTGGTACTGTGGGTACCGTGATTTGGTGGTTAGTCACCAATTGTTAGATACCATGGGTATCTATTGTTAGTACTTTTGTGGTACTCTTGTTAGTGCCTTTGTGGCACTCTTGTTAGTGTCTTTGTGACACTCTTGTTGACTCGCTTAACTTGTCTAACTATACCAAGGCATCACTCAAAATTAAATTGAAAGACTAAAACTTGAATGTAAAACTTCTTGTACATGCATTTGATTATGAATCATCGAACTCGATTATGAAATGATTATAGAGTATCGAAATAGAAATGTTGATATGAGTAGCACTTGTATATTAAATTGTTATTGGCAATTGAAATGAAGGTATGGCTATAAGTAGCCCTTGATATGAATTGATCCATGAAAGCTTGAGAAATTGAAAGTGACTGATGAGTTATAGGCATTGATATTATGCTAGCTAAGGCATGAACATATAGATCATGACATTGATTGGTATGATAGATATGATAAACATGAGAAGCATGTCAACAATGATATTTGGCTATTGATAAACTTGAATATTGATTGAACCATTGCCATATTGAACTATTGCTATGAATTGGATTTGATTGCCTTCTTGAAGCATGTTATATATGTTATGATATTATGTCTAATATGGTTAGACTAGGGCTACCTCACTAAGTACCTAGCACGTACTTACCACTCGTTTGTTTCCTCCTTCCCAAAACAACAGGTTATCAAGCTAAGGACCTAGATTGAGATTGATCGAGAGCGAGGACACCAAGCAAGCAATGTATGGTATCTTGCAATGCTTTGTTAACTCCTAGATTAAGGTGGCTTAGAGATCATGCTAGACTAGCTTATGCATTTTGATAATTGGTTCATGGTTTGTATATATATATATATATATGATCACTCGAGCATTCGGTATGTAAGCCATAAGGCGTAATGATCTCCTTAGGCTAGACTTGCATATTTTGAGTTTTGGCTTATGGTTTGTATAAGTAGGCCTTGGTGATTTACATATGATATGTAAGTAATTATCTTGGCATGATAAACATGAACTAAGTAGGATAACATGTGAATCCTTAAAGCTATAACATGCGTATGCTAGTTGCCAAAGTGAGAAATACATGGCATAGGGGTTAGCTTGGTTGTAGAGTAATATGTATAATGATATGAATGAAGAAATGGTGATGGACAATAGAATTGGTAAATAGTTACTGATACCTAAACATGTTGAAATTGTTCCTTAAGGATTAGGGGTGGTTTGAGACCACATAGATGGCCCTTTTTGGTAGTGTCTAAGTGTTTAAAAAGTTAGAAACTTGTTAATTGGAGAGGGGGTATCGATACCAATTACATAGGTATCGATACCACCCTTGACAGTAGCGAAATAGCATCGATGCTTGGTTCGGTACCAAGCCTTCTTGTGATCCCCCTGGTTCGATACCAGTATCAAACCAGGCTACCATAGCCTTAGGTCTTTGAGTCATCGAGGTGGACCAGTATCGATACCTGGTTCGATACTGGAACCTCCAGTAATGAAATAGCATCGATGCTTGGTTCGATACCAAGACTTCTTGTGAGCCCCCTGGTTCAATACCAGTATCGAACCAGGATGCTTTAGCCTCAAGTCAACAAGTCAATGGTCAACACAGTTGACCAGGTATCGAATTGGGGTTCGATACCCTTGTTCCGATACCCCTTATAGGGAGGTATCGATACCCCTAGCCACATTTTGGCTCAAGCTTTGAAATTTTAAACGGGAAAGTTTTACATGGTACTTTAGGGATTCCAAAGGTTCGGTTAAAGTCTAATTGGCACCAAATTGTTAATAAGTTAGGCTTGAATAATAAGATCAAATTGTAATAGCAAGAGAGTTAAATTCATGGTGACTAGAATTGATAAATGAACTGAATTCAAATTTGGAAATCGCGATATGCATAAGATCAGAAAAAAGTTTTAAATTGGCTTCGAAATTGATGGGTACAATATGTCCTTGAATTGGAAATATTATCGAAACGAATACAAGTTTGGTCTAATTTACAAGTTTACAAGTCCGGTCGACATTCTCGTCTCCTAACCCGGGGAGAGGGTGTCACAAAAGCTTCCATAAGTTTCAACATATTCACAACATCTTCATGCATCTCATAAATATCATGTCTCATACTACCAATTTTTAACATGCTTATTAATCATCTCCTAATTTACAACCACTAACATGCAAGACAATTACACTTATGATGCTCATAAAGTTTTTTGGAGTTTGAGGTTTACTAACCTTAAGTTGATATCGTTAAAATCCTTATTCAAGCTTCTTGAATATTCCACTTGATTCATTATCCTATCTTGAATAAACCATTTATAAAGACAATTATAAAAATACATTAATTTTATGTATCTTTTATACTATTCACAAGGTCAAACGCGTAAAATAACTTTTCTGATTTGAGTTTGGCAAAATGGACTACGTAAATGGACCCAAAACATCGAAAAATCCTTAGGTAGGATCTCTCAAAAGAATTTAACAATTAGTCAACAATAGTCAGCAGCTTGGTAAAGTTGGTGGATTTAATGCAACGCGATACAACATAATAATCATGCACCCGTATAATAAGATCCTATAGGGATAAACCCACATAAAATCGATTTTCAGATCCGGTGTGGCACGAAGTACAATAGTTGTGTGCACATGTTTACTATTACATACGTCCACTTTTTCTAGTGATGCGTACGACAACCTTTGACGGCAGTTGGGGACCAAAATTCATTGGGTAAATATCCTTGAGCTATTGGTTATGATGGAAGTGATGACTTGTAGTAGATAACGATGGACTATCACCTTTCAACACTTCTGAAACTTTTCTTTGCTCATCTCGGCGAACGATTTCCCCTTATACCTTTTTTCTTTTTTCGTTTTTTTTTCTTTCTTAAAAATGCCTTCTTTTTATTCATTCTCTCTCTCTATCAAATTATCAACCCCTTTATTCAAAATAATATCTAATTTCATTTTTATCCAACAATTTATAAAAATACACATCATCTTTTACCATAAAGCCTTTATACAATTTCTTAATTGGGCTCCCAACCTAAAGGCCCAAGACTTGGATCCAGGATCCGATTCACTAACTTGAAATCAGGGTCTTTATAACTCTCTTCACCTTAAAAAATTGTAACGCCCCAAAATTGGGCCTAAAAGTTTAGTGAATCAATTTTGTCGGTTTAGCCTAGTTCGGGATTAAATACTTAAAAATTAGTTTTAAATCAAAATAAATTATGTAAAAATATCCTAAAATCCTTATTTAATATATATATATATATATATTTGAATTTGGTCAAACAATTTTGAAAAGTAACCCTTTAATCCCTAAGATTTTGAAATTAGTGACTATTTTATAAAAATTGAAAATTGGAGGATAATTTTATAAACTAAGTCAAAACTTTAAACATTTAAGGGGCTTTGATAAAACTGGAGGAAAATTTTATAAACTAAGTCAAAACTTTTATGGTCTCATTTAATTAACTCAAAACCCAAATTTTAAAACCCATATTACCTAATTTAATTCCTAAAAACCTATTTTTATATCATAAACCTAAACCTTTTGTTTTTATAATTCTGACTTCTCATATTCTTGGAAGTCACTCTATCATATTTTGAAATATAAACATCAATCTTTTCAATAAAAATTTGTTTGGTTAATTATTTATATTTTTCTTCTTCAAAAAAATCATGTTTTTCAATTGTTTTTTCTTCTCAAAAAACATGGAAGTGGATTGGATCCAATTTAGAGGTTATAAAATATTCAAACTTCTGAATTATAGATTTCTTTATTAAAATTACCAAGTTATTGGCTTGGTACAATTGTTTTAACCATTATTTCAAGAAAAATCGGTTTTTGTGGTCAAACTTATGATTTTCGTTCAAGGGTTTTAACCCAATGATTTTGGATCCTAAATTCATGATTTTGGATGTATTAGGATGTTTATAACATTTCTTTAATCCATCTAATCTCTTACTTTAGGTTTGGGTGAAGTTTGGTGGGTTTCGGAAAGCTTTCGGTTAGGATTTCAATAGGTTTTTAAGGTCTGTTGTGTAAGGGTCCGACTTAGGGTTTTTGTGTGCAATTAGGAGTACTAAATCCCTAGTTTTTTATGCTTGAAACAGTTCAGGAAGTAGATGATCACGTTTGAAAGAGTCTTAGTTCGAATCGATGGCTTGTCGACCAAGAAACGGTTATCGATGAGTGGATTATGAGGGTTGTCAATTTTACAGTGTTTTAAATGTGTTTTCAAAGGTTTGGGGGTGAAGGAAGGTTTGAAAATCTCCCTATACTCGAAAGTAAGTTTAAAGTATTGATTTCTTAAAGGTTTCCGTATTATGTTGTGTTTTTACTATGTTATTTGTCATGCTCTTATTGTATTGTGCATATGTGATTGGTGACAACTTTAGAGTCTTGTATTTTAAATTAAGCTTCCAACTTTTGCCAAGTTATAGTATTTAAGATTGACGATACGCAGCAAAATATTCTTGCACTTGGAAAATAAAAAGACACAAGTAATTGTTTGATGATTGAATTAAGTGAAAAGAAAACTAGATAACTAATAGAATTCAAGAGATGAAGAATAAGGCCAAGTCGATTTCTTTTTAGAGGGGAATTCAGTTGTAATTATTATCCACTTATTAATGCATGAGGGTTGAACTACCGCCGCAATGGGTCACTCGAAGGGTCGCCTTAGCTGCCTCGTCGGGGTTATACCTTGTCGACAACTCAATTTTCATAGTTCGATAGAGCATCCTTGAATGTATCATCCTTATCCTAATTCGGAGAACTATTGAAGACCATGTCTTGATAATACCTCTTGGCGTGAATCAAGATGAACAATAACCAATTGTATGCTTCTTGTTAATCACTGAAATACTTGCTGATTAGTCAATGCCCATGAGCAAAGACTGTATTCTCTCATTTCGTGAGCCTAGCTATCCCTAGTCTAAACAAATAAATTTTTCCTCATAAACTTATCTCTCGAGCTCGTATGCAAAAAAGAGTAAGAACTAAGAGAGAATAAACTATGAAAATCGGAATTGCATTAATAAATATCAATTAAGTTACAACTTTCTTCCCTAACTAATCCAAAAATAACCTAAGCCTAGAAGAGAATTTAGAACATAATACTTTTCGGTGGCTAAGGGTTTATGCTATGAGAATCGACTTGTTTTCTCTCGACCTAAGGGCTTGCTTTATATAGGCCAAGCATAGGTTAAAGTCTTCCATAAAAAATTGAAGTTATAAAAGAAATATAATATGTTTCTATATTAAATTAAAACTCTTTATTCTATTTCCTAATTTTACTCCTTTTAGGATTCTTTGATTTTCGTTGACTTTGACCATGGCTTGACTCTTTCTATCCTCGTTTTTGTCTCTTTTATGGAATCGACACTTTATTCTCTATCTATCGAGCACCAGTTGTCATCTTTATTTTACTGCCGCAGCAGTCAATATGATGCTCACTGCCCCAGCGGGTGCTTATCTGCAACTCAGCTTCAGCTTCCAGCATCCATAAATATTATCTAGCATTACCTGTAGTTTTATTTCCTGTCTAAGAAAGAAAATAATTAACTGTATCTGTTTTATACCAAATAATGTATAAAATAATAATTTAAGTGCTTGGATGCAAAAGTATAGAAAATATGTATAATTATCTTTTATTGCCATTAAATCTATTCATTACTAACAATAGTTAAGAGGCAATATGATATAAAAATTAGGATTTTTATGCACTCGTTAGTGATTATGCAAGTATAAAAGTGAGATACATGTGATTTGAATTATATTTTGAATTAAGTTTTGAGCATTGATTTTTGATAATATATTAACTAGTTAAGTGATGAACCTTATGGGATAAATTGATCAATCAATAGGGTCTAGAGTGCACTACAAATATTCAAAATATGTACGTGTGTAAATTCCTTGTGTGTTGCATTTTTGCCTTTTAGTCTAATGCTATGTGATGGGGGTAGTACTGTCTCATCCGGGTTGATAGGAGTAGTACTGTCACTAGACACCAAGGTGAGACTTATTATGTTGGGGGTAGTACCAACATGCTCATGCTCTGGGGGTAGTACTATCATGTGGTTGCCCGTTTATCCTAACGATTTGGGATAGTACAAATCAGATCACTAGCACCAATCTATGTGACTGTTTTTCAAAGTTAAGTGTCATGGTTTTTACTTGATTGCATATGGTATTATGCATGTGAGGTTTTGTGCATTAGTATGCATGTGATTTGAGCATTGCTATGTTGTTAGCATGTAAGACTTGAGCTTTGTGCATTGAGATGCATTTTTAAGCATTTATAAGTGAGTAACATGTAAGACTTTTTTTTAGATTATAAAGCATGTGATTTCAAAAAGGTTTTTACTAAATTTTAATGATGTCATTGTTAGCTATGGTTTGATGACACTTATTGGGTTTTAAAAGTGGCGTTGTTAGCCATGTTTATTTTTTTTATAAAGAGCATGACATGTTTTTAAATTGATAAATTGGTTTAATATGGGTTGCATTGCAAAGTGTTTTTATAATTTTTTTTATTTACTCACTAAGCTTATGCTAACCCTCTATTTTACCTTGCAATGCAGACTAAATAATGTTGAGGCAGCAAAAAGGAAGCAATGATCCAGGTAACCGCCAAGTGAAAGACAAGTAAGTCTTTATAAAATTAGTAGTAGTGAGAGAGCAATGAGGATAAGATATCATATTGAGAATGATGTTTATGCTAATTATTCTTTCAATGGCTATGATGATTATCATTGTTGATGTTAGCTCGTGACTTTGAAATTGCCTATTGATATTCCTTTAGTTATAATAAAAGTTATATTGGAATTTGATTATTGTTATCCCTATGTGTGAATTTGAGTGTTGTTGATATTTAAGCATGTCTAATTTGAGTTGAATCTATGATATGTTTATTTAGGTTGGAATGAATCTAGAAATCATGTTGAGTATGTTGATGTTGTTCTTATATGTGTTTATGAGATTGTTGAAGTTGAAGCATGCTCTTACTAGTTTGAGTATATTGTTTCTAACTTGGTTGCAATGCATCTAGTAAGTTGTACATGATTTGTGGATGATGTTTACTTAGGTGTCTATGCATCTAGAAAATATTTTGAAACTTGTGCATGAAATTAAATGAGTTGTAGATACTAATTTAAGCTAAAATTTGACATGTAAGCATGTAATGAACTTAATTAAAGGATGGTAACATTAATTTGATATTTAGTCCCTGAATTTCTGGAAATTTACAATTTGGTCCCTGAAGCTTGCTTGTACGTTTTAGGACTCGTTCCATCTCGATTTCTGTTGCGTTTGATCACAATCCTTGCATGAGCATGTAAGATTTAATTAAAACATCTAGATAAGATAAAAAGAAAAAAAATAGGTTCGTTTATCGGGACGAGTCTCCGAATTAGCATTAGTATTCCTCGTGTATCTCGTTCGATTCAGGTGGCATCTAGACGAGTTGAGCGGGTTAGATTTATCCTCAAAATTTGTATCCATAAACCAAAAGAAGATTTTGAAACCATTACAACTCTTCAAAATTCTCAAAATTTTCCTATTGTGCTACTTTAATCTTTCACAAAAGTTATGAAACATGGCCTTTTTCTTCTAGTGATATAGACATAGTCTCAACTGATTCCTTATAATAAACAGATTCTATCCTTTCATAGTACATTATGAACGATAAGAAAAACCCACAATACATTGAAAAAATGTCACATAGATATTTTATCAAAAAAAACTTGACTTAAAATGTAAAACCCTCGGTTCCGAGTGCAACATTTGGGCCTCAAGCCCATCAAGAACCCCAAAATTTCAAATCATTTATAAATTGAAAAGAAGTCCCATTATTCAAATCAAATAATAAAACATAAATTTAATTTCAAAAGTATCAAGGAACTCCAATTTTAAAACAACAACATTCGATCAAATACAAACTAGTTTAAAAAAGTTAAAAAAATTAAATAGGTCTTAAAATACATGGCCCATCTATCCAAGTATTGTACTCCTCCAAAATATTGATTCTAAAACCTACTAACGTTGATGGTTCTCCAGGAACCGCATGTCACCTAGAATCTTGTGCATGAAAACAAAGAATTTCGAACGTTGAGCTAATGAAAGCTCATATGATATACGTCAAATCAATAATGATTTATGCAATTCATATTTAAATACATGTAAAAGAATGTGATGGAAGAGAAAGATTATGTAACCTCATCGACCCGGTCTAGACAAAATCCGACTCGAACGAGCTACACGAGGAATACCGATGTTAATTCGAAGACTCTCGTTGATAAACAACCCTAATTTTTTTATCTATATGCTTTATTTTGATTTTACATGTTCATGTTTAGAAAATATTCAATTTGCAACGGAAACCGGAGAAACAACTCTAATACGTGCAAACATGTTTCAAGGACCAAAAAGTAATTTTCTTGAAAAATAGTGACAAATTTTATAATTGAAGTTAACAATCTATAATTAAGTACATTACATTCTTGCTTTTCAAATTTCAACTTAAAACGAGGTGTACAACTTCACCAATTGCATGCATAAAGTTTAGGGACTAAAACATAAATATCCTAAATTGTGTTTCAACCTATAACTACTTTAACGGCCAAGGGAATCAAAACACACTTGGTCTCGTTTCGATACGCAAGTTGTTCTCGCTCGATTCCCTATGTAACAAGCTCGCGTTTCGATACATCACTAGTCCTATTCCGATACATTTAGGCACTGTAAAATTGGGTTTTGGAACATAGGCGACTGATACGCCTACTTGTGTTCAAGCACATATTTCAAAACGATCACTTATGGTTCCGATACCCAGACTTAAATTTCTAGTTTCTCATGTTCTTGCTGACATTCCGAAATCATAAGTCTCCGCTTTGATACCCTATTCCCAGAAACTGCAGAATTCCCAGATTTCATGCTTTAAACGTTTCCAAACACTTTCTAGATGCATAAGTGAACCTAAGTGGGAATAAATCACATATAATAACATATTCACTACATGTAATTCCTCCTAGTTCCATATACATAATGCAAACTAGCATGTATATATTCATCATCAATGGAAAGTCTTATCAAACATAGAAGGTGCATGAATCAAAAGCTCAAAACTAACTTGATTAAACAAAAGTACAAAAAATATGCATAACAATTCAAAACACCAAAATACCATAGGTTCCACTATCTAAACTTAAACCATAATTCATAAACAATGAAAGTTGAACTATCTCATTGCTCTCAACTACCTAAGGTTCATAATTCAAAAACATACTTGAGCTAAAATAGTAAAATAGGCACAAACGGGACTCGTAAGGCTACCTTGCTTCTTCGGATACTTCTTAGCACTTAGTTCTCTACATTACAAGGAAAAGATTGGATTAAGCATAAAACTTAGTGAGAGAAAATATAAAAAAACATTTAAAACATACTTGCAATGTAACCCATAATAAGCTAAATTCAAATAAAACCAAGTCATACTTTAAGAAGTAAAATATTCATGGTTGTCAATGCCACCTTATGAAAAACCAACAAGTGTATCATGGTTCACAAGACAAGCCACAAAATCTTTTCAAAATAAATTTTTGAAAACACATTATTAATAAGTAAAACACAAGTCTTACTTGCTACCCATAGCAAAGCTTAAATAAAACTCTTGTACACAATTCAAAACCACATGCAATTCTCTTTGCAAAGTAAAAACACTTGTTGATCAACCATATTGGTATTAGTGACCCGGTTAGTCCCTTTTTCTAATCATTAGGATAAGCAGACTCCCATGGCTATACCCCACGAGGTTACATGTAGGTATAGTTCCACCATGTCAAAACTCACATTAGTGTCCAGGCTAGTTAACAAACTCGAATGCAATAAAGTCCCTTATACTGTACAAAATTAGCTCCCCTATAATGCATCACAAAGGAATTTCACATGTAAGAATTTTTATATATTTTAGTGCACTACCATCCTATTGATCGATCAGCTTATCCATTTTAACCTTAACATAATAAACCAATACAAAATAAAACCAATGCTAAAGGTTTAAGTAAAAAAACAGTGTGTTAACTTCATGCATCCCACAACACAAGCATCAAGTGTTTAAACAGGTAAAAACTATTTTTTTCACGTTTTTGAAAACAAAACCATGAGAACATTAAAAACCATTGAAAAGACAATCTCATAAGCATCTAATCACGAGCATATTCACATATGCACAAGTATAAATCAAGCATGATAACTACATAGTAAAACAAGCGTAATATGAGATTTTAAGAGAGCAAAACTTTAAAACTTACTTATTGTAATCACCATTTTTGTCCGGATCTAACTTATCTTTTGTGTTTAAAATAAAGGGCTTTAATTAATATATAATGGACATATATAACATGTGAAAAAGATATAAAAAAAAGAAAAATAATATAAATTTATATAATAACATGTGTTGGTAAATATTATTGCATGCTAGTATTACATGTTTGTTAGTGTCATCGTTTGCGTATATATGTGATAAATATATTGCATGTTTGTATGTGTCATTTGTTTTATTTTACATGTATTTTAATTGTTTATATGCATATAGTTATGTTTATATTTTAAGGTTTGCATGTACACTTTATGTGATAAATACATGTATGTGTATACATGTATGTGTGTATCATGTTTATATTTTTTAATCTTGCATGCATAAGTCTAATATGTCAATGCGTATTTAGTATATGAGCCATCATATATATTTAGTTGAATATGTTTTTGCATATAGGATTGATATTATTATGCATCATTGTGTTACATAAATATAGTATATGTATTATGTTTATTTATCTTATTATTATTATTATTTATGTTTTTTATTATAATAATATTATAAAAATCCAAAAATATTATTAGCCCAAATAAATACATTAGAGTCTATTAAAAATAAAAATTAAATATCAGTCCAGTTCATTTACAAATAATGCCCATTAAATAAATTAAATTTACAGCCCAATATTAAAGGCCCAACCGACCATTTAATGATGATAAACCCTAGATACATAATCTAATATGTCCCATTTATCTTGCAGCCGCCAGAAATGTGAACCATCGGATTAAACCCAATCTGACGACTAGATGAAGAGATGAGAGCCTCTTCAATTCTGCGTCGCTGTACATCCCTGTCTACCGTTGACCTCCTTCCAGAAAATCTGCCAGAATATCCGCTGTCACGCGCCATTGACTAGCTGCTTAATTTCCCAGAAAACCTGGACACGCTAAAGCACAATCAAAGCATCAGATAAAAATCCTATGAAATCGGGAAAAGCAGACAATACAACAGACAGAGATTTCCAGTTTTGTAAAAGGGGATGATTTCTTTTTTAGAATCCAATTCGGGTTATAAGATGGGGATTTCATTTTGTGAAGAAGGGGGGTTCAGTTGTAATGAGAAAATTGTCTAGGAACGCAGTCAGAGCTTTCAAAGAGAAAAACAGTTAAAGAGGAAAGCAATTCATGGTCAAGAGATATTTTTCTTCAGAAATAAAAGAGATAAACGAAAAGTCCTCTGTTTTATGAGGAAGAAAAATCATGTTCTACCTTTTCTTTATTTCTTTTGGGTAAGAACCCAAGTGAAGAGAGGTTTTTATAAACCAAAACTAATTTTGGTTTTCATTTCAAAATCGAAAAATAAGATTTTTGTGTTTTAAAGTTAAAACTTTTCAAATCTTTAATTGATTTTAGAAAGGAGAGGTTTTGAAGTATTACCTTTACTGTTTTTGGTGTTTGTCGGATCTCTTGGTCCTTTGTGGTCGTAGACCTCTGCCGGAGGCCATCTTGGCCGATGAACGGTAGTAAGAAAGATGTTTGGTCGCCACTTTAATCGTTTGTGAGGGAAGATAAGCTGAGAAGAAAAAAAAACGTTTAGGGTTTGGTTCAAAGAAAACTTAAAAGAATAATCACGTTTCTGTTTTGGTTTCTTCAAAAATTACCATGTTTATTTATTTTAATTGATATATTAATTAAATGTCTCTCAATTTGTTTTTTTATGAAAGTCAAACTTTCTTTATTTATTTTTTCCATGATATATGTATATTTCTCTTTCTATATATAATCAGATGTGTATATTGTACATATCCTATTTTATATCTTATATTATATTACTATTTTTTTTATCAACGTTTATATTTTTAATATATGTATAGACTTCTTAAATTTGCCATAGATAAATATTTATATATATGTTAACTAATATATATTATTCTATATACATATGTATTTATGGATTCATGTGGTAGGATATATATATAAGATATTATTTTATTTATTATATAATATACATTTTTATAGGATATATATAGACTTCTTAAATTTTGTCCTCGAAATTACCCGGTGAAAACAGATAAAGAAATTGTTCCTTCATGTTTGACTTTCGTTCCCACGTGGTTTCTTCGACAACTCAATGTCGCCAAAGCACTTTGACCAACTCGATAGTCTTACCACGCAGAACCTTAAAATCTGATGCTAAGATTTCTATCGGCTCCTCATCATATGTCAGATCGGGATTAAGCTCAACTTCTCCTAACGGCAAAACATGTGATGGATTTGATTTATACCTCCGAAGCATCGATACATGAAACACGTCATGTATCCTCTCGAGTTCGGACGGTAATAGTAGACGATAAGCCACTGGTCCGATTCTTTCCAACACCTTAAACGGTCCAATAAACCTCAGACTCAACTTTCCTTTCTTCCCAAAATGCATCACCTTCTTATCTGCCTTACAAGGAAAATAGAAAGGTTAAGCTTACGCTTAGTGAGTGAATTACAAAACAAGTTAACTACTTGTAATGCAGCCCATATTATACGAAAAAAAACAATTTAAAAACAAGTTATGCTCAAGAAAACCATTTGTGACTATTACGTCACTAATATATTCAAAAATCAACAAGTGTTTATCACATAGCATACGCCAAAAAACAAGTCTTATATGCTTAACAAACAATGCTTCGAAACACTTGAGCTCTTTTAGTAAAACACATACAATTTATATATTGCAAAAAAATCAATAAAAGGTTTACACTTGCGTTTTATCACATGTTGGTTAAGTGACACGAATGGAGTTTCCTCCAAACGTTGGGATAAACGAAAAAACATGCGAATGGCATCGTACACCAATTCACACAAATTGATTCTCACAATCTAAAGATCCCACCTTGGTGTCCGGGATAGTTCTCCATACCCGAATGTGATAAGGTAACAATTATATCACAGGCTAACCTCTAATACATCACTTAAGGAATTTAAAACACGTACTAATTTTGTATTTATAGTGCAGTCACATCCTATTGATCGATCAACTTATCCTAGGACCATCAACTTAATATCCAACACAAAACAAAACCAAATGCTCAAGTTTCACATTAAAAACAGTAAAAAAATCACATGAATTACTCTATTTCATGCACAATGTGCATAAACCGTTAAAAAACATATTTTAATTATTTTGAAAGCAAAACGAGGAATCAATAAAACAAATTTAAAAACAGTCACATGAGCATTTGTTCACATACATATATACATGTGCACAATTATTTAATAAGCATGACTAACACATAGAAAAATAGCATAATATGAGAAAACCGATTTACGAGAGCAAACGTAAAACTTACTCCGAATTATAGGGAGGTTTCTCACACCTTCCCTACACTCCCAATACTTTGAAAACAAAGCTAAAACACTGCCGAAGTAGCCCACTCTCAAATCCACTCACCGATAACCGAAACTTGTTCGACAAGTAACAAAAACTTCACTCGATCACTTCAAACGAGATCACCTAATTCTTGCTCTATTTCAAGCATCAAAAAATATGTATTTAGTGCTTCCAATCATACTCAAGAAAAACCAAGTCGGACATCCCCTTAAACCTATCAAAACCTTAACCGAAAACTTTTCGAAACAAACCAAATTTCTCCTAAACCTTTAATTCGGGATTAGGGATTTTAAAAAAACTTTATAAACATGTTAACACATTGAAAATCATCCTTTTAAGACTCAAAAAAATTGAGTAGAAACCCTTGAACGAAAATTGGATATTTTGACCCATAACCCGATTTTTCTAAAACGAAGGATTAAAAACGTTTTTTCCAAGCCAAGAACTTGTTAATTTCAATAAAGAACTTCAAGTTCTAGAGGGTTTATGAAATCTCACCTCCAAAACTGATCCAATTTCTTTCCGGGTTTTAAAACGTGAAAACGATGAGAAAATAGGAAGTTTTGAAGAAGAAAAAGTTATATAATTTAATCTAAACGAAATTTAATGAAAAGATTTAGGTTTAACTTTGAAAAAAATGATTTTATCTTCCTTGGGAAGAGGGAAAACGAAAATAATAAAAATAGGTTAGGTTTATGATTTTTAAATAGGGTTTTACGAGTTAAAAATCAAGTTTAATTAGTTATTTGGGTTAAAATAAACTATTTGGACTTAATTAATTTAAAATATGGAAAGCTTAGACCAGCTACGATATAATTGGATTAAATCCCCTTAAAGATTCAAAGTTTTGGCTTGATTTATAAAATTTTCCTTAACTTTTCAATTTTTACAAAATAGTCACTAATTTCAAAATCTTTGGGTTTCAAGGGTTAATTTTCAAAATTGATTTGAAAAAAATTCAAATAAATATAAAATAATGGTTTTAGAATATTTTTCCATAATTTATTTGCATTAAAAACCAATTTTAAAGATTTTAATCCTAAACTAGGCTTAACCGGCTAAATCGGCCCACTAACTTCTAGGCCCAATTTTGGGGCGTTACAACTCTCTCCCACTTAAGAAATTTTATCCTCGAAATTACCTGTTGGAAACAGATAAAGAAATTGTTCCTTCATGTCCGACTTTCGTTCTCACGTGGCTTCTTCAACAACTCGATGTCGCCAAAGCACTTTGACCAACCCAATAGTCTTACCACGCAGAACCTTAAAATCTGATGCTAAGATTTCTATCGGCTCCTCGTCATATGTCAGATCGGGATTAAGCTCAACTTCTCCTAACGGCAAAACATGTGATGGATCTGATTTATACCTCCGAAGCATCGATACATGAAACACGTCATGTATCCTCTCGAGTTCGGACGGTAATAGTAGACGATAAGCCACTGGTCCGATTCTTTCCAACACCTTAAACGGTCCAATAAACCTCGGACTCAACTTTCCTTTATTCCCAAAATGCATCACCTTCTTACACGGAGATACCTTGTGTTTTGTATTTCAGAGATCATGTGGTTGTGCCAAACGATGCTGAGTTGAGACGTACTATCACACTAAGCACTAATATAATGCTAGGAAACCCATCAACACTAAGCAAGATCCCTAGTTACCCACACAACTCAAGTATATCACACTAACTCCTTATTGGTTTCAAATATTGACTTATACCACTAAATTCCAAGTCGTTATCCGATTATCTCGTAAATAAGGTTAAAAGTAAATTTCTTGGTTTTAAATATTCGTTTTATAGCTTCATTAACCCATAGGAACCTATAGCATAAATTATAAAACCCTTAAACTCAACCCTTAAAAACATGGGCAAATTACCCAAGGGTATCAATATGCCTATAAGGCGATATCGAAACGCCCCAGTATCAAAACATTTCCCTTGCGTATCGATACTCTAACGCGATGACTTAAGACCTAGGGAAACCTACCTTTATCGATACACCTATATGGAGTATCAAAACGCACACAGTATCGATACGCCTCCTTCGCGTATCGATATGCTAAGCTAGACAACTTAGCAAAACCAAAGGGAAAACCCACCCGTTCGATATGCCTATGTGGCGTACTGATACGCCCCCTGTTTCAATACGCCCCTAAGAGGGTATCGAAACGATTTTCTAATGGAGTTTTGGGTTTCGAAACACGAACAAGACGTTCCCAAACGCCTGCTATACTCACCCTTATTTTCCTTTCTAAGGTTTCGATACGCTTGCCAAGGGTATTGAAATGCCTACACGAAAATATAAGTTTAGACCCTCAAATCGCCTAGAATTCTACCCAAACCGATGTCATTGATCCTCAAATCATTCCTACACTTTAAGGGGATGACTCTAAGCATGTTTACACCCTAAATACGGAGGTTCATCAATAGTTCATAATTCTACCATTAGAGGGGGTTTCTTAAGCATTGAAATACTCAAACAATCATCATGCATGCAAAACATGTCAAACTCATTAAATACAGGATGCTAGAGAGTTGGAGGAGTACCAAACTTAAGCAAAACAACAACAACAACAATGTTTTCTTCCTCCTCTTCAAGCTTTTTCATTTCTCAAGCTTCTTGAGGGCTTACCAACCTTTTTATCTACAAGAGAAAGATAAACAACCTATTAGACATCATTGGGGAAGACTTTAAGATCTTAAAACACTAAAGAACTGAGATTTAAACCCTCAAAAACCAATTCCCAAACTGCACCTTTAACCCCTTCTTAAACCATTTTCTTCTTCAAACCTTACAACTTTCACCTTGTTTTATAGACCTCCTTGAGTTTTTAAAACTTTCCCTTTATCACCAGCACGAGATTTTAACCCAAACTCTCAAAGATTCAACCTTTTATCACTTTCTTTTTCTTGCAATAAAGTTGACGAAGAATGAAAGAAAAGAGAGAAAAGATGATATCATGCTCTGCAAAAAACATAAAACTCTTTCCCCTCATTCTCATCCTATTTGTGCTTTTACCAAAATTCCCTTATCCTAAAACTTCTAATTCCTAAAACCACTCAAACCCCAACAAGCCTAAAGCCTAAAACATAAACTCGTGACTCAAACATCGTAGTCCAACACTTCGGATTAACCCGATACTCGGATCCAAATCCGAGTCGTGACATATAAATTTATCATTTGAATCTCTATATTTATTCATATAAAATATACTTCAAAAGTTTCTATTTTATTATTCTTTAAGAACGATAATACAATTTGAATTTATTGGTTTTGATCCAAATTAAAAATTTAAATTTGAATTGAATTGATTATTAAAAAATAAAGTCAAGATGAGTTTGAGTCTAGGATAAAAATTCTTTAACCTGATCCAATATATTTATATATAATTATATTTTTATATATTATATTTAATATTTTTATTAATTTTTTAGAGTGAGTTTAGTATTTTTTTATTAAAATATCAAAATTAGTTTGAAATTATGATATAATTTTTATTATATCTTAGTATTAGATAATACAAGAGATATGATATATTAAAATCATATATGATCATAATCAAAGTAAATGGCTTAAATTTTGATTCGAGGTTGAGAATTGAGACAGCCAAAAGCCCACTTCTATCATCCTATTATTTTTCTACCGTAAGTGGAATTTTTAATAGGAGTGTACATTCTATTAATTCGATCCGTGATCGAACCAATTTAGCCATAATTGAATTAACCGAAATTCTTAGAATTTTAACTGTTAATCGAATGGAATTAGTTATAATCGTTTTAACTGAACCGAAATTATTTCGGTTAATTTAGTCAGTTTTCGAATTAACCAAAATTTATCATAAAACTTTGGGTAAATTATACTATAGGTCACTAAATTATACTAAAATAATTTTTTAATCACTAAACTTTTATTTTATGCTAACTTAATAGAAGTTTAATGACAATTTTATAATATATCAAAAAAACTTAATGATCATTTTATAATTTTTAAAAGTTTAATAATTATAAATAAATATATTTAATATATAATAATTTTGGTTAATTCAGTCAATTAATTAATTTTAAATTAAATTAACCGATAAACGAATTTTCTTAAAAATTTAAATATTAATCAAACTTACCTAAAATTAGTTAATTTAATTAAAATTAAATCAATTAATTCAGTTAAAATCGTATAATACACTTCCCTAATATTCAAAGCGGCATGTTCCCAATAACTCGGGTAAGATGGCTTTTTGTTGTTCTAATGGTTAATCCGATTTTTGGTTTTAGGAAAACTACCCTCAAATTTTATGAGCAAGATTGATGAATCCATTAGGTTCATCCATGAAACTCGAGATTTTTCACCCTTGGAATAATAATTTTCATAGTAAAAATTTCTACTTCAACAACTTGTAGTGCATTTATTATTATTATTATTATTATTATTATTTGTTGTGAATAAAGTAAAGAACAAGAATAAAATATGAGAATAAAGATGAGAGACAACAAAGTAGGGTTGTGTACAATGTTATGCTAAAAGTCTATATTTATAGGCATAAGATGAAAACCCTAATTCCAATGGGTATTAAACCCTAATAATAAAGCCCATTAAACTTTAACTTAATATATGGATATCCACCATGAATAAATATATTTATAACATTATTATTATTATTATTATTGGTTGAATATTATCAATTTTTTTTCTTATAAACGTGCTTGCTATTTTGTTAATAGTTACACGTTTCAATTTTTGGGGATAGAGTTATATTCATTGTAGCAGAATATTTCTCAAATTTTTTGGTATAATTATATTTAAGGTTATTTTTAATTTAAATAATAATAACAATAAATTTTTGTTTATCTCAAATTTTAGATTTAAAGATTTAATAAAATTTTATCCCTTTCAATATTTGATATTATCTTTGTTGCTGTTAATCTGTTGAAGCTCAGAACACAGATGATCGATACTAATCTATACTATACATGTGCCCTTAGGACATATATGGGCGACGCAATAGGCCTTGTCGAGACCGGGACTTCCGAACTAAGAACCAAAACTTAAAGTGAGGACAGATTTTGTACACACCTTGTGACGAATTCGTTAAAGTTACCCGTTTTCTAAAGTTGTTCGAAGAGCAAGCATCCAAAAGTATTTAGAGAAATTATGTTTAACTACACTTTGTTGAAAAAATAATTACAAAACTGGGTATTAGTACTGATAGGATAGAATAAATTAAATAATAAAAATAAAAATTTAAATTATATCGTGGAATAAATCATTATCTTAAAAATAAATTCGTATCAATTGATGTAATTATTATTATAGGCGAATCGTTCTCTAAAATTAGCATGGTCAAATTCGGAATAAATTTCAAAATAAATTTTTTTGTGTGTTTTGAATGGAATGATAAAATAAACCGATGAAAGTTCTAATTATAGGTGAAGTTAGGGACAAAACTGCTCAAAAAATTAAATTTAAATCAAAATGTTGATTTTAAACATTTCAAAATCATACCATTAATTACCTTTAATCACGTTTTAAAACACCCAATAAAACCGTTGAATCTAGATTACAAAATTGTCCAGATTTTTTTTTTCAAATAGGCCGGACATGAGTTAATCAACTGTAGGGATGGCAAAAATATTCATTCCGACCCGATTCGGTACATCTGAATCCGATTCAACCGGGTTTTCCTTTAAATTATAGGGATTGGGACAGGACAAGACGAAGCTTATAAATAATTAATTTGGATCGGGTCGGGTTCAAATATTTATTTGAGATTTCTCGTCCCCGGTATATTTTTATATATTTTATTATATTTATAAAAAATATCATCGTATATAAACATTTTTATAGGTTTTAAGTATTTTTTATATTTTTAAAGTTTGTTCTTATGATAAAAATTTATTAGATGTTGTTCAAGTTTAAATATATTCGATTATGTCAGTCAATGATTTAATTTTTTTTCTTTTAAATATATAATTTAACATGTGAATAATTTAAATTGTATTTTATTTTATTTCTTACATATATTTAAAATTACTTAAAAACCATAATCTATGATTGTGATGAAGAATTGATCGAATCTAATTTTTATCGTTGATGAAGATTAATTTTTTTTAATTTTTTGGATTAGGTCGAGATCAAATTTAGAAAACAATATATTGAGACAGGGAATAACAGATAAATTAATATTTTAACTCATGTTGAATCAAGGTCAAGTTTAAGGGTTAGTAAATCGGGTCAGAATTGAGAGTCTAAAAACCCGTCCGCCTCATCCCGTTACCATCCCAACTGTATAATAGACAACAATTAAACTGCAATTATTACTCCATATCTGAATAACAACTATTCGATTATCTTAAAAACAACCATTTAAATACGTGTCTACATTCATTTCTATACGGCTTTAAATTCCAAATTTAAAATATTTTTTCATTGAATTTTATATAAAGATTTTCTTTTCACAACGGTAACACACGCCCCTGCGAGGGTGTAAATCGTCTGTATCTTTTTCATGTTTTTATTTGTGTCTTTATTTTAAATTTGAAGTTTAGAGTTTAAGATTTAGCGTTCAAAGTTAGGGGGTGTGATTAGGGTGTAGGAAATTAAAGGTAAGATATATTTTTAAGGGTATAAAATTTAATATTTAAGATATAAAAAATAAAGATTATAATTTAAATTTAATTTTTTAGAAATTTTCAATAAAAAGCATTAATAAAAACATAATAAAGACACGGATAATATTTGTTCCACTCTTAAGCAAAGCAAGCTTGTTAGGTTCCTTGATAAACCAAACCAATTTTATTTTCCCACTCAATGTAGGATGAAGATTCTCCAACACAGTTGCGTAAAAAACATTTGATAACATATACATCCGGAGCGGAAGTAAAGAATTTTTTATAAATAAGACCAAAATATATATTTTAATTTTTTAGTTAACAGGGATTAAAATACGATTTTTTTAGAATAATTATATTTTATTTTTTTTAATTTATATAGTAAAAAAAATTGATTTCATGTTTCAACTCCAGATTACAATGAACCCAGACTCAATTATTCTTTTCTTTTCTTGATGGTATGGAAATATCATGGAGATTGGTGAGTGGGAAATATGATTATATTATTCAACATGTTTTTTTATCTACACAAATATGATTAACTAATGAAAACTTTATGCAAAATCATGGAATTTTCTTTTGAATAATTTGGAACTTTGTGGGATAAATAAATGAAAATAAAACGCTTGCTTTTTATGTTTTTTTGAATAGAATAACAAAGCTTGCTTTCATTGCTCATCTATTGCATTAGTTTATATTGAGGTTAGGTACAATTGATGACAGAGAATCAAACATAAGATAAGGTTGCAAGAAAAATATTTCCACAATTTAGTTTATTTATTATTTTAGATTTTAAGATTAAAAAAATGATTTTTTTTTAAATTTTATTTTAAACCATGTATATCAAATAATTAAATAAAGAAAAATTTTATAATAGGTGTTGAACATCATTAAACATTATTAAATTAATTAATAAAAATAAAAATCTCAAAGAGTTAATATATAATTAATAAAAGAGTGTTAGATACAACATATAATTATTAATTATATTGAATTTTTAAAATTTTTATTTTTTATTAATTAATTTAATAATATTTAACGGTATTTAAAATTAATGATATTCAACAATAAAGTTTAAAAAATTGTAAGTTGAGATATACATGTTAAAAAAACGTGTAATTGACTTTGTTTTAACTGAGTTATTTATTAACTTATTCAATTAAGTAAAAATTTTAAATTTTAAGACAAAAGATAAAATGGTGAAAAGTATTTGTCTGGTCCTTTTAGTGTTCAATTTAATCCATCTTTTATATAGATGGATTCAAATTTATCCTTCTATCATTGAATGAATCTAATAAGGCTATTTTTTTTTACAAATATTACCTTATTTGTTTATAAAAGACATTATTAATATATTTAATTTTTAGTTTAACTCAAAACAAAATATTTTGATCTATACAACCATAAAAAAACATAGTCCATGCTTTGTTAAGCAACAATTTACTTTTTTTTTTAAATACTTTGATACATAAGCACTGGCAGATGCAACCTTTAAATAGGGGTGCCGTGCTTACCTTGAACTTTTCAAAATTCATATATTTATCCTTAATTTTTTTTAATTTTTATGAATTGGTCCTTAAGTTTTTGTAATATTTAAGCTTTGTGCCTACCCTGAGATTTCTAAATTTCATTTGTGCCCACCCTTAAATGAATTTCTGGATCCGCCACTATAACATAAGAATTAAGGTTTAAGATTTTAGGTTAGGTTTAATAGTATAGTATGTGGTAAATAAAATTTAAGATTTAGGGTTAAAATTTAAAGTATTAAGGTTTGAGATTTAGTTTTTTTTAATCAATTATAGTGGTTATTATAGTATATGTTCTATAATATACTCTCAACTATTAGATATTTTGATCGTTCAATCACTATGCTATAATACTGGTACTCGAACTCCTGACCTTCAAGAACAATAATTATTCTCTTAACGACTAAGGCAAGATGATTCGCACTGAGATTTAGGTTTTAAATCGGTTATATAATTTTTTTACATTACTTTTCTGTTAAAATATAACAACTTTTTTATAGCGTAAATGTTAACTCTATAAAAGATTTTGCATTATTTGATTCGTTTTACTAGTACACTGACTAAATTGATCAATTAAATAGTATAGGGACTAATGTGAACCAGAATCTATAATAGAGGGACAAATTTGTAACATTCTCTATATTGTAAAGACTAAATCAATCAATTTGCTATTATAATAACTAAATTAGTACAACCCTTATAATAGAGGACCTGACATGTAATTTGACCATTCCCAAAAGTGGGGACCAACTGTCATCTTTTCCGCTTCCCTCTTCTAAAGCAACCCTGAAGTGAAAAAAGTTGGACACGTGGCATCCACAAACAGCGAGTACATAACATTTGTATACTCGAACCGACCACTCTCTCTCCATTATCCCCACGTTCTTACAATATCCCGTTGAAACCGGCGCGTGCGTCTTTGTAACTTATAAGCTTTCATGACGACAAAAGCAAAACGCAAGAGAAAGATCAGAGAAGAACACAACAGTCGAGCAGAACACATTAATTGAAATAAAATATTTAATATATCCATTAAAGAAAGTGCTTTTAATTCTTAAACGAACCCCTTCTTTTCTTCTACCTCTTCTCGGTTTTCTTTTTAATCTTGAACAGTTTTTACTTGAGACTTTCTCAGTACGAAATCGTCTCCTCCCATTGCACAAGTTTGACTCTCTACTTTACAAGTATTCCCACCTTTTTAATTCCTTGCTTTCTTCTGTAGGCTTTCTCATGTTGTAAATTATAGGGGAAAAAACAACTTTTCGTTTTTTAAAGTTTGGGTATCTTTCTATCTCGATCTGGGTATTGGAATTTTCATGTAAAGAAGATGTCTTTTAATTGTGTAAGTTTCTTCAAAATTCTCTGTTCCAGCAAGGGTTTGAATTTTTCCCACCTTTTTTTTAGGTTTTCTGCTTCAGTTTCGCTTTCTTTTTGGTTTCAATCTCCAATGAACTTTGTTAGTGGAGGAGAACGAGGGATGAGTATTGTTTTTGCTTTACTTATGGTTAATTATAAGTTGAGAGATTAGTACTTAAAGAAGTGGGAAGGGTTAATTTACTAGTCTTATTTGGTTGCAGAGAGAAGAAAGTGCTGTAATAGATTTTGCAGCAGGTTGAGTTTTTACTGTTATTCATTTCCCTTGGTCGTGCTTTGGCTAAATAAAAGCATATGGTAGTTCATCTGCTTGATTGAGATTTATTTTTAGTCTGGTATGGAATTTTCTGTGCGCTTTTGTATTCAATTCTTTGATTGGAACATGGGGAAGATAGAGAGCAAGAAGGATATTGAATTTTGAATATTTTATGATGTTAATTATTTCATATTATGAATTTATGATAACTAGAACTGACCAGAATATTAACTTGAATGAAGATATCATCTTGAGTTTGTCAGTTTTTTACTTTGATTGTATTGCTTTTAATGATGATTCGACTCGGTGACTATAGCAGACACTTGTAGGATGTCCTGAGAAATTTGATGGTTGCAATATCAATTTGAATTCTGATATATTTGTTGGTTTTTCCTTGGATTGTATTGGCTTTAAGGATGATTTCACCTGTGACTTGCCTGGTATTCATTTTTTGGTCTCCTTTATTTTATGTTTTCAACATGTGGTCCATGGTGATTTGATCAATAATTTAATGGCTGCATATCGACTCGGTGATCATGTTGCATCTGCTTTTAAAATGACTCAAAGAAACTTGATGGCTTCTCTTGCATCTTAGGACCTTTTTTCTTGTTTTCTTCCTTTATTTCCCCTATCTCCTTTGATGTCTTATTCGACTTTCGAATCTTTTTATAATGATATGAAATGTGAATATAAGAATTTCTGTTTTCCATTATAGGCTTCTGCGCTGTCGGATTCAAAGAGTAGGACGTGCCTCTGCAGTCTCTTTGTTGTAGCTTCTTTGTTTTGTGGTGCTTATTTCATTAGTAGTGGATTTATCGCCAAGGAATACAATGACGTACGTATTTCTGCCTTTTCGGTTTATTTTTTCTCTATTGGAATTTATTTTTCCTTTCTGTTATCTTTGGCAACATAGTTGTGAAGTTCATGTTTGGTTCCCACTTGTCGATGCATGAAAGAACAATATCACCTTTTATGATCAGATAAAAATTGAAACTATAAAAACTTGTCGCAGTCGGAGAAAAATAGTACATGCACACACAAAAGACTTCTAACGCATCAAAGTAGACTTTGCGGACTGCGGTTCAATGCACTTCGACTTTTCATGGATGCTCTTTTTCTGGATTATCATGGCTGAAAGATTTTTATATCAGATTATATATTTTTGAATCATGTTTGCAGAGATTGTCGAGGTGGGAGGTTATTAATATGCTTCAGAGTTCAAATTCCGCTACATGCAAGGTTGGTCTTCTTTATGAAAATAAAATTGTTCTTTCAAATGTTTTGTAATTTACTCTTGGTTCTTTTCTGTATAGGCTCAGTGCCGGCCTCCTGGAAGTGAGGCATTACCTCAAGGAATTGTAGTCAAAACATCAAACTTGGAAATGAGACCTTTATGGAGCGACACCGAAAAACCTGTACTGTTGAAAGTTTTCTATACTGACTCGAAATGCTTTCATCTGTTACTCGGTAAGCCTTATTTGATCATCTTTTGTGTTTACATTTTAATGTTAGGGCTACCTAGAGCCATCTGCAAACTTGTTAGCCATTTCCGTTGGAATTAAGCAAAAGGATATTGTGGATCGAATCATTAAAAAGGTATTTCCACTTCTCAAATGCCTTTTTTTTTCAAATTGTCTTTGTTATACTCAGGATTAATAATGATCATCAATTTACAGTTTCCTGCAAGAGATTTTGTTGTGATGCTTTTCCACTATGATGGTGTTGTGGATGAATGGAGAGATCTGGAATGGAATGACCGGGCCATACATGTATCTGCAGTGAATCAAACAAAATGGTAAATGTCGTTTTTCGGAGACTTTTATCTTCCTTGTTCACTTCTTGCGCTGCATCTGCAAGCATATGTATTATACATGCTAATCAGCTGGTAAGACATGTTCTAGGTGGTTTGCCAAACGTTTCTTGCATCCAGATATAGTTGCCGAATATAAGTATATATTCCTCTGGGATGAAGACCTTGGCGTAGATAACTTTGATCCAACACAGTGAGTATATATTAAATTTATGTGATTAAGATCTGTTTATGTCATTGTTTAGAGTTGGTCTATAATCATATTCGAGTATTACCGGCATGCATGTGCACAAGCACGTTAACAATCAGATTCAAACATAAGATTTTGAGAAACTATATATCCCTTGTAATTTTTCACACATTTGTTTGGAGTGAATTTAGGATTCTGAGCTTAAAACGTATCAAACTTTCTGTAGATATTTGTCTATTATTGAAGATGAGGGACTCGAGATATCACAACCGGCACTAGATCCTGTTAAGTCAGACGTGCATCATCAAATCACAGCACGCAAAAGGAATTCGAGATTGCACAGGTTCGTGGTGTGAACCAGTAGAATGTTCTTCCGGAACAGTTATCCTGTCTCGCTTAAAAGACAAATTTAGCTGGGAAATTGTACTGACACTGACCCTATCAACCATTAACGATGGTTCAAAATAGTTTCTTTCAAGACTCAAATTCTGTGTAGACTATACCATTTTCTAACAAAGTTGTCTTATGATCTCCTTACGCATGAATATCAGATATGTATTTTCCTGTATTTCCTAATAATGTTCTATTAATCTTTGCATTCAATTTATCTTGTTCGAACAGAAGGATATACAAGTTTAAAGGCAGTGGAAGGTGTGATAGCCACAGCACTGCTCCTCCATGTATTGGGTAAACTAGTAGTAATTTCGCGGCCCTTTGATGCTACCTTCGAAATTCAACACCTTTTGCATTGTGATAACCTATTATTTTTCCTAGGCAGTTAATAAAATGTGTTTTGCAGTTGGGTGGAAATGATGGCCCCAGTATTCTCAAGAGCCGCCTGGCGCTGTGCTTGGTATATGATCCAGGTATGAAGTATTTTCATGGGCACTCAGCTATTGATTGTTTACTTTTACAACATAATGACATTGTTACAGCTCTATCTATTGAACTACCAGCGTTTCGAACTTCGCCGTTAATTGCCCAACGTTATAACAATGATTTCTCCATATAAGATCTTGTTGCATCTACTTTTATTTTAACTGTTCTGTAATGTTTCTTTGACCTACAGAATGATTTGATCCATGCTTGGGGACTTGACATGCAGCTCGGTTATTGTTCACAAGTAACTTTTCAAATCATATAATATAAAGTTCGTTTCGATTCACATGGGCATTCCGGTGATATTTAGACTCTCATGCCAGGGGGATCGTATGAAAAATGTCGGAGTGGTTGATGCTCAGTACATAGTTCATTTGGGTCTTCCAACATTAGGTGTGATGTCCGAAAATGAGGCAAGTATTCATCGAAACCCCTTCAAATGGAAGGATCATCGATCTAGACATACACTCGACATCATATCATGAAAATGACTAGAAGATAAGAAATTTTACTCTCGAATTCAAAGTTATTCAACTTCAATCAAGCAAGTCACTCTTACCTGGCCTATACATGTCAAATTTGCTGTTTTGTCTCTAACAGTATTTCATCTTTCTTGGTGACACAGTTAAATTCCACGCAAGTTAACATTACTCGGACTTGGACGGGGCACTTCTCTAAACCAGAAGCATCGGTATGTTTTCGTGAATACCATTTTGTCAAACATAAGGGCCTTTTTCATCAATGTATATCACTGTCTATCTTCTTTGAAATTGCAGGCACCCGCACCATCAGAATCCCATAAAGTTGACAATAGACCGGAAGTAAAGCCACTTTGACATTTCTTTATAAGTTGTTCGATGAAATCTATTTCTCTTATTACATTCAACCGTCCTTTACGTACAAATTGTAACATGGTTTCAGGTGAGAAGGCAGTCCTTCATCGAAATGCAAATGTTCCGTAAAAGATGGGAAAATGCTGTCAAAGAGGACAAATGCTGGATTGACCCTTACCAACAATCATTACTCAACTAAAACACCAACTTTGAGCATGTCCCTCTTCTTTTTCTCGAGGCGAATTTGTGAGAGATAACTGAGGTCATTGAACAGCTCGGTATCTGAAGTCACCAACTTCGAAACCACTGCGAGTGAAGGAGCCTTGTATTATTATTTGGATTTAAGAGAGAATTATTGCTTGTACTCGGTTGTGATTGATATTCATTGTTCATTTATTGACGATGTAAATATGTTTTTGTTGTATGAGAAATGGTGGTGTTTTGTAATGTTGTTCGCTTTGCAGGGCCTCAACTAGGGACATAAACGAGTGGAGTTTGAGTAGTGTTGAATTTGATTTGACTTGTTAAAATTGAGTCAAGTTTAAAATCGAGTAATTTTTAGTGAGTGAGAAATTTAACATCGACATGATTTGTTAAAAATTCGATTTGAGTTTTAGCTTTATACAAATCCAATTCGAGTTGAGTTTTAGCTTTATACAAATCCAATTGAATCAAATATTGACCGATCTTTGATCGATTTAAACTCTAGTAGTTTATCATCTGTCATACCTTATTTAAAGTATTGTTAAAAAAATTGATACATAATTTTTGTAAATTCGTTTGTTAATTTTAAGGTCTTGGGTATTAGTTTAGGGTTTAGATGTTTAAGTTGTTTGGTTTATAATATATGATTTATATTTTTAGGGTTTAAACTTATGTTTACGGTTTATATTTTAGAGTTTTAAGTTAGAAATTTAGATTTTAAGTTAAAATTTTTAAAAATTAATATATTATATTTTTCGAGTATTTCATGAAGTTTTTTAGTCAAGTATCAAGTAGCTTGACTCGATTCGTTAAAAATTCGGGTCGAGTTCAAGTTCGAATTAAATTTAATTTTGTTAAATTTTAATCAAATTTTGACCGAATTAAACTTGAATAATTTATAATCAGTATCGTCTCATTTACACCCCTACCCTAAACTACTTGTGGTGACCAATTGTAACGCCCAAAATTGGGCTTAGAAGTTTAGTGAACCGATTTTGTCGGTTTAGCCTAGTTTGGGATTAAATACTTAAAAATTAGTTTTAAATAAAAATAAGTATTGAAAAAATATCCTAAAATTCTTATTTGACATAAATTTGACTTAGGTAAACTCAATTTCGAAAATTGACCCATAAATCCCAAATATTTTGAAATTAGTGATCATTTTGTAAAAATTAAAAACTTGAGGATAATTTTATAAACTAAGTCAAAACTTTGAATCTTTAAGGGACTTTGATTCAATTGTAATCCTAGTTGATCTAAGTCTTCCAAGGACCTATTTATATAACTCTTAATCCATGTTTTTAATTAAATAGCCCAAATAAATAATTTTTAATCCTAAAAACCTATTTTACTTCAAAACATAAACCCTTTTTATTATTTTCGTTTTATCTCTTCCCAAGGCAGATAACTATCAGTTTTTGAAGGTAAAAACTAAACTTTAAAATTAAATTCGTTTTGGTTTAATCCTTAGAATTTTTCTTCTTCAAAAAGTCTTGTTTTTCAAATAGTTTTCATCTCAAAAATATTGGAAGTGGATTGGATCAAATTTAGAGGTTAAGAAACATTCAAACCTATGAATTAAATAGTTCTTTAATGAAATTCCCAAGTTATTGGTTGAGTAAATATTGTTTTTAACTATTGGTTCGAGAAAAAAAACGTTTTTGGAACAAAAACTATGATTTTCATACAAGGGTTTTGAGTCACTGTTTTTTAATATTAAATTCATGATTTTGTATGTGTTAGGATGTTTATAATGTGTTTTCAAAGTAACTAATCCCGGACTAAAGGTTTAGGAGAAGTTTGGATGGTTTTTAAGGGTTTTCGGTTAAGGGTTTTGAGGAATGTTGTGTGTTGGTCTAAGATAAGGGTTGTTTGTGTGTGTTTTAAAGCACTAAACCCTCTGGTTTTGATGCTTGAAATAGGACAAGAGGTAGGAGATCAAGTTTGAGGGAGATCGGTTCGATATCGATGGCTTGTCGAGCAAGTAACGACTATTGATGAGTGGATTTGAGAGTGGGCTGATTCGACAATGTTTTACTTTGTTTTTCAAAGTGTTTGTGAGGTTTAGGGAAGTTTTGAGAATCCTCCCCATACTTCGAAGTAAGTTTTATGTTGCTCTAGTAAAAGGTTTTTCCCATATTATTCTATTTTGCTATGTGTTGGTCATGCTCGTAATATATTTGTGCATATATGATTATGTAAGTGATTAAATGCTCATGAGACTGTTTTTATATTGGTTTTAATGCTCCCATGATTTGTTTTCGGAAATAGGTTAAATATGGTTTTATCGGTTTTTGCACTTGTTGCATGCATCAGTGGGAGGCATAAGAATTACTTATTGTTTTTAATTTGAAACTTGAGCATTAGATTTGTTTTGTGCTGGATATTAAGATGGTGTTTAAAAGGATAAGTTGATCGATCAATAGGATGTATAGTGCACTATAAATACAAAATTCGTACGTGTTATAAATTCCTTGAATGATGCATTAGAGGTTAACAACATGTGTTATAAATACAAAATTCGTACGTGTTATAAATTCCAATCAGTGTGACTTGGCGGTACGATGCCATTCACATGTGTCCATTTATCCCAATGATTTGAGGTAAGTCTAATTGTTTTACTTAACCAACATGTGAAAAACGCAAGTGTAAACTATTTATTGTTTTGCTGTAATTCAAGAATTACATGTGTTTTGTTAACGAGCTCAAATGATTTGTAAGCCTTGCTAAGTGAAGCATGTAACCCTCGGTTTTGTGGCATACGCCATATGATGAAACACTTGCTAATTTTTATACATATTAGTGGCCTTGGTTGTCACAAGTGATTTTCCTTGAGCATGGCTTGATTTTCTAAATTGGTTTGACTTGATTTGTAATCGATTTTCAGTATATTATGGGTTGCATTACAAGTAGTTTAAATGTTTTATTATTCACTCATTAAGCTTTGACTTAACCCATCTTTTTCCCTTGTAATATAAAGAAATAAGTGAGACGGTCATCCGCAGAAGCAAGGAAGCTATATTGTGCCTTATTTCATATTTTAACTCAAGTATGGTATTTTAAGTTTGAACCTTAGGTATTTGAGAGCAATAAAGCTATGAAACCTTATAGAATTTGAGTTTTGGTTATTGAATTGTGGAACCTTATGAAATTTCTAATTAGTTATTGAATAATTGAATTCATGTTATTCTGAGTTTCGGATATTGAACATGCATTTTGGTATGCTTTTGATATTAATGAAGTATTTGAATTTTGATTCATGACTCATCTATGTTTATTTATGATGATATTTTAAATTGAATACCAATTTGTGTGTTGCTCATAGGACTTCGACGAATTGAATCTAATGAATATATTGTAATATGTAGTTTATGCCCCTTAGTTGAAAATATGCATTTAGACTGTGCTTGAATGAGTATAAGACAGAAAATCTGGTAATCTAGCACTTTTTGGGTAGAGATTTTCGATAACCCTTCATAGGTTATCGATACACATGCATAAACGTGAAGAAAATCTGAGAAATTAAGTTTGGGTATCGAAACCTTATGAACTAGTATCGAAACATTAGCATGAACTTAAGCAGACGTATCGATACGCATGGATCGGGTTCCAAAACCCTTTTTGGCAGTAACGAAACGTATCGGAACGGGTACCCTACTGTATCGAAACTCGAGCTTGTCAAGCAAGACATCGATCGAGTTATCAAAGGAGTAGCGAAACACTTAAACATTGTTTCGATGCCTATTTTAAAAATTCACTTTGGTATCGAAACAGTACCAAGGGGTTTCAATACCCTTGACCGTTAAGTCAGTTATAAGTTGGAAAATAGTTTGAAATTTCACGTTTTAGTCACTAAACTTTGAGTTTGCAATTAGAGGAGTTACAGACCTCGTTTTTAGCTGAAAATTTGCGTGCAAGAATGAAATGAACATAATTAAATATTGATAACCTTAATTTCATGATTAATCCTTAATTTTCTGGAAAATTTCAATTAAGCCTCTATATCTTGTTCGATTAAATTAGGACTTATTTCTTGTCAGTTTCTGTTGTAATTGAACTCAGTCTTTGTATGAATATGTAGGATCTAATTTAAGTATCTAGATAAGATAAAAGGAAAAAAAATATAGGATCGATTATCAGGGAGAGTCTCTGAATTAGCCTCAGTATTCCCCGTGTAGCTCGTTCGAGTTGGGTGGTGTCTAAACCGGGTCAAGGGGATTACATTTATTGGTATCAGAGCCTAGGTTTGATAAGTTTGCGAAAATTTAGGATTTTTTTAAATATGTTATGATGTTTTGCTTAAACACCATGCAATGGTATATTTATATGTATATATATATATGTGTGTGTGTGTGTGCGTGTGACTGTTGGAAGTTTGATGTGCATAGTGTTTGCTTTACCTGTTGATGATATTTAAAGCATGATATGTTTTGGTTAAACATGTTATACATAAGGTTCCCATTTGCTCCACTACTCTAGGTTTGGTTTGACTTGAGCTATTAGGCACCTTGCTTCTGGTTGACTCACTTGGTTTTAAATTTTGTTTTTGTTTGCATAGTAATACTAATATGGGACCCCCCTTAAAGAGCTTAGAATGAACACTTGATTCATTATTAATGAAAGGGAAGTGCGTGAGGAGGAAGAGTTACCACCTCCGCCACCATCACCGGTTACATCACTAATTAAATCGCCAGTAGTTTCAGCTGTTGTGTCGTCTGTCGGTGACATGTATCAGTTAATTCAGGTAATAGCGAGAGTTTTTCAGGCTACATTTGCTGGAATGCAGGACATAGTTGCTCGACCGGTAACAAATCCTGGTTTACATTTAGAGAGGCTCCGTATTCTTGGAGGAGTTGAGTTCAAGGGCTTATCCTCGGAGGACTCAAAGGCTTGGTTAGAAAGTACTAACCATATTTTGGTTCAGATGGGTTGTTCTAATGAAAGAAAACTTGGTTGTTCAGTTGCTTTGATCTAAGGAGATGCTTATAAGTGGTGGACTACCACAATCTATGGAATGAAGGCTGAGGAAATAACCTTAGAGTTTTTTGTCGAAGCTCTCAAGCGCAAGTATCTGGTTGTTTGGTATCTGGATGAGAAAAAGAGAGAGTTTATGGCTTTGGTTCAGGGTAATATGTCGGTAACTGAGTATGAAGTGTAGTTTTTCAAGCTGAGTCAATATGCCCCTGAGTTGTTACCTAATGAGAGAGCACATTATGAGCTATTCCGTTATGCTCTGGTTAGAGAGGTAAAAACTTACATGTTGGCTACGGACTATACAGATTTCAATGTGTTAGTTGACCGAGAAAAAGACATAGAGCAAAGTTTGGGTCTGAAATCTTCTAGATCTAGTTCTAGTAAGAGGTCATCTGATAGTGAAAATAAAAGAATGTTTAAGAACTAGAGAGATGAGCGATATGGTCGATATCATTATAAAGGAAAATGAGTTGGTCGTGGTTATAAGGAAGGCCAGGCTCTTAGTGCTAAGTGTAACAGGTGCGGGAAACATCATGCAGGTCAGTACTAGAATATCGGGTTATGTTGGCATTACAATAAGGTTGGACACAACAAGAGAGATTGTCCTCAGTTGATAGGAGGCAATTAGGGACAAGGTCGCGGTGGCGATCAGAACAAAGGCATAGGAAATTTTTAGCATCGAGGCGAGACTCAGGGTCAGCAGCGCCTGACGAGGGTAAGGCGAGATTTCATGCATACAGAGAGGTTTAGAATGACACTAATTTGGCTACAGGTACCTTTTCCTTGTAATCTTTATCCTTTTTTTGCTTTGTTAGATTCTAAATCTACTCATTTATATATCCTTAATGAGCATGCAAGAACTTTAGATATACATGTAAAGAACATTAACTAGGGTATAAGTGTTATTAGTTCCTTTGGTGAGACTGTAGTAGATAGGAAAGTTTATCGGAGGTATCCTTTAATTGTTCAAGGTCATGTTTTTGCTACCGACCTTATAGATTTATTTATCGTTCTAAGGGTTTGATCTTACTTTGGGTATGGACTGGTTAGTTGAACTTAGAGTTGTTGTGGACTTTATGATTAAGAGAGTGTCCCTAAGATTAGTTGATAACTTTGAGGTGGTTATGGTTGATGATAATGTGAGGTTTTTATCTATTGTGTCGGCTTTGGAAGCTTAGAAGTTGTTTGTTAGTGGTTGTGATGCGTATTTGGCTTATGCTATGAATCCGGATTTGAAGAAAGTTAGGCCTTGTGATATACGTATTGTTTGTGACTTTCTTAGAGTTTTTCTTGAAGAGTTATCTGGTTTACCACCTAACCGTGAGGTTGAGTTCAATATTTAGTTATTCGAAGGATCTTTACCATTATCCATCACTCCTTATCGGATTGCACCGAAAGAGTTTAAAGAGTTGAAGGTTCAGTTATAAGAGTTGTTGGATCATGGTTTTATCTGATTGAGTATGTCACCATAGGGTGCACCGGTCTTGTTTGTGAAAAAGAAAGATGGTACCATGCGTATGTGTATAGATTATCATTAGTTGAACAAGTTGACAGTAAAGAACAAGTATCCCCTACCTAGGATTGATGACTTGTTTGATCAGTTCAGAGGAGAGATAGTGTTTTCCAAGATTGATCTGCGTTCTGGGTACTATTAGTTGAGAGATAAGTGTAACACCCCAAAATTTTCCAATTTAAAAATTCCTAATTATTGAAATTCCTAAACTTAAAACCCTAGAAATTTGGAAATTTAATTTGGGAATCCTAGATTGATTAGGTGATTTAATTTTATAAATTTAAAGTTTTGAGCTTAATTTCGAAATATTGGTGACCTTTTTGAATATGCTGTAAAATTAAGTGGTTAGCTTGTGAACCCTAAGTAGTATAAGGATTAACTTTATATTTTACCCATTAAATTGGGTATTAAATTTCCTTTCCAGCCTAATAAACGCAGGCAACCATCTTTGTAGCCGCTAAACCTTTGTTTTCTCTCTATCTCAATCGAACGTGTTCTTTTTTCCTCTTTCCTTATTTTTTATCGATTGGGTTTAGAAAAGAGAGCTTCATCGGTTTTTGTTTTGTTGTGCTTGTTGTAACCTTGCGTATAATCGATCTGTAGACAGCTTTTGGTCATCTCTCCATCATGTGAGTAAAATCGTAAGTGAGAATTTATAATTATGGTTATGATGTCGTGAATTCAGATGGGAAAGGGTTATTGGGTGTAACAAGAATTACTTAAATAAAGTATTTTTTTTAATCGTGAATTGTTGAGGGAAAGTAGCAGTGGGCTTGATCATGTGATTAACGCATGTGGGGAATATATTTTATTTTTCAATTGTTTTATGGATTTGGCTGTGGTAACTTGAAATTTTGTATGGTTTGATAATTACCCATGTGAGTATTTTGTTTAAAGAAATCTGGGAAGCAAATCTTCTTTTTGGTTAGGAATTTCTCACGTAAATTTTGGGAGAAATTAATTATTTATTTAGTTCATCAAACAGAATTGAATGGTGTTGGTGTGAGTAATATGATGTGATATCCTTTGGTGCACCTTCTCTTGCCTATATCGTTTTGATCCGAATCAAATTATTTGAAAATAAATCATGTTTGAATTATTAGAATAATTATATTTTATTCGGTGTTAAAATTTCAAGATAGTAATATTTTATGGTTTTGGGAATATTCGAATACAAAATATTTATTCGAATATTTTTATTTTTCAGACGAACTTGATACTGAGGAGGAGATCGTACCACCACTTCCACCACCTGTTCTGAACACTCTAGAAAATCCTCCACGAGATATTTGATCCAACCCTGTCAGAGCTAGAGATAATTCGGATCGAGGAAAACATAACTGTTAACGTTAGAGCTGTGATCTTTATAGGTGTGTTCTCTTATTTGGTGCTATATGTTTTCTTTTGAAATTATATATATATATATATATATTTGCGACATATTGGAAATTGTGTTTTGAGAAATATCGTGGTTTGATAGCATGTCTGATTTCTGTATTGCGACTCTGATTGTGCACTATGTTACCATGCATACATGATATTGTGATTTCAGAAAAATATATAATTTTCGGATTTTGGATTTCAAACTTTTTTTTGAATATGGTGATTCATATATATATATACATATTATATAATTTAGATTGTGTTAGAATTATTTTTGGATTTTCAAATCATGATGCATTATCATGTGTGCATGGGGTGATATTTGTGTACGGAGGAAGTTATGGCAGTCTTCCGGTTTAGAAGCCCTAAGACCACTTTCGGATTTTAGTGACGATATAGGTGAGGGTTCTGGGGAACTCCTTCATTCGGACTAGTGACGATGTAGTTGGGATTTGTGCACTGTGCATGACATCATTTCACGTATCATGACTCGCATTTATTTGATATTTTACACATGAGAAATTATTTACGAGAATAATATTTTATTTATCTATTTATTTATTATGATATGTTGCACCATAGAGACACACTGAGTTTTATGACTTACTCCACGTTATTTCTCCTTACAGATACTTCCGATCCTTAGATGCCTCGGTAACAGGAGAACGTCTCAGATTTTCAGACTTTTGTTATATTTCAATATGGATTATTATTACTAGATTTAGACATCTTATTTATTTTATAATATTTTCTCTGGAATTTGTTATAATTGAACTTGGAATATTTTGGGAATTATTTTTAGAATTTCAGTGCATGTTTGATATTAACTTTGATATTTATTCTGATATTTATTCTTATTTTATTTTTGATATAAAATCATTTATTTGGATTTTTGAAGGATATTTATTTTTAAATAGATAATATTTTAATCGTTTTGGAAAATGAATTTCTATGTTGACCATTGAATTCCGATTAAACCTTATAGCCCGTTATTAAGGGTTACATTAAGGATCATGATGTTCCTAAGACTATTTTTCGGACACGGTACGACAGTTATGAGTTTTTGGTTATTCTCTTTAGGTTGACTAATGCACCAGTTGCTTTCATAGATATGATGAATGACGAGTGCCTAAAAGTTCTATTCTTTATACCAATTTTTCACTCGATTATTGCTAATAAAGGACAGATTTAATGACAATATTGGATAATTATGCTTATTTCCATATTTCAGCATCCCAATACTCAATTCATGAATTTATCTATTATTTGGTATAAAACAGATGCATTTGATGGTTTTCTTTCTTAGACAGGAAACCGCATCATAGGAATTGCCAAACAAGAAGATGGATGCTGGAAACCAAAATTAGAATGCAGATTAGTACCCGCCTCGGCAGCACTTGGAGGCCGTGGCAGCACGGGAAAAGCAATTGTTGATATGATAGGCGATCTGAAGAGAAAAATAAGGCGGACGTTTTAAGACAAGCGGCATAGAAATCGGAGCTGAAAAACACACGAAAGTCAAGGTCAAAGGCCACGTGGGAAAAGAATCCTTATAGGAATAAACTAGGAAATAAAATAAAGATCTTTTATTTATGTACTTAACTGGTGTTTTACTCCAAGTTGTATTCCTACTTTGGAAAGGTTTGCCCTAGGCCAAGCCTATATAAACCATAGCCTATGTAGAGAGGAAGATATCTCGAAATCAAGTGTTCATAGAAAACCCTAAACTCCTCAATCGCCCCCTTGGGGTTTAGGTTAGTTTGTGGAGTAGTTGTGGAAGAAAATTGTATTTTGCTTTCTTGTTTCATGCAATAAAATATCGAGGTTTGCTTATTTTTTGCCATTCATTGTTCTTGCATTCAAGCTCGAGAGAGAAGTTTGTGAGAGATTTATTTGTCTAATATCGGGAGAGTTAGGCTCACGAAAGGGATAAGTACGGTATTTTTCTAGCTGAAAAATACTAACTCGGCCTAGGGATAGGTTAGAGTTTCAGCGGCTAAAAGAAGTGTGAGATTGGTTGGTGGTTATAGTTGATTCACGCCGGGAGGTATCATCAAGGACTAATTGTCAACAGTACTTCGACTTAGGGATAAGCGGGGTCATCCAAGGACACTTTGCTAAACCTTGATTAAGTCCACCCACGAGCAAGGGATTACCGCGGCGGACGTGCCCTTCACTGTCTAGGCAGTAGAACTGCAGTACTGCCGAGGCAGTGTTGTATAATTGCATGAGACAGAAACAAGTCAATTGAATCCACAATAAGAAGCATTCTAACCTACCCCCACTTTTCCATCCTTGATTTCTTGATCATTTATCTTTATTGTTTTAATTAGTTTCTTTAGTTATAATCCAACTCAATTATCTGTGTCTTTACTTTTCCATTGTGTAGGAAGAATAAATTGTGTAAGTAAAGCCAATCCTCATGGGTTCGACATCTTAAATACTACAATCTGAAAAAGGTTGAAGGACGAATGCTTCATCATAAAAGCAGGACTTTCTAGCCTCCATCAATGAACCAGGTTTTCCATGAGTTTCTAGATCAGTTTGTAGTAGTGTTTATCGATGATATTCTAGTGTACTCTCGTACCGAGGAAGATCAAAATAGGCATCTACGGGTTGTTTTACAGACCGTGTTGGATAATCAGTTGTGCGCAAAGTTGAGCAAGTTTGAGTTTTGGATTAAGGAGGTTGTTTTCCTTGGACATATGGTTTCGGCCGAAGGCATTAGGGTTGATCCGCAAAAGGTTGAGGTTGTTTTGAATTGGAAACTAACTATATCGGTGACTGAGTTATGTAGTTTTCATTGTTTAGCAGGTTACTACTGTCGTTTTGTTAATGGTTTTTCCCAGATAACAACACCTTTAACCAATTTGTTGCATAAATATATTAAGTTTGAGTGGACTAAGAAGAGAGAAGAATCTTTTGAGAAATTAAAGGAGGCTTTGACTCAGGCTCCGATGTTAGTTCAACAGGAAATAGGAAAGGAGTTTATAGTTTACAGTGATGCATCGTATGTTGGGCTTGGTTTTGTTCTGATGCAAGAGGGAAGAGTGTTGGCTTATGCATCTTATTAGTTGAACGTGCATGAGAAAAATTACTCGAAACATGACATTGAGTTGGCTGCATTTTTGTTTGCCCTAAAGATATAGGGAATTATCTTTATGGTGAGCGATCTACGGTGTATATTGATCATAAGAATTTAAGGTGTTTGATGTCACATAAAAAGCTTAATCTTAGGCAACGTCGATGGCTCGAGTTGCTTAAGGATTATGATCTGAAGATCTAGTATCACCCAGGGAAAGCTAATGTTGTGTCTGATACATTGAGCAGAAAAGTAGTTGTTGAGTTGCGAGCTATGTTCGCTAACTTGAATGTATCAGAGGATGGAGGTTTGATAGTGGATTTGTAGGTTAAACCTTCTTTGTTTGAGATGATCAGGGATAAGCAGATGTTAGACGGATCTTTGTTACCTTATGTGTAGGATATAGTTGAGGGTGTGCCGACGGAGTATAGATTTTGAGAAGACGATCTTTTGTGTTTCCGAGATTGTGTGGTTGTACCAAGTGATGCTGAGTTGAGACGTACTATCCTTGCGGAGGCTCATAGTAGTCCTTTTTCTATGCATCCAGATAATACTAAGATGTATTGGGATCTGAAAAGTGAGTATTTCTGGGTTGGTCTGAAAAAGATGTGGCTGAGTTTGTGAGTAAGTGTTTAGTGTGTCAGCGGGTTAACACTGAACATCAGTTTCCCTCAGGTTTGTTACAACCTTTGAAAGTACCAGAATGGAAGTTGGAAAGATTTACTATGGACTTTGTGACGGGTTTGCCTTTGAAACCGTCCAAGAAGGATTCGATATGGGTTATTATGGATAGGTTTACGAAGTGTGCGCATTTTCTTCCAGTGCATACTAAGTATTCCTTGGATAAGCTAGTAGAGCTTTATGTTTTTGGTATTTTGAGGCTGCATGGAGTTCTGAAATCCATATTATATGATAGAGATCTGAGGTTTACATCGAGGTTCTAGAAGTCGTTGCAAAGTGCTCTCAATACTAGGTTGAGTTTCAGTACTTTCCATCATCCGCAGACGAATGGACAGTCTAAGAGGGTTATCAAGGTTTTGGAGGATATGTTGATGTGTTATGTCATAGATTTTTAGGGTTCTTGAGAGAAGCACTTTCCTTTGGTAGAGTTCTCATATAATAATAGTTACTAGGAGAGTATCTAGATGACATCATTTGAGTCTCTTTATGGTAGGAGATGTCGTACTCTGTTTTGTTGGGATGAGATAGGTGAGAAGTTTGTAACATTACCCAATGTTCTTGAGGGATATTAATGAGAAGTTTAAACTCATTAGCGACATACTTAAGGCTGCATCGGATCATCAAAAGTCCTATGTTAATCTTAAGCGGAAAGAAATAGAGAATGTTGTGGGCGAGAAGGTGTTCCTCAAGGTATCCTCGTGGAAGAAGATGATGCGTTTTGGGAAGAAAGGGAAATTGAGTCTGACTTTTATTGCACCGTTTGAAGTTTTAGAGAGGATCGTACAAGTGGCTTATCGTCTAAGGTTATCGTCCGAGCTTGAGAGGATCCATGATGTGTTTCATGTATCGATGCTTCGGAGGTACAAATCGGATCCATCGCATGTCTTGCCCGTATGAGAGGTTGAGCTTAATACAGATCTTTCCTAAGACGAGTAACCAGTAGAAATCTTAGCATCAGACACTAAAGTTCTGCGTGGTAAGACCATCGAGTTAGTCAAGGTGCTTTGGCGACATTGAGGTGTCGAGGAAGCCACGTGAGAACAGAAGTCGGACATGGAAGAGCAGTTCCCTTATATGTTTCCACCAGGTAATTTCGAGGATGAAATTTCTTAATTGGTGACCAATTGTAATGCCACAAAATTGGGTTTATAAGTTTAGTGAACCGGTTTTATCGGTTTAGCCTAGTTCGGGATTGAATACTTAAAAATTAGTTTTAAATGGAAATAAACTTTAGAAAAATATCTTAAAATTCTTATTTGACATATATTTGACTTAGGTAAATTCAATTTCTAAAATTGACCCTTGAATCCCTAATATTTTGAAATTAGTGACCATTTTGTAAAAATTGAAAACTTGACGACAATTTTATAAACTAAGCCAAAACTTTGAATCTTTAAGGGGATTTGATCCAATTATAATCCTAGTTGATCTAAGCCTTCCAAGGTCCTATTTAAATAACTCTTAATCCATGTTTTTAATTAAATAGCCCAAATAACCAAATTTTATTCCTAAAAAACTATTTTACTTTAAAGCATAAACCCTTTTTATCGTTTTAGTTTTCTCTCTTCCTTGGAAGGTAAAACCCTAATCATTACAATTAAATTCATTTGGTTTAATCCCTATAACTTTAGAGGTTAAGAAATATTCAAACCTTTGAATTAAATAGTTCTTTAATGAAATTCTCAAGTTATTGGCTGAGTAAATATTGCTTTTAACATTTGGTTCAAGAAGAAAACCACTTTTGGAACAAAAACTATGATTTAAGTATAAGGGTTTTGAGTCACTTTTATGAATCCTAAATTCATGATTTTGTATGTGTTAGGATGTTTATAATGTGTTTTTAAAGTATCTAATCTTGGACTAAAGGTTTAGGAGAAATTTGGATGGTTTTTAAGGGTTTTCGGTTAAGGGTTTTCATGGTTTTGAGGGCTTCTGTATTAGTCCGAGATAACGATTGTTTGGTTGCATTAAGGTACTAAGTTTTACGTTGCTCTCGTAAAAGAGTTTTAAGGCATTTTAATGGTTTTAAGGGTTTTGCAGGGTTTTACTTTATTTTTCAAAGTGTTTGGGGTGTAGGGAAGGTGTGATAAACTTCCCTATACTTCGAAGTAAGTTTTACGTTGCTCTCGTAAAAGGGTTTTCCCATATTATGTTATTTTGGTATGTGTTGGTCATGCTCGTAATATATTTGTGCATATGTGATTATACATGTGATAAAATACTTATGAGACTGTTTTTACATTGATTTTAATGCTCCCATGATTTATTTTCTAAAATAGGATAAATACAAAATACATGCGTGTCATAAATTCCTTGAGTGATGCATTAGAGGTTAGCCTAGTGTTGTGTGGTATGATATTCATATTGTATTTGGGTATGGAGAACTATCCCGGACAGTAAGGTAAGATATTTTAATTGTGATAGTCAATCATCTTGACTTGGTGGTACGATGTCATTCACGTGTGTCCGTTTATCCCAACGATTGGAGGTAAGTCTAATTGTGTCACTTAACCAATATGTAAAAAACACAAGTGTAAACTATTTATTGTTTTTATGCAATTCGAGACTTACATGTGTTTTGTTAACGAGCTCAAATGATTTGTAAGCCTTTCTAAGTGAAGCATGTAACCCTCGGTTTTGTGGCATACGCCATGTGATGAAACACTTGCTGATTTTTATACATATTAGTGACCTTGGTTGTCACGAGTGATTTTCCATGAGCATGACTTGATTTTCTAAATTGGTTTGACTTGATTTGTAATCGATTTTTAGTATATTATGGGTTTCATTACAAGTAGTTTAAATGTTTTATTATTCACTCACTAAGTTTTGGCTTAACCCGTCTTTTTCCCTTGTAATGTAGAGAAATAAGTGAGACGGTCACCCGAAAAGCAAGGAAACTATCTTGTGCCTTATTTCATATTTTAACTCAAGTATGGTATTTTAAATTTGAACCTTAGGTAGATGAGAGCAATAGAGCTATGGAACCTTATAGAATTTGAGTTTTGGTTATTGATCTGTGGAACCTTATGGAATTTGTGATTAGTCATTGAATAATTGAATTCATGTTATTTTGAGTTTGGGATATCGAACTTGCATTTTGGTATGCTTTTGATATTAATGAAGTATTTGAATTTTGATTCATGACTCATCTATGTTTATTTATGATGATATTTGAAATTGAATACCAATTTGTGTGTTGCTCAAGGAACTAAGACGAATTGCATCTAGTGAATATGTAGTTTATGCCCCTTAGATGAAAATATAAATCTAGAGTATGCTTGAATGATTATAATATAAAAAATCTAGTAATCTGCCACTTTCCGGGAAGAGGGTTTCAATATCCCTTCATAGGGTATCAATACGCAAGCATAAACGTGATGGAAATCTAGAAAATTTAGCATGGATATCGAAACCACATGAACTGGTATCGAAATGTTAGCATGAACTTAAGCAGACGTATCGGTACGCATGGATCGGATTTCGAAACCCCTTTTTGGCAGTAACAAAACGTATCGGAATGGGTCCCTTGCTGTATCAAAATGCGAGCTTGTCGGGCAGGGCATCAATCGAGTTATCGAAGGAGTATCGAAACGCTTAAACACTGTTTCGATACTTGTTTTAAAAATTCACTTTGGTATTGAAATAGTGTCAAGGGGTTTCGATACCCTTGACCGTTAAGTTAGTTATAAGTTGGAAAATAGTTTAAAACTTCACGTTTTAGTCACTGAACTTTGAGTTTGCAATTAGAGGAGTTACAGATCTCGTTTTAAGCTGAAAATTTACGTGCGAGCATGAAATGAACTTAATTAAATATTGATAACCTTATTTCATGATTAGTCCTTAAGTTTCTGGAGAATTAAAATTAGGTCTCTCTATATCTTGTTCGGTTAAACTAGGACTCGTTTCTTATCGGTTTCCGTTGCAATTGAACTCAGTCCTTGCATGAACATGTAAAATCTAATTTAAGCATCTAGATAAGATGAAAAGGAAAAAAATAAGGTTGTTTATCGGGGCGAGTCTTCGGATTAGCCTCAGTATTCCCCGCGTAGCTCGTTCGAGTCGGGTGGTGTCTAGACCAAGTCGAGGGGGTTACATCAACGTAATCTTCTTTGCTTTGTTTTCCTTATAGGAAAAAGGCTTTATGTTTAAAGATGGGCACGAGTAAGGTAAGGTCAAATTTTTGGCCCCCATATCCGACCTAAACTTTAAACCTTTCCACCTATCACTCGATCCAACCTGGTTTTAAGGTAGAAAAAATCTGAAACGATTCGAACCGAGTTTTAAGCTTCCAAACCCGACCTAGTCTAAGTTATTAAAATTTTTAAAGGGACTTAATTTTAAAAAATACATTTTAGGGATCCAATTATAAAAAAATTAAAATTTTAGTAATCTAATTGTTAAAAAATCAATTTATTGTCCTAATTGTATAAATATATATAAAGAGGGGTCATTATTACAAATATCCTAAAAGTAAAAATCAATGTTAATCTTGGATCGAGTTCAGATTTTTCTCACCTTAAACCCGAACCCGACCCGAAATTATTCTTATAAAAATGATACAACCCGACCTGGACTCAAATTTTTACCAAAAAATCTGACATAATTGGATCGAATTGGGTTAGACTTGTCGAGTTCAGGTTACGTACCCATCCCTCTTTTTGTTAGGCCCTAAATTTAGTGCTAAGATAAGAAAAAGCTAATTGCACTAGAAGTTTTCGAACAGTGGAATAAATTTAAATTAATCCTTAAAATTTTAAACATTGTAATTAAGTACACAAATATACTTCTAATCGTTCATTTCCGTGTTCATTGGTTACACGTGTTACCATTTGTTTGCTTTTTATACTCGTTTTTCTATTTTTTCATTATTCCTTTATCATTTTATAAATATATATATATATATATAAATTGACATTTCTGTTTTATTCTAAACGTGTCAAGGGTTACATAATTTTGTTATTCGAATAAGTCAATTAACAGAATGTTTATTTCAACCATATTCATTCATTAAGAGGTTAGAATAAGCATTTTCGATATTAAATTAAATTCGAAAAGATGAAAGAGATTTAAAAATATTGATACATAAAATAAGAGTTATAATTTAAGGTGATATATATATGCGAAAGTAATAGAAAAAAGATGATTTTTTTGTAATAATAAAAGAATATTATTTTCTTTACTTTATTTGATTAGGTGAAAAGAATAAAAAGCGAAAAAGAAAAGAGAAGGTAGTGTTTGGGAGAATGAAAAACAGAACAAAAAAAATAAGGATGTAGTTTTTTTTCCTCTATAAATATTTTTTCTTTAAAATTGAGTGAAAATAAAAAAAAAAAATAGAAGTCATCGTACTTTAATAATAAAATTATTAAATTATATTTTAAAATTATTTTATTTTCTTCGGATTTATAATATTTTTTTATAATTTCATTAAATAATTTTTATTATGAATTTAATTTTTTTAATTTAATCCCTAAAATTTTTATTTAATCTAAAATTTATCCTTATTTGTTTTTAATTTTATTATAAAATTAATATTAAGGTCACTTTAGTTCCAAAAATATTTATTTAATCAAAAATTGATCCCTATTTATTTCTCTTTTTTATAATTTTATCTAATACTTTTACAATGATTTTATTTTTTTTCAATTTACTCCCTAAAATCTTATTTAATTTTTAATTGATCTTTATTTATTTTTAGGCATAAAGATAATTTTAACCCTTAACGTTTATAATTTTTATCATTTTGGCCCTTATTCTTTTTTGGGATAAATTTAGCCTTTAACCTATATCTTTTTGACAAATAACTTATCTTTTAACTACCATGATAATTGGACCGTTAAAAATTTAACGATGATGACATGTCATATGCACATGATAATATATTTTAAATGACATGACATTTAACCTATCAAATACATACATATATATATATGAGATATAATTTTATTCTAATATAAAATATAAACAATTAAAATTTAAATAAAATATTAAAAATTAATTAATTCTAAAATAAAAGGCTATTAAACATTTCCAACCCTAACTACGATAGAATCAAAGTCTTATCTTAAAAGATATGAACACATTTCGAAATTAATTAATTTTTTAAGGTAGGATTTTGATTCTATCGTAGTTAGGGTTGAGAATGTTTAGTAGTATTTTATTTTAGAATTAATTAATTTTTTAATATTTTATTTGCATTTTAATTGTTTTATATTTTATATTAGAATAAAATTATATTTCATATATATATATATATATTTGATAGGTTAGATGTCATGTTATTTAAAATAGATTATCATATGCATATGACATGTCATCATTGTTAGATTTTTAACGGTCCAGTTATCATGGTAGTTAAAAAATAAGCTATTTGTCAAAAAGATATAAGTTAAGGGCTAAATTTATCCCAAAAAAAAATAAGGGACAAAACGATAAAAATTATAAACGTTAAGGGTTAAAATTATCTTTATGCCTTATTTTTATTCTATAATTTAGTCTAATATCTTATGATTGTAAAGTTTACATCTTAATTATTAATTTTATAATTAAAATTAATGACTCATTTTAACTCAGATTAACCTAAAACTTGATCTATATGAAAATGATGATATTGATTTCATCTAGGAAGGCTTAATTTCATTTTATAATCTATGAATGTCTCCAAAATGGCCCACAAATTACTTGTTTTTGCAATTAACACTCTTTCAAATCCAATTTCAGCATGAACTTAACGTCTAATTAGAATTAATGAAAAACATAAAATATAACTTACGAGTTATATACATTTTTGTCCCTAAACATCAATTCAATTACATTTACTTCGATTTGAATTTCTTTTTAGAAAAAAAAATATATGTATAAGATGTTTATACTTATATTAAACATGTATTTAAATTTTGAATGTCTTTTGGTTTAAATCTTATAAAATTACCAAAATGGATTTTTATTAAATTTTTTATTTTTGTAAAGTATTTAAATGTTTATTTTCTCGGAAGACCTTAGCTAATTGTTTTTTTTTTTTATGTTCACGCTGGTTGTTTATTTTCATGTAATCGAATATGTTTGTTTTTTTAAATATGTTTTAGATCAAAAATGGGTTATTTCTAGCAATCAATATTTGGGTTAGATTCGTTTGTACCAAGTATTAGGTATCACATTGATAGTGAAAATCTAGGGATTAAATTATAAAAGTTAGAAATAAATAGAAGTCAATTTCATATTAATTTTTTATGGATTAAACTGAACAAAAATAAAATTATATTAAAAATATTGAACTTGGTTATAAAAATAAAAATACATATGGGTTAATTTTGAATTAGAGAAAAAATAGTGATTAAATTGAAACAAAATAAAACTATATTAGAAATATTAAATTAAATTATAAAAAATAAAAATAAATGGGGTTTATTTTAGATTAAATAAAATTTTAGGGACTAAATTATATTAAAAATATTAAACTAAATAATAAAATTTTAAAAAATTATAATTTTCAAAGTTTTTTTTCTCACATCTATTGTACCAAGCAATAGAGAGAAAAAATGGCATATGTTTGGTTTCAGAAAATATCACTTCTGTTTGAAAAATAAATTTTATTTTTCTAAAAATTAGAAAACATGTTTGTTTTCAAAATAAAAAATAATGAAAATATGTTTGGTACTTACACCAAGATAACAATATAGAAAGCTACATCTACTATCTCTCCCTTTCTCGTGATCTGCTGCATAATCATAAAAATTAACAATATGGTTCAACATGTCAATGCAACCATGTAGGTCAAAACACAATCTAAACTTATGTTGTCCTCCACTACAGAAATTGGAAGAAGGAAATGACCCAGATATGCAAAGTAGGTTTCTTAAAAATGTCATACATGTAACATTGTTAAGAGAATGCGGGTTCAAGCACCTATGGCTAATGGCAATCTTCCAAACAACTTCCGAGACATTCACTTCAAGGGCCACATCGTTTAAGCTTCTTCATTTCTTCTCCCCTTACCATGCCTGGACCTCCTGGGTGCCTCATCCTCACTTTCACTGTCATCATTTCGGAAGCTGTTTCCAGCTGCATGCGAATCTGCCTTTTGTACTTCGTGCTGATATTGTGTATCATCATCCAACCCACCCCCTGGACCGGTCATATCCTGACCTCTACCCGGCTCTGATACTGCACTATATCGGTCATTGGTTGGTGTCCTCTGATCTCTTTTAATAGGCCGACCAGAATTCTGTGAGGAAAGTGCTGGAGGTCCAGGAAACGTAGGGGGAATGCCCATGGGTCTGCCACCTCGAGGAAGATTTGCACCTGTAGGTCCCATACCCCCCATAAATGGAGCATGCCCAGGACCCATCATCATTCCAAGCCCACCACCTGGAAACATAGGCCCAGGTTGTGGAGGTCGTCCTGGAAACATCATGCCAGATGCAGAACCTCTAAAATCCCCAGAAAACCTTGGCCCATATGGAGCAAATGGACGGGGAGCACCAAAGACATCTGGCATCCCGAAACCATCAGGTGTAACAGGTCCATAAGAAAAGCCATCACCACCCATCATCATAGGTGGAAAACCACGCATCCCGGGCATGGGTCTGGCACCACGGGCTAGTGGCATGTGAGGGGGCCACATCATTCCTCTGCCTCTTCCTCTGCCCTGATCTGCAGCACCAAAGCTCTCATCGTCATCCTCACTCTCTTCCTCTTCCTCTTCTTCATTGTCCTCGAATGGAACAATGTCTGGGTTCTCTCCTCCAATATCTGAATTGACTCCCTTTGCTTTCTCTTCTTCACGTTTTGATTCTGCTGCCAGTGAAATTGCCTGTATCCATGGGAATAAAAAGATGAGTACGAACATACAAAATCATTCACTGTGGACATCCAATATGTGCATCTCAGTCCATCCGCATCGAAACAACCTTCATGGGGGGAAATGAAATAAACAAATAGATTGCTCATCAATTAACTGACGACTATAATCTCACGAGGATAACATCATAGTTCAATGTTCAACTTCCCACAAAAACCCGTACACATTTATAACTAACGCCACTTGCATTGTATGATTTATTAGGACCTCACATTTAGGTATATAAATGAAATCATACTAATTACCACCAAGCAGTGGAGCACAAGATTCGCTTCCCTCTCCTTTTGTCTATTTTGTTCTTTTTACGTTAACCATTCTTTTGTTTTTTTAATAGTTACTTTTACCTCTTATTCTAATAATTAAATTTCTTGTCCTCAAACTCAGAAATTAGAAGAAAAAAAATAGAATAAGCATACCATAAGCTCACTATCTGGCTCAAGATAAAGCAAGGAGGCTAGCTGTTCACCAACAGAAGGCTCTAACTCCTGACAATCTCTACTTATCTGCCAGATCACAAAGTAGACCAATAAGTTTAAACTATAATAAACCGAGAAACAGTAGCATTGCGCATTTGAGTATTGCGTATTGCAGACACTACTTTGCAGATAAAGTACAAGGTAAGATTCAAAGAAACCAGTTCATTAACCTAATTAATTGAAAAAATTATTCAAGTAAAATTATCCTCATTCAATGTGAAAGCTTTGACTTGAAAAGGCTAGGAATTATACCTTTACTGGTAGGTTTTCATTGTAGGGGTTCCTCAAATGGCGAGTTTTGTGAAAGGAAAGCTCACATAACTACATATCAAGAATAACAGTTAGTAATCAAAAATTCATAATGTTTGTACAGATTAATCTTTAAGCGTCTCCAAAAAAATTCAAAATAATGCATCTAATAGGAGGCATTAAACTAATAGAAACTAAAAAATGTAGAAAAAATATGTTCCATAAACAGAAATTATCAAAATAAGCACCATGCTAAGAATATTTCCAAGCTTTTTATTCCTTAACTTAGCTTCATGGAGAATTTTGTTCAACAAACAGATGAAGAAGGGAGAGGGGCGAAGAAAAGCACCTTTAACCATTTTACTGAGAAATTCCGTCCATAGTGAGCAGTTCCATGAACATATTTCCAATTCCCTCCACCAACAAATCCACCAATTTTAGATGTCATCTTGGCACAACCCTGATAAGCCAAGAGTAGACAATGTAATACCTAAAACATCAGAAGACAAAAATGCAAAATGTTGTACTAATACTATGACTATCATAAGACTTAATTGAGGACTTGCTGGATGGAAAAGCTAAACATAGTAAGATATGCATAACAAGTTATTTCAGAATAACGTAAGTACACTGATTCTCAAATGGAATAGATAGAGGACTGAGGATATTAGATTTCTGAAATACCTGGAAATGCCGAGTACGGTTAACAGAAAATATCAAAATCACATTTTCAGCAGAATCAAAAGCTTCATTCAGTTTAGCCTCGTTGCTTCTTTGAGTTGCCCACACTCCTTGTTGAACAGATAATTCCAGATTTTCCCGGTTGCAGCTTTTAACAATAAAATACCTAAGAAGCCATATTTAAAAGTAACCAATCATAACAAAGTTACTCATAAAATGAAAGATAATTCAACACCGAGAATAATGTCAAATTCAGGAAGAAAAAAATAGAATAGAAAATAGAACCCTTGCACAAGTAGGCAGAAGACTGCCATACACTAAGATGAATGGTAACAATAGAAACTAATCACTAAATCAAAGTAAGAAGTATTATAATAAATCATTCCAGACATATGCTTATTATTATGATTATGATTACCAATAATAAAGCTTAATTAAACTTAAGCATCTTTAGGCATCCTGGTTCTCAAGCATTCAACGCATAGACACATGAAAAAGCCACTACAATCACTATTTAAGGAATTTTAGCTAAACTCAAGCATAGATTAAAGTTTAACATCTTACTGCTGACAACTGAGCATTTCAATTCCTTTAGGAACAGGGTTGCAAGTTACAACTATAACATGTTGTAACGGTTCTCAACTCTAGGCTTAATCACTAACAATTAAAATCAGAAACCTATTTTCTCTATTTTTCATGTAATCACTTTCTTGTTTCTATCATATTCCAATCTGTCCCTTCTCTCTACACAGAAAAGCGGTGATATTTCTTTCAGACTTCTAAAGAAAGCAAGGAAAACACACCAACGCCAGAGTACATCACATTCTTGTAAACAAAATGGTCCAGTTGTTGAAAAATACTTCAAACAAATAAAGAGAGAGAGAGAGAGAGATTATTTTTCTTCCCTCAACCTTGTATGTCATAAAAGAATAAACCTTTTCCACTACAAAAAAAATGTTGTATCTAAAGCTGCAAAAGTGTAGTTACAATAACTTCATTATTCTTTGTAGATACAAGAAAATGAGAGAATAAAGGTTAATTTATTCAACTCGCCATAATTGTACTATCCAAGGAAAAAATTTACACATTTTTAGACCCCTGCATAATAAAAAATAAATGAGCCTGAAGGAGTAAAACAACACACAAAAGAATAGTCAATCATTCAAAATATAAAATTTGAACAATACATAATAAACAAAAACAATTAATGATTTACAGAACTCAATTAAAGGCCTCAGGACTCTAAACACACCTAGATACTCCTTGAGGCAAAGGTATGGCACTTCTGTTTGCCTGGTTAGACTGACCATTGGGGACATTTTGTATTTGCGTCTGGTTGACCTGTTGTTGGGGTTGTTGAAATTGTTGTTGCTGCTGCACATTAGCAGACTCTGTTGCAGAAGGTTTTACAGCTGCTCCTTGGTTTACATTGTTTTGCCCTTGTGGAATCTGATGTTTTTCAGTCTGTTGGGAAAAGCCCGCATTCCGTTGTTGAAAAAATTTGTTATTATAATTGTAAGAAGTTAATTGTTGAATCTTTTGCAGGACTTCTTCCACAGGAGGTGGAGGTCCTGGGAGTTTTGCATGCCTATATCGGCAGTCAGGACCATTAGGACAAAAGCCTAGCTTGTACCTGCAACCATGAAATTCAGTATAAACATAATAAAATTGGTTTCTGTTTTAGATGCATCAAATTATTGGGCAACTTCAACACTGAATAAAAAACAAAATAACCATCCGTTTCATTTAGCATTACCTAGGTAAAGCATAGTTTCTATAAGCTGTTAACTAAATTCCCTTGAAGACACCAATGCCAGAACAGTATAGCTCATCTTATAAGGTATATTCAATAGAAAATAGCCCTTTGTTCTAGCCATTTTCTAAATCTTCGTTCATAACCCAAATCCTATAAAAGCTAGTGTGATCAATTTAACCAATGTAAAAGAAAACTCAATAATAATGCAAGCATAAAGTAAATAAAAGAAAGCATACATGTTACACTCCTTGATATCCTCGTTGGTGTGTTTATAGACACAATCTTGTTCCCTGCACTCTCCGAATAGCCTAAAAAACCGGCACACCGGCATACGGGACTTGTCGTACTGGTGAAGGAAACCGCAGGCATCACCCTTCATGCAAAGACTGCGGAGCCAGTGTCGGCACACAGTCTGTCGAAAGCTCCTTCTCCCAGCTCCTCCGCCTGCAACGGCGGGGGAGTCATTCGTCAAAGCAGGGGCAGCACCTTGGACAGCGGTATTGTTGTTGTTGGATGCAGCAGGATCGGAATTGACGACAGGCATGGAGGCTGTTGGGACGGCGGGACCCACATCGAGACCGCCTTCGAAATCGAAGCTGAGCCCTCCCTCCCCGTCATCCATAGTGGAGGCGCGTGAGTGTTTTGTTTTCTCTCTTCGGATCGATTTAGGGTTTATCGTCGAAAATCAGGGAAACAAAAGCTGTTTAGAATTGGAACTCAAGCTTACCGGTTTCATTTTGAAGTAATATAAACCAGGGTGTTCAAAATTACGGATTAGATTGATCTGACCTAATAATTCAAAAAGAAAATATCAGATAAATTTTAAAAGAATTATTCGATCCGATTGGATATTTTATCCGAGAAAAATTATATTAGGTCTAGATCCATTTTTTTTAATTATTGAATATTTAATTAGATTTAATTCGATAATTTTTAATGTATTTTTATTTTATTTTAAATTTTTTAATATTTATATCTAAAATTAAATTTAAATTAATTTTATATTTATATCATATATTTTTAAATTTTTAAATATATTTTATTAATTTGTTAATATTTTTAATTTTAATATTTTTAATATATTTTTTCTCCTAAACTTTAAATATATATAATATATAAATATTCTAAAACTAACTTTAATTCATTTGTAAAATTTAAAAAATTGTGAATTGAATATTTGTTATCCGATTAATTGGTTACTCGAGTTTCACGAGCATCGATAATGAATACCTAATTTAGATGGGTTGAAATATGAATCAAAAAATAAATATCCAAAAAAATTAAGTACTCAATTTTTTTGAATACTCAAAAATCAAATAACCCAATAATGAACACTCTCACTTAGGGATGACAAATAGGTGGAGCGGGTGTGGACACCTCTCCCTCGTACATATACCCATTTAAAACTTTTATATCCATCACCTACTCATCAGCCACGATAGGTACAATTTTTTAAGTCTACATCCGCCCACACAAGTATATTCTCAAATTCATTCTCACATCCACTACTCAAATTGTATCTGCTTGTACACGTTTACAAACAACCACTAATATCGAATAATGTAAAAATAAATAATAGATTTTTGTAAAGAATAGTAAAACTTTGTATACTTTATTGACTTATAAGTGTATATATATAATACATTTACACTAATATAAATTTAACTAATCTAATTAATTAATAATAGTTAACTTAATTAAAATATATTTTTATCTGTATAAATTCTACTTAATTACAATTAACTAATTATATAACTTAGCTAAAACATATTTACACTTTTATAAATTCTACTTACCCACACATATTATAAATTTACAACATGATTAATTTAAGCCGATCATAAATTATCATTTTTTTAAACTAAATTAATTGAATTTAAGAATTAACGTATATTTTAAAACAAATTATTATGTTAATACATAAAACAATATAATAAAAGGCATAATTAAAATCTACAAATATAAATGGTTCAAAATTCATATGAAGGGTGGATGCGGAGCTAGTGTATAATTTTTTACATTCACATCTGTCCATTACCCATAAACTCATACCCATCCTCACCTTAACTAGGACAAGTTCAGTGCGAAATTTATAAAATTATATCCGTCTGTCATCCATACCTATTATAAAGTACGAAATTGTTTATTTTTTCAACAGTGCAGTTCGAACTCCATATCTCCAAGACTTTAGAATGATAATTGAATTTACAAATTAATATGCAATTGACAAAGTAAATTACTGAAATAGGATTGGACTTTTCGATCACTTCTTAACATTTAATTCACATAACTATTGATTTTTTATATTATCTAATGTAAATTTCACTTGTATATGTGTTAATTTTTTTTTTTTTGACTAAGCCTAATTCTATTTCTAGAAGGGGAGAGAGACTCTAAGTGTGTGTTTGGATTACTGAATATAAGATTATTTATGGGAATAATATTCTCGGAATATAACATTACTTGATGAATTACTGAGAATATTATATTACTTTGTTTGATTTATTTGACAAAAATATAAGATGATAATGTTTGATTGAGAAATATGAGTTTACCCCAAAAAAATTTGACCATATTATCCTTATGATATATATTTTTTTAAGTTAAACTTTAAATATTTATATTACTTAAAAATGTTATTTTCGTAGCACAATCTAAACTTTTTACATATTATATCCAAATTTTTAAATATTTTTATAATTAATATTCATTAATATTTGTTATATAATATAATACAAAAATATTATGTTTATTTTATAAAGATAAAACTTAATATAAATATATAATACAATATGAGACCAATAATAATCTTATTTATGATTTTTAAATTAATTTTCACTATTAATCCATAATAATAATATAAATTCATAAATATGTTAACTCACGTACTATATAATAAAATATGAGATTGCTATAATTTTTTATTTTTAATTATTGAAATTACTTTTTCATTATTAATTTGAGATAATAATATAAATGTGACACTCCCTTCCTGACTTGGTAGAGAACTAGATCGAAAAATGTTATGATAAAGATTACTGGTGGTTTGGTGGAATTCTTCGGTGTTTCCTTAAAGTCTTAGTTTATTATTAATCAATGTCTTATTAATCTTAGACTTAATAGTTTAGAAGAGGTCGTATCAATTTTAGGACCAATTTAAAATTTTTGAAAATTTTAGGGATTAAATTGTAATTATTGGTATTTTGAGTTCTCTTCTTAAAGTTTTATTTATTAATCTAAAACTATTACTTGTACCGTGCAATCTACCAAAATTTGTTTCATTTCAATGTTGTTTACCTTGTCAAATAAACCTTTAAAGATTTAATGATCTAAATGTAAAACATGATAATTATAGACTAATTTCTTTGAAGGCGGCTATCTGTATCGAAACGGCTTATGAATGTATGAAATAGTGATGTCAAATTCGTTAATTCAGTTCTTCTGAAGCTTTGTATCGATACGCCAAGAGGACTGCATCGAAATGTCTTGACTTTTTAAAGTTAACCTAGTTCACTCAGCATGACCATATCAAAACGCTTAAGGACCATTTTAATACAGGCATTTCAAGTAGTTAATATTGTTAGGCCCATTTCGATACACTATGTAAGTGTTTCGATATACGAAGATCGACCGAAAAATTTTAAAGGTTGACTTTGACCAAATGTATCGATACGCCTTAGAGTTGTATCGAAATAGTGATTGACAGATTAAAATCATGTCGAAACGCCCTAAAACCATTTCGATACAGGTTCATAATTCCCAAAATTTTCCATCTTTCTAAATAGGTCGTATCGAAACACCAAGAAACTGTTTCGATACGTCTGAGCCTGTAATGACAGATTTTGTCTGGTTTTTACTAAATTTTCCATAGCAATTGAAATTCAAAACTTATGAAATATTACCAACAAGTCTTATTTACCATGTTTTAGCAGCATACCAAATTTCAAATCAATCTAAATTTATTTACTAGTTTTCTACCTTTTAGATCAAGTATGTAAATTTCAACTATACAAACCAATTCACAATAAGGTTTTCTTTTGCATAATGAGAGTCTAGGTATGGTTTATATTTTACCAACATAATACATGTTTATGACTTAAAAAAATATATTACCACTATTCTAAGAGTATCTATAACAAGTCTTACATTTAAACCTTTTGTAGGCTTTTCAAACTTCGCAAAAAAGTGATTTGAATTTCTTTCAACGAATCTTAACTTGAAAATGTATGAAAATGAACGCATTAGGCAATTTTTGCCTAGTGAGGTGGTTAATAACAATACAAACATATAGAATGCATTAAAATTTTATGCCTTTAAATTAAAACATCATTTATGCCAAAATTTCATGTGCATTAACATTATATCCAATAAGTCAACATAAACCCTTGGATCGATCAAGATAATGGATACACAGACTCTTATGCCTTGTTGAATCAATGAGTGGTCTAATCCCTCCGTCTCACCAAAATGATCATAACACAAATCATACCTTCACCTCGCCAAACTTAGGCCATAGCCCAAGGACCGTAGTCCACCCATACCAATGAGATCATGAATCCTATGGCATGTTAATTGTATATAGGCCAACATACCATATCATAATAAAATCAATGATTTTTCATGTGTCTACGTAATGTTCTTGACCCTTAGGTCCATTTCAATAAGTTTAATGATCAATATAGGTCATCCTTGATCATTTCCAATATGTTCTATGTTCACATTAACAACAATAACAAATGAGCAATGTCAATAGTTTAATAATATGTTCAATGATCAATATTTTTAATAAATCAATACATCTATGATTCGATGTCATGTTCAATGATTCAATTATTACTAGCACATTAAGAAAGTTTACCAAAGCTTACCATGACCCTATATATGGGTCCAATGTTATTTTCTTACACTTTCACAAATTATAATTCCAACGAACAATGAAAATGAAATGGAAAAAACACTTAGCTTACTTCCATGACTCTATTACACTCACTTTGATAAAAAGAGCTTTTAAGAATCTTGAATAGCAACTCCTTTACTCTTCTCTTTGGTAGAATTTGATGGTGATTCGTCCAAAATTTTAGTTAGGTAAAAATTCATGAAAATTGTAACTAAATATTTCAATAAGTTTGGGAGCAATATACAAACTTCAGCAAGCTTAAAGATAACATAAATTTTAAGTCAACAAATAAAAAATATTCAAAATAATAATATTAAATAAAATAAAATAAAATAAAAAGTTAAAAAATATATATATTATATCAAGGCCTTTTTTCCCAAGTTAACCAGAAATTTTTAAATACCTAAGAATATGAAGGGAATCACATTTTCACCATTTAATGAAAAAAAACTAGCATTATTGGTATTTTTTATTACTCCATAGTAAGAATCCTCTCAAACCAAACATGTGTATGTGATTTTAAAAAAAAATTCCTTCTGGTAATAATGTTTTCCACGAACCAAACGTCTCTTAAGAGAATGTATGTTCCTATTGGGTCTTGTAACCAGAACCTAAAGGAGAAAGATGTGAAAAGGTGAGCAGCTCTAACTAACATGCAATCAATACTTGGTCAAATATTTAAATATTATTCAAAAGTTAAAATAATAAAGTCAAATTGAATAATTTCTAAAAAATTAAAATTCATATTACATCCTAGATAAGTGTGTTAGGTGTTATATTGTGTTGTTTTATTCCCCTTTTTACTCATGTTTATTGCTATACTTAAGCACTTAATTAGTTGCATTTTAATATTTTCATGCATTTTCATTAGTTATCACCTTTTATATCTTTAATCGATTGATTTTTGGTGGAAAAAGATATTGTTGTGGTTTGTTTCTATGTTTTGCAGAAAGAAATCCTTGATGAAGAGCTATCCATGGAAAGAAATAATGAAAGATAAGGTCAATGAAAGGAAATATGGAAAGTTTGGATGATTGGAGCAAAGAAGGAAACAAAGGATTTGAATAAAATATAAATTGGATATATTCTTTCAAAGTTATTTTCAATTATATTTTATTCTATCATCCATGTTTGACCAATTCCACTCCATATAAGGAGCATGTCATCTACAACAAAGGAGGTTGGATCGAGATAGAGAGATTAGAAGCAAGTGACAGTTGTTTTCCTTCATCTTTATTTTGTCTTATTCGAGTGATGAGAGAAATGTTTGTTGGATACTTTTGCCCAGCCATGAACTAATTCTAAGTTGGCTTGCGTTATTCTATGTTATGGATTGACTTAGTTTGATTTCTATCTAAGTTTGTGTGTATTCTTAATTAAGGTTTGCCTATTCTTGGTACTTAATTTGTTTGCGAGAGAATTGGGAAATGACCTCGATAAACGACTTATTTATCTAGATTCGGGAGATTGGATTCACAAAACGAATAGGCATGGTTCGATCCAAGTGCGAAAGAACTAATCCGGCTTAGGGATAAGTATAGGATTTCAACGGCTAATAAAAGCAATGCTTTGCCGAACCTTAAGGATAGTTGCTCAAATTGCCCAAGAAATTCCCTCATCGCAATCGCCCAAGCATTCAAGAACTAATAATTCGAAGAAATGACTAGGCAATATCCGACTGAGCCCAATTGCCGGAACGAGTTGAGCGATGCGAACACCCACTTACAAAGAAGAAGTCATTCTACAGTCATTCCATAAATCAGAATAGCTCAGCCTCATTTCTCTTATTGATTATCTCGATTACTTTACTCGCTTATTTATTATTTAATTTTATTTCAAATCGATTCTCTAAACAACTTGTGTTTTTCATTTCAGTGCAAGAGATTAGATTCTAAAAGGCGCACCAATCCCTGTGGATACGATAACTCTTATACTATAACTTGAAAACGTGTACACTTGCACGCATTTGCGAACACTAAAAACCCGCAACAAAGTGTTATAAATTATTTGTTTAGAATGAATTAATTTTAATTAATAAAATTAATAAATATTAATAATTTATTTAGTTTTTTTTATTTTTAATAAAGTAGGAAAATAATTTTAATTTGATATATAATTTCAAAAAAACTAATTTAAAAATTAAATTAGTTAATAATAAAACAATTATTAATCCTACAATCCAATGAAAAAAATAATATTATTTTAGGAGATCTAGGTTTGGATAATTATATATATAAAGTGTGTGTACGTTGTCAAAATATTTCTTGGTATCTAATATAATGATCCAAATTTCAGGATTTGAGCGTCGGGCTAACCTGAAGCATTTGAGCTTCATTCTTTAGGCTTATATTCCTTATTGGGCCTTAGGCTTGTATCTTAGAGGCGAGTGGGCTTGTTGTATATCCTTGTGAGGTTTTTTGAATAATTTTTAGGTTAGATAACAAAGAGAATGGGAGAGGGAAATTAATTCCCTACAAAAGCAAAATAAAGTTGAAGTCATCCTTATTCGTCTACTTCATCCTTATTCATTCATCTTAAATCTTAAGCTCAAGGTCTTGTCTTGCTAGTTTAAGGTAGAATCACGTTTTTATGATTGAGAAGAAGTTGTAGAGCATCAAACGATTTTCAATCTCACCTTTTTTTTCTCATGATCGATGATAAATATCGAGTGATACTGATTTTATGGGAAATCACACTCTTTCAATTATCTTTGATCACAATAATATGTTCGTCTTGATTTAAACAATCAAAATTTGTCTTAAGATTGTTAAAAAATAGTGGTTAATCCAAAAATAAAACAAATAATAATTATCTCAAATAAAATATTATTATTTACACGAAGAGAATAAAATAAAACAATATAAAAATTTTAGATCAAACCAGTTTTGGAAACGTGTTGAGGTCTACACCAATGCAATTTTCTTAAGACAAATTTTCTGTCACTCCTGAGGTGTTTGAGTTCGTTGGTAGTCTCTCTCCGAGGATACAATAACAAGAGCATCTTAAACAATAGCAAAGCTGCAGAGATCCCAAGCTTTTCTTTTCTTCGCCAATCACTAGAATAAAACGATAGAATGAAAACATTTTTCAGAGATATTTTAAAACTGAAGATTTCATTCATATTTATAAGGAAAATTTAGAGCAAACAGATGTTAAGTTTAATTTGAATTAAAATTTGAATACTCTTACGATAATGTGTATTATTTGATTTTAAAATGAATTAAAATTCAATAATCAACATTATCTCCGCATTATCTGATTAATATCCATAATTCAATAAAAATTTAAATTCTTCTTAATTTCTATTTTTGTAGAATACAAACTCTTCTTGGATATTAAAATAAATTAAGGAAAATATTCACAATAAGTAAAATATTTGAAGGCCCATGCAAGTCCCGACCGGTCTGGACATTCGCATCACCCACCTCGTGCACCACAACCCAAGAGTTAAGTCATTCAATGAAAACTATGTGGGTAAGTTTATATAAACACTTCTCACTTCATTTATCCCATCAATATAGGATAATGAGGTTTCTCATTCCTTACTTTATTCCCAACTTTCTTATTTAAGCATCAATTTCTCATTCGCCACTCAACCATTTTGAGCATATGAGATACCGCTGTAAAGATCTCATAGAGTAGAATAAAAGCCAATAATTTCCTTATTCAAATCTCTATCTTAACTATTTTAAAATATGACTCAAAGTTGGTCATTTCTTATTGTTTTTTCCAACAATCCCTACATGAATGAAATTGATGATTTTATCAAAAATATTTTCGTTCGATGTGGTGATAGGCTCTAAGATTGATTGATGCATATGACATGTAAGTTTCCTCCTCTAAACCTTCCCTTGGGAAAGTATATTTACTTTACTAGCTAATTAGTAAACGCGATGTCCTTGAACTGTCAACCGTTTGTGTAAAAGATGATATATTTCACACACATATATTTCTGACAAGAGTTTTAGCTCTCATGGTTATACCCATATGACCGTGGACATCGCTTGGTTCTTCAAGAGTTTGAAAGAACAATGCCTAATAGTCTCCTTGAAGCGGTCCCAATTCACTCCCATATAGGTGACTTATGTTGTTCGCACACCGAAGCACATAATGTTCATTAAAAGTTTTGCTTAACTTATACTAAATTCTAGTCACTGTTCACATCATATGAATGTACTTGGGAGAGGAACCCCCACAGTGATCGCACAAGTTTATGCAATTATGTTGTCCCCTTGAACCTAGTGATAAGTGCTTAATTCACTAACACTTTTTACACCTTTCATGGACAATAATCACCTAATCTACACCTACTTGGACTAAAGCATGTACCTAATGTGAGATATTTAGATATTCTGCTTTTGTAACTTATGAAGATGATATTTATAAACAATGCAGACTTTACGACATCCTTTATGCAACTGCAGGAATATCCACTACCGCGACAGTATGTGTGGCCGAAGCAGAACCTGAGTCCGCAGCAGCAGCTGAAGGGCAAGTACCGATATTGTAGGCGATTTGAAGAGAAAAATGAGGTGAACGTTTCTGGACAAGCAGCGCAAGGATTGGACTTGGGAAGCGAGCAGAAAGCCCAAGTCAAAGGCCACGCGGAAAAGAATCCTTGTAGGAATAAACTTGGAAATAAAACAAATATTTTATTTATGTACTTGACTTGTGTTTTACTCTAAGTTGTATTCCTACTTAGGAAAGGTTTGCCCTGGGTCAAGCCTATATAAACCATATCCGTCCAAGGAGAATCAATATTCAAGCGCACGAGAGAAAATTAGTTTAGAGTTTTCTTTGTTTCATTATGTTCTAAATTCCTTTAGGCTTAGGTGAAGATTGTTTAGTATTTGTGAGAAGAGATTGAACTTTGTCTTTTTGTTTCAATGCAATAAAATATCAAGATTTGCTTATTCTTTGCTATTCATTGGTCTTGCATTCAAGCTCGGGAGAGAAGTTTGTAAGAGATTTATTTGTCTAATATCGGGAGAGTTAGGCTCACAAAAGGGATAAGTACAGTATTTTTCTAGCTGGAAAATACTAACTCGGCCTAGGGATAGGTTAGAGTTTCAGCGGCTAAAAGAAGTGTGGGATTGGTTGGTGATTATAATTGATTCACGCCGGGAGGTATCATCAAGGACTGGTCATCAACAGTACTTCGACTTAGGGATAAGCGGAGTCACCAAAGGACACTTTGCCGAATCTTGGTAAAAGTCTACCCAAGAGCAAGGGATTGCCGCGGCGGACGAACATCATCACTGTCGAGGCACTAAAACTGCAGTACTGCCGAGACAGTGTTGTGTGATTGCATTGGACAAAGACAATTCAATTGAATCCACAGTACAACATAACTAGATCCTGGCCATCTTCTCATTTTAATTACTTTCTTTTTATTTAGTTTGTTTTATTATTCAAGTTATTTAGTTTACTCAAACCCAATTCACTTGTGTTTTTATTTTAATCCTTTTATAGAGGAAGAAGACGCAAGAAAGCATATTAAGTATACCAATCCCTGTGGAGACGATATACGATTAATACTTATCACTTTATTACTTGAGACGTGTACATTTGCACTAATTGCGCACTCTTTTTACACGCAACAAGTTTTTGGCGCCATTGCCGGGGATTGACAACTAAATTTTGTTTTCTTTGTTTTCTTGCTTTATGTTATTTTTATTTAACTTCGGTTTTTCTGGTGTATGACCAGAGCAAAACCAAGCAATCCATTGTACGAATTAGATCCAGAGATTGAACGCACGTGTCAAAGGTTGCGAAGAAAAATCCGAGAAGTTATGGCAGATCATCCAGTAGAACAAAACTTACTCGCTGGCAATGGAAGGCTTCCGCCGCCACCAGGGTCGTGGCAGCTGACTGTTCGAGACTTCTTGGAAGAGGATTTGAATGGGTTAAATCCAGGAGTCGTTACACCAGACATCGAAGCAGCCCACTTTGAGCTAAAACCTATCATGTTTAATATGCTCAATACTATTGGAAAGTTTGGTGGGTCGTTCATTGAAGATGTCAGGCAACACCTCAAGTCATTCATGGAGATATGCAATTCATTCAAAATTCAAAGAGTCCGTGAAAATGTTTTGAGACTGAAACTATTTCCCTATTCACTGAGGGATAGGGTAAAAACCTGGTTAAATAGCATTCCAGCCGGATCTATAGGATCTTAGAGTGAACTCTGTCGTGATTTCATTACATGTTTCAATCCTACTAATTTATATGATCGTATACGTAATGAAATTACTTCTTTTCGACAGGCAGATGATGAACCAATGTATGAGGCATGGGAGCGCTATAGAGAATTGCTGCACAAGTGTCCTTTACATGGATTTCCATTATGGACACAAGTGACCATATTTTACAATGCTACCAATGCCCCAATAAGGATGATGTTAGACGCCTCTGCCAACGGAACACTCCTTGACAAGCCACCGGAGGAAGCGATAGAGATTTTGAACAAACTCGCAAAGAATGACTTCCAATTCCCTACATCTAGGCGATGAGGGATAAGACGTCAGGCCACAGTACATGAATTAGAAACATCCAATTCAGTGGCAGCACAATTGGCAACTCTCACTAAGATGGTCCAAAATATGCAAATGCAACATAATACTCATGAGGTTAAGGTAATAGATTCTTCATGTGAGTTATGTGGAGGTAACCATAGCTCTTCTGAGTGCATGCAGAATCAGGAATCCAGCCTTTATGTGAGAAACTATAACCGGAACAATAACGTGATGTCCAACACATATAATCTAGCGTGGAAAAGGCACCCAAATTTTTCATGGAGCAATCCCAATAATGCTTTGAACCCGACTACTCAACCCTCAGGTTTCCAGCAATCAATGCCAATGCAACACCCGCCGCCGCAACAGCAGCCACTGCCGCAGCAATAGATGTCACAACAACAGCCTGCAAGTTTGTTGGAAAATTCTCTTAAGGCCTTTATGATGAAAACCGAATCATACATGGCTGAGAATAGTAACTTCATTAAGAGAAATGATGCTTTCATAAGTAGAATTGAGATGAGGTTACAAAATCAAGAGGCAACCATTAAAACACTGGAAACTCAAGTTGGGCAGTTCGCTCAAAGTTTGAACACTAGACCTCAAGGAGGATTACCCAGCAATACTGAAGTTGCAAAGGGAATGGGCCATGAGCAATGTAAGGCAATTACTACTAGGAGTGGCCTACAACTTAAGGAGGTGTTAGGAAACTCAGCAGACAAAGTCCCACTAGTGGAACAAGAAGAAACAGATAAAGAGGACTTGGATGCTGAACTAAGTGATCATGCCACACCAATCCCAGAAAAAAAAACTACCTCAGCAGAAAAATCGACAGTCCCTAGACAAGTGGCCGAGACAGCAGGAAAATCAGTGGTGTTAGGTCTTAAATTCCAGACCAATGAGACATTAGAGGAGATGCGACCACCACCACCTTTCCCATAAAGGTTGAAAAAGCATAAACAGAAGTATCAATTTAAAAAATTCTTAGACATCCTGAAGCAAGTCCACATTAACTTGCCATTTGTTGAGGCAATAGAACAAATGCCTAATTATGCTAAATTCTTAAAAGACATTGTGTCTAAAAGAAAAAGGCTTGGTGAGTTTGAAAAAGTGGATGCAACTGAAGGATGCATGGCAATGCTTCATAATCGCGTGCTCCCTAAATTGAAGGATCTTGGATGTTTTACTATACCTTATGCGATAGGAAACCACTATGAAGGAAAGACCTTATGTGACCTTGGAGCAAGTATAAATTTGATGCCAAAATTTGTCTTCCAAAAGCATGGAATAGGAAGGGCAAAACCTACAACCTTGATGTTCCAATTGGCGGATAAATCATATGTGCAACCTGAAGGAAAGATCGAGGACATATTGGTAAGGGTGGGTAAATTTATTTTTCTAGCTGACTTCCTTGTTCTTGATTGTGAAGCAGATGACAATGCACCGATCATCTTGGGGAGACCTTATCTAGCCACTGGACGCACTCTTATTGATGTGGAAAAAGGAGAATTGACAATGAGGGTTAACGACCAGCAAGTCAAACTCAATGCTTTCCATAACTTGAAAAGACATGATGATCCAGAGGAGTGCAAGGTTATCCACACCACAGATTCAGGCAGCAAAATATCCTGTCTCAAAAACCACTGCCTCGGCAGTACGCTCGGCAATGCTGTGGATAATAGTTACAATAGAGTCCTGGATATTGTTGAAACATCAAAGGTGAAGAAATCCAATTGGACAACATACTTTCTAGGCAAACTTAGATCCAAATGGTCAGAACCACATGGTGCAGTAAAAATCAAATCAAGAAGGGATGGGCATGAGTTCAAAGCGAATGGCCAACAGTTGAAGCTTGATACTGGTCAACATGAGATGAAGACTATAGAGACCATCACTTTAGGAGATGCATTTTCATGCACTCCTCCTGTGACATAATCTCTTCATCGTCTCTTTATTTTATCTTTAGGATTAGTTTTAGTTTAGAGTTGATCTTTTTATTTTTGTTTCTTTTTAATTTAATTTTTGTTTGGTGTTTATTTTTAGGACAATAGCAAGAATGAAGGAGAAGTAGTCACACCACAGAAAATCTTCTACCGTGGCAGTGCACAGTATCAGTGCCGCAGCAGTCCCAACGGGCAGAACTACCAAAAATTTCTAAATCTTTATGCTGATTTTATATCCTTACTTGTTGTTTTTCATATTTTGTTTCCTGTTGTGTGCCAGATCATAAGCATTGAGGATAATGTTTTGTTCGAGTTTGGGGGTGTAGGTTCATTGTCGAGGCAATTCACTGCCGCGGCCTTACCATGAAAGGAAGTATTTAAGTTGTTTTTAAAAAAATTTATGTCCACCACCTCACTTGAAATATTGTCCATACTTTTGCACTGCTCTACATCAGTATTGCCTTAGTTTATTCTTTTGAGTCTATAGAAATCTTTCTCCTTACCATGGTTAGGTCCTGTTTAGAAGGTTGAACTTTAGGATACTTAAGGAAGAAAACTTAGAAGCTTGCTATAAGGTTGATTTTAAGATCACTTTTAGGACTTGTGTGATTTTAGGAATTCTTTTAATGAACTTAGGTGATAAAGACTTGGATTTATGGAATGATAACTAGAGGTGCCCGAAATTGGCTCTAGTATATGCTGAAAAAAAGAACAAAAAAAATATAGCTAGTAATAAAACACAACCCTTGAGGTGCCTGAAATTGGCTTAAGTGTAGGTACTATAGGAAGAAATCATAAATTCCAAAGTCTATTTGTCTTGAACTTAGAGTTTGTCTAAGAAGGCCTTTAATCAAACTTGTCTACAAAAACGCATAAACTCACAAAATCTTATAGCTTGATTCCTAGTAAGTCCTTGGGTAACCAAAAGGTTAAGGCTTAAGAATAGGCATAGTTATGGTGGGGAGAATAGATGAAAAAGTAAGACCAAAAGAGAACAAGGTTTGGCAATTTGATAGTTTGCATTGCTTGAGGACAAGCAATAGCTCGAGTTTGGGGGGGTGATAAGTGCTTAATTCACTATCACTTTTTACACCTTTCAGAGACAATAATCACCTAATCTACACATACTTAGACTAAAGCATGTACTTAATGTGAGATATTTAGATATTCTGCTTTTGTAACTTATGAAGATGATATTTATAGACAATGCAGACTTTACGGCATCTTTTATGCAACTGCAGGAATATCCACTGTCGCGGCAATATGTGTGTCCGAAGCAGAACCTGAGTCCGCAGCAGCAGCTGAAGGGCAAGTACCGATATTGTAGGTGATTTGAAGAGAAAAATGAGGTGAACGTTTCTGGAAAAGCAGCGCAAGGATTGGAGCTGGGAAGCGAGCAGAAAGCCCAAGTCAAAGGCCACGCGGAAAAGAATCCTTGTAGGAATAAACTTGGAAATAAAACAAATATTTTATTTATGTACTTGACTTGTGTTTTACTCCAAGTTGTATTCCTACTTAGGAAAGGTTTGCCCTAGGTCAAGCCTATATATGTAACATCCCGGTTTTGGGGTTAGTAGTTTGAGTGTTGGTTTGGGGGATTTGATTCGAGTCGAATCGGATTCTTCGGTTCATTAATTCCGGGAAAATTTAAAATAATAATAATTTAATCGGACAAGTAATAATTTTTTTGGAAAGGTTTAAAAATATTAAAATGGTGTTTTAAAGTTAAAGGAATATTATTGAGCCTTAATTTGATTTTTAATTAGGCTTAATTTTATACTAGTGACTAAATTGTAATTTTTGGAAAAGTTTAGGGATTTAATTGGTGATTTTCGGAAATTAAGATTTTTGGTGACTAAATTGGAAAGTAAGCCATACTTAGAATCCTTAGAGGGCCATTAACCCAATTTATTTTTTTAATTAAAGATTATCCACCAAAATATGTTTTAATTAATTTTAATAAAGAGCTTATTTTCATTTTCTTTTGTAACTTCCCATTTTCTCATCTTTTCTCTCAAAATTTTCTCTCCATTTTCTCTCCATCTTCTTCACCAAATTTCTTCAATTACTTGTTGATTTCTTCTTCATTTTCAACAAGATTTATTTCATTTTACTCATCTTTTCATTCTCTACAAAACCTACTCATCAATTTTGCAAAATCAACATCCATTTTCAAGAAAATCAAGAGAGGATTTCTCATCTTTTTGCTGGAGTTAATCTCAAAGGTAAAATTCTGATTTCTAATCTTTTTTTCTAAGGTTCTTTATTGAAATTCCCAAGTATTGGCTTGCCCATTAACAATTGATATTTAATTTTGTGTTTCTAATTCAAGATCTATGAGTTTTATGATAGTTTTTGTGAAATCTTTTTAGATATCACTTGATGCTGGAATTAGGATGATTTAATTTTGATTTTAGGTCAATTAAATGATTGATTGAGTCTTGAAATGATTTAACAACAAATTAATCCCGGAATAATGCAATCGGTGGTGTTTCAAGGTGGTTTTCGGTTGTTTTAGGGGCTGTTTTAAGTGTTCTGCTCTTGCTGGATGTATAAGGATGGTTTTGAAGTGTTTTTGGTTCATAATTGAGGTGGATTAGATGTTAGATTCATAAGGTTAAGGGCTAATGTTGTTTCGGATAAGTTTTGGCTTAGTTTTCGGTCTTCCCGGCAAGGTTTTCGATAGTTTTGTGAAGGTTTAATGTGGCTGCTGTTTTGGGCATGTTATGATGTGAATATGCTCTGTTTTTAATGTTTTAGAGGAAGTGCAAGAAGGTCCTTAAGTGGCTGGTGCGTTGGTTTTGCCGTCGGAGCATCGGCGAGGGCTCGTTTTGCTTGTCGGTAAGTGATTTCGGGTTAAAAGTGAATCGCATTGGTTCGGTTCTGTTTTGGGGGCTATGGAATAGTGTGAAAAATTTCCATAGTTCAAGAGTAAGTAAAGTAAATGATTTTGATGCATTATTGTGAGTTTTAGCTATTTTCGGTAATGACATTTATGATGATGATTTAATGAGATTTTGGAAATGCATAAGTATGATTTTGAAATGATGCATGCATGTGTTAATTGCTGGAAATGCATGACTTTTAAAGACATCCATGGTTTATGAAAACATGAAAAATGAAGTGGAATATGATATGGTTATTTGCCTTGCATATGATGGTACCATTGGGCATGACTTTTGGTTCATTTGTTGAACACATTATGGATGCATTATGAGCAGCAAATTAGCATGCATACTTGAACTTGATATTGGCTTAGTGACACTAACTTTAGATTCAAATAAAAATGACATGCCATTAGGATTGAGTGCACTATAAATATTATGGAAATAAAGGAAAGAAAATGCCTACACGTAACAAGGGTGACTTTGTGTCCAACCGTGCGTGGTAGAGCTTGATAATGGTGACTTCGTGTCATGTCAATGTTGACTTCGTGTCATGTCAATGGTGACTTCATGTCATGTCTATGGTGACTTTGTGTCATGACGAGACCAAGGGTCTCTAAAACAATGGATCCGCGTATTCGGTGAACTTAAGGTTCACATTAAGTGATCACTAAAAAGTCAATGTACATACATGGAATAATTTGGAACATTATGCATTATTTATGAAATGAATTGATAATACCATGCATACTCAAGGAAAGGTTGTTGGTATTATGAACATGAACATGATTTGTTAAGCATGCTTGGTTTTAGAAAGGCATTACAAGTTATGGTTTTTAATATGGTTTTAAAATGATGCATAGATGATCTTATTAGAGCTTCCTCACTGAGCATGTTGTGGTTAAGCTCTCTTCTCATCTTTGAAGATAATTAGAGACATTTGGGGCTTGGCGTGACGGAATGGAAGTTTTAGGTTCCAGGCACAAAGTTTCGAAACCTTAGGGAAGGTTTCGAAACCTTTGTCAAATAGTTTCGAAACCTTCAGGAAGGTTTCGAAACCTTGCGGGCAATTTTGATTCTGGACCCTTACTGGACGCGAAAAGTTTTGAAACCTTCGGGGAATTTTCGAAACCTTTTACATAAAGTTTCGAAACCTCTAAGGAAGGTTTCGAAACCTTTGGCTGCCAGGAAATGGAAGTTGTTGGAAATTGCGTTTTACTCCCAGATATCCTTCTTTGTTCAATTAGGGTATCTACAGATGTTATTTTGAGCTGAAATTTCACATGGATGCATAAAGTTGATTAAATTTCAAGATGGGTAACTTAATTTTGACGAAGTCCTTATAATTTATAAGATTTACATTTTGGTCCTTAGACTAGTGAAACATGCAATTGATGATGTTAGAATGCTCCGTTTGATTTGAGATTCATCGATAGGGATACTTGTATGCTTAATTGCACTTTGATGGAAAGAATTTCTAATTTTTCATTAGAACGTATAAGTTTTACGTTTTAGTCCTTAATTTACTTAAGTGTTTAATTGAATGCTTGTTTGTGGTCCGATTGCTTCCGTTAATGCTTTGTATAAGATCAAGACTTTTAGGAACGTAATTAGTTATACATCTAGATAAGAAAAAAAATATCGTTTTAGGGTTGTTAATCGAATCGGACCTTCGCGGGTTTGGTTCGATATTCCCCGTGTAACGCGTTAGTGCCGGTTCCGTCTAGACCGGGCTAAGGGGGTTACAATATAAACCATAGCCGTCCAAGAAGAATCAATATACAAGCACACGAGAGAAAATTAGTTTAGAGTTTTCTTTGTTTCATTATGTTCTAAATTCCTTTAGGCTTAGGTGAAGGTTGTTTAGTATTTGTGAGAAGAGATTGAACTTTGTCTTTTTGTTTCAATGCAATAAAATATCAAGATTTGCTTATTCTTTGCTATTCATTGATCTTGCATTCAATCTCGCGAGAGAAGTTTGTAAGAGATTTATTTGTCTAATATCAGGAGAGTTAGGCTCACGAAAGGGATAAGTACGATATTTTTTTAGCTGGAAAATACTAACTCGGCCTAGTGATAGGTTGGAGTTTCAGCGGCTAAAAGAAGTGTGGAATTGGTTGGTGATTATAATTGATTCACGTCGGGAGGTATCATCAAGGACTGGTCATCAACAGTACTTCGACTTAGGGATAAGCGGAGTCACCAAAGGACACTTTGTCGAATCTTGGTAAACGTCTACCCAAGAGCAAGGGATTGTCGCGGCGGACGAACATTATCACTATCGAGGCAGTAAAACTGCAGTACTGCCGAGGCAGTGTAGTGTGATTGCATTGGACAAAGACAAGTCAATTGAATCCACAGTACAACACAACTGGATCCTGGCCATCTTCTCATTCTAATTACTTTCTTTTTATTTAGTTTGTTTTATTATTCAAGTTATTTAGTTTACTCAAACCCAATTCACTTGTGTTTTTATTTTAATCCTTTTACAGAGCAAGAAGACGCAAGAAAGCATATTAAGTATACCAATCCCTGTGGAGACGATATTCGATTAATACTTATCACTTTATTACTTGAGAAGTGTACACTTGCACTAATTGCACACTCTTTTTACACGCAACACCTAGATCTCGGGATCTCCAATCAACTAGGTAGGGTTTTTCCTTCACATAGAGTCTTTATTTTTTTATGGGCTTTAGTCTCATTCTTTTAGATATTTTCTCAACTTCATCTCAATTTAACCCTTAGGTTAGTGGATTCATAACGTTATCCTTTTATTTTATCAAATAAGTAGCGATAACTCTATTTGAGATCATTTGTCTAACGGTATTATATTGAGGACCCATATGTCTCAAATTACTGTTGCTCATAAAACTATGTGTGTAACACGCTCAACCTGGATGTTACATTGGGCCTCCAGCCCAAAACTCGTTTTACAAATTCTCAATTAAAAAGCTCATCTTTCAAAAGTCCAAAGGTTCATAAAACAAGTCTAACCATTTAAATAAAATAAAACCCAAAGTTATACAACACAGAAATCAGTGCTCCTTTTCAAAATACATAAACCGAATCAAATAAAATCTAAAATGAAATACAAACTCGATTTGTGATAAGGTCCTATGAATACATTAAGTCCAAAGTAAAGATCAAGTATTGTACTCTTTTCATGGCACCAATGTTGGGAATTCCTCTTCGACGTGCTCCTTCAAAGCTACATGTCACATACGCCACGGAAAAACCATAATTCTGCACGCTGAGCTAACAAGCTTAGTTGTACAATTCTACTCTACGGAAATTCATGAATATCATAAGTGAGTATACAAAATAGGATAATCAAGAGTGCACAAAAAAGCTTCTAAACTAAGGTTCATCTCCTATTCTACCTTAGCTAGAGTTCTCAAGTTATTATTCTCAAGATATCAACATATAGAAAGATCGCATGCCTTACTAGTCTTATCTACTCGGTCTCACACAGTTCATCGAGTTACTCGAGATCACACAACCCTATCGAGTTAAGGTACCTTACCCTACTCACACAGCTTTAGGGTAATAAGGTCATCAACCATGATAACATAACTTACACACATGTATGCAACATCCATAACTATTGGCCAAGCGTATCCCTATTATACCTGTGCTCGCATAGCCGTTGGTTTTCCCCGTGATCACATAGCCATCATGTTGGACCATATATGGATCAACATAGCCACATATATGTCCGGGACATACTTGGATCAACATAGCCACAAGCAGTCCATCCCTGAGATCATGTAGCCCATCAGGTTACTCGAGTTCACATAGCCCATCGAGTTGCTTGATGCTCACACAGCCCATCAAGTTGCTTGATGCTCACATATCCCATCAAGTTATATTCCTTATTCGGATCATCATAGTCATAGATAGGTTCGAACCACATCCAGATCACATAGCCCATGGACACGTCAGACGTACTCGCTCACACATCCCAAAGTACAAGTCCCTTTAACTAAGTGCCCAAGCACTGACTCTAGAATATTTGAATTTTCTTTACCAAGACATACAAGTAAATCATGCTCCTCAAGCATCCACTCACGCATCATCAATTTAGGTCTATTATATAACTCAACTAATGACCAAGATATCTCTCATGAGTATGATTAGATAGCATAGGGTCACTAGTTCATTTACAAATTCTTCGTGAGGTTAACTCAAAAGCCAAAGCATCTCAACAACATTGGTGTCCTATCAGCACACAACAATGACCTTAACCACAACGCGTTACTGTCTGATCCACAACAAATCCTTATGGGAAATATAATACTATTAAGACACCTATCGACTACTGAACCATTAGCCATAAATTTATATATAGGAATATTAAAATCAAACCATTAATTTTATAGTTCATTTTACACCTTTAGAGACCTATTGGAGCCTTTATTCTGGAATATAGAACCCTCGATTGAAAGTGTTAATTTTCGGACAGATTGCCCATGGGAATCAAAACGTTTATATAGGGTATTAAAACATTGACTGGTATCAATACGCCTCCTTCGTGTATCGATACACCCCAGTATTAATATGTTCTCATTCGTGTATCGATACGCTACACAGTATCGAAACGTTTCCTCAGCGTATAGATACACCAAGTCAACCCTTTCAAGAAGACCAAGAAAAACCTACATGTTTCGATACGCCCTATATAGGGTATCGAAACGATTTGTCTTTAGAATTTTTGGTATCGAAACTCGGGGACAATATTCCGAAACGTCTGTATCCTAAGCCTTAATTTACTCTCTAGGGTATCGATACACGGTCACCTAGTATCAATACTCCTGCATGAAAATGCTGGTATGCACCCAAAATTTGCTTAGAACACTACCTTAATCCTAACCATTTAACCCCAAATTAATCCTACACATTATTAGGGTGTTCAAAGTTTTTTTCTATCATTTTTAAGCCACCAAAAATCCTAATATGAAATCACCATTTTAGGGTTTCTAAACTACCCAAACACTCACCTAAAGTAAACTTTAATCAATAATCAAACAAGACAAGCATTCCATGATGCACATGAAGTGTAAGAGTCAGAAATGTAATTGACCTCAAGCACAAACTCGGATTAGAACTTCCCTCAAGCTTTTTCCACCTTTAAACTTTTTTCTTGAGCTTCATAACCTTTCTCAACCAAAGTCAAAGATATAAACCTTGAAACGAAGATCATAAGCTGCTGAACAACTCTTCTTTGATGGACAAAACGAGATACTTCCACAACAACAAAAAGCTTTCATTTTTCTCTTGGGTTTGGAAAAAGAAAGAACAAGAGAGATTGAAGAGATGGTGAAAAACACGGTTTCCTTTCCCTAAGGTTGCAGGACAACATGTCCATGAAATCCAACCCAAAAGGCCCAATAAGACAAGACTGAGGCCCAACACGATCCAACATGACATCTGGTTGTAAATCTGGTTGTAAACATTTTTCTTGAGAAATACATGACATAGCTTATTCAATCGATGGAACATATTCACTTACATCGAAGAATCTTTATGGAATAATACTTTATAATCTTGAGTATCTCAAAATTCTCACAATTATTATCCAAGGTTTGACCTTGGATTATTTTGTGAATCTGCTTAAACTGCTCACATTGAAAGTACTACTTTGTCTAATACAATTCAGCTAGATTGTATATGGCATTTGCATATTCCATTTAAACAAGTATTGGCTTGTATTTATTTGGAGCTTTGGCTATGTAGGAAATATCCTAGACAAACTTCTTTTTCCATGTAGTGTGATTGTGTCAATATGAGACCTTCAAATGATTGTTTGATTTGGATACCCAGAATCAAATCTATTAATCTCATATTTTCCATATCAATCTTGAATTGACAAATCTTTGGTATATTTACCATTTCATTGCACGTCATCAACATAAGATCATGCATCCTAGTAGGTTTGACATAACATCATTTGTCACACTTACTTGTCATCAGGACAATATCTTTGTTTTAACCGTTTGTTGAACATGTGGAATCTTTAATCAAGACACAATAATTCAATTAAAGTAAATAATTATAGTAAATAAATAAATATTATTTGAAAAACACTAAAGTTTAATTTGAATGGTTTCCATTATTATTCAACATGGGTTTTAAAGATAAAACAAATATTATTTATTAAGTATCTAGAAGATAATAATTAATTAAGGGTAAATTATACAGATAGTCACCATATTATAGGGTTGATATTAAAATGGTCATCATACTTTAAAAGGAGTCAAATATACCATTCAACTATTAAAATAGTATCAATATAATCATCGACCGTTAAAAATTAACAGACTGATGACATGACAGTTAAAAATAAAATAAAATAATTACACATTTACTCTTTATTATTTATAATTTTTTAAATTTAATCCTAATTATATTATAATAAAATAATATAATTATTTAATTAAGTGGTGACACGTGTCACTATTTTATTGGACGATTATATATATATATTTAATTTATTAATTTTACATCTAACAAATTTAGTCCAACCGAAGCAAAACTGAAGTTAAGCCTTTGTTCGACGAGTATAGAAGCAATCTTCTTTTGTATTTTTCTTTTGTGCCAAATTCCAAATGCATATCCCAGGTCAGAAAACTTATACCAAAAGAATTATCATGTTTAAAGTTCTATCACCATTTGTATATTATACATGTTTTTCAACATCCAAATCCAAATTGTTTATGAAAGTGGAATCCAACTGAAGTACACCACTTGTAGATATTATCTAATATAAAAAGGGGCAGTTTACTAATTAAATAATTATATCACTTGTAGATATTATTTTATTATAATAAAATTAAGATTAAATTTAAAAAAATATATAAATAAAAAGAGTAAATGTGTAATTATTTTATTTTATTTTTAAGTGTCACGTCATCAGTTCGTTAGTTTTTAACGGACGATGACTATATTGATACCATTTTAATAGTTTACTAGTATATTTGACTCTTTTTAAAGTACAATGGTCATTTTGAAACCACCCTTATAATATAGTGATTATCTGTGTAATTTACCTATTAATTAAAGCCTTGTTTAGGTTTCTTAATTAGATTTTAGTAATGGAGCTAAATAAGGAAGATAATTGTAAAAACTAATACAAATTGAATTGGAAATTTGGGAGATTTAATTTGAGCATTGTCCTAAAATAACTAGACATTATTCAATATAGGTTTTTGAGTAAAATATTCAAATCACATTACAACATTAGAAATTAAAAAATCTAGATAATTAATTAAAGCCTTAATTAAGTATAAAACCTTAATAATTAGATTTAATTAATTAATAAGAATATTATATTTGGGGGTTTAATATGGATAATGCTATAAGGCAACCGAGTGTTATCTCCTGTGAGCTTTGAAGTAAATAAAATTCATAGGTTAAATAAACATTAATTAATTAGAATATAGTAAATTAGTATCTTAAAACAAACAAGACCATAATATGTCATGTATGAATTTTTTTTATATAGATGATATTTTTTAATATAATTAGAGGTACACCAAGCGTATAAGGTGCTTTTAATTTATATTTCAATCAGAAGTATGTTTTTATATGAAAAAGAATATTTTTGTTTGTAATTTAAACTCAATTAAAAATTAAGGATCAAATTAAATTTTAATTGCTATTTTAAAATTGTCAAAATGTCATGTGAAATATAAGGTATTGATTCTGCGCACTCGTGAGGTATTAATTTTTTTTCACGTGTAATTGATCCTCGGATTCAAAATTTTAAAAAAAAATCTAATTTATTTTTATGATATCTGATCTAACAAAATAGTCGATGACGACTCAAAATGTTTTTAATCAAATTTATAATAAAATAAAATAAAAGACAAAACCCCTAATTTTCAAAAATCCAACATTGAGCTATTTATCCCTGAATTCTAAAAATGGTCTCGACAATAATGTATCGGTATGAGTGTGCATTATTGATCTTAACTACAAAGGTGTACTGATACAAATAGGGGTGTATCAATACGCATATTGATCATTAAAATTTTATTATACATCGTATCAATATGTATATGATTGTATCGAAACCTTTATCGAATCAATTGTGGAATTAAGGTTTACATATCGATACACATATAGATTATGTAGATCATCTTTTCGCATCAAACCCCCGTACCAATACAGTTAAGCCCGTTTTGACACGACGAAATCCTATTAAATTTTTCATTATTTGAATCATGCACGACATACTGAAATGACTTGCCCCATATCAATATGGATCTTTCATTGTAACGATAATAGCAATATGGGTCCAGACGCATCGATACAACCTCTTTGAGTATTGATAAAGATACATGAAATTAGTAAAAGCCATTAGAACATAATGTTCATTAATTAATAAATGGTTAAATTGGCTAGGTAAATAACCTTCGATTAGATTAAAATTTTACAGGTTTATAATTTAATCATTGAATTTCAAGTTGGTAATTTTATTTTTGATAAAGGACCTCTAATTTTTAAAAATTATAAAATAATCCCCAAAACTTATAAAAAAATTAAATTGTCAGTAGAACCGAAAATCGTGGTGTTATTGAGTTATTGACTTCATTCCATAGTTATTGCATTATTATCACACCAACTATTAATTAAAAATATTACACTAATCATCGTATAGTTTATCAATAACATATTTTGAATCGATTTTCTACAAATTGAAAAGGGTATTACAGTACTGATATTCACATATGTATATTGATACTCAACTTTACATGAAGGGATTGATCGTTGATCCCATACTTGTACATGACCATGCATATTGATACTTAACTTTACATGTGAAAGGAGTCTAACCAGTAATCTGGTATCAATACTTCATTGGCATCAATACACTCCCAGATATATCGACACACATTTATGCTTCTAGAATTCTAATAGAATAAAGGTACTGATATGACCTTAACCATACCGATGCACTCTTTTATATTTTGCCTATAAAAGCCACTTAATACAAAAAGATATCGTTATTAATTAATCTAATATCAATACTCAAACACATAATTCTAATTTCGAAGCTCAAAAATTATTTATAACTCTTCAATGTTCATGGTAAAACCTCAAATCAATCCTACATGTTATAGAAGATTATTTAAATGATTTCTACTAATTTTACGTATTTACAGATAATCTCAATTTTACCTTTAAAAAAGCTTTGAACTACCAAACATCTATCTAACTAGGGGGTGAATAAAACTCGACTCGAAAAAATCGAATAACTCAATTTGACTCAAGATAAAAATATTTGACTTGTTTTGACTCGACTCAAAATTTCATAAACTTGACTCAAATAAAAAAAATTCAAATAAAGTTTGGGTTATAAAATATGACTCGTCAACTCGAATAATTCAAAATTTTTAACTAAACTCGATTAAATACTCACCTTTACATCTAACAACTATAATCCACAACATCAAGTAAAGTAATCGATCTTCAAGAAAAGTATGAATTAAGATATACTAACCTTAGCAATAAACACCTATCTAGCAATAACTTAAACACCTATCTAGCAGTCATGAAATACAACTTTAAACAAAACAATTATTTTATGATCTTTAAAAAGAATATGAATAAGAAATATATTGACTTTAACAATAAATCTCAGTTTGCAAATAAAACTCAACACAAACTTAGAAAAACTCTCCAAATACCTACTCATGAAATACTAACGACTAAAAATCATCTATTTTTTTTATGATACATCCTTTTATGTTTTCTTTAATTTTTTTAAAATTTAAATTTTTAACTCTGACCCTTATTTCGTATACCCTAAATCTTAAACCCTATACCTTAAAAATTATACCCTACCTTTAATTTCTTACACCCTAACCACAATCCCTAAACTCGAACCTTAAACTCTAAACTCTAGATTCTAAACATTCTAATTTAAAATGGAGGCATGAAATAAGATATAAAAAAAGAGATGATTTTCTTCCACTAAGAATTTAATTTTTGATAAATCTTAAAAAAATATCAAACTACAAATTTACACTTTTAAATTCAAATAATCGGTCAATAATCAACTTTTAAATACTCATAAATAAAATCTTTATCTTTCCGCTACAATACTGTAGTTTTCTTGAAATCCATGAAAAATGTGATTACTCAAATCTGAAAATAACTCAAAAAGGACAATACAACAAGCGCACACTCCACTCTCTTTTTCCAACTACTAAGCTTCCTTTTTCTTATCTTCTCCAACTTTTTCCAGCTATGGGGTTTTCACCTTCTTAACAAAATTATATATTCTCGGCTAAAATAGAAAAACCCTACTTGTGATATTACTCCTCACCAGATCCACACTGTTCTGCATTTAGGTAAGATCTTAAAGATTCATTCTTTCTCTTTTTCTTTTCTTCCTTTGGAATGTTCTCTATTTCAAGTCTTCTGCCTGTTAGATCTGAGAAAAAAAAAACACTTTGATTTTAGCTGGGAACCTGCATTGTGCACTAGATCCAAACACGATCTTTTCTCTTCGTATACCTAAACTTATCTGACGAAACGTGGCCTTGTTGTAAGTCGTATTCTTGGAAAAGAAATCGTTATTTTTTTGTTGAAATTTTTGGCGTAAAATGTTTCGGTTTGATTGCATTATTATCTGTTTGGTAACTCGGAAAAAGTGGAGGAAGTGTGAAGGAAAATGAGTTCCCATTTTTGTTTTGTTTTATTTTTTCTCGGGTTAGTTTTAAAGGATTGAAAGAGGCGTACACACACACCCGCACCTTACTTGAGCATCAGTTACAGTGAGTGTGCATTATTAACGTTTAAAGTCGATACTTTTTTTGCTTTATTTTCTTTTTTAACCATTTTTTGTCGGTCACCAAACGGGGCAGTCACCTCTCCTATTACAGTGAAAAGGAAATATAAGAAGGAATTTGGTAACTTTCGTCTTTTTCCCCTTAATTTGGCTTGCTTTTAAAGCAACGGCAATTTAGAGCTTATTTTGAATAATGTGGCTCGATTAAGATTAGGGGGACTCAAATTTGTTGTAAGCTGCTGCTTTGTTTAGTTCCCTTTGTTTCTGCTTTTGTCATTGGGTATTTCTTAAAGAGACAACAGTGTGGGAAAGTATAAGTTTTGAGTTTGTTTGATTAGTACTTTCATGGAGTTGAATGACACATATCTTTCTGATTTGCTAGAACTGGTATTTGCAGCTTAAAATGGAGGACCTAGAAGTACAACCTGGTGATGATCCGGGGGTAAAGCCCCTAAATTTGGATCACCAGTTTGCTGAAAGTCCTGCAGAAGGTGTGCGTAAGGTTGCTAAAACTGGGAAATCTAGTGAAGCAGCAGAAACAAAAGTCTCAACCCCAACTAATTCAACCAGAAAGAGAAGCGATGCTAGAAATGGATCTGAATTAAGTTCAGGTTTTGCCAGATCAACTGTATCTTCTTCATTAAGAACATCCAATTCTGCTGCTGTGCCAAGAAGAAACAGCACGGGGGGCGTGTCTGAAAAGTTTTCAGCCTCTAGTGCAAGACAGCAAAACAATGTTAGTTCTATTGCAGGCAAGAAACACACCACTCCGTCGTCTACTGAGTCAGTTAGACGGTCCCTACCGGAACTCAGAAGAAGTTCACTGCCTTCGCCGGCAACAAAACCCACATCCGGAGCAAACCTTTCAGAGACTAGGAAATCTGTTCCAGCATCTCTGGCCAGTCAAAGTTTAAGTACATCAACTGCCTCTGATACAAGCATACGAAGAACTGTGAGAAAGTCCAGTGTAAAGCCATCATTATCTACCTCTTCATCTCTGAAAAAGATTACTTCATCACTGGACAGCACTGCCAGTAGCGCAAGTAGAAAGACAATCTCTAAGGTTTCTTCTCCAAGCGCACAATCACCTACAGTATCCAGTGGTTTGAGAGCTGGGTCTTTGTCGACATCCCTGGATAGGAGTACTAATTTATCTGGGCGGAAAAAAGCGTCTACCCCATCAAGTAGAGATTCACGTTTCATTGTTCTTCCCCAGGTGGAGATCAAGGCTGGTGATGATGTGGTAAGAGTATTTATTACTTCTATATGTGTGTATACATATATTTGGGTCTGTAGTATATTTTCTATGGCTTTTTAGCGGTTCGTCATCAAATGCCATATTTCTTCCAGGTAAGCTTCTAATTAATCTGGTTGTTTTGTTTCTCCATTTCATCATCAGAGATTGGATCTTAGGGGCCATAGAGTGCGTAGCCTTGATGCTAGTGGCTTGAACTTGTCACCAAATCTAGAGGTAAACTTATTTCTTTTATCATACATATGAACTTATTCCATTTTATTCTGTTTTTTCATTTGAGGCTGCCCCATATCAGACTATTGCTCTTTTTCCCCTTGTAAAGCAACGGTGGAACTTCCATAAGCCTAAGGTTCAATAAGAGAAAAATCGTTTAGGTTGCTAGTGTATGTATGGCTTATATGTGTTGCTCCACCGTTTGGGGAAATTTTCCATTTTAGGTCCAATTTGCTAGTGAAGAAGGAACTTAGAAAATGAAGTGAAATCAGTCTCATTTTATTGTTCATATTGGCTGGACTATGGCATGATATCAAAATACAAATGGAGAAGTTTTCATGAATTCCATATTATTGTTCCATTGTGCTAATCATTTTATACGACAGTTTGTCTATCTCAGAGACAATCTCTTATCAACAGTGGAAGGAGTTGAAATATTGACACGAGTGAAGGTTTGATAATTTGTGAACTGCATATTTTTTGTCTCTTGTGTGCTTTGAGGCATACATAGGAACCAATTTATTTTATATATCTTTGTGAAATTGGTAATGGATCTTTCCAGGTTCTCGATTTGAGCTTTAATGATTTTAAAGGGCCTGGATTTGAACCACTTGCGAATTGCAAGGCTTTACAGGTTTGCCATCCTTTCATACTTTCTTAAATGAGGAGAGAAAATGCTGGTGTCCTCCATGCTTCAAGGACCTTACATATTGATTGCTTGTGTAGCAATTATATCTCGCTGGGAATCAAATCACTTCACTTTCAAGTTTACCTGAGCTACCAAACTTGGAGGTGAGCCCTTAAAGTTGTATCTATCTTCAAGATCATGTTTCAGGATTTACATTTTATTTTTGCCTTCTAAAATATTTGTACTTTTTCTCTAGTTTCTCTCTGTTGCTCAAAACAAGTTGAAGTCCCTTTCAATGGCAAGTCAACCTCGACTACAGGTTTATATCTAATGTTGATTATTTGATTAGTATTTTTAATTCATGTATTTTAGGCAGTTTGTTGTTCACTGTTGATATAATTTAGTTCATATTTTCCTCTGCAGGTTTTAGCTGCCAGCAAAAACAGAATATCAACTTTAAACGGATTTCCTTATCTTCCTGTCCTTGAGGTTAGTGAGTACCTGGAGTTTATAATATAAGTTGGTACTAATCACATCATGATGTGTTTTTTAATTGTGCTGTGGCAAAGCATTTGCGACTGGAGGAGAACCCTATACTTAAGATGCCTCATCTTGAAGCAGCTTCCATTTTGCTTGTTGGGCCTACCTTGAAGAAATTTAATGATAGAGGTACTTTCGCTTTTGGTACTATATTGGTTTAGGAACTCAGTGTTTCATTATTTGTTCTCTCTCTCTCTATTTATCTATCTGTCTGTCGGAGGCAAGCATTGTCTTTGACTATCTATAAGTTTCCTTTAAAGATACTCTGTGGAATTAATATGGGACATTCTTATAGATCTTTCCCGAGATGAATTGGCACTTGCGAAGCGATATCCTGCACAAACAGCACTGTGCATTAGGGATGGTTGGGAGTTTTCTCGTCCAGAGCATGCTGCAGGTTTATATTTTGTGATAACTTCTTGTTTACCATTTTCTTTGGAAATTAGTGATCAAAGCATAGTGTCAATAGTCTTTTGAGCTTGCATGTCATTTTCAGTACAGTTAACAATTTACATAATTCATTGAGGATATGCTGCTTAGTATTTTTGGGAGGAGATGTTTCAGTCCATTTTCTGAGGAAGCATGTATAATACGATTTTTAAGAATTAATAGCATTGATATGTGTGATTCCAGCATTAGGTACACAAGGCACTAAAAAGGAGAAAAGGGAGATGTGCTTGTGAAATCATGCTCTTTGATGCTTGTGTTGTTACAGCAGTAACAGGAAAGGGAATAAGATACAATGTAGTTAAACCTTGAAATTTTTTATGTTCTTGTAACTTTTTCTCCTTAATATATCTTAACCCATAAATCTGTTTTCAAATTTTTTATTCTATAATTAGTAAACATTTGTTTTGACCCCCCCTCCTCCCCCCAATATAATTCCTGATTTCACCCCTGGTATTTAATGTGTGTTTTTGCCAGCAGATTCAACATTTTGCTTCCTGTTTGAGCAGTGGAAGGATCATTTTCCTTCTGGTTATCTGCTTAAAGAAGCCTCCATTGACAAACCTTTTGAGGAGGATGCTTGTTGCTGTCACATTGTTTTTGTTCAGGAGAGCACATTAAGTACTGATTCAGATATAATATTAAAGCATCAATGGTTTCTGGGGGAGAGGATACTTTCAAATTTCACTGCTATTCCTGATGCCAATGGCGATGTAGTTGATTAGGATAGATTGTTACTTCTGCTGTAAATATATTTGGTTGATAAATACTTCTCTTCTATTTTATGCCTTGTAATGCTATTTTCTCTTTATTATTATTATTATTATTGACTGAATATGGTATCATGTGATTGTCTAGGTTTACTGGCCGAAGCATGACGACATAAATAAAATATTGAAAGTGGAATGCACTCCAGTCTTAGGGGAAACTGAGTATCCTCCAATTTTTGCTATATCATCTCCAGTTGCACGAGGTATTTACTATGTTCCGTGATTATTGAGTTTTCCTTAACTTGATTCTTTGTTTTGTAATATACCTCAGTGCATGTGCGTGCACAGAGCAGAATCTGTCTTCAAGTTTGTAGATTTGCATGCACTTGCATACTGACTGTTCATTTCACTTGGTACAAATCTGTCTTATTTTCTCCACTTTTAAAGCTTGCTTCGCTGCCTTGTGAAGGGAATGGAATTCCAAAGGTTATAAACCTTGAAGTACATGGTGAACTGGTTGAAGGTAATGTAATCAAGGGTCATGCTAAGGTTGCATGGTGTGGTGGAACTCCTGGGAAGGGTGTTGCTAGGTATAAATGCTTCTTAAAGTGTTTTTAGGACTTGTCCGTACTGATACATGTATACTCTTGTGGATTTCTTTTAAATAAAAACTTTTCTTGTGGATTTCTTTTAAATAAAAACCTTATGTATTACTTGTTCTTTTTCCTCATTTTCAGTTGGTTAAGGAGAAGATGGAACAGCAGCCCTGTGGTAATTGCTGGAGCAGAGGATCAAGAATATCAATTGACCATAGATGACGTTGACTCCAGTTTGGTCTTTATGTATACACCAGTAACGGAAGAAGGTGCCAAAGGGGAGCCACAATATAAGTATACCGATTTTGTAAAAGCGGGTATGTGGGAAAAATCATGTATATCTCAGCTTTGATATAGCTTAATTTCTGTCTCTTAAATTTATGTATATCTCAGTTGCGTGTAATTTATATAGCAGTTGTTTGCATGTTACCTGCTGATTATACTTGCCATTCGAAAGATATAGATGTCTCTTTGAGGTCTTGCCATCTTTGTGAGTAGAACTAGATTTGCACTTTCTATTGAGTCTGCTTCTCTTTTCTTTTCCTTTTACAGTTCAATGAAGGTTTTCTAAATTGAGGACTCAATTAGATGTTACGGGAGCTTATGCCCTGCTGTTCATCTTCGTGACTTCTTCTAGGCCTTCTGTTTTGAATTTCAATTTTAAATGACTGAAATATATTTGCAGCACCTCCATCCGTCAACGATGTCCGAATTATTGGAGATGCTGTAGAAGGGAATGTCATCAGAGGAGTTGGCAATTACTTTGGAGGAAGAGAGGGTCCTAGCAAGTTTGAGTGGTTACGTGAGAATAAGGATACTGGGTTAGTACACTTTTAAAATGAGTAATTTGGAGCATTAGTGAATTTAATTCTTTATCCTCATGTGTTTACCTAGTTCCTCTCTCTCTTACCTGCTGCTGCTTTTCTCTATTGTGCATATAAAACTTCACAAAAACTTATTTGCCTTGATGGTTGGATTTCTTTTGCAAAATTGTTTCCAAAGATTTCTACCCCCAACATTGTTTTCACACAATTTTATTGCATTACAGTACCTTACTTTAGTTCAGTTATTCACACATCCTTTTACTGGAATTTGTTGACAGAGACTTTTTGATAGTGACCAGTGGTACATCCGAGTATACCTTGACCAAAGAAGATATTGGGCGACGCTTGGCTTTCATATATATACCTATAAACTTTGAAGGTATATCCAATTCACCCTTGTTTGAAGTTTTACAGGCTTTCTCACCATCAAACAACTTGTAAATCTATGTTAATATGGTAATATTCACTTTCTTTTCAGGACAGGAAGGCGAATCCGTTTCAATAGTCTCTGGTACTGTGAGACGAGGTATGCTCATTTATGTTTATATTTTAGGGTTATGTATGTTTTATCATTTTTTGTTTGTTGAACTGGTAGTAGATACATAATTAAAAAGTTTTGTAATTGAGTAAACTAATATCGTAGTAATTTAATTATTCTCATCATAATATTTTAAGAGTGCTTACTAGTTCATGTCATCATCCTTGTTGAATATTACCCCCAGAATCTCTTTAATTTGTACGGTGAGGTATTGCCATTTGCTTATATTGATTGCAAACTGTTCTTTATGTTTCCTGTTTGTTGATCATTTGGGCTTTATCATCTTATGCATATGACATTACCACTTGGAGCGAGAAATATTATTTTTGATATCAAGATTTCTGTCCTTATTTAACATTAATCATCCTTACAGAGGAAAAAAACTGTTATGAATTTCCTTTGTTTTGTGATCTTACTTTTTGAATTTCCAGCTCCACCAAAAGTGACGAATGTTAAGATAATTGGTGATTTGAGGGAGAACAGTAAGCTTACTGTGACTGGTAATGTAACGGGAGGTACTGAAGGTTCAAGTAGAGTACAATGGTTTAAAACAATTTCTTCGGTACTCAGTGGTGAGAATGAGCTTGAAGCAATGAGCACATCCAAGGTTGCTAAGGTTGGTGGTCATTAAAACATTAGCACATATAGTTTTTCATCCTCTCACATTTACACTTGATGCGAACTCTGAGTTCAGTTTGACCTTTATTTAGGCATTTCGCATACCTCTAGGAGCAGTTGGATATTATATTGTTGCAAAATATACTCCAATGTCTCCCGATGGTGAATCTGGTGAACCAGTTTATGTTATATCAGAAAGAGCAGTGGAGAGTAAGTATTTTATTTCCTTTTTATCTGCTTATAGTATTGGATTTCATTGAAAAGAGAGTAATAAATAGAAGGTTTAGTTAAATATTAACTTAAGATTTTTCTTTTTAAAAAGGCTTTGGATTTTGATCTCAACTTTTTTTTTTGTGGGTATTTTTAACAATTTACATACCTGATTCTGTACATGCATACTTTTGATCTATACAGCTCTTCCCCCCAGCCTGAATTTCTTGTCTATCACGGGTGATTATAGTGAAGGTGGTATACTGACAGCATCATATGGCTATATAGGGGGTCATGAAGGCAAAAGTATCTACAATTGGTATCTTCACGAGGTATGATGTTACCTAGGGTTCTCATATGGTTTTATTAACTTGCAAAATGGTTGAGTGTAGTCCCATATTTATGTTTTGGTGTTTTAAATGTATTAAGTTTCATGTGAAACTCTGTAATCACTTGATTCTGCTCTAAAAAGGAAAAAAAAAAACAGTACAAAAATATTAAGAAAAAATAAAGGTGTTAGAAAGCTTTTGTAAATGAGTTTCACTCTTAACTGATATGTTCTTGGAATCTGTAGGTTGAAAATGACACAGGCACTTTGATACATGAGGTTTCGGGACTTCTTCAGTATCATGTAACCAAAGATGCAATTGGTAAATTCATCTCCTTTCAGTGTATTCCAGTGCGTGATGATGGGATTGTTGGTGAGCCAAGAACCTGCTTGGGTCAAGAACGCATTCACCCAGGTAACTCTGTCTTTTATTTCAGCATTTCGCATTCATCCTTCCTTTTCCCAACATGTTAGATTTTAACAAACTGAAAATTTTAGTGAAATTTTTAAGAAAAAAAGGTAACCGTAACCATTTACTATATTGGAGAATGGAGGAAAAAAAATGTTGAATCAGATGAAGTGGCACTTAGGAGAAGTTTGTTATTTAGGATTGCATGTTTGTCTCATTTACACATTTTTATCTACTTAATGGCTCTGTGTTTCATCTTGCAGTACCGCCTGATTGATTCAAATGAGCAGTTTGGATGTTCTTAGCATTGATTTCTTCTGATTCCATTATAAGTTTACACGTACAATTTAATGCAGTCTAAACAAGAAATTAAGAAATAAGCTATCCATTTCTAACAAATCTCCTTAATTTAGGAATCTAATATTTGACAAATCTCCTTAATTTAGGAATTTAATCTCTGACACTCCCCTTCAAACTGGGGCATAAATGTCTTCCATCCTCAGCTTGTTAACTTTTGAAAATCCTTACTAGATAGTCCCTTGATAAGCATGTCTACAACTTGATTTGCAGTGGTCACATAAGGAGTATAGATCAAACCACTATCAAGTTTCTTTTTTATGAAATGTCTATCCATTTCAACATGTTTTGTTCTGTCATGTTGAACTGGATTATGAGCAATGTTGATTGCTGACTTGTTATCACAATATAGCTTCATTGGTCTATCCTATTTTACCTTAAAGTCTTCTAAAATAATCTTCAACCATAATAACTCACAAATTCTCAGTGTCATAGCTCGAAATTCAGCTTTTGCATTGGATCTCGTCATCACATTCTGTTTTTGACTTCTCTAAGTAATTAAGTTTCCCCCAAAGAAGAGGTTGACCTTTTATCAATTATAGATCTTGCATAGTTTGTATATGTGCATGCTTCCAGAGTCAAGCTTCCCTCTCTTCTAAACATAATTCCTTTGCCTGGTGTCCCCTTCAAGTATTGCAAGATTCGAACTACAACCCTTAGATGTGATTCCTTGGGATTATACATGAATTGATTCCCAACTCCAGCAACATATACTATATCTGGTCTAGTGTGTGACAAATAGATAAATCCTCCCACTAGTCTCTGAAATGAACCCTTATCAACTGTGTAACCCCTAAACTTTACTTAGAAGAAATAAGACAAATCTAGGAAGTCACGTTTGAAAACTTTTTCCTCAAGTAATAAATTTAAATTTTAGGTTTAAAATTAAATTAATTATAAAATTACCATAATCATTCATAAAATAAAAATATTAAATCATTTTCTGTTTTTTTTTTTGTATAGAACACATTAAAATTCGATAATGCATGCGAAAACAAAATCCAAAATATAATGTCCCAAAGTTCTATTACATACGTATTCTAAATCATAAAATAAAAATAATCTGAAACCCTAAAATAAAGTTCATATTGATAATAATGTTTGAATAAAATACGAGATACTCCCTGTACCAAGTTGCTTAAAGAGTCTGAATATCTGAAAGAAAAATTATAGGGGAATGAGTTATGAAACTCATTGTGTCTCTAAGGTGCAACATATCAGAATAAATAAATAAGTAAAAATAATATTCTTTTGTAAATAATTTCTCAAGTGTAAAATATCAAATAAATGCGAGTCATGATGCATGAAATGAAGTCATGCACATTGCACAAATTCCAACTACATCGTCACCAATCCGAATGGAGGAGTTCCCCAGAACCCTCACCTACATCGTCACCAAAATCCGAAAGTGGTCTTAGGCTTTCCGAACCGGAAGGCTTCCACAACTTCCTCCGTATACAAATACTACCCCATGCACACATGATAATGCATTATGATTTGAAAATCCGAAAATAATTCCGACATGATCTGATATCAAAGTATCCGAAATTATAATATATTCGAAATCTCATTTTCACAAGATACTAAAATCACAAAAATGCATAATCTGAATATTTGAAATTTTTTTATATTTTTCTCAAATCACAATGACATGTATGCATGGTAACACAAGTGCACAATCAGAGTCGCAAAACAGAAATTAGACATACCAACAATCACAGATAATTCTCAAAACACATAATTTAAGTATGTCGCAAAAATATTTATTTTCAAAGGAAACACATATAGTATTAAATAAGAGAATACACCTCTAAAGATCACAATTCTAACGTTGACGATGACGTTTCCCTCGATCTGAATTATCTCTAGCTCTAACAAGATTGGATCCTACGAATATTCCTAAAATTAAAACACCATTTTATAAACTACTATAACAAATAAATAATTTGAACAAAACTCACAAGTGTCACGTGGAGGATTTTCTAGAGTGTTCTGAGTAAACAGTGGAGGCGGTGGTATGATCTTGTATTTCGAATCGACGTCGTCTGGAAAAGATAAATATTTGAATTAAAATCTTAATTCTAATATTTATTTTGAATATACAAAAAGATTGGTTTTCGCTCGGACTGGTATGAAAAACACACCATTAGTCTCGGATTGACAATGGAGCTCGCTGGAGACATAACTAAGATCTGATCAAACAAAAGAATGAAAGGGATTTTGTGGGTTAAAGTAGATGAGAGTTGTATCGGGAAAACAAAAGTGTGCGGCTGAAAGTTGGACTACACTCCCAGAGAGCTAGTGCGAAACAAAAGAATTTATACTCTAAAATTAATGGGTAAAATGCAAGGTTAGTCCTTGCACTTTTTAGGGTTTTCGAAATGGTCTCAAAACATTAAGAAATTGATAAAAAGGTCACAAAAAATTTAGATTAAAACAATTTGATCTCAAATCAGAAATTAGGGTTTTCAACCAAAATTTCCAAAATTATTAGGGTTTCAGAAATTAGAGATTTCAAATAGATTTTTTTGAATTGGGGAAAAATTCGGGGTGTTACAAACTGCCATATCATCCTCTTTTGAGTCTCCAAGCTTGTGATTGATTTCTACAGGTGTTTCCGCTGGTTCACATCCTAGTTTTCCAGTTTCCTTCAACAAATCCAAAGTATACGTTTGCTGAGATATAACAATTCCTTCTTGTGAGTGTGCCACTTCAATACCAAAAAAGTATTTTAATCTTCCAAGCTCTTTTACTTCAAACTCTTTTACAAAACACTTCTTCAAATTATCAATTCCTTAAGAATAATTGCCTGTAACCATTATATCATCTACATACAACAACAATATAGTTACTTACCCTGAAGAAGAGTGTTTCACAAATAAAGTATGATCATCTTGGCTCTGCTTGAAACCTTGTCTTAGCATCACTTGGTAAATCTCCCAAACCAAGCTCTTGGGGACTGCATTAATCCATATAGGACTTTTTTCAATTTGCAATCTGTCTGTCTAGTAATTTGAAGCAAATCCAGGTAGAATATCCATGTAAACTTCCTTTTCAAGGTCTCCATGCAAGAAAGCATTCTTAATGTCAAACTGCTACAAATTTCATCACTAAATAGTTGTTAAAGAAAGTATGACCCTCACTGTGTTATTTTTTGCAATGGGTGCAAATGTTTCAAAATAGTCAATACCATAGGTTTGAGAATAACCCTTTGCCACCAACCTTGCTTTGTACCTTTCTAAAGAGCCATCTGACTTATACTTTACAATAAACACTCATCTGCATCCCATTGTTTTCTTCCCTTCTGGAAGCTTCACTAAATCCCAAGTCTTATTCTTTTCTAGTACACCATTTCCTCTTCATAGCCTTTTTCCAGTTCTTATTTTCTAATGCCTCGATTGTTGTTTTAAGAATAGTAATATCATTTAGGCTAGTAAGGAAGGCTTTGTGACTGGGGAATAAGTTTTTGTAAGTCATAAACAAATAAGAAGGATGTTTGGTGGTACATGTTCTTTTTCCTTTTTTAATAGCAATGAGAAATTCAAAATCAGAAGCAGATATCGCATTTTCAACATCATTTTGTTTAGAATGAGTTTTAAAATGTACCTCAAATTGTATGGGAATAGGAGCAGGAGAAGGGGATAATTGAATCTGCATAAGTGCCTTCCTTCTCGAATAGGTCCTTAGGGGACAAATAATGTCTTAAATATTGGGATGTGGTGTATTAATGTTTGGTTGAGGAGTTTGAAGATCATTAGGTTTAGATAGTGGGAAAAATTGAGTAGTAGTAGGAGAAGATGGAATAAGGATAGGTTGTTGATCATTAAGGACAAGTTGTTGATCATTAAGGACAGTCTGGGTAGGTTGTTGATCAAATTGTATTTTTGTAGAATATATAGGATTAGGAAAATCAATTAGGGGTTGAAGTAAAAACAAATCTGCATCCTTATCTTCCCTAAAAGACATCTCCCCTTAAAGATAAGGAACTATAAAATCTCTTTTTCCATAAAAATGACATTAGCAGAGGTATAGTATTTTCTTGTAGGTGGGGTGGTAGCACTTGTAGCCTTTTTTTAGTGGAGGAATAGCCAATGAATATAAATTTCAATGCCCTTGGTTCAAGTTTATCTCGACTTTGAGAATGGATGTGAACAAAAGTAACACACCCAAACATCCTTGGTTGTAGGTTAAGAAATGGTCTGAAATTGGGAAAGAATTTTGTAAGTGTTGAAGAGGACTTTTGGATTCAATGACTTTAGTGGGTAGTCTATTTATCATGTAAGTAGCAGTTAAAACGGCTTCCCCCAGTATCTTTTTGTTACCCAAATCTATTGGGGAGTGTTTACATAAAAGGACTCATGTAAAATACCTTTTTTCTAGGAAATAAGGGATGAGACTTGATTAAAGTAATCATTGGCATTGTTTGATCTAAATAGCTTTATTTCAACCCTAAACTGAGTTTTAATCATGGTATAAAAGGTTTTAAAGATAGAGACAACATCTGATTTTTGTTTCAGAAGGTAAATCTAAGTAACTCTGGTACAATCATTTATAAAAGATGCAAACCATCTAGCCTTGGTTATGGTAGGAATAGTGGAAGGTCCCCAAACATCAATATGAAAAAGATTAAAGGGATTGTCGGTCCGTTTATTACTTGCTGGAAAAGAAGAACGTTTGTGTTTTGCGAGTTCACAAACTTCACAATGAAATTCTTCAATATCCAAGGTTTTACACGAGAAGGGATACATAGTTTTCAAGAGTCTAAAAGGTGAGTGACCAAGATGAAAATGGTGTAACCATATTTGGTTTTTATTGGTTGTAGAATTGGATAAAAGGATAATGGTTGGGTACTTAAGACTCTACCTGGTCCACCAAGGTCTACAAGGTAGTATAGGCCATTTATTTCCCTAACACGCCCAATTATCCTCTTCGTTTCTTGCTCCTGAAAAATGCATTGTGTAGGATAAAACAAAATATTGCAATTAGTATCTTTGATAAGCTTTGGGATAGAAAGAAGGATAGTAAACAATTTTTGCACATATAGAACATTTTTAAGCAATAGGGTTTCACTAATGACAATATCTCCTTGGCCAACAACTGTTACCATAGTACCATCTGCAACTATGATTTTCTTATTGACAGGGTAGGGGGTGTAGGTGAAACTTTAGAGAAGAATTAGTCATATGATCAGTGGCTACTGAGTCTATTATCCATGAGTTTTGGGTAGGTATATGGATGGATGATCCATGGTATTAGAATTATGAGAAGAGGAAAAAGATATACCTGAGAAAACCAGATTGCATGTATCTGTAGAGGATGGTTTTTCTAAAGATTGTAGTAGGTTCTTCAACCTTTCTATTTTTTCTCGGTTGAATTCAATAGATTGGTTATCTGACTCCTTATCCACCTGTATGGTTGTATAAGTTCTGCTCTGTCCCCTTGCTAAGTCTCCCTGAATAGTTTCAACATTATTAGAATTGCACACATCGTTCGTACTGTCTCAAGAAATAAAAGAGAACAAGAAAAAACTATTCAACAAGAACATTAAGCCCCAAAAACGAGAGGCTCTGATACCATATTAAAAATACAATTTTTCTCTGTAATTCTTGTGTATTTCATGAGTAGGAAACTTACAGATATATATACAAGTCTATTCCTTAGAGATAGAGATCTTAACTAATAAAATATTTATAAATCTCTTTAATTTAAGAATCTAATCTTTGACATAATCTTTGACAGATGTCTTGGTGAATATGTCACCTAGTTGGTTTCATGTCTTCTCATATCCCTCAAGATTAACTTCTCTTTTATTTTATTATGAATAAAGTAATAATCAACCTCATGGAAATACATATTCTTTGAGTCTACCATTTTTTTGTCTAAAGTTCATTTTAACTTTCCTTTAAATTATGGAGTGGTGGTTATTTTCCATTAATTTTAAACCTATATTCTTATCTTGATCTTATTCTAAAGAAGAATATGTTTTGGTGCATTCATTGTTGCTAAATTTGTAATAACTTGATCTAATTTATGTGCTTTGTGCTTCTTGATATTAGGAAGCCCAAGATTGCTAGCTCTGCAGATAGTTGGGAATGCTGTTGAAGGAACTATTTTGAATGTTGAGAAAAAGTACTGGGGTGGTGAAGAGGGAGATTCAGTTTTTCGCTGGTTTCGGGTAATTATTTAACTATTATTTTCTTCCTACTGGTATTTAGGAAACATTGCTACTGTATTCTTTTTACTCACATGAAATGTATATTTGGTATTTTAAGCTGAAATAGATGAAATTTTATTTGAATACTTATTTGATGTTGCATTGTAAAATTATATTTTCTCTTTCTGTAACTTATTAATCAAGATGTATATCTGCAGACTAGTTCAGATGGTTCACAGTGTGAGATTAATGGTGCTAATGGCTCATCATATAGGCCTTCAGTTGATGATATTGGCTTCTTTATTTCGATCTCATGTGAGCCTGTGAGAAATGATTGGGCTCGCGGTCCCATTGTTCTTTCTGAACAAATTGGACCTATATTAGCTGGTATAGAATTATCTTTCTAATCTAAAAGTTTTTTTTTCCTTTCCTTTCTTTTTTTACCTATTGGGTTCACATGGTTTCAATCATTAAATGTAGATGGGTGTAATCTTGAAATTGAATTTGAAATGTAGGTCCTCCTACTTGTCAGTCTCTGGAGTTTCTTGGATCAATAATGGAGGGACAGCGCTTGAGCTTCATTGCTTCATATATTGGAGGGTGAGACTCTTGGTCAAATGCCATCACTTTGATGGAGCTGATTCTTATATCCTACTTGTAGTAAACATACACTGTTGAATGAAATCCTTGCTCATGATTCAGGGAGAGAGGAGATTGTTTGCATGAATGGTTTAGACTGAAAACCAATGGGATCAAGGAGAAACTAAGTAGTGATGGTGAGTTTCGTTATTGAATCTTAACTAAAAGTTTCTAGATAGCGGAGGAGCTAGGCTGAAATTTTTGCATATCTTTCCAGAGTTCCTGGATTTAACTCTCGATGATGTGGGAAGAAATATTGAACTTGTTTACACCCCCATTCGCAAAGATGGAGTCAGAGGGAATCCTAGGAGCATAATATCTGATGAGATTTCTCCTGGTGAGTTGTACAGCTCATTATTGGTTTTGTTTGTTAATTTTTAAATTTGCACACTTACCATGCTTATTCTCAATATCGTGCTCAAAATTTCCTGTATCAGCGGATCCAGTAGGTTTGGACCTTGTCATTCCTGATTGCCATCAGAACCAGGAAATTGTCCCACAGAAAGCATATTTTGGTGGACAGGAAGGTGTTGGAGAGTATACATGGTATAGAACAAAGACCAGGTTAAATGGGTCTGTATTGGCAGATATATCTACTTCTGAAGATGTTGTTATGTGTGGTCAGACGTTGTAAGTTTTAACATAATGTGATCAGGTTTAAGGAATTTTGTATTACTTTGACGTGTAAAAAGAATATTTATTGCTACCTTCTACTTTGGCAGCTTGTATACTCCATCACTTGAAGATGTGGGTACTTATTTAGTATTAAATTGGATACCCACTCGTGTTGACGGCAAATCAGGAAAACCGTTAGTTGTAATTTCCAACTCACCAGTTATTCCAGGTACATCTGTGAATAATCATTTTTTTCTTGTCCATAGTGAAATAGCGTGCACTTGCCATTGATGTTTGTGGTAACTTCTTTTAGTTGAATGGTTTTGAGCATTCTTATTATGCTATTGCTACATTTGTTTTGAACCATTTCATGTAACTCGTTAATTGTAAATATGTTGCAGCACCTCCCGAAGTTTCTAGTGTTTATGTGAAGAAGCTGGATTCAGGCATATACTCTGGAGAGGGAGAATATTCTGGTGGCCATGAGGGATCAAGTCTCTTTAGTTGGTATAGAGAAACTAATGATGGAACAATCATTCTCATCAATGGGACTAACTCTAAAACTTATGAGGTTACTGATGCAGATTATAACAGCCGTTTGTTATTTGGGTAAGCATTCCATTATACTTATTTAACTCATAAATTTGATCTCCAATCATTTTATTGCTTATAGTGCAGCTGTACTTATTCTTGTTAAGATGTTGAATGCTTCTCTCAGGTACACGCCAGTTCGATCAGATTCGGTTGTTGGAGAACTTAGGCTGTCTGAACCATCTGAAATTGTTTTCCCTGGTAAGCAAAACATTTGCCTTTGTCTCTTGGGAAGGGAAGCATTATTTGAATTACTGATTTCTTTAAAGGAGACATATTTGGAATTTGGAAATCTTATCTCGTTGAAAAGACTTTTAGAATTTCATTATTTATTTGTTATATATTCTACCTGTACCTCCTGATCAATCTGGTCTAGTTCTGCTGCCCTTAATTCCCTTGTGGATTTCTGCTTCAATTATGTGAGTTTTGATTCAAGCCTGTTTACTGAGGCCTAAACTTGTCAAGTTGTGACATCGTTTCAGCTAACCAGATTACAGTTCATTATCAGCAAGACAGCAACCAATTGTAGCATTGTTTTGGAATATGAGAGGAGAGTATTACCAGTAGAGCATAGAATCTATCTGTAGAATAAAATTTTCCTTGATTTTATTCATAGGGTGGCTAGGTATATTATATACAAGAATTAACCTAATATTCTAGGTAACTAATTAATAGAAAAGGTAAAACCCTAGATATGATATTCTAATAAAGTTGACTTTCCATAAGTACAAGATAAAAAATATATTCTCATACTTAACACTATCCAATCCTCCACCCCTTCTCCTATAGTCTCATCCTAATTAATATTTAAGTACAATTATTTTTTGGAGCTTGAAAAGCATTATTTTGATTTGAATTTGAAAATTTTCTGCCTTTCAGAGCTTCCAATGGTAGAGATGCTTGCTCTTACCGGAAAGGCAATAGAAGGTGATGTACTAACTGCTGTTGAAGTGATTCCAAAAACTGAAACCCAACAATGCGTTTGGAGCAAGTACAAGAAAGATGCTTGCTATCAATGGTATTTTCACATCATACATAATCTTGTTAAGATCTAAAGCAACTACGAAAGTCTCTAATCCTATCTTATGGGAAAAAAATTTAACATGAAGTTGAATTAAGAACGAATCAATATGAAGAATTAAAAAGCATTGAATATGAAGAGCCAGTAAAATTTTGTTTTCTCATATCCACAGTTGTTATTTCATTGCTTTAGTGTAACACAAGGGATCCTGCAGGTTCTGTTCATCAGATACAGGGGATAGAATATCCTTTGTGCCCTTACCTTCACATCGCTCCTGCTCTTTTAAAGTTCGCTTTGAGGACATTGGTAGATGCCTAAAATGTGAATGCATTGTGACGGATGTGTTTGGAAGGTCGAGTGAGCCAGTATATGCTGAGACTGCTCCTGTATTGCCAGGTTATTTGCATTTCACATTCATTCACTTTATTCACTCCTAAGGAAAATTTTCCCTTTAACAAATTCAGTATGGTTATAGCTCGTTCACTCGTCATCTATCTTCTTGTTTGAAATGAGATTGTCACTAAGAAAGATTTCTCTTGGGTGTGTTAAGAGTAGTTACTTCTACATGAGCTGCTAACCATAACTAAAAGTTGATGTTCAAGAGTCCTTTAAAGTTAAAAATGGGTTCCAGTCTTTTGTTGGGATATAAGAGTGACTAGTGCTGTTACTTTTTGTATTAATAATCATTTGTTGATTTATCCTTCTTAATTTGATACTGAAATTCTCTTTTTCTTCAGGGTTTCCAAGAATTGATAAGCTAGAGATTGAAGGGAGGGGCTTTCACACCAATTTATATGCGGTACGTGGCACTTATTTTGGAGGAAAAGAAGGAAAAAGTAAAATTCAGTGGCTTAGGTCAATGGTTGGCAGTCCTGATCTTATCTCCATACCAGGTATGCAATATCCATGGGTCTGCTAAGTGACAAGGATTTTAGATATTGGCATAATTATTTGATTGAATTTCCAATCATTGGATGCCAGCGAGAATATATTTTCCCCCTTGTTTCTGGTCTGAAGTTGATGATCTATTTTCTTAGAGAGAGAACAAGAAGAAGAATTTACTGCCCAGCTCCTTTCTTAAGATGTAACTTGTCGTACGAGATGACAATTTACAAGGAACTTATTTATTAACTGAAATCAAAGGCATAAGCTCTAAATTCCAATCTTTTTTGGCTCTGAAAGATTGACTGAACCTGCAGGTGAAACAGGGAGGATGTATGAAGCAAATGTTGATGATGTGGGGTACAGGTTGGTTTGTATTTATACACCAATAAGGGAGGATGGCATTGAGGGGCAACCTACTTCTGCATCAACTGAGCCAATTGCAGTTGGTAATTCTGAAGCTCACCTTCTGATGTTTTTCCAACTCATAACTTTTACTGGTATCAATACCCCCTCCCCCCCCCCCCCCACCCCCCACCCCACTCACCACCACCACCACAACACACACACACACACACACAACCCCACCCACCTGCACACAAAAAGGAGGCGGAGGTAAATCATGAGCTTCAAACTTCTAAATGACATTGAAGGCTGCTCCTCCTAGTTTCTATCATATTTAAAAAATTTCTGTAAAGCAGATTTATATATTACTTTGTGCTAGCACAATTTGTACAAATGGAAGTGCTTAGTTGAAAGATATGCTTAAAGGTTATTGAGAATTTCATTCAGTTTAACATGTTGAATGGTTCTTTTGATTGATGGAAGCTTTTTATTGCTTTCTACTTGGAAATTCTTCTCATATTGTTAGGTTGAGTATGGGCTCACCCAGTATTAGATGATTTCGGAGTTCTATTCTTAGTTATTATATGTGTAATGCTGTCCCACTACAAAATACCAACTTCAACGTGGCAAAGGCGCTTTGAACTGTTGTATATATTGTTCAACTTTCATGCATTTTATGTCTATTCTTTTTGTTTATTTGGGCATCGCTTAATTTGCAGAGCCTGATGTTTATAAAGAAGTGAAACAGAAGCTTGATCTTGGATCTGTAAAGTTTGAGGTGAGACTATATTCCTTGTTTTCTAGCAACATGCAATTCATTTCACCATATAAGTTTTCACTCTTCCTTAATATACTCATGTTATGGTAATATAAGCATGGCATCTACCTTTACTCGTCCAACTACAAAAGCAACAGATACTTTTATTTTATATTTTTATTCAAATAGGTGTAATGTCAGTTTAGAAAAGATTGTTAAGTACTAGTATCGAAAAAAAGGAGCCAAAAGTGGGGAATAAAGTAGAAATATACCTGAGACTTAAGCCTAGTTACAAAATGCAAGGCAGTGAATTGATAATTTTACAGATTGACTGGGAAAGTTGGTTAGTATTTTTCGACTTCTGAGATTTGCTGCTTCAATCTCTGGAACAGGTATTATGTGACAAGGACCGCAACCCAAAAAAGGTTCTTATTCCATTTCTCTTTTGATTATTTATGCTGTTATTCTCTTTCAGAAAGAAATAATATCTACTTTTATCACTATTGGGTACTGCAGGTTCCAGGAGAAGGGTGTCTTGAGAGAAGAATCCTGGAAATTAATAGAAAACGAATCAAGGTTGTGAAGCCAGGTCCCAAGACCTTTTTTCCTACTACCGAAATACGCGGAACCTATGCTCCGCCCTTTCATGTAAGTTTGTTTCTTGACAGAGACGCTTTTAGTCTGTTAAATGATATGCACATTCCTTGTGGAGCTTTAAGAATTATGTCATTTCTATATTTCTTTATTTATGTTAGACAATTTGATTTGCTTCAACTTAGAGAGCTTTGAGCATTGTGCCATTTCTTCAATGTTTTATTTTTGTTAAAATCTGGCAGGTTGAGGTTTTTCGTAACGACCAACGCCGTCTTAGGATTGTGGTGGACAGCGAGAATGAAGTAGACCTGGTGGTGCAATCACGATACCTCCGAGACGTCATTGTTCTTGTGATCCGTGGTCTTGCTCAGCGGTTCAATAGTACATCTCTCAATTCTCTCCTTAAGATAGAGACATAAAATTTGGTCAGAGAATACAAACGCATCCAAAAGCAATCAAAATGTAGGTTTCTTTCTTAGGTCTGTTTGCTTTTCTCTCACTAAAGGTTTTTGTTAGTACCATTGCCATCTTCATTGTTTTTGCTTGTAAACACAGTATATATAGTGTCCAGTGTTCGGAGTAGCAACTCCGACAATGTTTCACTTGTGTGTACGTTATTCATTTGAATGACAATATTCTATTGACCATTGTATTAAGTTGAATACTGATGATGTTGATGTTGCATCAGTAGTGACCTTCGCTGCATCGTAGGAAGCAAGTGAAAACATAATAGACCAACAAGAGCAATGTCCAGATTCTGAATTTTATATACGATGCACTGTCAATCGAAGACATGATGAACGCATTAATGCCAATGGAAATGGAAGACGATGGTATCCAAGGCTGGATGGATTATAGAACAGACTGTGCAACTCTTAGGAAATAAACCTCAAAGAACAACTTACTTTATTGATGAGATAAGTAAACAGTATATATAGAATACAAAGGATCTGTTATTCTATTAACAGAATACTTAACAAAATAAACAACCACAATTACATTCAGCTATACACTTTACATACTTCCTATCTTTCCCTTTCAGTAAAAAAATGTACTTTGCTGTACTGAAATCCAAGTTTCTAAACCTTATGAACTGTACTGAATTCCTGTACCTTGCTGTTGTAAGACTGTTGTAGATACATTCTGCAATCTAAGTTCGTTAGCAAAGAGAACTTCTAGTTGTTGTCGAAGTTTAACAAAAAAAAGGAAGATAACAAAGGTTTTGTGAACACATCCGCAACTTGCTCCACAACAGGAACATAATTGATTTGAAAAATCTATTTATAACTTTTTCCCTGATAAAGCTAAAACTCAACTCAACATGTTTTAGTTTCATGATGAACCGAATTGACAGTGTGTGCGATTGCACTTGCATCACACCAAATGATTGATGATGTAATGAGTTTTATACCAAGTTCAACTAGTAAAGATGTTATCCATATAGCTTCACTGTTAGCCGTTCCTTTGAATTCTCTTTCAGTGGAGGAACGAGATACAACTTTTTTTTAACACCAAGCAACCAAGTTATTAGCAAGATACAAACAATAGCTTGACGTAGATAAGGGTGCTTATCAAGCGAGTCGATAACGAGTTGTACAATGCTCGACAAGTGCTTGTTAAAATATTTTGTTACTCGACTCAACTTGTTGCTCGTTAAACTCGAAAATGTTTTCTAAATTCAAAGAGAATCCGAAACATGATGCTATAATGTCTGATGCATGACTCAAAATCCAAGGGTCTGATATATGATATCATACTGAATGGAAGATTATCTTTGCCAGAGTGGAGGTTTCCCTCATATTTTCGAATATAAAACCGAACATATTTTCGATGTCATGAACCTGATATAATTTATAAAATCATAAATCCAAACTCTTACAAGTAATTCATTTTTCAAAAATCAAATGCTTGATTTGAAAACACAAATACACGTCATGTATGATGTTACCATGTATGGTCTAATAAACAGACTCACATATCGAACCAACCAGTGTACAGATAATGCTTCATAGATACACACATAATGTAGCATAACATAGTATAGGCACAGAAATATGTAGTACAAATGAGACACACCTTAAGCAATTGAAGCTCTAATTTCAAGAAGGACTCGCCTCGCATTCTGATCTAGCTGAATGCGGACCTACGAGGTAATATAATTGTATTACTAAACAAACTAAGACTAAACCACCGACTAAAACAAAACTATAATCTGAAAGCTTACTCATGTGACGGTCTCGAAGAACGTACTCGATCGATCCGAACAATTGGAGGTAACCCAGAAGCCTCAGAAACATTGTTACTTGAATAGAAGAATATTCTGAATTAACTTCCTCTTAAATAACCTTTTAGAATCTAAGAACAATTTAAAAGAAAACACTAAAACAAGGCTTTTGGGTTCAAATTTGATAAAATAGACAGTGAATTTAAACTCAAAACGTCGAAAAAGGTCAAAAGGAAAGTTGTCTGAAATAGTTAACTTTTGATCAAAAATCAAAGTCAACATTGACTTGATTGGTCAAAATGGTCTAAGGTAACTCCAAAAGTCAATGTCAAAGCTAACTTTGACTTGAATGGTCAAAGGTCAAAGTCTAAAGTTAAATTAGTCAAAGTCCAAGGTCAAACCCAATCAAAGATGGTCAATCCGATTAAAGTTAGAGTCAAATTGACCCAAAATCAAAGGTCAAATGGGTCGGTCAAACATGGTTCTATTTAACTTGGTCAAATGAGTCAAACGGTCAAAACTAGTCAAGGTTAACCTCAGTCAAAGGTCAAACTCGATCAAAGATGGTCTAATAATTCGGTCAAATTTTATAAAACAAATTTGATTTGCTTTTCAAATTTTGGGTTAACAAAAATTAGCTTACAATAAAACATACACTCATTATTCTAGCCCATTTCTTACAACTCACCATCTAGTCCAACAACACAAGCTTACACTCCCAACCAAAACCCATACCAAACAGCCCAAACTCAACACATACCCAACCACTCTAACCAACTCACCCAATTTAGCATGTTCCACCCATCACACAAAAACAAAACATAAAGAGGTAGGGTTTCTAGCAACCCTCTATGGCAGCAACGAAGAGGACAACAACGACAACTTATTGACGGTAAGATTTCGGTGACTCTAAGCAAGGCAACACGTCCATACAACACTCTACATATTTTGAATCCAAGATCAAAACTTACTCAATAAAACAAAACCAAAAACAATCACAATCTAAATAAAACCCAAACTTAAAATAAAAAAAATCTCGATCTAAACCATAAACAACAAGAAAGAACAAGCTTTGCTCACCCGAAGACTTAACCAACAAAAAACGGCTACGGAAAGAAGTTCTCGGCGCAAGGAAGAACAACTCACTCCCCTGCTACTTCCCGAACCGATATGATGAGGAGAAAGAACCCAAAAAATGAATATCAACAACGAGCTTAAAGGCAACACGAAAAATAACCAAACGATTCTTTCTCGGGTTAACACGAACAGCGAACGAAGTGGAAAGGATTCTATCAAGGCTACCGTCAACTCAGGTGATGAAGGGGGTGAACAAATTGTGAATGAAGGGTGGCTTGAGGTTCGACGGAATCAAGGGGTGATTTTGGTTAGAGAGATGAGATAGGAGATAGAGAGACGTAAAGAAAGGGGAGGAAGAGTGTCTATACAAAATGAGGATTTTTATCCCTCAAGCTGCCGAAAAGATGATTAAAAACCCAAGGAAAAGCAAGATACACCCTTGAACTTTCTAGGGTTTGAGAAACAACCTCCAAGTTTTACCAAATTCACGAAATGGTCACTAAACTTCTGAAACAAAACTTAGAATTTTAAAATAAAACAATTTAGTATCTAATAAAAAATTTGGGTTTCAAAACAAAATTTCAAAATTACTAAGATTTCAAAAATTTGAGAGTTTACAATTAAATTTCGAAGGGACAAAAATAATTAGGGTGTTACAATACATCTTTGGTGACATGTGCAAGTTTATATTGAAAGTTAAGAATCCAAGTTTGGGATTTATTGGCAATAGTTGTATATAGTGATTGTCATGCTTTATGAACATTAAATCTGATTGCTACGGTAGAGGCAAGAGTAGGTTCAACGAAAGCTAAAATGACATTTTGAATTAGTTTATCTTGACGAAATCAAGTTTAGTAAGTTGGTTTTGGAGTGGTTTAATTTTGAATTAGTTTTTCTTGACAAAATAAAGTTTACTAAGTTGGCCTTGGAGTGGTTTGATTTTGAACAATTTTCACGTGTGTAGAGTCCTACAAACTTTTAGTGCAAGTATAAATTGTGATAAGTTACAGTATAAAAGATTATTGTTCCCACGGGAATTGGTATTTCTCTTGTAATTTATTAATTCTACATTATGAAAATAAAAACACAAGGAAATTGATTTTAGTTTTGAAAATAAAAATTAACTAAAACAAATAAAATAAATAATAAAAAAAATCAAGAATGAGAGACAAACCATATTAGATTGCATCGTAGTGTGGAATCAATGTGTAAATTGTTTTGGTTTTGTAATGCAAAATCAATGTTGCTGCTTTGGCGAGTCACTGAAGGGTTGTCACGATGGGTAGCTCTAGTTACCTTGGCGGGGTTATGCTTGGATGGTTAGCTCTAGTTACCTTATCCCTAATTCGGAGTGCTATTGATGTCCACGTCTTGATGATACCTATAGGCGTGAATCAAGGATGAACATCAACCGATATTACGTTCCTTTTTGTCATTGAAGCTCGAATTTATCCCTAAGTTGAACTTATCCCTAACTTCTCTCTCCCGATCTTGAGTGCAAGAAATTCCTCTCACAACTAATCCATAAATTAATCTAAGCCCTAAGGGAGTTTAAAACATGATAGGCTTAGAGGAAGGCAAGGGTTTCGGCTAGATGGAGATTCGATTTCAAGATATCTTACTCTCTATCTAGGGTATGATATATATAGGTTAGGCTTACTTCAATTCCTTCTAAAGTAGAAGTACAACTTGGAATCAAATATAACTTTATTACATAAATAAATCTCTTTATTTTATTTCATAATTTATTCTTTTTAACTTTTCCCACGTGGCTTTAATCGTATCTTTCCTTGTTCTTTTCTTCTTCGTTCCTCTTGTAGAAGATCTTGAGAGATCCAGCTTTTTATTTTCTTTAAGTCGCATACCATATTTGAAATTTCAAGTATTGCCTCGGTGGTGTACTTTGTCGCCTCGACGAGTGCAATGCTTTGTCTCGTCCATGTTTGGATTGATTTACTTATTCCTCAACTCAACATATCTCAACAACATTAGGTGACCTTGGATTGTTTTTGTCTTCCTGGTCTATCGTGACAGAGACTACCAGGGCGATATATTACCTATCATAGAATATAAACAACATTAATACTTTTTTCTACCAAATATTGTATAGATTCTATAATTAAGTACAATTATGATAAGTTGTGTAGAAATGACCCATATTACTACTCAAGTAGCCCAAAATTAATAATAATTAAAGTAAAAATAACATATAAAATAGGATTATTGTGCACTAATCAACTGTAAGTGTTGTAGGTGGTACAATTGTGCCATCAAGATAACCAAATAGGTTATGGCCATGCATCAACATTTCAATTTGAGCTTTCTAAATGGTAAAGTTTTGGGTACTGGTGGGTTTTATTGATAGTTGGGTTAGAGGATTGAATTGAAAAATAGTGGTTGTGGGTGTTAAATTGTTTACGTTGACAATAAAAGAGGGTACTTGTGGAGTGAGAGAAAAAAATATATGATATTTTGTTTTTAGGCTTTAATTACCATAAAGAAACCAATACATAAAATAAATGAAAGCTTTTATTGAATATGGTTGAATGGTTTATATAGAAAGAACCCCAACCAAATTACATTATTTAAGATTAAATTAAATAATTTAAAGATAAATTTTTTTACTAAAGATAGTTAATGATAAGCATAACAATAATTAAAATTCGAATGAAAATTGAAATTCAAATCGTAACAAGATTATACTTCTACAGAAATCTAAGCAGAAACATATGAAAAATAGTTATATATATATATATATATGGTAAGCTTGATACAATATTAACTGTTTGATATTTTACCTATTCTATGTACTATTTTATTAATCATTAGGCATCTATTCAGTGAGATGATTAATTATTTAATTTATTGACTGTATAATTTTTTTCTCGATAATTTTAATTTGAATAATATAAATGATATTATTATTTGTGAAGAAAAAAATCGACCATCAACATATCGGATAAATATCGTATATACATTGAATTTCTTTTAAAAAGCAAAATGTCTGCGTATATATTATAATGGGTAAAAGCAATTCCAACTAAATATGCACATTGCAAAATTTTAAATTATAAATAATTAAATACACTTTATTTTATTTCTATTTTTGAATTTTTAAATAATTAATATCGTAACAAAATTAATTTAAACAAAAACTTAGGAGAAAAAGGAGTTAAATCTTTGAAATAATATATAATTTTAAATATTATTATTATATATATAATGAATTATATTAAAATATTATTTTATTTAAATTAATCATTTTATAAAAAATTTAAATATCGGTAGTCGTGCATGGACGAAGCTATTAATTAAGGGCATAATATTACAGAGAAGGGTTCCCATCGTTAATAGTGGGACATAACATTAATTCACATTTCTGATAAATAAGTTCATCTATCACCAAATTTTGCAGAAAAATCCATTGATTTTTTTAGAGTTAATAATTCGTGTCTTAATAGTTTTTAAAGTTTTTAATTAATTTATTCTCTTTTTAGATCGTAGAGTTAAAACTCATAAAAAAAAATTTCTTTTTCCACAACATAAACAACTCACGGAATAGATAAGTTTTATGAGGATTTCGAGGGTAAGTGAACTATACAAAGAGAGGTGTATAATAAGAGAAATTATATCATGTATCATTCATGTCACTGGCGGATCTACATGGTGATAAGGGTGGGCCCGTGCCCACCTTGAATTTTTTAAAATTCATACATTTGGTTTTGATTTTTTAAACTTTTATGAATTGATCTTTAAATTTTTTAAATTTTTATGTTTGTGCCCACTCTAAAATATATTTTGATTGGTGTCCACCCTCATAAATATTTCTGGATCCGCCACTGATTCCTGTTATATTATTTATGAGATCAATCAATTAAATGTATATGTTTTTTTATTTTATTTTTTATCAAGTGAATCTTTATTAATATTTACTGTAAATTTAATTAAAAAACTATTTTTATTAGGTGAAGATTCATTTAAGAAAAAAATAAGATGAAAAAAATAAAAAAAAATATATTTAATTGGCTGGTTTCATAGATGACATGATAAGAATAACACATAATACAATTTCTCATATTACTGAGCATGAAAAAAAAAAGAGTGTAAAAAAATGGCGACAAATATGACGGTGAATAGTTGTCTTCTATAAAGACTGTGATGAGATCGATAGATTAAATAATATTTTATATAAAGTCAAAAAATCAAATTAATATTTTATCTAAAATTTATGAGTCAAATTAAAAATTAATTTATTTAATTAATGTGTCATTTTATAAAATATTTTAGTAATCAAAACATTATAAATAAATAATATAAATGACCCAATTTTTTTTTTTAATTCGGTAGGCACAAGTGAATATTTATGAAACATACTACGGAATTTACCCAACCAATAGTTCATGAAGTGAACTCATGCTAGCGTAGAGAGAGGGCTTCAGTATGTTAGTTAATTACAAGTGGCAAAAAATACGCCAGCTCTCTTAGTCGTCTCCATGGCTTATCTTTCAAAGATTCACCCATGGTTAATAAGACTAGAAAAATATCCAATGATGAAGAGATTAAGCGAGGTCCATGTACAATGGAATACTAGTGGTGTACCTTTAACCATTTTGTCAAGTGCTGACCAAGATCAAAGATCAAGTTTCAGGATTTATGTAACAACAAGATCAGATCAATGCAACCTCGTTAGTTCCTCAACTCTCTTGGAAAGCTCCTCCACCGAGACATTGACCGCCTCCGAGATCTCCTCCATCTCACCACGACTCAGATCAAGGAAAGATTCGATCAAATCACCATCCAAAAAGTTTTTAGATGCACCACTTCTCTCTTCATTGTGGAATGATCTCCATTGTTCATGGCTCAATCCTCCGACACCCTTGATCAACTTTCTCAAGCTCGATTGCAGCTGCTCCAAAAAGATGAATTGATCATGAGGAAGAGAAGCAACAACACCGATAACCCCATTGACCGTGCCGAAAATGACTGTTGGGATTTGGTCCACGTCGGAATCTGGGGATCCCATGACGAGAGAACCATGACGGAACCGATTGACAAATTCCCCGAGGTGGTACTCACCAACCACATCGAGATAACCCCGTTCCTCATCACTGGTCCCTACACTATTCTTCCTGAACGTTAACAAGTTGGAGTTGATATCAGCGCCCAGATAAATGTCATCATCAAGAATCTCAACAGCTGACATCCAGTTGGTATGATCGACACCGGCTCGTTCAACGATGGCACCTTCTTCATGCTGAAACCAAGGAAGGAATGATAAGATGGAAGAATAGCAAGTAAAACTTAACAGGGTGTGAAGCCTAGTTACTGACCTTGTAGATTAACAAGAAAATGGAATGTATTAAATCACCAACAACAATGAAATCACCACGAGTTTGTACATAAAGGGAAAGTATGTGGCCATTATTTTCACATTCAGACTGTAATTCCCGGGTGCCATCCTCCCGAAGAATCCACTTGTATAACTGAATATTTTGATTAATAGAAGCCAGTAGTTTGCCATGGAAAGCATTTAGAGAGTAAACCGAACCCCTAGTTTCCTTTTCAGCAATAAGCTTCAACTTCCCATCTTCAACAACAAAAACCAATATACGGCCCTGTGAAGAAGGTGACGATTTGGAAAAGTGTATTCACATCAAAACTTTGATTTAATACCAATATTAAAAATATAGAAAACAGGAGATAGCACCTTTTTTGCCTCATGTTCTTCTGGCAAAACATATCCAGTCCCCACACAGTAGTATACATTGGTGTCATCTGAGAACAAACAGCTAAGTATGGAGCAACCATACTCAAAAGTATCAAGAGCGTAAGTCGAGATGAAGTCAAAGGTTTGTTCATCTAACAGGCGGATCAAATGCATTTCAGATTCATCGGCACTAAACTGATTTTTCAAACTACATATTGCAAAGGTATGAGACTGTTCTTGATGACAGATTCGACGTGCATGCTCACCAAGTGGGATAGTGCGGATGTGAAGCTTCCGAATATCATCAATAGTACCAATAGTAAGTTCTCCTTGTTTTGCAATTGCAAGGCTGGTAAAAAATACATGGTCTAAATAAGCAGAGAATAAAAGAAGCATAAAAGTCATTCCAAGAAAGAGAATAAAAGAAGCATACCTGTTTGGAAAAGCAGCAGAGTTGAAAGGACACATATAATTGACTTCCTTCAGATTGACGTTGCTATAGTGAAGTTTTTTGTTACTACTATAAATGATAGTTGGCCTATCTGATACAGCAAATACATCTGTGGAATTCTTGGAGGAGAAAGTATGAAGCCTTATAGGTTGTGTCCCTAGAGAAACCTTTTTCTGTTCTGTTAACTCACCACTAATATTTAATTGAAAAGTTAGAAGATGGCCATCTCCAAGGGCACACAACAAGTATGGGATCTGCAAAAGGGGAAAAAAACCTTCAAGACATTATTATGAGAAAATATTACACTGCAATGTATGGCGTTGGGAACGTAGACGTAAATGCAAAATATCAAAATTCTACGTGACAAACAGAGGTTTAATAGCAGGACTCTTAAATAGATCAGTTTAAAATGAATAATCACACATATCAGAAGAGAAGCAAAATATATAAGCAAGATAAGAATGAAACTTAAGAAATATCAAAGAAACTTGTATCCATTTAAGCATATAAAAGAGAAGCGAAATAAATCATCAAGATAAGATTAAAGCTGAAGAAATATCAAATAAATCCATACCTCTTCAAAGGTGCAAAGAAGAACTGAACGAGGAATAATCTCTCCTTCCAATAGCTCCTTTGTGATGAGATTCAAGTTTGGGAGTGAAAATATCCTCACACTTATATCAGTCCACATTCCAACGGCAGCCAACTGACTGGAGTTAGAGTTCTCCCCGATGGGGTTAATGTCAAGACATGAGATTTCATACTCCAACTGTGCATGTTTTACTTCCGTCAATTTTCCATCATCGAATTCCAAATAAACCAAATGACCTCCCCCTGTTGCTACTAAAATCTGTTATACAAACAATGGAAAGACTTACATAGGAAATCCTTTATACAAGAGATATTTGTTAAGGGTAGAAAATGCAAGGGGATAGGACATTAAACCTAAACATTATATTGGAAAAGCCATATAAAAAGACAAAAATGTTTACCATTAAAGTATAATAAATAATAAATTGAACACCTATATACAAACTAAATGTCCAATCTCAATATTAAACAGTACAGGAAAAACTACCTGGGTGGCAGTGGCAGTGGCGACATTGATCGAATACCCAGATGGCGCATTCCATTCATCCTGTAACTCTCTAGATATTGAACTCACAAGCCTTACAGAGCTTGAAGTGACCTGGCATGATGCTCATTAGTCAAGCAAGAAGAACGTTTAATATGTATTTTTTTTCATAATTATTGCTCTTAGCATCAACTGGACAAATAACATGAGCCAGTGATCATCTCATAGAACTTTATTTTTTTAAGATTAGAAAAAAAAAGATAGATTATATAGATGTTAATATTGAATTAAATAAAAATAAAAATGTTAAACGAGCAAACTTTATCTACTGTATGCTCATTTCTCACTGCCTGATGTCAAACGTCACCTGTACAAGTTGATTGTAAACAGCATCATGGCAGAACAGAGTCTGCATTTGAGAATTAAACCCATCAATCTCAGTTTCTTCCAACTCATCCTCATGATTCATAGCCAAAATACGCGTCTCACTGATAAAACTAACAACCAAAAAAGTGTCAAATGGATCATCTGTAGAGGATCTCAATGACCACATTCCTTTGATACCTTGAAGTTCTACCGTGGCCTAACATACATAAATGAACTAAGATGTGAGCTGATGCACGTATAAAACGATAAACTTAATTAAGCGTGAAGAAAATCTATAAAACACAAAAGAGACCTGTTCATTGATTCCTATTCCATTTCGAACTATGCGAAGCGAACCATCTTTATATGCTCCAGAGCAAGTTACAACTTGACCCTGCCCTTGTCTCTCAAGGTCAACAACACAGAAGTCAACAATAGGCCCCAAATTGACATATGTGTCTAAAACTTCTACAAATGAACCTTTTGCATCAGGTTGTAGATTTAACTTTATCAGCTGCATTGGTACACAAAAATGTAACACCAACAAAGAATGTTATTCACTTGAAAGAAAATATTAATTTAAAAGATGAAAGTAGAATAGTAGACTAGAGAAATAGAAAGAGGAATTCTCTCTGTATTCTATTCAGGAGTTCTTTATTATGAAGGGAGAAAGGGTCTGCAGGTAAACATAAGTATCATAAGGCCCCAAATTAAGAGTGTATTCCATATAATTATCAGCTTGTGATCCCTCATTTACCTCTCGGGACTAATCTTGGTAATAGTTTTGAGTCAGGCTATAATAGTACCCTCAAAACTTACTTTAGTAATAATAGTTCTTAATCAGGTTACAATGGTAACAGAGGAGAGTATGAAATATATATACCTGTGAATCTCCATAACTTGATCCAATAAAGACAATTCCCTTATCAAGATATGATATTGTGGATGCAATAGAAGTTTCTCCCAAGAGTTCGATATAGAGTCCAGTAACCCTGCAAGAGCACTAACTATATATTAAGAAGGCCTAAGCATACTACTTTACAACTAAAATAAAACTTTGATGTGTGTGTGTATACTTGAATCAATATTTTTTTCTCCAAACTGTTCAACAAGAACATTTGAAAAGAATAATTACAGCTTACTTTTCTTTTTCATGGGTAATGACCAGGAGGTGAAGAAGACCAGCATGATCACAAAGCAAGTACCTAGAGCCATCAGCATCCACTCTTCCATAAGCTTTTGTAATTGACTAGAAGTCCACAAAAAATCACCAAGAGAGTGTCAAATCCACAATATTATTTTTGAACAATACTTAGAAAACTTAAAACACGTAAAAAAAACTTGATAAGTGACCTACAGGTCCGATCGGAATTGTTTTGAATGCGTTGACACTACAATAGACAATCGTTTCTTCCCCAACAATAAGAACACCACAAAGAGGTGGGGGTACAGGTATGAGCAAATAAGCTCCATTGTCAAGATTGTTTTTGGACCATGGCCCCTTAACAAAGTTCTTTTTATTTAAAGCAACCGTGTATGTTTTAACATGACGTGCATCTTCGATATCCTGTAAGAAAGAGCAGAACATAAAGGCAAGAGAAGCAGATCATTACCAAAAAGAATATAACTCAATGAAGCAATCCTACTGACTCGAGTTTAATGCCATGCAAAATCACTCTTTTCTTTAGTTATTTTAACTAAGTTTTCTGAAAGTATTTCACTCAAGGATACATCAATAAATTAATTTTTTTTTTGCCTAAACTAAGAAAAAAGTAGGGAGAGTGGGAGGGGAATATTCATAATTCCACAATATGTATATGAAGGAAAATTGAGACCTGGTATAGAACTACAATTGTAGGCTTTGAGCAACCGTAAAGAAACTGGATATCCAGAACTTGAAGTTCATGAAGACTGAAATATAGGGAGCAATCATAACATAAGTACCAAGGGTATTGTATTAAAGCGGTATCTGATGCATATTTAATTGAACATAACATCAAGTGATGTAAAGAATTGTATAATGAAATATAAGCCACAATTATAAACATAGCTAATAAATGAAAATTCGATTATTGTAGCAAAATGTAAGCACTATGTAACAAAAAGAGAATATATTATTCACTTAGTTCAAACTTAGGACAATAATCTACTCAATTATCAAAAAGAATCTTGTTTTTTTTTTCAGAATTACTGGAAAAAAAGAGCAAAGAAAAATACCTTATAGTAAATGCATCTTTGAGTCGCCCTTTATTATCAAAAGGAATAACCTGAGACAACAACAAAATACAATGTACAACATTTTCTGGAAATGCAAACAGTGTACAAAAATTAAATAGACTTAATGGTAGAAATGTAGCATCCAGTGTTCGTACCTTAAACAACCCTTGATATAGATGAAGTCCAATTAACCTACAATCAGGATCTATTATGCCAAACTGCATAGAATGCAAAGAAGTGGAAGGAATCAACATTATTTTATGGAGAGTTCAATGAAAAATAAGTTAAACAATTTGGCATTGTTGAGAAACATTTACACCCACAACGGGTATCAGTTTCCTACAAACAAAATTACCTGTCCATTGTCTGTGGATCGAGCAAAACACTCTGAAACATCACCCATTACTCTGCAGATAATAGCACATGATCTAAGCTTCAATAACGTACTAAAAAGAGCCACACCCAAATTCTCATACACATCATGATGGAAAATTGCATCATTAATAGACTTATATCCAATAATTTAAGGAAAATAATAAACAGAAAGCACAATGCAGAAATACAAGATAAAATTCCCACAGTTTTATACAAGGTACATGTAACCTCTGTCTACTTCATCAGACAATGCAGGTTGTAGGCAGCAACATAAGATAAATTGTGTCGAAGTGTAGGAAAATGGTTAAAAAACAAAACAAAAATTATTTGAGAAGAGAATTGCCCAATTAGAAACAAAATCGTAACTAATTGAACAAGAAAATAACTAAGGTTCATATGTAAAAGTAACAAAAAACTAAAATCAAGTTTCCACATGTGCAACCAATGTGAGCTTGATACTAAAAGCCTAAAATTGGCTGTTCAAGGCAGAATGAAATCTGCAATACAAAGTATGCACATATCAAGTAGGACAATCCGACAGATGAGCAAAAACATCGTCTGACAACCGACAGATGAGCAGAACAACAAAATGAAAATAAGTAATGCATGTATATAATCTTGTTTAAACCTTGTAATAAGCTCAGATGTCTCAGCATTCCATTGAAGGACACAGAATTTGTATCTTTCGATTACAAAAAATAGAAAATCCTGCGTTTCACCCTGTCACATATCACATAATATATATTATCACATCATAAGTGATAACTTTAAGTCTGAAGAATTTTTACCATAATTATAGTAAAGATATTTACATTTTACTCACATGAGGACGGAAAAGTTCAAGAGTAGCAATTCTTCCATATATCGGCACATCTAACACAGGCTACAACACAAGGCAAAACATAAGAATCATTTCTAGTTTCAAAACGGAAATAAATATAAAATTCTATCAAACTAGGCACCAGTAATCTTTGATGAGTAAACAAACTGATTTCAATTTGAGTACATTTCCTGCAAACAAGAAGAAGAATATTGAATTGAACGAATACTAAAAGATACATAATTAAATTTTTCAAGAAGAAGAAAGAAAGCGTTCGACAGTGTTAAAGAAAGGCACAACACTTCCGTGATCGAAAAAAAAAAAGCTAAAAGTTGGGGCAAATACATAATAATCGAAAAAGAAGAAGAAAATTACGTACGCAACAATGAGATTAAGTTCTTGAGGTCCGGTGAAGTTGCCAACGCAAGAATGAGTAACGTTCGTCGGCTTGTTAGCCCTTACGACGTAGTTCCACGCACTCATATTCTTTTTTCCTCGGATTTCTTTGCCAAAGTGTGAAACCCTAATGGCAAGTGTATCGCAGCTGGGTTTATTTATTTATTTGTTTGTTTCTTGGAAGGATTCCGAAGCTTTCCCGCCTTCTGGTTCTGTTATGGTGTCTTCGCTTTCTTGCTGAAGCAATGCTGAGCTGATGATGGAACTTAACTGCTAAAGAGCCTCGGCGTACACGTGTAAAGGGTATTTAAGTAACACCACATAGCTTAATTTCAATCTGTAGTAATTTTTCCTTGAGAGGGAGCAAAATTTAATTTGAAAAATATAAACTAATTAACTTGATTCGATGAGAAAATAATTAATTCAACTTAATTTGATTTGTAATTTTATAAATTTAATTTAAAAACATTTAAATAAAAATTGAGTTATAAAATCAAAATTTGAATAGATTAAATTTTTAGTAATTGATGAGTAAATTTTCAAGTTCATGTCAAATCTCTCAGTTTCATACGAAATATATATATATATAATACGAGAAAAATATATATGTATTGTATATAATTATAGAAAACCGCTTAAATTGTAACTAATTAGTACTGTAACATTATAAATGTTTATAATTAAATTTGCACAGGAATTCGAACAATTCGACTCACTCATATTCTATAAACTCGACTCAAAATTTTAAATAAAGTATGAATTATAAAATATGACTCTTTAATTTAACTACTTAAAAAAATTTAACTCGATTCGGTTAAATATTTACCCTTGATTTATATCATTCCATCTAAATTATAGTAAAATGATATAAATATTTTTTTCACCATTAATCTAATAAGTTATAAAATTTAAAACTTATCGAGTGTGTGCAGCATATTAGATGATTAATTCTTCTCCAATGATTCGGATTTTGAGAAGGGAAATACTTTGATATAGAATTTACACGACTTTTAATTTTAGGGATAAAAGATAGGTCGTGATTTATGATTCGATTTGAAATTTAGATTTTTAAGATTAGAGATTTAAGTTTTATATTTTTTAGTTTAAATATAAAAAATTATATAAAAATTACATAATTATAAGGTGAAACAATGTTTTAAAATTGTTAAAATAAATAAATAATAATTTACTTTTTTATAATTTAATATGTATTAAATTAATTAAACTATGAATATTTTTTCTTGCAAAAGATTATATTTTTCAAATTGTATTCCTAAAGAAAAATTCTAGTTAAAACAATAATTAGAACAAGACATAATAGTAAATTTAGAATTAATAAGAAGTGTATTAGAAGGGATGAAACTAAAAATTTATTATAGAGAGATCAAAATATATATTTTAAAATTTTTCTTGATTAATGAGAATCAAAAAGTGATTGTTTTAGAATAAATTATATATTTAAAAAAATATATCTTTATTTAATATATATTAGACCCCTTTAAACCCTTATGTTCCGCCCATGCGTATTGAGATATTAGGGGTATAAATGAATCGAGCTTGAACGGATAAGGGTATGTCCGTGTTCATTTATTTATCTTTGAAGGTGTTCAAACTCTATTTGTGTTCGTTTAAATTTTTAATGGTATGTTCGAGCTCGGTTAGTTTATCTTTTGTCGTGTTCGGGCTTGGTTCGTTTAACGTTTACAAACGTGTTCGTTTAACGTTCACGAATATGTTCGTTTATATGCTCGATAATTTGTTTGTTAAGCGTTCGCGAACGAGTTAGTTTGTATATATTCATCAACTTGTCCATATAGCGTTCACGAACATGTTCGTTTAGTGTTCATGAACATGTTTGTTTAGCGTTCGCGAATATGTCCGTTTAACGTTCGTGAACATACTCGTTTATGATTTCTACAATTTTAATTAAACAAACATACATAAATTAAATTTAAAAAAATTAATCAGCATAAATATTCATTTAAAAACATAAATATATAACGTATCACAACAAGAAAATAAAAACATAAACAATGTTTATTTTTAGAGAGATTTAAAAGAGGAGTGTGGTTGTAGGAAATTAGAGAAAAAGGGTGATTGGGGTTCCAATATGGTTTATATACTTTGAATTTAGGGTTATTAAAGAACATAAACAAGCTAATAAACGAACTTATAAACGAACATAAACGAGCTTATAAACGAGTATATAAACGAGCTTATAAACGAATATAAACGAGTTTGTTCGTGAATATAAACGAGCCGAACACACTTATGTTCGTGTTCGTTCCTTTATTAATCGAACATAAAATATTTTTTCATACGTGTTTATTTAACTTAATAAATGAACATAAACGGACATTATACGAACGGTTCACGAATAGCTCGTCGAACGCTCTGTTCGTTTACACCCCTATGAGATATATATTATAAAGAGTTAGAATTGTTATTTTTTAAATAAAAATATTAATTAAAATATTAAAATAATTATTTATTAACGTGCCATGTGAGATATATGATTTAAAGTGTTTTATAAATTTAGATGGGCAGTGCTGATGAGAAAAATAAGCAATTTGTTACAAACTACAAACCATTAGTAGTTGTGCAAAGATGCATAAAATACGAATCCATCAACTATTGAAAACTGATACTCAAATTTGATTTTCACAGAGACTCAATGTTCTTAAGGCCAAGAACGACCGCAACACCAATAATGTGATCAACAATGCCATAAAAGCCAAGTGTCGGGAAGAGTAAAACCAGTCGGGTCACCGATCTGCAAGTCGGAGTCTCTCGCTTCAAGCTTCATTCTAATGATCTAAGTTGCACAGGTACAGATACGAGAATATAAATAAAAAATGATAATTTTTAAAATATAAGTATAAATTTAGGAGTGAGTATTCGATCGAGACGAGTAAAAAATTTTTGAGTTATTTGAGTTGACGAGTCATATTTTAAAACTCAAACTTTATTTGAAATTTTTCGGTTTCGAGTCGAGTTTAAGAAATTTGAGTTGAGTTGAATCGAGTTTTCAAGTTCATATAAATATTTAATTATAATTATTTATCATGTTAAAGTATGATTTGATTCTAATTTAAACGACTTTCTCTAATCATATAAGATATGCATATATGTATATATATATATTCATATGTAACAATATTTCTTTATATTTTTATACATCAATGTATATATCATAAAAAATTGAGAGATTCGTCTCAAACTTAAAAATTAATCTTTTAATTATTAAAAATTTTGAGTTATTCGAATTTCTATTTTACAACTCGAACTTTACTTGAAATTTTTTGAGTCGAGTAGAGTCTATGAAATTTCGAGTCGAGTCAAACGAGTCAAATATTTTTGTCTTGAGTCGAGTCGAGTTTTACTCACCCCTAAGTATAATAAAAGTATAGTAAATATAATATATATAATTATTAAAATTTATAATAATTTTTAATATAATAAAAACTAAAATTACAATTATAATTATTTAAATTCACTTTTAATAAATTTTAAATTATTTTCTAACACTTAGATTAAAAAAATTATTAAAATTAAATAATTAAATTAAACGAAATTTTAACTTTATATTATAAATTAAGAAAAAATCAATAGTTAAATAATAAATTTAAAATTGACATGGTATAAATGGATATTTACTCATCCATATTTAAAGTTTGTCAGTTTGAGTAAAGAAATGTTAAAACAAATTAAAATATATTATAAATACAATACATACTTAATATCTCATATTCTTAAAATAAATAAAGCAATGAGAGAAATTAGCCTATAAGTAAGTGTTTAGCTATTAGAACTAGGGATGTAAAAATAGTTATTTGGATGGTTTTTAAGTCGGGTACTGTCAGGTCGGGTAAAATCGGATATAGGCTATTTCAGTTTGATTTGATGTTTTAACTCGATTTGGTTCGAGTACAAGTCCATTTCAGGTCGGGTTTGTTTCAGGTTGGATCCATTTTAGGTCGGATTCAAACGGTTCGGGTCCAAATCGGATAATTGACAGTTTCATTTCAGGTCGGGTCCATTTCAGTTCGGGTTCATTTCAAGTCGATTTTGTTTTAGGTCAAATTAATTTTGATTTTGTTTAAATACATAAAAAAAACAAATAAATATTAAACTATAAAGTTAAAGATGAAATTTTGAAATTTTAAAAAATCAACATTAATAATAATTAAAAATATTAAAAATCTAACTTTAATACATTATAAAATAATTATACTATAGTTTAATATATTTTAAAAATAAAAAAATTACACTATATATAGAACTTATACTATAAACGGAATAATAGTTATATAAAATTGGAAAATTCTACAACGGGCGTCGAACACCGCTGAACATCATTAATGATGAACACCGTTGTATACTATTAAACTGATTAATAAAGATTAAAATTTTTAAGGACTGAACATATAATTATAATTTTTTTAAATAAATTTTTAATAAATTACTTTCTATATATTATTTTATTTTTAAATAATTGAATAAAATATTAATTTAAAAAATAAAAAATCCTAAACTCCAAACCCTAAAACAAAAAACACTAAACATTAAACTCCAAACCTTAAACCCTAAAACTCTAAAAAAAATACTAAACCATAAACACTAAATCTAAACCATAAAATTCTAAACCCTAAAATAACCTAAAACCCTAAACCTTACAATCATAAATCCTAAACTAATTTTGGGTTTCAAGTTTAGGGTTTATATTTATAGATTCAAATTTTCTATTTTAGGGTTTAAGGATTATGGTTATATATTTAGATTTTAGATTTTAGGGTTTTATTACTTTAGTATTTAATGTTTATTATTTAATATTTTAGAATTTAGGGTTTAAGGTTTAGTAATTTTAGGCCTTTAAGTTTAGGGTTTTAGGTTTTTGATTTAATATTTTTTATTTTTTAAATTAAAAATAATTTATACTAAAAATATATAATATATATAAATAATTTATTTAAAATTTTATTTTAAATAATTTAAAATTATATGTTTAATCCTTGAAATTTTTAAATTTTATTAATTAATTTAATAGTGTTCAACAGTGTTCAACGTTAGTAGTGTTCAGTAATGTTCGACGCACGTGGTAGACTCGTCCTATAAAATTAATACTATATAAAGAATTTATACTATATGTAGAAAATATATTATATATGGAGTGATACTATAAATGAACTAATACTATTTTTAGAAATAGAATAATAATATTTATGGGATAATACTATTTTTATAAATGGAATAATAATATAAATGAATTAATACTATAAATGGAAAATAAAATTATAATATATATTAAAATATGGTATACATTACACAATAGACTATAGTATATATATAATACATTAATAATTTAATAACTAATATAAGTATTTATATAATATATATTGATAATTAGATGTTTAATAATTAGATATGTATAATGTATGTGTAATATATTTATAATGTATACAATTATTAATTATATATAGTACATAACTACATAACATAAGTATATTCTAAGTTCTAACAATCATATATATGTATCAATGTATGTTATATGTATATATACATTAGTATATAGTACTTGTATATATTAATATATATGTAATTATGTATCATGTATGCTATAATCTATATGTATATATTATATATATATATATACATGTATATTAATTTTTAATGTATATATATAATATGTATTATACATATATTATATATAAAATATACATATTATATATAAATACGTATTAACGTATATGTTATATAACATATTAATATATATATGTTAGCATATTATACATATATTATATATACATATCTAACATATTAATTATTATACATATTTAATATTTATATATATCATATATAAATACTATATTATATATACATACAATAAAATATATAAATACTATATTATATAAATATTATATAATATGTATATATTATATAAATACTATATAATATATAAATACTATATATTATATAAGTATTTATACAATTATACATAGTATAAATATAAATTATACAATTATACATAATATATTAATATATAAGTACATTAATATAGTGACTAAATTAAGAAGAAAACAAAATTTAAATTTAAATTTTAAACGAATTAGGACCAAATTGTAAGAAACTAAAAAAACAGTGGATAACGACGCGAGATCTGAATAGTTAGGCGCGACCCGTTTAAAATCACACGGATCTTTTAACCCGATCTGCCAAGTATTTAAACTCAAAATTCAGTTCGAAAGCCTCATTTTTCATAATTCATTCTCTCTCTTAATTTCTACCTGAATTTCTCTTTACTTGTCTCTCTAAATCCTCGGCCTTCTCTCTAGGAGAAACACAACTTTTCTAGAAATCTTCAAGTTTTTCGATTGAAACACTTGAATTTCTTAAGTGTTCATCCCTTGTTCTTCAATGTTCATCCCTTGTTCATCTCAAAACCCTTTCAGATCTTCCACAAACACTTAATCTCTTCTAAACATTGTTTCTGCTCGATCAAGCACCCTTTTTCTAAAGAACTCAAACATCGTTCTTTCGAAATCCATTCTAGATCTTCAACTAACATCCAAACTTTTCTAAACTTGTTTCTCTTCGATCAAACCCAAACCATAAACCACAAATCTGAAACTCCAAACCTCAAACATTAAACCCTAAACCCCAAACCTCAATCCTTAAACCATAAACCATAAACCATAAACCCTAAGCCATAAACCATAAACCCTAAACCCTAAACCCTAAACTCTAAACCTCAATCCCTAATCTCTAAACCCTAAACCTAAACCCCAAACCCTTCTAATCCCTAAACCCAAACCCTTCTGATTCTGAAACCCTTCAACTTCTTATCTCTTCGTATTCCTTCCAGAAGCTTCACCTTTCAGATACCTATCCCTTCGTATTCTATGTAAGTTCATTGTATTTGTTTTCTTTTATTTTTCATATTCATTTCAGATATTAATTATTTGTTTTTTCTTTAGGTTCTTCATTGTTAATTTGTTAGCTGTGAATCTGTTTTGTAAGCTTTTGGTATTCTTTCTGTTCTTTCGAATTCTTATTTCTTTTTATTATCTCTGTAAGTTCTCTTTCATTTTCTTATTATAATTTCTTCTTTGTATTTATTGTTATTTGGTTGGTTGATTATGTTCATCCTATGTTCTTTGTTATTTTGTTTGTTGTTCATATTCTGAAAATGGTTTGTTGGTTTACTATTTTTTTGTTGGTTGTTCATCCCATGTTCACTATTATTTGTAAATGGTTTAATCCGAGTATATAGGTTAGACTACCCGACCTGCGATGCTACTAGTGTTAAAGGAGATTTTTAAAGGACCTCATGAACTGGTTTAACAACGCCAAGTACAAGCATTAAACCATTGTTTAGGCCTTATGGTTTGTTTGCTTTGTGTCTAATATATTTTATTCTAATATCCTGTGAATTTATCATTGTTTTGACTTTTATGTTTAGGTTTATGCATTGTTCTTTGAATATGCTTTATATATTAGGGTTTAGGTTCTGTCTTGGTTGTTCATATTCTGAAAATGGTTATGTTTATCACTGTTATTTTGTTGGTTGTTCTCTATTATTTGTAAATGGTTTAATCCGAGTATATGGGCTGGACTACCCGACCTGCGATGCTACTGGTGTCAAAGGAGGTTTCTAAAGGATCTTATGGACCTGGTTTAACAATGCCAAGTATGAGGATTAATCCATTGTTTAGGCCTTAGGGTTTGATTGCTTTATTTTTTTGTTCATATTCTGAAAATAGTTATGTTTATGACTGTTATTTGTTTTGTTTGTTTATATTTTGAAAATGATTATGTTTATCACTATTTTTTGTTCTTTGAATATGCTTTATATATAATGTTTATCACTGTTATTTGTTTTGTTTGTTCTCTTTTATTTTTGTAAATAGATTAATCCGAGTATATGAGCTGCTCTAATTTATTTATTATCTGCCCTTATTTATTTTTTATCTGAAAAAATCTATATTATTTTTAAGTAATATGGATGGTTTTTCATATGAATTGGAATATCCTGGACCTAGTGACAAAGGTCCAAATGAGCTAAGTGAACCATACTCTGAAAGGGGTATGTTCCTCTCTTTTATATCTTAATATCTATTACCTTTTTTATTTTCTTGGCTTCTAATACATTTTGTTTTCTGTTTTTCAGGGGATGCAGATAAGAGAGATTCTAAAATTGTTCGCAGCTTTAAAAAGAAGGCTGTTAGTACAAATATCAGTGAGTTTGGGAGAAGAACTTCTCTTTTTTGGGATCATTACTCATTCATTAAGCTTCTAGAAGGTATTTATGTCCAATGTAAGTATTGCAAAATAAAAAAATACAAAGCTGATTCTTATGTTGTTACCTCTAACCCAAAAAGGCATACTGAAAATGTCAAGCTTATAAGGACTATCTTGTTTTTAATATTAGTTGTACAGAATCTTCTTTTAATAAAAAAAGGTATTGTGAATTATTTGCCGAGGCTATTCTCTGTCATGGTTATGCTTTAAGTGTAGTTGAGCATGATAAACTTAAGGCTTTGCATCAGTATCTAAATCCAGTTGTTAAAGATATATCTAGGTATACCATTACCAAACATTGCATGTTAAAGCATGAAACACATAAAAAAAATGTTGTTTGATTCTTTGCATTATGTTTCAAGTCGTATTTACTTTACATGTGATGGATGATCTGCTTGCACATCTCGTTCTTATTATGCTCTAACTGCTCATTATGTTGATAATAACTGGAAACTTCAATCGAAAAATTTGAATTTTCGATGTTTTCCCCCTCCCCATGATGGTGAGTCTATTTATAAGTTTGTGAAGAAATTTCTATGTGAGTAGGGTCTTGAGAAGAAAGTTTTTACAATCACCCTGGATAATGCTTCTGCCAATGATAGAATGATTAAGCGTCTGAAAGATGATTTGCATGTCATTTCTCCCCTCCTATATAGTGGTAAGTATTTTCATATTCGATGTGCTGCTCATATTTTGAACTTGATAGTTCAAAAATGTTTGAAGGTAATTGAACTCTTATGTTATTAAATTGCGAAAAATTGTTAAGTTTATTGACTCTTCTGATTCTAGACTTTGTAACTTTGAGTTGGCTGTGAAAGACCGTGGTTCTTCTTTTTCTGGTAAGTTGATTTTCTATGTACCTACTCAATGAAACTCTACTTACTTGAAGCTTTGTAGGGAACTTGAAGCTAGGTTAGCTATTAATTTATTTGTTAATAGGGAAAATGACCTTGATATAATTACTGGTTTTGAATGGGAAACTGCTAATATGTTTTCTGGTTTCAAGTATCTTACTGCTAATTTATACTTGGCTAATATTATTTCTATAGAGAAGTTGTTGCGTGATGCTCACAATGATCCTTGTGAGGGAGTTTCTAAAATGGCAGGACCAATGCTTGAGTTCTATGAGAAGTATTAGTCTGATCACTCAATTATTCTCTCCTTTGTTGTTTTACTTGATACCAGATATAAGTTACAACTTTTGAAGGAGTTGTATGTCGTCCTTTATATTAAGGATGAGATTGACAGAAGAGTAAGTATTGTTTATAATAAGTTTGTTAATTTATATATATATATATTATTCAAATTATGTCCTTTATTCCTCCTCTAATTCTTCTGTTCAAAGTAACTCTTCTCAAAGTACTAGTGTGTCGAGTTCTAGTCGATCTCCAACATTTAAAAAGTCCAATCTTTTTCAGGTGAGCTAATTTAAATTTTTCTTTAAGTTCATCTATATTTCTTTTATAATAGTTTATTAAATTTTTGCCAACTTATTATTTGTTATGTATTAACTATTTATACTCTCTATTGTCAAAACTTTGATGCAAATTTAGCTGCTTCAAGGAGTGAAAAATCTGATATGGACTCATACATTAATCTTCTCTTTATCCCTCGTTCTGAGGATAGCCAACTTGATATTTTAGACTATTGAAAAGCATAAGTTATTTCGTTTACTATTATTGGGCAGATGGCAAGAGATGTTTTAATCATTTCAATCACTTCAGTTGCTTCTGAATCTTCTTTCAATATGGGAGGAAGAATTTTGAATAAGTTGAAGTCTAAACTTTTACTCAAAAATGTTTAAATCTTTGTAACAACCCGTAATTAGTTGTATGGTTTTGAACTGGAGGAAAAGGATGAAAATTATCTTACTGTTGTGCAAGACTCTTCAATTCTAAGTTTTGGTGAAGATTGAAATCAAATTAAAGGTAAACTCTTTAATTTTTTCTTTTTTTTTAATATTTATTATTAATTTCTTTTTTAAATTATTTTATAATTTGATTTCTTTTATACTCTGTTTTAGGTTTTGTGTGGAGCTGAATGGTAATGTCTAAAGGCCTAGTGTGGAGCTGAAAACAAGTATTCTATTTTAAAGCTTATGGTTTGATTTTTTTATGTATGTTATGACTTATGTTTAGATATATAAGGATTAGATGTTTGATATTTTTTTGTATGCTACGACTTATAGATTGGATAAATGTTTATAGAATTGATGCTTATGATTTGATGCTTATAGAATTGAATTCTTATGTATAAGAATTAAAATAGATGTATAAGGATTAGATGTTTGATGCTTATAACCCTACTGACTTATGATTTGATGTTTATAGAATTGGATGCTTATGATGTTTGAAATAGGTATGGTTTGAATTAGATATTATGTATAAGAATTAAAGTATATGTGTAAGGATTAGGTGTTTGATGCTTATAGTTATGACTTATTTCGTTTGATTTTTTTTGGTATGTTATGACTTATAGATTGGATTAATGTTGTTGTGGTTGATGATTGATGATGTTGTTGTGGTTGATTGCTCTCTGCTGCTGGTTGATGATTGGATTAATGTTTTTGATTTCTCACAGCTACTGGGTTTTTTTTTGTTGGTGATATTTTTGTTGATGTTTTTTATCTAATTAGTTACCCTTGGTTATTTTATATTGGTTTCTTAGGTAAGAAGTTACCCATAATTAACCTTGTTGACGTTTTTAGATTTTTTAGTGCTCGATGATGATAATTTTGCTAGCAAAGTATTTGCATATAACATTGTAAAACTTTTGCTATAAGATCTGAGAGCTCACATTTTATAATTCAAACTTTTGCTATAAAATTTTGTATATGATGTACATTTATAATTTTTATTAAGTTTCTTTTGTAAGTTATACATTATTGAATAATAGAACAATCACATTTTACAATTTACAGTATAATTTAAAATTATATTCTGAAGTGTAATCTGATTTTTTAGTATTGTAATTACTTAAAGTTGTATAATCTGAGTTTCAGCAAATTAAAATCATTTTTGATGGTTATTTGGTATTTAAATTTAAACTTAATTTACTTAAGGTTATAATTTGGACTTAAATTATGTGTAAATTTTATTAAGTATTAAGTTTATTAATTTGTTTATAAATAAGACTTAAAATATGTCAAATTTTATAAAGTTTATTACTTTTTTTGTATTAAAGTTTATTAAAAATCTGCAACTGTTATTTATAAATTATAATGACATGTATATTAATTTAAAGGGTGAATTTATTTATAATAACTTATAAGTATAATATCAGATTTTTTATTATATAATTTAAAATTAATAAATATTTATAATATAAGATTACTAAATATTTGTAATAACTATGTTATAAATATTAAAATATAAATATAAATATGTTTATAATAAAATCATTATAAATATAATATAAGTATTTATATGTACAATATAAATATTTGTAATAAAATTTAACTATGAAGTATTAATTAAAAATTAATAAACACAAATTATATAAATATTATGTTCATATTAAAAATATAATATAAGTATGTTATGTAAAATATTTATATAAATATTAATATTTATAATATTAATATTTTATATTTGTATTAAAAGTATAATACAAGTATGTGATATAACTTATTTATATAAATATTATGTTGATATTAGTTCAGGTTAATAATAGGTCGGGTCATTTATCAGGTCGGGTTTAAAACAGGTCTCGAATCAATTCAGTCGGTTAATATTGATTATCTACCAAGTCAGACTCGGGTTCGGGTTCGTTTCAGTTGGATACAGGTCGGGTTCGATTACTACAGTAACAGGTCTAACCCGGGTTCGGTTCAACAACAGTCGGATACAGATCAGGTTCATGTCATTACATCCCTGAGTCAAACCAAGTTCTGACTCGAACAGGTTTTAAGCAAATTTTCAGGTCGAGTCAGTATTTTACATCCCTAACTAGAATAAAGAATACAATTTGCTCTTGATTTTTTTGGTTGAGATCAAGTGTATGTAGAATATTTATCACACGTATTTAAGTTTATATTTTTTAAATTGAGTGTTTATTTTAATACTTTGTACCTTTAATTTTTTATGTGTATACTCGAGTTTTAATTAATTTAAATTTTAATTAATTTTGAGTTTAGTTAGGTGTTTTTTAAAATTTTTAAGTGTAGAATTATCTTTAAGTTTTTTAAATTTAGATTAATTTAATATTATTTTTAATTATTTATTAAATTTATTTGGAAATGCTCCGGAAAAATATCGATTATCCCTTATTAAGTTTTACCGTTTCCGAAAAAATTAGACTATATCCGAAATGTTGTCTAACTGTCTGTTCATCATCCCTGTTCTGGAGAAATTATATCATGGGTGAGTTCCACCATGTCATTCATGGGACCAACCACTAAAAATCATCCATGTCATTTTTTTTTCAATGTCATATTTTCTTAAGTGAATCTTTGCTCATATTTACTGTTAATTTATTTTAAAAATAATTTTTTTCAAATGAAGATTCACTTGGAAAAAATATATGACATGAAAAAATTAATAATATAAATAATTTTTAGTGGTTGATCCTATGAACACGTGGTAAGAATTACCCATAATATAATTTCTCTCTGTCCTAGGAACGTATAGGAGACGCGGTACGTCATCTTTCGGCGTATCCATGCTTCATAGCCAGCAGTGGCCTTTCGGTTGGCAAACAACATCAGTGTCGTGCTTATCACCCTTATCTGGTAAAAAATCTCGCAATCAAACGAAAGGTAAAAAATCTGGGGAAATGAATAGAAAACTGACCAAATTGGTTGGAGATCCAATGAAATCACAACGAGCACCGGAAGCACCATTTTTCTTGCGCCTCGTTGGCTCAAGTATTTTTCTTTAGACACGGATACAAGATTTTATGTGAATGACAGAGATTTTGGGCCTTGGACCGTTGAAATGGGGGAGTTGCTGCCATTGATGAAGTTCAAAGGGGGAAGAATGGCAATCAAAAGTAGACCCTTTGTTTATGGTTTAAAAAGAGAGACAATGGAAATGGTAAACGTTTTACTGGAGATCGTCTATGTGGCGGGTTTTAATTAATTTTATAATCTTTTTAATTTAGCTACAGTGATTACAGTTTTTTTATTACAGTAATATCTGTTCTAGAGTATATACTTTTAACCATTGAATATTGATCGCTCAATCACTGTGCTGACAGTACTGGTGCTCAAACCCGTAACCTCTAAGAACAACAACCGTTCCTTTAACCGATGAGGCTAGATGGTTCGTGCATTAATTTTATAGTCAAATTTAGAGTCTAGGGTTATAATTTAAAGGTATAAATAAAATTTAAATTCTTAATATATTAACTTAAAATTTAAACACAAATTCTAATTTTTAAATCATAAATTTAAATTATAAATTCTAATCACAAGTCCTAAATTTTAAACTCTTAAATCATGAACCTTAAATTAGATCCAGAATCCTTAAAATTAAGATATTTGTAAAAATAAAATATTTTCACGGTTTATATATTTTTTTTCAAAAAGGATAATTATCCCATACAACGACAGTAAAAATATTTAGGTTTAAGGTTCATATTTTTTTCAAAATTTTCACGTCTTATATACATGTATCCTAATTTTAGGAGTTATGAATTCAATTTAAAGTTCATAGTTTAAGGTTTTATGTTTACGCGCTTAGAATTTAGAAACTATAGTTTGAATTTAAAGTTTATTATAATTTAGAGGTTATAAGTAAAAACTAAATCCTTAATGTATTACATAAACCCTAATTTTTAATGTCTAAATTATAACCTAAATTTTAACTATATACCGTAAATTTTAAACATTTAAATTATAAACTTTAACCTCGATCTATAACCCTAAATATCTTTTTCTGATAAAAAATATATAAATATTTTTTTATACTTAATCATGGAATCACATTTTTCCACCCTTATTGATTGTTTTTCTGTCGAATAAATCTTACAGTAAATGATATTAGTAAAAAAAACAGGGGCTGATTGTAACCGGTGCTAATGGGCCTTGCCCCCAAAGGTTTCAAATTGTAAAATTTAATCTTTTAAAATTTTAATTTGATCCTTTTAAAAGTTTAAAGCTTTTTATTGTATTTTAAATTCAGAATATTTTTAGTTGAATCTCATAAAACTTTAAAAATTTCTTAATAATTATTAAAATTTAAAATTTATAAAATTTTTAATTATACTTTGATTTTAGAATATTTTAGATACCATTTAACTTTAAGTGACATGTTGTTTATACTTTATATCATTGATCTTTTAATTACGATTTAGTAATTTAACATTAATTTTTATTTTTTATTAATTATGTTATTTGTTATCTCATTAATAGAGTGCGGACATGAATAAAAATTAAGGTTGTTGATATTATAACAAAATAGCACCGTTTTGATTATTTAAAAAAAAATCATTTAATACTTTGAAAGAAGTTTAAACCAAAGACCCCTAAAATAAATAAATAAATAAATAAATAAATAAATAAAAAACATCATCCAACCATCAAACCAACTTGAATTTGTGATGATATATTATGTTACGTCGGAAGCTTTTCTCTGCCTTTTTGTATTGATGATAAAAACATTGTTTACATCCTTTTTCATCTTTGATTCCTGATTACATTAGATAGAGAAACTATTAAATGTAATTCTAACGGTCTCAATTAGGGATGGTAATAGGTCGGATCTGGATCGGATCTAGTTGGATTCAGATCTAGATCCATTTTTATATCATGGATCTAGATCTGCCTCAGATCCGTGGGTCTAGAAAATTGAGACCCAGATCCAGATCCAATGGATCTTACGGATTCGGGTCCAAAACGGATCTATTAAAAATGATTATTCAACTTATTTTTTAACGTAATAAAATTATCATTAACTAATCTCACATCGCAACTTCGATGAAGAAAATATTAATTTCAATTAAATAGTATCATAATAAAAAAAATGAAACTAAAATCTTAAAAAAAAACTCAACAATTATTAAAAGATGTAGATCATAAAATATTTTATTGTCGCAAATTGAGTATCGTACTTTTACTTCTTAGATTCTTAGTCTTCATCACTACTTAAATCATAAACATCTTAAAACAAACAAGAAACAACCAACCAAAGAGAAAATTATATTTTATGAAAATAATATTTGTGAAATTTAAATATTAATATTAAGGTTATGTAATATAATAACTTTCTTATATAACATGTCAATGATATTCACTATTTTCGCATTATCATCAAAATCTTTATTAATAATAGAACTAATATGTATTCCTTCAAAAAGTCTTTTTGTCATAAATAAATAAAAATTATATTAAAGAATAATGTGAAATATAAAACTTTTTATTATATATTTATATATATTCTAAAACCAAAAATATGTTTTTTAATAAATAGGTAAACAGGTTTAAGTCCGGATCTTAAAGTCAGATCCAGATCCGTACTTTAGTCAGAAGATTCAGATCCGACCCAGATCCATCGGGTCTAAAATTTTAGGATCCAAACCCTATAAAACAGATCTAGATCTACGAATTCGGGTCGGCTCTAAGATCCATTGCCATCCCTAGTCTCAATGCACTATTTTTTAAAGTGATGATGGCTAAAGGAGTCGATGGTTGTGATCGCGGTGATGAGGTCACGTGAATGAAGAGAAAATGGTCATTATTGATGGGGACACATAAGCAAACGGGGAGAGCGAGTAGGCGCATAGAAGAACTGAATGGTCTCTCCTCTTTAATACATAAACCTTAGGGGAATTTTGGGGTATAAAGATTTTAATTTAATATTTAGAATATAAGGATGTTGAATGAAATATTGACAACATAGGTCAAAATGAACAGTAAATTGAAGACCACGCCATCAAAAGGTGGCGAGGTTTATTCTTTCTTTCTTATTCAGCTGCCGATTAAGCCGACTATTATAAAACTGTTTAGGCCACATGAAGAGTGACATACAGTGCTGGCGAGGTTCATATTGGAGCACACCATGCAGTGCTGACGAGGTTCAGCGTGGACGACATTTTTAATGCATGCAAAAGCATGCAATTGCATGGGTGGTTGCAGTAGTCAATTGCACGCGTGGGTGTAGCAGCCAACAGATTCAATGCATGCAGAACAACAACCTTCAGTTTTAATGCATGTGGTAATGCATGTAGAACAAGTGCAGCATGCAGGGGAGGTTGGAATTAGTACCATGCCACCAAAAGGTGACGAGGTGATATTTTTTTTTATTTTTTAATATTCGTTTATATATATATATATATATATATGCAGTGTGGTTGGAAAAAATTTTACTCAACATATTAATTTAAAAAATTTGAGAGTGTAAGTGAGAAATCTAAGAGAATTTTGTAAAATTGGAAGATCGATGTTGATCTTTTTGATAGATTCGAAAAGTAAGTTTATTTTATTAATTTTATAGATAGAATTATTGATTTTCTGATTATATTATGTTTTCAGGTTATGCTTTATTATATTTTATTTTAAATATTGAAGCTTAAGTTTAAAATATGAACCAGTTGTGCATAGTGTATGTAACTTTGATGTCAATGATGGTGCTGCTTAAACATTTATGTGGGTCCAATTTTATGTCACCATTGGTATTTGCATTAAAGAATTAAGTATGAACCTATTATAATGGAAGATAAGATCTGTGGAAGTCTCACACCATAAAGTTGTCTCGTTTGGAACCTAATGAGATTGATGTGGACTACCTAATCGTCATGCCTAAAGTCTAAATAATTATTCACACGAATCATTGACCGCCTCACCAACAAGGAATAACGACCATGTTCACACAAATTTTCAATTTCAAACGAATATAGATGCATATGGCTTTAGAACATGATTTATTAATGTTTAAATCGATAAAGCAATTAAACTCAGATTTTTTAAGATAAACATTAATTTTTAATGTTTCAATTTAATTTATTTATTGAAATCTGATTAAACCGAGATATTATATTATATTTCTTATTAATTTTATAGATAGAGTTATTGATTTTTTGATTATATTATGTTTTAGGGTTATACTTTATTATAATAGAAAATTAAATTTGGTAGATCATGTTCTTAAATTTTCTTATTATATTATATTTTTGGATTATTGTTTATGGAATAAATTAGGTATTCTATCATTGCCATCGACAAATATTGGTAGATTACCAATTTATGTTAATTATTTTTTGATTATATTGGAAATTGTTAGTAGCATAGGTAAATATATTTATATAAATGTTGTATTATTGTTTTAATTTGTCGATGAACTGTTTTAACTAATTTTTATTTGTCTAAATTTTCAAATAGAAAATGACATCTACAAGTGTTTTATTGTACCGTGACCATGAACATATTTTATCTCATCTAATTAAAGAACAAGTAAGTAATGTAAAAAATTGTTCAAGTTATTTATATAAAAATGTACCGAATTTTATTTATTAATTGAATAATTAATTATTATTATAGGGTGTGGAGCATACCATCCGTCGTCGAGGAATGAAGACAAAGGAACCTTCCGAAAAAATAATTCCTTACTTGCAGCGTGTTGGATTTTATTATGTTTCATTTCTCTATGGATTTAAGATTATCCCCGGGTTGATTACTAGGTTGATTGAACGATGGAGACCGGAGACTCACACCTTTCATTTTCCATTTGGCGAATGTACAATAACTCTCGAGGATGTTGCGATACAATTGGGTGTCCAAATCAACGGAAAACCATTGGTTGTAGAAAAAAAGTATAATGCATTTGAGCTTTGTATGCAGTATCTTAGTAAAGTTCCCCGGAATCATGTGTGGACGATCTACGTCTAAGAATATCATGGTTGCAACGTGAATTTATTGTAACAGATGATTATGGACACCAAGAACTTAAGTTTGCCACCCGAGCCTATATATTACAACTAATTGGTGGGATATTGATGGCAAACACCGCTGAAAATATGGTTCGCACTCAATATCTACCGTTCTTGGCAGATTTTGACAATACTGCTACGTATAGTTGGGGATCTGCAATATTGGCTTTTTTGTATCATGAAATGTGCAAAGCCTCAATTATGAATGATGATAAGAAGAATTCAGATATGGGTGGATGCCAAATATTATTGCAGTTTTGGGCATGGTATAAACTACCTTATTTAATGCCCATTTTGGATGTACCGATAGTAATGGAGTTTCCGCTTGTTGGAAGGTATCATTATTTTTATATTCGTATATGACACTTGTTTATTAATTACTTAAAACTATAAAGTCTAATTTTTCCTAATATATTGATAGATGGAGGCATAAGTTGAGAAATACGGGGGTGGTTCACAATACTGTCAAAGAAACAAGACTCAAAATCCAAACAATAGGAAAAAAATCAGGTATACCAATTTAACCCAAATTTTTTTAATTATATTTTATAATAAATTAATACGTTTTTTATCAGTTCATTTGGCAGCCATACAATAATGAAACCATCATGGCTTGTATACTTGATAGCGTTAAGCAATGTTCATCATTTTGAGGAGCAATAGTACCTTTGATTCATTTCTCAATTATCGAGTTTCATTGTGCTAATCGAGTATTGCGACAATTCAACTTTCATCAATACTGTAGAAGTAATGTTTTGATATAATAATTGAAAAATAGTTTTGGACTAATTTGAAAAGATTTCAAAAATGATTCTTATGTCCAAACTATTTGAAATTATATTTAAGATGTTTTTGAGAAAGTTTGAAAGTGTTTTAAATGATTTAAAGAAACCAAAGAATGATTTTTACCCAGGTGTTTCGATACACCTTCAAGGTGTTTCGATACCTGTTCATCAATGTCATGTTTTCAAAGGCAAAATCACAGCGGTATCGATACCCTTTCACCACTGTAATGTTTGGTTTCGAACCATGTTTCTAAACACTCCCAACGGTCATAAACGTTTTTATGAAAATCCCCAACGGCTAGGAGCGGTATCGATACTGGTATCGATACCATTTCATAAATGCAGGTCAACGGCTATTTATCAAAGAGGGTATTTCGATACTAGTTTTAGGGGTATCAATACGGCCTGCACCAGAAGAAGAAATATGCCTTGAAATCAGCTCTAAATGGCTCCAAAACATCTCCAACGGCTATAAACGGCTAGATCATGATTTGGGATGATAAAAGCTAGCCTCAAGCATCAAAAAAATGCTTCATTGTAAACAACATTATGATTCAAGAATTGTCTTAGAGCAAAATTCTCATCCTTGAGTAGACAAAACACTTGTGAGCTTAATTGTCAATGTATGCTCAAGTGTATTAGGATTGGGTGAGTGCTTAGATGGCAAACATTAGCCTTGTTAGAAGGATTAAACAAGTTTGCTAAGTTTTCTTTGTTTGAGTGAATTCCCAAAGTTCGGGTTGTGAACTTTGGATGCTTGGTTCAGTTTTGGATCAAGGTTTGTAAGGTTATCCCTTTAGCCTCAAAAGGTTGAAATTCTTAGTGAATTTGGGAAATCCTTAGTGGGAAGCTAAGGTAGTGGATGTAGGTGCTTGTTCGAAGGCCGAACCACTCTAAATCATTGTGTTATTTTTGCTTCCACAACAAATCACCCAAAGTGTTCTTTCTCCATCAAATTGGCAAGTTAATCGGTTATCCATCGAGCCACATCAAGCCCAACAAATACATTCCTGAATCTCTACCTCAACGGATTCATACTCTTCGTAGAGGCCGATTCAATGAAAATTGGGTTATTAAACAAGCTGAATTCATTGAACAGTGGGAGGAAAGATGGATGCGATAACCTCTTAATTTGAGTCCAATTGAAGCAAATGATTTTGAATTTAATACAGAGTACTATTCTTGATTTTCAGTAAATGAAAAACTTTTTATAGTATGTATTGAAGAAGCAAATGCATGGTTTGAAAATCCTCATTATTCACGGCACGTACAGTTTAATCAAATGCCATCCTGGCCTCCTGTTCGGTCTCATTCTAAATCAATACACGGAAGTTCATCTTCTCAGTCAGGTTATAATGATAATGGAGGGTACGTACCACAATTTTAGTATCCAGATACACCTGTATATGATGATACTTTGGGTATTGGTAGTATGGCAACTCTGTTATCGACTACCACCATCAGCAACTCATTAATTCATCCAGAAAATATGTACGTCACATCACCAACAATGCAAATGATGAATGATGAATTGTTTGAAAATGATGAGCTGAATATGGAGGAGCCACGTAGAGCTCATCGACCACCGAGACGCTATGATCAAACATCATCCTTCCATAGGTAGGAATTACCACGACGAAGACATTAAGCTTTAAATTAATGTGATAATTAATGTTTGTACGACAGTTGTAATATTTTTAATGTTTGTACGTCACTTGTAGTATTTTTAGTCAAAATTAAAACTATTTTTATTAGTAATAAATTTTAAACCATTTCAACCATTTGTTTAAAAAAAATTAGAAAATTCTTACTAACATTAGTAAATTCGAACTAATATCCAAAAAATTCGTATCAACATTAGAAAATTACATGACAAAGTTAGGCATGATAATTTGAAAGATTATATTTGTTCGGACATTTGTTTCTTGTGTGGCCTGCTTCCCTACAAATGTTTATAATTAATACTGTAACATTATAAATGGTTATAGAAAATCATTTAAATTGTAACTAATTAGTACTGTAACATTATAAATGTTTATAATTAAATTTGAAGGAATTTGAACAATTTGACTCTACTCATATTCTATAAACTCGACTCAAAATTTTAAATAAAGTATGAATTATAAAATATGACTCTTCAACTTAACTACCTTAAATTTTTTTTGACTCGATTCAATTGAATGTTTACCCCTAGTTTACATCATTCCATCTAAATTATAGTAAAATGATATAAATATTTTTTTCACCATTAATCACCATTAGATGACTAATTCTTCTCCAATGATTCGGATTTTGAGAAGGGAAATACTTTGATATAGAATTTACACGGCTTTTAAATTTAGGGATAAGAGATAGGTCGTGATTTATGATTTGATTTAGAATTTAGGTCTTTAAAATTAGAGATTTAAGTTTTAAATTTTATAGTTTAAATATAAAAAATATGTAAAAAATTACGTAAAATAATGTTTTAGAATTTTTAAAATAAATAAATAATAATTTAATTTTTTATAATTTAATATTTATTAAATTAATTAAACTATGTATATATTTTTCTCTTGCAAAAGATTATATTTTTCAAATTGTATTCTTAAAGAAAACTTCTAGTTAAAACAATAATTAGAACAAGACATAATAGTAAATTTAGAATTAATAAGAATGAGTGTATTAGAAGGGATGAAATTTAAAATTTATTATAGAGACCAAAATATATGTTTTAAATTTTTTTGATTAATGAAAATTAAAAAGTGATTGTTTTAAAATAAATTATATATGTTAAAAAATATATCTTTATTTAATATATACTAGACCCCTTTAAATCCTTATGTTCCGCATATCTCAATATATTATAAAGAGTTAGAATTGTTATTTTTTAAATAAAATATTAATTAAAATATTAAAATAATTATTTATTAACGTGCCATGTAAGATATATGATTTAAAGTGTTTTATAAATTTAGATGGGCAGTGCTGGTGAGAAATAAGCAATTTGTTACAAACTACAAACCATTAGTAGTTGTGCAAAGATGCATAAAATACGAATCCATCAACTATTGAAAACTGATACTCAAATTTGATTTTCACAGAGACTCAATGTTCTTAAGGCCAAGAACGACCGCAACACCAATAATGTGATCAACAATGCCATAAAAGCCAAGTGTCGGGAAGAGTAAAACCAGTCGGGTCACCGATCTGTAAGTCGGAGTCTCTCGCTTCAAGCTGCACTCTAGCGATCTAAGTTGCACAGGTACAGATACGAGAATATAAATAAAAAATGATAATTTTTAAAATATAAGTATAAATTTAAGAGTGAGTATTCGATCGAGACGAGTAAAAAATTTTCGAGTTATTGGAGTTGATGAGTCATATTTTAAAACTCAAACTTTATTTGAATTTTTTCGGTTCGAGTCGAGTTTAAGAAATTTGAGTTGAGTTGAATCGAGTTTCAAGTTCCTATAAATATTTAATTGTAATTATTTATCATGTTAAAGTATGATTTGATTCCAATTTAAACGACTTTCTCTAATCATATAAAATATGTATATATATATATATATCAATTTTTCTTTATATTTTTATACATCAATATATATATATATCATAAAAAAATTGAGAGATTCGTATCAAACTTAAAAATTAATCCTTTAATTATTGACCCGATCAATTCGATCAGGCACTCGCCATCTATTTTCATTGTTCAACTCTTTGACAACACGAAAAATCTATTGTTCAACTCTTTGACAACATGAAAAAACCAAAAGTTCTGTTCTCCCTCTCTATCTATCCATGGGTGGAAGGGCAGAGGCCTTTGGTGTCCCTTCCAGTCAAGAACAGGGGCCTCATAATCATTAGTCAATATACTTTTCCTTTTCTCGCACGCTTTTCTTCGTTCATGGTTTAATATTCTGGTATCGTAGGCGTAGAGAAACAACACCAATCCATCTCAAACTTGGTGGTTAAACTTATTAAAAATTTTGAGTTATTCGAATTTTTATTTTACAACTCAAACTTTATTTGAATTTTTTTTTTGAGTCGAGTAGAGCATGAAATTTTGAATCGAGTCAAAACGAGTCAAGTATTTTCGTCTCGAGTCGAGTTTTGCTCACCCCTAAATACAATAAAAGTATAGTAAATATAATATATATATATAATTATTAAAATTTATACTAATTTTTAATATAATAAAAACTAAAACTAAAATTATAATTATTTAAATTCACTTTTAATAAATTTTAAATTATTTTCTAACATTTAGATTAAAATATTATTAAAATTAAATGATCAAATTAAACAAAATTTTAACTTTATTTTATAAATTAAGAGAACATCAATAGCTAAAATAATAAATTTAAAAATCGAGATGGTATAAGTGGATATTTATTCATCCCTATTTAAAGCTTGAGTAAAGAAGTGTTAAAACAAGTTAAAATATGTTACAAATACAATACACACTTAATATCCCACATTCTTAAAATAAATAAAGCAATGAGAGAAATTAACCTATAAGTGTTTAGCTACTAGAATAAAGAATACAATTTGCTCTTGATTTTTTTGGTGGAGATCGAGTATATGTGGGACATTTATCACAAGTATTTAAGTTCATAAAATTTAAACTAATTAGCCTATAATTATGTTACAAATACAATACACACTTAATATCTCACATTCTTAAAATAAATAAAGCAATGAGAGAAATTAGCCTATAAGTGTTTAGCTACTAGAATAAAGAATGCAATTTGCTTTTTATTTTTTTGGTTGAGATCAAGTGTACGTGGAACATTTATCACACGTTAGACCTTAAATTGTCTCAATTTAAATTAAATTCTAGTAAATTTTGCGTTTCGACCATCGTTAGACATTATTGATTGTCGTTTGTTTGGTCGGTAAAGTCAAAAGCTCTATTTAAATCATAAATTATTCATTTCTAAATCTAAACTCGGTCAACATTTTTAAAATAGACCTTAAACTGTCTCAAATCTCTAAAAATTAAAATAAAAAATATTAAAACTCTCTCCATATTATATTCAAATAGAGAAATAAAATATACAAATAATTTACCTCGGAAGCTTTTCTCTGTCTTTTTGTATTGATGATAAAAACATTGTTTACATCCCTTTTCATCTTTGATTCCTGATTACATTAGATAGGGAAAATATTAAAGGAGTCGATGGTTGCGGTCGTCGGTGATGAGGTGACGTGGAGGAAGGGAAAATGGTCACCGTTGATGGGGACACAGAAGCAAACGGGGAGAGAGAGTAGGCGCAGGGAAGAACTGAATGGTCTCTCCTCTTTATTACATAAACCTTCGGATCAGATCTGAGAGTCCCACTGTGAGGGGAACGTATTTCAGGGTATCAATCAGTCTATGTCTATAAATTTAATTTTTTTTTTTTAAAAAATAAATTTTAAATCATAAATTTTAAACTTTATACTGATACTTTAAACTTTAACATTAAACATTTATAATAAAAATATGTTTTCGTTATATAAAAAATTATTTTTAATTTTTATATGAACCTCCGAAAATTTCGAAAACGACCCTGAGGGCTGGTCTAACAAAATAACTCAGACTATTAGGATTTTTTGTATTTCGGCCAGATAGGCTTATGCATTATATGAGTTTTTTATTTGTAAAAGGAATAAATATATTTAATTTAATTGAAATTTTTATTATTAAATCTGTTTTTATTTAAAGTTTAATAATAACAATACTATTACATAATAATAATAATAATAATAATAATAATAATAATGATAGATAGATAGATAGATAAATAGATAGATAGATAATATTAAAATAATATACACATAAAACTAATATAACTCGGATAAAAATAATAATTATAATTGCTTTTTTGTTTATTATTATAAAACGAGAATCGAGCAAAGATTATAAGAATTAATTTTTTCATACTTTCATGTCTGACACCTTGGAATCATAAGTTTTTCTAGAACGTTTTAATTTTTTTGTCGAATTTTCATATTGCAAATTTTGTATCGTGTTGGTACAAAAAAAAAATTTAAAATCATACTTAAAAGTCTTATTGATGATCCGAAGGATTTAAAAGTTACATCTCACTTAGAGAACACATTAATATCTTAAGACAATGTACTAATTTTTGATTATTTTGATACCGATAAAGGATTTAATATCATGTTCGAAAATTTTAGGACGACTCAAATAACTTAGAAAATGGTGTCACGATTATAGACTATCATAATACCTTAAGACGATGCCCTGATTTTTTATTGTTTTAACATCAAGACAAAGCTTAACATCATACTCAAAGGTTTTATTGATCTTCCTGAGATTTCAAATGGTTTTGTAATTTTATTCCTAATTTAATCTATTTTCTGAATGGTTTAATACCCATTGCAATCCTCTAAATTTTAGTTTTGTTTTAAATTTGGTCCTTTTTGGCAGTTTATTTCCCTTTACATCCTCTATTCTTTTATTTTGTTTAAGATTTACTTCTTTTTTCATGCCTATTTAATTTCCAGCCCTGTATTTAAATTTTATTTAATTATAGTCCTTTATTAGTCTCATTTAGGATAGTTTTAGGTTTTCAAAATTTAATTTAGTTATTTAAAGCATGCCCTTGTTCTAATAGGGCATGTGTTTAAATTAATTAAAATACATTTAGTTTTATTTTAGGTTTAGTTAAAACCTTTAGTCTATTAGGTTTGAATTAATTTAATTAAATTAAAATTTACCCTTGGCTTAAAGGCGTATATTTTAAATTAGTTAAATTTATTTTACTTAACCATTTCAAAATAAAATTAATATTTGGTTTAGTTTATAATTAAAAATAATTGTGAACTTGATTTCTTCTAAGTAGTATCTTAGGCTTAATAGATGAAACTTAAAATTAATCGAAGTTAATTTTTACCCAAAGCAGTTGTTTTATTCTTCTCTATTAGGAGTGGAACTCCCAGATAGATATCGAGGTCATCGACCTCTCATACATGAAAAATATTATTGATTTTTGAAAGAAGGGAAGTGAAGGTTTTATGCGAAAAATAAATTATAATTTTTTTTAAATTCGTCTGACCAGACGAAGTTGCATAAGTATGCAGAGCGTCCTTTATGTAACACCCTCGACCCAGTGCTACATCGGGCCTCCGGCCCAAAACCTGTATTTCAAAATTTCTTTCCAAAAGCCCATAAAGTTGGGTCCAAATCCATTTCACCACAATGTAAAAAAATACAAATCCATTTAAAACATAAATCCGAATAAGTTAAAGTAGCGGAGCTCCAAAATATTACAACAGTTTAAAAACATTCGAAAATAAATAAAACAGAGTTACAAATTACAAATATAGGGTCCTACAAGTACGAATGCCCACTATGCCTAATAATAGTACTCTAACAACAGATGTCGATGCTGAACCCACCATGATGATGCTCCTCCGAACAACTTTCCTTAATCTACGCACGAAAACACATTTCGAACGCTGAGCTACTAAAGCTTAGTGGGTACTCGGCCAACCGGTCCACAGTATGCATAGCATAAAATAAGCATAGCAACATGTATGATGACATGGCATGAATACGATGACGCTAACATAACCGCCTAAACACATGATATCATGATGACATATATCAGCACATAGCATATGCAAGACAAGAGAAGACCATACAACATCTCAAGTTCTTAACTCATATTTATATCTCATATATATATACTTATATATATCGGTGTCCATATCACCTCATAGTAGTATAGAAGTAGGGGGACCCATCAGCACTAAGCAAGGTCCGTGGCATGCCACTCCACATAATCCGCTAAGGAACCCATCAGCACTAAGCAAGGTCCTAGCTGGTCTTCCGCATAATATTACCGATAACCCATCAGCACTAAGCAAGGTTATCAGTTTTACATCTCATATAATATTTACTCTAGTAACCCATTAGCACTAAGCAAGGTTATCAGATTATCTCATAATCATATAATATATACTCTAGGCAACCCATCAACACTAAGCAAGGTTCCTAGTAAGCCACGTGACTCGAATAGGTCACATGAACCCTTAACGGTTCCATATACCAATATACATCACTACAATTATTATTCAATTATCTCTTTAACAAGTTTAAGTGTCTATTTCTTAGTTTAATATTCATTTTAAGGTTTAAACCAGTCTTTAGAACTTCTAAGATAGCATTGTGAGACTTTACCATTTTCCACAAGGACTTGGGCTAATTTGCCCTAGGGTATCGATACCCCTACTTGGAGTATCTGTCGCGTGTCAAAAGTGCGCATTTAGTGCAAGTGGACACATCGAAAGTAATAAGTGATAAGTATTTTATCGAGTTATCGTCTCCTCAGGGACCGGTATACTTAATATGCTTTCTTCACCTTCTTGTTCTGTAGAAAAATAAAAACACAAGTGAATTGATTTGATTTATCTAAACTAAAATAACTAAATAAAAATAAAGAGTTGAAATAATAGAGAGAGATGGGTTAGGATCCAGTTGCGTCGTATTGTAGATTTGATTGACTTGTCTCTGTCCAATGCAATCGTATATCACTGCCTCGGCAGCACTGCAGTTTACTGCCTTGGCAGCGACAATACTGTCTGCCGCGAAAATCCCTTGCTCGTGGGTAGACTTTACCGAAGTTTGGCAAAGTGTCCTTGGATGACTCCGCTTATCCTTAAGTCAGAGTGCTGTTGATGACTAGTCCTTGATGATACCTCCCGGCGTGAACCAATTATACTCACCAACCAATCTCATACTTCTTTTAGCCGTTGAAACTCTTAACATATCCCTAGGCCGAGTTAGTATTTTGCGATTGAAACATCGTACTTACCCCTTTCGTGAATCTAACTTTCCCGAGCTTAGATAAATGGATAATTCACAATATCCTCTCCCGAGCTCAATTGTGAAAACAAGGAATAACAAAGGATAAGCAAACCTTGATAACTTTATTGCATTGAATCAAAGACAAAGTACAATCTCCTCTCACAAATACTTGACAACCTTTACCTAATCCCTAAGAAGGTTTAGAACATAATGGAAGAGAAGAAAACAAGAATAGAAATCGGCTCTCTCCCTAGGTATTCCGTGTTTCATACATTGGGTGGCTAGGTCTTTATATAGGCTAGACCTATGGCAAACCTTTCCTAAGTAGAATACAACTTGGAGTAGGGAACAAGTCAAGTACATAATAATAAAAATATTTCCAAGTTTGATTCGGCTAAGGGGGCTTTCCCGCGTGGTCTTTCCTTGGGCTTTTCCTTGTGCTAGCCAGCTCCGATCCATGGGCTTCAAGTCCAGACACGTTCCTTGGATTTTTATCTTTTCATCGCCTATAGTCTTGCTTCCTGTCTTTCTGCTGCTACCTCGGCATCAAGTCCTGCCTCGGCCTTGTCGCTGCCGCGGCACTAGTTCTCCTGCACAGATATGAAAATGTAGTAAAACGTGCCTTTTTCTGTAAATATTATTTATATGAGCATAACTTCTAAATATATCATATTAAGCACATGCATTGGTCCAAGTGGGTGTATATTTGGTGATTAATGCCCATAAAAGGAGTAAAAAGTAATAGTGTGTTGAGCACTTATCACACCCCCAAACTCGAACTATTGCTTGTCCTCAAGCAATGCAAACCATCAATTTGCCGAACTCTACTCTCTCTTGGTCTTACATGTCCATCTATTCTCCCCACTATAACTAGGCCTATTCTTAAGCCTTAACCATTCGGTTACCCAAGGGTTTACCTAGAAACAAACTATAAGAATTGTGAGTGTGTGCGTTTTTGTGGACAAGTTGATTAAAGGCTTTCTTAGATAAACTCTAAGTTCAAGACAAGTAGAATTTGGTTAAGTGTTCTCTTCTTATCAAACACCAAATCTTGAGCCAATTTCGGGCACCTCAAAGACTTGTGTTTTTCTTTTCACTAAATTCTTTTTTCTCTCTCTCTTTTTTTTAAAAAACTCTTTAAAACATACTAGAGCCAATTTCGGGCACCTCTAGCATGAAGAAGAGACTTTCTAGAGCCGATGGTAGGCACCTCTAGTTACTTTTCCAAAAATCTAAGTCTTTATCACTTAAGTTCATTAAAAGAACTCCTATAATCCAACAAGTCCTAAAAGTGTTTAAAGTTCTTCCTATAGTAAGCTTCTAAGTTTTCATCCTTAAGCATCCTAAAGTTAAGCCCTCTTAACAGGCCCTAATCATGGTAAGGAGAAAGATTTTTATAGCCTTAAAGAATAAACTAAGGCAATACTGATGATGAGCAGTGCAAAAGTGTAGGCAGTTAATTCAAGTAAGGCGGGGAGCATAAAAATTAAAAAAAATCACTGGAATACTCCCTTTTTGGCAAGGTCGTGGCAGTAGATTGCTGCCTTGGCAGTGAATCTGCACCCCCAAACTCAAACCAAGCATTATCCTCAATGCTTTATATTTGAAGGAATAAGCGGCAAAACAAAATATGAATATAAGAAGCAGCAAAGAAAAAAAGTAAAAGCAATTAATATTGAATTAAGGACAAAGAATTTTAAAGTGACTCCGAAGAGCTTCTTGTAACAATTTTCCTCCTCGGCCTTGATGCCAAATGTTTTGTCCTTGGTGAAGGCGATGGTTGTGCCTTTGCTTGCCGGGGCGGTTGGACTCGTGTGGGCGGTGTCCTTTGCATTGGGGCCTCTACCTCTTCTCCTTCTTCTACATCAGTCATCTCTTCGGTGAGCATTACGTTCGTTCCTCCTCCCATTGCTGTTGCTCCTCCGGTGTGGTGTGTACTTGGGCCGACGACAGTGGAGCTTTGGTGCACGTAGGCATCTATCTCGGCTGATAGACTGCCCATGATAATTGGTGATCTGGGTGGGGTGCTGAAAACGACCCTTCGCTTGGATGGCCTTTTGCTGACAGACGAGGCCGCGACAGAATCTGCTGCCCTAGATGGGCCGGCAGCCTGGTATTGGGGCTGAGGGTCCGCATGGAAGAACGACCTTGGTCCTCCCGGGGCTGGTGTAGTCTCTGTGTAAGGGGCGGCTGTGACGAACATGTTGCTAGGAAACTCCGGAAATTGTACTCCTTGGTCCGGGAAGGCATGCAACATCATCTGGGCTAGAGTGCCATTAAATTCCCTTTGGTGCTCCATGTACCTTTTTTGTCAGAGATCCATTGCTGCCATTCGTTGCAAGATCTCCTGGTACGGGTCTGCTGCGGCAGAGGTGTGGGCAGTACCAGGCATGTCTGCCGTGTACTGGGGCCCCGGCAACAGTATCGACAGTGAACTGCTGCGGCGTTGCTTGGACAGGCTCTGCTTGTGTGATCTGCATGACTTTATGACAGAAGTCCATGGTCCATCCTCGTCGTGGGGGAGTGTATTCGTCCGTCTCTTCGATGGGCACACCTGCGGAAACACATAAACCCGTGATCAAACAAGGGAAATACAATGGTCCCCTATCTTTCTTACCGCACTCGTGAATTTCCCGAAGGATGATCTCTCCAACGTTGATGGTCCTCTTATTGATGATGGATTGGATAAGCACCAATCTTTTGCGATCCACCGTGCTATTGTGTGATGTGGGGATGAGCCGTCGTTTGACAAAGGTGTTCCACATCTTGGCCTCGGGCTTAAGGCTTTGTCTTGTTACGGATCCTCTATGGGTATCGGTTTCCCATGGGGTGTTCGCGTAACAAAGATCATCTTTGATGAGCTCGTAGTCCTCGGCAGTGACGTCCTCCATGAATTCGGCGTGGATGTCACTGTCATGGGTGAGGCCGTAGAAATTATTGATTGTCTCGGCATCGAGCTGGACTGGACTGCCGCGACAATGAACGAAGAGGGAGTCTTTGCTGGGCCCGTGCGCGTAGAACTCCCGGACGATCGTGGCATTCGCCTGGGCAGGTTGGAGACAGAAAATTTCCCAGTTTTGGTACTTAATTCTGTCGAAGAGGTAGTGCTCAATACCGTAGTTTTCTTTGTCCGCATGCTGGAAACCTTGCTCTTTCCACAGTTGCTGAGTGATGAAAGATCGGTTGAAGCGATCTTCAACGTTGGCGGGGGCGAATCGCTTGTATTTTGCCATCAAGATTGAGAGATGTGATTTCTTGGAGTTTTTCTTGAAAAGAATCTGGAGTTTAGCGAAGATTAGTAGGCACAGAGTAATGTGAGAGAGAGATTGTTATGAATACTAAAGAAAACAAGAAAGCAAGAGTGAATAGTTCAAGAGGAAGGAGTTTCTTATATAGGCCTCGACCTTGTGACCGTTGAAGCCACTAGCCGTTTTGTAACCGTTTCTTTTTCTGCCGTTTCCTTTTTCTGCCGCAACAGGAATCTCGGCAGAGTAGCCGTTACACTGTTCTGCCCGTTGGGACTGCTGCGGCCCTGACACTGTTTTATTGCCTCGGTAGAGTTCTTGCTGTGAACTATTTCTCCTTTATTCTTGCTTATTATTCCTAAATAAAACACACAAAAGAAAAAGTACTTTAAAGCAAAAAAATTAGAAAAAAAAATAATGATAAAAATAAACTAACTAATCCTAATATATTAATAAAGAAAAGGGAGTAGATCATGTTACTGGTGGAGAGCATGCAAATGCATCTCCCGAAAGTATTCTCTCCCTTTGGCCCAAATTGTGAATCGGTTGTGGGCCACTCCTTTTTGCTGTATGTTCATCCACATTGGGCTTAATCTTTTTGCCGAATATCCTGCCGAGAAGGCTGCCCAGGCAGGATATTTTAGTGTCTACTGTGTGGATGGCCTTGTACTCCTCTGGATCATCATATTTTTTTAAGTTGTGGAATGCGTTGAGTTTGACTTGTTGGTCATTGACCCGCATTGTCAACTCTCCTTTTTCCACGTCAATTAGAGTACGTCCAGTTGCAAGGAAAGGTCTCCCAAGGATGATCGGTGCATTGTAATCTGCTTCACAATCAAGGACAAGAAAGTCAGCTGGAAATATAAACTTATCTACTCTTACCAGTATGTCCTCGATTTTGCCTTCAGGTTGCACATAGGATCGATCCGCTAGTTGAAGCATAACGGTTGTAGGTTTTGCCCTTCTAATTCCAAGCTTTTGAAAGACTGATTTGGGCATGAGATTTATGCTTGCTCTAAGTTCGCATAGGGCCTTACCTTCATAATCCTTACCTATCGCACAAGGTATAGTAAAACAACCAGGATCTTTTAACTTTGGTGGCATGCAGTTATGCAGCAATGCCATGCATCCCTCGGTAGCAGCCACTGTCTCAAACTCACCTATTCGTTTCCTCTTTGACACCATGTCCTTTAGGAACTTGGCATAGTTCGACATTTGTTCAATAGCTTCAACGAAAGGTATGTTGATGTGGACTTGCTTCAAGATGTCGAGGAACTTCTTGAATTGCTGGTCCTGTTTTTACTTTTTCAACCTTTGTGGGAAATGTGGTGGTGGTCTCATCTCATCCAGGGTTTCTTTAGTTTGAAATTTAATACCTGGTACCACTGGAGTTGTTGCTGCCTCGGCAAGTTGCTCAGGAGCTGCAGTGCTTTCTGCCGGGACAGTGTTGTCAGCTTCAGTTTGCTCAGCCTCTTCTTTTGCTTGATCCGCTGATTGAATTTGGCTCTCTGGGATCTTCTCCTTCAGCTTTAGACCACTCCTAGTAGTGATTGATTTGCACTGTTCATGGCCCATTATCTTAGCAACTTCAGTATTGCTAGGTAGTCCTCCTTGTGGTCTAATGTTTATGCTTTGAGCAAACTGCCCAACCTGAGTTTCCAGCGTTTTAATGGCCGCTTCTTGATTTTGCAACCTCATCTCAGTTCTATTCATGAAGGCATCTGTCCTCTTGATGAAATTACTATTCTCTGCCATGTATGACTCAGTTTTCATCATGAAGGCCTTTAGCGTGTTTTTCAATGAACTTACCGGTTGTTGCTGTATCTGCTGCGGCGGCATTGACTGCTGGGCTTTCTGCTGCGGCATCGGTTGCTGAAATCCCGAAGGTTGGTGATTGGGTTTAAGGCATTGTTAGGGTTGCTCCATGATAGGTTTGGATGCCTCTTCCATAAGGGGTTGTATGTGTTGGACATCACATTGTTGCGGTTGTAGTTCCCAACATACATACCGGTTTCTTGATTCATGCAATCAGAGGAACTGTGGTTACCTCCACATAAGTCACAATATGAATCAATTACCTTGACCTCACGGGTATTTTGTTGTAATTGTAGGTTTTGCACCATCTTGGTAAGAGAGGCCAATTGTGTTGCCACTGAACTTGATGTGTCTAATTCATTTACCGTGGCTTGGCGTCTTACTCCTCCTCGCCTAGATGTAGGAAACTGAAAGTCATTCTTTGCGAGTTTATTCAATATCTCAATAGCTTCCTCAGGTGCTTTATCCAGGAGTGTTCTGTTTGCCGAGGCATCTAACATCATCCTTGTCGGGGCATTCGTGGCATTGTAAAACATTGTGACTTGTGTCCATAGGGGAAATCCATGCAAAGGACACTTGTGCAATAGCTCCCTGTAGCGCTCCCATGCCTCGTACATTGGTTCGTCTTCTACTTGTCGAAAAGAAGTGATTTCATTACGGATTCAATCATATAAATTTGTGAGATTAAAACGAGTAATAAAATCACGGCAAAGTTCACTCCAAGATCCAATAGATCCTGCTGGAATGCTATTTAACCAAGCTTTCGCCCTATCCCTCAGTGAATAGGGGAATAACTTCAATCGCAAGACATCTTCATGGACTCCTTAGATTTTGAAAGAGTTGCAAATTTCCATGAAGGAGTTGAGGTGCTGCCTTGCGTCTTCAGTTGCAGACCCACCAAATTGTCCAATTGTATTTAACATATTGAACATAACAGGTTTTAGTTCAAAATGAGCTTCTTCAATCTCCGGTGTGACGACACCTAGGTTTAATCCGTTTAAGTCCTCTTCCAGGAAGTCTCTGACAGTGAGCTGCCACGGCCCAGGTGGCGGCGGAAGTCCTCCATTGCCAGCAGGTAAGTTTTGTCTTGCCAGGTGTTCTGCCATGGCTCTTTGGATCTATCTCCTCAACCTTTGCCTTATTCTTTCGATCTCTGGATCTAACTCGTACAAGGGGTTGGTTGGATTGGCCCTTGTCATACACCACGAAAAACAAAAGTAAAATAAAAATAAAAATAAACAAGAAAATAATGAAAACAAAATTTAGTTGCTAGTCCCCGGCAACGGCGCCAAAAATTTATCGCGTGTCAAAAGTGCACATTTAGTGCAAGTGGACACATCGAAAGTAATAAGTGATAAGTATTTTATCGAGTTATCGTCTTCTCAGGGACCGGTATACTTAATATGCTTTCTTCACCTTCTTGTTCTGTAGAAAAATAAAAACACAAGTGAATTGATTTGATTTATCTAAACTAAGATAACTAAATAAAAATAAAGAGTTGAAATAATAGAGAGAGATGGGTTAGGATCCAGTTGCATCGTATTGTAGATTTGATTGACTTGTCTCTGTCCAATGCAATCGTATATCACTGCCTCGGCAGCACTGCAGTTTACTGCCTTGGCAGCGACAATACTGTCTGCCACGGCAATCCCTTGCTCGTGGGTAGACTTTACCGAAGTTTGGCAAAGTGTCCTTGGATGACTCCGCTTATCCTTAAGTCAGAGTGCTGTTGATGACTAGTCCTTGATGATACCTCCCGGCGTGAACCAATTATACTCACCAACCAATCTCATACTTCTTTTAGCCGTTGAAACTCTTAACCTATCCCTAGGCCGAGTTAGTATTTTGCGATTGAAACATCGTACTTACCCCTTTCGTGAATCTAACTCTCCTGAGCTTAGATAAATGGATGATTCACAATATCCTCTCCCGAGCTCAATTGTGAAAACAAGGAATAACAAAGGATAAGCAAACCTTGATAACTTTATTGCATTGAAGCAAAGACAAAGTACAATCTCCTCTCACAAATACTCGACAACCTTCACCTAATCCCTAAGAAGGTTTAGAACATAATGGAGGAGAAGAAAACAAGAATAGAAATCGGCTCTCTCCCTAGGTATTCCGTGTTTCATACATTGGGTGGCTAGGTCTTTATATAGGCTAGACCTAGGGCAAACCTTTCCTAAGTAGAATACAACTTGGAGTAGGGAACAAGTCAAGTACATAATAATAAAAATATTTCCAAGTTTGATTCGGCTAAGGGGGCTTTCCCGCGTGGTCTTTCCTTGGGCTTTTCCTTGGGCTAGCCAGCTCCGATCCATGGGCTTCAAGTCCAGACACGTTCCTTGGATTTTTATCTTTCCATCGCCTATAGTCTTGCTTCCTGTCTTTCTGCTGCTGCCTCGGCATCAGGTCCTACCTTGGCCTTGTTGCTACCGCGGCACTGGTTCTCCTGCACAGATATGAAAATGCTGTAAAACGTGCCTTTTTCTGTAAATATTATTTATATGAGCATAACTTCTAAATATATCACATTAAGCACATGCATTGGTCCGAGTGGGTGTATATTTGGTGATTTAATGCCCATAAAAGGAGTAAAAAGTGATAGTGTGTTGAGCACTTATCAGTATCGAAACGCCAGGTATCGATATCCTCCCAAAGGAGGTATCGAAAGTCGGTATCGATACGAGTATCGAACCATTTGACCACTTCAAAGTCAACGAAAAAGGGGACCAGCCCGCTTCGATACTGGTATCGAACTAAAAACCTCACTGGAGGACTCGATATCGATACAAGTATCGATACCTTTGACCTTACTTCAAAGTCAACTTAAAGAGGACCAACCCGCTCCGATACCGATATCGAATCGGGAAGGTCACTGGGCGACTCGATATCAGAACGACCTGTCCGCGTTTCGATACCCCTGCACGAAATGTGCAATTTTGCTTATTCAAACACTTAGAATCCTATCCAAATTCAATCCATTTAATACCAAAATGATCCTAGACCGTAAGGGAACTTTCCTAAACATGTTTAGACCTTAATAACATAATTTCATCAACAATTTCATAGTTCACCATTAAAAACCACCCTAAGCTACCAAGCATACCAAACCAATCAACATACATGCATTTAAACTTAAAACATGATATGCATGATGATTTTGAGTTGGAAGAGAACCAACATTAAGCAAAAATAGCAACAACACAGCAAACCCGAGCTCCAAGCTCAATCTCAAGATTTCTCCTTCCTCAAGCTTGATGATGGCTCTTCCACTTGTTTCTCTTTTGCTCTTCCTTTCCTTGCCACAAAGATGGAGAAGAAGGAAATAGAGAAAAGATGAGCTCACTCTCTTCAGGGGAATTAAAACCCCAAACCCCTCTTATCCTCTAATTAGACATTTACCAAAACGTCCCTCTGAACCAAGCCTAACTTAAACCTAACTCAAAGCCCAACAACCTAAGGCCTAACAAGGCCCAAACTATACATTTACCAAAACGTCCCTCTAATTAGCTTTTTGTTATGAATATATTTATTCATGGTGGATATCTATATATTAACTTAAAGTTTAATGGGTTTTATTATTAGGGTTTAATACCCATTGAAATTAGGGTTTTCATCTTATGCCTATAAATATAGACTTTTGGACAAAACATTGTACACAACCCTACTTTGAGAATATAATAAAATCTCTCTCTTTTGTCTCTCATCTTTATTCTCTTATTTTATTCTTGTTCTTTACTTTGTTCACAATACGTTATCAGCACAAGTTTGCTCAGAAGATTTTATTTCAAGTCTCTTCAAAGATTTACCCGGTATGTTCTTTTCAATCTTTTATATTTTAATTTATAAAATAATATATATATACGATGATGATTATAATTTTTCTTTCCCATGCAAATATTCCTATTTTTGTCTAATGATATTATGTGTTTATTTCATGTCATTAATATTTTGTTTTAATAATTTAATTCGAGTATATTGGCTGGACATCCCGTTCTACGAGGTTACTGGTCTCAAAGGAGGTTCTTTTTAAAGGACCTTGTGGACTAGTTTAACAACGCCGCGTATGAGGATTAAATTTTTATTCTTTGTATATATTGAATATATATCGGTAGATCAATTATTATTTAATGTATGAATATTATAAAATTTATATTTGCTTGAAAGCAATATTTTTGTGTTGAAAAACTCGACTATAGACTTCTCCCAAGTTCAAGTTACAAAAATCGTCTTGATTAAAGAATTTTATGGGAGACATTCCCTGTGAATGCATGCATGATGATTATTCCATGCGATTATTGGATTTATGACATTCCTTGAAGTGAATGCATGCATGATGATTATTCCATGCGATTATTTGATTTATGTCATTCTCTGAAGTGAATGTAAGCATGATGTTTATTCCATGCGATTATTGAATTTGTTTCATTCCTTGAAGTGAATGTAAACGTGATAATTCATTATATGGTTAGTGAATAAAACTCAATTATGTGCCAGAGTATTACTGATGAGGATATGTTAAAAAAAAATACTCCACTTTTCATGCCAACAATGTTGTCCTTCAGACACAATATCGTGAAAAAGGTTTTAAGAAATATTCTGAGTTAATTTCTTGCCTTCTTGTGGCTGAGCAAAATAATGAGTTGCTCATGAAAAATCATGAATATCGCCCAACAGACTCAGCTCCATTCTCTGAAGCGAATGTGACATTATATAGCGGAATGAATAAAAGCCACATTAGTAATTGTAGTTGCGATTGAAGTCATAAAATAAACATGGATAAGATGATTCTTTTGAGAATACTTATATCCACCAGAAGTGGAATTATAAAGATGACAAGAATGATAGAGATCATATTAAAATCTTTATGTTATCAATGTGATGGTATAAACCATTGATCTTGTACTTGTCAAACGCCGAAGTATTATGGACTTTATTCATAATCATGAATGATAAATTAAAGAAAATATAATCAGATTTTCTTTGTGGCGAAAATAATGACGTTATTGATCCAACTTAATTGGATATTGATAATTTTTCTCATAGTCCTTCAAAAGAATAATTCGCCATTTATTTTATTTCCCTTATAACATCTAAAAAAAATAATTGATTTTTATTTATTTTGTTTTATGTTAATTTATTTTACATATTATTTATTTACGCTTTGTGTTAATTTATCGTTAATTTATTATTTATTTACATTTTATGTTAATTTATCCTTTGAAAAATATTATCACTTCCAGAATGAAATCTACAATGAATTGTGGATATTTACGCCAAGCAGACAATGCAAGTACTCATACTATACTTAATCATAAGAAATATTTTCCCATTTAAATACAAGGGAAATATGAGTACTATATCTCAAAGTACTAAAATATCCGTACTTCGGAAGAGCTCTTGAGAGCTTATCTTTGATCCGATTTGATATGATGTGCTATTTTTTAATATTTTTCCATTCCCCGAAGTGAATGGTACGAAACACATATTTTTCATTTCCCGAAGTGAATGAAATAAAGCACGTATTAAAAGGTGCATAATTATGCTTATTTTCCCATTTTAAATGCAAGGGAATTATATGAGTACTATATCCGGAAGTACTAATATCATAGAAAGCTCTGACTAAGAAAATATATTATTGCCAAATGAGACTTTATCTCATATTTACAGTGCATTATGCTCGTTGAGCAAATATGTTATTGCCAAATGAGATTTTATCCCATATTTACAATATATTATGCTCGTCAAAGTCGCAAAGAGACTTATTGAATTTTAAAGATATTTACAGAAATATATTGAGAATATTAATCAAGGGGATGCTGACTATCTCAATATTACGAGTATAACTCAAGGCAATAATGAAATTTTGGCAAAATTACATGCATTGTCATCCATATTGTACTATATAAGAATTAGTACAAATTGAAGCTCATCCTATTGTAAACCAGATGTTTACTGATAATTTTATTTGGCATGACCGGTTAGACCATCCCGGTTCGATTATGATGCGAAAATTTGATGACACTTTCATGTGGTCATTCATTGAAGAACTAAGATTTTCTTCATGGTAATATTTCACGTGATACTTGCTATGAAAGCAATTTGATTATTCAATCATCAACATCTAAGATAGAGTGCTATTAATTTTCTGGAACGGATACAAGATGATATATATGGGCCCATACACCTTTCTTAAAGTCCATCTAGATATTTTACGATTTTTATCGATGCATCGACTAGATGGTTATATGTATCCTTGTTATTAACCCGCAACTTGGTGTTTGTAAGGCAACTTGCTCAGTTGATAAAATTACGAGCATATTTTCCAAATTATTTTCTAAAGACAATCAGTCTTGATAATGTTGATGACATGTAATTTTACATGTAGTATCACAAATTCGCATCAAGCCAACAAATGATCATAAGTTCTCCCCATTACAAATGTTTTTTGGTCAGGAACCAAATATTTCTCATCTTAGATTTTTTTGTGCGATATATGTTCTATTTGCTCCACCACAACGCATAAAGATGAGTTTTGTTAGGAATATATATAAGAGCTTCTGATAGGGGATTTATTTACAACCCGATTTACTGACTATCATTTTAATGAGTTAGTTTACCCAACATTAGGGGGAGAAAATAAATAGCTTGGGAAAGAAATAAGTTAGAATGAATTATCATTTTTTTTTCATTTTGATCCACGTACTACATAATGTGAACTATAAGTTCAAAGGATAATTCATTTAGCAAATCAGTTGCCAGTTATTTTGCTGACCCTAAAAGAGTGACTAAGTCACGTATATCAGCTATGAATGCTCCGATTAAATTTGATGTCATGGAAGGACAAACTCTAGTTGCTAATGAGTCTAATTTACGCTTAAAGCGTAGTAGACAAGTAAGTTCCAAAGATAATAGATCCTCGAAAAAGAATAGGAGCTATATTTTATGATGGTCTGATCGAGGAATCAATGATTATGAAAATCTCTAGAAGAGATTAAATGGTCTCCAACAAAGACATTGACATGACTCAGGTACCTAATAATAAAGAGATCTCAATAGATTATGTTATGTCTGGTAATAAGTGAAACTGCAATTAAATCGACGTCGTTAATATATTTGCATGCAATATAGCACTAGAGATTTTATTTGATGATGTGGATCATGAATCATTGTCAATTGGGCAATGTAAATAAAGAAATGATTGACCAACATGAAAGAGGCAATTGAGGCGAAACTAAAATCTCTTTTGAAAAGAGAAGTATTTGGACCTATAGCCTGTATATTGAAATGTGTAAAGCTCGTAGATATAAACGAGCCTTTGTGAGAAAGAGAAACCAAAAGGGGAAATCATGAGATATAAGCTCATTTGGTTGCACAAGGATTCTCACAAAGATATGAAATTGATTATGAGGAAAATATATTCCTTGGTGGTAGATGCAACTACTTTTAGAATTTGATCAGTCTGGCAATAAATAAAATTACTTAGTTTCTGCCTAATGGATGTCGTTACATCCTATTTGAATGAGCCTCTTGATAATAATATTTACATGAAACTTCCGGAAAGATTTAGATTGCCATAAGCAGTTCATTTAAGTTCTCGAGAACATTATTCAATTATATTGAATATATCTTTTTATGTCTTGAAACAATTTAGGCGTATTTGGTATGATCGTCTCATTGAAAATTTATTAGCATAATGCTATATGAATTGTTTAATTTCCCCGAGCATTTTTATTAAGAGGTTTAGCTCTGAATTTTTACTATTTTGTATGTCGATAATTTGAATATCGTTGAGACTCGTGAAGAGATCTCCTCAAATACTTGTGCATCTATCGACATACAGAAAGATATTGAAGGAGACTTTACATGCATAACGCATATCTATTGATCACCCTTATGGTTGTTGGTAGGTCTCTTACTGTAAACAAATATTTTTTTCGTCTCACGAAAAGGGTAATGATATTCTTGGTCTAAAGCACAATATACACATTATTTGATCTGGAAGCATCGTATCTTAGCTGGTCCAGAAATATTGTTTAAGTGCTACGAGATCATTACTTTTAAATAATTGTTATGCATGAGGCAAAGCCAAAATATGTTTTTGGCTAAACATATCTTGAAGATATTTGAATGTTTTTCACAAGATAAGATGCAAGCTATCTTGTACAGAGATAATACAAAATTTATATCTCAAGGTGGATATATCAAATATGATAAAACGAAACATATTTCTTCAAGTTTCGTCCCTCATGATTTTCAGATGAATAGTATTCAATGAATCATTTCAAGCAATGATTTGGAAGATTTATCCACTAGTGCATGATCTACTTCAACATTTGAAGATTGTATTCAATATTGAATTATAAAGATTCAAAGATCTTATGTGATATTTTCATGAGGGGGAGTAAATACGCGTTGCACTCTTTTTTCCTTAACCGAGGTTTTGTCCCAATGGGTTTTCTTGACAAGGTTTTTAATGAGGCAACATGTTATGCGTATCAAAGATGTGTGTACTCTTTTTCCTTCACTAAGAATTTTTTTCCCATAGGGTTTTTATCTTAGTAAGGTTTTAACGAGACACATTATCTTCATGGATATCCAAGGGGGAGTGTTATGAATATATTTATTCATGGTGGATATCCATATATTAAGTTAAAGTTTAATGGGCTTTATTATTAGGGTTTAATACCGATTAGAATTAGGGTTTTCATCTTATGCCTATAAATATAGACTTTTGGACAAAGCATTGTACACAACCCTACTTTGAGAATATAATAAAATCTCTCTCTTTTGTCTCTCATCTTTATTCTCTTATTTTATTCTTGTTCTTTACTTTATTTACAACACTTTTCTATATATTTCTTGTATAATTTAGTGCTAACAATATCTCTAATTTTATCAATAATAGTTTTGGGAGTTTGACAACTCCTTTTATGGTACTTGCGATTCTTTTCCTCCCAAATACAATACAAGAAAGCATTCCAAGTCAACATTATGATATAAATGATTGAGGATTTACCTTTCAACATAGTAACAACCCATTGTAGCTCATCATCCCATTGCATAGTTGATCTACTCACATTACAAAATCGAAACAGAATCATTCAAATACCAACAGAAAAAGGATATTCAAAAAACATAAGATTCTTGCTTTCCACCCCTGAATCGCAGAGTAAGAAGGAAACCTCAATAGTTATATCCATATATATCCATCTATCACGGGTAGGCAACCTATTAAAGATTGTCATCTAAGTTACCAAAGCATGCTTTGGAATATGAGAGCAAAACCAAAGCAATTTCTGCCAGTTAGCTTTAGCTCTATTTCTCACATGGTCTCAAACCCAAGTCATACTAATACTTCTCAAATTCTGGCTCTCAAAAACTCTTCTAGTTTTATCTCTAAGCTTCAACAATTTTCTCACCACCTAGTTGAAATGCAACTTATATCTAATTGTCTAGTAGTTCCCCCTTTAAAAACGTAAGCTTAAAGCCAAACAACCTAAAGAGAACCTTTATCAGCTACAGTAGTGTTAACGCTCTAAAAAGTGTATATGTTATACCCTTTTACTTAAGGTTTTGTTTGATTTCAAGTTCATTTGCATTGCATTTAGTTGCATTTAGCTGCATTTCATGTGCATTTGCATTTAGATCAGGTTTTTATTTTTATCTTCTCTTTTATCTTTTATTTTAAAAGATGCTGCTTGAAAATGTATTTTCTTGGTGGTGATGTGTAGATACTAGAGCAAAGTTGAAAGATCGGAAGAGATGTTGTAGCATATTTTTAAAGTGTTGGATCAGACTTCAAAGATGCTACAACATTGTGGGCGGACAAAATAGGACGAAAGAAAGGACACACCAGCAGCCCACTGTCCTCACGCGTTTTCCAGGCCAACTGCACCTCCTCTGCAAATGCACAGATGTCGCACCGCACCTGCAGACGTTGTACCTCTCCTTGGCAGGCGTCACACCACCCCTGCAGACCTGCATTTTACTGCCAAATGCTGCAGCGAATGTCAGGGAATATTCCCTTGCACCAAACCCTAGAAGCCTCTATAAATACAACCCCATGCCTCCTTCAACAAGAAGGCGGAGCAAGAGAAGAGAAAAAAAATCAGTAGCTAAAAGAGCCACAAAAGGAGCGAACTTTAAAGAAAGCACGAGGGAGAAGAAAGAAGAAAGACGACCACTTTCCTTCGTCTTCAACCTCTAGCCAAGTCACCATTGTTGGAGAGCTTAAAGCAAGGGATTTGCGTGTCTTCGGGAGTAGCGACAAGCTAGGAAAAGCTTCATGGTACATGCGTTTGAGACCTCCTTCCTCTTCACTTTGTTTTACCTTTTTTCTAAGTTGTTGAAAATGTATTGCAATGGACGAAAGTTGAATAGTTTTTCTTACCTAGCCATGAACTAAACTAGTATGGCTAAGGCTTGTTTTGGATGATTTTTGCTTTGTTTTAATGAATGTTTACTGTTTCGTGTGTTTATCTAAGTATTTTGTTCAAGAAAACTAACACCTTTTTCATATAAACCTTGGTTTGTAAGAGCACCGGGAGGTAGCCATGAGGTTGCTGCGGGAGCAGAATCTTAACTCGCCTTAGGGATAAGGTAGAGTTTCAACGACTAAAAGGGGTAGAACTTCATCAACATTAGAAGTGATAGGGTTGAGACCGGGAGGTAATGCCTTAGCATTTTCGAGTGTTAGACCTTTTGACTAGGGATAGTGGAGGCATTTTTAGTAAACTCTGTCGAACACTAGTAAACTAGTGGAACAGTAGCATTCAGAAAAACAGTGAGGTCATACCATAGCAAGCCTAGCCTGTCTTAAGCTTGAATATCTTCTCTGTGTTGTGTTTGTGCAGCTTTATTTATTTCTCCAATATCCGTTGTAATTGCTACTGCATTTTCGTGACAATCTTTATTTTTCTCCAGCATCATTAGTGACACTTTTATTATGCTAAAACATTTTGGTGACAATTGCAGAATTGCTTTAGCATATGTCCATACAAAGGATTATTTTATCTTTTGTGTATGATAACTATTTTTGAAATAACCTACCCAATCCTCGTGGGAACAATCTCACTCACACACTTTATTACTTGTTCGATGTGTATACTTTCACGCAAATCAATCATATTTTAAGGTAGTCCTGCACCACAACAAGTAGTTCGAATCAAATATAGGAGACAAGTTTTATTCCAACTACACAATCTCCTCAAACCCAAATCTCCCTCAGATCTTAGCCTGTAAATTTGGTCCCAGCTAACGCGGGCTCCTTGAGCAGGAGCATCATGGCCTTTCCAAAACAATAACTCATACACAATTGTTCAACTTTGTGCACTATAACTTGGGGCAATGCCAACTGCCTGCACCAGTAATTTGTAATGCTGAACAACACAACACATATGAGTTACAACTTGCCCTATAACTAAGCCTTATATAACCTTAAAGATTGAGTTTATCCTTAACTTTCTCCAATAGTACTTGACAGTCTTTTTCTCTTAACTTTCTCAGTACTAAAGGAACACTCAGGTACCTCACAGGAAGCTTTGTAGTTTTAAAACTTGTAAGACCTTAAATCTCATCTAAGTGTGTATCGATCATTCTAGACACAAAGAGTTCTATTTTTGTAGCATTCAATTTCAATCCTAATATACCATAACAATCATATTTTAATAAATAACACAAATAATATCATCTTAAAAAATACACAAATATTGAATAGTGTAATATTTTAACATAAAATTTTATCTTATATAACTTAAAAAACACATGCATACAAATATATAAACTTAATTTCCAGTTTCATCAATGTTTTTTTTTTCTTTCACTTTTCATTTCACGTGAAAAAAGACATTACATTATAAATATTATTGGTAATAAAATATCTAATACAGTAAATAATAGCCAAACAACTCATAACTTGAATTTTGTTCGTGATAAGAGGGATACTATATATTTAGTTGGTAGAAATAAGAACTTTCATATGATCCACTAATTTCATTATTATTTATAGTTAAATTATGTAAGAACGAATTTATAAATGAATCATAAAAATGTTATTTCATCTTCCTATAAGTTTTTTTTGATAAATATTTTCCTGTAAGTTCATCTCCATTTATGTGAAAAAATTGTTGTTAAATTAAAAATACATATATTGTTTAATTGAGACTAATAATCAAAATCCATGAATTTATTTGATTCAAGGCATGCAGTAGCACAATACTAAACAGAACGACAAATCCTACTTAAAGGACAAACTAACTAGCTTTAAGATTATCATAGCACAGTAGTAGAAAAAACCACTGTAAATCAACTAAGTAGACTAACAACCGGCATCGCAAGCCTAGGCTCATAAGCCGAACCACATGTAATGTGCTAAATTTGGGCGTTTTTAGTGGGACAGTTTAGCCGGTTAAACCTAGTTTGGGATTAAATTTTTAAAAATTGATTTTTAAGCGAAATAAATTATAGAAAAATATCCTAAAATACTAATTAAATATATATTTGACTTTGTTCAACTCAATTTCGAAAATTGACCCTTGAATCCATAAGATTTTGAAATTAGTGACTATTTTGTAAAAATTGAATACTTAAGGACAATTTTATAAACTAAGCTAAAACTTTGAATTTTTAAGGGGTTTTGATCCAATCCTAATTTTAGTTGAACTAACCTTTTATGGGATTATTTAAATAACTCTTAACCTATGTTTTAAAACATAAAACCCAAATAACTTTAATTAAAACCATAAACCTATTTTATATTAAAACCTAAACCCTTATTTTATTATTTTCATTTTTCTTTTTCCCAAGGTAGAGAGCGACCTTCTTTTCAAGGTAAAATCATTTCTTTTCAATTATTTTCTTTCAGAATTAATTTTATAACTTTTCTTCATCAAAAAGTCTCGTTTTTCACTCGTTTTCTTCTTTAAAAAACATGGAAGTTGGTTAGATCAGAATTGGAGGTATGAAACATTCAATCTTCTGATTTATAAAGGTTATTTATTGAAATTATCAAGTTATTGGCTTGATAAAAACGTTTTTAATCTTTTGGTTTAAGAAAAATCGGTTTTCGGTCAAAAACCATAATTTTCGTTCAAGGGTTTTTACCCAATGTTTTTGGATCCTAAATGGATAATTTTTAATGTGTTAGGATGTTTATATGTTTTTTTTAAAATCTCTAATCTCGGACTAAAGGTTTAGGAGAAGTTTGGTTGGTTTCGGAAAGTTTTCGTTAAGGTTTTGATAGGTTTTAAAGGCTGTTGAGAGGTAGTCCAACTTGGGGTTTTATGTGTGCAATTAGAAGAACTAAATCCTTAGTATTTGATTCTTGAAATAGGGCTAAAAGTTGTAGATCACGTTTGAAGGGTTTTAGATCGTTTTAGTGGCTTGTTGACGAGTGTCTAAAAGTCTTATTCTTTATACCAATTTCTCACTCGATTATTGCTAATAAAGGACAAATTTAATGACAATATTGGATAATTCTGCTTATTTCCATATTTCAGCATCCCAATACTCAATTTATGAATTTATCGATTATTTAGCATAAAACAAGTGCAGTTAATGGTTTTCTCTCTTAGACAAGAAACTACCACACAGGTAATGCCAGATAGCATGATGGATGCTGGAAACCAAAACTAGAATGCAGATTAGTACCCACCTCGGCAGCACTTGAAGGCCGCGACAGCACCAAGAAAACAAATATTGATATGATAGGCGATTTGAAGAGAAAAATAAGATGGACGTTTTAAGACAAGCGACATAGAAATCGGAGCTGGGAGACACACGAAAAGTCAAGGTCAAAGGCCACGTGGGAAAAGAATCCTTATAGGAATAAACTAGGAAATAAAATAAATATCTTTTATTTATGTACTTAACTTGTGTTTTACTCCAAGTTGTATTCCTACTTTGTAAAGGTTTGCCCTAGGCCAAGCCTATATAAACCATAGCCTATGTAGAGAGGAGGATATCTCGAAATCAAGTGTTCATAGAAAACCCTAAACTCCTTCATCGCCCCCTTGGGGTTTAGGTTAGTTTGTGGAGTAGTTGTGGAAGAAAATTGTACTTTGCCTTCTTGTTTCATGCAATAAAATATCGAGGTTTGCTTATTCTTTGCCATTCATTGTGCTTGCATTCAAGCTCGAGAGAGAAGTTTGTGAGAGATTTATTTATCTAATATCGGGAGAGTTAGATTCACGAAAGGGATAAGTACGATATTTTTCTAGCTGGAAAATACTAACTCGGCCTAGGGATAGGTTAGATTTTCAGCGGCTAAAAGAAGTGTGAGATTGGTTGGTGGTTATAGTTGATTCACGCCGGGAGGTATCATCAAGGACTAGTCATCAATAGTACTTCGACTTAGGGATAAGCGGGGTCATCCGAGGACACTTTGCCGAACCTTGAATAAGTCCACCCAAGAGCAAGGGATTGCCGCGGCGGACGTACCCTTCACTAACGAGGCAGTAGAACTGCAGCACTGCCGAGGCAGTGTAGTGCAATTGCATGAGAAAGAAACAAGTCAATTGAACCCTCACTACGAAGCACTCTAACCTACCCCACTTTTCCATCCTTGATTTCTTGATCATTTATCTTTATTGCTTTAATTAGTTTCCTTAGTTATAATCCAACTCAATTATCTGTGTCTTTACTTTTCCATTGTGCAGGAAGAATAAATTGCGTAAGTAAAGCCAATCCCTGTGGGTTCGACATCATAAATACTACACTTGTCAAACAAGAAACAGTTATCGATGAATGATTTATTAGAGTGACCTGATTCGAAAGTGTTTTAAATCTTTTTTGCAGAGGTTTGGGAGTGTAGGGAAGATGTTAAAAACCTCCTTATATTCAGACGCAAGTTTTTAAGTTTTCCTCTCTTAAAAATCCCATATTACGTTTTTCTTTACTATGTGATTTTGTCATGTTCATGTTTTAATTATGCATATGTGATTATGCATGTGTTTTGATGCTCCCGTAATTTTGTTCTTAAAATTTGATGAAAAGAGGTTTTATCAGTTTATGAATTTGATGCATGTATTGATGGGAGGCATGAGTGTAATTCACTGTTGTCATATTAAAACTTGAGCATCCTGTCTTGTTTTTAGTGTTAGTATTAAAGATGATGAAACGTGGATATGTTGATCGATTAATAGGATGTGAGTGCCTATAATTATAAAATTCATACGTGTGTAGAATTCCTTAGTGATGCATTAGAGGTGATGTCTAATGCTGTGTGGTATAACAGTGACCTTATCACATTCGGGTATGGTGAACTATCCCGGACACTAAGGTGAGATTTTTTGGTTGAGTTAATCAATCACGGGCATGCTTGACGGTATAGGCCACATGCGAGTTTCCGTTTATCATAATGTTTAGTGGTAATATAAACGGCATGCAAGTCTTGTGTTTTGCTTGTTAAGCATGTGGTTTCAAAAGTTAATCAAAAAGGTTTATGGTTTGTGCCATGGTACACTTTCTATTTATTATGATGTTGGCATTGATAGCCCTGTGTTTGTTTCATGAAATGAGCATGGCATGTTTTTTATACAATTATGGCTTTTATGAGTTGCATTTCAAGTCGTTTTCACTTATGCATTAGTGCCATAAATTCTAAAAATTACAATTAGGCCCCTAAAACTTGTTTGGTTAAAATTAGGAATCAAATCTCATTAGTTTCCGCTGTAATTGAACTCAGTCCTTGCATGAACATGTAGGATCTAATTAAATCATTAAGATAAAAAGTTAAAAATTTAGGGTTGTTTATCAAGGCGAGTCTTCGGATTAGCCTCGGTATTTCCCGTGTATCTCGTTCGAGTCAGGTGGTGTCTAGAACGGGTTGAGTAGGTTACACTATGTAGTTCAAAATCTCTATCGTTATTATCACACCCAAGGTAAGGGCCATGCCGGAATCCACTACCACCGCTACTAAAAGATATCAAACAATAGACCCTTATCGGTCCCTCGAATCATTGTCACGATGAATTCTCCATGCCTTCGGATTAGCCTCGGTATTTCCCGTGTATCTCGTTCGAGTCAGGTGGTGTCTAGAACGGGTTGAGTAGGTTACACTATGTAGTTCAAAATCTCTATCGTTATTATCACACCCAAGGTAAGGGCCATGCCGGAATCCACTACCACCGCTACTAAAAGATATCAAACAATAGACCCTTATCGGTCCCTCGAATCATTGTCACGATGAATTCTCCATGCCTGACGAAATCAAAACCATTACCACCTTCGAGTTGAGCAAATTGCATGTAAAGTTGCATTGGCATTCTCTCTATTTCCACCCATGTCTTACCAAAGTCTTGCAAGCACCAAAGCCACAAACTCTTGGGCACGTTGAGCTTGCTTTTCTCTACCGCGACGATCAGGATGAGCTTTCCCCGACTCCCCACCAGGCCAGGTGAACGAAGGAATCTTCGCATGGGAGATTGAATCTTGGACCACTTCTTTTCTTACATGTCGTAAGCTAGGACGCTGAACGGGATATAATTCATGCAATATAATTTACTATCGACGTAAACCATTTGGCCTAATCAAGGAAGCATAGACATCGCAAGGAAGAAGTGGCGCCCCATATGGAGTAAAACCCACTAGCATCGATGTGAAGGCTTTCCGTGGATAGATTCTTACTGCGTAAGGAGAAATCGTGTCATCTCCGACGACTGTAAAATCGATCGACGTGGGTTTGACCGTTAAACCTATTAAAGGGAAGAGACGCGGTCTCAACACGGGGGGCAACTGGATTAAAGAACCAACTAAAGGGTTGAATAACATGATATTTTTGTGTCTACTTTGTTGTAAACCCAAAACCCAACCCACCAGATGAAGAAGCCAGATAAAATCCAAAAGGAAACAAGTAGAAAGAAAGGTGGTGCCACGCTATATCTTAGGGATCAAAGCGATACCCTTCAAAGTTAGTTCGATCGTCGTCACCAACACCGTCGGTATTTTAACTCTATAGTTCAATGGGTTGTGCTTTAAGAACAGAAACTAATGGTAGCGTGGCGATATTTGCATGTACAATTCAAGGAATCTACTACAATAAAACATACTGTATCATCTCTTACACACGGAACGAGCTCTCAAAAAGACCGATGGTGGAAGAAACAAAATGACTTGATCGAGCAGCCTTTCAGGTAACCTATTCCATTTCGACCGTCCATCCAAGGATTCATGTGGTTGGTGCTGGTAGTTGAACTAGTGATTGTGATGGTGAAAGTGTAGAAGAAAGGTAAAGTCATGGATGTGAGAAACATGAAGAATAAGAAGAAAGAAAGGTCAGGGCTTGAAGGATATAGCTAAGGGACAAGGAATAAAAAAAATATTACTTTTGAATTTGGTGATAACTTGGTACAAACAAAAAATGTTTTTAAAAAAAGAAAAAAAATCTCTGCCCTATGTCTAATTTTATGGCTCCCTTTAAAAATTATAAATTATTTTTATATCATGTTTTTATTAATGTTTTTATTTTAAAAATAATAAATTTAGGATATAATATTAGCGGTTGTACTTAGAGTTTAGAGAATTAGGTGTTATGATTGTAGCACCCTAAACCCGGGTGCCGCATTTGGGCCACAAGCTCAATCCATTCCCATAAAATTTTTAGGGTTATTTATCGGGGCAAATCTCTGGATTAGCCTCGATATTCTCTGTGTAGCTCGTTCGAGTCAGGTGGTGTTTAGACCGGGTTGAGGGGGTTACATTCGTTGGTATCAGAGCTTAATTTTACGAAACCTTTGTTTATTTGATTGATATGTTGTTATTTTGTAGTCTGAACTTTTGCCTAAAATTTTTCTTAAACACCGTCCTTAGATATTCTTTTATATATAGGTGATTGTCTGCAAGCATGATTAAATTTTGATGTGCCTAGATGTTTTGCTATAAATCCTAAAAGCCTCCTATAAATAAAAAGCACCATCTTCATTAAAGTCAAATTGGAGAGAGCCAAAGAAAAACAAGAAAAAGTGAGGTTAAAAAGAAGAAGAAAGACGACCACTTTCATCATCTTCTACCTCCAGTCGAGCCACCATTTTTGTGAGCTTCATGAAAATATATTTCAAGGACGAAAATGTGAATAGTCTTTTAAACTTTACCATGAAATGATTTTAGTATGGCTTAGGCTTTGTTATGAATGCTTTAATCTTTTAAATGAATGTCTTTTACTATTTTTCTGGTTTTATATGTGTTTTTTCATGAAAACTTGAATTTTTATCTTCAACCTTAGTTTGTAAGAGCTCTCGGGAGATTATCATAGCTAAGGGGTTTGATTAGATTAAACCTAGGGTTACTATTGAGAAAAAAACTTAGGGATAAGGTAGGGTTTCAATGACTAAAAAGGGTAAAACTTTATCAACATTAGAGATGTTAGGGTTGAGACCAGGAGGTAATGCCTTATCATTTTCGAGTGTTAGGACTTTTAATAGGGATAGTGGAGACATTTCTAGCAAAATCTATAGAACATATGTTTAAACCAGTGAAAAAATAAACATTCAGGATAAAAGTAAAGTTTCTTCCATAATAAGCCTGACCAGTCTTTATCTTGAATATTCCTTCGTGTGTGTGCTTGTGCAACTTTATCTTATTAATCCTTTATCAATTATATTTTGCTAAAGAATTTTAGTGATAGTTATAGATTTGCTTTAGCATATGTCCATATGAAAGATTTTGTTATCTTTTACGTGAGTTAACTACTTTTGAATTTTCCTACCCAATCCTCGTGAGAATTATCTCACTCACTTTCTTACTTGTTCGATGTGTATACTTGCACGATAATCATTCATTTTATAAGCGTACATCATCACTCAACAAGATTTTTGTGTTGTTGTTGGGGATTGAGTCAATAGGCAAATTCAATCGTAGTTTCCATACAATTTTATTTTGTTTATTTTATTTCTTTAGTTTTTGTTTAATCTTTGTTTTATTTAATTTTTCTTTTTAGTTTTTGGTTAGTGGATTACCAGAGTTAATCCTCGAGGATCCATCGAACCATTTATCCCAGAGATCGAAAGATATTTTAGACAAAGGAGGCGAGAGTAAAGAAGAAGAAGAAGAAGAAGAAGAATCATATATAACCCTAAGGATCCATAGAATCAAAATGATACAGCAAATCCTGGAGCTGTAGTAAGAATAAGGGCAATTCGAGATCACTTAACACCGATCTTGGATGACCTCAATATTTGGATAGTGACATATGAGATCCAAGCAACTTACTTTGAGATCAAATTTGTTATGTTCAATATGTTGAATTCGATAGGTCAATTTGTAGGATCTCTTCATGGGGATGCTCAAAAACATATTCGTGCTTTCTTGGAGGTTTACGATTCGTTCCGCCAACAAGGAGTGCATGAAGATGTGTTAAAGCTCAAGCTATTTCCATACTCCTTGAGAGACCGAGCTAGATATTGGTTGAATGGTATTCCATCCGGTTCTATGGAGTTATGGAAAACATTGTGCAAGAGTTTCTTAGCAAGATACAACCCACCCAACATGAAGACTCAATTGCGAAATGAGATAGCATCTTTCAGAAAAGGAGATGATGAGTCAATGCATGAGTGTTGGTGATATGAACCCGGTAGTATGGTCCGAGTCATATATGTTGTTGCTCGATCGTGATTCTAGTAAGAACATATTTCATAAACATAAAGCGTAAGAATAAAATAAGAATAAGAATAAGGAAAGGATGAAATGAAAGATATGGAAGAGGTTTGAAGTTTATGGAAGTGTGATGGTTCTTGTGGTTATATGAAATGAAGGAAAGTTAGGAATGTGTAATGGTAATGGCGTGAGTATGTAACTTTAAGGGATAAATGGATTGTGACCCACTAGCTATATCGAGCTAGGAACCAACAATATTATATGATGGATTCGATGTGGTAGAAGTGTGGCACGTGACCCACTAGCTATAAGGATCTAGGAAACAACGCGATAATAAGATGGAATGGATGAAGACTACAAGCCTAACTTGAAGCCGATAGAGTTCTTGCAAGAACAAAGCAGAAAACAACCTTTCAAAAGAGTTTTATTATATCCAATTGTTTTTCTAAAAATGACGGAAAAGTTCCTATTTATAGTGTTCATAGGAACCATATGAAGAGTCTTACAATAAGAGATAATGCTTCATCTTTATGGTGATGAATGCTAATGAATGCTTTATTTTCTCTTCCATCTTTAATTGGATGAATGTTCAAGGTATTAGAGATGAATTTAGACTTAATTTAGGCTTAATATACACATAATTTCGTCCAAATGGTGGAAAGACTCTTGGGCTACCTTGTCTTGCTCTTTCATGGAGAAAAAGAGGGTAAAAATGAACACTTGATGTATGTACACACTTTGGTAGCAAAAGGGGAGTGTCTCTTCCAATTCCATGCTGATCCTCTAGCTAATTAACCTTCTTGAATGTCATAATATTATGCATTAAGATGTCCTTCATTGCTTGTCTTCATGTAGAATACAAATAACTTCCAAAGATGATGAAGTGACTTAAATGCCTTGATTATTTGCATAATGATGGCCTTCATTTGTATGAATAAAAATAATCTTTGAATTGAATTGAATATGTGAATAAAAAAGACCTTCAATGACTTGTATCTTGTATGAAGATGAAGGGACTCTTTCTTGGATCAAACTCATCCAAATCATCCTTGCACAAAATTCTCGTAATGAAAATTCCAGTTTGCACTGTCTTTTGTAAATTGATCATATCTCAAGCTTCCGATATCGGATTAAGGTGATTCAAAAGTCGTTGGATAGCTAAGAGATAGAAGAATAAACTTGAAAGAGACTTCAAGACTCAAATCGTCCCAGATCCATTTCAAAAATACCGAACAAGTAGACTGAATATACAAGAATCATTGAATTCCCTCTTTAAGTGTTGTTTTAATCCATGCTTTTACTCTCACTTGATTTCTTTAACCCAAAAAGAATTCAAACATGATTTTATTCAGAAATGCACCTAATAACACAAAAACATATATTAAAATAATTCAACTTATATGCAAATTAGAACTTACTTAAATGAACTAGCATGCTTAATGAACATAACATATCTAATGAACTAGCATACATATGAACTATCATGCTTAAATGAACTCATGCTTCAATTCATACTTGAATGAAGTAGCATGCTTATTTTTTCATGGAATTTAATGTCATGCAACTAATAAAATTCATGCAAAGTCACGCACAAATAAAAATCATGCAAATGAATGATAAGATATAATGTATATTTGAGCAAGCAAAGAATGAAGTAAGGTAATACTCCCTTTGAATAATTCATGGAAAAAGTTCAAGGTATGACAAGTATATGTGAAATCTTGATGTTCTATAATGGAGTTAATGCACCTATAATAATGATGTTAAATGCTTCAGTAAACGGAACACTACTGGACAAATCGTTTGATGAAACATTTGATATCCTTGATAAGATAGCAAACAATGATTATCAGTTTCCTACTAAAAGACTTTGAACAAGAAGAAGAAGTCAATAAAAGCTAGATCTGGACGCAAGTGATTCTGTTTCGGCACAACTTTCTGCTATCACGAATATGTTGAAGAACCTTCAATAGCCTAATGAGGTGCGGAAAAATAAGGCATTAAGCTGTTTCCATTGTAGTGAAAACCTTTTCGATAAAGGTTGCCTAACTCTTTACGAGTCTTCTCATTATGTTGAAATTTCAACAAAAATCTCAACAACCCCTATTCTAATACATACAACAAGGTGGCGATAACATCCTAATTTTTCATGGGGTAATGAAGGATCAAATAAAACAAGAAGATCGAATAGACAACAACCCATGTCACTACAACAAGGTTTTCAAGCAAATATGCCATGGCAAAATGAGATCAAGGGAGTAGTCCAACAAAATCACAATAATTCTTTGGAAGTTTCACTGCAAGAATTCATGGCTTTTACCAAGGAGTTTATGTCATCAACGAAGATATTATTGCAGGAGCATTCCAAAACAATAATGAATCAAGGCAATCTGTTGCAGAACCAAGGAGCATTGCTTCAACGTCACAGGTATTCGCTTAGACCAAGAGGCAACTTGCCTAGTGATACTGAATTCACTAAGAATCATAGCAAAGAGCAATGTAGTGCACTTACCTTGAGGACTGAAAAATAAGTAAATACTAGGGAGCAATTAAAAATAAAAGAGAAAGAAGAAATTCCCACTCAGGAGCAAAGAGAATCTGAACAGTAAGAGTAAAAAAATATGCTTAAGAAGAAGTTTTTAAGTATCTATTTTCAGAAATTGAGGCATTTGGTGAGAAACGTACAGATGCTGCAGCAAAAGAAATACCAATATAACCTTTGAAGGACGTAAGACCTCCACCACCATTCCCTCAGAGATTGAAGCAAAACAAAGAAGATATCTATTTTCAGAAATTTTTAAGTATTATGGACCAATTTCATATCAATATTTCATTTTTAGATGCTATTGATCAAATTCCCTAATATGCAAAGTTTTTAAAAGATATTGTTACCAAGAAAAGAAAAATGGATAAATATGAAACAATTTCTATAGGATATGAGTTTTATTATAAGAAGATTGATAATCATATTCCCCGTGGACTTATTTTCCTGGTAGCTTTATTTTTCAATGCTCTATAGGAGATAATTTTGTGGGCAAGACATTATACGACCTTGGTTCAAGTGTCAATATAATGTCCAAGGAAATATTTAAGAATCTTGGTATAGGGAGTACGCGACCAACCACTATCATCTTACAATTGGCAGACCATTTTGATGCCCGGCCTGAAAAAAAAGTGGAAGATGTGATATTGAAGGTGTGAAAATTCATATTCCCTGTGGACTTTTTGATTTTTTATTGTGAAGTGGATTACAAGGCACACATCATCTTAGGGTGACCATTCCTTTCTACTAGTCAAATTCTCATCGACTGTGAAAAAGGAGACTTCACCATATGAGTAGAAGATCAGTCCATGCACGCTTAAGTGCATGGATGATAATGAAGAATGTAATTGTATAGCTGAGATAAATGCTAAAGCAACAGAAGCTGAGAATGCAGAATTTTGCTGTGACAATTCTCTACAGATGAAGGACTTTGCGAAACTGTTAGATGAGCTGATCAAGAAGAAGAAGCTTATCTAGAGCTACAACAAATTGGTTATTTCAAGCCAAGACCGGGTACGAAATTCAAATCAATTGATTTCTTTGAATTTATTCCTCCTAAACCATCACTTTTACATGCACCATCTCTAGAATTAAAACTACTACCACCACATTTGAAGTATGTTTAGTTGGGATCAAATAATACTTTGCCGGTGATTATTTCTTCTAGTTTATATCCTAACCAAGAGCTTAGTCTTGTGAATTTATTATCTCAATATAAGAAAGATCTAGTTTGGACTATGGCCGATTTAAAAGGCATTAGTCCAACAATCTTCATGCATAAGATTCTACTAGAAGAATGCCATAACAATTTTATCGAGCCTCAAAGAAGATTGAACCCATTGATGAAGAAGATAATGATGACAAAGATCATAAATTGGTTAGATACATTAATCATATACCCAATTTCCGACAGTTCATGGGTCAGTCTTATGCATTGTGTACCTTAGAAGGGAGGCACGACAATAATCACTAATGAGAATAATAAATTGCTCCTGAAAAGTACAGTTACAGGGCGCATCTGCATGGACTACAAGAAACTGAACAAGGCAAAAAAGAGACCATTTCCACTTCCTTTTATTGATCAAATGTTGGATCGATTGGTGGGAAAGGCTTATTATTGCTTCATCGATGGCTATTTTGGGTACAACCAAATTGCTATAACACTAGAGGAATAGGAGAAAAGAACCTTCACTTGTACTTATGGAACTTATGCTTTTCGAAGAATGACATTTGAATTATGTAATGCTTCAAGAACTTTTCAACGTTGCATGTTGGCAATATTTTCAAACATGGTTGAAGAATTTAGGGATGTATTTATGGAAGATTTTTTTGTGTCTGGAGAAACATTTGAAAAATGCTTAGGTAACCTTTACAAGGCACTCAAATGCTGTGATGAAGTCGACCTTGTACTTAATTGGGAGAAATGCAATTTTATGATTACCGAAGGAACGATTTTGGGTCACAAAATTTCAAGCAAGGGCATTGAGGTTGACAAAGCAAAAATTGAGTTGATTGAGAAGCTAACACCTCCCAAAAAAGTGAAAGGAATTAGAATCTTTTCTTGGACATGCTAGCTTCTATAGGAGGTTCATCAAGGACTTAGCGAAGATTTTCAAGCCGCTTTGCAATTTGCTACAGAAAAATCAACCTTTTGTCTTTGGTGAAGAATGCCACAACACTTTTACAGAATTGAAGAAGAAGCTTACCTTAACTCCAATTGTTATACCACCAGACTAGACTATACTATTCTAACTGATGTGCGATGTAAGTGACTATGCAATGGGTGCAGCCTTAGGATAAAGACGAGGTAAACTCTTCCATGTTATTTATTATGGAAGTCATACTCTTAATGATGCTCAAATTAACTATACCACTACCGAGAAAGAGTTACTTGCTGTAGTATTTGTCTTTGATAAGTTTAGGGCATATTTGATAGGAACTAGGGTTATAATGCACATTGATCATTCTTCCATCAAATAACTAGTGACTAAGAAAGATGTTAATCCTAGACTTATTAGGTGAATACTTTTTTTACAACAATTTCACATTGAAATAAGAGATAGAAAAGGAACTGAGAATCAAGTAGCAAAGCACTTATCTAGGATAGAAAATCCAGATAATCAAGGAGAGAATTTTAAGATTGAAGGGAATTTCCCTGATGAGAAAATTTTATATCAGCATTATCATGGTATGCAGATGTAGTTAATTTTCTTGTCAGTGGTTTTTTGCCTCATGATTTATCTAGCTAGGGTTGAAATAAGTTCAAGCATGATGCAAAATTTTTCTATTAGGATAAGTCATACCTTTTCAAGCAATGTGCTAACCAATTGCTTCGACGATGCATTTCGAAAGAAGAACAAAAAGATATTCTATTCCATTACCATGCAACATCGTGCGAAGGGTATTTTGGTGGATCAAGGACTACTATAAAGGTCCTTTAATCTGGATTCTACTGGCTCAAACTATTTAAAGATGATCAAGCATTTTAAAATTCATGTGATAAATGTCAAAGGATTGGGAACATCTCAAGGAGGAATGAAATGTCATTGCAAAACATTCTGGAAATTGAGCTATTCAATGTATAGGGAATTGATTTCATGGGGTCCTTTCCATAATCCTAAGGTGATCTATATATCTTGTTAGTAGTTGACTATGTGAGCAAATGTGTTGAAACGATGGTAACACCTCACAACAATTCGAAAACAATCATGAAGTTCCTACACAAGAATATTTTCACAAGGTTTGGAGTCCCCAAAGCAATCATCAGTGATGAAGGAACCCACTTTGAAAACAGATTCATTGCTAAGGCATTACAACGCTATGGAGTCAGGCAAAAAATTGCTACAACATATCACCCTCAGACAAATGGGCAAGCTAAAATCTCCAGTAGAGAAATAAAGCAAATTTTAGAGAAGATATTCAACACAAAGAGAAAAGATTGGTCTCTAAATCTAGATGAAGCTTTATGGGCATAAAGGATAACCTAAAAAACTCCTTTGGGAATGTCCCCATTCAAGTTGGTTTCTGGGAAGGCTTGTCATTTACCCGTGGAGCTTGAAAATCAATATGAATTTTAAATCAGATAGAGAACAAAGACTTTTGGAGCTGAATGAGATGGAGGAGTTTCGATCACAAGCTTATGAGAATGCTCAAATTTACAAAGTAAAAACAAAAAGGTGGTATGACAAACATCTTTTGCCACGGAATTTCTCACAAGGCCAGAAAGTGTTACTCTACAATTCTAGACTTAAACATTTCCTTGGGAAGCCAAAATCAAGGTGGCTAGGACCTTTCTTGATACACAAGGTCTACCCCTATGGAGCTGTTGAAATTAGAACACTTAATGGAAATCGAATCTTTAAAGTCAATGGTAAAAGATTAAAGATTTATAATGGAGCTCCAATTGTGCATGACGAAGAAGATCTTTTTCTGCAAAATACTTGAGCATTTCTACAAATTTCTTCTCAATAAATTTTATTTGCTTTAATATTTTAGTTTTAGTTTGAATAAAAATATAGGTAACTTTATTTTTGTTTTTATTTTTAATTATTCTTTTTCTTTACGAATGTCGTTTTTATAAGGTACATTACCAGATGAATTGTGCATCAGAAGGTAGATTGTATAAGGCTGCAAAGGTTGGAAGTTTGTTCTTTCATGGAGGAATTTGGATTTATTTAAGCTTGGAGCCAAAAACACAAAGGAGAGGAAAAGCCCAATGCTAGGGAATTCGGATAGTTTGGAGTTTTAGTTTAAATCCAACCTCTTTTACTTTTACCCTTTTATTTAATAATAAAACCTTTTTTCTCTCTCCCACTCACAATCTCATTAACCATCCATCACTCTCTTTTACCCTTTCTAAACTTACACCCAATAATTACATTTCACTTCACTCATCTCTCTCTTCTTCGAGCAACCAAACCGGTTATAATACTTAAAACTTAATCTTCATCATCAAAAACCTTCTCTGTAACATGGCACGCTGCAAGAATGTCTCAAGACTTCAAGGGTTGTTGTAAGGGCGTAACCTATCGAGATTTGAAAGTTTGAGAACGATGTTGCCAAGGAATGATTTCAGAAAATTAAGGGGAAACAAATTCATCAAGAAAAGGGATTTGTGTTGATGATGCGAACAAGGAGTTGCTAGAGGTTGTTTCAAAAATCTTAACTGCGCGCATAAGTAGGAGCAGTTTTCTCGCCACTTCGACATAAAGAGCAAGAACAAGAAGAAAGCGATCAATGTTTCTTTGGTGAAGGAGTTCTATGCTCATTTCACCAGACTCGATCAATAGACAATCTATGTGCGAGGAGAGCTCATTCCCTTCACTGCTAAAGACATCAATGAATTCTATGGAGTAGAAGACGAGGATAGGTACTCCCTTTTCGTTGCTTTAATGCCCCAGCAAAACCCATACTTTCTGTTCAAAAATCTCTGTTTCTAGCATACGTAATGGGATGAAGCAAACACAACTATAGAGCGAACAAGACTCAAGCCCGAAGGAAAAATTTGGATGCATTTTATCAAGTAAAACTTGATGCCCATTTCTCATAATGCCACAACAAATTCCCCTTCACTTATTCAATGCTTTTCCTCAAGTTTTCCTCAATTAACATACCAAAATCAAAAGTTTTCATCCTTTAATTCATTACATGTCTTAATCTACTCAATTAAAGAAAACCAAAGCAATTATTGTAACTGTAACGCCCTAGACCCGGTCTAGACGCCACCCAACTCGAACAAACTACACGGGGAATATCGAGGATAATCCGGAGACTCGCCCCGATAAACGACCCTAAATTTTTTTTCTTTTATCTTTTCTAAATGTATTAATTAGATCCTACATGTTCATACAAGGACCGAGTTCATTTGCAGTGAAAATTAATGAGAAACGAGTCCTATTTTAAACGAACAAGTTTTAGGGACCTAATTATAATTTTCCAGAAATTCATGATCTAAAAAGAGAAATTAAGATTATCAATCCTTAATTAAGTATATTTCAGCTTGCACGTAAATTTTCAGTTTAAAATAATATCTACAAGTCATCCAATTGCATTCCTAAAGTTTAGTTACTAAAATGTAAGTTTTCAGAATTATATTCTAGCCTTTAACGACTATACCTAACAAGGGTATCGAAACACCTTTCACTGGTATTGATACTGTTGTAAACGACAAAGAGGTATCGAAACGGGTATTAAAGGTTTCGATACGCCATCGATAACTCAAAAGATTGCCTGTGCGACAAGCCCGCGTTTCGATACATTTGAAGGACCGTTCTAATACCATTTGAAATTGTGACAGTCAGTATCGAAACCAAAATAATAAGTATCGATACGTCTGATGATTTACTCTATTGTTTGGAAACTAGTTCATGCGGTTTCTATTAGAGTATGACCAAATACCAATCATATGATGATTGTAAGGATACTTTTATTTACCAATTTTATTGAATAAAGGCATTACCATTGTTGTTTTCAGATATATGTGTCAATGTATAACATAAATTGAGAAACAATAAGGTCCATATAATAATATAAGTATTATTATTAAAAGATCCTTAGTCAAATATTATTATGGGTATGGAAAATAATAATACGCTTAAGACTAACATGTTATTAATTGATGACAATGAGTTTTCATTGACATAAAGATGTTAGAATTAATACATGAATACATTATGTGACGGTCACGATAATAATATATTGGATTGACTCGCTGTGAGCATATGTCTTGGATTATTATGTGACGGTCACGATATTGCTCATAGTGACAACTATATGTATGATCCTTAGACTTGAGATTATTACTATCTCAACATATGTTGTTTTATGTTTTGATGAAGTTAAACGTGTCTCGTAATTAGTTAAACTATAAAAACTGACATTGCATAGTACAATATATGTAGTGAGATGTGAATGATCGAGATAAGATTTGTCCTTCCTACATAATAGGAAAATATATCAAAGGCCACTTGATTGAGTGAGACTATAAATGCATGGTCATGCTTGAATAGGTTGACATGAGATATCACAAATTATTCATTAACAGTAGTCCACTCTATATATCAAGAAACATTAAAATAGGCTATACAATTGTGACTATTCTAAGACTTGTGCCTATTATAGATATAAAAGGATAAAAGGATACAATGCATTAAGATAGTTGATCACGGACATGATACATCGAATCATTATCTCTTGTAACTTAGATTAAAATGATATATTTTTAGATGCCACTCATTGTTTGTAATATTAGAATTGTTCTAATATTATTACTAACGTTAAAATGAGCCTACAGGGTCACACCCAATGGTTGAAAAGGAACAACAAATATATATGTATAAATAGATTATATTTAATCCAGAATTTAATCAAAGGATATAATTAAAGTAATTGTATTCCTTTTCAAATTCGGATTAAATATAAATCCCGAAATTTAAAGAAATAATAAAATTAATTATTTCTATAACAAATTCAGAATAAAACTCTAATACCTAGGGTTACATATATATAAGGGATTTTTGGTCTAGCAGCCGCATTAGAGAATCCCGAATTCCCAAAACCTAAAATCACGAAAAATAGTTTTTCAAGATTTGCTCTCAACCGGGTGAACTGAGTAGAGGCCGAGATGATATTCGTGGAGGCTAAAGATTCGGATTGTTGAACGATCGTGATTGTAGCAGATCAAGTTGCTATTTTTGCTGCTTATCAAGGAACCCAATGTAAGTCGTCGCATCTCTTCCTCCCAATTTCGGATTAAACGTACATGGATCACTAGAAAGACCGTCGTAATTTTGTTCCGCTGCATCATTGGGTGTGCTGGCGGTCCCAACATTTGGAACACCTCTATAATCTCCTTATCTTCAGATCTTTTGTCACGCTTCATCAATCTTGATGGAAATGGTGGTAAGATCTCTTGAGGTTGGCAGGTGGTGGTGAAGGAGATGTATATTGAGATTCGGAAGTTGGTGTTTCTTTCTCCTTCTCTGGTTGTGTAGTAGTTTCTTTTGGAACTTCAGGATTAACAATTTTTCCACTTAGGAGGGTGATTGCACTACTATTTTCTCTAGGGTTTAAGTCTGTTGGGAGGAGAGTTTTCCTTGTGATTCTCGTAGTCTTACGATTTTATCTAATTGGGAGATTTGTTTGTCTATTTCCTGTAGGTGGGTCTCAGTGTGGTTTTGAAACTTCTCTTGGAAAATTGCTAATCGCTAAAAAATGGACTCCAATAACAACTTTGTACTTGTACATATCTCATAAATTCTAGTTGTGCCCTTCATATATGCAACAAGGGATTGAACAATATCAGCTAATTTATCAAATTTTTTTCCAATGAAACTGTACTTACCACCTGAACCCGTCGAGATGGTTCACTTGCAGAGTGAAATCATTGCGATTTGACGGCCATATTAGATATTAATGTTTTAGCCACGGTTGAAGTCATGTTGACAAGTGCTCCTCCACTTTCCTCATCGATTACCTTCATATCCATAGGCGTTAACCCTTTGTAAAAATATTGGAGGAGAGTTTGTTCGGTTAAACCATGTTGTAGACAATTTGTGCATAGCTTTTCTAAACATTCCTAGTAATCATATAACGTTTCGGTATCCTTTTGTAGGATACTCAATATACTTTGCCTCAATTAGTTTTCCTTACCTGCTAGGAAAAACCTATCAAGAAAAAGACGAGCCATATCATTCCAAGTTGTAAAAGAATTAGAAGATAAATCAAACAACCAGTCTTTTTCTATATCAGCTAGAGAAAAAGGAAAGGCGCAAAGTTTAATTTGATCTTCAGAAACTCCCTAAGGTTTTGTACTAAAACAAACCATGTGAAATTCCTTAAGATGTTTATGTGAATTTTCGTTCGGTAAACCGTGATAGATCGGTAGGAGATGTATTAGTCCAGTCTTAAGGGCGAATGACGTATCGCCATTTGGGAATGTTATGCACATGATAATCATCAGGTGCCGCAGTGAGTTGTTGGATGGTTCGATTGTCGTCTCCCATTGTAACTTGTTCTCCCTTATTTTCCTGATCAGAAATCAAACAAAAATAATTCAGTAACTTTTTCGTAGTCCTCAGCAACGACGCCAATTTGAAACGCGTCGTGTGGTGTTTGAGAAACTTCCTAATTATGCTTGGTTCGATTGGTGATCAGAGAAGAAGGTTGAATGGTGTTTAAGTAAAATAGGGGTTTGTTGAAATAAAACTAAGTAATCGAAGAAAGTAAAAAAATGAGTGATTGAATATGAGAAAAACTAGACTTAGGCTTTTGCTTTGACTCGATTTATTAGATTATCGAAAAAGGATTTTTCACTCCAAGATTTTACGTCGATACTTAGCCTTCAAGGTTCAATCCTTGTAGGAAAACTTTTAAACCGAATACCCAAGTTTTATCTTTGATATTGGTTTCATGGATTAATCCATCAACTCAATGTTTGTAGATAAATATATTTAAATCATTAAGACCGGCTCGGATTATGTTGTTGCAATAATAACTGATCCGATATCAGTTTTCTCTTAGCAAATAATTTGCTAAGTGTGTTCCCAGGAAGTCGGATTTGATTTAATAGCTGATCTTTGTTCCCACACAAATAATCAAAACAACGTCTTGACCAAAGTGAATCTTTAGTTTTTGAAAACATTTTGATTTTAGAAATAAGTTTAGAAAACTGAAAGAAGTAAAAATCGAAGTTGTTGATGCGCTTTTCAATCCTCATGTTTGGATCGAGTCATTGCTTAAGCCCTTGACTATAAAGAACTTAGCCGAGCATAATTATGGAAAGAATTATGTTTCACATAGTAAAGATAAAGTAAATAAAAAAATAAGAACAAAAAAAATAAAGAAAGAAAGCTTTTATAAAATCTAGAACAAGAGATGGAAGATGAGAGATATGAGATATGAGATATGTTCTAGGCTTACCAAGGTGGGTATTTATAACCTTCTTAAACCCTAAAATAAGAAGAAATAAAACCCAAGTAAATCTAAATTATTTAAATTCAAATATAAAAGATAATTCCCAAATTTAAATTTAAATCCTGACTCATAAGCTATCTAGAACACATTTGATAAGTTATTAGGCGCAGCCGACGTCATCTCATGTGAAAAGTCATGCTCACTAATCCAGGTTTGATCTAGAAAAAAAAAAACTTCAAAACCCAATCATTTAAGTACAGTTTTCCAACATTCACGACCCTAGATAAAAACTCACAAAAACACTTAAATCAATAACATAAATCATTGAATCAAGAAGTAATTAAAGACAAAATATTAACTATTCTGAGCACTTATTAGATACCTTAATCAAAATCATATACCCAAACTAAAATTAAACTAGACCTAAATCGACCCGAATCGAATTTAAATGAAATATAAATAGACTTAAAATGATCTAAACCAAAATGATCCGAACAAAAATCGAACCGAATGAATTATTTAACACTTTTACTTCTACTAAACGCATGATTTATTTTATACTTTTTATTATACAAACGTATTAAATACATCAAGTTAATTACAACCTAACAAACATAGTGTTAGCGCAATGTCATTAACTTCCGTGTTAAACATAGTGAATTAGGATATTTGTAGATATTTAATACGTTTTTTCGTATTTAAGTATTAGAATTAGTATCCATTTACAGATTCAGAGCGAGTACAAATACATACTCTGGATTTAAAAAGTAAAAAAAAATATATACTTTCTTTTAAATGAGTAATTTACATTTTTTATCACTAAACTTAACATTCATTTTCATTTACATCATAAACCTTTAATTTAATCAAATTATATCATTCAACTTTCATTATTTATAAATTAAGTCACTTATATTAGTATCATTAAATATCTATAATGAAAAAATTGAAATTGATATTTTTATTTAATATATTTTTTATATATCATCAATAAATGATATTTAATTAGTAATTTAATTTTTTGAAAAATTATAAGAAATTTTGTTATTTTTCTTTTAAACTTATTTAAACGAAATAGAAAATTTCTACATAAAATTATTAAAATTGTCAATTAAATATTATTTAATAGTGATATGTGAAAAATATATTAAGTAATAATATTAATTTATGTTTTTTTTTTTGTTAACATTATTTAATTATGTTAGCATAAATGATTTAGTTTACTAAAAATAAAAGTTGAATGATGTAATTTGATTAAATTGAAGGTTTGTGATGTAAATGAAAGTGAATATTAAGTTCAGTGATTTAAAATGTAAATTACTCAAGAATCAATCAAAATAGATTATAAATTTAAATAATCTATATTTAGATAATTTTTTATTTCTAATTTAATTATAATCAGACCCTGCATTTACTTGCCTATAAAAAAAGACTTCATAAGCGAAAACACAATAAAATTTGCAAATATAGAGCATTCCTTCTCAGCTCATGATCTCTAAGTATGTTTTGTTATAACTGATCATTTAATTATTCTATCATAAGAGATAGACGATCGTTGTTTCTCAAATATTATAAGAATGGTTGAATTTGTTTTAAAAGAATATAGTTTCACATGCCTCGACTTATACTCTATTATTTCCTTCGTTTGATATTTTATTTTATTAATTTTTTATATATAGCTATTTTTATCTTATTTTTTATTTTATTATTATCATAATTATTATTTTATTATTAATATATAACATAACTAATAAAAATTGCGTTTCAAAAAAAAACTAAAATTTAAATTTTATAGATAATATTATTTTAAAAAATAATTATAAATTCTAAAAATAAATCATAAAATAAACGTATACTTTGTAACATATACTTTATTAAATAAACGTATAGTTCGTCATACTCTTTCATCCCAATGAAAGATGTTCAAATCCCTTGCATTTCAACTTGTGAAGTTGTAGATAGTTTGTAATCTTTTCTGGTCTGTGTCAATTCAGAAATTGGGAAGGAACTGGTTTACACTGAACCATCACTACTGGGGAAACCAATAGGATGACACTGAATAGATAGATGAAAACATCAGACTCACTGACATTCGAACACTAAACACGACAACCAACAACAAAAACACAAGCCTGGTAATAATTAAACAAAAAAAAAAAATCAAATAACAATAGTAAAAAAAATAATAATTCTCAATGTAGTTGTAATGAAAAATTATTTCTCATGATATTATAAGTTTTATAACGACGAATTTGGAGAATATGAACTTTTTAATTTAATATTCGGGATATAGATAAGTTAAAAAAATGTTGGCGAAATAAATCAAATTGAACAGTAAACCAAGAACCACGCCACCAAGAGGTGGCGAGGTTCACTTTATTCTCTTTTCAGCCGACTAAACCGATTATTATCAAGCCGTTTGACTCAGACGAAGAACATCATGCAGTGTTAGAGAGGTTCAGCAAATTTAATTGGGCAACAGCTTGCAAATTTAATTTTGCATGGCGAGGTTCAGGTTTCAGCTTTGCATGAGGAGTAATTGGACAACAGCTTGCAGATATAATTTTGCATGGTAGGTGGGTGATTGGGAAACAACCAACAGATTTCAGTTTTGCATGGCGGGTGATTGGGCAGCAGTGTGCAAATTTAATTTTTGAAAAATAGGTTTGTGGATGGTTGCGCTACTTGCGCAGCAGCCAACAAATTTGCTTTAATGTGAGAAATATTGGAAATAGCACCACGCCACCTTTTGGTGGCGAGGTGGTGCTTTTTTAATTCGTGTATATATATGTATTGTAGTTAAAAAGAAATTTCACTCTGTATATTAATCTGAGAAATTTGAGAGGGTAAGTGAAAAATTTAAGATACTTTTGTAAAATTGACAGATTGGTTTTTTTTCTTTTTCATAGATTCGAAAAGTAAGTTTATTTTATTAATTTTATAGATATGGTTATTGATTTTCTGATTATATTATGTTTCTGGGTTAGTTTTTATTATTATAATAAAAAATAATTTTTGTAGATTATGTTCTTGAATTTTTTGACTATATTATATTTTTTGGGTTATTGTTTGTTTATGTTTTTAATCAGGTATTATTGCATTGCCATTGAAAAATGTTGATGCTTTTTTTTGTTCTTTATTTTTAATATTCGTGTATATATATATATATGTACTGTAGTTAAAAAATTCACTCTGCATATTAATCCAAAAAAATTGAGAGTGTAAGTGAGAAATTTAAGATAATTTTGTAAAATTGGCAAATCCGTTTTTTTCTTTTTCATAGATTAGAAAAATAAGTTTATTTTATTAATTTTATAGATATGGCTATTAATTTTCTGATTATATTATGTTTTCGGGTTATGTTTTATTATAATAAAAAATTAAGTTGGTAGATTATGTTCTTGAATTTTCTGATTATATTATATTTTTTGGGTTATTGTTTGTTTATATTTTTAATTAGGTATTATTTTATTGCCATTGATAAATGTTGGTAGATTATCATTTTATGTTAATTATTTTTTTGATTACATTATAATAATGTTAGTAGCATAGGTAAATATATTTATATAAACATTGTATTATTGTTTTAATTTGTTGATGAATTTTTTTAACTAATTTTGGGTTATGTTCTTCATTTCTTTTTTATTTATATTATGTATTTTTTTATTATGTTCTTTATTTTATTTTTGATTATATTATATTTTTGGATATTATTTATGCAAGAAATTAGGTATTCTGTCATTGCCATTGACGAATCAAGTTGTCTTTTATAATATGAGTTCATCAACAATTTATGATACTAAACCTATATGCAGCCGTTGGGGCGAATCTGTTGATGATTTTAGTGAAGATGAAGAAAATATTGTTCCGACAACGGGAGATGATGAGGTGCAGTTACTCGATGGTGACGATGTTGAAGCTGTAGTGGAAAATGTATCTAAGGGTAATTGTGTAACTGTTGAAGATGATGTTTGGGAAATGGTTGTTGCTCGACTCGGTTTAAGAAACAAGGTACCTCCAGCTTGGGGTTATGTTAATCCAGATCCCCAACAAGTTGAACCCCCATATTCACCTTATGTTCCTCCATCTCGCATGTTTGAGGTTGATTATGTTGCAATGCGAGATCCGGAACATCAAGTGCACGTATTCGGTTCTCCATCTTCTACGAGCTTTGGTGAATTGGTATTGAAGGGTCAATTCGAAACAAAAGAAGCTGGGCAACTTACAGTAAAGGAGTATTGTATTCGCAAGCATACATCATTCTGTGTTGCTGAGTCTAATACACAAACCTACTGTGTACGGTGTATTAATTGGAGAAACAAATGTCCTTGGTGGGTATGAATTTCATACAAGAAACATAGTCAAATGTGGGAGGTTTCATGGTTTATTGAACAACACACTTGTTCCAATGTGGTTTTATCACAAGACCACATTAATTTGGATTCTGATCTTATATGTGCTTACACCAGATCCTTGGTTGAACAAGATCCGCGAATTTCGATTGCAGTTTTGGTCGCATCCATCCGAACTCAATTTGGATATATTCCATCTTATTATAAGGCATGGATGGCAAAACAAAAGGCGATGACACGATTATTATAAGGGTTTCAATTTTCTGTCGAAGCTAAGGTCCAAGGTGAGCAACTAATGTTCACCATAAACCTTTTCCATAGATGGTGTGATTGTGGTACATTCCAAGATTTTAGATACCCTTACTCTCATGCACACGCCGCATGTATGCATTATCGTTATGATCCTTATAGGTTTGCGGATCAGTGTTATAAATTGGAGACCATGGCAAATAGACAAAATTCCGTTCAACGCGATCCCAAACCAAGATTATTGGCCTCAAGATCTAATCTATGAAGAATGGTTACCAAATCCAGAGCTTCGTAGAAAGTTGAAGGGTCGACCGACATCCACAGGTATCCATACCAATATGGATGACGCGAATCAGAGAGAGGAGGGATTTATAGTTAAACACTGTAATATTTGTTGGGGGCATGTCATACGAGAAACAAGTGTCCGAATAAATTTAATCTTTCAAATTATCATGCCTAACTTTGTCATGTAATTTTTTAATGTTAGCATGAATTTTTCGGATGTTAGTACACAATATTTCGAACATTAAAAATATTACAAGTATCTTACAAACATTAAAAATATTTCTTACAAAAAATACTACAAGTGACGTACAAATATTAAAAATATTACAAGTGCCATATAAACATTAAAAATATTAATTGCCACATTAATTTTCTTAATTTAATACTTAATATCTCCGTCGTGGTAATTCTTGCGTATGGAAGGATGATGTCTGATCATAACGTCTTGGTGGTCGATAAGCTCTACGTGGCTCCTCCATATTCGGCTCATCGTTGTCAAACAATTCATCATTCACCATTTGCATTGTCGATGGTGTGACATATATATTTTCTGGATTGTATACAGGTGTATTTGGATACTGAAATTGAGGAATGTATCCTCCATCATCATTATAACCTGACTTAGAAGATGAGCTTCCGTGTACTGATTCAGATTGGGATCGAACGGGAGGCTAAGATGGCATTTGATTAAACTGCACGTGCCTTGAACAATGAGGATTTTCAAACCATACATTTGCTTCTTCAAGACATACTATAAAAGGTTTTCCGTTTACTGAAAACCAAGAATAGTACTCTGTATTAAATTCAAAATCATTTACTTCAATTGGACTCAAATTAAGAGGCTATCGCGTCCATCTCTCCTCCCATTGTTCAATAAATTCAGCTTGTTTCACAATCTAATTTTCATTGAATCGACCTCTACGAAGAGTATGAATCCGTTGAGGTAGAGATTCAAGAATATATTGATCAAAGTTAAATTGTCTCAATACTCGATCAGCACAATGAAATTCGACGATGGAAAAATGAATCAAAGGCACGATTGCTCCCCAAAATGAGGAACATTGCTTAACGCTTTCAGGTATACAAGCCATGATTGTTTCGTTATTATATGGATGCTAAATAAACTGGAAAAAAATTATTAATTTATTATAAAATAAAATTAAAAATTTTGGAATAAAAATCGTGTACCTAATTTTTTTCCTATTGTTTGGATTTCGAGTCTTGTTTCTCTAACAGTATTGTGAATCATACCCGTATTTCTCAATTTATGCCTCCATCTGTAAATATATTAGACTTATATTTCTAAGTAATCAATAACATTGTATAATATTCAAATATAAAAACAATGATACCTTCCAGCAAGCATAAACTCCATTGCCATCGGTACATCAAAAATGAGCATTAGATAAGGTAGTCTATACCATGCTCAAGACTGCAATAATATTTGACATCCACCTATATCTGAATTTTTCTTATTGTCGTTCATAATTGAGACCTTGCATATTTCATGATACAAAAAACCCAGTATTGTAGATCCCCAACTATATGTAGCAATATTGTCAAAACCCGCCAAGAATGGTAGATATTCAGTGTGACCCATATTTCCCGAGGTGTCTGCCATCAATATCCCACCAATGAGTTATAATATATAGGCTCGGGTGGAAAACTTAAGTTCTTGTTGTCCATAATCATCTATTACAATAAATTCACGCTGCAACCATGCTATTCTTAGACGAAGACCGTCCACACATGATTCCGGAGGAATTTTACCAAGATATTGCATACAAAGTTCATATGCATTATACTTGTTCTCTGCAACCAACGATTTTCCGTTGATTTAGACACCCAATTGTATCGCAACATCTTCTAGAGTTATTGTACATTCGCCGAATAGAAAATCAAAGGTGTGAGTCTCCGGTCTCCATCGTTCAATCAACCCAGTAATCAATCCAGGAATAATCTTAAATCCACGGAGAAATGAAGCATAATAAAACCCGACGTGCTGCAAGTAAGGAATTATTTGTTCTGAAGGTTCCTTTATCTTCATTCCTATACGACGAATAGTATGTTCCACACCCTGTAATAATTAATTATTCAATTATAAATAAAATTGAGTGCATTTTAATAATAAATAAATTTAACTATTTTTTTACATTACTTGTTCTTTAGTTAGATGAGACGAAATGTGCTCATGGTCACGATACAATAAAACATTTGTAGATGCCATTTTCTATTCGAAAATTTATACAACTAAAGATTAGTTAACAAATAGTTCATAAACAATAACAAATTAAAACAATAATAAAATATTTATATAAATAATAAAACATAATCTATGCATAAACAACAACCAGAAATATAATGTAATCAGAAAAATCAATAACATAATCTACAAAACTTAATTTTCTATTCTAATAAAATATAACTTACAAAATAATTTATAAAAAAATTAATAGTAGAAAAATCAATAAAAGAAATGAATCAAAAATTTTATTTATAAAATTGATAAAATAAACTTACTCTTTGAATCAAATAAAAAAATCAACAACGATCTGTCAATTTTACAAAAATCTCTCAAATTTCACACTTATACTCTCAAGCTTCTCGGATTAAAGCATATGTAGAGAAACAACTACACTATATGCAGAGAAATAACACTACTATATAACTACAAATATTGAATATATAGAAAAAAATAAAGACCACCTCGCCACCTTTTGGTGGCATGGTCCTATTCCTTTAACCAGTTCTTCATCCTAAAGTTAGTCTCTCTCTACATGGATATTCAATAAAAAAAATTAAAGACCACCAGTAACTTTTTTTTGCATACATTGACCAGTGTGTATTCCCAAAATTCATAAACATTCAATAAAGAAAATTAAAGACCAGCAGTAGCTTTTTGCATGCATTAACAGGTGTGCATTCGTAAAGATTAATGAATATTCAATAATAAAAAATTAAGACCACCGACAGTGACTTCTTTGCATGCATTGATGGTGTCAGTGTCATGCATTCCAATCTCTTTGCATGGTTTTGTTAATTTCCAAAGCTGCGTGTGACCTCGCCAGGTCTAGGTGGCGTGGTACTGTAGCCACTATCTAAGCCGCGGCTTAACCGGCTGAAAAGAGAATAAAGTGAACCTCGCCACCTCTTGGCGGCGTGGTTCTTGGTTTACTGTTCAATTTGGCCTATTTCGCCAATATTTTTTCTAACTTACCTATATCCCGAATATTAAATTAAAAAGTTCATATTCTCCCAAATTCGCCTTTTATAATGCTAGTAAAGTATGTAGTATTTGGTTTCGACTTTAAATAATAATTTTATAAAAATATCTAAAGACGAGTATGGGAGAATCTAACTTTAAATCATTCTAGATGTTACAATAGGGGTATTTTAAGAAAAATACTATTCACAATCGAATTCAGTTGAATCTGACTTTATATGTACTCTAACAAATGCCATAAATTAAAAAATAAAATCGTTTGTGTCATATGTTATTTTTTTCTTCTATAATATTTAAATCAAAATTCCTAAAAAATATAATGATACGATATAATCTAAAAAATAAAAATTTATAATAATTATAATAGTATTTTTATGTTCATAATTATAATAAAATATTACGTTGGAAAATACAATAATAATTATAGTTTAAATTTTTAATCAAATTCCTTTAATATAACATTGGATTTTTTATTATTTTTTATTTTTTATATTTAATATTAAAATTTTAAATTATAAAGTTTAAATTTGAAAATTATAATATAATTTTAATTTTTTAAATTTTAATAATAAACATTAACTATAAATCTTAAATTTAATTGTATAATATAAGACATAGAAAACAAAATCAAAAGGAGAAATAGTTTTAATTCATATAAAAATACGGGTGTAAATCGTCTCCTTTTTTGTTATGCTTACTTTGGTACTTCCACTTTAAGATTTAAGGTTTAAAATTCAAGATTAAGGTTTAAAGAATTAGGGGTAAAATATATTTTTAAGGTGTAGAATTTAGGATTTAGAATATAAAAATTAGGATTATGATTTAAAATCTAATTTTTAATACTTTTATGGAGTAAAAATCTCCTAGCCCTAATCATGTATTCTTCCATACTGTACTTTAATTTTTTAAATTAAATTCTAGACCATAACCTTAATTTTTATATCCTAAATATTAAACTCTATACTCTAAAAAGTACACCATTATCACAACCGGGGTTTCGGGACTCGGTGTCGTATTAACTCGAAGTTATGGCCCTCGCGTTTGTGCTTTGAGGGTCTTGATGGGCTTAGAGTTAGCTTGGGTTTGGTTGAGCTAGAGTGGAGGGCACCTTGGGGAATTTTGGTAATTTGATAAATGGGGAAACTAGAGGGGAATTTAGCTTTTTTTTTTTTTTTTGCATATTGCAGAAAAGGTGATATCATCCCACTTTATTTCTTTCAACCTCCTCTTTCTTCATCATTTCTCTTTCAATTTACCATTACCAAAGGTTGAATCTTAGGCTTTAAAGAGTGGAACCACATTTTGTTGTTTAGTTTTAAATGGGGGAAGATAAGATTTTAAAGGGGCTTTGTGGTGAAAATGAGAATGGGGTTTTGGGGAGAGTTTAGGGTGATTAAAGGTTTTTTTTAGGTTTCTTAATCATCCAAATAGTGCAGTAACCTCTTGATATTTTTTCTTGTAGTTGAATAGTAAGGAGAGCCATCAAGAAGCTTGGGAAAGAAAAAGTCTTAAGGTTTTTGGTTGAGGGTTTTATCAGCTCGTTTTGGAGATTGTTACATTTTCAAATCTTATGTTTTTCTTGTGCATCATCTTTATATACATGTTTGATTGGTATGTGTTGAATTATGTTAGAAGTTTAGAGCTTGAATGCATCAATAGTGGATGTTACTTTGGGTTAAAATTGATTAGAAACTCACTTAAATAACCTCAATAACTTGTAGGAACATTTCTAGATGGATAAGATTCCATTTGGGGTTGAGAAAAAGGGAATTTTGAGCTCTAGACTATATTTTTTGGGCTTCGGTACCAATAAAAAGCTTCATTATCGGTACACTCCTTTAGTAAGATGGGCCACTCCTCTCAAGAGTATCGGTAGGGCCATGGGGCGTACCGATACGAGGTCGATATTTCAAATTCCAGTAACCATTTTTGGAATCGGTATGCCAAGGGGTATATTGTACAGGCTTGGGGACCGATACTTAATATATGAGTATCGATATTGAGTATCAGTACACTGGGTAAGTGTATCAATACGCCATGTTGTGTGAATTATATCGGATACAAAATGGGTATCGATAAGCAGGTGAGGATCGATACGCCTAAAAAGGGTATCGGTACGATAGAGGTCCATACCGATACTGATAAAGCAATCTGCTCAAGTTCTTAAGGTTTAAGTTTGGGGGTTCAATAATTTATGCTATGAGTTCCTATGGCTTAATTGAGCTATAAAATGAATATTAAAACTTGGAACCGGTGTCTTTGATGATGATATGGTGACTTATGCCTTGTATACTTGGTTTTTGGATTGGTTGTTGTATAGAGTGGTATAGGGATCCTTGGTGAATTATATTTTTTGGCTTGAGTTTTTTTTGTGGGATCTGGATACCCAGTGAGAGTGTTACAACATAATGAAGGTCATTCGATGCGATATTCAGGATGATGTATTGAAGGTCATCCGATGTGAGATTCTGGGTGATGACTTTGCTCGATGTGAGATTCTGAGCCCCACTCGATGTGAGATTCCGAGTGAAGACTTGATGCGAGATTCTGAGTATATTAGCTCGATGAGAGATTTCGAGCAGCCCGATGTGAGATTTTAAGTCGGGTTAATCTCTTAGTGTAAGGTTGACATTGAGACTCACTTCTGAATTGGTTACTTTATTCTTTGGTTGTGTTTGCTATATCATGTGTTTAGGCGATTATGGTAACATCAATGCTCCATACCATGTCATCATATTCTCATCTAACATGTGCATAGTTATGATTCACTTAAAGCATAGTCGATAAATTATGTTCCCACTGAACTTTAGTAGCTCAGCGTTTCGGAATGTATATCCATGTGTAGGTAAGTAGACGTTCAAAAGTCCAGACTTGGCAGAGCACCATCATCACGGGACTTTAGCATTGACCGGTTGGTAGAGTACAATTATTAGATTAGTGAGCTATGTATTCGTAGAATCCTTGTTGTAATTTGTAACTCTATTTTATTTAAATTTTCAAGTTCAAATGCTTTATCATTTTGTATTGGAGCTCCTGATTATTTTAGATTTACTAAAATGCTTTTGTTATCAAATGCTTTTGAGGTATGTTTTGGACTTGACATAAAAAGTAAAATTTTTATGGGAATGTGTTTGGCTTTTTGCCCAAATATGACACCCAGGTTTGAGGTGTTACATTTAATGGTATTAGAGACAAAGTTTAGTCGGTTTTAGGATATCCTTGGGGAAGAGGCGGGTGTGTTAACAAGTTAGCGAATACTTGTCCATGAGTCTAAGTCGTACTTGAAAAGCTCAATTTTAATGGTGTAATCATTTTTGTTTGACTGTGAAGAAGTGAATCATGCCTAGGAGAGCGAGAGACATTGAGGAAAGCTTGGGTTTCCATGAAGGGAGTTTTGATGAAGATAGTATGCTCGAGATTGATAGTTCTGAGGAAGGGGTTAGGCAATGGACAAATTACTTCACTCACCTGCACCATGCCTTGGATTAGATAGTAAGGTCTATTCTGAGGCATGCACCTACCCCACGTGAGGCACCAATCGAGAAGGTTCATAGGCAAGGTGATACGAATTTCTTGAGTTCTGGACAAGACAATCCGGTGAAGGCGAATCAGTGGCTTCGTGACACCCGATGGATCATGAGGCAGATGATGTTGAGATCTAAGGACAAGTTGTCTTGTGTCCTGTCTCTGCTCATGAAGAACGCTAGATAATGGTGGAAACCGTTGATATGGAATGGTACCCCGATCAACCTAAATGGGATGACTTCTTGGATTAGTTTGAGAAGAAGTATATGGGTGAGGCTCACATCGACCGGTTGAGGGATCAGTTCACCCACCTTGTACAAGATCATTGTATAGTCTTTGAGTATGAGAAAGAGTTTCTAAAGTTGAGTAAGTTTGCACCTGAGTTGATAGATACCAAGAAGATGAGATGTAAGAGGTTTATGAGAGGTTTGAGCAAGGAGATCCAAACCTATCTAACAGTTGCCCTACTACAAATATTTTTTGAGTTAACGGCTAGTGCTAAAGCCTTGGAGCAGGTGCAAGTTTTGATGTATGATTCTTCGGGAGGTCAAGGAAACACCAATGGGAGGAATTAGTCCTCTAACAGTTCACAGTCCCAGTCTAAGAGGGCCAGAAACCGTTGAAGCCAAGGAAGGGGAATATCGAATCAGATTTCAAAGTCAGACAGTAGGTCAGAGTCTGTTGGTCGTAGAAGACCTTCATCATCGTCTATAATGAGTCTTCAGAGTTCTCAGAGAAGTGCAGGTGCACCAGTTTGTAACCAATGTGTGTGTAGGCATGGTGATGAGTGTTGGGGAACAAACCGGACTTGTTTTGAGTGTGGATCTTTTTATCATCTTGTGAAGGATTGTCCTAGTGCTACCACTACTATACCAGTTTAAACTCAAAGGACCTCTATCATACTCGTATTTTTTTCGGGTATTAATACATATAATAAAGTCATAATAAATAGTTGATAAAAATAATTAGTTTAGAAAATAAATCCCACATTGATGAGAACGTACATTACATACGATCATACATTTTAGTGTAGGGACAAATCCCACATTAGTAGGAAATGTTCATTACATATAAGCACACATTTTAGTATAAGAAATGAATCCCACATTGGTAGGAATCCTCACGTTCCCCTCCCCAAATACCTATAAAAGAGAGGGAGGTCTACTTAGAAAAAGAAGAAGAAGGAATGGTGAGAGCCTTGAAGCAAATCAAAGGGGATTATGCTTGTCTCTACAATATCAACCTTTGGTAAGTCATCAAAATTTTTCCTTAATATGTTTATTTAGTTTCTTTAGGCGTTAGAATTAGTAATTAGAATATTTTTTGCATTAGAATTTGTGGTTAGATTGTTTAGTCGTTTAACACTTGTAATTGAGCTTTTAGTTTAATAAAATTCAATTTGGTCATTTTATGTCTTATTTTATTCTTTGTTTATTTATTTAGATTATATGTATGTTTTAATTGAATGTTATTTGTTTTAAAATCATATAGTATGCATGTTAGGATGACTTGATTCACATAGTAAATTGAATTAGAGCCTTTTTAGGACTAATCACTCTAATTAATAAATTAATCTAATAGGGAAAAATGTAGTAATTGAATGGCGTATTTAATAATATACCTCAGATACACTAATTTGGTCGGTTTCTTATCATACTGAGACGTTGACTAAGGGTGTACTTTGGTATCACATTCGATGTGTCATTCTTATTTAGAAAATTAAAAATAATATAAGGTTAGTATAAAATTAATTAGGTAAACAACTAAAAAACAAGTAGTAATGGTATTAATTTCTCTAAGTGTCTAGATAGTAGTGCCCAATTGTTTGGTGTTACCATAATACCGTTGGAAAATTAATAATATAATAGGGCCTTAATTATTTAATTAATTGAGTCTAATAGGATAAAACTTAAAATTGACCGGATAATAACCCGTCATGCATTTAAACTTTCTGGAGCAGAAATTATATTTCTTCAAAATACAAGTTAAGGTTTTCTAACGTAACTAGACATCTTATTTAAGCTCGTATTTATAAGAAATGTACTTTCTTATCCAAAAGTATAACCTTATTCGAACGATATTCATTTGAAACTGATAGATTAAATTGAGATTAATATTCAAAATGCCACGTGTAATCAATAAGGTATCGATTTTGGGCACTCATAAAGATCGTCCTTCTACGTAACCAACTCCTGAACCTAAATATTTTAAAAAGAATATTTGGTTTATTTTATGGTGTTCGGCCTACCAAAATGTTTAGTGACGATTCTAAATTGTTTTTAAAATTAAAAAGACTCGTTTTAATTAAAAACATTAATTTTTAAATTAACAACTAAAAAGGGTAAGAAACTCAATTTTTAAAATTCAATCACCATGTTATTTTTACCCTCGATTTTAAAATGGTCGCGACAGCTTGACGACTCTACTGGGGAGTTTGTGAGTTAAGCCTTAATAATTAATAACACGTGGTATTTTGGCATTCTGAGAGATAATATAATTTTCTTCAAAAGATTGTCAAATGAATTTTCAGACGAATGAGGGTAGTCTTTCTTTGTGTGATATATTTGTCATTCATGCATAAGCTCTCGACTGAGCTTTTACCCTAAAGTGGGAGTTAGACATAATCTGACGTAATGCTCTCTAGCTCTGAGTTTGGATTTATGTCTACTTTCGGTATACTAATCTTACGCGTCGTGGGACCTACGCCTCTGTTGTAAGGGAACTCTACTACCGAATCAGTTCCTTATTGTCTCAGTAAACAATAACGATAGTTCGGGAACCTAGAGTCTAGATCAAAACCTGCATATGTAGATTAGAATCTTACCCCTATTAGAGCTAGACAATGACCATAAGATAAGGCAATATGTTGCCGAAATGCCGCCAAAATAGGAATTTTCTCTTGTTATTTATTGCTCGATATATATTTTTCTCTTATTTTTTATGCAATATGAATTGTTCTCTGGTTATTTTTTCAGATTAAAACGTTTTTATGTTAATTCACCATACTGACACTTTTTTATGTGGTGTGTGTGTGAGTTTTGCATCATATAGCATGCATTAGAGGTTTCGATTCGAGAGTTATTTAAATTGGTAGTGGTCATAAACTGAAGGGTTTGATAGACAAGTGGAAGACAATATGCCAAGATGGACCATATTCGAGAAGACTCTGAGTTAATGTTCGGGAAGACCAAGTATCAATAATACAAGGGTATTTCAGAGGACTTCAAACATAATAAATATATTCCAAAATTAAGGGTAATTTGGAAATTCTTGGATGATGAATATGAAGAGTCACTTTCGATAAATTTTCTTAGTTGTTTTCGAGAAAATGGTTACAACACCAACAATAGAAAATATGAGGCTTTGCTACATTGTTCCAATGGGTAAAAAAAATGGATTTATATTGGGTTCAACATTTGTTCAAGCTTCAAGTCGGGTTCAGTGGCAAGTGTAGGGATAAATGAGAAGTGATAGTTAAAAGACGGAGAAAACAGATATATGGTGGATAAATTAGGGGAATCCTAGGGCTATTGTTGATAAATAAATACTCGAAGAGGAAAAGGGAATTGGAAGCCTAGGATCGATGTTCAACTTTCATGAATGACGGGAATTATCGAATGATAAAATCAAGTTAGTATAAAAATAAAATTAATTAGGTAAACAAGTAGAAAACAAGTAGTAATGTTATTAATTTCTCTAAGCTTCTAGATGGTAGTGACCAATTGTTTGGGTGTTACCATAATATTGTTGGGAAATTAATAATATAATAGAGCCTTAATTATTGAATTAATGGAGCAAAAATTATATTTCTTCAAAATACAAGGTTTCTAAACGTAATTGGATATCTTATTCAAGCTCGTATTTATAAGAAATGTACTTTATTATCCAAAAGGATACTCTCATTCGAACGACATTCATTTGACAATGACGAATTAAATTGATATTATTATTTGAAATGCTAAAATGCCATGTGTAATTAATAAGGTATCGATTTTGGGCGTTCGTAATGGTCGTCCTTACGCGTAACCGACGTGGCCGGTAGATACTCAAATATTTTATAAAAATATCTGGTTTGTTTTATGGTTTCCAGCCTACCAAAGTGGCCGGTAGAGACTCTAATTTTTTAAAAAAATTAAAAACACTTGTTTTAATTAAAAACTCTAATTTTCAAATTAATAATTAAAAGGATAAAAACCTCGATTTTAAAATTCAATCGCCAGACTTTTTTACACCATGATTTTAAAAATGGTTGCGACAACCTCATATCTGGCTTAGGGGGGTCGAGGCTTCTCTAAAGTAGGTGTGAGTTATATCATCGACCATTAGAGTAGGGGCACGTTTCAGTCTTCTGCTAGGTACCGACGAGATAGTATGCAGTTAGATCTTAGGAGGAGTACTAGCCCAACGATGTTATATCAGGTACTTTATCTTTGTTCTCTATACCTATAGTAGCATTAGTGGAATCTGGGTCTATGTATTCCTATATCCGTAGTGGAATATTCAAATAATGGGGTTTTTCACTTAAGGATCTAGAGATAAGGGTTTGAGTGATAAGTCTATTGGTTTTAGATGTGATGGTGAATAAGGTGTATCAGAGGTGTCTGATCGAGGTTCAAGGTTCGATCTTCCCAACAGACCTTATGGTCTTGCCCTTTCAAGAGTTTGACGCAATCCTAGGCATGGATTGGATTTTTTAGCACGATGCTAGCTTGGGCTGTAAGAATAAGAGTTTGAAGCTAAGAGTTGCCGATGGATTTAATTTAGTGGTGAGAGGAGAAAGGAATCCTTGTATTTCTAATGTTGTTTCAGCTTTGGTAGCACAAAAGTTGATGCAACAAGGTTGTGAGGCTTTTCTAACTCATGTGGTTGATGCGAGAGTTGGGGTTCCAGTTTTGGAGAGTCATCGAACAATGTGTGAGTTTGTCGATATGTTTCTTAAGGATTTATCGGGTTTACCACCAGATCGAGAGCTTGAGTTTTGTATCGAGGTGTTGGCAGGTATGACATCGGTGTCCATAACCCTTTATCGTATGGCACTAACCGAGATAAGGGAGTTAAAGATTTAGATCCAAGATTTGTTGAAAAAAAGGTTTATCTGACTGATTGTTTTACTTTGGAGTGCTTCAGTTATGTTTGTGAAAAAGAAAGATTGGTCATTGAGGACGTGCATTGATTATCGGCAACTTAACAAGGTAACGATAAAGAATTGCTACCTTCTTCCTAGGATAGAAGATCTATTTGATCAATTACGAGGTGCCCGATTGTTTTCAAAGATAGACTTGAGGTCCGGTTACTACTAGTTAAAGGTGGTTGAGGAGGATGTTTAGAAAACCGTTTTTAGAACGCGATATGAACACTATGAATTCAGCTAGGTCAAAAATCTAGTCTCGTGACACTAAAATTTGAACCTAGACCCGGACCCATTTATTAAAGAACCTATCTTTGGTTTTAAAATATATATAAATATATAATAGTATGTTTTATATTTCACATTATTCTTTAATGTAATTTTTATTTATTTATGACAAAAAGACTTTTTGAAGGAATACATATTTGTCCTACTATTAATGAAGATTGTGATGATGATACGGAAATGTTAAATATTATTGACATGTTATATAAGAAAATTATTATATTACATAACCTTAATATTAATATTTAAATTTCACAAATATTATTTTTATAAAATAAATTTTTCTCTTTGGTTGATTGTTTCTTGTTTGTTTTAGGATGTTTATGATTTAAGTAGTGATGAAGACTAGCACTCTAAGATGTAGAAGTACGGTACTCGGTTCGCGACAATTGAATATTTTATAATCTACATTTCTTAATATTTGTGTTTTTCAAAAGATGTTTGTGTAATTATTTATCTTTTTTTTAAGATTTTAGTTTGTTGTTTTTATTCTGATACTAGTTAATTGAAATTAATCTTTCCTTCATTAGAATTGTGATGTGAAATTAATTAATGACATTTTTATTACGTTAAAATATAGGTCGAATGGTCATATTTTAATAAATTCGTTTTAGACTCGGATTCATAAGATCTATTGGATTTGGATCTGAGTCTCAATTTTTTAGATCCACGGATCTGGAACGAATCTAAATCCATAATATAAAAATAGATCTAGATCTGAATTTAGCTAGATACGATCTATTACCATCCCTAGCCTCTGCTCATAAGAAATTGGATATTAGACTATTTAATATACGATACATTGAAGGCATACAAAAAAATAATGATAAGAAATACACAAACAGCTCAAATATTACTTCAATCTTGAAAAACTACTTAACGAATGGCTAGTAACTGTCTTAACGGCCTCCATAATGAATAATTACTTTAATCTTGAAAAATTAATGGCCAGTAAATGTCTAAATTTCATGATCATTTCTCCATTGAAAATTATCGTAGGAAATTTTAAATTTATCAAAATAAATAAAAATAATAAAATAAAATAAAATAGAAAATATATTTTAAAAATTTTAAAGATTCTTAAAATAGTCCCTAAAATTCATAAACCCATAAGTTCGATCACTCCCGCAGACAATGAAATGAAACGTCCTTCCTATACCAATCAACCCACACGTCGTTCATCGTCTATCCTAATGTTATTCGTCATGAATCGTTTGAAGAAATCGTTCGATAATTTTGAGATTTCGCACGGTATCAATCGATTTTCAGTGAAGAATTAGTGGGAGAAATGGTCTTGAAGTTTCGGTGACATATGTGGTGGGTGACAATGTGATAATCATTGACGAAATTAACCTAAATTCAGATTTAGATTTGACGGAGATAGGGATTTTGAAATTTGGGATTATTTTTGTAAATTTTAAAAACTTAGAACTGTAAAATAAGTAATGTTATTTATTTTTAATATAATTTTAGATTTTTTTAGAGTTAACACGTGTCATTTTAACAATAGGAATTAATAAAAACGTTAAAATGAGTTACAAAATAAAACGTTAGACACCTAATTGTCCCAAAATATAGTTTAAATACCTAACTAAAAAATACAATTTAAACACTTGGTTAAACCTTTATTTTATATTAATTTTGACCATTAATTAACCACATCAGTGTCTCCTTATGTATGACATCGCTATGGCAATGTCTCTATATATGTTGTTATATCACATCATCAGTTGACCGTTAATTAATTAATGGTTTTCATTTAATAAGAATAAAAATTGCAAGAAAATAAAGTATTAGATAATTTTTTTAAAAAAAATATTAAAGTGACCAAAATGTCAAATGTTATTTTTGACTTTACGGCTCTCAAATATGTATGTATTAGACAGTCTAAAACAAATGTATAAAGATAAAGATATAGAAATAAATATAAAATGAAAATTAAGACTTAAAATTTTGAAAATAAAATTTATCTAATTTACAAGAAAAAGTGCAGTGTAATTAAAAGCAGTGAAGTAAACTTACATATACATTTTTGGCAACAAAAAAAATGTGTGTGCTAAACCTAAAACCTAATTTAATAACCTAATTTCACATAATCATTGACAAGAAGGCAGAAGAGATAATTTATCATAGTAATGTTGCATATTGAAGTGGATCAATGCAACTTATTGTATGAGATAGGACCAGACCTTGATACCGCAAACCTTGGCAGCGGACTGGGACCTGTACCTGTGCCTCCAGAGGCCGAACCTTCGGGGTGCTTCACTTTACGGCTTGAACTGTAATCCAAAGGACCGGAGCGGCGAACGTTTCGATGTTTGTATTCTGCTCCCCGTAGACTTGCATTTTCTGCAACATAAAACTGCTCTTGGCTCTGTGACGATGAGCCTTTAAAGTAACCGGAGTCATTGGTGCTGTAACTAGGAGTCGAATCTCCACGGGGTTGCCTCATTATAGGGGATGCATGGGCCAATGATATGGCAGGTGATTGGCGTGGTGAAGCACTTGAAAATGATATCGGCATCAAAGGAGAGTTCCCGTAGTACTGGCTATATACTGAACGGAGAATGGCGTAAGGAACGTAGGTCTCGAGAGAGCTTCTTGGAAGGTATGGTGAAATGTCACAGAGTTGGTCCAGAAAAATAAGCTTTGCAACAAGATGAGATCTGCACGTATAATAAAAAAAACAGTTAAATATGCACACTTTGCATTAGTATACGCATACGAACAAGATGTTCAGCTTCTCTGGTTTGTTTCAAATCCCACAAGTAATATAGCTTGTAAAGTTTAATCAAATAAAAATAAATGTGGTCGATCAATAAGTATCATTTACCTGTTAGCTTCGTTCCACGAATCTAGTACAATTCCTGCCGAAAATTTAATAAATATTTGCATTGCTGATTTTATACTAGCTTCTGCAGATACAGGCATATCAGTATCCAAACTGTCAGCATTATTGGCATGACCATTTGATAGCAACTGTCTCTGGTGTTGTTCGCGTGCCAATCTAACATGCTCGCTTCCAGCGATCACAGCACTAATGCACCTGCCAAGTTAAAACAAAATAATGAGCACAACGCACTAATTTTACAACAATCCATACTCAAGCAAAGCTTGAGCAGTAATGATAGTGTGTGCGGTTGCCTCCTCAATGACTTCATCAAAAAGTGGCAAATTTCACAAAAACAACCAGAGTTATTAAGATCATAAATGTTTCGTCCGGTTAGACATGCTAGCTACAAGGCATTCAGTTTGTAATGTAACATGAAATCCATAAGGCTATGAACTCACGGTCAACACAAAAGTTCTCTTTTTGTTTTTAAATTATAAGAAAACCATAAAGGACACCCACCTTGCCAAACAATGAATATTGTTATTGAAACCCCCTGTGTCAACATTGAAGCCAGTTGTGTTCCAGATATTTGATGTCATGAAAGTGGCAAATAAATAAGGCAACAAGCCCCAGGACCCATCATTAGCACCTCCAACTTCTTCCAAAATAGATCTAACCCACTCAGAGTCATGATCACCAGCAAGAGCAACACTGTTTGCGACCCCCCTCATTCTTCTTATTTCCCTCTTTTCGGGTATTTCTTCAGGTATATGCTTAACTACCCCAGCAAGCAGTGAATAAATTAAAGGTGCACCTTCTTCGAGCACAGCTCCAGCTGCTTCAGCTAAAAGTTTATCAAAAGACAAAGCCTGTCCCGCCTCAATACAAAAACCAATTATTGTGTCCAAATCCACAATTTGCTTCAAACAAGCCTCCCTTTCTATTCTGTCACCCGAATGCATGCCTCCAGCAACTGCTTCTAACAACTCACGATTTGACCGTAATGATGTGTCAATGCAATTCAACAGGGCAGCAGTGTGTTCTTTCATCATCCTATCTAGTCTGTCAACTCCATAACCGCCAAAAATACGGACAAATGCCTGCAGTTCTCCAAGATCAGTCACTGACTCAGCAAAATATCCACCAACTGGCCTCGTGCTTTTGAAGCATTTGTGCATAGGTGTAAACAGAATTCCAGCACCGGACATATCCTTCACAATGTTTTCTATGTACCAGTTGCAGACAATTTCAGTGGCTGATCCAGTAGGTTGCTCTGCTTGTCTGTCAAATAACTGCAGAGAAGAAACTGGTCCAGAGAAGGACTCTGAGAGTAAGACTTCTCGGATCCCTTGCGTTAGATCCATGCTAATATGCTGTTCTGCTAGATGGACTATATGCATGTGTCTGCGGATCAGTGATTCTAGAATAGATGGCCTTTGAAGATCATTATCAGTTTTCAGTACTGCAAGTAATCTCCTTCTGAAGTTCCCAAGTATGCATTCCCTCATGTACTGCACATATGATGAGAGTATTATAATTAAAAAACATGAATACCTAATAGCCTGCTTAGAATATTTGACCACAAATGACCACATCACAACAGTGGCTTAAAAATGGAAAAATATTCTAGGAAACCAACATGCCAGGCCTCCCATCTAAGTACTGCTACATAAAAGGGCATGAGGCAGATTCAGCATGACTCACCTCCCTCAAAATAAAGACATGGTTCAGAACACATATAGGTTCCATATCATTCAAGACTGAACACAAATTGGTTAGCCTCTGCATTGCAGCCTCCAACCTGGAACAAAAAAAAGTTGTTGAGAGTGTTATCTTATTGATTCAGATGAACAAAAGTTCAGGCAAGCGCCTTACATTTTTATTGAATTGTTATTCTCTGGATAACTCTCATGGCCTGGCAAAGGATAAACATCTGGTCCTTTGGGGGATTTTGTTGAAGGAATTGAAGCTCTAGATGCATTATTTAAATAAAATGCTGCTTGCTCTGGAAGAAGCTGAGAATACTTGAAAAGTTAGGTTTATAAAATGTTAATCATCTTCAACTAATTTATATTGAAAGAAATAGATAACAACCTGCATCTCCAGAGCCCCAAATCCACCTTCAGAATCAAGGATGTTAATTAGACCTTCCAATCCTCCCATGATTGATTCAATGAGAGACTCAACATATAGGACTGCGTCTCGCCCAATTTTTGTTACCTTGATAATTTTGGTAAATATAACTTCAATATTTCCTTCTAATGATACAGGGGGAAAAGAAAGAAAGAAAGAAAGAAAGAAAAAGCTAGAGACTAAGCAGTACTACTCCCAAAACAATATGAGGTAATATGTTGTAACTTGTCAGAAGGATATATACACCAATGTGTATAGTTTGTTTAATCGTATAAACAACAGCGGACAAAGACTGAAATTTGGGGGAATTTAATGCTGCTAGTTAAGTCATTACCTCCTCAGGAACAATTGGAGATGCACACTCTGGAAAACTACTAGCAACACCAAGCCATGCACAACAATGCTGTGGACGCCCCTCTGGTCCAAACATAGTGTTTCTAAAGACCTATTACAACAGGTATACAGAAGTCAGCATTTCATGCAGGGTATTTCAAAAGAAAGAACATGAAAAGAGCTCCAAAACATACTGCTGTAAGGTGCTGGTGATAGAAGTATAGCTTTTTGAGACTACCATGCTTCGATAATTGAGACTCTAGTTCATCAACACATCTGCATTAAACAGCTCCATACATTTTATCACCGAGTTTTTTTTATAGAATTATCACCGAGTATTTTTAATATATAACAAAACAAAACTGTATGAGTTTGTTTAGCACGTGTTAGAACTTAGATTGATAGGCCTTTAATTCTGAAAGAAAATACGAATAATAGTTTATGCACAGGAGATGTAGGTTTATCTTGAACTCCATCAATTTCACCATTCGTGAAAACCTTTAAATATGAATTATTGGAGATAAGATAGAATAGATATGAAACAGAATGCTGCAGCGTTATCATTTTCAACATCTTTTAACCTATGCCACACCAGCTATGCAGAAATAAAGTAATTTTTCCAGTATGCAAAACACGCATGAAAAGCTATCATATAATTCCACTTTTTCTTTAGTAAAATTGTTCTCTAGAAATGAAAATTTATTTTGTCATGTCATGAAACATGTTGATTGTGCAGCAAACATATTTGGGTGAGCGATCAAATATTCAAATATAAATTAAACCTCAAGAATCATGTGTAGCAAAAGTCAGCGAACCTGGACCAACTGTATGCTGTATTTCCCTCCGATAGTAACCCCTCCTTTCCGGTAGAGACAGTAGCTTTCTCCAAATGTCTTATGTTTATAGATGATCGAGCAGATGTAACAATCATCAATATATGCAACCAATCTTTACGGAAGTCCTGGTTAAGAACCACAAATTATTTTAGATTAGGCATACAATCACAAACAAGATATCTAGATGTGTTATGCAAATGGCAGAGTGATAAAAGCGGCATAAATAATACTAAAAGGACATATTTAATTAGAAGGATGAAAAAGTTCTCAAGCACATGTATATCAAATGAATTACATAGGCAGAGAATAAGTTCAATGTCCAAGGTTCCTTGCAATCAGAGAGGAAACTGTGTAACAGAACATATTTTGCAAACTTAATAAAAAGATGCAGTAAAACATGGAGCACAGATACACAAGTTAGAATCATAACACAAATACACATATGTGTGTGCATTATCTGTGTATGATATACAGATAACTTTTCCTTGTGACTTCATATATCATTAGCTATAACCAAAAGGCTATGCATCTAAAGAGACCATATTAGTCATTCCTGTTTTCATTTGGTATAGATTTACGGCTGTGTTTGAAAGAGAAAAGAAAATTTTATAGGTTTCTTACAGATAGGTCACACGTGATTGCAGAAATATTTTCACCCTGTGGCTTGGGTATATTTTCAAGGTGATTAACAATCTGCTGAAAGAGTGTTTTTAAGGTTGCATCAAGATCTAGAGCCACCATTCCAGGAGTTCCCAGCAAAAACCGGATTCTACCAGCACATGAAGAGAGATATGATAATGCATAACCTCGAATAGCTGCATTGAAAAATGTAAAATCTCTAAATACAGTTCAGATATTGCGAAGTTTTTCTTGCAGTAATAGATCACCATAGTGTAATATAAGTACTCAAAAGCATGTGACAAACATTTATAGCAGTGACACAAACAGTGTTAGTTATATGTGTAACTGCATCATTAGCATGGCATCAGTGCCTACAGATACTAGCTTAACAGATTTTATCCCAGTAACAGGGAGTAGATCTGCTTTGGCCTAGATTTTTGCTTTTAGTGAAAGTTAACCCTCCTTGATGGATTTATGATGCCATAGGGTAGTATGTATCCATGTTCAAACTTTTTGAGGTAACATTTGCATTCTCTCCTTAGAAGATGCATTTACCAGACTTCTGCCTTTGACACAAGAAATTGCCAGCGTCTTGACAGTTACACATTAACATCGACCCAAACTCAGAGATCTATTCATATTTGTCTATCTGTAAAATTCATCTTCTAGATGAAAAGTAAACTTTATTTAATTTCCTTCATTATACCTGCAATGTACTTGCGTACTAGACAGCATAGATGGTCCATTCCATCCAATAAGAACCCAATAGTTGGATCATTTGGATCCTGCAACAAAATAATTTCTGACCAAATTATGCTCCGGATTATGCTATCTTAATCACAAAGATTGATTTAGCAATACATGGTGCAATTTGTTCATTCATTCAAACGATGCAGGAAAAATCAATAAAAGACCACCAACATCAAATATTAAAACAAGTAGAACCAAGGACAAGAAAAATATAGACATAAAATGCCAAAATATCTTCAAGGAAAAGGTTTATTAATATAAGGACCAAACATAGGACTTACTATGTCAACTGGAACCATCCGAGCACCTTTTGATTTTGATGATGCAATTCCTACATGTTGAAAATACCAGATAACCTCACATTGAGCCAAAGCCAAGGCAGAAAAAACCATCTGTGAGGAAGCAGAAAATTATTAGACAACATCAAGAAAACGAATAATTCTCTCTTTGTAAGTTATTGGATTAAATTTCTTAGTTTGAAGCCAACAAATATAAGATGGTTGTGAGAGTAAGGTGTTAGATATTATCTTCATTCTTCATTAGGTAAATAAATTACAAGTACCAATATAAGTTGCAAGGCATGTTTCCCCACAGATGAAACACTTTGGATAATGGTTGTTAACAGCGTTATCATCCTAACCAGTAAAAAAAAATAAGGTACAAGAACCATTGCTTTCAACTCCACAGCTTACTAGCTTAGTTGAAAGGATAACAATTTAAGCATGTGCAAATGAAGAATGTTTTAGAAGGAAAGAAGCAAAGAAGAAAACTTTATGTAGGAAGGAGTTGGTAAAAGTCTGTTACCAATCATACCTGAATGTTTGGAGCCAATAAACTAGGTTGATCAGTGAAAAAGAGAACCATCCTGCCAATTTCTTGCTTTAGTAGTATTCTCCTCTCATGGCGTATTGCATCACATGATATTAATGCTTGCTCATGTACTTCACTGAAACCATAAACCAGTTAACGATTTAATATTAAAGCTGAAGATGACATCTAGACCAGAAAACACGGGAAACAACAGCTTTAAAAAGTTATAGAAATCTTGTAAAATATTTTGTTGAATGCATAAAGAAAAGAAGTGTCAGATGGTTTCCATGTCTCGAAATTCTTAGAATTGCTTTGTTCTATGGATTAACACAATTCACTGCATATAGTGAACATATATAGTCAAGTCTTCTATACTTCCCTGTTTTCCTTTGACATACACCTTTGTATTGCCACCCCCTGTTTATGTTTCCTCCCTTCTTCCACTGCCACTGTATATTAACTTTATGTGAACTTGCAATGTGATTTTAAACATGGCATTACCATGAAATTTATTTTCGTTTTCCCTAAGAACTTGATCTTTAACCAAGTACACATTTATATTCCTAAGAACTTGACTTCTTTGTTCCTCTCACATCCAGAAGAAGGGTTATCATAATGGTAAATAGCAAGACCAATTTAGTAGTAGTTGCATCTAAATTCATAATTATCTGAAATATATACAGAAGGAATTAGAAGTTTCCAACTAAACAAATATAGCCACAAATTATGGTGTCGCAGGGTATAAAGGAAAACCATTAGAATGATAAATTCTCTCATCGGCTATATCTAGTCACAGCTCATTAAAATAAAATGAGAACATAGTTCATATCCTGGCATTAATCATACCCAATCATTTTCTCGACTTGTTTGGCCACACTATATTCCAAATCCGCTTCTTTTTGTTTGGTCCTACCCGATTTTGCCATCTTCTTTGACTCCAGTATCCGAGGCAAAACATATAACTGATAATCCTCATGCAATAGTACATACTGCATGCCCAATATTACAGGAGTTAGCCATTAAAAATGAGAAAACTAGTTTCCACATCAGAAATTAAAACTAACCTCATCCCTGAATAATGTAAGCACTAAATTTTCCTTCAGTACAACCTGAAAACCATTAGGAAAAATAAGCAAACAGGACAGAAGAAACAATAATGAAGTAAAAATAAGTGCTTAGAAAAAAAAGGGGGGAAGACAAACAATAAGAACCAATCACTTTCGAGCACAATAATCCAACCCAAAAGGAATGCAGCTGGTTTACCAAGATTTCAACAACTCTAAATCCAGCCTTCTCAGATGAATGATAGCCGTAATCATTTGGTCATATATACCCAAAAAAAGTTTATTCAACTAATAATTACTTAAAGAACGCAGCCAAAATACATATGGTATAGGTGTCCAGAGAAACCCACGTGGCTATTCTACTTGTAACTTGTGTTAAGGAAATATACTATTGTTATTTGGTTTAGTAAAGAAAGGTAAAGAAAAGCCAATGATTAAAATGGTTGAGGAGCCCTTTCGTGGGAAGTAGTTTAGTTTATTTCAAAGAACACATTGTTGATCCAGTATGTAAATACAAGGCAATTTTTGTCCATTTCCATGCATACCAATCTATAGTGCAAAATTATTAAAGCCAAGAATTATCAAGGAGTTACCAGAGCAATATCAATGCTAGTGACACGAAGAAGTTCATCAGGACAAACTAGATATCCAAGTAATACCCACTCCCTGTAAGCAGTAACATTTGCCAGATCTTGGGCTCTCTGTAGTATGGAAAATGATGTCAGAAATGCAATCGCAGAAAACAGTGTATTTGATAGGGAAAAAAGATTAAATTTGCTAAAAAGACTAGAGCAGAAATGATTTGGAGAGTACAAACATCTTATAGTATCAAAAAGTCTTTCCAAGTAACAGTATTTACCATTGGATGAGCAGAATTCGTAAGAATATCTGGATATCGAGGATGATATGGACTTAAAAATCCTTCATTTCGCAGCTTCCTCGTGTCTGTGGATAGGAAAATAATAGGACCGACAGCCTCTAGAACCTGGAAATACAGAACAAAAATTCAATGCAACTATCTCCAACATTAACATATTTAACTCTTGGAATTAAAGCTATTGAAAGCTAAGGTTCTGGAACAATCATTCAACTTATAAACAAATAAGAACAACAACCAGTGGCAGATGTAGGTTGCATTCACCCTGAAAATCTAAATTTCCTTTACTGGTTATCCATTTTACATAATGTGCCCACCCTACAAATCTGAATTTCTTTAATTGGTTATCTATTTTACAGAACTTGTCCACCCTAAAATTTTATTTGTACCCATTTACGTACAAAAAAGTTTATGTTGTTAATACATGATATAAGTGTGCCCACCCTCAAAAAAAAATTGCATCCACCATTGACAACCATTGGACCACATAAAACTAGACAAAACTCAAAAGCATTCTACTGAACGTTTATATATGTAGTAGAAGTTTATAAAAGGCTGACCGCGGACACTATATTAGAAATTTGTCCCCAATTACACAACGAAACACAAGATCAGGCAGGGTTAATATTTTTATTTCTTTTTTTTTTTCCTTTGAAGGGCCGTTAACAAACATTTATATCAAATATAATCCATGCTAGATACAGATGGAAAACTAATCTTAAAAGGGGAAATGGTCTTTTCTTCCAGAATTTTCATAAGATCGACTTTCAGCATTTCCAAAAGACCAAGTGTAGCAACCATACGAAAGAATAGGTAGGAGCTTCATAAGAGGCAAATCAATGTAGATAGCAAAATTGTGAGAAAGGGGCCATGGTGGCCGTAGATGCAACGAATGATGGTGGTTTGTGTGTGATCGGTGGTTAGGGATTTGTTGTTTGAAGAAGATGAACAAAGATATTTTCCAGAGAGAGCAATGTATTTCTCTGTATTTCCTCTGTTATTCTTCAGTCACAAATGCTTACAGAGTAAACCTTTAAATAAGCTAATATAGAGTTTTAATATAACTAAAACTATACTTTATCTCTAATTTAAATAATATTTATTTCTAATTTAAATAAGACTTCTAATAAATCTAAACTACTAATTAGGAATAAACTCTAATTACATATTAAATAAAAACTCTAACACTTCTCGTTAATTTAGACTTCTTCTCAAGCTCTAACACCTTTTGGATAACTAACACTCCCCCTCAAGCAGGTGAACAAACGTAGTAGAGAACCAGCTTGGATCTTGGATGTGATGCCCTACTCATTTTCTTTTGTTGTTTCTTCGAGAAAAATGCTCCTTGTTCTCAAGTCAGGAGTCTTTGATTAAGATGCTCCAACATACAGTTCTTGATTAAAAGATCTGAAGTGAATGATGTACGGAGTGATCAAAGAAATCTACACTCCCCTCAAGTTGATAGGTACATAAACTAGAGTTCCAACTAGGATCTTTGATGTAGAATCCCTTAGAAAATATTATCTAGTTTTTAAGGCTAGACTATAACCTCTTCACCTATCTTTTAGGATAGATGGTTAAGATAGAACCAAATAGTTCTTAAGGTTAAACTATATAACCCTTACTCCTATCTTTCGGAACAAATGGCTAACATAGAACCAAATAGTTTTTAAGGTTAAACTATAACCTTTTCTCCTATCTTTTGGAACATATGGTTAACATAGAACCAAATAGTTTTTAAGGCTAAATTATAACCTTTTCATCTAGCTTTTTAATTGGCTAAGATAGAACCATTAAATAAAGAACAAACAAAATTAAACGAGTAGAAATTTCACCAGAGATGTAAGATTCCCATGAGGGAGAAGCTAAAGAACGAGCGTGGTCTAATAACAGTAGCAAAAAAATAACATGCATCTGAAAAGTCAGACCGTTGATCTATTTCAGATTAAAGATGGTAGTAGCAGTGACATCATCAAGATCGTTGTTGGTTCATGATACCATGTGAGAAAGGGGCCATGGTGGCCGTAGATACAAACGAATGATGGTGGTTTGTGTGTGATCGGTGGTTAGGGATTTATTGTTTGAAGAAGATGAACTTTCCAGAGAGAACAATGTGTGTCTTTGTATTTTCTCTGTTATTTTTCTCTGATATTCTTCAGTCACAAATGCTTATAGGGTAAACCTTTAAATAGGCTAATATAGAGTTTTAATATAACTAAAACTATATTTAATCTCTAATTTAAATAATATTTATTCCTAATTTAAATAAGACTTCTAATAAATCTAAACTACTAATCATGAATAAACTCTAATTACATATTAAATAAAAACTATAACACTCCTCGTTAACTTAGACTTCTTCTCAAGCTCTAACACCTCTTGGATAACTAACAAAAAAAGAGAACAGGAAATTTACTCATTGCATGGGGAGGGGTACCTCTACAAATCAGGCCAACAACTAATATTTTTGTAAACTTTAAAGAAATTTTCGGGCTAAAAGACAAGGATACTACAAAGCATATACCAGGACAAAAAAATGAAGCAGAAACATAACAGACAATGATTATCTTGTTGTATAAAAAATAAATGTAAAAGGAAGCAAGGAACTTTATCAAAATCGTGTTTCATAAGATAAAGCATAAAAATGACCTCTCCAATACGTGGGCTAACAAAATTGAGATCTTCTTGTAATCCTTTCAATGGCGGATCATAAGAATCAATGAATTGAATCAACCTGAAATTCAGAGAATGAAAAATACTCATATTACTTGAAAGTTTTCAAATAAGTTGGAATACAAGTCATACGGTAATGTGCTTTTAATGAAGATTTAAGTTAAAGCAGTACCAACCATATTATAAGCATGAATTCTTAGCATAAAAGAGGGGAGGGACTTTGGTTTATCAGTTCCTAAAGAAGATGATTTTTTCCTCATTGTAAATATAATGTGCTAAAAACAAACAAATTAACTAACCAGCATTAATACATTATACTGACTCATTATTAAATTTTTAAGATCATGCCATTTATACAGAATTTTGTTAAAGCGCTAGACTTCTAATCACAGCAGCAAAATAAATAAAAACAACAGTATGCTTTAAGATCAAAACTAGCAAACTAGAAATACCATTCAAGTTTCCTCAAACAAAGGCAAATAAATTCCTAAACCATTTAAATATATAGCAACCAGAAATCAAATAAACCTGTTGCAACATACATAGAATCAAACTGCAAGATTAAAAGGTAGCGAGTGCGAGTGAATCCATACCGATGATAAAAATCACAATCTCTGTCATTTCTTGTCATGGCATGCAAAAGATTGTAAACTTGCAGCATCATTTTCCTTGGTAACTGTTATTAAGGTATCAAATCCATAAGGAAACTGACAACACCTCTTTAAGCACTAATACTTGTTTAAGAAAATAGATATAAGTTCTCCAGAGTAACAGTGATTATGTCTATCACATACAAAAGTCACACATGCTAGCACATGTGTGCAAGGCAATATAATCATGGCAGAATTACCTTCTCAGAAAAAAGATTGACACGTACGAAAGAACAGAAGAGATCCATAAAACCATGTAGTATAAGTGAATTTTGATGAGGCTGCAAAAGATTGTTACAAGTTAGTAGGAACAATGCAGAAAACTAGTCACCATTTTATTCAACAACACCCAGACAACAATAGTTTCAAGATTCTTTCAAGCAAATTAAGGATACAACAAAAAAACCCATCAAAATGACCCATTTAGATTAGGTACATTTTGTGCCACACGTCACTTTCTTTCATATCTCTCATATAGTCAAATGCCAAATTGCAGGGGAATCAAGTTGTTTCTTTTAAAAAGCAACATAAAATTTGCTACATAGAAGAGCAAAGTCATACTTACCAACAAGGTGATAACAGTACTGCTAAGGTCCAATATGAGTCTCAAAGCTTGTTCTCGAAATGCCATCAAATCAAGAAGTAACTAATCCACGGAAAAGAAACAATTACTATTAGAAAATATGAAAAAGGACAATTTTCATAAACTAATAATTATACATAAGATTATCCAGCCTATATAGCTACTAAATGCCTACAGGGCATTATGTAACTTAAATCACTCAGTGACACGTACAGCACCTGACAATGACACTAAATCCTAGAATTTAAAGTCTTAAAGTAGGAAGCAGGTGAATTATGATAGGTCTTAATCCCTTTTTGATAATTTATACTTTTGCAGGGCAATTAACCTCTCACCTGAACCCATGGTTCCAAACTCTGTAAATGAACTTCCGCTGCATTGCCACTCAAAGCATCCAAAGCAGCCTTATCAACCTGTGGCGTTATTTATCAAAGACAATCGAACAGTTTGATACTCACTAGTAGGAAAAGGGTTAAAAAAAGTTTCCACCTCTAGCAACATGTAAAATGCAGTTCTTACCCTCTCAAGCTGCAGTTTGCTGAAGTGCTCAGGAAACTTTTTCGAGAGCAATATACAAATCCTTGGATGGTTGGGAAAAACACCCGCTTTCCAAAATGCTTCTGAAAATCCATGACCTATAGGATCTGGGTAGTCCAAGATTTGGTTCAATCTATACATTTTGGCCATAAGGCCGTCTGCAACTTCAACAAGTTGTGCTACCCATTGCATGTTCAAGCCCTTGTTTGATCCAACACCCAAACTCTGGACCTGACCATCAGAATTCATATACCTAGAGCTTCTAGTTGTGAAAGGAGAAGTCGTGTCGGGACCCAAATACTCAGTCCACCTAGATGGACCCTCCCATTCCCTTGATCTCCCACCCCTAGGTGATAAAGATGAATCTTGAGAAGATGAATAATGTTGCCACGATTTCGCCATGGAAGAATCAATTCAGTCAAAAGTTTCTGCGAATGGAAGTTCAATTAGAACAATAATTATATATAATATAGCACCACCACCACCACCACCCAAATTTCACTGTAAAGAGTTTTTCTCCTACTTTCCCCCCTTCTCAGTTCACTCAAATTCAAAGAAAAAAGCATAAAAAATAAAGTAAAAGACTAGTAGTAGTTGCTTTTAATCTCTTCCAATTGACCTAATTATCCATTTTATCAAACATTTGGATGTATTATCAACTTCCATTCTACTTTCAATGAATATGCTTAACAGAGAAAATTATACTAAACTTACAAACATTTCAAATTCAAAGTAAACAACCCAAAGTTATTAGCTTCCCGAGAGGCAATTCAATTTCAAAACAAAATTAACAAAAAACCCAGCAAACAGAAACCAAAAGGGAACAAAAACATACTTCAATAATCCGAAATTAGAAACTGAAGAAGTTGAACGGATTTTACCAGAGTTCAGCTTTACCACATTTTGTGAAGAAGCAGATACAGAGACAGTGACAGAGAATTTGTCGTTGACAATGCAAGAAAAAAAAGAACGAAGGTTGGAGAAAAGACAAGATTTTGTTCCTTGGTTTCAGAGCATCGATTGCAGATCTGAAAGAGAAATTAAAGACAGAAGAAAAACAGAGCTGGAATCATCAAGACTAAACTATAATGAGGGTTTACTTATAAATGAAATTGAAAATCTGGATAATTGTACAAATTTTCATTTTTATCATATTCTATTTTATATTTAAATAAACAAAATTTGAAATGTTGAAAAAAATAAAGTGAAAATTCAAAACTTTAATTAAATTTAAGCTTAAAGATGTAAGAAATTTTGAATTTTTGAGAAAAAAATTAATTGTGTTTTTTTTTACTCAATAAGTTTTTGAAATTAAGAATTTAGTTAATTAAGTTTTGAAATTAAAAATTAAATTAATTAAGTTTATTATTTGATTTTAATTATTAAATTTTTAACAGTTTTTTTATATATCGATATAATATATTGTATCATATTGTTTTTTATTTGATATTTTTTTAAAATAATATTTTATTAAAAAATTTAAAAGATTATAAATTTTATTTAAAAAATTATAAATGCAACATAATAGAACTGTAATGTATTATGTGTCGGTAATACTTAAAATAAAACTATTAAGGTTTAATGATCAAAATTAGTCAAAAAATTAAATTAATTATTTTTTTCAAACACTTAATCGATTAAATTTCTTATTTTTAAAGTCTTAATTGTGTAAAAAAAATTAAGAACTTAATTTAAAAAAATCAAAATGCTTTTAAACCTTAAATTTATAAATTTTAAATTAGTTTTTCAAACTTTTCAAATGAATTTATTAAATAACTCAATCTAACAGGTTTAATTTTGATATACAAATTGTGTATAATAATGTATATTTATATTATAAATTCAAATCCTAAATTATTAAATATTTTTGGGGTTAAAAGTGATTTGGGACCAAAATAATGTAAAATATAAAATTTTTAGGACAAAAATATTTTTTAGTTTAATTTGAAAAGTATTTTTTAAAAATTAAAACTTTTAAATTTTAATTTTTTCGAAGACACCTTTAAATAAAATTATTATCTTCATTTATATCATCAATTATTTTATATTTTTATAAAATATCTAAAATAAATATTTTATTTTTTAAAATATTATTTAATAATAATACTTTTTAAAAATATTTAAAATCGTTTTATTCTGAACTGATATTTTACAATGGCTAGATTTCTCATTGATGCATGTTTAAAGGGTGGACTAATCATCTAACTGGTATAGCTTTCTTATTTATAAGCTTAATAACAATTATATTTTTTTTACTTTTTTCATTAAAAAATTGTTTAATAGATAGAAATAAAATTAGAAAAATTATATAATTATAATTATGTCAATTAAATTAAAATTCTAAAATTTTAAATAACTTGGTTGGTAGATAGTAATAAAGTTAGAAAAAATATTTAATTATTATGAGGAAAATATTAGTTTATACAAATTAGTTAGATTTAAGGTTTAAAATTTTAGATCGTATAATTTATAATTTAAGATTAAATATTAAAATTTAGAATTTCAAATTTAAGAGAGTGATTATGTATTATTTTTATACAACTATCAAAATATAATCCTGATTTTTAAAACTATTGTATTATTGTGATTATGGTGAAACATTTAAGTGGGATCTAGATTTAAGATTAGATAATAAAATATAACTCGTTAATTTAATTATTTTTTATTTGATTCAATTCAATTCAACTCAATCAAATATCATCATATTTATCTATCAATATTTATTAATATCATTCATTTTCTTTTATAATTTTAAAAAATCATATTTAGAAATGATACGCATTCAAAAGCAAATAAAAAAAATTATATACTCGAATCATAAAATGTAACGGGATAAATATAATTTTTAGAGCCCGTTAAAAAATTCTCTCTTTTTCTTCTCGATAGAAACTCTAAAAGATTTAAGTAATTTTGGTCAAAAATCTATTATAAGATAACTCTTGACTTAGAGAAATTATATCATGAACTTTTTTCATCACGTCATCCGTGTTCCAAACAATCAGGTCCGTAAAAAAATTATATCATAAACTTTTTTTATCACGTCATTTGTGATCCAAACAATCAAATCCGTTCAACTTTAAGTAACTACCTAATAACTACTCATTTATTAATTAATATATAAAATCTTTTCACCTGCAAGTAAATATTATTTCTTAGAAATTATTATTTATATATAAGTTTTCTATTTAAATTATATGACATAATAATTTTTATTTAGTTGTGGAAATAATTATTGGTAATGGCATGAGCAAAATTTGGTGAATAATCCTAATTTAAGTTAATACTGAAAAAATAGAATATGTGAGAGAACGGCAAAAACATATGGATTAAAAGTACATCACCTGCAAGGGTGGCGTTTTTAATTTAGGATAAACTATATAAATAATCTCTTGATTATATATTAATTATTTTTTATATCTTCTAATTATCAAATGTTACAAATTGATTCATTGACTTACTTTTTTATACAAAGTGGTCATGTGTCGTTAAAATTTTGACGGGAAACTGATGTGAATGTTAACATGTTGATTTGGATTATAGAGATCGGGGATGCCACATGATTATCCAAGTCAGCATGTTAACGTTTACATCAATTTTCTGTCAAATTTTTAATGGTACAGGACCACTTTGTATAAGAAAAGTTAATCAATAGACCAATTTATAATATTTGATAATTAGGGGATGTAAAAGATAATTAAGGTATAATTAAAGAATCATTTATGTAGTTTACCCTTTAATGTATTTATATATTGATTTGCGTGAAAAAATATCACCTACAAGTGACGTTTATCCTTTATTTTTTTTTTTATATTGTAAGTACAAATTTTAAATATTATAAAAAATTAAAGAATTAATTTATAAAAAATTTAAAAATTAAAAATAAATGTATAAACTTAAAAAATTTAAGATAGATATAGGTTCACCCTACATTGAATGTAGATCCACCATAAATCATACGATCCCCATAAATCCTTATATCTTTTACTAAATATATTAAAAATTTTAAAATATTAACCTTCACTAATTTTTATATTTTTTATTTTATTAGTGGAGGACATGAAGCGGAAATTCCGTAAATACTAATCTTTGTGTATTATAAAGAAGAATAGGTCTACAACGAGCAACGAACATTGTTGAATACTATTAACGTTAAATACCGCTGAATATTATTAAACTAATTAATAAAGATTAAATATTTTAAGGACTCAACACATAATTATTAATTATATATTGAGTCTATCACTCTTTTATTAATTATATATTCAGTCCTTAAAATTTTTAATTTTAATAATTAATTTAACAGTGTTGAACAGTATTTAATATTAATGGTGTTATTCAACAATATTCGACACTTATTATAGAATTTTTCTATTTTAAGAATTTATAAAATATTTAAAATGAAAGAACCTAATGATTCGGTGATATTTTGTTTCGTTTTATGACTAAGGAGGCTGAGAGTGGAGGACAGACTTGGCTTCCACATTAAGACACCAACAAGACATCATTTCTCCCACTCTTTGTCTTAATAAAGAATTAACAAATAAAGTTGGATACAGCAACGATAGCTATAGAGATGCAATAAATATATATATCATTATACGTGTTAATTTTTTAACAGTTAATATTTAATTTAATAATTAATTAATTTAAATTAATTTTTATAAAAAAATTTAATAAAAATAAATTTTACCCAATTTTATTTTATACATTAATAAAATTTAAACTTTAAATTTTATTTAAAAATTAATATTCTATTAAATCAGCTGATTATTTAATATATCATCTTTCTATAATAACTGTCCATATCAACATTAATGTAACATTAGTGTTTTTTAATTTAAAGTAAAAATATAATATTTTTAAGGTGTTTTTTATATAAAAAAACGTATTTGATGATGATTTTAATGTCGTCGTCTTTTTTTAAAAAATAATTTTTTTTTTTACTTTTAATTATTTTTATCTGTTTAGTTTTGTAATATAATCTTATTTATGTTTGTGATATGATTTTTTATATTTGCTATGATAATATAATAATTATTCAATGATCATTACGATTTATCATTTAATTAAAAAATCGACGATTCATTATAATTAAATATTATTTTATTAATTATATCAGAATCATTAACGGATCAAACCGTAAATTTGTTTTTTCTTTTTTTACATCTTCTTCTACATCAATATAGTGTTTTACTTTGAAGTGATGGATTTAATGAGGTTGGTAGAATTTTCCATGAAAATTGATGACGTAGATTTATTATTTTCTTCACTCCCTTTGAGTTTATATATTTTAATTTTCTTTCTTTAATAGTTTATTGTTGAATTTGCTTCCCAACATCCTCTATATGATTGAAACATCAAGACATAAGAAACCATGTCAGGATCCAATCCATCGTAGAAAAATCAGTCGTTTTCTAAAAGAAAACGGCCTAATATAAGACTAAAAGAAAACCGATAAATTTTAATCGTTAGATTTATATGAAGATTTTACTCAAATATTATGTTTTAATTTTTTTTTTCTTTTAAATGTTGTTCTCTCAAAATTATTTTCAATAGGATGTTTTATTATAGCAATTAAAAGTCGGATAGATTATAATTCGATTTTAAAGAGTGTTTTACTTAAAAATAATAAAAAATTAGTATTGTTTAAAAATGTATAGAATACAATCCGACTTTGAACAATATTTTACCCTTTGAAGTCGGGTAGATTATAATTCGACATTGAACAATATCGATTTTTTTATTATTTTTAGGTAAAACACTGTTTAAAGTTGGATTGTAATCTACCCGACTTTTGATTTATTATAGTAAAGTACCATTTTGTTGAAAATAAAATGAAGAGTGTTGTATTTAGGGTTGTAAATGAGATGAGACAGATCGTGAGCTACTCGAGCTTGACTCGGTCAAAACTCGACTCGATTGGACTCAACTGAGCTCAAACTCGACTTGGGTTCTTAACGAGCCAAGCTGAGCTACATGATACCCGAATCGAAAAGCTCACAAGCTACTCGAAAACATAAATATACTATTTTTTATTTTATTTTTTATAATTTAAAATCTAAATTTCTAAACTTAAAACCCTAAAATCTAAACCTTAAACATAAATCTTAAACCCTAAAATAAGATACTAAAACCTAAAATTAACAAGTTTGAGTTTACACAACTTGTGTATCAAAGTTTTTTCTCTATTAAACTTTAAATGAGACGTGAGAGATAAGAGTTAATTGAATTTAACACGGTCAAAGATCGCTCAATACTTTGCTCGATTAGGCTTGAAAAAACTCAAACTCGACTCGAGTTCTTAATGAGCCGAGTTCAAATATTTGAGGCTCGTTTAAAGTTACTCAAGCTCGAGCTCGACTCGAAATCTTAACGAGTCGAGTCGAGCTTAACACTACTTGAGCTTGACTCGGCTCGTTTACACTTCTAGTTGTATTGCTGGAAATAGAAAACTTAAATAACAATATTTGAGTCAAAACTCCAATTTTTCTAAGTAATTAATAGCTATTCGATTAAAAAAATGAAAAAAAATTCAAATACTACTCGATTAACCGGTAACTTTTAAACTTAAAGTAAAAAGGATAAGATAAAGTAAAAAAATTCAATACCTATATTTTTTTTCTTATAGTTTTTGTAATAAATTATGTATAATTTGTAATAATTTTTGTACCTACAAAAATTCTCACAATTTTGTAATAAATTAGGTTTTCTACTAAGAAAATATGTATGTGCAAAAATGCTTACCCTAAATTGAACTCCTTTTAGTTTTGATGATCTCGTGTAAGAAATTCAGTACCTACCTTTTTTCTTACAGTTTCAGTAAGAAATTATGTATAATTTATAATAATTTCGGTACCTACCGAAATTATCATTGTTCTTATAATAAATTAGGTTTTCTCCTAAGAAAATATGTATGTACACAAATGTTTATCCTAAGTTGAGCTCCTTTTAGTTTTGGTGTTCTCGTGTAAAATTTTGGTACATATTGTTTTTATTACGATTTTCATAAGAAATTATATATAATTTGTAATAATTTATGTACCCACTAAAATTATGACCAATATTGAAATATATTAGGTTTTCTTGTTTGAAAATATGTTTGTACAAAATACTTACCTAAAGTTTAGCTCTTTTGGGTTAGGGTGATGTTGGTAATAATTTCGATGCATACTTTTTGTATTATAGTTTGGATAATAAACTATGTATAGTTTGTAAAAAAATTTGTACCTATTAAAATTCTCATCGTTCTTATAATAAGTTAGGTTTTCTCGTAGGAAAATATATATGTACAGAAACACTTACCCAAATTTGAGCTCCTTTTAGTTTGGGTGATCTCGTGTAAGAAATTTGGTACCTACTATTTTTATTACGTTTTGGGTAAGAAACTATGTATAATTTATAATTATTTTTGTACCTACTAAAATTGTCACCGTTCTTGTAATAAATTAGATTTTCTTGTAGGAAAATATGTATATACAAAAATACTTACCAAAAGTTGAGTTCCTTTTAGTTTGGGTGATCTCGTGTAAAAAATCCGGTATCTACCGTTTTCATTACGTTTTGGGTAAGAAATTATGTATAATTTATAATAATTCTTGTACCTACTAAAATTCTCATCGTTTTTGTAATAAATTTGGTTTTCTCGTAACAAAATATGTATGTACAGAAATACTTACCCAAGTTGAGCTCTTTTTATTTTGGGTGATCTTGTGTAAGAAATTCGATACGTACTGTTTTTATTACGTTGTGGGTAAAAAATTATGTATAATTTGTAATAATTTTTGTATCTACTAAAATTCTCATCGTTCTTGTAATAAATTATATTTTCTTGTAAGAAAATATGTATGTGCAGAAATGCTTACCCTAAGTTGAGCTCCTTTTAGTTTGGGTGATCTCGTGTAAGAAATCTAGTACGTAACTTTTTTATTACATAAAAAAAACTATATATAATTTGTAATGATTTATGTACATACTAAAAGTCTTATCATTCTTATAATAAATAAGATTTATCATAATAAAATAAGTATGTATATAAATCTTTATATAATAATATTTTATGTATATATCGTTTTTTATTATAATTGCTATAATTATTTATGTACAAATTTCATAAAAAATTATGTACAAATTAACTATCAGTAGAACAAGTCAACAACATTTTTGCCTTAAATTAAAGGTTTCACCTTAGAATCACTCAAAAATCAAGTTCAATGAAACAATATATATATATATATAAAAGCCCTATGAAATCATAAAACAAACACTAGATTAACCCTAAACCATAATAAAAAATTAAAATAAGATTAAGTTATACAATATAAATTTTTTAAGTTTTATATATTTTTAATTATTGAATAATTAAAATAGATGATTCGAATTAACAATTGATTGTATGAAGATTACCACTTAAGAAAAAAAATTAATCTGAATCATCCGTTTTAATCATCTAACAATCTAAAAAACGTATACAACTTACGCCATATAATTTAATCCTATCTCTAGAAATATTGTTATTATCGTCATCGTTGCAATGAAATATTATCGTTTTTCATTGAAACATAAGATTAACTTTGTTTAGATAAACAATTTTATAAAAGTTTAAAGACATGAAAAAGAATTTATCGTTCTCATAATTAAGATATTATCAACAAAAATCACTTTTAAATATAAATCAAAGTAAAAACACACACCATAATAATATATTTTTTTATTCTAGTCGTACGGAATCTATTATATTTTTTCAAAAATCAGATTTAGGTTAGTGGTTTGGGTGGTTATTGTCGAACCAGTCTCCTCCAATCCTAGTCTAAACTATTAAGATTGTGTACAATTGGGCAGGTGGATTTTTAAACACATTCAGGGTAGAAAGTAGTGGAAAGGATAGAGTTCACCCAACTGCATGAGAAATTATATTTTACGTAATTTTTGTTACGTTATTTATAAAATTAATTAATTTAATATATTTATTTAATTATTTTTTATATTTTGTCTTTTTTACCAAATAAATCAATTTTTAAATTTAATTTAAGTTAATTATTAGTAAAATTCTTTTAATAAAAAGGATAGAGTAAAAAAATAATTAAATAAATACATTTATTTATAGGTAATATGACGGGAATGACTTATGATATAATTTCTCCCACAATAGGTAGAATTGCATTTGTCATGAAGCAACAACAAAATAACTATTAAATTGATATTATATCAGAAAATTAAAAATAAATAATATAATATTTTTTTAAAGAGAATAACAAGTAATTTAGGAAAAGAGAAATAAAATGATGAAACTTTTAAATACGAAAGAAGTTAAATTTATTAAATTATTTTAAATTAAGATGAAATTAATAAATTATATGAGTTTTGAGAAATAAAATTATTATTATATTAGATCATATCATTATTCATATATAATATTTAATAGTCAATAGTAATTATATTATATTTTAATTCAATGATATGTTTATATATATTTTTAAAAATATTGTGTGTTATCAAAATCATAATTAAATGACAAAATATGTAATTTTTCTTAAATCTTGTTGACCTTTAGTTTTGCTGATGTCAGTATTATATCATAAATAAAATTAGATAGATAATAAAAAATCCAAATCATATGATTTGTGACATCAACTTTTTATCACAAGTATGTAACATCCTTGTTGATGAATCATTAGTTCATCCCATTGATGAAACTAACTAGTTTTGCCCAAATGAAATGAGAACCAATTTTAACCATGTCATCTTTTATACGATTATTTATACGTATTGATATTATTGTGTTTCGAGCATTTATACATACCGATATGATTATTTATACGTACTGATATTATTGTGTTTCAAACATTTATACGTACCGATATCAGTCTGATTCGAGTATTTATATGTATCGATATCAATGTGTTTCGATATACCATTTCATTGCAAGCCATGTTTCAGATACAAGTACTACATAAAGTAAGCTTATAATTGTTTTGTGTTGTTTTATAATCATACTTGAATTTGATGATGAAAGCATTTGCTCCCATTTCCATTAGGAAAACCTAGAATTTGCAACAAGGGTTACTTAAAATCACTTAAGTTACAATAAATCATTATTCCATCATCTAAGCTTAAGAAAAACATGAACCAAATCCGAAACACGAAATAGAAACATCAACATGACAACAACATGTGTCGATCGCATTCCCTCGACAAAATGTCTCGATATTGAACATGCCGAGCGTATTCTGGTCAGTGCTTTGAATCTTCTTCCTCGCAAAACTTCGAGTATTCTTCTAAGTCCATCAAGTTTTTCAACTCCCCAGAATCATTCATCTCAACCTTGATAATCCATCCATCCTTGTATGGACTTGAGTTAACCTAAATGATGAACAAAAATTGTATACATAAGCAAAAGTGAAGGCCATATTATGCAACATCCAAATATTCCTTCATGGCTATAGCTAATGCAGCGAACATTCGCAGGGATGGACACATGATTTTATGTCACGGTGCAATTTTTTATAAAGCTATGTTAAAATTTTAAGAGGTGTGAAAATAGATCATCAATAGAATACACTTAAAAGTATAGGAAATTTTGAAATTTTCAGGGGTCTCACTGCCCCCTTGGTCCATCCCCGAGTACATGAGCATGAAGGTGCATGCACACATGCAGAAGGCACAATTACACAATTAGTATGATTGAATTCAGAAACCATACAAAATTTGGAAGGGTAAGACATAAGAGTGCTAACCAGAGCAGGACAGTTGCTTAGCTCTTCATTAACTTCAACCACTTTTCCTGAAACGGGAGAATTAACATCACTAGTAGCCTTGACGCTTTCAACCGCTCCAAAACTGTCACCCTGTTTTACGGCAGCTCCCACTTCAGGTAATTCTACATACACAACATCACCTAAATGATCTTGAGCATGATCGGTTATGCCAATTGTGGCAGCATTACCATTAACCTTCACCCACTCGTGAGAATCGGCATATTTCAGATCCTTTAAAACTGTAGGGATAGGAGAGAGATGTCAGCTGTTCTAAAACACACAAGAAGCTGTATAACACGGGATATAATAGATAATGTAGCCGAGTATGTGATCAAAAGAATCGTATATCTTTTTCATACACAGGCATCCAAGATAGTACAACACCTAAAATAAACATCACAATAACATTCACCATGTATCCTGGAGGTAATTTGCTCTAAGGTGCTGCTTCAAGGAACAATGAACTTCCCTGAAGAGCAGAGTTTGAAGTTATATCATGGCTAACACTGTCTAATACTGCTAAGATGTTCTAATTCCAAATAATAAAGCTCAACTATACAAATGCATCGTCACTGAACTCTACGATTATGGATAACAAGCTCACCACAAGTTGAGGATAATATATCAGGACTAAAATAAGTTCAGGGTCATTTCAGTTTCTGCAAATTTATATAGCACTTTTGTAATGTATAAAGGCAAATATCCTAGAATACAAGTTACAACTTGACTCGGATTAGCAACAGATTGCACCTAATAGCAATGACAATGCATAATATTATGAACCATAATCAATACAGGGGATTAATGAACAATTTATACTATATAACGAATATATACCGGTTGGTTTCTTGACAATTTCTTCTCTCTCTCTCTCTCTCTCTTAAAAAAAATCCAAATAAGGGAACAATCAGGCCAAACTCTAAAGTCAATAATTTCATGAGCAACACAACCGTTATTGCTTCAAACACCTGCACCAAGGCTTGGCAGCTGCCCGGGTGCAACTGCTCCTTGCTTCAACTCAATGTCTCAATAATAAACCACTGAACCACACCAATTGAATCACAACCATCACTTATTAGTGATTTTGAACAAGTGTAATAAAAGCGACCATACAGGCTCCAAAAATAGAGACCAAAATGAGTTTAAGTTAAAATACTTACAAGAGGAAAAAGGAAAGATTAATTATAGACAATTGGTAAAGAACATGAGAAAAATAAATGGTAGTGTACTTCGTAGATTCCCAGTAATGTTATACTTATTTTTCATTTAAAAGTTAGCCTGTAACACAACCAAACCACAAACCAGAAATTGTTTAAGATTGTTGTGGCCGGTAAACGGCCGTTTGCCACAACCACAAACCACCACAATCACAAACGCAACCTTAAGATCCTTTGATGGCTCTGAATTGATCATAAACGAAATGCCACATCACAGACATTTAGAACTGTCATGTCTACAACAAAACATATTTCAAAAAACTCTCAACCTATGCATTAGCGATTAGCATTACATAAAATAAAAACCCAGGCACGTAAATCCAAAATCTAATACTTTCCCCCTTAAAAGTTAAGATCTTGGATCAAAAACAAAAATGATATCCCAAATGAAATCAACACCCAAAACCATGATCTGGGTAGAAGTTTTCCTCATGATCATTTAGCAAGCATGAGAGAGATCAAGATGAACATATATAGAAAGGTTAATGATTTACCAGTGGAAAACCCTCTATGGAAGACGGAGATCCGGAGATAAGAAGCAGCCCTAGAAGCCCACAACATTGTTGAAGCCATTTCCGGTGAAAATCTCGGCAACCGGCGAAGTTGACTGCCAGAATTTTGTTTTTGTTTATATACGGTTTGGGGGGGTTGGTCAATGGTGACTGGTGAGCGTACCTTTCATTTAACGTTTTAAAGTACAATTTTTTATATGGCATAATGACAAAATAGTCACTAATATTTGTTACCTTTTCTATTGTATTCTTAAAGTTTTTTCTTTTAACATTTTAAATCATAAAGATTTTTTCAATTAAGCCTTTTTAAAGTGCAATTGAAAAAAAAAACAAATATTTATGGTTTTTATATTATACTTTTTCACTTTTGATTTATAATTTTATCTTATTTTTAAATAGGGACAAACCCAGAATTTTCTATAAGGGGTGCAAACTATAAGAAGATATCTTGAAAATGCAGGGGTATGAAATTATAAGAGTTTAGGAGGTGTAGAAATAGATTTTTTAGGAGTGCGATTACACCCCAGCACCCCTAGGTCTAACCCCGTCTTTAAATAAATTATCAATATGGTTAATTTAAGTGATAAGCAGTTTGATATCACTTAAGCAAGTCTTATATTTGGGACATTATTTATATAGAAAGTCTAGCTAAAGACTCATCCATTAAAACTAAATATACAACGTAGGTCAATCTAAATTAATACCCTAAAATCCTATTTTTACTTATTCATTGAATAAATTTGAGTTACTTGTCTAGTTGAGTTGATACATAGATTATCCTTATTCCTTAATGTCATGAATAGTTATTTGTCTCAGTTTCATATATAATATTTTATGTCATTAACAAAATTATCTATTTTCATGAAGAAATTTGAAGTAAACCTTTTGCACTGACACATGATATTTTTTTCAAAAAGAAAAATCTATACTTAAGATTAAAGATCAAATCATTAAATATGTACATCATATGTGACTAAAATTGAATTTTAAATATTTTTTAATTTTTAATAAAAAAATTTGTTACCTATTTACAACTGTTATGTATGGAAAAAATAACTGTATCCTTTTGTATTGGTATGTATTTAATAGATACATATTGAATTTCATGAGCAACTTACAATAGCAGCAACTAGGAAATATTGACAGATACTTATAAATAAACAATGATACCTCAAAAGAAGACGAGACTAAATTGTTGGGTCTGTGTGACAGATACTGAAAAATGTCGTAGCGGTGGTTGGTGAGAATGACATGAAAAAAAATTACGTGATGATGTTAAAGTTGGTATCTCTTGAATTCGTCTTCAAAATTTTTACTGTTTAAAGTTGAAGGGTATTTAACCCGACTTTCAATCCATTGTTCAATCTTCAATATTTTAAAAAATAATTTCTCATCATCAATATTTTGAGAAATTTTTTCATCATCAATATTCATATATATATATATATATATATATATATATATATATATTGAAGGTGTAAGATTGAAAATAATAGATATTTGATCTAATGTTAAGAGATTTTATTTACACAAATGTGGTGGTTTGATTAAATATATTTGATCGGTTAATTAAATTATTTTTTTTATATTTTCGTAGCTTAGGAGTTCTAAATTTATTAAAAGTTTTTTTTAAGTCTCTTTTCCCTTTATTAGGAATAGGTGAGATTAAGATTAGGATTAAGATTAGTTAAAAAATTTAATATAAATTAAAATATCCTAAACCATAATTTTAATACGAAAACTTTATATACTAACTTTAAATTCTTAAATTAAATACTATAAAAATTAAATTTTAAATTAAACATATTCATAAAAACTATTTTTTTATCACTAGTGCATAAATATTTTTCTCATTGAAAATATTCGTAAATAAGTTTCATAATATAAAAATTAAAATATATAAGTTAACAAATTTGGTTTAAGTGATAAGTAGTTTAATATCTCTAAATCAAGGTTTCAAGTTTACGGTATTGTATATGCAGAAAATTCCTGTTAGGAGACTTATTTATCAAAATCAAGTGTACAACATAAATTTATTCGAATTAATCAAGACGAAGCTTAAAAATCGGAAAAAAAATTAAAATATTGAATCTTAAATCAAATACTATAATTTTTTTTATCTATTCTAGAATGATTTAAACTTTAAACATAAATCAAGGGTGGGTTGTCCCTAAACCCTACTAATCTTAAAAAAATCTAGCCCAATTTAATAAAAAACCCGAATTTCATAAAAAAAACTCTATTTTATCGAATAATATCAAAACCCATCGAATATAAGTATATATTTTATCATCCCTGATTATAAAGAAGATAAAATACTATAAAACTCACTTATCAAATATTTAACATTGTTGTATTTTTAAATAATTTAAACTTTTCGATCGATATATTTTTAGGGTTATAAGTTTAATTCTCATTTTGAATAATTTTTTCTTTCTCTAAATAAAAATTATTTTAAAAAATAATTTAATCGAAGATCTCGATTAAATTAAAATAGCTCATGACAATTAATCCAAACACTTCATATTACCTACATCTTTCAAAGAAAAAGATAATTCATATTTAATATTACATAAATTTTTAAATTTTATTAGTTATTATTTTGTTCATGGAATTAAAAGGTTGAAAAATTAAGTATTGAATTTTATAAATATTAACGTTTTAAATTTGGATCAATTAAACTATCAATGCTTTATTAGATGCTTTATTAAGGTTGAAAATTATTAATAGTATATGCAGAAAATCAACATAATTGATCTAAATGGTAAGCAATATGGTTCTGATTAAGTATGTCTCGAGCTTGAAATATTATGTTATGTGTATACAGAAAATCCTTATTAAAAAACTCACCCACACAAGCTAGGAGCGCAGCACGGATCAGTCCAGATTAATCCGAACAAAACCTTAAAAATTAGGACAAAATTTTAATATTTTTGATGAAGATAAAAATTTATTTAATATATAATTAATTATATAACCCTTCTTGAGTTTAATGATGAATGCATTTGTTCCATTTCCATTATAAAAACCATGAATTTGAACATAGAAATCACGTCCATTACAATATATCATTATTCCATCATCTAAGCTTAAGAAAAAACAGGACAACAAATCCGAAACACCAAACAGAAACATCAACAGGAAAGCAACATTTCTCAACCACATGGCTTCTTTATGCACCATCATCTCCTTGGCAAAACGACTCGATTGTCGATACCGAACATGACGAGCACATCTGGTCAGTGCTTGGAATCTTCTTCCTCGCAAAACTTTGAGTATTTTTCTGAGTCCATCAAGTTTTTCAACTCACCAGCATCAGTCATCTCAACTTTAATAATCCACCCATCCTCATATGGACTCGAGTTTACCTAAATTGTGATGAACAAAGATCGTAGACAAAGTAAAAGTTAATATCATAGTACGAAACAGGACGGAAAATATACTTCAAACATACAATTTTCCGATACTATACGATTGGAATGAACAAATTCGGAAACTGTATAAAATTTGGAAGGATAAGACTTCAGAGTGCTAACCAGAGCAGGAGAGTTGCTGAGATCTTCATTAACTTCAACCACTTTTCCTGAAATGGGAGAATTAACATCACTAGTAGCCTTGACGCTTTCAACCGCTCCGAAACTGTCACCCTGCTTTACGGTAGCTCCGACTTCAGGTAATTCGACATACACAACATCTCCTAAATGATCTTGAGCATGATCAGTTATACCAATTGTGGCAGCATTGCCATTGATCTTCACCCACTCATGAGAATCGGCATATTTCAGATCCTTTAAAACTGCAGGAATAGAACAGAGGAATTAGCCTCTATAACTCAAACAAAAAGCCATAACTAAGTATATGGAGTAATAGACAACGAAGCTGTAACTCTAGACACAAATAAATTTGTAGTGGATTATGTGATCAAACGAATCGAATATCGTTTACACAGTCATGAGTCATCATAGGTACCATGGAGGCATTTTGCTATACGGGCTGCTTCAAGGAACAATGAACAGAGAGAAAAGTTTGAAGTTATATCATGGTTAACACGGTCTAATACTGCTCAGACAGTTTAATTCCATGTAAGAAAGGCTCCAGTATCCCTTGGATGAGATGAAAGGCTTCAGTCTCCCTTCGATTAGATGAACCATCAATCTCAAATACATGACCAGGATAGATAACATGTGCATGCTTGCGCGCACACACATACATACAGCCATATTAGCAACAGACTGCACCTGATGCATAGCATGATGGTTCATATTGAGTGAGAGGGATTAATAAACAATAACTACAAATTCCATATCCCATTATTCAGTTGCATTAAATTGGTAACCAGGACTGCTATGAGGGCGGTGGTTATTAGAAATAAGGCACAAGACAGGAATCTAAGGTTTCAGTTGCTCTGAACTGTTATTTACTGGTTTCTTGACAATCTCTTGTTTGTTTTCCAAATCCAAATAAGGGAACAGAACAATCAGGCCAAACTCTGAAGTTATTTGTTTCAAGAGCAACAGACTACACAACCAATATTGCTTCAAATATCGCCAGATTACCATCACTTTCAATGCTCGAGTGTCTAGTATTAACCATGTCTCTAGCTCTAAATTGATCATAAATAAAATCCTACGTTACAGACATATGAAGCATGAATATATACATTGTAACATTTTTCAAGGTAACCGCGACACATTATAAGCACAACACAATGAAGGAACCTCATCACGATTTTCACCGTACAAAAACGTTACATAAACTCACAATATGTTATAAATTGCGCTGCAACGCCACATCACCACAATAAAACATCGAAAAATATCCGAAATATAAAACTCCATAAATAAAATACTTTCATGATTCATTTGCAAGTTCATCATCGTATAGTCTAACTACAAATGATAATAAAATTAGTGAATCATCTCAAAGTTCTCATTCTTACCAACCAAATGCATATTATCTTACACAAGGTTCTCAAGGTTGCAAAATATACATATAAATAATATTTTAAAAAGTTGTGAAATTTTAGAAACAAATCACAGCCATATCCGCCATTGCACATTAGGTAACACAATAGCCGCAACAATGACACTGCAACCGTGACGGAGACCACAATTTAATACTATGATACGTATATATGGGTCAAATCAACTTACACAGCATAACATTTTTAAGTTTTACACGTTGGATCATTAGAGAGCTGAAACGCAAGGGAGATTAATTCTCTATTTTTTTCAAGTGATAATCTTCGTCTATTCCACTTCTCCTGTTAATGAGCTATTCATTTCACATTCCAACAATTAAAAAAAGTGTACAACTTAAAAACTTTTATACTATGTAATCGGATCCAATCCCCTCTCTCTATATAAAATTTCCAGAACTAAAGTTTTCCTGGGGACGAAGGATGAAAAGAAGGGCCTAAACACTGTGCATTAATGAAATCAACACTGTTCATTAACATTAAAAAAGCATAACAATCCAGTCAGATAAACCAAAATCTAATATTTTTTAAAAGGTAAAATCTTTGATAAAAAACAAAAACAAAAACAAAATCAACCTCCAAAATCATGTTCTGGGTATAATAGGCTTCATGATCATTTAACAAGACGAGAAACAATAAGAAATAGAGAGGGAAATGATTTACCAGTGGAAAAGCCTCTATGGAACACAGAGATCCTGAGGTAAGAAGCCGCCCTAGAAGCCCACAACATTGTTGAAGCCATTTGTACTGTAAATCTCGACAACCGCGGAAGTGGAGTAGTTGTATAATCTGTGTTCTTTCAAATCGAATACAAACTGCGAACAGCCGTCTCCAGTTCCTAGTGGGCGCAGAGCGAATATGCAACTACGACAATCTTTTGTTTATATTTTTGGTGGGGTTGGTGGAGAAGGCCCAAGGGGTGAGCCTAACACTTTTTTTTAAAAAAAAAATTTTTTATTCGAAATACGTGTTAAAAGTTTATTTTATTAATTTTTGATGCATGCTCATTAATAATAATTAAAAAATTGTTAACCCATCACAACAAGACAATATGACATTTTTTGTATTATTTTATTTACTTAAAAAATTAACAATTTAATTTTAAAAAAATCATAAAATTCTGAAAATTTTAAAAATAATCTTTAAATTCTTAAAATGTTAAACCCCCGAATCATCGTCGATGTTGTCTTCGATCATCATCGACGAATTTATTCATTCAATCGTTGAATTTAATTGATTATTTTCTTAATATTTTATCATCGAAAATCAAAAAATAATGTACCAATCGAACACCGAATACGAAATTATTATTTTGTCTAACACGTTGTTCGTTAATTCTCGATGATAGATTATAAAAAAAAAATGACTGACTAGCTCTGACAACCGAAGGAGTGAGCTCGTCGATGACTATTTTGGAAAGTTTTTAAAATTATAAGATTATTTATATTAAAATTTTGAAGTCATTTTCTTAAAAAAATATATATTGATGTTACATGTCAAGCAATGATTGGGTGAAAATATTTTAAACGGGCCAACCTTAAAACGACAATGAAATAAAACTTTAGATAAAGTAGCTTATGAATTAAAAGTGAGCAACATATATAATTCAGATATTTATTTTACTATTAAACCTAATTACATACATATAACTAATAATTTAAAAATATAAGTTCATATTAATTGATAAATAATTAAATATTAAACCCAAAAATTATACTTATACTTCAGGTCTCTTTATAATCTTTAGAGTATTTTAAATTTAAACTTCTTTATTTAGAGTGAATTAAATTGAAAAATTGTTTTTACTATATTTTTTTTATAATTTATTATTTAAATTAATCCAATATAAAATTATGTGTGATGGTTGGTAGTGTGTCAGTTTGCCAACTCACTTGTTATTGTTAGGAAAGGCCGGAGTGGAGGTTGGTGAAAATGATATTTCAGCTTAAATTTAATCAAGTTATTATTAAAAAAAATATTTTTATTAAATTTTTATTTATATTATTATTTAATAATTTGATTCAATTGGTATTGTTTTCTCGCTTCATGTTGACTTCTGGAGTATTATTTTTGGTCTTCAGGTGGTTTGGTCTGTAAACGTTGTTCAATTTTCTTGGTTTGTATTATCTTCTTGTTGCTTTTGGTCTCTGGATTTTTTTAAGTGTTTAAAGAATAGAATATGATTACCGATTGTTTATCGAAGCTTTCTCCACCTCAAGATTTTAATTTATTGCTTCTTGACGACTGCACAACCGCTCATTACTCGTAATCTCGATGGTCCTTTGTATAGTTGAACTCACAAAGGTGTTACTTAATTCCATTTTTAGGTATTTTGCTTCTCTTTTGTGTGTTATGTTTAATAATATTGCCTCTTTAATAGTATTACATATACTCTTTTTTCTTCGACTAGGTTAAGATTTTTTAACGAGACATATGTCATTATTTTTCTTTTAATCCAAAAAATTAATTAAATATTAATTAAATTTAAAATACTAAAATTTTTTCTTTAAATAATAGAAATTTCATTATAATGACATATTTTATTTTTATTAAAAATTGTTAATATATATATTTTTTAAGTAAACAAATAATTATATTTTTAAGATAAATCTCAAGATTTAAATTCATACAAAATGGAAAACATGAGTATTTTAGACCACGAGACCATTTAAAGAACTTAAAAGATTACTATATATTAATTATTTATCACTTAACTGAGAATTATTATTGGGTTATTTTTTAATTTTTTATATAATTTTTTTCCATTATATGAATGGTAAAAATCTACTATGATATACAAATTTTAATAAAAATATAACACCCTCGATCCGGATATCACATTGAGCCTCTGGTCCAAAATTCAAACCATAAAATTTCGTTTCATAATTCCATTAAACAAATTCAAAATCCAAAATAAGTCCTTTCATGTCAAAACGATATAAAATCCAAATATTTCAAAAGAGTAAACATAACTCTAAATAGTATAATCATTTAAAAACATTGGTCTCAAGCCCAAAGTAAAATGAGAGTTACAATTATACATATAGGGTCTTACAAGTAGATGGCCCAATTCATCTAGTAAACGTACTTTAACACTTAATTTTAAGAGGCACTAGGCGCTCTGAGGTGCTAGAGGACTCTGAAACCGAGGCGCTAGGCGCTAGACGTTAGGAGAAGGCGAGAGCTTTTTGTAGGTAAGGCGCTATAAATTAATTTTATATTATATTTTGTATTTGGAACATTATGATAATAATAAAGTTGTACTGAAATATTTTATATCTATTTATAGAATATATATTTTCAAAAGTAAAATATGATCTTGTTAAAAACTCTATCATAATCAACATCGAGACGAAACTCAACATCAAAAGAGTACCTAAATTGAATTAATACTAAATTAATACTAAATTCTCTATTTTAATTTTCTGAATTAAAACCAATAATTTAAATATTAATGATTTAAAATATACATAATTATCAATTTTCACTTATTATATAGTTTATCCAAAAAATTATCTTTAAAAAATAATTGTTATAAACAAATCTTAGCATTTTATTATATTAATTTACAAATTAAATACTAAATAAATAATTAGAATAATATAAAAAATAAAATAATTAATAAAATTCAATACATGTTGACGAAAGAGAGGAGTAAATGAGAGAATTTTTATATATGAAAAAATTAAAAGCGTTAAAAATTAAAAATAGATAATAACACTACTTATTTAGTTGAACATTGATGTTAAGGCCCATTACAAAAAATAACAATTTAAATATTTTTTTCTTAAAAAAAAAAATCAGTAACATTTATCAAAATAAAGAAAATTAAAAATAAATAACATTCATAAAATATTTATTTTGGATAAATAAATTGAAACTCATGATATTGGTGACAAATTTGTAGTAAATTATATGCCCCAGTTTTAGAAAATTATATTACACTTTAATTGTAAAAAAAATATTATTTTAAGAGTCTAATACAAATTATATAGGCCCAATAAAAATAAATAACAACATTAAAAAAATAACAGTTAAAAAGAAAACATGGACCCACAATTAAAATCTTATCAAGCATAATTACAATAACACCCTTTGTTCATCTTCTTCAACAGAGAACACGGGAGAAAAAATTACAGACTTCTTCTTCATTTTTCTAGGTTTCTCACTTAAGCCCCAAATGCGCGACGTCCAGCGCTTGGTCGGAAGCGCCCGCTTTTCAGTGCCCACCGTCGCCTACCATCCGCCGCCTCGCTTTAACCTATCAAGGCGTTTTGCCGGTCGCCTCTCATCGCCTAGCGCCCAAGGCGCGCCTAGGCACGATTTTTAAAACTAATCTCTAACACAAAGTCGATGTTGAAAATCCAATCCTTGATGGTACTCCTCTAAACCAAACTGCGACCTAGAAACTTGCACGAAAATATATTTCGAATATTGAGATACAAAAGCTCAGTGATTGCACCGTTACTCGACCAAATATCTCTATATCATAAATAAAACAATGCAACATGAATGACATTATAACAAGATAACAATGACGCTATCATATCCACATAAACACATAATATCCATGAATGTATATATCCACACATAACATATACATATGAAAGAGAAGTCCACGCAACATCTTATTAGTAATAATATAAGTATTAAGGCCCGCTTCCATTAAAAATCAAGATCCCACACTACAAGTAGGGCTGATCCTTGGTGGATTAGGTAGTAACATGTATTGGCTTGAATGCTTGTCGTATGCTGATGGAACTCTAAATTAAATATGAGGTCTCAGTTAGTGGGTAATTCTAATGAGAATCGTATGATTGAATTAATAGTTTTGAAATACTGAACTTGGATTATTAGAAGCATGCCTTGGACTTGATAATAGTTTGACTTGGTGTTCGTTATTTCTTGGTAAGATGCGTGGACTGCTCAAGAGAGCATGTGTTGTTTATGTGTTTAAAAAGGAATTCGGATATCCTAGAGTCAATGAATGAGCACTTAATCAAGGGGACGAGTACTCAGAGCTGTGTGAGTGAGTACGTCCGATGTATTCACGAGCTATGTGATCTAGATGCAGTTCGAACCTATCAATGGCTATGATGATCCAGATAAGGAAATACAACTTGATGGGATGTGTGGGCATCAAACAACTCGAAGGGTTATGTGAACTCGAGTAACCTGATGAGCTATGTAACCTCAGGATCATATTGCTTATGGCTATGTTGATCCAAGTATGTCCCGGATGTATCTGTGGCTATGTTGATCCAGATATGGTCCAACCCGATGGCTATTTGATCAAGGAGAAACCCGACGACTATGTGAGCACAAGTATAATAGGGCTACGTTTGGCCAATATGTATGAATACTATATGGACTAATGGTTGAAGACCTTTATACCCTAAGTTGTGCGAGTGGGGTAAGATACTTATAACTCGATGGGCTGTGTGATACCAAGTAAGTAAACATGTTATGGAGTTTGATCTTCTTATACATTGATATCTTAAGATGAATAATTGAGAACTCTAGCTAAGGTAGGTTAGGAGGTGAACCTTAGTTTAGAAGCCTTTCTATGCACTCTTAACTATCTTATCATGCATGTTGTTTTATGATATTCATGAACTATAGTAGAGTAGAAATGTACCACTAAGCTTTGTTAGATCAACGTGCGGAATTGTGGTATTTTCCGTGCGTATGGGACAAGTAACTTTGGAGGAGCACATCGAGGAGGACTTCCCAACATCAGAGCATTGAAAGAGTACAATACTTGATCTTTAGTTTGGACTTATTGTATTCATAAGACCTTACCACAAATCGAGTCTGTATCTTTATTTTGAATTCTATTGAGTCGGTTAATGTATTTTAAATAGAGCTCTGATTACTATTTTAAAGGGAGAATCTTGTCATTTTAGAGTGGAATAAATCACAAGTTAGAGTGGAATAAATCTTTCTCTTTCTCTTCCATATAATTATGAAGTTTTGCTATGTGTTGATGAGACTACAACATATTTATGAGGCTTTAGTTAATGAAATAAATCTAATGAGGATCCCATAAGTGAGCTAATAGTTAGAAAAGCTAAACCTTAATTATTGAAAACGTGTCTTGGGCATTTAATCAACGGGAGGGGTACTTGGGCTATATGAGCTAGTAACCTGAAAGCTAGGTGAACACGGGTAAAATAGAGCTATATTGTCCAATAGGTATGGATGTCGTGTGCAAGTATGTACGTTGTATAGATTAATGGATTATAAATTTTATACCCGAGGGCTATGTGTTAGGATATGTCACTTATAACTCGATAGGCTATGTGAACTCAAGTAGCTCGATAAGCTATGTTAAATTAAATAGGTAAGCTTGTTAGGATATTTAATCTTCCTATATAACATTGCCTTCAGATAAGTATTTGAGACCTCTAACTAAGGTATGCTAGAAGATGAACCTTAGATTAAAAGCTTTTTTGTGCACTATTGACTTACTTATCATGCATGCTTGTTTTATGATATTCATGAAATGTGGTAGAGTATAAATGGACCACTAAGCTTTGTTAGCTCAACGTGTGGAGTTGTGGTGTTTTTCGTACGTAGGGGACATGTAACTTTAGAGGAGCACATCGTGGAGGACTTCCCAACATCGGAGCTATGAAAGAGTATAATACTTGACATTTTACTTTGAACTTATTGTATTCATAGGACCTTACCACAAATCGAGTTTGTATCTTTATTTTGGATTTTATTTGAGTCGATAAATGTATTTTGAAAAGAAGCTCATATTTTGTTAACACTTTTATTTTATTTTGATCTACTTGAATTTATGAAATGTGTTATTTTAAAGATTTCGAAACACATTTTAAAAGAAAATTTTGATAGGTCAGATTTTGGGTGACCCAAATATAATATTTCGGATCGGGATCGAGATCGGGGTGTTACATTCTTCCTTAACCCTATACCCTATGTCTTAATCCATCTTTAATTAAAAAAAAACCACACTCGTCAGCTTATAAAAACATTAAACAATAAATTAAATTTCTCAATTATGTTTTGATTATATATCTTGTAGGTCTATAAATTATCCGATTGAGTTTGACAATTGTAACCCCCTCGACATGGTCTAGACAAAACCCGACTCGAACGAGCTACGGGGAATACCGAAGCTAATATGAAGACTCGCTCGGATAAACAACTCTAAAAATCTTTCTTTTATATTCTCTAAATGCATTAATTAGATCCTACATGTTTATGCAAGGAATGAGTTTATTTGCAACGGAAATTAATGAGAAATGAGTCCTAATTAAATCAACAAGTTTTAGGGATCTAGTTATAATTTCCCCAAAATTCACGATTTAAAAGTGTAATTAAGTTTACCAATCCTTAATAAAGTATATTTCCTGCTTGCACGTAAATTTTTAGGTTAAAATTATATCTACAAGTGCACTAGATGCATTTATCAACCTATAGGGCATAAATCACTCAATTCAACAAGATTTCTAGATGATTGGCATCCTAGTTCCATGCTCTCAATATAATTGAAACCAATGTTCAAAAAATTCATAATTCAACATGCTTAGGAAAAATCAATGTATGAATCAAATCCAAAAGACTTTATTAACATAAAAGCAAATATAGCAATGTGCAAGATTCAATATTCAACTATTCAATAACCGACTTATATGTTATAAGGTTCCTCTTTACCATTGCTTCCTAAACTACCTAAGGTTCAAAATATAAAAGCAATATACTTGAGCTATAATATGAATTAAAAAGCACAATGAGTTTTCCTTACTTGCCCGGATGACTAACTCACTTCTTGTCTGCATTACAAGGAAAATAGAGAGGTTAAGCTTTCTCTTAGTGAGTGAATTATAAAACAATTTTAACTACTTGCAATGCAGTCCATATTATACGAAAAAATAGTTTAAAAACAAGTCATGCTCAAGAAAACCATTTGTGACTATTATATCACTAAGATATTCAACAAAATTCGTAAGTGTTTATCACATGGCATATGCCACAAAACAAGTCTTACATACTTAACAAGCAATGCTTTAAAACCCTTGAGCTCTTTTAGTAAAATCACATGCAATTTATATATTGCACAAAAATCAATAAAACATTTACACTTGTGTTTTCACATGTTGGTTAAGTGACACGAATGAAGTTTCCTCTAAACGTTGGGATAAACGGAAAAACATGCGAATGACATCGTACACCAATCCACACAGATTAACTATCACAATCTAAAGATCCCACCTTGGTGTCCGGGATAGTTTGCCATACCCGAATGTGATAAGGTAACAGTTATATCACACAACACTAGGCTAACCTCTAATGCATCACTCAAGGAATTTATACACGTACGCATTTTAATTTATAGTACACTCACATCCTATTGATCGATCAACATATCCCAGGCCCATCAACTTTGATGAGTGCATAAAAGTACTAATTTTTATATCATTTTTCTAATTGTTTATTGCCAATTAAGGACAAATTTAAGGGCAATATTGGATAATTCCGCTTATTTTTCATATTTCAACATCTGAATACATAAATCATGAATTTATTTATTATTTGGCATAAAACAGATGCATTTGATGGTTTTCTTTCCTAGGCAGGAAACCACTTCATATGAATGGCCAAACAAGAATATGGATGCCGGAAAAGAAGCTGAAATGCAGATGAAGCACCTGTGATGGCAGCACTTTGGATGCCGCGGCAACAGATGAAGCACCCACCACAGCAGCACTTTGGATGCCGCGACAGCAGATTGAAGATGACAATTGGTGCTCGACAGATAGAGAAAAAGATGTCGATTCTAACGGACATAAAGAGAGAGAAAGACTGAGCCAATTTAAGGAGTCAAATCCTAGTCAAAGTCAAGTACAGGAAAGAAGAGTTATTTTAGGAATTAAGAATTAAGTGTTATAGTTTAATTAGGAATTATATTTCTTCCCCCTTTAGAACTCTTTCCTTCCATGTAATACTTTAACCTAGGGCTTGGCCTATATAAGCACCCATTAGGTCAAGATTTAGGAGTGTGAAGTCGGAGTCGGATTTTACCCTAGAAAAATACTTTTAGCCGCCGACTACACCATGTTCTAAACTTCTTCGGAGGTTTAGGTTGTTCAACCCATTATGCGACCCGTAGAGGCGGCAGTTAAACCCATTGCATTAATAAGTGGATACTTAATACAACTGGATTCTCCTCTACGAAGCACTCAACTTAGATTCACTTTATTAATCTTTATTTCTCTGATATTTAATTTAGTTTTAGTAGTTAATTTAGTAATCTCAACTCAACAATTATTTGTGTTTTTACTTTCTATAGTGCAGCCATAAGAAGTAATGAAGTAGACACAGTCCCTATGGGTTCGACAACCTAAAATATTACAATCTGAAAAAGGTGAAAAAATAAAGGACTTCCGAGCCTCATCATATCTGGCGCCGTTGTCGGGGATTGACGGTCAATTTTATTACCAATTATTTCTGCATCTTTTTCCTTTTTCTTTTTCCTTTTAATTTATTTTTCTTAATTAACTAGGATTGTTTTGTGTATGACCATGTCTAATCCATCTATAAAACAATATCCGTACGATCCTAAAATCGAAAGAACCGCAAGGCGTTTATGAAAAGGGATACACGAAAGGATGAACATAGCACCTGGCCAGCAGAACAACGCTGGCATGAATGTCGTCGCGACAAACAACCAAGGCGCATTTGTAGTTGTTGATCCTACCAATCCACCTCAACAGGAGCGTGTACGAACAGTTCGTGACTATTTAGAGGAAGGTTTGGATGGATTAACTCCTGTCGTTGTGATGCCTAATATAGAGGCAAAACATTTTGAATTAAAATCGGTCATGTTCAACATGATCAACAACACTCTAGGCCAATTTTGAGGATCGACCAATGAAGACGCTCGACAACATCTTAAGTCGTTTTTGGAAATCTGCAATTCGTTTAAGCTACCGAGGGTTTCTGCCGACATATTGAAGTTAAAACTGTTCCCCTATTCACTGAGGGATAGGGCAAAATCTTGGTTAAACAACCTCCAACCTGGATCGTTGAACTCATGGACTGAACTTTGTCGAAGTTTCCTTGCCCGATTCAGTTATACCAATATGACTGATAAGCTAAGAAACGATATCACATCATTCAGGCAAGATAAAGAAGAATCAATGTATGAGGCTTGAGAAAGATACATAGAATTATACAGAAAATGCCCCATGCATGGTTTGCCCGAGTGGACTCAAGTGTCAATCTTCTACAATGCAGTAAACACCCCTACGAGGATGATGCTTGATGCCTCCGCAAACGGTACCCTCTTAGACCGTCCACCCCATGAGAGCTTAGAAATTCTGGATAGGTTAACAAAGAATGATTATCAGCACCCAACCACCAGGCGAGGCATAGCAAGACGAGGTATGATAGCTTCTGACTCATCATATTCAATCCTAGCTCAACTCCCCGCTTTGAAAAATATGGTGAAGGATCTGCAAAATCATGACTCGAACGCATGCCCGCAGAATCCAAAATCAACTTTCTTTGTTGGGAACTTGAACATGAATAATATGTTCAATAATTATAACCCAGCATGGAGAAATCACCCAAACCTCTTATGGAGCAACCCTAATAATGCACTAATCTCGCAACATCAAACTGTGCAACCCATTTGATTCCAGTAGCACAGAACTGTTCAGCAGCAGATGCCGCAGTAGGCGTTGCCGTCGCAGCAGACAGATGTACAAACGTTGGAAAACACACTGCAGACATTCATGGCTTAGACTAACGCTTATATTGTAAACACCAATAAGTTCATTCAGAGAGCTGATACTTTCATGGACAGAACAAAGATGAGGATACAGAACAATGAAGATGCTCTCAAAACGCTGGAAATAGCAGTAGGACAGATGGCACAATAGATAAAAAGCCGACACATAGGAGGTCTCCCTAACGATACTGAAGTCGCTAGAACCGGTCCTCATGAACAATACAAGGCGATATCCACTAGGAGTGGATTACAATTGAAGGACCTTGAAATACCTGCTCAGACAGTAGGTAAGAATACTGAGACAGTAGCACCTCAAGAGGCTACTGTAGAAAAACCCAAGGCAAGGGAACCAACAAACACTATCGACGATGATGCCGCAGCAGATGGTGCCATGGCTGCACCGCAAATAAGATTTCAATGCTCTGAAAGGATCGAGGATCTACGTTTATCACCACCTTGCCCACAAAGGATACAACAACAAAAGTAGGAGTACCAGTATAAGAAATTTCTTGACATCCTTAAACAGATACATATCAATATACCTTTGGTGGAGGTAATCAAACAAATGCCCAACTATGCCAAGTTCCTTAAGGATATTATATCCAAAAGGAAAAAAATTGGAGAATTTAAAACTGTTGCCGCAACAGAAGGGTGTGTGACAATGCTGCACAACAAAGCCACAACCAAAATAAAAGATCATGGTAGCTTTACAATACCTTGCTCCATCGGTGATCAATATGTAGGCAAGGCATTGTGTGACTTAGGAGCCAACATTAATCTAATGCCTAAGTCAAAATCTTTCAAAAGCTAGGCATCGGGCAGGCAAAGCCAACCACGGTAATGCTGCAACTGGCAGACCGCTCTTATGTACAATCGGAAGGAAAAATTGAAGATATTCTGGTAAGAGTTGATAAATCTATATTTCCTGCTGACTTCTTGATTTTAGATTGTAAAGCAGATGAACATGTCCGATCATATTGGGAAGACCGTTCCTAGCCACGGGTAGAACATTGATCGATTGCGAGAAAGGAGAATTGATCATACGAATAAATGACCAACAAGCAAGGATCAATGTATTCAAGACTCTAAGGCATCCGGATGAACTAAACGAGTGTTAGAAAATTGAGGTAAAATCTGAATTTAACTTCAATGTAGAGACGGACTGCCTGAATAAGACCTTCCAAGGCAACCGCTGCCGAGGCAGCGTACCCCTTGACCAGAAGCATACGTGGAAGAAACCACCTGATGAGGAGGCTCTAACTGGATCATCACATCATCCTCCAAGAAAAAAAGGGAAGATGGTTACTTCGGATGATGCAATTAATTGCACTCCTCCAATAACCTAATTTTTCCTTAATCTTCATATTTTAATTTTATGTTTTAGGAACTAGTATTTTAGTTCTCAGTTTTAGGAATAAGATTTCAATTTTACAATTTAGTTTTCAGAATTTTCAATATTTTCACAGTTTTTATTAATTTTAGCTTTAAGTTTTTCCTTATCTCTATTTTAGGTCATCCTCACAAACTTCACAACCAATGATGAGCCCACCAAGGGCAACAGCAAAACAACCACCAAGCACCCGCCGAAAGCTCCTTATCAATAGCGATTCAGAGGATTCTTTTGGATCCTCTACTTCGTAAAAGGGCGGTAGTCTTTTTTAAATTTTCTCTTTTGTTTTTTATTTTCGGCCTTCTTTTACCTCCTACTTTTCATGCATTGAGGACAATGCATTCCTCGAGTTTGGGGGAGCCTACTTTTCATGCATTGAGGACAATGCATCCCTCGAGTTTGGGGGAGTATTGTCCCTTTTGTAATATGTATCTTCCATGTATGGAAAATATTTATATTATCCTATTACTTCCTAAATTTCTGCCTTAAACAACTTTTATAATTTGATGCAAATTTTTTTAATTCTGTTAAATTTTATTAAAATTGCCTAGATAGCAATATATTATCCAGCTGCCGCAGTAGTATGCACTATTCACCAGACCTGAAATCAGACAGGTCTCTTTGGATTAGTAATTAGGATTAGACTATGAACCTGAAAATAATTAAACACTGCTAATCTTAGTTGATTTTATAAGTTCTTTTCTTTGAAAAGAAATAAGGAGTTAGTCTTAGATTTTAACTATAGGTTCCTATCATCGACTCTAGCTTAGTCCATAGAGGTGCCCATCAATGGCTCTAGGACTTAGTCTTTTTCCCACTTACTAGAGGTGCTCAAAATTGGATCTAGTGAGAAATAGCTAAACACTTGAGGTGCCCGAAACCGGCTCAAGCAGTATAAGTATATAGCAATATATATTTATCTACCAAATTAGGGAGAAAGAAAGAAAAAAGAATTAAAGAAAAATCTTAGTCGGAAGTCTTGAGCTAGAAAAAGGATTAGAACTTAGAAAATCAACTTCGATAGAGCTACGCACACACCCACTAAGACTCATAGTCAAGTTCCGAGGAATTCCTAGAACCTAGAAGAGGATGAGTCAAGAAAGGAATTCTGCCGCGGCAGACAGGACGATATATTACTTTAAAATTCCTTACTTAAATTTATCTTTTGCATTGCTTGAGGACAAACAATAGTTCGAGTTTGGGGTGTGATGAGTGCATAAAAGTACTAATTTTTATATCATTTTCCCACTCGTTTATTCACAATTAAGGATAGATTTAAGGGCAATATTGGATAATTCCGCTTATTTTCCATATTTCAGCATCCGAATACTTAAATCATAAATTTATCTATTATTTGGCATAAAACAGATGCATTTGATGGTTTTCTTTCCTAGGCAGGAAAGCACCTCATATGAATGGCCAAACAAGAATATGGATGCTGGAAAAGAAGCTAAAATGCAGATGAAGCACCTGCCATGACAGCAGATGAAGCACCCGCCACGACAACACTTTGGATGCCACGACGGCAGATTGGAGATGAAAATTGGTGCTCGACAGATAGAGAAAAAGATGCCAATTCTAACGGACATAAATAGAGAGAAAGAAGAAGTCAATTTAAGGAGTCAAACCCTAGTCAAAGTCAAGTGCAAGAAAGAAGAGTTATTTTAGGAATTAAGAATTAAGTGTTATAGTTTAATTAGGAATTATATTTCTTCCCCCTTTAGAACTCTTTCCTTGCATGGAATACTTTAACATAGAGCTTGGCCTATATAAGCACCCATTTGGTCAAGATTTAGGGGTGTGAAGTCGGAGTCAGATTTTACCCTAGAAAAATACTTTTAGCCGCCGACTACACCATGTTCTAAACTTCTTCGGAGGTTTAGGTTGTTTGTGGAGTAGTTGGAGAAGATGGTTGTGTTATGTTAGATATTTATTAATGCAAAACTTATTTCATAGTTTATTCTCTCTTGGTATTTACTCTTCTCGCATATGAGCTCGAAAGATAGTATGTGAAGAAAAATCTATTTGCCTAGCATCGGGAGATGTAGGTTCACAAAACGAGAGAATACGGTCTTTGCTCATGGGTATTGACTAATCCGGTTGAGAGATTAACTGCCCAGGATTTCAACGACTAAGAAGATGCATGTGTTTGGTTGTTTTCCGCCCTTGATTCACGCCGGGAGGTATCATCAAGACGTGGGTTTCAACAGTTTTCTTCGCTTAGGGATAAGGAAGAAGATATACAAGGATGCTCTGTCGAACTATGGAATGTTGAATTGTCGACAAGGCATAACCCCGCCTAGGCAGCTGCGGCAACCCTTTGTGCGACCCGCCAAGGCGGCAGTTCAACCCATTACATTAATAAGTGGATACTTAATACAATTGGATTCTCCTCTAAGAAGAACTCAACTTAGCCTCACTTTATTAATTTTTACTTCTCTGATATTTAGTTTAGTTTTAGTAGTTAATTTAGTAATCTCAACTCAACAATTATTTTTGTTTTTACTTTCTATAGTGCAGCCATAAGAAGTAGTGAAGTCGACACAGTCCATGTGGGTTTGACAACCTAAAATATTACAATCTGACAAAGGTGAAAAAAAATAAAAGACTTCCAAGCCTCCATCAAACTTAATATCTAACACAAAATAAAACCAAATGCTCAAGTTTTACATTGAAAATAGTATAAAAATCACATGAATTCCTCTATTTCATGCACAATGTGCATAAACCGATAAAAACCATCTTTTACTTATTTTGAAAACAAACCGAGGAATTATTAAAACCAATTTTAAAAACAGTCACATGAGCATTTGTTTACATGCATAAATACATATGCACAATTATTTAACGAGCATGACTAACACATAGAAAAATAGCATAATATGGAAAAACCAATTTACGAGAGCAAACGAAAAACTTACTCCGGAGTATAGGGTGGTTTCTCACACCTTCCCTACACTCCCAACACTTTGAAAATTTTTTTTAAAACAATGCCGAAGCAGCCCACTCTTAAATCCACTCATCGATTTACCGAAACTTGCTCGACAAGTTACCCGAAAACACGATTTAGCTTCCTGATCTCCCTCAAACTTGTTCCTCTAAATCTTGAACTAATTCAAGCATCAAAACCAAAGGGTTTAGTGCATTACAACTCACCCAAACATCCCTCAAGTCGGACCAATACATGGAAGCCCCTTAAAACACCATAAAACCTAACCGAAACTCACCGAAAACCTCTCCAAACACCACCTAAACCTTAGGTCTGTGATTAGATACTTAAAATTCATCTTAATTACATCTAAAATATTCAAAATTCATATATTTAGGAATAAAAAACAACCATGTAAAACCCTTGAACGAAAATTAAGAAAACAATAGAATTTTTATCAAGAAAACCGATTTTATTGGTTCAAGACTTTAAAGATTATTTTAATCAACCAAGAACTTAGTAATTTCATTATAGAACTTTAGGTTTTAGAGGTTTGAATGATTCTCACCTCAAAAATTGATCCCACACCTTCAAAGCTTTAAAAACTAGAAAACCCGTAGAAAAACGAAGAGATTTTGAAGAAGAAAAAAATATAGGAAAATAAACCAACTAAATTTTATTAAAAAGAATGGAAATTTAACTTGAAAATATGATGAAGAGACTGTCTTGGAGAAGAAGAAACCGAAATTTAAAGAAAGGATATTTTTAAAAAGTGAATTTTTAGGTTTTGGATAAAAAATTAGAGAATTTTGATTACTTAGGTTAAAACAAGGGATTAATGGTTGTTTAAATAGGCTCTTGGAAGGTTTAATTCAAATAGGATTAGGATTATATCAAATTACCTTAAAGATCCAAAATTTTGGCTTAGTTTACAAAATTGTCCTCAAGTTTTCAATTATTATAAAATAGTCACTAATTTCAAAATCTTAGGGTTTTCAGGGTCAATTTTCAAAATTGAGTTTACCTATGTCAAATATAAGCCAATTAAGAATTTTAGAATATTTTCCCATAATTTATTTTCATTAAAAACCAAGTTTTAAGAATTTAATCCCGAATAAGGCTTAACCGGCTGAACTGGCTCACTAACTTCTAGGCCCAATTTTAAGTGTTACAACAATCTTATTCAAATGGAATTTAGGTCAACAATTAAGATATGTTAGTTGACCAAACATCCCCTACTCTTGCTTCCTGGTCAAGCACTTAGGTTTAACACAGTCAAACCAGGGAACATACACAACAAAAACAGTGAAACTATTGAAACTTCCGAGAGCAAAAGTAGAATCTTCAAAATTCATTAGCTTTTTTGAATTACGATTTCTTGAAATTTAAACAATATACCATTAGATACCACTAATAAAAAAATAATTAACAATCAATTTGCTTTTAAGAAAATTTTCTTACAAAATAAAGATTAATCTCAATATGTTTAATCCTCGTATGGTGAATGAGATTAACGGCTAAAGACATCGATAAAGTGTTATCGCATCAAAAAAAAATCAAAAACAAAACTAATAGAACACGAGAAAAATAAACCATGACCAAGTGTTTCTCGCAAGTACTTTTATAAAGATGCATGTCAACAAATGGTGGTCCATCACCAGCAAGTAGAGTGGGTATAACCACCATTGGGGTAGGTACAATAGAAGAGTTTATTAGACCAGTTTTAGTAAGCATTTCTAATCTATATTTCTGTTGATTGAGTAATAGACCCTCATAATGTTCCTGAACCTTCATTCCAAGGGATTTTTTTCCTCAAAAATCCTAGATCTTTAAGAGAGAAACCTTTGTTGAGGTGATGCACAAATTCATCTACATCATAGGAGAGGAGCTTGTGACAATTGACAACTATGTCATCCATATACGTCATTATTTAGGGGAGTTTAAAAATATTTGATTTAGATAATTCGATTCGTTGACTCACAGATTTAATAAAAAATCTAATAATTTCATAATTTTTTCAATTCTCGGGTCAGATATTTGACCAGTTATTTTTTATGTATTCATGACTTGCTGATATGTTGCCCCAACATTTTTGTTTGAAAGAGCATCACATTTTATCAGAAGGTTCCCCATTGTGTTACAACCATTATTTTTGCATATCAACTGGAATATATCATATTACTTAGGTACAAGTGCCATATTGGCCATCCGTTATGAATACTTGACCTTTTGGAGAAACCAATGTTGTACCGCTTTTCATATATCTTTTTGCTGAACTGGTTTGTAATCTTCCTTTATAGGAAATTTTTGTACCAAAAAATTCATGCTTAGTCTTGCCATGTCCTAATATGGCCAAAACAATTATCTTCGAATTTCTTTTTGTTGAACCGCTTTTCATTTTCTTTTTCATTTCATAGACTCACAATATCTATAGATTCTTTGTGGGCCTAAATCTATTTTTATTCTTGTTCTATCAACCTTAACAAATCATAAGGTTAATCATGGTCTGGTTTATTCCCCTAGACACAGTTCTTTCTCGAATACAAGTTCTGGAACAATTTCAGCATCGCTTGATGAGTTGATATCTAAGGACCTGAAACATCTTTTTGGCTGTAAGGATGCGTGATTTGTTTGACATTCTTGAAAGAAAGAATCTTTGCCAGATGTAGTACAAAAAATTTCATTTCATAGAGATAACAAACTTTGGCCCTTTTACAAAAAGAGACATTTGTTACTCTCGGGCAAGAGTGACAAGTTTGTTATGTACATAACTTTGAAACATTCAAAAAACCTTAAGGAACTCTTTAATAGTCCGATTGTTCAGAGAAGTTGCAGGGTGGATGAACCTCTCAAACAAAAAGTTTTCAAAAATAGAAAAGTCAAGGTTTCCCAATTACACTAGATCTCATTCAAATTTTATGACCCCCATTTTCATAAGCTTTTCCACGATTTTATTAAAAACAACTCAATCCTCAATGGAATGCCCCACAATTCTATCATGTTATTCACATTGAACGTCAGGGTCATACCATTTTGGGTAAGGAGGTTGTAACGAATTTGAGTAAAACGGGGAGACATCGTGTGCGTTATATAGATTTTTATATAACTCGCCGTAGGAGATAGGGATATGGTTAAACTTGTTCTCTTATAAATTTATCTTCTTGTTTGATCTTGCTTTTGGGCAATCTTGATTGTTTGAGGTTACGACTTTAGGTTGTCCAATTGTTAGTGATTTTACATAACCAACATTACAGAAACCTATATTGTCGCCCTTGTCCTCTTTCTTACTTACTTTCACCTCTACTGCAAAGTCTTGGTTATGGTGCCTCGGTAAGGGCTCTTTCAGCTTAATAATTCGATCCTTCAGACCCATATTATCGAACCTACTACAGACCAACTCTTCTTGTATAAAAGCTTGTTGTGCTTGTGCATCTTTAAATTTATTTTCCCATTAACTAACTTTTCTCTGTTCTTTGTGGACTTCGAATTTTCGATCAGCAGAGGACTTCCTGATACCCACATATTTTTCGATTCTCGAAGCTTTTTATGATCACCTTGTAGATCACCCAAGCCTTCTTTGGCTTTGTTTTTCCCTTTCCTTAACCTTTCCATTTCTTTTTTCTAGGATTGTATTACAAAGCTCAACTGGTTCCTTTTGTTTTCCAGCCTCAAAATCCACATCTCCAGGTCGGAGCATCTTCCTTCAATATCCTATTTTGTCATTTCCATTTTTGTTGTGAGGGTTTCAAACGACACATGGGCCTTGCATAAAGGCTTATCCTAGTCTTATACCATTTCGCTTAAGTTTTCCTTCTGTCTTTCGAAGTCTCTTTCGATCAACATCTTGTCCATTTTTCTTACCAGGTCATCTTGTGAATGTGACATATGTGTGTGAATGTGGAACTGCACCTTTTCCCACTTATTCTCGATGTCCTGTTTGATATCTTCATACGCTTGCTCTAGCTTGGCCAATCTCGCCTCCATTCTTTTGGCTTTGCGTTTCGTGAAATATGGGTGTTGTTGCTTAGAATGACTGCAACATAAATGCTCCTTTGATGTTAGAAACACGATGGAAATGATGCAATATGATATGCTTGATGTGACTAAAATGATATCAAGTACATGCAAAACTGTTGGACTTGAAGATGCTCGATGAATAACCGATTAAACTTTCCAAGTGGTGGAGAAGTGGTTAATTTGGGTGGATTTGTGTGGAAGCAAAAATATAGACAAAGACACAGGGATTTATAGTGGTTCGGTCACGCCTACATCCACTACCTTAGCTTCCCACTAAAGATTTCCCAAATTCACTACGAATTTCGTCCTTTTAAGTCTAAAGGGATAACCTTACAAACCTTGATTCAAAAACGAATCAAGCATCCAAAGTTCACAACCCGAACTTTGAGAATTCACTCAAACAAGAGAAATCTTAAGCAAACTTGTTTAATCCTTCTAATAAGGCTAATGTTTGCAATCTAAGCACTCACCCAATTCCTAATTACACTTGAGCATATATTGATAATTAAGCTCACAAGTTTTTGTCTACCCAACTAATAGGAATTTAAGCACTAAGACAAATCTTTGATCATATTGCTGTTTACAATGAAGCATTAGTCTTCTCTTGATGCTTGAGGCTTCCTTTTATCATCCCAAATGAGCTTCTAGCCGTTTATGACCGTTGGGATCAAATTGGAGCCGTTTGGAGCTTGTTTCAAGGCATATTTCCTCTTCTGGTACAGGAGATATCGATACCCCTGAAACAGGTATTGAAACACCCTCTTTGGGAAATAGTTGTTGACCTGCATTTATGAACAGGTATCGATGCCAGTATCGATATCGCTCCTAGCCGTTAGTTTTTTTCATAAAATCGTTTTGACTGTTGGGGGTGTATCGAAACAAGGTTCGAAACCAAACCTCACAAAGGTGAAAGGGTATCGATACCAGTATCGATACCACTATGATTTTGCCTTTGAAAACATGTCATTGAAGAACAAGTATCAAAACAACTTGAAGGTGTATCGAAACACCTGGGTTAAAAACACCTCTTTGGTTTCTCTAAATCATTTAAAATATATTTAAAATCTCTCAAAAACATCTTAAACATATTTTCAAGTAGTTTGGACATAAGAATCATTTTTTAAATCTTTTCAAATTAGTCCAAAACTATTTTTCAATTATTATATCAAAACATTAGTTCTACAATCTCCCCCTTTTTAATATAATAAAACCAACTTGAAAAATTGTTTTTGAGATTGTCCCCCCTTTGTGAGATAAAATTTGAATAAGAGAAATAAGGATATCAAAACATTAAAGCTCCCCCTTACTCATTAAACCATTTTGAAAAATCAATTTTTCACAACATCAATTGTTTTAAAATCAACTATCAAAAATTAGTTTATGAAAACAAAAGACTCCCCCTTACTCAAGGCATCATTAAGATATTAGTTCAACAATTATAATGATCTAGTTTAAACAAAAGATAAACAAAAATTAAAGCTAAAAACTAGATTTTACCACACTTGAATCAAAGGTAGGATGTGAAGCCTTCCTTCTTCAAGTGTCCTACTTGTGTGTATGGAGCTCCCTCTTAATTTTGCACTTTGTTGCTCATATCTCCATCACACTTAAAATAAGACAATCAAGTAATTTTTGGTATCCAAATTGCTTTGGATCCTTTAACGTTAGTAGTACAAAGTTTAGTCCCCTTAGGAATCCATTTTTCAATTTCATCCTTTTTGGTTGAAGTGGTTAGTCCTTTTGGGATCCAAACACTTCTAAAACATTTTCCACCAATAAATTTAGGGGTACTAGATTGTATCAAGTAAAAATTTGATTTTCCCTTTGAAGTTCTTTGGAAATCAAATATTTTTCATTCTTAAGATCATCTAAAACAACTTGATGATCTTTTTCCATCTTTTGAAGCAAATTTTGTAAATCGAAAACTTGAAGATCAAAATCAATTTTGCTTCAAATTCAAAATTGGTTTTTAAAAGTAAATCATTTTCTAATTTAAGCTTTGAAATCATCCTTTTGTTTTTAGAAAATAAAATCTTAAATTCAAAAGCCAATTTATCATAGGCTTCTTGTAACTCATTAAAAATATATGAATTTAAAATAGATGAGTTAGAAGTTACCTCCCCCTCATTGATGGCAATCAAGCATAGGTTGGCTTCTTCATTTTCGGTGGAGTCCTCATCACTCCAAGTAGCCACATATGCTTGCTTCTTTGAAGATGATCCCCTCATGATAGACTTGTAGGAGTCCTTCATCTTCTTCTTTGATTCGTGCTTTGAGGATTTCTTTGTTTTGTTCCTCACAAATCGATCAAAGTCCATGAAGAGTTGGGCAAGCTCTTCATGTCCTTCACTATCCTCTTCACTTGAATCTTCAAGGTGGATGCACTTGGAGGATTTGAGAGCAACGATGTTGACATTTACACCAAGCTCTTGAACCTTCTTCTTCCCCATCGATCTAATCTCTTCCTTTTTCTTCTCCTCTTCTCTTCCTTTCATCATTATTTGATGTGTGAGGAGTGACCCCAAGAGTTCATCAAGCTTGAGAGTCTTCAAATTCTTTGCTTCGATGATGGCGGTCGTTTTCGAGTCCCATGACTCGGGAAGAGAATAGATGAACTTACGAATAAGCTTTTCCTCCGTAATGATCTCTCCATATCCTCTAAGTCCATTGGTTATGGTGGAGAATGGATCGAACATATTTGCTATATCCTCTTCCGGATTCATCTTAAAGTTCTCATACTCTTGGTTGAGGAGTCTGATCTTGGTCTTCTTTACTTCGTTTGTTCCCTCGTATGTAACTTCGAGCTTGTCCCAAACTTCCTTGGCACTCTCACAAGAAGATATCTTCTCATAGATGCTTGGATGGAATGCACAAACAAGAATGTGCAAAACCTTGGAATTAAGCACCATCTTCTTGCGATCTTCCATGCTCTATTCCGCCTTTGTTCCTTTTGTCACAAACGGTCCATCTTCAACTATATCTCATAACTTATAATATCTTGAATTGATGAAATACTTCATCCTTATCTTCCATTGGGAGTAGTTGGACCCGTCAAAGAAAGGAGGCTTATCAATAGGATGTTAATTGGTCGATAATTGGTCGAGCTCTTCGGATCTTCTCAATAGGATGTTAATCCCTCTCGATTTAGCCTTGCTCAGATACCAATTGTTGGACTTGAAGATGCTCGATGAATAACCGATTAAACTCGCCAAGTGGTGGAGAAGTGGTTAATTAGGGTGGATTTGTGTGGAAGCAAAAATATAGACAAAGACACAAGGATTTATAGTGGTTCGGCCATGCCTATATCCACTACCTTAGCTTCCCACTAAAGATTTCCCAAATTCACTAAGAATTTCGTCCTTTTGAGTCTAAAGGGCTAACTTTACAAACCTTGATTTAAAACCGAATCAAGCATCCAAAGTTCACAACCCGAACTTTTGGAATTCACTCAAATAAGAGAAATCTTAAGCAAACTTGTTTAATCCTTCTAATAAGGCTAATGTTTGCAATCTAAGCACTCACCCAATTCCTAATTACACTTGAGCATATATTGAAAATTAATCTCAAAAGTGTTTGTTTACCCAACTAATAGGAATTTAAGCACTAAGACAAATCTTTAATCATATTGTTGTTTACAATGAAGCATTAGTCTTCTCTTGATGCTTGAGGCTTCCTTTTATCATCCCAAATGAGCTTCTAGCCGTTTATGACCGTTGGGATCAAATTAGAGCCGTTTGGAGCTTGTTTCAAGGCATATTTCCTCTTATGGTGCAGGAGGTATCGATACCCCTAAAACTGGTAAAGAAACGCCCTCTTTGGGAAATAGCCGACGAACTGCATTTATGAACATGTATCGATACCAATATCGATACCGCTCCTAGCTTTTGAGGGTTTTCATAAAATCGTTTTGACCGTTGATGGTGTATCGAAACAAGGTTCGAAACCAAACCTCACAGTGGTGAAAGGGTATCGATACCAGTATCGATACCACTGTTATTTTGCCTTTGAAAACATGTCATTGAAGAACAGGTATCCAAACACCTTGAAGGTGTATCGAAACACCTGGGTTAAAAACACTTCTTTGGCTTCTTTAAATCATTTAAAACATATTTAAAATCTCTCAAAAACATCTTAAACATATTTTCAAGTAGTTTGGACATAAGAACCATTTTTGAAATCTTTTCAAATTAGTCCAAAACTAATTTTCAATTATTATATCAAAACATTAGTTCTACAAAAACACATGTTATGTTAAAAATATTTACAAAAAAGTGTTGATTCAGTACAACTTTGAAAATGAAGCTAGTTTTAGAATAAAGCTCTCTTTACATAAGGTGGATCTTATTTTACAGGTGATGTTCGACCTTCATCTTCTAAATCTTGATTTTCTAGAACAAGCAATGTAGACTTTCTACCCCAAACACAAAATCTCATCTCAAATAGCTAGAGTCTGTAGATATTCAACCACTCTCCCGGATTTAGGGCTTCGATCAAGGTACGTTCTTTATCTCTAACCTAATCCCGAGTCTGATCAAGGTAAGCCTTGCATTATTGCTGGAACGAACTATCTCGTCTTATCCTGTCTTGACACCCTTAGTGGAGCCATTCAGGTTCCCCCCACCTTATCGAGAAAATGTTTTTTTGCGGCTAATCCTTTATAATGGTTGTACTTGTATCAACACCCTTTTAAAATTAAAAGTGAAGTACGAATGTAGAAACGAGAAACAAGACATCACAAAGAGGCAAAAACGTTAGTATCGAATTAAATGAATAATAAACAAAATAAAATAAAATATGCTTTATGTTGCACAAATATGAATATGACAAGAATAAATAATAGGAACTAAAGGGCGTAAATAAACGTAACCCCCACTCTCTCCCTTTCTAAAAGTGCACCCTACAAGGTGACCATCTAAACGGGCAAAGGTCTGGCATAACGAATCTAGGGTAGGCTTCTATGTCTCACTACATGTGATGCAGTTCTAGAAGGTACCAAAACGGTACTTACTACCCTACTAAGGATAGTAAGCACGATTAAGGGAGATACATTTCTCTAAGTCTATGTGGAGACGTAGATCTCACGAAGACAGAGGAGAAAATATCCCGAAAGCAATTTACCATCCTACACGGAGGTGAAACCTCACGAAGGAGTGATTTTATGCTTCCACTTAGGTGGAAGGAACCCAGGTTGAGAGCTCATAAAATGAGGTGTCCTGAAAAAAATTAAAAATCATATTAGTAAATATGTTAAATAAAATAAATGGGATCACCAAAATTAAAAATAAACCTAATTTATATTTTTCGATTCATTAAATAAATTGTAATCGATTTTAGGCTCGACTCTCGAGAAATTGTCCCCAGTAGATTCGCCAACTGTAATCACCGAAAATGGTCTAGGGAGTTACCACCAATCCTTTTTGCGGTGCGATTGGAACACAAAAAATTGAGTCTGCGAAACCAGAGTCGAGTCCGAGAGTCTGTTACGCATGGGGAAGGGTAATCACCCCCACAATGCACAAAATTGACACCTGTCAGTTACAAAATATTTTATATGAGCGAAAAAATAAATTTAGTTTATTAATATTGTGATACCGAGTTAAAAAACTAATAATAATAGTAAAAACATGATAAATAATAATAATAATAATAGTAATATGGATCAATCTACAAAAGAAATAAAATTATGAGGTTAAAAGTGTATAAAATAGGGTATGAAATCAAATAAAAAAGAAATTATATGACCAATATAATGAAAATTAGTGACAAAATCTGAAGAGGATGCAAACTAGAGAACCGAAACACGAGACTGTTGGGAATGAATGGACTACGAACGTAAATATCCCACTTTATTGGGTTATCAACGGGTTTGGTTTGATTACACGGGGCTCTAATGCAAAACGAAGTCGTTTTTGGCCGAGAACATCTTTACCAAAACGACTTTGTTTGGTTACATGTATATAAACCATTTATTTGGTTTAATGAATCACATGTTCATTTCTTCTCCCAAAAATATTTTGAAGTAGAGATAAATTCTCTCGACTCTGCCTTCTCTTTGGTAGCAACTATATTATCGGTCACCCTTGTCTCCATCGTGCACGGCTGCCCACCACCGCACCGACCGTCGAAAATAAAAAAGGAAGGGTCTTTCCTAAGCTATTCGATGCAAGGAACTCGATTCTAACCTCAAATTTTTGAAATAAAGCGTATAGGAAGCTAGATCTAGAAAAGATAAGTGTTCGACATATATATATTAACTTTTTCTTTCGGTTTCTCTTCCGATTTGCACTCTATTTTTTCGATTTTCTGGTAATACGTGGTGTTTTACTTTTTTCGAATGGTGCACGAATATTTCGCTTTCTATTCGAATCTCATAACTCAGATTACATTGCTTGTTTCGAGTTTTATACCCATGTAAAAAGTATAAAAAACATTCATGATCTGATTTTTCCAGATTTAATGATTCCTTTTTATCTATTTTTGCAGATACGAAATGACCAAGGCAGTGGGGCGGTGACTGCAAATCCAAGCAGTGACCGACCAGGAGAAGGAATAGGCGAGTGAGGGGTTACCACGTGCTATTCGAATAGCCGCACGTGACGGCCACACGCGAAAGTTCAGTGAGAAGAAGCAAGAGCGGAGGCAGCTAGGGTTTGTTAGGAAATTATAGTTTAGTTTGTAATTAAGATTGGTGTTTTAATGGATTATCAGACGGGTTATTGGTTATGTGGGTATTGGGTTAAAGTGGGTTTAGTAATGGGCTTGTTAGGTTTAATTATTTGGGTTATTATGGATTGGCTTTTTAATTGGATATGGGTTTGAGTAAAATGGGTTATTACACTTATTCTTAAATAATGACAACATGAAGTAGCCTTTGAGGTGATCGATTTTTTCACAGACGAGTTCTAGATTTAAGTCCATAACTTACTGATGGCTTTAATAACCAAGCAAAACACAATGAAGATGGAGAAACTTTTTCCAAAGTTATTTTTGGGGGGCTCAAATCTAGAGGATGAAGCAAAAGTGAAGTGGGTTGGACAACTTTATATTAAGGTAGCCATTCTAGTTAAAGATCTTATCAAGTTTGGTCTTATGTTAAATCGTAAGTAGTTTCACTCTCTCGATGTATCATTCAAATACGAATAATTACTGGAGTCACTACACCAAAATAAATCTTTAGCGATGTTTTTTAGTTCTATAATGTTGCTTTTTAACGCCGCTAAAAACTTTTTCGGCGCTTAAAAAAACGCCATAAGAAGCACCGCTGAAACCAACGTCACAAACTATTGTGGCGTTTTGGCTTACAACTGTCGTTATAGATCTTGACCTTTTGCGGCGTTTGTAAACAAAAACGCCACAAAAAATTTTTCTTTAGTGACGTTTGTATTTTCAAACGACGCAAATGATCAAGATATATAGCAGCATTTATGTTTTCAAACATCGCAAAAAAATTATTCTTTAATAGGGTTTGTATTTTTAAATGCCACTAAAGAACTATATTTAGTGGCATTTTTATTTTAAAACGCCATAAAAAACATATTCTTTAAAAATACAAATACAAATAATACTATAACATATATAAAATTAACTATCTTGACATATACAAGATTTTCCAATAATAACACCAGTTTGCATATACATCACTAACATCCAAGGCACTAAGCTAAAGATAACTTCTCAAAACTTCTTAGACATGTATTATTGTAGCATATAAAAGGATGTTCATATTAGGTGCAATTTCCTTCAGACTTTAACATAATTTGCAGAAAACAAGAGAGAAAAGCCAACCAGACAAACTATTTCAAAGTTCAAACCAAGTTCTCATGTGAATAACAAAGTATGCATAGCTGAATAAATAGAGAAAAGTTCAATTGCTGGCCATTTTTAATTTAAGCATTTCTTCAAATTCCCATCCTGAGTACTCCATCCTTACCCTTGCCATGAACACGAAATAAACCAAATTACATTCCATTTAGAAACAAAACAACAATCAATCTCAAAGTATTTATATTCACAATTATTTTCATTGATAACATCTAAATGTTTTTATTTTAATAAAACCAAATTACAATCCATTTAGCTTTCAACAGTATATACATTTCACTTACAACAACATACACCCACAAATATGTTTTTTTTACACTATACTGTACATAAACACAATTTTTAACTTATTTCTTTAAGTGAATTCTACAACTTTTAATCTTAACATAAAGTAGTTAAACTACTCTATACATACATCATATACATGCTAATTTAGTGGCTTGTACACACTACATACTTAATTAAACTGTTCATATCTAATATTTCGTTATACTGCATACTATAGTAATTCTGTAAAACTACATTTAACTTAACAATACACTGTTTTACAGCATAAATTCAAATCTACACTGCATCGCTTACAATTTACACTTCTTAATTACAGTTTTTAACACTTATATACTCTGTTTTTATTTGTCTACCCATATTGTACTTAAATTCTAGATTGCGTTGCTTACTTATACTTACTGAACTATATTTTTTCAGTTTACAAACTGTACTTCTACAGTAAACTAATATGTTTTCTTTATAAAACCATTCTAAATTGTTTTCATTGTTGTACAAACTATTTTTTACTGTGTTTTAGACACCAAATTTTTTATTGTTTTCAGACATCAAAACTTTATTCCTATAACTAATTTTATTTTCATTTACAATAAACCATATCAAAGATATACATCATTAAACCTTAATTACCTAAACTTTTTCGTTCAAACAAAGGCCAAGCTCTTATTATTTTTAAAGTATAAACGAATGTATTTTTTTTCAAACATAGGCTAAGACATGATGACAAGAACAAACAATAAACAAAACAAAAGGAAGAAGAAGATGGAGTAGTACTTGAAGGTGACTTTTCACATGTGAAATGGTGAGCCCTTTCACATCTATAAGTTGCAGAACAAGCTTCAGTGTAGCTTCTAAAGAAACATAAGAAAAAGTCATTGTCATTAAAAAGACAGTTTCAAGAGACCAGAAAGATAAACACTAAACAATCAGAAAAACTAAAAAACTTTAGCTAATGTTATGCAAAACTTACATGTGATGTAAAAGGACACCGTGCACACCATCCTTCATCCTAGCAAAGTCGGTTCCTCAATATATTAGTAAAAAAAATTATGCTACAAAGACAAGAACATTTCAACATGGAAGAAAACAAATATTCTTTTGATCATTTTTCGGCATACGAAGAAAACAAAATCATAGAAGCGTGAGAATTAGAAAATTCTATCTACAAAATAAAAAACAACAAGTCAAATTTCAGTATTGATAACAAGTCGTCAGAGCATAAAATCAATCACAGAAAATATACTTCATAGTTGAGTCTCAAAGACTTGTATAATCCTGATGTGTTATGGGATTACAAGACTGAATACAGAAAATATGATTATATCTAAGTCTACATGATTTTTTCACTAAATATTAGATTAAAGTTTTCACTAGTTTACGAATAAACAAATATGAAATTGTAGTAGTCCACAAATTTACAGTGTGTAAAATAATATAGGAGACTGCAACAACTCAGGATTGAGCAGGAGTCTTCAATATTCAACGATAAGATGGAAAACACCATATTAATAATTATAGATGGCCGAAATACTAAAATGAGACTTCAAAATTCATATATATTAACAGTTAACCTTTCAAGTTGTCAAACCAGATTTCTATTATGCTTCCTCCGCAGTCCTACTATGCTTCTTTTTCGCCTCCTCCGTTTTCTTCCTCATCTCCGCCTCCGGCTGCTCCCTCCTCTATTGTAGCTTTGCTTCTTCTCCGAATGCACTAGGAGCAACTCCAGGACCTACGAGGAAATTCCTTGCGATGATCTATCCACGCGGCGCAACTCAAAAAAGACGGGTCAATCGAACCCGTAGATGATATCGCAACACCACTATCGAAGAAATAAATGCAAGAAGAATCAGAGAATAGATAGAAGGGAAAGGGCTTGGTCTCCCACGAAAGAGGCCTACCATGCCTCCATTAGTCAGGCCAACGAAAGCATAAACCAACCGTCACGTCACACAGTTCTCCTTCTCATCCGTTTTCTTCCATGCTTTGTTGATTTCCTTCTCTTATATCTTAGCTTGACGGCGAACCTCAGTCCGATAAGCAACGACTTCTGCCTGTTTCTCGACTTTTTCCTTACATTTCTTGGTCGCCTTAGATAACTATAGTGGAGGGAGAAGAAGGGAGCGCCAGTGGGAGAAGGGAATGAGTTAGGATTTGAAAGGAATGAGCGTGTGAGGCGACCAATGAAAAATAAACTAAAATATATGTTGTAAACTTAAACAAATAAAAAAAGTCTACTGTGGGTTTCTAATATAAACGCTATAAGAGCATAAATTTACTGTGGTGTTTTTTTTAATTTAAACGCCACTAAATAAGATATTTATCGTGGCGTTTTAAATAAACGCTGTTATATATTATTTATTAGTGGCGTTTGTTATAAAAACGCCACAATAATTGTTGTTTTGTAGCATTTTTCCTGTAAACGCCACAAAAGATTAACGGCGTTTACTTTATTAATGCCACAAATAGTACCGCTGTAGACCAAAATTGGTGTAGTGAGTTCAGTTAAAGTTACAGTTGGCTCAAACACGGGAAGAAGGAATATTGGCTAGACCTTGCACAAGTTGATAACAATGAAACTAAAATAATACATGTTTGTGTAAACCCTAACAACACTATTATCTATTCAAGACAAGTTCTTTTTATTAGTCGTTGAAATCTTAAATTGATATTTAATCTAGATTAGGATCAAGTTAGCAATTTAGTCTCGTTGTTCACATTTTAATAATTTAGCTCTCTCGATATTAAGCCATAGATCAATAGTTAAAAAATTTCTCTCGATATTTTTTACATTAACTAATCATGAAAAACGATGAATATAATAAATAAAGAAAAAATATATATAGCATTACGAAATAATCAAAACATAATATCCTAAAAATAATTAACCCAAGAAAAAAATATTTAGCTCATGTCTGAACCTAAAATATCCATAATAAAAGTATTAAGAAACATAGTAGTTTATCAAGCAAAGAAAAGAAAGAATGAATCATACTTGACGTTTTTCTCCACTCTCTTTAAATGTGCTATAAGTTCTGCAGTCCTCCGATCTCTTTCCATGTCTTTTGTTGCCGTCTAAAATCAGGCTCCCATTTCTGTTTGTCTCTCAAGTCTTCTTTTTATATGCGAGAAGGCTAAGGTTTTCAAAACCCTTAAATGCACAAAGTCTCTTAAAGAAAATCTTACTTTCCCGCTTCATTTAATGAGTTTTGTATCAAGTAAAAATTCGCATATACTAAAATTTGATTCATCTCCAACTAAACTGCTTCGTCAGCTCAACACGAGATGAATTCTATCTTTCTTGATCCAGCATTTCTTCGACTCCAACAGTTCCTACATAAGCATCACAAAAAGGGTAAAAATCTTTTACCTCTTTATCATACTTTTGTTAAAATTTTCTAAAAAAATTGAATTTTAAACCCTAACCTTTATTTTTTATATCCTAAACCCTAAACCTTACACCCTAAAAAATACATCCTACCCCTAATTCCCTAAATCCTAACCACAACCCCTAACCTAGAACCTAAACCATACGTCCTAAACCTTCTAATTTAAAGCGAAAACACAAATGAAGACATGAGATAAACGATTTTTACCCCACAAAAATATACTACTTTTGCCATTAAATGTATCAATATATAAACAATTAGTCGCATGCAGTTTTACTCTATATCTATATGTAAATTACATGCAACCTACTTCAAATGCAACTTGTTATCAACTTAAAATGTTATGTAATTTTACAACAACTTAAAAAGTTATGTAATTTTAGGTCAAGATAGAAAAGTTTATAGAATGATGAAATCTTTATATGAATTTAAACAAGAACCAAAATAATAATATGTGATGTTCGATAATATCATGACGACAAACGAACAAAAATAACAAGTGTGATGAACATATGTATGTCAAAATTGTATATATGACATATATTATTTTATTTTTGTATGTTGATAAAATAATCATTGGTTAAAGCAATAATGAAATGGTAAAACATGTCAAAGACATACTAAATTCAAGGTTTAACATGAAAGATATAAAATTAACTCATATGATTCTGGGCATCCAAATTAAAAGATCATCTGAAGGTTTTATATTGACTAAGTCACGTTATGTTAATAGTAAGATTTTTTAAAAATTTAACAAGAATAATTTTTCGATACCCAAAACTTCAATAGATTCTTCTCAACGTCTGTCCAAAAATCAAGTTGAAAGTGTTCACCAAGTAAAATATGCAAGGGGGCATAGACAAGCTATACTAGAGTACTATATGTTAATTTTACTGTAAACAGTTTGGGTAGATTCACAAATAATAAAAGAGAAAATCACTAAAAAGTAATTTTAAGGTATTATGATATCTCATATATATACTCAAAATTATGTTAATCTTACAATTGAAAACCCCACAATTGGGTTAATATCCTTTAGTGGATGAAGAAACTTCATCTTCAATCTTGTTTTTCCAACATTAAGGATAACTTCAAGAACCCTAATCTTTAAATTCAAAATTACTTTAAATTTACTCAACATTTTCTCAAATGAATTCCATATTTGGTATCACTCATTCTTAGCTATCTTTTGGTACCATCCTTGTTAAGTTTTGAACCCAAGTGTTCATGGGTTTAATATTCATAGCTTAGTTTTTCTATTAAGGATTCATATACCATCTATGGTGAATTCTAAGCTTAGTAGTATTTTTCTCATGTTTTTAAGTCATTGGAACACCTAAGCTTAATGGCTTGAAAAAAATAAGATGTGTCTTGTTATTTAACTCATAGTATTAGTGTTTTGAGTGAAGGAATTGATAAATTTATGTTAAATTTCATAATAGATCAAGATAGAGTTTAAGCAATCTTCGATTCAGGAAGAAAAATCTAGAAAGAGTAAAATTAGAATTATGATCCAGAATATTTCAAAACATAGGAATAATATGTAAGTCTAGTTGAGTCTCGAGAATAATTCAATACCATTACGGTGTACTTTTCCTTTGATTTTATGTCTTAGATATGTAATTTAAAGTACAAGTTATGTAACGAACCATTGATAATGAGTTAAACTTTATTATAATTAGAATGTCATAGAATTTATTGGGTTCATGTAGAGATGGCACGGGTCGGGTCGGATTTTCGGTCCACCCGTATCCGACCCGAAAACTCATACCCTTCACTTTTCACACGACCCAACCTGACCCAATAATTAAAAAATTTTTAAATTTTAGGGACTTAATTGTAAAAAAATAAAATTTAGGAATCTAATTGTAAAAAAATAAAATTTTAGTGGCCTAGTTGTAAAAAAAATAATTTTAGTGACCTAGTTGTAAAAAAAATAATTTTAGTGACCTAATTGTATAAAATATATATAAAGAGAGATCATTATTGTAAATATCCCTAAAATATATATGGAAAAATTACACTATTAGTCCCAGGTCGGGCCGGATTTTTTCCTCCCTAAACCCAAACTCGACCCGACCCGAAATCACCCTTAAAAAAATCCGACCCGAACCCGATTTTTTTTTATAAAAAAATTGACCCGATTAGATCAGGTCGGGTCGGAACCCGTCGGATTCGGGTTCCGTGCCCATCCCTAAGTTCATGTATGAGTATGAATTATTTATAATATCCAAAATAATATATGCATGCGAAAAGTATTTTGGATTTTGGAAAATTCTATAACGGGCGTCGAACACCGCTGAACATCGCTAATAATGAACACTGCTGAACATTATTAAACTAATTAATAAAAATTAAAAATTTCAAGGACTCAACATATAATTATAATTTTTTTAAAATAAATTTTTATTAAATTACTTTATATATTATTTTATTTTTTAAATAATTGAATAAAATAATAATTTAAATTAATTTTTAAAAAATAAAAAATCCTAAACTCTAAACCCTAAAACCAAAATCCAAAACCAAAATCACTAAATATTAAACTCTAAACCCTAAAATATAAAATTTCAAAACCCTAAATCTAAAACCTAAAATCAAAACCCCTAAAAATTTAAACCATAAACACTAAATCTAAACCCTAAAATCTTAAACCCTAAAATAACCAAAACCCTTGTATATAAATCACTAAACATTAAACTCTAAACCCTAAACCCTAAATCTCAAAACCCTAAATCTAAACCCTAAAATAAAAAACCTTAAAATCTTAAACCCTAAAATAACCAAAACCCCTATATCTAAATCTTAAACTAATTTTGAGTTTCAAATTTAGGGTTTATACTTTTTAGAGTTTCAAGTTTTCTATTTTAGGATTTAGGTTATGGCTATATTTTTGTTGTTTATGATTTTATGGTTTTATTGTTTTAGAGTTTATGATTTAGGGTTTTGGATTTTAGGATTTAATATTTAGTATTTTTAGCTTGAGTTTAGGGTTTTAGGTTTTTGATTTAATATTTTTTATTTTTAAATTAAAAATAATTTAAATAAATAATTTAAAAAAATTAAAATATAATATATATAATTTTTTTAAAATTTTATTTTAAATAGCTTAAAATTATATGTTTAGTCCTTGAAATTTTTAATTTTTATTAATTAATTTAATAGTGTTCAGCGGTATTCATCGTTAATGGTATTCATCAATGTTCGACGCACGTGGTAGATTCATCCTTGGATTTTTGATGATAAAGGAAGACAATGTTGTGTTTAGTTGTTTATTACAATTGTATTATGTTTTAGATTTCTGGTAATAGAGGAAGGTAATGTTGTGTTCGGTTATTCATTAAAATTATGCTATTACTATGAATGTTTGGTATTGTATTCCTAAATACTTAGAAAAGGATGAATTTATCAAAACTGTTTATAAAAGTCTCAATAAAATTTTGTATGATTTTAAATTCTATCAGACTTCCGGTTCTGTTTTTAATTTATTATTTTTTTTTACAACATTCTATAATATTTGGATTATTACTGTACCCATTTTTCTAACCTTCTCAACTCATTTCTCGATTGATATTCTTTCCACATCAAAGTATTTACTTCTTTTAATTTTATTTCAAATTACTATATTATTTATGTATTCTTTATCGTTTCCCTTTCATCAATAAAATTTATTATTTTCGTCTCGTATTATTATAGTTCTAACACTCAGTATCCTATTTCAACGGTAGGTTGTGTAGTTGCCCCCAGGTTCAGGTGTCTACGTATTTAAAACTTGAACCAGATCTTATGTTCAGATACAAGGAAGAACATGTTTCATATAAATCAACATCTTGACAGATGTTGGAAAACAAATGCACATCACCAACACTTGAAAGTATTTAAAAAAGAAAAGAAATTCAAACTCAAAAGAAAATCTGGACTTCAACATGTCGTGTATGGAAGCCATGGATGACATGACAGGTTCCTATAACCTAATCCCATGGACAAACAACCTCCATCTGGTGCATTTCTTTGTCTTCTTTCTCATTGATTCAATTGTAACCACTCTTCTAGAACAAGGGGATTAAATTAGAATTAAAAGAAAAATTACATAAAGTTATTATAATTTTACTAGCAATGGTAAAAAAATCGATATTGACGGGTTTCGAATCGACTCATATGGGTTGAGTAGGATTTTATTTTATTTTTTTATATTTAGGATTAGACTGAGTTTGGGTTTAGAAAAAAATTCGCCCCACACAAAACAAGATAATTATGAATATGAATTATACATTTATATATTATAATTTAGAAAAAAATAATATATAAGTTTGTGTAAACTTTAATTTATACAAACCTTTAGAGTTTAAGGATAGAGAATATTTTTTTTAATAATTTAAAATTTAAATTTGAAAGAAAGTTATACAATATTTGTTATGTAATTTGAGTATAAAAATATAAGTTTTATTATTTAAGTCATAATATAAACATACAAGAAAAAAAATATAGTTACTTTTATTCAATTATTTTATATTTTGACAAAAAATATATGAAAAATTAAAAAAAAATAATGATCTATCATAAATATCTTTATTTATGGTAGATATTCATATATTAAATAATATTTTAATGTACTTTATTATTAGAGTTTAATTTCCACTGGAATTAGCATTTTCATCTTATGCCTATAAATATAGACTTTTAGAGAAAGCATTGTACACAACCCTACTTTGATAATATAATACAAATATCTCTTTCGTCTCTCATCTTTGTTCATCTATTTTGTTCTTATTCTTTATTTTATTCACAACGCGTTATCAGCACAAAACTCTAACCAATAAAGGTGTTTTTCGTTCGAATCTTAAATGAGTATTAAAAAGAATTTGTTACTAGCATGAATCAAAGATAAGTTCTTCTCCCTCTATTATATTTTAATTATCAATTATTTTTCTCTTTTGATCTTTAACTTAATTTTTAATTGTTGAAAAATCATTGATTATTTGATGTTTGTGTAGCCATAAAGTTGCTCAATTACCATAGTTCTTGTTGACAATTCCCGAATTTTTTTAACAAGGGATGGTTATTCAAAGTGTGGAATTATCATGTATTTAAAATACAATGACATATACGGGTAATGTTATGTATCTATTCAATTTGAGATTTTTTTAGTTATGACCAATTATTTATTTTGATGATGAAAGATCGTGTTTTTAATTATGTTTTAAGTATTAATATGAATCTATTAATATGTTCTTTGTTATGTTGATTTAATCCGAGTATGTTGGCTGGACATCCCATTCTGCGAGGCTACTAGTTTGAAAGGAGGTTCTTTTTAAAGGATCTTGTGGACTGGTTTAACAACGCCGCGTATGACGATTAAATTTTTGTTTCTTGTATGTATTGTATATATATTGGTTGATCAATTACTATTTAATAATATGAATGTTATAAACTTTATATTTTCTTGAAAGTATTTCGAAAAACTCGACTACAGACTTCTCCCAAGTTCAAGTTATAAAAATCATCTTGATCCAAGAATTTTTATGGGAGGCATTCCTTGGAGTGAATGCATGCATGATGCTTATTTCATGCAATTATTGGATTTATGTCATTCCTTGAAGTGAATGCAAGCATGATGTTTATTCCATGGTTTTATGTCATTCCCTTAAGTGAATGCAAGCATGATGTTTATTTCATGTGATTATTGAATTCGTTTCATTCCTTGAAGTGAATGCAAACATGATAATTCACTATATAATTAGTGAATAAAACTCAATTATGTATCAAAGTATCACTGATGAGGATATGTTAGAAAAACATACTCCACTTTTCACACATTAATGTTGTCTTGCGGACACAATATCATGAAAAGTTTTTAAATACCTATTAGTCTTCACTTCATTCCCTGAAGTGAATGTGGTATTTTATAGCAGAAAGAATAAATGCCACATTAGTAATTGTGGTCACAGTTGAGGTCATAAAATAGACATAGATAAGATGATTCTTTGATAGATAATCGATTTGGTATGATGTGTTATATTTAATAATTTTTTATTCCTCAAAGTGAATGGTACAAAGCACATATTTTTCATTCCTCGAAGTGAATGAAATAAAGCACATATTAAAAGGTACATAATTATGCATATTTTCTCATTTTAAATACAAGGGAATAATATGAGTACTATATCCAGAAGTATTAATATCATAGAAGGCTCCGACTGAGAAATATGTTATTGCCAAATGGAACTTTATTCCATATTTATATTGCATTATACTAGTCAAAGTCGCAAAGAGACTTGAGTTTTAAAGATATTTGTAGAAATATATTGAGAATATTAGCCAAGAGGATTTAACTATCTCCATATTATGAGTATAACTCAAGGCAATAAGAAAATCTTGAAAAAATTGTATGCACTGTCATTCATATTGTACTACAAAAGAATTAGTACAAATTGAAGCTCATGCTATTGTAAACCAGATGTTTACTGATAGTTTTATTTGGCATGACCAGTTAGGCCATCCTGGTTCAATTATGATACGAAAATTTATTGACACTTCCATGTAGTCACTTATTGAAGAACTAAAATTTTCTTCAAGGTAATATTTTATGTGATACTGGCTATGAAACTAATCTGATTATTCAATCATGAACATCTAAGATAGAGTATAAATATATTAATTTTATGGAACGGATACAAGATGATATACGTGGGCCCATACACCTTTCTTACAGTCCATCTAGATATTTTTACGTTTTTAATCGATGCATCGACTAGATGGTCATATGTATCCTTGTTATTAACCCACAAATTGGTGTTTGCGAGGCTACTTGCTCATTTGATAAAATTACGAGCACATTTTCCAGATTATCTTATAAAGACAATCGGTCTTGATAATGTTGATGGCATGTCATTTTACATGTAGTATCACTAATTCGCATCAAGCCAACAAATGATCATAAGTTCTCCCCATTACAAATTGTTTTTTGTTAGGAACCAAATATTTCTCATCTTAGATTTTTTTTTGGTTTGCGATATATGTTCTAATTGCTCCACTACAACGCACAAAGATGAGCTTTGTTGGGAATATATATCATATTTAAATATCTTGAGCTTTTGATAGGAAATTTATTTACAACCCGATTTACTGAATATCATTTTAATGAGTCAATTTACCCAACATTTTGGGGGAGAAAATAAATAGCTGGGGAAAAAATAAGTTGGAATAAAATATCATTTTTTTCATTTTGATCCACGTACTACACAATGTGAACTATAAGTTCAAAGGATAATTCATTTAACAAATCAATTGCCAGATGATTTTGCTGACCCTAAAAGAGTGACTAAGTCACATATACCAGCTATGAATGCTTCGATTAAATTTGATGTCCTGGAAGGACGAACTCTAGTTTCTAATGAGTCTAACTTACGTTTGAAGCGTAGTAGACAAGTAAGTTCCAAAGATAAGAAATCCTCAAAAAAGAAAAGGATCTATATTTTATGATGGTCTAATCGAGGAATCAATGAATTATGAAAATCTCAGGAAGAGATTAAAATGACATAAATCAAGTACCTAATAGTAAAGAGATCTCAATAGATTATATCATGTCTAGTAATAAGTGAAATTGAAATTAAATCGACGTCGATAATATATTTGCATGCAATATAGCACTAGAGATTTTATTTGATGATGTAGATCATTAACCATTGTCAATTGGGCAACGTAAACAAAGACATGATTGACCAACATGAAAGAGACAATTGAGGCGAAACTAAAATCTCTTTCGAAAAGAGAAGTATTTTGGCCTATATCTCGTACATTGAAATGTGTAAAGCTCGTGGATATAAATGGGTCTTTGTGAGAAAGAGAAATTAAAAGGGGAAATCATGAGATATAATCTCATTTGGTTGCACAAGGATTCTCACAGAGACATAAAATTGATTATGAGGAAAATATATTCCTCGGTGGTGAATGCAACTACTTTTAGATTTTTGACCAATCTTACAATAAATAAAATTACTCAGTTTCTGCCTAATGGATGTTGTTACATCCCATTTGAATGAGCCTTTTGATAGTAATATTTACATGAAATTTCCGAAAATATTTAGATTGCCATAAGCAGTTAATTCAAGTTCTCGAGAATATTATTCAATCATATTGAATATATATTTTTATGGCTTGAAACAATTTAGGCGTATTTGGTATAATCACCTCATTGAATACTTATTAGCATAATGCTATATGAATTATTTAATTTCTTCGAGCATTTTTATTAAGAGGTTTAACTCTAAATTTTTATTGTTGTCTTTTTCGATGATTTAAATATCATTGAGACTCGTGAAGAGATCTCCTCAAATCCTTTTGCATCAACCGATATACATAAAAAAATGTTTAAAAAGACTTTACATGCATAACGCATATTCATTGATCATTTTTATGGTTGTTATGTCTCTTAATGTAAATGATCCATTTCACCCTCGAGAAAAGGATAATGATATTCTTGGTCTAAAAGCACAATATATACATTATTTGATTTGGAAGCATCGTATCTTAGTTGGTCCAGAAATATTATTTAAGTTCTACGAGATCATTACCTTTAAATAGTTATTATGCTTAAGACAAAGTCGAAATATGTGTTTGGCTAAACATATCCAGAAGATATATGAATTACATTCACAAGATAAGATGCAAAATATCTTTTGTAGAGATAATGCAAATTTTATGTGATAAACGAAACATATTTCTTTAAAGTTTCGTCCCTCATGACCTTCAAAAGAATAGTATTCGATGAATCATTTTAAGCAATAATTTGAAAGATTTATCCATTAGTGCAAACTCTATTTCAACATTTGAAGATTATATTCAAGATTGAATTATGCAGATTCAAAGATCTTATGTGATATTTTCATGAGGGGAGTAAATAAGCGTTGCACTCTTTTTCCCTTAACCGAGGTTTTGTCCCACTGGGTTTTCCTGGTAAGATTTTTAATGAGGCAACATGTTATGCGTATCAAAGATGTGTGTACTCTTTTTCCTTCACTAAGAATTTTTTCTCACAGGGTTTTTATCTTAATAAGGTTTTAACGAGGCACATTATCTTTATGGATATCTAAGGGGAAGTATTATGAATATCTTTATTTATGGTGGATATCCATATATTAAATAATACTTTAATGTATTTTATTATTAGAGTTTAATTCCCACCGAAATTAGGACTTTTATCTTATGCCTATAAATATAGACTTTTAGAGAAAGCATCGTACATAACCCTACTTTGAGAATATAAAACACATATCTTTCTTTTGTCTCTAATCTTTATTCATCTATTTTGTTCTTATTCTTTATTTTATTCACAACATGATCTCAGATTTGTATTTTCAATTGAATTTTTATATTAACTAAATCATATTTAAGTTTTGATCGAAGAGCTTCAGGTGGGACAAACACCCACCTACCCCTTTGTCATCCTTAGTTTTTATTTTATGTAGTTTCCCATTTACTTAAAATTTATCGAATTACTCAAAAGGTCATTCAATTATCTAAATTATTACAAAGTTACTGATAATATTTATGAATTACATAAAGTAGTATTTAGTAGGGAGGATCTTAATATGATAGTTTAGGAGGATTTAATCAAAATTTTTGAAATTTTTGAGTATTTAATGAGTTTTTTTTAATTAAAGGTCTAATTATTTTTTTTTAAATTGGGAGTCTTAGTAAATATTTTAATAATTTAAGAAACTTAATTAAAAATATTGACGAAATTTGTAACAAATTTGAGGGGGCTAATCAAAATTTTTAAAATACTTGAGAGGTATAAATTTAATTTCCTCAAACTTTTGAGGCTATTTTAAATTATAATTTTAATAAGTATGTACAAAAATATCATCTATCAATATCATTTAAAAATATCTACTAATTGTTCAGCGAATTCGCTTTCTAAAAAAACGAGTTTCGAACTTGTATTTTAAGAAAGATAATTCTATATTAAAAAATACGAAATATTATTATTATTATTATTATTATCAACTTATTCAATACATAACTTACATTTTATAAAAAACAAATTTTAAATTCGTATAAGTAAAAAAGAGTTTGTCTTATATAAACGATATAAGGATAATTTTTCAAAATAATACTAATAGAGAGACAATTTTGTACATTACAATGAAATAAAATTTCCATTTAAAATAGCCAACTTTGGAAGTGTCAAAGCTCTCCTAAGCTCTAAAAGGGTAATTTTCTTATATCAAAAAGTTTAATATTTTAAATTTTTAATTAAATTTTAAGATATTTTTAATTTTATTCCAAATCGGTGATTTTTTTTAGATTTTCCGCTATTACTTAGTACTCCTTCCGTTTATAGATATTTTTTTTATTTTTTAAAAATTAAATTTTTTAAAATTTAAGTTTAATTGTATTAAATATTTTAAATAATTAAATTTTATAAAATATATATTTAACATCTACTAAATTAATTTTTTAAAAATATATTATTTTATATTTTCAATAGTAATATTTTTTAGTTAGTGGTTTGTTACGTAATTTACCCCATATCAGATGCTAAATAAATATATATTTTTTTTATGGTATCTTCCTTTGAAGAATCACTCTGACTTTGTGGGTAGTTGAGTTGGAGTGTCTCGCTCGACTCACCTACTTTGACGATAACGTGGAGGGACTTTTATTACCAAGTCTCCACTTCTCACCTCTCATGTGCTTGAAAACATTCTTGTGAACATAAAATTCCTTTTTATAATTATGTTATTTGATTATTTGATTAATTAATTTAGATTAGATATTGAAAAGATTCATTATTGGAGTTATTAGGGTTGTAAATGAGATGAGACATATCGAGAGTTACTCGAGCACGACTCGATCAAAGCTCGGTTAATGTTTGACTTGATTGGATTTTTCTCGAGTTTTTAATAAGTCGAGCTGATCTACTTGACACCCGACTAAAAAACTCGTGAGCTACTTGAAAATATAATATACTATTTTTTAATTTTTTTAATTTAAAAACTAAATTCTTAAACTTAAAACGATAAACAAAAGTCTAGCTAACCCTTAAATTCTAAACCCAACAACCTAAAACTCTAAACCCTAAACTAATACCCTATACCTTAAAATTAATAATATTGAGTTTACACAACTTGTGTATCAATTTTTTTTCTTGACAAGGCTTTAAATAAGACATGACAAATGACGAACTATTCTAGTCCGATATGATCAAAGATCGATTAACACTTGATTGGATTGGGCTCGAATCAAGTATAAACTCGACTTAAGTTCTTAACGAACCAGATAAGGCTCATATTTTTTAGCCTTATTAATAATTATTCAAGCTCAAACTCGACTCAAAATATTAACGAACCGAATTGAATTCAAAACTACTCAAATTCGACTTGGTTCATTTACATCCTTAGGATTGACTCTCCATCCTAATTATTTCATTTACGACGTTAAGATTTATACCCCTAAATTTGTTTATAAAATCTAGTATCTCATCCACTAAACAACTGATTGTTGGTATCTAATTTTATTTATATTGACATAATTAATATATTTTTCTAGATTCACCCCGATAAAACACGAGAGATTATGAAATTCAAATTGATAGAAAATAGGAAAGTTTACCAAAAAAGAGTGAGAATTTTGTTAAAAGAAAAACTTGAGAACTCGTCGTCGGCTGCTACTTGTTGTATGCGCGTCTGCAGGTGTTCCCATTGAAATTTGGGTCAGGTGGGTGGACTCTTCCTCTCCGGATACTTTTCTTTTCTAGAGAAGTAAGCTATTTCTCTTCATCTATGTATTTGATTTAGGAAATGAAGAGATTTTGACTTCTTAATATCAACAATGAACGTGAAAAAATTATTATATAATCTCAGCTTATCACGTCATTTATTATTTCGTTTAATGAGATTCATTTATTTAATAATATATAAAAAAATATGAAAAATCAAATATAAAAAATGGTGAAAATTTACTTTAATTTTATCTGGATGAAGAACAGTAATCGTGTCATATCTTTATTGCACGAACCTTTATAAAAGTTTAGATAGGGGACTAAAATGTCATGACGATAAATTAATTGAATATTCTAATAAGAAGAGATGATTTAAATTAATTTATCATTATTTATTCTGGATGAGAGTTCGTGTGAGATCATAGGTGATCATTTGTATGTTTGGAGTTTCATATCATAATATTATTATTTTTATTAAATAAAAATTATATTTTATGATGAAATTCAAATTCATATAAAATAAAATAATATGAGCATTTTTAATTATTAGGTCAATCAATAAATCTTACACATCGGTGGATATATTACATGATAAATTAATGCCGGAATAAATTACATTTGTTTTACCAAAAACATATTGATTATAACATAAATATAAAATGTTATAGAATGTAATTATAATATTAATTAAACTATATTAATTTTATTAAGAAATATAATTTATGTGACTTAACTTTCAATGATATGTTATAAATTGGACAAGAAAGTGATAAATGCAATGAATTAAGTCCTATGATAAAATAGAATCCATTGGACTCTAAGCAAATTGTTTTTTTTACTTAAATTGATGGGTTTAATTCGAGGTCATGAATTATAGTTAGGGGTGGGTATGGAACTCGAACTCGACGGATTTTGATCCGATTCGAACGGGTCGGATTTTTTATAGAAAATTCGGGTTCAGGTTGGGTCAGATTTTTCGAGAGTTATGGTGGAAAAATTCGACCCGACGCGTCCCATCCCGGGAATAATAGTGTAATTTATATATATATATATATATATTAGGTATATTTACAATAATTATCTCTCTTTATATATTTTTTATAAAATTAGGTTACTAAAATTAATTTTTTTACAATCATTTTACTGAAATTTTATTTTTTACAATTAGATCCTAATTTTTTTTAAATTAAGTTCCTAAAATTTTAAATTTTTTAATATTTTGAGTCAGGTCAGATCGGGTCGGATTTTAAAGCTTAAAAATTGGGTCGGGTTAGGTCAAATTTTTTAGACCCTAAACTCGAGTTGATGGCGGGTGAAAGGTATGATTTTTCAGGTCGGATGCGGGTGGACTAAAAATCTAACCCGACTCGACCCATGCCCATTTCTACTTCATTGTTATTGTTTGAAAAATTATTTTTAAGATACGTTTTTTTTAAAAAATATCCATAAACCTTAAATTTAAAATCTTTATTCTTAAGTTCTAAACTTTTACGCTAAACCTTAAAATAAAATGATAAACCCTAAAACTAATAAGAAGTTTATGGGAATTTTCAACTTTCCCCGTCAGTGTATATTGAATATAAATCTTATTCTCAAAACTTTTAAATACATCTTATATCATGACGATGCCAAAATTAGAAAATAAATTTTTAAATAATAATCTTAATTTAAAATAACATAAAAGGCATAAAGATAATTTTAACCTTTAACATTTATGATTTTTATTATTTTGGCTTTTATTCTTTTTTTAGGATAAATTTAACCCTTAACTTATATCTTTTTGACAAATATCTCATTTTTTAACTAACATATTGATTACATAGTTAAAAAATTAACGATATTGACATGTCATATATACGTAGATTGATATTTAAGATTTGAGAATACTTAGTAGCATTTTATTTTAGATTTAATTAATTTTTAATATTTTATTTGAATTTTAATTATTTTATATTTTATGTTAGAATAAAATTATATTTTACATGTATATATTTTTCATTATCGTAAGACATTTAACGATAATGACATGTTATATATATGTAGAATGAGGCTGAGGCCATGTTATTTAAAACATATTATCACGTATATATGACATGTCAATATCGTTAAATTTGTAACGGTCTAATCATTATATTGGTTAAAAAAATAAGTTATTTGACAAAAAGGCATAGGTTAAGGGTTAAATTTATCTCAAGAAAAGAATAAAGTCCAAAATGAGAAAAATAATAAACGTTAAGGGTATAAATTATTTTTATGCCAAAAAAGAAACAAGATACGTGAGATTCAAAAAATATCTAGATTTATAATAAAACCCCTCAATGGTAGGATTGAAGATGTTCAAAAGATTATTTCCACATATAAGGATTTTTAGTTGAAATTAAACCATTGACGTTAAGGAATGTGCTAATGGGGTAAGCCTAATACACGTATGGTGAAAATGTCAACCTACACCAACCCCAATCTGTCTAGAAATGTTATAAATGTTATCATGCCAAACCAACCAATATCATACGTATGATATGATGTAATTAATAATTAATATTTAATCAAGATTAATCACAAAAGCAAAGAACCATATACTGACATGCAGTCATGGTTGTTCATGGAACGTTGATCAACTCCAAATAAGTACATAAAAATAAAATATAAATAAGTACATGGTTTCTGTTGGTGTCAAAAGTTATATAAACCAGCTCCGGGGGGAACGAAACACCTCACTGCACAACACAAACTGATACAATTAAGTGTCTAATTTGTTTTTGATATTGTTGAAATGGGAAGCCTTGCGTCTTTTAATGAACCGGGGAAGGGTTTCAGCAACAACGTTAACCCTCTAGATCCTGAGGAATTCCGAAGGCAAGGCCACTTGATCATTGATTTTCTAGCGGATTATTACCGAAACATCGAGGAATATCCGGTTCTGAGCCAAGTTGAACCGGGGTACCTTGCGAAACGATTGCCGACGACCGCGCCCTATGTTGCGGAGCCCGTGGAAGCGATCCTTCAAGACGTGCAGCTACATATTATACCTGGGATAACTCACTGGCAAAGTCCGAATTATTTTGCTTATTTTCCTTCGAGTGGTAGCGTGGCGGGCTTCCTTGGTGAAATGCTTAGCACGGGTTTTAATGTTGTTGGATTCAACTGGATATCGTCGCCCGCTGCGACGGAGCTGGAAACGATTGTCGTTGATTGGCTTGGACAAATGCTTGATCTTCCTCGTGCTTTCCTTTTCTCCGGAAACGGAGGAGGTGTTTTGCAAGGAACAACTTGTGAGGCCATTTTGTGCACGGTGACTGCCGCGAGAGATCGGATGTTGCTCAAAGTTGGGAGGGAGAACATTGGGAAGTTAGTTGTCTATGCTTCGGACCAGACACATAGTGCTCTAGCAAAAGCCGCTAAAATCTCTGGTATTGACCCTAAAAACTTTAGGGCTATCAAGACAAAAAGATCAGCAGCATTTGGTCTGTCACCAGAATCACTACGACATGCAATCAGCACAGATGTAAAAGCCGGACTTATCCCGCTATATCTCTGTGCCACGGTCGGGACAACATCGACCACCGCTGTTGATCCTTTGATTCCACTCTGCGATGTGGCAAAAGAATACGGAATGTGGGTTCACGTGGATGCTGCATATGCAGGAAGTGTCTGTATTTGCCCCGAGTTCCGACATTTCATCGATGGCGTTGAAGGAGCAGACTCGTTCAGTCTCAACGCTCATAAATGGTTCTTCACCACACTGGACTGTTGTTGCATGTGGGTGAAGGATCCGAGTAGTCTCATAAAATCACTCTCAACCAACCCGGAATACCTCCGGAACAAAGCTAGCGATTCGAACCAAGTGGTGGACTACAAAGACTGGCAGATAACTCTCAGCAGAAGGTTCCGAGCCATGAAGCTCTGGCTCGTCCTGAGAAGCTACGGTGTGGCCAACCTCAGAAACTTTCTGAGAAACCATGTCAAAATGGCAAAATGCTTCGAAGAGCTCGTGACCAACGACGGCAGGTTCGAAGTCGTGGTCCCAAGATATTTCGCTATGGTGTGTTTTAGGGTTTCGCCGTCAGCATTGCGGTTTTGCAACGCCGATGACGACGAGAAACATGCAAACGAGTTCAACCGGAAACTATTAGAGACGATGAATGCCGCTGGGCGAATATACGTGACTCATGCACAGGTCGATGGGATTTACATGATAAGGTTCGCGATTGGAGCCAGTCTTACAGAGGATAAACATGTTCTCATGGCTTGGAAGGTCGTTCAAGAGACGGTGGATGCCATGCTAAAAACTCTATAGTTTTGTTCATCTTCCAGCTTACTGCACTAATTAAGACACTGTTTTTTATGACAACATCTTATTGTACGATGGAATAATATCTGGTTCTGGTTTGTAAGCACGTTGAACCGTATATAGCAAGTTGCTGTCTTTAATGTTGATATATGTACGTTATCGGGAATTTCCCATTTAAGTATTCTCTTCTAGTATGTAAAAACCTGACTGAAACCTGTTCGAGTCAGAACATGATTTGATTAGAGAATATAATGATCCGAACTTGATCTGTATTTGATTGTTGTTGACACGAACCTGGTTTGGACTTGTTATTGTTGTAACCGAACTCGACCGACATCTGACCAAGAATGATCCGAATCCGATTTGAACCTATTATAGTGGACCCAAAACTCGACTTGTATCCGACTGAAATGAATTTGAACCCGAGTCTGACCTGGCAGATAATTGATATTACCCGTCTGAATCGACCGAGACCTAATTTTACCCGACTTGTTTTGAACCGGACCTGTTATTTGACCTAACTTGTTTTGAACCCGACTTGATATGAATTAATATTTGCAAGACTTGATATTTACATGACATGTAATTAAGGATATCTATAATTTGATGAATTTAAAATATTGATAAATATAATTAGGCTTAAAAAATAAAAAATGGGATGAACTTAGTGAATTAATTTAGGATTAATATTTAAATTTAGTATTATATATTTAGTCTAATTAATTAATTAATTATTTTATTTAGTTTTATTACACTTAATTTTAATTATAATTTTAAATTAATATTTTATTAAAAATTATAATTTTTAGAATTAAATTAATATTTAATTATAATATATTTAATTAAAATATTAATTTCATAACGTGTATAATTACATTTTCGCATTCATATCAAAAATTTATTAATAATTATATTTTATCAAATTTTATTATATATGATTATAATAATATATTTAAATTAACTTATTAAACTTATGATTTAGTTAAGCTAAATTAACGTCTAAAAAGCATAAACTACGAATATAATTAAAATAATTCTAAAATTGAATATAAATTTTTATTGATTATTCACTGGGTTTTAAAAACATACGAGCTACGATCGGATCTCGGGATTGGTCGAAACGAGAGGAGCTAGGCTGGGTTGGTACTCGATCAGGAGAACTATGAGATCCTACAAATAATCAGATATCGGGATTAGACATTAATTAAAAACACTAGACTTAACTTAACTTAGAAGAAAAATTTGACTCGAGACTTTAAAGTCTAATTTGGAGGCTTTTGGGTTCGAATTTTGAGAAACGAACTTCACGGATGGACTCAGGAAGTCGAAAAACATAAAATGAGAGTTTTTGAAAATTTTGACTTTTTGGGTTTAAGTCACACTGACGTTAGCAGTCAAAGTCAACGCTAACGTTAGCAGTCAACGCCAACGTCATGCTGAAGTCACGGTCAACGATCAACTGTCGGTCAATGGGTCGGGTCGGTCAACGGGTCGGGTTGGTCAACGGGTCTGGTTAAAGGTTAACCGGGTTAGACCGACTTGGTTCGGGTTGGATCGGTTCGGTCCGGTTCAGGATCAGTTATGACCGGTTTCACTTGGGTTAGACCGGTTTGGACCGGTCGGTTCTCGGTAACCGTCTACGATGTCCGGAAATCGCCTCTGGCGGCGCGTGAAGGCCACGCGCGGCCCTAAACGGCCGAAAAATGACCTTTAAGCCTAGATTTTCCAGATTCAAGACCATAACAACCCTTTCCAAAGCAAAATTTTCAAGAAACACACCGAAAACCAAAAGATTTACCACTTATTAAACCGGATCTGTCAAGCTCCGATAATGGTCCTACCGGAGAAGATCGGAGACGATGGCAAGGGGTTTTTGATTGCCCTTCAACGACGAGCACAACGGGGTGGTCGACGCGCCGGAAAGACTCCAGGAACGGTCGGAATCGAAGATGAACGGATCTGAGGTTTTTATCAAACCAACACCAACCGACATTTATAGTGCCTTAGAAGATCCTGACTGGAAGGCTGCTGTGATGGCCGAATATACTACTCTTTTAAGTAATAATACTTGGGAGATAACTGAATTACCAAGAGAGCGAAGGGTAGTGGGATGTAAATGGCTCTTTAAAGTTAAGCTGAAAGCAGATGGAACTGTTGAACAATATAAAGCTCGACTCGTGGCAAAGGGTTTTGCTCAAATTCCAGTGTATGATTTCGTGGACACGTTCAGCCCATTGGTGAGGTTTGCCAATGTCAATATTTTCTTTTCTATTGTTGTCTCAAATCAGTGGATCATAAGACAAGAAGATGTTAACAACGTTTTTCTTAAAAGGTGATCTTCAAGAGGACATATACATGCAACAAGTCCCTGGCTTTGAGGTAGTATCACATGATGGTAAAAAATTAGTTTGCAAGCTCAAAAAAGCCTTGTATAGGCTGCGCGACAAGCACCAAGGAATTGGTTCTTGAAACTCAAAGAATTCCTGCTTTCCCTTGAGTTTGTAGCCTCCAAGGCTAATCCCTCACTTTTTATCTACCGCAAAGGTGAGGATGTGGTGTTTGTCACGATCTATGTCGATGATATTTTAGTCACTGGTAATAATCAATCAAAGGTTTCACATGTTATAAACAAGCTGCATCACCAATTTTCCTTGAAAGATCTTGGTGAGTTGAAATATTTCTTGGGATTGGAGGTCACTCGAACACAAGTCGGGCTTTTTCTTAGCCAAAAGAAGTTTATTAATGAACTTATATAAAAGGTGCAAATGGCAACAATCAATGCAACAACTACTCCTATGCCTACATCTCTCAAAGTTAGTAAACATGAAGGTGTTCCCTTACAAGATGCTCAAATTTACAGGAGCACAGTTGGTGCACTTTTGCATGTCACTCATACTCGTCCGGATATTTCTTTCGCTGTCAACAAGGTAGCTCAGTTTGTTCAAATCCCGAATAATATTCATTGGTTGGTTGTTAAGCGTATCCTACGATATCTCAAGGGTACCATCGAGCATGGATTATGGTTTCCATCACAACCACAAATTCAAAGTACAACAAGCTTGCAAGCTTCCTCAGATGCTGATTGGGGAGGTGATGTCGATGATAGAAATTCTGTTTCGGGTTATTGTGTCTTCAATGACCTACATTTGTTGACCTGGAGTAAAAAGAAGCAACGAGCAATCTCCAGATCCACTGTTGAGGCTGAATATCGAAGCTTCGCTGACACGATTGCAGAGGTTACTTGGGTCTCAACCATGCTATGTGAGATGGGGATTGGAATGGTTGAATGTCCACGTGTTTTGTGTGACAACACAAGTGCGGTTGCCATGGCAACTAATCCTGTGTTGCATGCCAAAACCAAACACTTTGAGCTTGATTTGCATTTTGTTCGTGACAAAGTAGCATCGAATGAAGTTCAAATCAATCATATTCTTGCGGATTGCCAGGTTGCAGACACGTTAACCAAGCCACTTCCTTTTGTGCGATTTGAACTGCTTCGACGCAAGCTATCTGTATTCAATTTACTGGAAGTTTTTCCATAACTAAGAAAGCATAATGAATGTTAACTCTTGTAAGTGGTTGCAGCTGCAGCTACATTATGAAACTGTTTCTGTTGAAGATGGAATGCAGTTTTAACTAACTATGAAAGGCTCTAGGGTGCCTGCAAACCTGTATAAATGAAGACTCATGCCTCTTGTAATCTCAAGTTAAAAGTTGAATGGAAATGAGTTTTATCTCAATCATATTCTCTTAAGTTTCATTGTTCAACACATCACAAGTATCAAAAGTCTCCCATCATCCGTCCGGCCAAACCCTTAATGCGATTTGTCAATACATCTTCTCGATCATCATCTAGGTCATCTAAAAGATCCATCTAGGTCATTTGAGATCTTTATGTGCCAGGATAAGTCGACCTTACCCGATGAGATTAATCTTAAGTCGACCTTGTCCGATGAGATTAATGTTAAGTATTTAAAAATATTATATTTCTATCCATTTTAATCTTAATTATTGTTAAACTTAGACTGGTTCTAGTTTCATTATTAGGCATTCATGCATAATTTCATAGTTTCTTTTGTCGTTAAGATTGATTACTCAATTTTATTGAATTTGTAGAAAAAGTTGGTGATGATATGTATATTTTGGTGTGCAGGATTTAATTCCTGAAATAAGCAGAAATTGTCAAAGCAATTGTGAAGAAGAATACGGAATTGATGTGGATTATGACTGGATTAATCTATTAATACGGGATAATTACAAGAAGCAAAGATAAATCTTAAAAATTTTGGATTTCCATGTAAGCACTTAATGAAGATTTAAATTCAGATTTGTGAGGATTTTTTTAAGAAAAAAAAAAGAAAGTTTATTATTTCTTTTATTTAATATAATTTCAAATTAAACTCCTCTTCTACTATAAAGTTTTAAACTAGCCATCCCCTATCCTTCAAGCCGCAGATCCTAAGTGTCGATTTGGAAGAGATTTCAGTAAGGCTACTCGTCGACTTTATTTTTTTCATCTTTGTTTCGATTTTATTCATATTAGGGAGATTATATATTGTTTTTATTTTTCACCCAAAATGAACTAAACTTATTTGGCTTAATTTATTGTATCTTTGTGGTTGTGTGAACTATCGGATTTGTTTAGGTTTTTGAGTTTGGAATTTAATTTCAAAATTTTTTCATTCTTGATTCTTAATTTTGATTTGCGAGTGAATTGAAAGAGGGTCTCGTAAATTTATCCATTTATCTAATATCGGAAGAGTTAGATTCAAGAAATGAATGAACATGATTTTCATAAAATCAATTGATGGTGAAGACTAATTCAATTTAGGGATAAGTTATGAATTTCAACGGCTAAAAAGAGCGCAATATCAATTATTATCCCCCATTGGTTCACGTAGGGATGTATTATTAATGCATTCACAATTGACGATGTTTCAAGTTAGGGATAATGAAAAACCATTGAAGAATGTTTCGCTAAACTTTGAAGGTTATCGCCCAATTCCCAAACAATCATTCTAATCCTAATTACCCAAGCAATCGCAGAATTGCCCAAACAATTTGATTGGATCCAATTGACGAAACAATTGAGCCTAAGCCTAGCATTAGGAGAAAACCGTTACAACCTAGACTTAACCCAAGCCTAGCATCCAAATCTCATAACCCAAGACTTTGGGAAACCTCTCTAAAAGATAAAAACAAAGCAAACAAGAAATTTTTCCTGAAGGTATATGTTTACTCTCATAAGCTCACTTACCCAAACCTAGAACAGTTGAGCATATATTTACAATTCGGCTCACAAGTGTTGATACATCTAAAGAATAAGAAATATGTATTAAGACTTTTTTACTATCATAATAGATGTTAACAATAAGATCATTAGTTGTTCTAGTTGCTTGAAAGGTCAGTTTTATCTTCCTAAATGAGATCCTATCATTGGTTGATGACCGTTGGAGATGAATTATATCAGTTGAGGATGTTTTCCAAGAAAAACTTCTTATTCTGGTGCTATCAGTATCGATATACATGTACCCGTATCAATATACCCCGTTTGGGAAAATAGCCATCAAAGGCTGAAAATGCATAGAGATTTTAATATCTCTGATAAGATTTCGAAACTTTTTGCTAGAGGTTTTGAAACCTCTAGCATGATTTCAAAACCTTGTTTGTTGTATCGTTATGGATGTGCTATTTCGATATGCTATTTTGAATATGTAATTTGATATACACGTATTTTTATGAACCAAAGATGTACCGGTACATGACTTATAAAATCAATAAGCCATTTAAAAATATTTTAAATCATCTTAAAAGCTTATGAAACTATATCAAATACATTTTTAAGTTATTTAGTCTTTAAATAAGTTTTGCAGTATTTCAATCAAGTCCAAAAATATCTTTTTAAATTATTATATCAAAATAAAATTCTTAATATATATATTTAGGAAATTAGAATAGCGCAATATGAATTCATATTTACTTATCATCTTTGGACCTATATACTTATGTTTATGAGCTGCATGAAGCATGGTAGAATAGGAGTGTATCTATTGGGCTTTCGAGTTTAGTGTTTGGAATTGTATTTCCTTACGCAAGTTTCTAGGTTGTTGTATTCTTTTAAAGAACTCATCTTAATAGGACTCAGTGCATCGATATGTTAAAGAGTACATTACTTGAATTTATTGGGGAATTGTATTTGTAGGATCTTTATGTTTTATAACTATAACTCTATTTAAATTATTGCTCATGTTGAATGCTTTTGAATTTATATGTTTTAAATTAAAGCTCTCAAGCAAACTCCTAACTATTTTATAAACTTAGTTATGTTCAATTTATGAATCTTGGATTTAGGCTAAATGTTTTCAAAAATTTTCTTATCTATGCTAAAGATTAAGGCTCAATGTGATATCGAGTTTAGGGTATTATAGATATTTGATAATATTGCTTGATTTGACTAATAGATTATATTAGTTGATTGTATAAAAGTGTTTGATAAAATTAGCTAAGTTGATATTTGTTTGATAGTTGAATTTGAATTATAAAATTAAAAGTATAATTATAATATAATCTTAAATCTTAAATTCTAAATTCTAAATCCTGCAAACTAAATCATTAACTTATAATCGATAAAATAAATTTCTTAATTCTAATGATTAGGTTTTGAATTGGGGATGAAAATTAGGGATTTTGAAATTTGAAAATTTAGGTTTAGAAATTGGGTAAAAAATTTGGGAATTAGGGTTTCAAGTTGGAAAAGAGGAATTTAAAAATTAAGTTTTAAAAAAGGTTGGAGTCACCACCGGTCACTTTGGTAAATCGGACACCGTAAAAACCAGAGGTCCGAAAAGATTTGGGTTCGAGAGTCGGTTACAATTTAAAACGGGATTAGCGTTAAAAACCGCCCAAAATTAACACCTTTATCAAAATAACCGCTTAATTAATTTTCGATTTTTCGGTTTAAAATGGCATTTAAGTTACGTTTGTTTAAGGTTCGAATTTATTTTAATTTTATCGTGTCTTTATCCGAAGGTAAACGCATACACCGCCACCACTATGTTTGATGTCGGGCTCGTTACGACCGAATAAAGACGTAATTATTAGGTTCATTAAATAATGTGGTGTGAACTTAAGCAAAAATAAATATGACAATATACACAAAAATAAGCGTACAATAGAATAAACATACATAAATGAAATAACATAATAAAAACAAAAGACAAGTATATGAACAAAATACATACAATAAAAAAGCATGCACGTGAAAGGTAAATTAAAGAGCGTAATAAAATAAATATATACAACATGAACTATAATGCAAAATGCTTAAATAAATAAAAAAACATAACAAGAGGTAATAAACAAATACAAAATAAATGTACAATAAATTAAAATGCGTAAATAAAATATGTATGGCATAAAAAATAAAGACATGACAAATAAATGAATACAACAACATAAAAAAATACTAACAAATACTAATATAAATGCATAAGTAAATAAAGCATAATATAAAACCATTTAAATAAAAAAATTAAACTGAAAATGGACCGGATTGTAAAACCATTTAAAATAATAGGGATCTCAGGGGTAGTTTCGAAAGGAGGAAGGGCTGAAAAATAAGATTTAAAATGCGGATGGACTCGAAATAAATATCCCACTTTTTAAAAACGGAGATTACAACTAATTCAGTGATGAAATTACAAAATGATTCGAAAGCTAGGGGACCTCGGGTGTAAGAATCAAAACACGTAGGCCCTTAATGAGGTAGTTTAACCATTTTAAAAAAGGACTTGAGTATAAAACTCAAAAACAAAAATTAATCGTCTCCCTTTCTCATTTGTTTCAAACCGAAGATCAAACCTTCATCCCTATCCTCTGTAGTGTTCATCTGAAAAAGGATGAACACGAAGAACGTTCATCCTCTTACCCAAAAATCATCGCAAAAACTCAGAAACCACCGTGGTTTTCAGATTTCGGCCACCACGGGCAGTGGTCGGCGAAATCAAAACCAATAAAAAGAAACCCTTTCGAACCCATTTTTAAAATCTAAACCTCATTTAAACCTTGGATTCGTTGAAAATAAACTCCCAAACCCTCTTTTCTTTGTAAAACAGAGATGAGAAACCCCTTTTTTAGAGTTGAAATCGGAAACAGCAAAGAAAGGTCCTCTCCTTACTCGGTTTGGCTCACCACTATTGATCCGGAGATCTTGTGTTTATTGCCGACGAGTCAAGAACAAGGAGAGAAAGACCCTACGAAAAGGTAAAAAAAAAATTTCCCTTCTCTTTATTTTAAAAACTATGCATGCAACCGAAGACTAGAGGTTCTTTTACCTCTGAAAATTTTGTTGTACTGATTCGAAAGAGTGGGAAAAGTCCCTTACAATGTTTCTGAGATCGGTTTAAATAACCGAACAATTACAAGAAAATCACGAAAATGAAGAGAAAATTCTGATTGGTTGCGTTCTGATTTGTCCGTATTGCTGCTCTGGAATTTAATTTTCGCCTCTGATATTCTGATATTGTCAATTATATTCCCAACATTTTTCTGGAAATTCTGATTATTTTGGTTCTGAAATGTTGGTGCGATTTGTTGTAATCTTTGTACGTCCTGACATATTTTGTTTGTTTTACACGTACGTGGCTGTCGTCGGAGGGGACCACCGGCGACGTGGGCGATAGAGAAGCTGAATGGCTAACGGACAGTCGAAGGGTTGGAGCGAGCATCACACGGGCGCGTGATGGAGTTGACTGGTCAGCGCATTGGCGGGTCGGGGATTCTAGAAGATTTTTCCGTTTTTTCGTTCTATGAAAATAATATTTGTGAAATTTAAATATTAATATTAAGGTTATGTAATATAATAATTTTCTTATATAACATGTCAATGATATTCACCATTTCTGCATCATCATCAAAATCTTCATTAATAGTAGAAAAAACATGTATTTCTTTAAAAAAATATCATAAATAAATAAAAATTATATTAAAGAACAATGTAAAATATAAAACTTACTATTATATATTTATATATTTTAAAATCAAAGATAATTTTTTTAATAAATAGGTATACGGGTCCAGGTCTAGGTTTGGGTCTTAATGTTAGATCTAGATCTAGATTCGTACTTTAATCAAAAGATCTAGATCCGACCTAGATCTATCGGGTTTAAAATTTTAGGATCTAGACCTTATAAAACAGATCTGGATCTAGGATTCGGATACGGTACAAGATCCATTGCCATCCATAGTTATGCCTTGCACATGTCTAGGACAACCGTGTAGAGACAAGATTTTCTCTTTCTGCATGCACAGCGGACATGTCTCGAGTTATTGATAGATCCAGAAAATATTTAAGTGTGAATACTCATAAAATTTTATGATAGACACAATTTATAAATATTAAAAAAATTTAAAATTAATCCATAAAATTTAAAAATTTAAAAATAAATATATACATTTTAAAAAATTTAGAATAAATCTATGCTTACCCTATATTATACATACATTGGCCATTGTCTAAGCCTAGGTACATGAAATTTGATTGTAGAGGTTTTAGAACTAGTGACCGATTCATGAAAAAATTGAGGATAGGCACACATATTTTAATAACTTACAATTTTTTTGGAGATAAAAATAATAATATTTTTATTATAATGAGAAGTTTTATAAAAATATATAACTAAAAAATATTATAATTTTTTTTAGATCTTACTTTTTCATATTGTTGTATGATTTTTTATTGTTTACGTAATTAGCATTCAACTATTTATTTACTATATAATTATGCAATCGATTTTTTATAAAATATATAACAAAAAGTATTATTTTCATTATTATGATTGCAATCGGTAGAATCATATTCAACTTCAAAAACAAATACGCAAATGGATACATAGCATGTTTCATTGTTTTAATATTTTTCAAATAAACCAAAAATTCTTTTTAGATAATTTTTTCTCTAAAAAAATATTAATAATATAATTCTCAAACTAATAATAAGCAATATAAGATTTTCTGCGGAAGGTTCAGAAGAATAAAATCAAATAAATTGATTCAATTTTTTTATTAAACAAAAGATATAAAATCAAATAAATCGATTCAATTTTTTTATTAAACAAAAGATACAAATTTTTTTGGACTCAAACAAACTGCACAAAGAATTAACTCTATATTTGTATAACAATTATTATTATGCTTTTAAAGTTGTCTATCAATCCCTTGATAAAATAATTCAAGAAAAAAATAAAAAAATTAAAATTTTATAATATTTTGAGAAAAAATTAATTGGATATGATTTTTTTAAAATTTATATATATATATATTATTTGAATTTTTTCTCAAAAGATATAAACTAATAACTGTAAAACAAAACAAACAAAGCAAGTTAATATGACGTTAAACACAATTCTGTAATAGAAATAAACATATAAATGAAATAGTAAAAATCACAGAAACCAAGAAAAAACCAATAAACAATTCTGAAAAACTTAGACCGAGGCCTGTGCTATCACAGTGTCCTTAAAACAGATTCGTCCCCTCCCGGAGCTGGAGTTTCTATGGAACGTCTGTCTCCCAGGATACAACGATAGACTGCAGCAAAGAGAGCAACGCAACTTTAACTGCAACGGCGAACTTCACAGAAGCAGAACACTATCAAGAATTTGGCTAGAGGATGCTTTTGGTTTTTAGTGTATTGAAATATTAACAAGGGGTCTCCTTTTATAGTGTTCATGCAGGGGACATGTTTAATTACAGAATTAATCTGTAATTAACAATTCTTGAAGAGTTACAACTCCCAGAATTTAAAATGGTATTTATCAAAGAATTAATCCAAATAAATTGGAGGTTACAACCAATTGAAGGGTCTGCAACTCCATAAAAAGTGGTTTAATTCTATAGTATCTGCTGGAAAAAATAATTCAGAAAAGTGGAAAAAAATTGTCAATTTAGAAGTCTAAAGGCCCCAAGGCCCAAGGCCCATCTTTTGACTTTTACAAAAGTCAACTAATGCTAGCCCAAAGCCTATGGCTAGGCACACCTATGGTGTCTAGTCCAAGCCTTTGACTTATTTCCAATAATAACATGAAGAGCTTTTATATATAAAGCTTTTCAAAACTATGTTCCCAACAAATGTGGGATATTCTACTTTTCATCTTATTTTTCCAACACCATGGGTGTTACATTGAGCAACAATTTCTCATTCACCTATTGAACATTTTGAGCATGTAAATATACAAATTTAATCTACTCTTTTTGTAGAGTAATAATACACTTAGTCCCAATTAATTTGATTAATGGAACCCACTCAAATTTACGCTCAAATGTCCATGTACCATATCATTTTTCCAACAATCCCCCACACGAATGAAAATTGTCTGGGTTAAGGGTTAATAGTGTTCAGTGGTTGAAACCTGCATAGGATAGGTAGGTTTTACCCTTTGAACCTTCCCTTATAAAAATATACATACTTTACTAGCTGTCCAATAGACTTGATGTCTTTGAACTGTCCTGCTAACATTGTAAACGTAAAATACACTTTATACAGGAATCTTCCGACTTTTGTTCAGTTCTCATGGGTGTGTCCGTTTTGGCCATGAACACCAGCCTGGTTCTGTGAAAGTTTATAAGGAATTAAGCCCTACACAATTCTTCTTTGAAGCGACCCCACTTCTCTTTCACATAGGTGATTCATTTAAAGCAACCCGCTTTCTTTGTTCAGAATTTCTGACAACTTAGAATCATTAAAGCAAACATTGCTAACCTATCTGCATGGGTATCACTGTTAATTCAAGAATGGGTAGGGTGTGCACCCTACGGTGATCACAACTTATTTATAATTAGGTTTTCCCTTTGAACCTATATCTTGGGATATCCAATCAATTAGGTTGGGTTTTCATTATAAATTTATCCTCTCAAGGGCTTCAGTCTCATTCTTTTTGATGATTTGTCAACCAACTCTCTGTTTAACCCTTTGGTTAACGGACCCGCTATATTATCCTTTGATTTAACATAATCAATAGAAATAAATCCAGTTGAGAGTAGTTGTCTAATGGTATTATGCCTTCGACGAATATGTCTAGACTTACCATTATAAATGTTGCTTTGTGCCCTTCCAATTGCTGACTGACTATCACAGTGTATGCATACTGGAGGCACGGGTTTTTCCCACATTGGAATATCCTCCAAAAAATGCCGTAGCCATTCTGCCTCTTCACCATATTTGTCTAACGCAATAAATTCAGATTCCATTGTGGATCTGGATATAACAGTTTGTTTTGAAGATTTCCATGACACAGCTGCACCTCCTAGTGTAAAAACATACCCACTAGTAGATTTAGAGTCTTTTATATCAGAAATCCAATTAACATCATTGTATCCTTCTATAACTGGTGGATGTCTCATATAATGCAACCCATAATCATGAGTTTTTCTCAAAAACCTAATGTAACATCCCGGTTTTGGGGTTAGTAGCTTGAGTGTTAGTTGGGGAAATTCGATTCGGGTCGAATCAGATCCCTAGGGTTCGTTATTCCGGGAAAAATTAAAATAATAATATTTTAATCGGATAGGTAATAATTTTGTGAAATGGTTCTAAAAATATTAAAATGGTGTTTTAAAGTTAAAGGAATATTATTGAGCCTTAATTTGATTTTTAATTAGACTTAATTTTGTACTAGTGATTAAATTGTAATTTTTAGAAAAGTTTGGGGATTTAATTGGTGATTTTCGGAAATTAAGATTTTTGGTGACTAAATTGGAAAGTAAGCCATACTTAGAATCCTTAGAGGGCCATAAACCCAATTTATTTTTAATTAATGATTTATCCACCAAAATTGTTTTTAAATGGTTTTATTTTAGATGATAATTTTATTTTATTTTGTAACCTCCCATTTTCTCATCTTTTCTCTCAAAAAATTTTCTCCATTTTCTCTCCATCTTCATCTCCAAATTTCTTCAATTACTTGTTGATTTCTTCTTCATTTTCAATAAGATTTAATTCATTTTACTCATCCTTTCATTCTTTACAAAACCTACTCATCAATTTTGCAAAATCAACATCCATTTTCAAGGAAATTAAGGGAGGATTTCTTATCTTTTTGGTGGATCTAATCTCTAAGGTAAAATTCTGATTTCTAATCTTTTTCTAAGGTTCTTTATTAAAGTTCCCAAATATTGGCTTGCTAGTTAACAATTGATATTTAATTTTGTGTTTTTAATTCAAGATTTATGAGTTTTGTGAAGGTTTTAGTGAAATCTTTTGAGATCTCAATTGATGTTGGATTTAGGATGATTTAATTATGATATTAGGTCAATTAAATGATTTATTGAGTCTTGAAATGAGTTAACAACAAATTAATCCCGGAATAATGCAATCGCTGGTGTTTTAAGGTGGTTTTCGGTTATTTTAGGGGGTGTTTTAGGTGTTCTTTTGTTTCTGTAGGTATAAGGATGGTTTGGAATTGCTTTTGGTTCATATTTGAGGTGGATTAGATGTTAGATTCATAAGGTTAAGGGCTGATGTTGTTTCAGATAAGTTTCGGCTTAGTTTTCGGTCTTTTCGGCTAGATTTTCGATAGTTTCGGAGAGGTTTGATGTGGCTGCTGTTTTGAGCATGTTATGATGTGAAAATAATCTGTTTTTAATGTTGTAGAGGAATTGCAAGAAGGTCCGTAAGTGGCTGGTGCATTGGCGTTGTCGTCGGAGCGTAGGCGGGGGCTTGTTTCGCTTGTCGGTGAGTGATTTCGGGTTTGAAGTGTTTCGTAAAGGTTCGGTTCTGTTTTAGGGACTATGGAATAGTGTGAAAACTTTCCATAGTTCAAGAGTAAGTGTTTTAAATGATGTTGATTCATTACCTTAAGTTTCGGCTATTTCGGTAATGGCTTTTATAAATGATGATTCAATATGATCTTGGAATTGCATATATTTGATTTTGGAAATGATGCATGCATGTATTAATTGCTGAAAATGCATGGTTTAGAAAGGTATTCATGGCTTATGAAAGCATGAAAATAAATTAGAACAATATGTGGTTATTGCCTTATAATTGATTACGCCATTGAACATGATTTTGGTTCACATGATGAACATTTAATGAGTGCATTATGAGCAGCAAGTTAACATGCATGATTGGAAATTATATTGGCTTAGTGACACTAACCTTAGATTCGAATACAAATGACATGTCATTAGGATTGAGTGCATTATAAAAAAATATTGAGAATAATGATGATGCCTACACGTAAACAAGGGTGACTTTGTGTCACGACCCACCAGCAACAATGAGGTTAATAAATCATCCTTGGGCATTCTTGAGGAATCCATGCACCAAGGAAGCTTCCAGACTTACCTAGAACGACCTATATCCATCTCAAGGATTTCATCACGTTCTAGAATATTCCAGGAGGTTCCATCGAGATCTAGACACGTCTAGAAGGTTTGAGAAGATTCTAGAAGACTCTAGATAATTCTTGAAGGTTCTAGAACATTCTAGAAGGACGAAGAAGATGCTAGAAGCATCTAGAACATTCTAGAAGGATCAAGAATGTTCTAGAAGACCCTGGAAGACCCTAGAAAGATCAGGACTACTCTGGAAGTCTCTAAAGTTCTCTAGAACATTATAGATAATTGTAGACATGTATAGATACATGTAGATGTCTCTAGAATAATATAGGTTATTGTAGATATTTTAGGAGGCAAAGTATGAACCGTCCGATCAAATGAATCATAACCGTCCATTCGAGAGGTGGGAGCCTATAAATAGAGCCACACCCTTCATTTTGTAAACAACTTGAGAAGTTGAGCTCTCTTGTAAGCATTCCCTTAAGCTTAATACAAAAGCTTTCCATCAAACTCCTTTGCCTTCTCTTGTCTTTCTTTGCTTAGCCACAAGGTTGCGTGGAAGTAAGGCTTGCTAACATAGCTCGGGAGTGTTAGCGCCGCACGGATTAGTTTGAGTGAAATTAAGTCCGTGACAGTTGGTATCAGAGTGTGTTACGACCGCTTTCGGGACATGGCCAAGACGGGGAAAAACCAAGTTGCTAGCTCGACCGAGACCGAGATAACCCAAGAGCAATGAGGGCGTGAGGAGAAGCATGATCCCACGATGGCAAGGCCACGAGCCAAGTCAAAGGACGTTATCTCTAGCATGGAGTCGCGCTTAACTCGCATGGAGGAAAGCGTTGGGGGCATGAGTTCCCAAGTGGACGACCTTCAAGAAAGAGTTGAAGGCCTTGAGGCAGAGGATGCCGAGATCCACACGGCCATGAGGGCCATGATGCTCAAGTTAGAGAAAACCATGCTCGCAGAGATAGGCAATGTCCGCGACCTTTTCATGGATGAGCTCTCGAAGGTACGTTCTTCTCTTGAACAAGAGCTAGACAACATGCGTGGTAAAGTCGAGGCCCTACAAGGCGATGTAGCCTTGTGCAAACGTGCGATGGCCGCCGTGCCAAGCACCACTTATGAGCCTAGAAGGGTCGAAGTGCCCAAGCCAAAAATGTTCTCAGGGTCACGCAACGCCAAAGAAGTAGACAACTTCTTGTGGGGGCTAGAGCAATACCTTAGTGTTGCCGGAATCATGGACGAGGCAACCAAGGTTCAAACCGCGACATTATACCTCACCGACACCGCCATGCTTTGGTGGAGGAGAAGGCGCTTAGACGTTGACAAAGGTACGTGCACCATCGCTACCTTTGATGATTTTAAACGAGAGCTTAAACGAAAATTCTATCCGGAGAATGCCGAAGACGAGGCCCGAGCTCGTTTACGAAGGCTCAAGCAATCGGGGAGCATCCATGACTACGTCAAGGAGTTCACCAACTTAGTGCTCGAGATCCCCGATCTCTCCGAGAAAGACTCGCTCTTTAACTTCATGGATGGGCTCCAATCATGGGCAAAGACCGAGCTAAAGCGTCGGGGAGTACAAACCCTTGCCGATGCCATAGCCGTAGCCGAAAGCTTGATTGAATACTCTAGCCACAAGGAGCCCACACTTAAGCTGAGGGATTCGATGAGCGTCCAAGCTGTGGGTTGGAGAGACATGAGCCCTCGTAAAGACGGCCACCATGAGGATCACTCAAGCAAACCCAAGGACTCGTCCTCATGGAAAGGTAAGGCCAAGGATAAATTCCAAGAAGCTCGAGGCACCAAAAGATCACCACCAAGTAAGTGTTTCATTTGTGATGGTGATTATTGGGTCAGAGAATGCCCACAACGACAAGCACTTAGCTCTCTCCTAGCCAAGCATCGTGAACAGAGTGATGCCGAGGAGTTTGAGACCGAGGCACAGATGGGATCCATGCATTTGCTCAACGTAATGCAATCCACCCCGAAGACCAATGCCAAGGGGTTGCTATATGTGGACGTCACAATCAACGGAAAAACATCAAAGGCAATGCTTGACACAGGTGCGTCCCATAACTTTGTTTCCCTTGATGAAGCAAAGAGGCTTGGTCTTAAGACCATCAAAGGTGGAGGATCCATCAAGGCGATTAATTCCACCGCACTACCCATCCAAGGCATCGCACATGGGGTTAAGACCAAGGTAGGGACATGGTCTGGCTACCTAGACTTTAACATAGCCTCGATGGACGACTACAAGCTCGTCCTAGGTGTTGATTTCTTCGACAAGGCTAAAGCCATTCCGATGACATATGCTAACTCTCTGTGCATCACGGATGTTCATCAAGCTTGTGTGGTGCCAACCATTAGGTCCACCAAGCCAAATTCTAAAGTGATCTCATCACTTAGAATGGAGGAGCTTGAAGAATTCAAGAATGTTAAACCTCCAAAGTTGCGAAGGAGGCTACCACCAAGGGGAAAGGTGGATCCTAAGATCACGTCTAAACCGAAATGGAAGCAAGTTGGGAGTCCAAAGAAGAACACCAACAATTCCATGAAGACGCGACGAGGGCGTTGCGAGATTAGGTGGGGGAGAATGTCACGACCCGCCAACAAAAATGAGGTTAATAAATCATCCTTGGGCATTCTTGAGGAATCCATGCACCAAGGAAGCTTCCAGACTTACCTAGAACGACCTATATCCATCTCAAGGATTCCATCACGTTCTAGAATGTTCCAAGAGGTTCCATCGAGATCTAGACACGTCTAGAAGGTTTGAGAAGATTCTAGAAGACTCTAGATAATTCTCGAAGGTTCTAGAACATTCTAGAAGGACGAAGAAGATGCTAGAAGCATCTAGAACATTCTAGAAGGATCAAGAATGTTCTAGAAGACCCTGGAAGACCCTAGAAAGATCAGGACTACTCTGGAAGTCTCTAGAGTTCTCTAGAACATTATAGATAATTGTAGACATGTATAGATACATGTAGATGTCTCTAGAATAATATAGGTTATTGTAGATATTTTAGGAGGCAAAGTATGAACCGTCCGATCAAATGAATCATAACCGTCCATTCGAGAGGTGGGAGCCTATAAATAGGGCCACACCCTTCATTTTGTAAACAACTTGAGAAGTTGAGCTCTCTTGTAAGCATTCCCTTAAGCTTAATACAAAAGCTTTCCATCAAACTCCTTTGCCTTCTCTTGTCTTTCTTTGCTTAGCCACAAGGTTGCGTGGAAGTAAGGCTTGCTAACATAGCTCGGGAGTGTTAGCGCCGCACGGATTAGTTTGAGTGAAATTAAGTCCGTGACACTTTGTGTCCGATCGTGTAGAGCTTGCCTATATGTAAACAAGGGTGACTTTGTGTCCGACCGTGCATATAGTTGACACATGCGTAAACAAGGGTGACTTTGTGTCCGACCGTGCGTAGTGGGGGTAACATGCATACAAAGGTGATTATGTGTCCGACCGATGCATGTTGAGACCAAGCGTCTCCAAATATGGAAAAAGGGATCTGTGTATTCGGTGAGCTTAAAGTTCACAATAAGTGATCGCTAGAAAGCCAATATGCAAACATGAAACAATTTGGTATCCATATGCATGGCATAAGAAATGATTTGTTTACGTTGATGAGCATGATTTGGTTTCACATATTTTTAATTGAGCATGAATGATACAAGCATGGCTTTTAAAAATGATTTTTTTATTTATGCATTGATGATTTTATTAGAGCTTCCTCACTAAGCATGTCTTTCTTAAGCTCTCTTTTCATCCTTGCAGAAAAATAAGGACATTTGAGGCTACTTTCGGAGCAAGAGGACCAAGGGGAAAAGACCTCACATTTTTTGTATGATTTGGCAAATAAATAAGGGCACGACAATGTGTAAACCTACCCATATGAGAGTGTGTTTTACTTTGGTTAATGACTTGTAATAAGACCTTATATTGTCTTGATTTTGGTTGATGAATTGTGATATTGTTTTGGATTGTTTGAAGTATGATCATGCATGTATGTTTCCTTGTTTTTAATCATAACATAGGGTGCATGCCTATAGATAATTTTGGGGTCTTAGATGTTGGTAAATGTGTGCTTAAAATTGTTCATTATGCTTAGGAAGTATGCATATAGCTGAGGGTGATCAATGGTTGTGTTTGGATGGGGTTTAAACCAACCAAAATTGCCTAATTAGTGATTCTAGACAGGGGTATCGAAACACCCTCTAGTGGTATCGATACCCCAAGGCAATTTTGGGGCGGCATCGAACCATGGTTCAATGCCATTACCTCACTGGAAACCAAGGTATCGATACCAACCAAGGAGGTATCGATACCCTTAGCTTTTGAAGGCTTAATTAGCCACAACCATGACATGGTATCGATACCATTAAGCATGGTATCGATACCCATGACCAAAAAGGAAGAATTATAAGTGTCGGAAGCTTGTGTTAGGTCGAATAAACTCCCGCAATCGAATATAGATGCTATGAATAACTTTTTGAATTGTAATATCACCATGATGTATGATGTTCACTTAAATTTGTATTGGTAAATTAATGTTGGTTTTAGTACCTAAGATTTGTGAGCTTTACAATTAGGTCCCCAATCATTGAAACATGGAATTGATGATGCTATAATGATCCGATTGATCTGAATTTTAATGTGCGTGTTTTGTGTATGTTTAATTGATCTTTGCTAGATTGAAGTTCCGGTTTATTATAGGAATTAAAGTTATTTGCGTTTTGGTCCTTATGTACTTATATGCGAATTGAATGATTAATTGTGAACCGAATGTCTTCACTCTCGTTATGCATGACGTCGACACACATAGGAACTTAATTATGCATCTAGTTAAGAAATAAAAAAAAACATATCGGTTTTCAGGGTTGTTTATCGAATCGGACCTTCGCGGGTTTGGTTCGATATTCCCCGTGTAACCCGTTAGTGCCGGTTCCGTCTAGGCCGGGCTAAGGGGGTTACACCTAAGCACTCTAACAATTGCTTTCCAATGATCAACACTCGGATTACTAGTATAGCTGCTTAATCTGCTCATAGCATAAGCAATATCTGGCCTAGTACAACTCATTAGATACATCAAACTTCCAATAATTCTAGAGTATTCTACTTGAGAAATACTTTCTCCTCGATTTTTGGATAGATGAACACTAGTATCTAAAGGTGTTCTAGCCACTCCTGTATCATCTTTGTTAAATTTTTCAAGAATTTTATCTACGTAGTGTGACTAACTTAATATGAGACCTTTTGAACTTCTTATAATTTTAATTCCTAAAATTACTTCAGCAAGTCCCATATATTTCATGTCAAATTTAGAATTTAACATATTTTTGGTAGATTTAACCATTTTTTCATTACTACCAACAATTAACATGTCATCAACATATAAGCACAATATGACATAACCATCTTTTGTGTCCTTTACGTAGATACATTTGTCACACTCATTAATTTTAAAACCATTGGTTGACATTGCTTGATCAAACTTTTGATGCCACTGTTTTGGTGCTTGTTTCAAATCATACAATAATTTAACCAATTTACAAACTTTCTTTTCTTGACCTGAAATTATAAAACCTTTAGGTTGTTCCATATAGATTTCTTTATCTAAATTTCCATTTAAGAAAGTTGTTTTTACATCCATTTGTTGAACTTATAAATTTCACAATGCTGCAATTGCGAGAATTAGTCTTATGGAAGTTATTCTCGTCACAGGAGAATATGTATCAAAGTAGTCAAGACCTTCTTTCTGTCTATAACTTTTAATTACAAGTCTAGCCTTGTACTTTTCAATGGAACCATCAGGTTTCATTTTCCTTTTGAATATCCATTTGGATCCTAGAGTTTTACTACCTGGTGGAAGATCTACTAGCTCCCAAGTATGATTCTGTAAAATAGAATCTACTTCAGTTTTAATAGCTTCCTTCCAAAGAGGTCCTTCAAAAGAAGTTACTGCTTCTGTATACGTTTGCGATTCACTTTCTAACAAATATGTTAGAAAATCTGGACCAAACATTTTTTCAACTCTTACTCTTTTACTCCGTCTTGGTTCTAGCACAACTTCTGAATCATCATTTTTATTTATAGTGTCGTCATAAACTCGTTTATACGAGCTTTATCCTTCTTTGGACTTGTATGGAAACACATCTTCAAAGAACGATGCATTCCTTGATTCCATTATAGTATTCTTGTGTATATCTGGATTACTGGATTCATACACAAGAAATCTATAAGCAGTACTGTTATGTGCATAGCCTATGAAAATGCAATCCACTGTTTTTGGACCAATTTTCATTTTCTTTGGTGTTGGAACAACTACTTTTGCAAGACACCCCCACACTTTTAAGTATTTGTAGGATGGTTTCCTACCTTTCCATAATTCATATGGAGTTTTATCTTGGTTTTTTCGGGGTACCTTATTTAAAAGATAATTACTTGACAAAATAGCTTCACCCCACAAATTTTGTGGTAGCCCTGAACTTATCAACATCGCATTCATCATTTCTTTTAAAGTGCGATTTTTCCGTTCTGCAACACCATTTGATTGAGGTGAATAAGGTGCGGTTACCTCATATACAATTCCATGTTGCTCACAGAATTCTCCAAATTCATACTCATCACCTCTATCACTTCTAATCACCTTAATTTTTCTATTAAGTTGGATTTTCTACTTCATTTTTATAAAGAATAAATTTCTCTAAGGCTTCATCTTTGCTTTTGAGCAAGTACACATAACAATATCTTGTGCTATCATCAATAAACGTGATAAAGTATTTATTACCACCTCTCGTTTGTACAAATTTTAAATCGCACAAGTCACTATGAATTAAATCAAGTCGTTTTGTATTTCTTTCTATTGTTTGGAAAGATGACCTTGTCAATTTTGCATCACACAAGTTTCACACTTATGTTTTGAATCAATTTGGAATGACGGGATGTGTTCTAAGTTAATTAATCTACGCAAGGTATCATAATTAACATGTCTTAGTATACCATGTCATATATTGGAAGACTCAATCATGTAAGCAGAAGAAGTACTTGTTTTATTATTATTAATAATTGTCATTACATTGAGCTTAAAAAGCCCATTCAGAACATACCCCTTCCCCACATACATTCCTGACTTTGACAAGACAAATTTTTCTGACTCAAAGACCAACTTAAACCCATGCTTGGTCAAGAGAGATCCAGACACCAAGTTCTTCTGGAAATCAAGCACATACAAAACGTTGTTGAGAGTCATTAGCTTTTCAGAAGTCATTTTCAGCATCACCTTGCCTACTCCTTCAACAGATGAAGCAGTAGAATTTCCCATGTAGACTTTCTCTCCCGTAATAACCTCAAACGTGGAGAACATCTCATGAGTTGAGCAGATGTGACATGTGGCACCAGTGTCTATCCACCACTCCTTAGGATTGGACCTTACTAGATTCACTTCGGACACCATGGCAGAAAGATTGATGTCACCCATATCTTCAGCAATGTAGTCCACCATGTTAGCTTGAACATTATTGTTCTTCTTCTTTGGAAACTTGCATTCATTTGATTTGTGACCCTCCTTGCCACAATTGAAGCATTTTCCTTTGAGCACATGTTTCCCAATTTCACCTTTAGGTCCAAACTTCATCGGTTGCTTCCCTTTCCACTTTTTGGGACCTTGAGCAACCTTGGAGCCTTGACCATGCTCCACCATATTTGTCTTGACTACGGGAATATAGCTCCTCATATCATTAGTTTGATTGTCTTCTTTAATTCTAAGTCTGACAATGAGCTGCTCCATGTTCATCTCCTTTCGCTTATGTTTGAGATAGTTCTTGAAATCCTTCTAGCCAAGAAGTAACTTTTCTATGGTTGCAGCCACTTGGAAGGTTTCACTAATGGACATGTATTCATCATGAATTTCTCCTAAAATCACCTAGAACTCTTGGACTTGGCTTATGACAGTTTTGTTTTCCACCATCTTGAAATCCAGAAATTTGCCAACAACAAACTTCTTTGCTCCAGCGTCTTCTGCTTTGTACTTCTTGTCCAAAGACTCCAATAGCTTTTTGGCCGTTTTCACCTTTTGATACACGTTGTACAAAGCATCAGCTAAGCCATTTAGAATATAATTTCTGCAAAGAAAATCTGAATGTTTCTAGGCTTCAACAGCACTGACAACTTGGAAGTCAGTCTCATTTTCTCCCAATGTTGGAGAATCTTCCATCAAGAATCTCGCAAGATTCAATGTTGTCAAGTAGAACAACATCATTTGCTGTCACCGCTTGAAATTCAACCCTATCAATTTCTCTGGCCTTTCAGCCGTGTTTGTAGGTACCGAAACAGGCACCTGAATGAGGCAGACCTTAGAAGAGCACTCGTATAAGACTTAGGATCAACGATGTTCGTAGTTACCGAAACATCATTGCCTCCATCAACAACAGGTGGAATCACACCTTGATCTTTTCCATTTCACAAAAAGTAATATGTTTTAAGATTGTAAAACAAAACAAACAAAGCCAGTTAATATGACGGTAAACACAATTTTGTAATAGAACTAAACATATAAAATTAAATAGTAAAAATCACAGAAACCAAGAGAAAACCAATAAACGATTCTGAACAACTTAAACCGAGGCTTGTGCTATCACAGTATCCTTAAAACAGATTCGTCCCCTCCCAGAGCTGGAGTTTCTATGGAACGTCTGTTTCCCAGGATACAACGGTAGACTACAGCAAAGAGAGCAACGCAACTTTAACTGCGACGACGAACTTCACAGAAGCAGAACACTATCAAGAATTTGGCTAGAGGATGCTTTTGGTTTTCAACGTATTGAAATATGAACAAGGGGTCTCCTTTTATAGTGTTCATGCAGGGGACATGTTTAATTATAGAATTAATCTGTAATTAACAATTCTTGAAGAGTTACAACTCTCAGAATTTAAAATGGTATTTATCACAGAATTAATCCAAATAAATTGAAGATTACAACCAGCTGAAGGGTCTGCAACTCCATAAAAGGTGGTTTAATTCTATAGTATCTACTGAAAAAAATAATTCCATAAGGGTTTGCAACTCCATAAAAGGTGGTTTAATTCTATGGCTAGGCACACCTATGGTGTCTAGTCCAAGCCTTTGACTTATTTCCAATAATAACATGAAGAGCTTTTATATATAAAACTTTCCAAAACTATGTTCCCAACAAATGTGAGATATTCTACTTTTCATCTTATTTTTCCAACACCATGGATATTACATTGAGCAACAATTTCTCATTCACCCATTAAACATTTTAAGCATGTAAATATACAAATTTAATCTACTCTTGTTGTAGAGTAATAATACGCTTAGTCCCAATTAATTTGATTAATGAAACCCACTCAAATTTACGCTCAAATGTCCATGTACCATACCATTTTTTCAACAATAACTTATAACCTAAATTAGATATACTACAAATTGACATAGAAGATAAAAACATCGTTAACCTATCCAGTGATAGAGCCAAAATATTTAAATTATAGTGTTAGAATTTTAAAAATTATAACAAATTCTAAAGAATGTGTCCGGATTTTTTTAAAAAATTGATATTAATATTTTAAAAATAACATTAGATTTTTTTTCATCATTTATATTAAATTTGTATAAAAACTATTTTAAAATTTTATTTTGAATAAATATTTAAAAAAAATAACTTCGCAAATGACGGGACCTCCGTATCTTTTCTATATAAGGGCAGGGTTTCTCTGGATCAAAAGTACCCTTGATATTGACCAGGCACAATGAAAAATAATTACTATAACGTTTTATTGGATAATTGTTTTAGTTTTAATTTTTTTGGAAATAACTTAATTCTTTAATATTTTATTTTAGACCAAAAGAGTTTTTTTCTAAATAAAAACTGTTAGTCAACTAACAATAACAAACTTAAAATGACTTGACAGAATATCATATCAGAAGAAAAATATTTTATAATTTATATAATTTTATAAAATTATTTTTGGAGTGATGTGTCATTGTATAAAGTCAACATATTTGTCTATATAACAATATTATTACAGCATGCATTAACTTGTAAGTTTGTCACGTCATTTACAGTTGGTTGACTTATAGTTTTCATTCACAAATGGACTATTTTGAACCAAAATAAAATATTGAAAAAAATTACTTCAAAAAATAAGGGTTAAAACGAGTATTCACAAATGTTAGGGACATTTTTGATATTATACCTATTAAAAAGGACTAAAGTGTTGTTTTACCTATAATGGAGTATGCATATTGATTCAAGCAATGACATTTTTTCCGACTAATCTTGATTTTTTTTTTTTATCTTTGTTAAATCATTTCTTTTAGGTCATAAGTTTTAGACTCACTAGAAACACCTCTTTCTTTCCCTACAACACCCTATTTTCTTCCACTCTAGCTAGGATTTGAATTAAAATTAAGATTTATCCATATATACATATATATTAACATATGAGTATTAATAATATTCATTTCTATAATTTTAGATAAAAATAATTATTATTAATAAAATAAAAATTTGAGTTGAATTGACTTAACATGAGTTATAATTTCATTTCTTATATGAGAGATTATATCATGTACCCGGCTTATCACATCATCTGTGGTCCTTAACCGATAAAAATCGCTCATTCCATCACTAATCATTCATTTCATTAATTTAATTTCCAAAAATTATATTTTTTAAATAACATGGAAAAAATGAGTGAAGATTCATTGGTTGGAAAAAAAATACTTGAAAGATAGTGGTGAAATGGGTGATTATGATTGGATGAGACCATAGTTGATGTGGTAAGCCAGATTCATGATATAATTTCTCGTTATATGAGAGATTATATCACAGGCTCGGTTTGCCACGACAACCGTGGTCCCTAATCAATAAAAACCACTCATTCTACCAATAATCATCCATGTCATTAATCCAACTTCCTAAAATTATATTTTTAAATGACATGAAAAGAATGAGTGAAGATTCATTAGTTGAAAAAAATGATTCGGAAGATAGTGGTGAAGTAGGTTGTTATTTTTGAAATGATTTGAAACTAAGAACTTCATTCATATTTATAGGAAAAATTAGGTCAAAATAAGTGAGAATTCTAATTTGAATTAAATTTAAATTTACTAGGAATAGCTAGTTTTATCTATTTAATATTTGTATTTAATGAAAACTAAATTCTTATTTAATTCGTATTGAGTAAAACTCAAATTCTTCTTGAATATTAAAAAAGATAAGCAATTTAAGGAAAAATTGCTCACAACCGGTAAAATATCCAAAAAGACCAAAGAAATCAATCAATCCAACATTTGTCTTAACCTTATCAAGCAAATACATACCAAGCAAGTTATTCAATAAAAATAATATGGGTAAGTGTATATAAACACTTATAACTTTATTTATCTCATCCATATGGGATAATATGGTTTTATTCCTTACTCTATTCACAATCTTCTTACTTTGAGTATCAATTTCTCATTTATCATTCAATTATTTTGAGAATATGAGACACCGTTATAAAGATCTCATGGAGTAGCATAAGAACCAATAATTTCTTATTCAAATCTTCATCTTTACAATTCCAAATATATCTCAAAGATCTCATGAAGTTCATAAGCAGCGCAACGGAGCTGGATGATGCAGGAATCCATTTCTTCGGTGCCTCTCTCGATCAAATGAAAGATATGGAACAAGAGATAGAGAGTGAATTTGATATAATATTTACAAAAGACACCAAAACGATGATGATTCCGACGTTGAACGTCGTGGATTCGACGGAGATTGATTTCCGTAATTACATTGCGTACGAGCAGTTCATCCCATATGGTGAACCGAATTACTTTACTGATTATGTGTTGTTCATGGATTACCTCATCAACACAAGTAAGGATGTGCAGTTACTACGTACGAGTGGAATAATTGAGAATTGGTTAGGAAGCGATGAAGAAGTCGCCCAAATGTTCAACCGCCTTAATCACTCTGTTTTTTGGTCATCACGTGACTATTATTATGCTGAGATATTTGGTAGGGTGAACGAGCATTGCGAGAGAAGATGGAACAGATGGAAGGCAGTATTGAAGAAAAACTATTTCAACTCTCCATGGTCTCACATATCATTTTTTGCCGCGACTGTCTTGCTCTTGCTTACGATAGCACAAACAATATTTGCAGTTCTTTTTTATTCTGACGACCAGAATTGAAGGAAAGCTAGGAAGTGAAACCAAAGCCAATTCAAGTAATTATAAACTAGACCTAACAATTGATTGGTTTTGTTGATTTTGCGACACATCTCTTTCTGTCGGCTGATTGAACAGGTTTCTTCTGGTTTTCTACTTTATTGGTGACTTTTGTCTTTAAGTTGACATCTTTATTCTCAAATGGTGTTGACATCTTTATTCCTAAAAATCCCGTTTTTATGATAAAGAGGAAGTTGTAGAGCTGAAATGGATCTATAAAATAAGGTTTTGTTTGTCAAGTTTGGTGAAGGAAGAGGTTTATGTGGGGGGTTAAGTTGAGTACGAGATTAGGTTTTAGAGGGTGTAAATCTTAGTTTTTATAGTGTTTTAGACTCTAAGAATCTTCATCTTAGTGTTTAATTCACTTCTTATCTTCCCCTCTGTAGAGAAACAAGTGGGAGAGTCTTCCAAGAGATTGGGTAAGGAGAAAGCTTGAAGAAGAGAAGGGAGGTCGTTTGTTGCTTGTTTAGCTTGAGGTTGGTACTCCCAACTCTTCTTTTCATCATTCATATCATGATAGTTGCATACATATAGATTTTTATGCATGTGTGCTTGGGTTGTTTGAACTTAGAGGCATTAATGGTGAATTTCATGTTGAGGTGATTGAGGATATAAAAATGATGTTAAAATACTCTAAACACCCTTAAGATTAAGTAAGAACACTTTAGGATTGATTAAATTAAGTTTGGAAAGGATTCTTAGAAATTTCTAAGTGTAAACCTGCATTTCGTGCAGGGGGTATCGATACTGGTGGCCCGTGTATCGATACCACTGAGAGGGAAATAAGCTAATAGGGCAGGCGTATCGAAACGGGTTTCGATACCGAATCATCCAGTGGCATCTTCGATTCGATACCCGTATCGAAACAAATAATTCCTTTTTGTTGACTTTAGAGTTGGTCAAAGTGTATCGATACAAATATCGATACCATTAGTTTTGATACCCTCTTTATATGGGTATCGATACAGGGCGTTTCGATACCCCTATGAAATCTTGTCCAAGTTAAGTAAAGTTGAGGTTCAGAAATGGTAATTAAGGGTCTTTATGAATCTTAAAGTTAATGTAATAAATCGTTAAAACAAGATCGAAGATAATAACCCAAAAAGACTAAGATATGATAATTCTTGATATGTTTTGATGTGTAGATCCTAAGGGGATCATTTGTGTATTAAGTCCTTGTGTGATGGAAATCCGGATATCTAAAATTGTTGCAACACGTCGAAGGCCATCCGATGTAACATTTCGGGTGATGTATTGAAGACCTTTATTCCGAGTGTTGGGCGGCCTCACTCGAAGATGTTCAATGTAACATTCCGAGCATGGGATTGGTTGGGCGACCTCCATCCCGTTATTCCGAACGTTGGTCGGCCTCGTTCGAAGATGTCCGATGTAACATTCCAGGCATAGGATTTGAGGGCGGCCTCAATCCTGAGTGTAGGATCCCGATGTTGTATGGACGCGGGCCTCACTTTGTGTGTTTTGATGTGACATGTATATGTTGTGTGCGATATTATACATTGTTTATGCCATGTGTTAGTTAAGCATGCTAGACCATCATATCATGCACGATATTTATATGCTTTGTTTTACTGCTTATGATATGCATGATATTGGCCGGGTTCGGCGTACCTACTAAGCTTTTGTGGCTCAGCGTTCGAAATGTATTTTCGTGCGTAAGTTAGGTGAAGCTGGTTCAGTGGAGCACCATCAAGGTTTGGATTTCAGTATCAACCTGTGTCAGAGTACAATTATAGATTTAGCGGGCTAGTACTTTGTTGTACCCTATGTATTTTTTTAACTCAGTTATTATTTATTGAATCGAATATTTTTAAACGAGTTGTAATATTTTAGAGCTCCGACTATTTATTGTCTTTGGAATTTACTTTTACTCGGATTTGGATTTTATGAGATTTATTTGGACTTGAGTTGGTTTTATTTGTTGGACTTTGAAAGAAATTTTGAAATACGAGTTTTGGGCCGGATACCCAATGTGACATCCGGGTCGAGTGTTACATAAATAATTCTTAAATTATTATTATACTTTTATTTAATCTTTATTTTTACTCACAAAAATTTAAAACTTCATATCTTTAAAACATTCATTATCCGATATATCATTCGCCAAAGCCTTCGAAGAAACCATGAGGTACCTTGATCTCGTACTATAATCGTGACGAGATGGTTGTTAGTGTTCCGGTTGCACACGTCGGCTTGTGACTGTGCTGCTGTGATGGGTATGTTGAGGGAATTGTTGGAGATGGTGAGTGGCGAGAGAGCCGAGACGGGAGAGGAGGCAGAGGATGGAAATAAAGAGAAACAAGTGGGGATTGAAGATTTGATTCCCAGTGGTAAAGGTAATAGGTCTCTTTGGGTACGTGGGGTTGACTTGCTTGGCTACTCCTTGAACTCTTCCAGCCTAGCGAATCTCAACTTCATTGATACTGATTCGGTTCAACTGACATTCTCAGGTTGTGAGGTTGAAGATGGACCAAAGTGACAACGACAGGCTTGTTGGTGTAAGACGCAATTTTTTTTTTCTCTTGAGTTTTTGTTGCTTAATTGACCTGCTTCTCTGTCCAATTCCATACATTATGCCTGCAACCTTTTTTGAACTTGCCATTATAACCCTCACCACCTTCAACGGGGTCCTCGGCTCTGTCAAGGCAAGGATTTTTTTTTATTATCAGATGAAGTTCACTGCCGCCTCGATCATATATCGTTACCATGTGCAGGTGGTTAAGGATCATCCTATTGCACCCAAACTTGCCTTAACCATGTATATGAAGCATGGCCTGAAGGTCAACCTCATCAAGCGTCATGAAACAGAGGATCTGAAGTACCTAAATGAAGATATGTGGTTCCATACTTTGAATATAAAATTCTTTGGGGTTAGAGAGCTTTTAGAGAAATGAATGTTTTTTGGGGAAGATGGTAAAAATATAAAATTTTAAAATTTTGAGAGTCAAATTAAAGATGAAACAAAAGTATAATAATAGTTTAAGGATTATTAAGGTAATTTATCATTTTTTAGTGTGGCATATCATCTTTTCGTCAATATTTAATCACACTTAACGTTGGAGTGACCAAAACTTTATACTTCGAAAAAAATAGTGACCTTACTGGTCGTTTTTTAAAATTGGTGTCTAAAAATATACTAGGAGTAAACGAAAGTGACTAAAGCAGTAGTTTACCCAAAAATAAATTTTAAACATTAACCTTAATTTTCGTATCCTAAACCCTAAAAAGATACATCTTACCATTAATTCTCTAAACCCATTATTTTAAAATGGGGTACCAATAAATGTACAATAAAAGGCAAACAATTTTCACCTTTTAATTTTATCGTTAGCTATCTATAGTAAAATTATCTTCTAGTGACACGTTAGTGACATTTTTCAAGTAAACGTGGCTAAATATATATCTTTAGTGGCCTTTTCTCAAAAACCCGTTATATATAAGTTTTTCGCAGCATTTTTGAAAAAAAATCATTAAAAATATGTATTTAACGACATTTTTTTAGCAAACTTTGCTATAAATAATGTCTTTAGCAACGTTTTTAGAATCAAACACGGCTAGTAACATGTTTTTTGTGGTGTTTTACGAAAATATAAATAAAGACATTATTTTTAGTAGTGTTTATTCTAAAATGCAGCTAAAGACATAGTTTTTGTAGTGTTTACTAAAAACGTTGTAAAAAAGTAGTTTGTAGGTAAGTAAGAGGTTGAACATGGAGGAGAACCATCATCGTGGATCTTCAGCATTGACCGATTAGTAGAGTACAATTGCTAGATGTATTGGGTCATATATTTGTAGTTTTTTTTGTAATTGTAGCTTTATTTAATTAATTTGTATTTGAAATGATTTAACTACTTTTGTATTTTGGTAACTTGTTTTATTATTTATGACATGGCATATGATGTTGGTTAATTGGATTTGAAAATGAGAAAAAAAATTATGAAAACGGGTTGAGCTTATGGCCCAAATGTAGTATCCAAGTTCAGGGTATTATATTAAATATTTTTTTTAGTATAGTGGGTATCGATATTTAGTATTGGATATTGGTACTTCCCTTAGATACAAAAACTCGTTAGACACAGAAAGCAAATTATATCATACCGCGATATTAAGGTATTGGTACGCCCTTGTGTATCAGAACAAATAGCTTAATATTAGTATGAAGAGATACTAATAAATTTTTTCGAAACAAAATGTATCGGTACTAGTCATGAACGTACTGATACGACTAAATTGGTACCGATATCGAGAATAAGGTACTAGTAATGAAGGCTTGTTTTGTGATTTTGACTTTTTAGATCCTTTGAAAATATTTGTTCAAGTTAAAAAAACATTAAAAATATTTTAAACATATTTTCGAATTATTTAGAAATTGAATAATTTTTGCAACAGTTGCTACAAGTACATTTACACCGTATGATATTTGATTAAAATGACTAACAATAATAAATTTCTTAAAGCCCAAATTTAATTAAAAAAAATAGACCCATGACACAAAAATGCAACCCTGTAGATTAATGCAAACTACAATACATATCAATTATGGGCAAAATTATATTTTGGTCACTCAATTATTAAAAATTATGTTTAAGTCACTCAATTATGATTAAGGTTATATTTGTGTCACCCAATTATGGGTAAAGTAAGATTTGGATCACCCGATTATTAACGGTTATATTTGGGTCACTCAATTATGAGTAAGATTATGGTTGTTTTACCCTTCATATTTAAAAAAATACATCATTTTTGTCGTTTTTTTCTTCCAAACCACTTATATACCTTTGTTAACATTAAAGTACTTCATTTGAAATTATTAACTAATCTAATACGCAAATTGATTAACTTTTTTTAAATATGTAAGGGTGATCCAAATTTCACCATACCTATAATTCAGTAATCCAAATCTAACATTTATTAATTTTTTTACGGAAACATTTATTAATTGGGTGACTCAAATGTAGCATTTCTCATAATTGAGTGACCAAATATAACTCTACCCATAATTTAATGATATTTGTTTGTAGTTTACCCTTTTTAATTCATCCACTTTGACAATTTTCTTTAATTTATTATTTTCAATTCTAATTTCTCGTCGGTACAATTTGAAGTTTAACTCTCAAATCTTCGACTGCAGTTACACTCCCTCCTCTTTTAAGCCATTAGAATCTAATAGGAAGGGCGTCGGGGTTTTAAAATGCTAGATTGAACAAGAGAGTTAGGGCTATAAAATCCATGATAGAGAAAAAAGAGGGACAATTTTTTCTAAGAGAAAAGGTTAGGTAATGGAGGGTCCAAGGACGAAACTACATTGGGCGAGGAGGGGTAATCTCTTCACTCCGATTTTTTTTTTCGTATTTAAATTGTTTTTTATGAATTTATCCCTTCTAAATATTTATGTTTTTCCCATCAACCTCAAATTCTGACTCCGTTCCTAGAGGGGCGAATAATTTTTGGTTTTAACCAATACTAAATTGTTGTATTAATGTTTTAGAATGAATTTATTTTAAAGTAAAATAAATTCATTCTAAAACATTAATACAACAATTTAGTATTGGTTTTAAAATTTTAAATTAGGATTGTTCATTGTAAGATATCGAATCAGATTCAATTTAGATTATTCGAATATTCAGTTCTTCGGATAATCGGAAAGATTTTCGAATATCTAAAAATATATTTTAATTTAATTATTTAAAAAATTAAATGTTATATTTATGAAAATTTAGAATTTCGAATGTATCAAACAATAAATTATTAAAGATAACAATGTCGCGACCATTTTAAAACCGGAGCTGTGTGAAAAATAGCCTAGCGAGTTAATTTTGGAAAATCGAGTTTTTTACCACTTTTAATTATTATTTATGAAAAATCGGGGTATTAAAAAAAACGTATTTTATTTGAATTTTAAAAAACTTGGAGTCGCCACCGGCCACTTTGGTAGGCCAGACACCATAAAACAAACCAGAGATTCTTTTTTTTAAAACATTTTGGGCTCGAGAGTCGGTTACGCGTAAGGACGACCCTTACGAGCGCCCGAGATCGGTACCTTATTAATTACACGTGGCATTTTGGCATTTCGAATAATAATATTAATTTAATTCGTCATTGTCAAATAAATATCGTTCGAATAAGAATATCCTTTTGGATAAGAAAATACATTTCTTTTAAATATGAGTTTGAATAAGGCGTCCTCTAGATAGGAAACCTTAACTCGTATCTAAAGGAATACAAGTTCTACCCCAAAAGGTTTTTGTAATGCATGACCGGTTATTAATCTGGTTAATTTTAAGTTCTAACCTAAAAAGGCTCCACTAATTAAATATTTAAACCCTATTAAATTATTAATTTCACCGGGTGTATTATGATAACATCCGAATAATCGGACACTACCATCTCGACACCGAACAAAATTAATAATGCTATTGGTGATTCTAGTTTTTGCCTAATTAATTTTATTAAATTCTAACCCTAAATTATATATCATTTTCTATGTTTCGATGACGCGCCGAATACGATACCAAAGTACACTATTGGCCAACATAATGTTATGTCAAAACACTGACCACTTAGCGTATCCGAGATATATGATTAGAACGCCATCGTTACTAAATTATCTTCCTATTTAATTAATTAATTAAAGCGGCTAATCCTAGCAGGCTCTAATTTATTATCTAAGTGTTAATATAAAGTGATCCCTAAATAAAATATACTATATGCTCAAAAATATGCAAACAAAATAAATTAAATAATACTGATTAAAAGATAGTCCGGATTAAATTTTATTTCAAAGATGAGAGCCTCAACATATAATCTAAAAAAAATCATGAACATATCAATATAAAAAAGTTAGAACTTACCAAACATCGCGGTTGAAAAAATTTGTGGATGCTGTTAGCAATCTTCTTTGTCGAATCTTCTACTCGAAAGGAATCACTACAAACGATGAGACACGAGTAGGACCGGTAGTAACACTGAAGATAAAGCTACTGCCGAAAGATTGAGGATTTGAAGGAGCATTCGTGTATGGAAACGAATATGTGATGTCGAAGTTGAATTCCACTACTACTGCAGCCATCGACTGGTTTCTTTCGCCTCTGCAACCCATGCATTGAAACCCACAATTTCCAAGCTTTGGTACTGCCGTGAAACCATGCATGGAGAAGTTCCTTTTTGCCATTTTTCATGCCCCCAATCATTGCACTATCATTTAATTAATCATTGCTTCCATTATCACCTCATCATTGCATCAATCATTACAATCATCATGGCCACTATCATTATGTCATCATGAGAACCCATCATAGCATCCATCATTATTGAATCATTGTTCCATCTCCCATCATTACTCCGCGATTGTCTTATTATTGTCAATCATTGCTCCCATCACCTTTCAATCATTGCTTCCTAATCATCACCCATAATGACCAAAAACATTTTTCTTTCTTCCCGGATGCCATTATCGAAAACCATTTTTTCCCCTCTGCTCTTCAGTTTTTAGTTTTCCCTCAAATGTTTTTCCCTTTGTCTCTCGGTTTCAGTAGCCTCCCATCATATTCCTTTTGCTTTTCACCTGCAAAAGACATCCAAATAATGCAGTGCAATTTATTGTTTCTAATGTTATACAAGTGTAATAAAAAATGACGAAAGATGAACTTCCCTTTTCCTTATTTGCCATATCTCTTTTCTTTGTCATAAAGAGAAGCCAAGAAACAAGAATTGTTGCCGAATTTATCTCTCCCCAAATCCATGTCACCAAAGGCCTTGATCTGCGTGAATGCCAGGAGCCTCCATGCCCAGAGAACCATGATTGGTTTTCTAAAACTTTCTAAAACTTCACCCATGCATGCCAAGAGATCGCCCCACCCCACTTGCCGTTAGGCTTAGTCATGGGTCATGTTTTTCCATGGCTTGCAAGACGAAGGAGTGGAATTGCAGTGACCTCCCCACACTTGCCTCTTGCCCTTTTTTTATCCAACCCCTATGGCCTCCCATAACCGGTCTCAACTCCTTTTCAATGGTAACCGATAAAAACCATCCTTATCCATTCTTTTTTATTCATTTTATCATTTTTCTTTTTTCTTTTTAATTTGACTTTATTTATTTTATATTTATTATATATATTTATTATTTATTTATTTTTATTCTTTTTTGAGTTTTGGTTATTAACTACTTATTTATTCATTTAATTATATTTACGTAAGCCTTATTTTATATTCGAACTCGGACGAAATTCGGGTATTACAAACAAGATTCACATCTACAAAAATTTTAATTATTTTAAATTTTGAATATAACAAGCATCAAATTATTAAAATTAAAAAAAAAAATATTATTCATAAAGATTTAACTTTTTGAATTTTTCAATAATCCATAAATATCATGATCTGTATCCAATCTAAAAAACTTAAAATTGAATTGGGTATCTGATCTAAAAATTAAAAAAAAGGATTAAATAACCAAATTATTCAATCGGATAAATTGATCGATCGAAACAAATATTTTTTAACACCCCTACTTTTAAATGTTGTTAAATTTAAACTTAGTGTTAGTTTAACATTGCTTTCGAAAAATACAATGAAAAGGTTACGCTGAAAAGTTATTTTCAGAAGTTATTCTTAATTTTTTTGATTTGAGATTTAATAGTTTAGTATTACTATCAAAAGAGCTTTTAAGAAGTTAAGTGGTCATTTTAAACATGATATTATAAGTTATAATATATATATTTAAATTGTTTAATGTTATAATATATGAAATTTATTAACTTAAATTATTATAAAAATATAATAAAAATATTTTTAACAATTTTACATGATTTATGAAAATATAATAAATCTAAAATACTTTTTAATGTATATAATTTTTAAGTTAAAAATATTTTATTCATTATATTTTTATAAAAATTATAAATTATAAATAAACACAATAAAAATATGATACATTTTATTACTATTTTAAAAGCCAAATTATAATTTTAACCTTCATGTACTATTGTTTTTATTAACAATTGCTTGTAGGTGTACCGATACCCATAGAGGTCATGTCGGTACGCTAGTTAGGTAAGTTAGTTAATTGCCTACAATAAAGTTTTGAATCTTTACGTTTTAATCCCTTTGAATTTTGTTACGGTATTCCCCATGTAATTCATTCGATTTAGGTTGCTTCTAGATCGGGTCGAGGGGTTACATTTGTTGAAAATATTTATGAAATAAAATATTTTTAATATTAAAATTATATATATTAAATAATATATTTTAAATTTATTATATTTTCATAGAACACGTGCAATTGTTAGAAATATATTTATTAATAAAAATATTTTAATATTTTTATGATAATTTAAAATGATATATTTCATGTACTGTAACATTAAAGAATTTATATATCATGTATATATAATGTATAATATATAATATTATGTCTAAAATGGTCATTTACATTCTTAAAAACACTTTTAGACAACAATACTAAACACTTAAATCTCAAATTCAAAAATTCATAATTACTTAGGAAAAAACTTTCCAACAGTAATACTAGACTGACCCAAGTAGAACTCGCCTGGCATGCACACAAATTCCAATTAATATTTGTTAATCATACGTCAATGCGATTAATTAATGTAAAACACAAAAAATATTGAGAATATTTTAAATTCACAACGATTCTACGACAAGTTTAAATGTTTTTAAAAATATATTATTTTATTTGAATTGTGGTGAGTTTATTATAATGGTGTTAATCTGAGAAATCATTTTTAGTGTGGAACATAAAAGGATACATAATCAGGGATAAAAGATTTTTACTTAAAATTAAATAAAAATTAGGGAAAAAAAAACAAGAAATCTTCAAATATAAAATACTATACGAACCGAATGTTACATCGTATTTTTTAGATTATAGGGTTTAGGATATGAAAATTATGATTAGAGTTTACAATTCAAATTTGTTATAATTTTTAATGTGGAGTATAGAATTAGGCATTATCAGGGTAAAAGATTTTTATTCAAAATAAAAAAAACAAAACAAAAACTTTCAAATATGAAATACTACATGACTTGAATATCACATCCCAAAGCCAAAGCTTATTCAATAAAACACCAACTTGAAAACCATAGGCATAGGAAGTCCTAATAAATTAACAGTCCATAAACACTACAGACCAATCCAGAAAATGCGAGACAACAACATTTGAGAATAAAGGTGTCAAATGAAAGCCAAAAGTCTCCAATAAAGTAGGAAACCAGAAGAAACCTGTTCAATCAGCCGACAGAAAGAAATATGTGTTTCAAAATCAACAAAACCAAAAAGAATCAGCAAAACCAATCAATTGTTAGGTCTAGTTTATACTTACTTGAATTGGCTTTGGTTTCACTTCCTAGCTTGCCTTCAATTCTGGTCGTCAGAATAAGAAAGAACTGCAAATATAGTTTGTGCTATCGTAAGCAAGAGCAAGAGAGTGGCGGCGATAAATGATATGTGTGACCATGGAGAGTTGAAATAGTTTTTCTTCAATACTGCCTTCCATCTGTTCCATCTTCCCTGGCAATGCTCGTTCACCCTACCAAATATCTCAGCATAATAGAAGTTACGTGACGACCAAGTAACAGAATGATTAAGGCGGTTGAACATTTTGGGCTACTTCTTCATCGTTTCCTAACCAATTCTCAATGATTCCACTCTTACGTAGTAACTGCACATCCTTTCTTGTGTTGATAAGGTAATCCATGAACAACACATAATTAGTAAAGTAATTCGGTTCAATATATGGGATGAATTGCTCATAGGCAATGTAATTACGGAACATAATCTCCGTTTCATCCTCAACGTTCAACGTCGGAATCATCATCGTTTTGGTGTCTTTTGTAAACATTATATCAAATTCCGTCTCTATCCCTTGTTCCATAACTTTCATTTCATCAAGAGAGGCACCGAAGAAATGGATTCCTGCATCATCCAGCTCGGTTGCGCTGCTTATGAACTTCATCTTGGGTTGGGAAGTTGGTTTACTTGTTGCCTGGGACAGATGCATACAGTCCCATAGGCGAGAAGCTGCATCCCATTTAGAATTTGAGTGTTAATTTATTCATTCAAAAAATAATAATTAATGAGTAAAGGTCAAAAAACATATACACATTTGAGAAAAAAAATTATTTTGAATCTCCTTTCTTTGACTTCCATTGCTTGCTGCATTTTCTTTAAATTTCTTGTGTTGCGATATTCCTGAAGCCGATGGACGCTGACAGCTATGTACCAAGTGTAGAAGATGCTTGATATCTTTATCAAGGACAGGATCGACAAACAAGTGGAAGAAAGAACAATCCTCAAAATAAGAAAGGGCATGGTGAGTGAACTGATCCTCTTTTGCGTCTGGAACTATAATGTGATATAATTTAGACAGCACAATGAAAGGAAGCTGGTTTTCAAGCAGTAGCAAATCAGTCAGCACCCAATGTAGTATACCTCTGTCTTCGAAAATACCCACATCAGCCTTGCCTAAGATTAGTTGAACTATAAAGCATCCATCATACACCATCATTTCTACAAAATCTTTAGAATTAAGGTTACTAGGTTCTTCATAGCACCGACGAACTTGTGCTTCTAGGCTTTGCATGGTCTTCAAAATTTTGTCGGCAACAGACCTGTTTCGAATGTAAATGTTAAGAAAGCAAGTCATTTTGAGGGCTTCCGTCGACTGCAAGCGTTTATTTCCATGGTGATAGGGACCAATGGAGATTACATTAGGCTCGTAGGCTCTCGAATTTAATTCACGTAGTCGATTAGGCACTCTATGTAGATAAGGCCTTTTATATAGCCGGTCTAGGGTCCACATTAGATGATCCCGTAACTTGGGCAAAGACGCAGAAATATTGTCCTGAAACCATTATTTTCACGTAAATTTCTTAATAAAATAAGCCTAAAATAATTTAATAAAATTAATCTTGTATGGTATAATAATATGACACCCTTCTGATATACTCTTTGATTATTTATGGCATTTTATTTTATTATCCATTAATTCTATAATTGATATATATAATAACTCGACAAACATATTTACTTTACTATTGGATAACTGACAGGTTAATAACAGACTTATATTGACCTTAACAACGTTTGTTGATAGACATAACCACTTCACTAATATGAATTGTTAAATTTATTGAAATATTCAAATTGGGACCAAATAATAGAATGTATAAGTTAAGAGTCTAAAATTATTATTATACTAAGGGATATATTTCAATTTTAATGAAAGAATAACACGTTTATTACAAAAATTTAATTGAGTGACTAAATTATTTCTTTTAAAAAAATTGATATATTTATTATAAACCTATAATTAATTGGCAATTATTTCTTTGATCTAAAGGCAAAATTTATAATAGAAATCATTTGTCCCTTAATTACGTTCTTTTTGGTGCTCTCACCTTAAAAATGAGTTTAGTGATTAAGGTTCAAAGTTATGGTTTATAATTAGGGTTTATTTTTAGATTATAAGGTTTAGTACATGAATTTTAGAATTAAGGTTTAATATTTAATTTTTTAGTGTACGACTAGAAAGACATATTTAGGTGTTAAGGATTTTTATTTCAAAATTTATTTAGTTTTTTATATTTTTATTGACATTCCTTAGTAATATTTAATCATAGTTCTGCATTTTTTTAAAACATGTATTTATTGAACATTGTATTTTTTTATATTAGAAAAAACATGGTTTTAGTTTTTTTAGTGTCAGATTAGGTTTATAATTTATGCTTAAGGTTTAGGCTTTAAAGTTTCTAATTTAAAATTTAAAATTAAATATTAGGGTTTAATTTTTTTTAACGTTGAAACACTTGAAAAACCAAGAAAAGGCTAAAATATTTTTGTTCCTAAAGAAAAATTTTAAATGAATATCAACTTTTCAAATATTTTAAACGCAACTGTCAAAAAGTAATTTAACTCTTAACGTTTCATTTGGGGTTAAATAGACTCTCTATGGATTAAAATTATAAGTCAACTAACTGTAAATTACTTGAAATGATGTGACAAACTTATGAGATAATACAGGCCACGGTAGTAGTGTCATACAAATAAATATATTGATTTTATATAATGATATATTGATTTTATATAATGATATAAATTATAAAATATTTTTCTTCTGGGGTGTCATTTTATCCATTTATTTTAACTTTATTATCGGCAATTGACTAACGATTTTTGTCTACAGAAAAACTCTTTTGACCTAAATTAAATCGTTTGAAGATTAAATTATTAAAAAATAAAATTAACATAACTATTCGATCAAATGTAATTTTTATAATCTTACTTTTGTTATGAATATCTTTATTCATGGTGAATATCCATATATTAAATTAAATTTTGGTGGGCTCTATTATTAGGGTTTAATATCCATTGAAATTAGGGTTTCCATCTTATATCTATAAATATAGACTTTTAGATAAAGTATTGTATACAATCCTACTTTGAGAATATAATACAAATCTCTCTCTTTTATCTCTCATCTATGTTCTCTTATTTTATTCTTATTCTTTACGTTATTCACAACACGTTATCAGCACGAGACTCTAAACAGCGGAGGTATTTGTCGTTCAAAGCTTAAAGGAGTTATTGAAAAAAATTTATTACTAGCATGAATCAAAGATAAATTCTTCTCCCTCAATTATATTCTAATTTTTTTATTTTTCTTTATTGATTTATTTTATTTTATTTTTAATTTTAAAATACCTTGGGTTGTTTGGTGTTTTTGTAACGATAAAGTGGCTCAATTACCGTGGTTCTTGTCGAAAATTCCCGAAAAAAAAATAACAAAATATTGGTGATTAAACCTATAATATATTCAAACTAGTGGAAAATTCGGTATGTTTTATTTATTTAATTTGAGATTTTTTTGTGTTTAATTATAACCAATATTTGTTTATTTTATTATGATGATGAAAGTTTATGTTTTAATCATATTCTAAGTATTACATGATATCAGAAAAAAATATTAAACTTTAATTAATTAATATGTTCTTTGTTATATTGGTTTAATCCGAGTATATTGGTTGGACATCCCATTCTACGAGGCTACTGGTCTCAAATGAGGTTCTTTATAAAGGACCTTGTGGACTGGTTTAACAACGCCATGTATGAGGATTAAATTTTTGTTCCTTGTATGTATCGTATATATATTTGTTGATAAATTAATATTTAATAGTATGAATATTATAAAGTCTATATTTGCTTGGAAGTAATATTTATATGTCGAAAAACTCGACTATAGACTTCTCCAAGTTCAAGTTACGAAAATCGTCTTGATCCAAGAATTTTTATGGGAGGCATTCCCTGAAGTAAATGCATGCATGATGCTTATTCCATGCAATTATTGGATTTATGATATTCCTTGAAGTGAATGCAAGCACGATGATTATTCCATGCGATTATTTGATTTATGTCATTCCCTGAAGTGAATGCATACGTGATGATTATTCAATGCGATTATTTGATTTATGTCATTCCCTGAAGTGAATGCAAGCATGATATTTATTCCATGCGATTATTGAATTTGTTTTATTTCTTGAAGTGAATGCAAACATGATAATTCACTATATGGTTAGTGAATAAAACTCAGTTATGTGCCAGAATATCACTGATGAGGATATGTTAAAAAATCATATTCCACTTTTCATACATTAAAGTTGTCATGTAAACACAATATTGTGAAAAGGTTTTAAAGACCTATTGGCTCCGCTCCATTCCCTTAAGTGAATGTGATATTTTATAGCGGAAAGAATAAATGTCACATTAGTAATTATGGTCATGATTGAGATCATAAAAAAGGCATGAATAAGATGATTATTTTGAGAATGCTTGTATCCACAAGAAGTGGAATTATAAAGATGACAAGAATGATAGGAGATCATATCAAAATCTTTATGGTATCAATGTGATGGTATAAATCATTGATCTCGTACTTGTCAAACGCCGAAGTATTATGGACTTTATCCGTAATCATGAATGATAAATGAAAGAAAATATAAACGTATTTTCTTTATGGCAAAAATAATTATGGCGTTGTTGATCCAACTCAATTGGATATTGTTCATTTTCTCATAATCCTTCAAGAGAATAATTCGTCATTTATTTTATTTTCCTTATAACATCTAAAAGAAATAATTGATATTTATTTATTTTGTTTTATGTTAATTTATTTTATATATTATTTATTTATGTTTTATGTTATTTTTTCCTTTAAAAGAATATGATTACGTCCGAAATAAAATATAAAAAATTATGGCGATTTATGCTTAGCAGACAGTGCAAGTACTCATATAATACTTAAGCATAAGAAATATTTTCTCATTTAAATACAAGGGAAAATATGAGTACTATATCTCAAAGTACCGAAATATCAATGCTTCGGAAGAGCTCTTGAGAGTTTATTTTTGATAGATAACCGATTTGATATAATGTGCTAGATTTAATATTTTTCCATTCCCCGAAGTGAATGGTATAAAACACATATTTTTCATTCCCCAAAGTGAATGAAATAAAGCACATGTTAAAAACTGCACAATTATGTATATTTTCCCATTTTAAATATAAGAAAATAATGTGAGTATTATATCCGGAAGTACTAATATCACAAACTCTGACTGAGCAAATATGTTATTGCCAAATGGAACTTTATTCCATATTTACTGTGCATTATACTCATCAAAGTCACAAAGAGACTTATTGAGTTTTAAAGATGTTTGCAGAAATATATTGAGAATATTAGTCAAGGGGATGTTGACTATCTCAATATTACGAGTATAACTCAAGGCAATAAGAAAATCTTAAAAAAATATATGCACTGTCACCCATATTGTACTACATAAGAATTAGTACAAATTGAAGCTCATGCTATTGTAAACTAGATGTTTACTGATAATTTTATTTGGCATGACCGGTTAAACCATCCCGGTTTAATTATGATGCGAAAATTTGTTGACACTTGCATGTGGTCATTTATTGAAGAACTAAGATTTTCTTTATGGTAATTTTTTATGTGATACTTGCTATGAAAGCAATTTGATTATTCAATCATCAACAACTAAGATAGAGTGTAAATCTATTTTCTGGAACGGATACAAGGTGATATATGTTGACCCATATACCTTTATTAAAGACCATCTAGATATTTTACGATTTTTATCGATGCATCGACTAGATGGTTATATGTATCCTTGTTATTAACCCGTAACTTGGTATTTGCGAGGCTACTTGCTCAGTTGATAAAATTAAGAGCACATTTTCTAGATTATTTTCTAAAGACAATCAGTCTTGATAATGTTGATGACATGTAATTTTACATGTAGTATCACTAATTCGCATCAAGCCAACAAATGATCATATGTTATCCCCGTTACAAATGATTTTTGGTCAGGAACCAAATATTTCTTATCTTAGATTTTTTGATGTGCGATATATGTTTTACTTGCTCCACCACAACGCACAAAGATGAGTTTTGTTGGGCATATATATTAGATTTAAATATTTTGAGCTTTTGATAGGGAATTTATTTACAACCCGATTTACTGACTATCATTTTAATGAGTCAGTTTACTCAACATTAGGGGGAGAAATTAAATAGTTGGGGAGAGAAATAGGTTGGAATGAATTATCATTTTCTCTTTTTGATCCACATACTATACAATGTGAACTATAAGTTCAATGGATAATTCATTTAGTAAATCAATTGCCAGATGATTTTGCTGACCCTTAAAAAGTGACTAAGTCATGTATACCAGCTATGAATGCTCTAATTAAATTTGATATCTTGGAAGGATAAACTCTAGCTGCTAATGAGTCTAACTTACGCTTGAAGCGTAGTAGACAAGTAAGTTTCAAAGATAAGAAATCCTCAAAAAAGAAAACGGAGTTATATTTTATGATGGTCTGATTGAGGAATCAGTGAATTATGAAAATCTCAAGAAGAGATTAAAAGGTCCCCATCAGAGACATTGACATGAATCAAGTACCTGATAATAAAGAGATCTCAATAGATTATGTCATGTCTAATAATAAGTGGAACTGAAATTAAATCGACGTCGATAATATATTTGCATGTAATATAGCACTAGATAATTTATTTGATGATGTGGATCATGAATCATTGTCAATTGGGCAAAGAGATGATTGGACTACATGAAAGAGGAAATTGAAGCGAAACTAAAATCTCTCGAAAAGAGAAGTATTTGGGCCTATAGCCCATACATTGAAATGTTTAAAGCTCGTGGATATAAATGAGCCTTTATGAGAAAGAGAAATTTAAAGGGAAAATCATGAGATATAAGCTCATTTGGTTGCACAAGGATTCTCACAAAGACATGAAATTGATTATGAGAAAAATATATTCATTGGTGGTGGAAACAACTACTTTTAGATTTTTATCAGTCTGACAATAAATAAAATTACTTGGTTTCGGCCTAATGGATTTTTAGCAGTTAATTCAAGTTCTCGAGAACATTATTCAATCATATTGAATATATCTTTTTTATGACTTGAAACAATTTTAGCGTATTTGGTATGATCGCCTCATTGAATACTTATTAGCATAATGCTAATATGAATTGTTTAATTTCCCCTAGAATTTTTATTAAGAGATTTAGCTCTAAATTTTTATTGTTGTCGATGATTTGAATATCGTTGGGACTCGTGAAGAGATCTCCTCAAATCCTTGTGCATCAATCGACATACATAAAAATGTTGAAAGATACTTTACATGCATAACGCATATTCTTTGATCACCCATATGGGTTCTAGGTCTTTTAATGTAAACAAAGATTCTTTCCGCCTCAAGAAAAGGATAATGATATTCTTGGTCTAAAAGCACAATACATACATTATTTGATCTGGAAGCATCGTATCTTAGCTAGTCTAGAAATATTATTTAAATACTACGAGATCATTACCTTTAAATAATTGTTATGCATGAGGCAAAGCCGAAATACGTGTTTGGTTAAACATATCCCGAAGACATGTGAATTAATGCTTTCACAAGATAAGATGCAAGCTATCTTGTGTAGAGATAATGCAAAATTTATATCTCAAGGTGGATATATCAAATGTGATAAAACAAAACATATTTTTTTAAAGTTTCATCTCTCATGATCTTCAGAAGAATAGTATTCAATGAATCATTTCAAGTAATAATTTGGAAGATTTATCTACTTCAATATTTAAAGATTGTATTCAATATTGAATTATGAAGATTCAAAGATCTTATGTGATATTTTCATGAGGGGAGTAAATACACGTTGCACTCTTTTTTCCTTAACCAAGGTTTTGTCTCAATGCGTTTTTCTGGTAAAGTTTTTAATGAGGTAACATATTATGCGTATAAAAATGTGTAACCTCTAAATTTTAACTTTTTCTCGATAAAATTTTTAAAAGTAAAAAATTATATTGAGTCCCACCCATAAAATTCTTAAAAGCAAAAATTTTTAATTATTAATTATAATTCTTAAAGTTATCGGGTATAATATAAAATAAAATTATATGTACAATAATAAAATAAAATTAATAATAAAAATAAAATAAAAATAATTTTTTGCAATAAAATTTTCATAAAATATTAACAAAAATTGCTAATAAAACACTAAAAAATTATTAATAGAAAATTAAAGTAAAAAATAATCTTCTTTTTCAATAAAATCTCAAAATTAGCTGTCAATATAATATTTTTATTAGACCTATGAAAGTCAAATATCTTATTGAGTCTCACCCATAAATTAATAAAAACAAATTACTCCATGTTCTTCGAACTTTCCCCACCTTTTTTCACTGTTCATCTTCTTCAAACTTCCCGACCGTTCTCACTTCTCAGACACGATTCAACTCCGAATTTTAACACCTTGAGTGGACAGTTTCTTAAATTTCAAAGTTGTACGTTGTTTAACAGTTGAGGTGTAAATCATTCGAATTTCTACTGCATGTGTGATGTATAGCTTGAAATATTAGTGGAATAGGGTTGGTCTAAGTGGTAACCAGTATGGTTCTGCTTAAATAAGTTTCAGGTTCGAGACCTTGTATACGTAGAAAATCCTTGTTGGGAGATTCACTTACCAAAATTAGGTGTGCGACGCGTGTCAATCTGAATTAATTAAGACTAAACTCTGAAACCAGAAGAATAGTAAAAAAAATTACCTGAAAAGGTTGAGAAATCTCAGCCTCATCTTCCTTTGCCGAATCTGCAATATTCTCCAAAGGACCTGATGTTGACCGTGGTGGTGGCTCTGGTACAGGTATTGTAGTTCCGTCGTCTGAAGCCATTGCCTGCACAAAGATGGTGAAAGTTTGATGTATTGCTTGAAAGTTGAAATATTATCTTGCTGGGTTTTTTTGGTGTTAGAAACTTCTAGTTGGTTCCCAAAAACAATACTTGGCTTTGCAATTACCTTGTCGGTCTCTGAAGGTTGAGAAATCTCAGTCTCAGCTTCCATTGGCGATTCTGGTACAATTATTGTAATTCTGTCGTCTGAATCCATTGTCTGCACAAAGATACACCTCATTTGCTTTGTTTTTCTTCAATCAACTCACGCACTTCACACAACAATTGAAGCCTACTTATAAACAGAGAGAGAGAGAAATGGAAGTGAAGCTTCAAAGAGAAAATTATTACATGTAGAATTGAATGTTTTAAGTCAAGTATGGCTGCTCTCAGATGGGACTCTCAATTGATTTTCTGATTTGTGGTGGAAATATTTTCAAGATAATACTATTATGAGATTTTTTATTAGGTAAAGCATAGAAATGATTATTAAAGTATTTAAAAAATAAGAAATGATAATAAAAATTTTAAAAATATATAATAAATATTAAATTATTAAAGATAAAATTCAATAAAGGATCAAATTAATAAATGTATAATATAATGTAATTATACTAATTTAAAAAATAATAACTGTTTATAATAAAGATATAATATAATGTAATAAAGATTTTTTATCAGTCTGGGATCCTTAAAATTAATTATTTATATTTTTTAATTTTTATTTTATAATTAATTAAATAATTAATTTAATGGTATAAATTAATTTTTAGATATAAAAATAAATAGATCTAACAATAACAATAAAAATAATGTATTGAAACATTAAATTAATTGTTTAAACTAATAACATGAATAAAAAATCCTTTTTAGTGTATTTTTTATGTTTAACACTAAAATAAATAAATTCTAAGCTATAACCCTATTCAATACTTTAAACTTTAATCTTAAATTATAATTCTAAACTCCAAACCTAATTTTTTTATTATTGGTGCATAATAGGGGACTTAATTGAAATAATATTCCCTTTTTATTTTTTTATTGAAAAAATAACTCCATTCAAACTGTATTTTGAAGAATAACACCCTTTCTGCACATATAGATGTAATTCGAATTTTGCACAATGTGAACTACTAATCCGCATCGTGAAGAACACGAATTATGGCTGATGTGAATTATATGTTATTTTTTTTAAAAAAAAATAATTTTAAATTTTTTAAATGTAATTTGCATCTTGTAATATGCAAATTACTCTTAAATTTTAAAAATTTTCGCGCTATTTCTCATGATATACTGGACAAAACGCAAAATGCTCGAGACTGATTATTTTAATCCAAACTCGATAGGTATATTTAAATTGAAATTTCATGATGTTAGAGCGTAAGATTTTAAAAAAAATTCTTCTATATCGTATTATTGATACATTTCTTTAAAATGGTGTAAAAATAGACTTAAAAACTGTATCGTAAGGAATTTAGAATTTGTGTTTAAAAAATTACTTTGGCATATTTCTTGCATGAAACCCATTTCATCTCATCTTCCATGGTAGGAGCTTGAACTCTAGGCGAGTATGGTGGCCTTCACTGGGATGATATAGACAACAAAATCTCATTTCCATCAAATAGGTCATGGTAGAAGCTTTGACTCTGGTGAATATGGTAGACTTCACCTTGAACAAGATATTAGAAACGTGATCTTGAAATAAGAATTTCTCCATTATAATAAGATCCGGTGATACCGAATACTATATTACTAAATTTTAATCCTGAAAAAGAATACCCTAAGAAAAAAAAGATCAAGCACTTATGTATATTGTGATTATTTAGTAAAAATTATCAGGTAACAAATGTAACTAACAATTTCAAAAAATCATAATATCCAGAAAATATTATTTACAAAATTTTTGAATGCGTGACTTGCGAATATTAGCTGGTACAAGATAATTGAATACATATTACACATTTGAATAATGGTAATTAATCATAAGTGAATGGTTTCTTGCCATTAGAAGGGCGAAAAATATATAGTGAGTAATTCGCATCCTGTAAGATGCAAATTATGTACTAATTTACATCTTGCAAGATGTGAATTATTGTTTACATTTTTTTTTTGGCGTGTTAGTAATCAATAATTCGCAAGATGCGAAATTACTTTTTAAAAAATAATTTTATGACGTTAGAGAGTTAGATTTTTACTTGTAACATGGGTATATACTCATATTTGATGTAATATTATGCTAGTTTAGTGATTAATTTTTCATTATAAATTCACTTTCACGTAGAAGTACATACATATCTAATTACAATGATTAATCTATTTAAGCTTATAAGACGTCCTAAATGATGAGGAAATATCTTTTAAAACTCTATCTAGCTATAATTCTATACTCATGTTTGATGTGATATTGTGTTAGTTTAATTTTTATTTTTTCTTGCCAATTCACTTTAATGTTGAAGTACATGATCACATGATTATAATGATTAATAAAGCTTAGTATATAAGGTATCCTAAATGGTGAAGAAGTCTCGTTTAAAATTATATCTAACAATGATAACATGGGAAGGTCATCAAGAACATTTTGTGCATACAAATTAGGTGAACAATTATGTTTTATGAATTGCCCAATATTGTCGAACTGTGTTGCATCAATTTATTAATCATTGCAATTATGTGTTCACATACTTTAACATATATCCCAATTTTGATCTCAAAAGAAGAATAACTCGTGGAATCTTGAACTCAGACCGAGTATTTCTGTATTCTTGATTTTGGAAAAAGATAGAACGATTTCGTATATTGTAATTTGTTGTAATATAAAAAATGCTGCTACTAATCTCAATAAATCACAATATCCGAAAAATATCATCGACGAAAAATTTCTAAATACGTGATTTATTAATATTAGTAGGTGTAAGACAATCAAATACATACAATACATTTGAATATTAGAATGTGTAATAAACAAATGGATGCTTCACATTAGGAGGACGTTGGTGGAATATATAGTGAGTAATTCTCATTTACTCACTATATTTAGCACTGCTCACTCTATTTGTATCATAAAGATGCAAATTTACTTTTGAAATATATATTAAAATATTTAAAAATATTATTTACAATAAATAAAATTATTAATGTATAAAAATATAAATAATTTAAAGTATGTTCAATTATTATTTTACATAAATTATTTTCTTTAAATTAAAAATAATTGATTTTATATTTTTTAGATTTAGTATAGATATAAATTTATAATTAAAGAAATATCAAATACAAAATAATTGATTTTATTAGAATATTAATGTCAATTATAAAATTTTGTAAAAAATTAATTATATCTATGTCTTTTGGTACCACAAACCAATGGACAACGAGGTGAATCAAGATTACGTCACTGACGTATAGTCTCTATCGTGCGTGGCTCATCATTATCATTATCTTCTTCTTCATCATCTTCATCATCATCTCTTTCTTCACTAGCAATACTCGTTGTTCCAATTATCTCACTTTGATAGAATAAAGATTGAGATGGTGTTTGTTAAACCAAACCGAGACCATAATCGGGTGAAAAATTTTAGAACAAATACAAAGGGACTATTGCTTTTGGAAGATTTTATGTTCTACTCATCATGTAATAGAATAAATCGAATGGATTCCGAATAGGAGTGAAAAAACCTTATATTATAGGAGTATATCGATTAAATGATGATTGCACGTAATGGAAAAAAGAAGGGTCAGGTGGTTGTTGATATGGTTCAGGACCATGGGTGAATAAGGACGAAGCATTTCTCCAGTGAGACGATGAAGTATCGCCTGCAGTCGTATAGAATCCCCCAATACGTTTAGTACGAGGATGATTGCACTACAAATGGGCAACCACTACCTCTCGCTCACCCAAAACCAATAAATACGGTTTACCATTTGAATTAAACCATGTAAAATAATCGGAACTAACATTTGACTCAAAAAGTATTTAGTCTCAATATGGTTACCGTATCAGATTATTCCTCTCCATCCACTAAAAAATCCATTCCATGTGACGCTCTACTCAATCAACATGTCACGTAAAATAATATTTTTTATTTATATGCAATAAAATAAAATAAAATATATAAAAGATTTAATAAATTCAAATTAATTTACCTCGGGTTTTCCTTTTTTTTTGGACAAATGTAGTGCATCTAATATTAGAGGATCTGGAGGAATGTATTGGCCACAACCAAATTCTCATAACACTTTATTACTCGGATGTCACTCAACTATAGAGTAAATGACAAGTGGTACCTTCGTCGTCTAAGCATTTCTAGTACTCTGAAAATTTCGGTAGACACGCATAGATATTCGGATCGACGTAAGGCGTCTACAAGAACTATAATACAAACAATTAAAATTTAAATTAATAAAATGAAATTTAAAAAATGAAATTTAATTTTAAAATTAAAACTACAAATAGTTACCTGATTTTTAGATTCATTCTCAATATCAAGTCTAATAATTTTCGGACCTTTTGCCAACTCATTATAGGTTAAATTAGAAACAACATAAAGAAATAAAAATAACTAAGTTAAAATTTTAAAAAATAAAATTAAAAAAATAGAGAACTGGTACTTACCTTCGGCATAGTGGGAAAACATATGAACTAGAAACGACAAGTTGAGGGCGTAAAAATGATATTCGAATCCATGCCCAAGACTACACAAATACATGCTTCTTGGGATCGGTGATCTTGCAAAACTCCTTAAAAAGACATGCTAAGACAGTCAATCTCCAACTTAGTTTACCAGCTTCATCAAAATCTCGTAAGTGTCACAAATACATAAGATAAACTTTATTACAAGTTTTATTCAGCATCAATATCAAGCCGATTATTTATAAAAATAAAAGTGCGGATAAATTCCTACAACAAAATAAAAAAATATTAGTACATAAAAATTGAAAAATACCTAAAAATATTTAAAAAAAAAGATTATCTTGATCATTTCCTCATTAGCATTGTTGCGTAAAACATTAAATTCCTCATTTACCACCGCAATAACATCAACCCACCATCCAGTTTGTTCGGTGAAGTACCTAGAAGTTATAAAGAAAGGTCAAACCAGTCTCTACTATTGTGACCAGTAATAACATCTCTATCAACCGGAAGATCGAGAATATATGACACATTTTTCAAAATTATTTTTCCCTCACTAAACGAAAGGTGAAAAGTGTCTTCGGCCTTCACCGCTCTACCAGATCATTAATTAAATCTACTTCCAATTTGGCACCACAATAATTTTGGATACGTGCACAAAGCCGAGAATAAAAATATATTCCTCCAAATAAGGGTTTGAAACTTGAGTCAATCGAGTATAAGAAACATCCAAGCAACGTTAAATATCATCCTAAAAAAATTTAAAAGACAAATTATATTTTTCCAACATTACCACTAAAACATAAATTTAAAATAAATAAATAAATAAAAATATAAATATAAAAAACTTAAATTTTATTGTCAATAGTTGAAAACATGTTTGTGATCTAATCTAATTAAATCCGCCATTACTGCTAAAATTGAGATTTTAACCAAAAAATTTAAGTTAAAAAAGGGAAGATACTAGAATTTTGATTTGGCGAGAGTAAAAGCTGGAAGGGGGCTATTTATAGGAGAATTCACATCTGTTATGATGTTAATAATTAAAGAACCTCGCATCTTGCATGATGCAAATTACTGGTTATAAATTTACTTTGCATCTTACAGAATGAATAATATTAAATTCGACTTTGGTCATTAAATTTTTTATTGTTCGAATTCACTGTGGTATATTAAAACTTTTCGTGATATTAACTTACCAAATTCTCATTTTGCAGGATGCGAATTACATTTAATAAATCTAAAATTCTTTTTTAAAAAAGATAAGATATAATCCACATCACCCATAATTTGCTTTCTTCACAATGCGAAATAGTAATTCACCTTGTATAAAATGCGAATTATATTTACGTGTGCAGAAAGAGAGTTATTTTTCCAAATAAAGTTTGAATAGAATTATTTTTTTCAATAAAAAATAAGAAAGGAATATTGTTTCAATTAAGCTTAAATAAGAGCATAAAAGAAGGCATAATATTTTTATTCGTAATAAAACACATGTTTTCATTATATAAGAAACCATTTTTGATATTCACTCAATATCCTATAATTTTTTGAGACAACCTTGCGTTGTTGTGTAATATTAGAGATGTGCAATGTATAACACGTTATTCAACCTAATTATTGATAAGTGCATAAAAGTCTTATCATTTGTATTATTTTTTTCACTCAATTGTTGTTAGTAATGAACAAATTTAATAATAATATTTGATAATTCTGCATATTTTTTACAATTCAACATCCAAGCACTTAATTCATATTTTCATACATTATTTGGTATAAAATATGTACAGTTAATTGCTTTTTTTCTTAGACAGAAAATAAACCTACTGGTAATACCAGATAATATCGATTGATGCTGGAAGTTGAATCACAGATGAGCAACCGTCACGACAACACATTGGTTGTTACAGCAGTAGAATAAAGATAACAATTGGTGCACGATAGATAAAGTATAAAGTGTTTATTCTAGTGAGCATAATAAGAGAAGAAACAAAAGCGAGAAAAAAAAGTCAAGCCATGTCAAAGTTAACGGAAGATCAAGAGTCCAAAAAGGAATAAAATTAGGGAATAGAATAAAAAATTGTAATTTAATATGGATATGTATTATTTTTCTTTTAGAACTCCTAACACTTTTGGGAGACTTTAACCTACGCTTGGCCTATAGAAAGCAAGTCTTTAGGTTTAGAGAAGTAAATCGGTTTTCATAGAATAAATCCTTAGCCGCCGACAAGCATATCATGTTCTAAATCCTCCTCAAGGCTTAGGCTAATTGTGGAGTAGTTGGGGAAGAAGGTTGTAATTTATTTGATCCTTATTAATGCAATAAAGTTTTCATAGTTTGTTCTCTCTTGGTTCGCACTCTTTCTTGCATACGAGCTCAGAAGATAAGTTTGCGAGGAAAAACCTTTTTATCTAGCTTAGGGATAGTTAGGCACACAAAACGAAAGAATACGGTCTTTGCTCTTGGAAACAGATTAATCCGACAAAGATTAATCCGGCTTAGACTAAAAGAATGCATATTATCGGTTGTTGTTCACCCTTGATTCACGTCGGGAGGTATTATCAAGACGTGAACTTCAATAGTACTCCGAATTAGGGATAAAAAGGAGGCAAAATTAAGGATGCTCTATCGAACTATGAGAAGTTAAATTGTCGACAAGGCATAACTCTGCCGAGGCAGCTAAGGCGACCCTTCAGCGTCCCATCGAGGTGGTAATTCAACCACATGCATTAATAAGAGGATAATATTTTACAACTGGATTCCACTCTACAAAGCAATCGGCCTGGCCTTACTTCTTCTATCTTGATTTCAATTATTTACTTAGTTTATTTTCTTTTACTTCAATCATTCTCCAAACTATTACTTATGTTCTTTTTATATTCTAAGTGCAGGAATAGTGTGTCGCGTAGGTAAACAAGTCCTTGTAGGATCGACAATCTAAAGTATTACAATTTGGCATTAAGTTGAAAACTTTATTTCATAATACAAAATTCCAAAGCCTAAACCAATTACCATAGATTTTGACTCGTATTGTAGAAAAATCTCATCAAGTTTTGTCGACTTGGCTAGAATGGATCATGTAGACTTGCAAAGTAAAAATAGGTAATTAGATAAGTTTCAGGTAGGATCAGATTAGATATAGATCATTTCAAGTTGATTTGATAGTTTTATTTTATTCGGGTCGGGTGCGGGTCAGTTTCAGGTTTGGTTTATTTGAGGTCGGATCAAAACATTTTAAGTCTGAATTAGTTAATTGACGAGTTAATTCGGGTTTAGATAGACTTCAGGTCTGGTTAATTTGGGTTTCAAATTTGTTTTAAGTTTGATACAATTAGTTTATTGACTTTGGGTTTGGTAATTTGGAATGATTTGCCTTTCACAGACACGAATCATATTAAAAATAAATAATAAGCACTAAAATGAAAAATATATCATCATATCATATGATTTATAACTAAAATATTAGACTAAATTAAAAAAAATTAAAATAAATAGTGATCAATTCGAATCTTTAAATCACGTCTTTTATGTCTTAAAATTTTACAAATAAATAAAATAAAAACTAAACCCTTATGTTTTTTATGGGTAAAAATAGAAGCGTAATATTTATATCATTAAAATGGATTTAAGTATATAAATTCACATTAATTTGACAAATAATTTATATTGAATGAGTGAATGCTAAACATTTGAATTATTATTAAGCATTAAATTATTCAATAAAATTTCAAGCTTAATAGTGTTAAATAAATATTTAAATCTAATCTTTCTTTTTTAATGTTTTATACTGACTTAAAAAATTAATAGTTTAGATTTATTAATACTTATATTTTACCTTTATCAACACTTTAAATTTATCAAATCATTAAATCATACTTCCTCAATTACATATTAGATAAATACCATGTCAGGTCAGCATCAGTTCAGGTCAATAATGAGTCAGATTCAAAACAAGTAGGTTCAATTAACAGTTCGAGTTCAAAACAGAACGGATAAAATCAGATCTTTAGTTAATTCAGTTGGATAATATCGGTTATCTATCATGTCAATCTTGTGTTCAGGTTCAATTCGGGTTTTGAGTACGCAGTAACAAGTTCAATTCGAGTTCAATTAGTTTTTTTATAGAATAAAGGTTGAATTCTATTACTATAGTAACAAGTCCAACTTAAGTTTAAGTCATCAATAATCGATTATAAAACGATTATAATATCGGTTATCTATTACGTACAATTTTTTTTATTAAAAATATAATACGTCTTACTATTACGTACAATATTTATTGGCCAAATTTTTTTATATTTTAATTTCTTTTATAGGATATATGATAATTTAAATATTTTTTATTAAATATTAATTATTTTAATGTTTACTTGAACTTTAAACTACATAAACATTTTTTTAAAAGTCTATATAACAAACTAAATAAAATATTAATCGATTGACTTCAATTCCAATTTTAATCATTTAAAAAAATCGGTGATTTTGAGAAATAAATAAAAATCTGTCATCGATACTGATAATTTTAATAGATTCATAATGACCAAAGATATTCATATTGATTTATTTTATATTGTTTTGATTTTCGACATTTATCTTAAAAATATAGTATTTTTTATTTAATAAAATATATTGTTATTTTTAACGTAATATTTATTTTTAGTGGTAAACTAGAAAGAAAAAAATATAATGATTAAATTTATTATTATATAAAATTTAAAAAGTCTAATTGTTTTTCGATATTTAAATCAAAATCCGGTTCTTAAAGAAGAAAAATAAATAAGTCAAATGATTATTTTATATTTTTGATAATCATATAACCAAGAAAACACTAATAGTCGGGTGCCATATAATTTTTTCTCAAATTATGATTAAAAATTATATAATTCATATTATAATCTTTCTCAAATTTAAATTATTAATTTTTTGATTTTTTAAAGGTTGTGTACATATTAATAAAAGAATATTATTATTTACGTATCAAATTGTACTCAATCATACGTCATGTACTTGAATTAATGCATGTGCCATAAACTATTAAATATTTATTTTACGAAATTGAGAGATTGGTCTTTATGGATGGTAGTGTGGGTAGGTTCCGCAAACGTGGGTAAGCCATTTGGATTTCTCTATCTGCATTATGAGGATCATTTAGGAAACTTTCAAAATATGGAAGTGATTTCTTGAATTCATGGATGTTAAGGTCCTTGGGAGCGATTATCCCCTAAATTATTGGCCTTTGAAAATTAAAAGAAAAGTGGAGTGGATTGTGCTAAACAGAAAATCGGATTTCAATCGACGAAATGGGGAATAATTAAACTTTTCACACATGGAGACGTGGATGAGAGAAATTTTATCATTGAAGCGTAAAGGGGAATAGAGATAAAGATTATTATATTTGAACTGTAAAAATAATCAAATTATATATATATATATATATAAATTACTGGAGGAATCCCAAAAAATATTTAGATGAATTACCGATATTTTTATAAAATTGTATAATATAAGGGTAATTTATTCATTTTCAACAAAAATCTGATCTTTTATAACCTGAGTACAAGTATGGTCAGTTGAAGTAAATTTAAAAATTCTTCACAAATTATATAAAAATAATTAAAAAACAGTCTATATATCTTTATAAACGTGATTTAATCTAATTGTATTTAAAATACATTATAATCAGTTTCGATGTGTATTTTAAAAAATATAAGTATTTAAATCTTAGAATATCAAAATTTGATAATAAATTTCTTTAAAAAGTTTTAATAGTGATTTTAAAAAATTACCAAATATTCTAAAAGATAATAATAGAAGTGTGCTTTACATTTTTATAATCATACAAAAATCTAAATTCATTTAAAATAAACAATTCTTAATTTATGACCATCGCAATGTCCTAATTTATGACAGTCACACTATGAGACACCATTCTTTATTTAGTTCATTTTGTAATTAGTATATATCGTATTTATTACTTTATGTTCCAACAATTGATTTATATAATTCTTATATTATATAAATATAAAAATTAATAAAAATATATTATATTATAATTATATAAAAATATATTTTAAAAATGTTTATTTAATTTTTTATTATTCTTTTGATTTTTAAGGTTTTGTCTTGACTAATCCAAATTAATTCATGTCGTACACTTAATTTTGGTGGGTGATTCTACTAACAAGTCTAGATTAAACCAGCAACTATTGTATGCAATAATAAGACATATAAGTTAATAGGTCTAGAATGATTATTTTATAATTTTTATAATCGTATAATAAAAAAAAAACATTAATATTTAAATGACTGCTAGTTTATCCAAATTATTTTTAAAATATCATTTAATAATTTTACATTTTTAAAGGTTATGTACATATTTATAATACAAAATGATATTTATCTTTTAAGTATTAAATTATACTAAATCATACGTACTGAATAAATGCATGTGTGAAAATAAAAAAAAAATATTTATTTACAAAATTAAGAGATTGATCGAAGAATTTAATATATAAATTTATTTTAAAGTATGGTATATATTATTTTAATTTTATAAATATTACACTTTGAATAGTATTAATAAAGTGCATGAGCCCTCTAGTTCAAGTGGTTAGAGAAACGGTTGTTATTTCTAAAGGTCAGGGTTCGAGTACCAATGATGTTAGTGATTGAGCAATCAATGCCCAATGGTTAGATTATATTTTAGAACAGATATTACTTTAGTGTTTTAATGAATTCTACTTTTATATTATTTTTCAAAATATAATATTTTTTAAATTAAAATCTTATATTATATTTAAATATTTTTTTAACAACAATATTTAAATAAATTTTCCGATTGGTCTTTATGATTAGTACCGTAGGTAGGCGTTCCAGTTTATTGCTACTTCTGAATTCGACAGTTGGTAGATATTTTAATTTATGTACAAATATGATTAATATTTTAACGTACGAAGCAAATAGTCAAATTTAATATATGTTTTAAGTTTATATTTTGGTAGTTGGTATTTTCGTAAACTTAAATTCAATGAAGTATAATATTTTTTTACTTTATTTTTTTTAAGGACAAATTATGAGTAGGGATGAGTGTTCAAGCGATTCGATTCGAATTAAGTTAAAAAATTTTGAGTTATTCGAGTTGAGTCATCATATTTTATAATTTGATTTTTTTTTTGAAATTTTTCGATTCAAATAAATTTTAGTGAGTTCGAGTCGATTCAATTTTTCAACTTTATATACAAATTTTAATTGTACTATTTATAATACTATAGTATAGTTTGATTGTAATTTAAACAACTTTCTCTTTATATTTACATACATATTTCTTCATATTATTTTTCACATGTATAAAAATGATTTTGAATTATTATTATTGTCAATCAAATATCTTAGGTATGAATATTTTATTTTATTAAATTATGGGCTATTTATATAAATTAAATAGTGATTAATTAAATACGAAAGTTAAAAACAAAAATAAGTAGCATATTGTAAAAGATAAAAATAAAAATTTTATTAAATAAAATAAAAAAAATAAATTTAGAAAGTGATCAGATTATAAAGGAAAATAAATAAAGGCAAAAGGAAAGAAAAAAAAGAAAGAAGAAGGGACTAAAAAATAAAATTATATGGGTTAAATGTGCAATTAACCTCTGAAATTTCGAATGAAGTTAAAACGAGTCGAATTTTTTCGCCTCGATTCAAATAAAAAATTTTACTTTTTTCGAGTCAAGTTGAGTTTTGCTCACCCCTAATTATAATTGATATATTTATTATATAAAAAATATTAACACGATATTAAATATATAGTTTAATTTTTAATAATTTATGTTCTTTGGATCATGGTTCGTGACTAAGTTAATTGGAATTGGGGAGGTTTAATCTCCCTTCCACCTCCAAAGCTTTTTTTTTCTTTTTTTTCTATTAAATTTTTTAATTTAATTTATTTATAAATTTTCTCTTACTTTAAAATATTTTTTTTTTTTTCACATTCTTAAATTTTGATTTTATCCCTAGTGGTAGCATATAATTAAGATTATTTTTTTATATTTTGAAGTAATAATTTTTAATTTTTTTACTATTAATCTCATTTATTTATTTCACTTATCTAATAACCATAAGAAAGCTTTGAAGGACAATTCATCTAATTGATGAATTTTATAAAAAAAAATGGCGGTTTTTTTTTTGGTTTCTCTCTGGATTTTTCATGTCAACTTTTTTCAAATTCTTCTCTAATTGATGAATTTCATAAAATTGATAATGAATTATTCCACACTGGTTATTTCAATCATCTAATTTATGATGATCTTGGTGTATTATCGTGGGGTTATGTCGATTATAGTGGTTATGAATTTTTCTTGGAAAGTACGGTCGCTTCCTATGCTTATCTACATTTTCTGTTTAGAACTAACATTGGAGTGAATTTCCAATGGGAGAAACATGTTACAAACTGAAGCATTTTCAGACTTCGCAATGGAATGTATATAAAGTTTCTTAACGGTTATGGACGGTTTCAAGCACTATGGATGACAAAATTCAGGAATGAGAAGGAATTGCAGTTTCTTTCTGGCACTTTGATACTGTGGATTTGGAAATTTTATCGTGAAAAACAAGAAAATTGGTCAAAAGATGGATCTAGAGAGTGGGTGGTTGTCAACGGTTACAATTTGTTAATGGAAAACTCCTTATCGGTTATATTTATTATATAGGAATACAACATGATTGATGTTCTATATTTAGATTATCGATCAAAGATTCCATGTTTCAGTTTTTTGTTATTTCAACACTTTTCTCCTATACAAACTAAGGCTACTCAGATTAACAAGATGATGGCAGAATTATGTTTTACAGAGGAGGAACAGGCGGCTGTTGTTGATCTCTCCTCTTCACAGGATGTCTCCATGGCGACAAATGTTGAGTTTGGGCTATTGGCAAAGGTTCTAACGACAAAACCAGTTAGTGAGACTACCTTCATCCGGGTATTTACAAATATTATGGTTGATAATCATGTAGAGGTGTCTTCTCTCAAACCGGGAATTTTCCTTCTCAAATTTCAAAGTGAAACTGAGTTGAATAATGTTATTCGAAGGGAACCATGGGTGTTTGATGGGGAGCCAGTGCTTCTTCAACGTTTTATGCCATCCTTGGCGCTTGGTAAGTATAAATTTGACAAGATCACATGCTGGATTCGGATTCATGATATTCCATTCGCAGCAATGATCATGGAGGCAGTAAAGAAGATAGGCGATATTTTTGGTGAATTGGACTCCATTGATGAGAGACAAATCTCCGGCAACCTAGGTGACTATTTTCGTTTAAAGGTTGAATTGGATATTCATAAACCGTTACTTAGATGTGTTTGTGTGGGGAAGACAGTGGATCGTTCTAACCGTCTTTGCCCGGTGCAATATGAAAAATTAAAAAAATTCTGCTTTGTTTGTGGCCGTTTGGGGCATGAGATGGAAGCATGCTCAATTGTGTTGGAAATTTATGATCGGTTACCGTATGGACCTTGGATGATGACACCGATCGAGACTAAGAGGACTACACAGCCAAGGAGAAAGGGAATTATCTCCTTACGATCTTCCACGACAGCCACCATATCATTTGATCCAAAAGTGCAATCTACAAACCAGACGGTGTAGAAAAAGTATCAAGAACCAATGTCGAGCGAGGTACCTATGCTTGAGGATGCAATAGTGGATGCGGGGCTCACCATGAATAAAATTGAAGCTTTAAACAAGGCGGCAGAGGATCTAGGAGTGGACATGGAAACAAATGTAGGCTTGATTGATGATCTTATTTCTGATGATATCTTGGAGATCGATCATTCTCTCGATACTGTTACGCAATTACCGGCGGTTCAATTGAATACAAAGCATGATGTGGAACATGAGATGCGGAGTATTAAAGGCAAGGAAGTGGCAAGTGCAAGCAATGATGACAAGACAAAGTCAAGAGATATTGATGAAGCAATGCGCAAGATTGGAACAACCTAGACCCCTCGAAACAAAGGTCCACAAGTTACTTTCCGATGTGGGGTGAAAGTGATTGATGGACAGTCAAAGGCAACGGCTACTCGAGGAAAAGGTAAGGGAGAGATGGTTAAGCAACATAGGGGACAATATACACAGTATGATGAAAACATACCTATTGCTAAGATTATGAAAGAGCGGATTGAAGGTGATAAAAAGACTGCATTGGTAGTGTCGGCGGACCGTCAAGGACAAGGAAGAATCTCTGGCACTTTTCGGCGAAAGTCATTGTCGGGGAATACAAGAAATGATGAGTCAATTGCTGTTGGTCGAGTTGTAAAGGAGGATGAGACCAAGCTGAACGTGGAGAAAGATGGCAGTGGTAATGCATACAAGAGGAAAACACAACACAATCCTCGTCCATCTTTAGCGGGAACAACTAAGAGGTCTCGCTCGGGGACCGATATTGCCGAAGCGCAATCTGATTCGAGCACTCATGGTTTAGAATTGGCGGAGGCTGCGGGGCAGCCCCGCCAAGCGCATTGAGTGCCTTGTGTTGGAATTGCGAAGGGCTTGGGAACCCTTTAACAATTCGCGCTTTAGAGCGCTATATCAAAAATAAAGATCCCGATGTTATTTTCTTTGTGAAACAAGACTGAAAAAAGCCCGTATAGACCACGTTAAACGGGTATTAGGGGTAAATGGTTGTTTCTTTGTTGAAAACGGTCAAGCTTGTACGGGGCTGGCTATTTTATGGTTTAATAAAATAGATTGTGTGCTCTTATCTTACTCCAATATTCATATCGATGTGAAGATTAAATACGAGAATGATGAATTCCGGTTCATTGGTATACATGGATATAGTGATCGACCTTTGAAACACAAAACATGGGAACTTCTTCGTGATCTAAAAGATAGAAGTAAGTTACCATGGATTGTAGGTGGAGATTTTAATGAAATTCTCACTGATGATGAAAAGAAAGGGGGGCATCGCCGACAAAGGATAGATCTTGAGAATTTTCGTGTAGTGCTTGACGATACAAATTTGTTTGATCTACGTCCACAAAAAGGGTGATTCACTTGGCACAAGACATCTGTATATGGTCATGGATTATGTGAACGATTGGATAGGTATGTTGCAAACACACATTGGATATAATCTCATTCAAATACACGTGTGTACTCCGAATATGGTACGGCTTCAGATCATTGTCTCCTTCTCCTTGATACATGTTCTGATGATCACTTGACTAAACAACATCGGCTAGAGGATTATTTTAAGTATGATGCTTGTTGGTCTACCGAAGTGGAATGCCGAGAGAAGGTGATACAGGGATGGTCTGGTATTGATACACCGATATTGGAAAAGATCGCTCAGGTGGGTGTTACATTGGGCGATTGGCAAAAAGCACGACTTAACCAAGCGCATCGTCAGATACGTTCACTACAATCGAAGGTGGAAAGAATATTGAATGATGGGGTGGATGAATCCAAAATGGATTCTTTATCAAAGATTAAATCTGAATTGAAGAACCTTCTTCACCAAGATGAAGCTTATTGGGCTCAAAGATCTCGGATTCAATGGCTTCGTGAGGGTGACAGGAACACAAGGTTTTTCCATGCTCGTGCGACAAGGAGGAAAAAACGAAATTTAGTCAGGAGAATTCAGAACGTTGCTGGAGAATGGTGTGATAAAATTGAAGATATACTAGAGGTGGCACATGACTATTTTGATACTTTATTCACTTCAGATGGAATATCCCCTTCTAGAAGAATCCTTGCTAGTATTCGACCTTCTATTTCTCAAGATCAGAACAATCAGTTATGTGCTCCTTTTGAAAAAGAGGAAATTTATCAGTCTTTCTTTCAAATTAATCCTGCAAAAGCACCATTTATTGACTGTTTGTCGGCTAAGTTTTATCGTGATTTTTGGGACATTGTAGGGGATGATATGATACAACTATGTAAGGATATTCTTGAGGATAAAATTAGCATGGAACAGGTGAATCGTTTTGTGCTAGTCCTTATTCCAAAAGTAGAAACTCCGTGTGTGATGAAGCAGTTTCGGCCAATTAGCCTATGTACAGTTATATATAAGACTGTTTCTAAGGTGTTGGTTAACAGACTCCGTCCTTTGATGTCTCATTGCATTGATGAGGAACATGCAACTTTTGTTCTGGGTAGACACATTTCTGATAATATTCTTATTGCTCATGAAATATTCCATTATATACAGTCATCGAATAATGGACCTAATAAGGGTGCTGCCCTAAAGTTGGACATTGAAAAGGCTTATGATCGGGTAGAATGGAAGTTCCTCGAAGCTATTATGCTGCAACTTGGTTTTGACAATAGATGGGTAGAGTTGATAATGTGGTGCGTCACAACGGTGTCTTATCAAGTTCGGGTCAATGGGATGCTATCGGAGGTGTTGGTGCCAACCAAAGGTATCCGACAAGGGGACCCTCTGTCTCCTTATCTTTTTCTTTTCTGCACACAAGGACTATCCTCTTTGCTACATCATCATAAAAGCAATGGAGATATTCGAGGTATTCGGACTAGCAGACATGGACCGAGAATCACACATCTTTTGTATGCTGATGATAGCCTTTCGTTTGTTAAGAATTTTGTTATGGAATTACAAAAGATTAAGGAGATTCTTGATGAGTATTCCTTCTCTTCGGGACAGAAAATCAATATGGATAAATCAACTATATATTTCAGTCCTACAAAATCTCTAAATAGCCGAAATGATTTACTTCGAGTTTTTCTGATGACAGTTATGGAGGATCCAGGGATTATCTTGGAATACCACTTATAGTTGGAAGGAATAAGACACTTAAGTTTAATTTTTTGGTGGACAAGGTTACAAAGAGAGTGAGAGGGTGGACTAAGAACCTATTGTCATATGCAGGTCGAGAGGTCTTCATTAAAGCTGTTGCACAAGCTTTGCCAACTTATATTATGACATGTTATTTATTGCCACAAAATCTGATCAATCAAATAGTACAGGTGATGAGAAACTTTTGGTGGTCCAGGCGAAGTTTGGGACGTGGGTGGCCGATGATTGCATGGAAAGACCTTTGTACTTCAAAACGAGTGGGTGGTTTGGAGTTTCGTGATCTCCATCATTTTAATCTTGCTCTCCTAGGTAAACAAGTTTGGAGGTTTATGACTGACCGTAATGCTCTGGTGTCTAGAGTTTTTGCTTTTAAATACTTTGCAGGAGGGAACATATTTGATGCACGTCTCGGAGATCGACCATCTTATGCTTGGAGATCCATTTATACATCGATGATTCATCTGCGTGAAGGTTATTTTTGGCATATTTGAATTGATAGTACGACACCAATGTTACATTCACGATGGGGTGGTGCGCAACTAGTCCAACTCCAAGACAACTACGTTGATGGTCAACTAGAGCCAGCCACATGTGGGGAATTCATGATACGAGGACTTAATCAGTGGGATATACATAAAGTCAGGCAAGTGTTTAGACAAACAGATGCGGATAACATCTTACATTGCATGATAGCTAATAAAAAAATGGACACTTTAGTGTGGGGAAATCATTCAAGTGGTCTATATTCTACACGATCGAGATATTTGTGGTTAATGAAACCTTCACATTTTGCCGAACCACCATCAAAGATATGGGCCATTCTGGCAAAATTACAAGTTTTGTCCAAGATTCGTATTTTCATTTGGCGTGTGGAACATAAAGCTCTACCGGTGTACGGACGTATGGGAGCAACATCTACGGAGGATGAATTGTGTCCAATATGTGGACGAAAAAGAGAGACAATACTTCATGCACTGAGAGATTGTCAGGAGGTTCGAGTTCTTCATAGGATGTATGGTTTACCAGGACGTATCTGGTTTGATCCCTCTCCAAATTGTCTAGAATGGCTAGAACATGCAGAAAAAATATTACCAAAAGATATGTTTGCAGGTATGGTTGTTTTACTGTGGAATATTTGGAATCGGAGAAACGTCTATGTGCATGAGAGAATCCTTCAACCAGACTTCCTTATTGTTGCGAATGCCAAGCAACTATATAAGGATTCCACAGAGGTACGATTTAGATCAAATTTAGTCGGATTGAAATCGAATAAAATTGCTGCAACATGGAGGAAACCTGCGTTAGGTAGTGTCTCAATCTCTATGGACGGAATGTTCCATCAAGTACGGGTAAGGGTGCAATTGGTATGTTGGCTAGAGATCACAATGGAATGATTCTAGGAGGTTGTGCCCGAGTGTTTCAAGATGCGAGATCGGCAGAGACATTGAAATGTCATGCTCTCTATTCAGCAATTCTATTTACTCTTGATCATGGTTGGGACCCGGCTGTTATTGAAGGAGATGCGGCAAATGTGGTAAATTATCTACTCTCAAATGTAGAAGGCATATCAGTTATGGCACAACAATTAGTGGAAGCCAAGGAATTGATTCGTAGACATCGTCATCTTCAGATACAATTTATTCCACGTACAACAAATAGAGCAGCCCATATGTTAGCACATTAGGCTTTTGAGGAAAGTTTATGTGTTTCTTTTGATTCTGATTACCCTTGTTGTATTAACCAAATTGTAATTGACGATGCGATTAATGAATAATATAGATGGGTACTCTTTTTCCCCTTAGGAGTTAACATTAGGCTTCTAATGTTGACTGTAGAGGTTTTTTTTTAACGAGACCCTTATTTTAAAAAAAATAAATTAATGTAAAACCAAGAGATGAAAGTGAAGCTTCCGAGAAAAATTATTACACGGAGAAAATTCAACCTTGTAAGTCAATTATGACTGCTCTCAGATGGGACCTGTATTCATTTTTGATTTATATGGAATTACTTTTAAGATAATATTATGAGATTTTTTATTGGATAAAATATATAATGGTCATTAAAGTATTTAAAAAATAAAAATGATGATAAAATTCTTAAAAATTATATAACATGTACTTAAATTGATTGAGTGAAAATTAATAAAGATAATAAAATGTGGGGATAAATTAAAAACAAACTAATTTTTAAGATAATATATATAACAGGATCAAGAGTGAAATATAAATATTTTGGGAGTGAGGGGATTAATTACCCCTCCTTATCCCTTAATTAATTAAAATTATTTTTATTAATTATTATTTGTTTTAATATTTGCTTGAAATTTAAATTATATATAACTTTTTTAGAAAAATTTTATATAATAAATTAAATAAAATATAAATTGATTGACTTGGAATAATTTTTTTACCATTTTAAAAAATAATTCGGTGATTTTTAGAAATAAACGAGAAACCATTAATGAAAATATATTACTGTTTTTAATAAAATGTTTAGTTTGAGTGAAAATGAGAAAGAAAAAATGTTACTGATTAAATTTGTTATGATAAATCTTAGAAGATTTAGATTTTCACACAATCATTTAATAAATAATTAAATTTAGATTTATAAGTTTTTTTTAAGAAAAAAGGTAAAAGAAATTTACTATTTCTTTTATTCAATTTAATTCCTAATTAAACTCCTCTTCTTATACAAAGATTTAACCTAGTCATCCCCTATAAATTGAAGACCAAGCTATGACCTCTTAAGTGGGCGATTTAAGAGAGAATTTGATAAGGGTTTCTCGTCGAATTTATCATTTTTCTCTTTATTTTGATTATATTCATGTTAGACTTACACTCATTCTAGTTATATTATTAGGCATTCATGAATAATTTCATAGTTTCTTTAGTCATTAAGATTGATTAATCAATTTGGTTGATTTTGTGGGAAAGATGATGCATTTATGTGTTTTGGTGTACATGATTTCATTTGAAATCACCAAAACAAGCAGAAAATTGTCGAAGCAATTGAGAAGAATAATAGAGAATTGACATAAATGATGACTAGATTAATCCATTAATTAGATATAATTACAAGAAATAATGATAAATCTTAGAATATTTAGATTTTCAAACAAGTATTTAATGATGATTTAAATTCAGATTTATGAAGAGTTTTATAAGGAAAAAGATAAAAGAATATTTTTTTATTTTTTATTCAATTTAATTACAAATTAAACTCCTCTTCTTCTATAACAAGTTAACCTAGTCATCCCTATAATTACAAATTATTTTCGATTATATTCATGTTAGGGAGATTATATATAAAATGATTCAATCTTGTGCAAGTATACACATCAAACAAGTAATACAGTGAGTGAGTGAGATCATTCCTATGATGATTGGGTAGGAAAGTTCAAAATTAGTTAACACACATAAAAACTAATAATAATTTTTTTTGTATGAACATATGCTAAAGTAAAATTATATCTGTCACTAAAATATTGTAGCAAAATAAAGTTGATAAAGGAGTAACAGGCCAAGTTGCACGAGCACAAGCACGAAAGAATATTCAATGTAATGATTGACTAGGCTTATTATGAAAAGTTTTCTACATTTATCTTGAATGATTATTGTTTTTTAAGTTTAAATATGTTCGATAGGATTTGCTAAAATTTCCTCCACTATCCCTAGTCAAAGGCCTAACACACGAAAAATGTTAAGGCATTACCTCCCGGTCTCAACCGTAATACCTCTTATATTGATAAAGTTCTATACTCTTTAGTCGTTGAAACCCTAACTTATCCCTAAGGTGAGTTATTATTTTGTTTTCCAACAGTAACCCATTATTCTTGACTATTTCTACAAAAAAAAATTGACCGAATTTTAAAACCTAAGAGAGTGGAGATGCAAATATGCAAAACAAATCAAGAAAAGAATAAATTAGTTTTATAAAAAAAATCCAAAATAATTTCATTGTAGGAATAATAACTAGGCACAACACATTCCAACATTTCTGGATATATCTCCGCAAGCTATTCCTACGAAAGGATTTTGACTGAATTGCAAAGCCTAGGGTTTTCCATATGGCTCTAATAGGGTAGGTTTCTAGATTCTCACAAAGGTTTGGTTCTAAAAGGTTCCCGAATTGTCCTCACTGTTCCCTGCTAAAGGTAGTAAGGCCCCTGATTCTCAACCATTATAGGCTTCAAACGAATCAAGTTCAACTCAGAGATGGGTCATTTTCCTATGCCCATACGAAGGATCAATATCCTTACGAAGTCATAGGTCATATGAGCCCTGAAGTTACTTGTTAGGACCATACGGAGAATCAATATTCTCACGAGAGCAATAGCGTTTTCCCCCCAATTGAATGATTGGGAAGAAGCTCGAGAATAAAGCTTAAAATAAAATTTTAAATGCGTAAAATGAAAATAAATTCATAAATGGATAATTTATTTAAATTTTATGCAAACTTGCAAATTCCAGAGGTTAAAACAAGTTGTAATCGACTTGTGGTCTGACTCTCTTTTTGTAAAAAAACAAAATTCCCCATCGGAGTCGCCAAGCTGTCTCAACCCCTTTTTCAAGCGGTTTGATGTTTTTTTCTTTAAAACTAAAACAACGGATTCGTCAATCTTTTTTAAAGGTATTATTGGATCACCTAAAAACGAGTCATTCTAATAAAATCATTTTTTATTAAAACAACAATTTTCTGGTCTGCGAAAAACAAAAAAATGGGATCGAGAGTCAATTACGTATGAGAAAGGGTTAACACCCCACAATGACCAAAAATTGGTACCTAGCCGATTTCAAAATGTTTTAATATCGGAATTTGCAAGTTCGCATAAAATTTAAGTTATTGTCCATTTACGAATTTTGATTCCATTTTAACAGCCTTACCGCTACGAGAGTAAACTTTTATCACCGTCAATATTTCTGACACTAACCCGTTACCTCCCTTTGGTAAGAAATTGTATTAATTAGATTTCACTTTTAATCAAACATGCAAAGAAATTTAGGTGTATTGAATGTTTTTATTATTCTAAGTTAGTGATTATTAACATAATGTCTAAATGAATTTTACCTATTGATGTTAAAGTATGATTAAGTGTGTTTTATAAATTTAGTGTGAAAAGAATTTTTATTAAACTTCAAAGCTCTAAATTAACTAAGGTTGTATTGCTAAAGAACCTAAGTTTAAGGATTTTACCTAAACTAATACTTTAAAATAAATAAACAGTTAAATATTTTAAATTAAGGAATTTGATAAATGTTAAAACGCAATATACCCCTTAAAATATGGATTAAATAAAATTAAAAAGATCCACTTTAGTTGAGCATAAAGCCCTAAAATGCTATTATTCAACTTCTATTTTAAAAAAAAATCAAAACAACACATTTTAAAAATTCATCAAGTGTTCATGTAAAAAGATTGAAAATGAAAAACAAAGATCTTTAAAAACTTTTTAAAAAGATATAGATATGCTCTAATTATAATTAAATTTGAAATAAAGAACAAAAGAATAAAAACAATATACCTAAAACCAAGCTTTTCCTCTTGTATTCAACTTGAAAATACCAATACAAACTTGAAAGATCTCTACAATTTTCAAATGCTTGTTAGTGTGGTGTTTTGTGTCTTGTTGTGTTGTGCTGTGTGATTGTGATGATAGGAAAGGGGGTTCATATAGTGGTTTTCAACCCATCAATACATGAAAAATAATCAAAATTAATACACAAAATCATTGATTTTAAGTAAAAAATCATTGATTTTGAATCTATAATTTGGTTTACGCGTATTAGTACGAACCAAAGATGTACCAGTACATATGCCTTATAAAATCGATATTTGTCCATTTAAAAACGCTTTAAATCATCTTAAAACCTTGTGTAATCATATCAAACAAATTTTCAAGTTGTTTGGTCTTGAAATAAGTTTTGCAACAATTCAAGCGATTTCAATTTTTTTTTTCAAATTATTACCTCAAAATAAAAATTCTAACACGTATTTAGACGATCAGAGTAGCTCCATATGAATTCATATTTACTTATTATTTTATGATCTACATGCTTATGTTTGTGAGTTGTATGAATCATGATAGAATAGAAGTTTATCCACTGACTTTCAAGTTCAGCGTTTGGAATTGTATTTTCTTATGCAAGTTTCTAGGTTGTTGCATTCTTGTAAGGTTTCGAAATCTCTGAGAGAGTTTCGAAACTTTCTGCTAAAGGTTTCAAAATAAAAGCATTGTATTTATAATTAATTTTTTGTTTGGCATTGTTTCTGTACTTGACTTTTGAAGAAGCTCCGCCGATCACTCAACTTTTAGTCTCATTATTTAACTTTTTTTTGTCATTTTTTATTGTAAACGTAATTTTTAGTGTGGTTAAAAATTTCAGCTTCTCTCCGACTACTACTTTTGAATCCAAATTAAGGGTTTGATAACGTTGCTAAACGAAATCTAAATTAAAAATCCAAAAATAAAAGATAAATTATATCATAAACTCTTTTCATCACGTTATTTTTGGTTCAAGCAATCAGGTTCGTTCATCTTTCTTGACTTTTAGGGAAAATATGTCAAATACTTAACTTTTTTATATATATATTTTAGTCTCGAACGAAATTTTTAATTAATTTAAAAAATTTAGCTTTTCTTCAACTACTACTTTTAAATCCAAATTAAAGGTTTGACAACGATGTCAAACGAGGTGTAAATTAACATTCCCTAAATGAAAGAGAAATTATATCATAAATCTTTTTCATCACGTCATCTGTGGTTTAAGCCATCAAGTTCATTCATTTTTAAGTAATTACCTAATAACTACACACTCACTAATCACATATAAGAAATAGGAAATGATTATCCATAAAAAATTCAAATAGATGAATCTGGTTGGTTAAAATCACGAATGACTTGATGAAAATGATTCATGAATAATTTCTTCAAACGAAGCGTTATGAAATTTGGTTTGTTTTTGGCGGGAAAAAGAAAAGCTATTTCCAAGCAAAGAGTTAGATCAGTTAAAAAAATATATGTTGATGCCGACGGTGGTGGTTGTGATAGCAATGTCTTAGCAATGTCCAATTCCATGGACATGACCCATCATCAATAATCGATAGGAATAGTTGCACATCGGCATGGTAGGGATGTTTATTGTCGGCTAAAATAGATTAATTTATAAGTTATATTTTTAGTGTAATTAAATGATAATGTTTAAAAATAATTTATTTTAATTAAATTAAGAATAAAATTTATATGTTATTCATTAGGAGTGTACATTCGATTAATTCGTTCAGTCAGCTATAATCAAATTAACCGAAATTTTTAAAATTTTAATCATTAACCGAACCGAAATATTCATAATTGAATTAACAAAAAATATTTCGGTTAATTCGTTCGATTTTCAAATTAACCGAAATTTATTATAAAATTTTGGATATATTACACAATAGGTCACTGAGTTATGGTAAAATTTTTTTTAGTCACTAAATTTTCATTTTATTTTAATTTGATAAAAATTTAATGATCATTTCGAGTAAGGGTGAGTGTTCAAGCGAGTCAAGTCGAATTGAGTTAAAATTTTTTGAGTTATTCGAGTTGAGCCATCATATTTTATAATTTTAAATTTTTTTGAAATTTTTCGATTCGATTTAATTTTTTGATTTTATATAAAAAATTTAAAGATACTATTTATAATACTATAGTATAGTTTGATGGCAATTTAAACGACTTTCTCTTTATATTTACATATATATTTTTTTCATATTATTTTTCACATGTGTAAAAAATATTTTGAGTTAGTATTATTATCAAACAAATATCTTAAGTATGAATATTTCATTTTATTAAATTATAGGCTTTGTATATAACAAAAGTTAAAAAAAAATAGCATATTGTAAAAGATAAAAATAAAAAAATTATTAAATAAAATAAAAAATAAATTTAGAAAGTGATTGAATTATAAAAAAAAATAAAGGCAAAAGGAAAGAAAAAAAGAAAGAATAAGGGACTGAAAATAAAATTATATGGGTTAAATGTTCAATTAACCTCTGTAATTACTAAAAATTTTGAGTTATTCGAGTTTCATTTTACAATTTGAATTTAATTTGATTTTTTTTCGAGTCGATTAGAGTTTATGAAATTTCAAATAAAGTTAAAACGAGTCGAGTTTTTTCGTCTTGATTTGAATAAAAAAATTATTTTTTTCGAGTCGAGTTGAGTTTTACTTACTTCTAACTATGAGTGATATATTTATTATATAAAAAATATTAAAACGATATTAAATATATAGGTTAAATTTTATATAAAATTTATTAAATTTTATAATAATTTATGTTCTTTGGATCATGGTTCGTGACAAAGTTAATTGGAATTGGGAAGGTTTAATCTCCCTTCCACCTCCAAATTTTTTTTCTATTAAATTTTTTAAATTTAGTTTATTTATAATTTTTTTTATTTTAAAATATTTATATTTTTTTCACAATCTTAAATTTTGATTTTATCCCAATGGTAGCATATAATTAAGATTATTTTTCTTATATTTTTAAGTAATAATCTTTAATTTTTTACTATAACCAAGAGATGGAAGTGAAAATTCCAAAGCAAAATTATTACACGAAGAAAATTCAATCTTTTAAGTCAATTATGGCAGCTCTCGGATGGTATTTTTTGATTTATATGAAAGTATTTTTAAGATAATATTATAAGATTTTTTATTGTGTAAAATATATGAATGGTCATTAAAGTATTAAAAAAATGATAATAAAATTCTTAAAAAATATATAATATGTATTAAATTAATAAAGATAAAAATTAATAAAGGATCAAAATTAATAAAGATAATAAAATATGGGGATAAATTCAAAAACAAACTAATTTTTAAGATAATTTATATAGCAGGATCAAAAGTGAAAATATAAATATTTTGGGAGTAAGGGGAGTAATTGCCCCTCCTTATCCCTTAATATCTTCATCTCTGCAGTAATTTGTATTAGAAGATATATGGTTAATTAAAATTATTTTTATTAATTATTATTTGTTTTAATATTTGCTTGAAATGTATATACCTTTAATTGTTTAACGTTGTAATGAAATAGATGTTAAATCAAACTCAATTATTAAAATATAAAATATCATAATATGAAAAATTATTTTTTTAATTTATTTATTAAAATATAAAATATGATAATATGATAAATATTCTGAAATATTCTTTTCTCCTGACCATTCCTCTTTCATTAACCTTATCAACTTTTGATTTCTATCATTTTTAGTCATCGTGTACTCATCGTCAGTACCAAAAGTCTCCTATCATCCATCCGACCAAACCCCTAATGCCACTCGCCAATCTATCTTCCTAATCATCGTTTAGGTCATCTAAAAACACAGTCTAGATCATCTAAAATCTTGATGTGTCAGGATAAATATCTATTTTAATGAGAGTTTATTGGCGGAGTTATAAGTTAAATCAACCTTGTCCGATACTATTAATGTTAAGTTTGTAAAAATACTATATTTCTATCCTTTTTATTATTAATTATTGTTAGATTTACACTCATTCTAGTAGTATTATTATAAATTCATGCATAATTTCATAGTTTCGTTTGTCATTAAGAATTATTACTCAATTTGGTTAACTTTATGAAAAAAGATGGTATCAATATGTGTGGTTTAAAGTGCATGATTTAATTCTCAAAACAAGAAGGAAATTGTCAAAACAATTGAGAAGAAAAATATGAAATTGGTGAGGGTCATGATTAGATTAATCCATTAATTCGAGATAATTATAAGAAGCAATGATAAATCTTAGAAGATTTAGATTTTCACACATGCATTTAATAAAGAATTAAATTCAGATTTATGAGGGTTTTTTAAGAAAACATGTAAAAAAGATTTATTATTTCTTTTATTCAATTTAATTACAAATTAAACTCCTCTTTTTCTACAAAGATTTAACCTAGTCATCCCTTCTAAATTGAAGATCAAGCTAGGAATCCCAAGTGGGAGATTTGAGAGAGAATTCGATAAGGGTTTCTCGTTAAATTTAACATTTCTCTTTTTGTTTTGATTATATTCATGTTAGACTTACACTAATTCTAGTTGTATTATTAGGTATTAATAAATAATATCATAGTTTCTTTAGTCATTAAGATTGATTAATCAATTTGGTTGATTTTGTGGGAAAGGTGATGCATATATGTTTGTTTTGGTGTGCATGATTTCATTCCCAAAACAAGCAGAAAATTGTCGCAACAATTAAAAAGAATAATAGGGAATTGACATGCATTATAGCTAGATTAATCCATTAATTAGATATAATTACAAGAAATAATGATAATCTTAAAAGATTTAGATTTTCACACAAATATTTAATGATGATTTAAATTCAGATTTATGAGTAATTTTATAAGAAAAAAAAGATAAAAGAATATTTTTTTATTTTTTATTCAATTTAATTCCAAATTAAAATCCTCTTCTTCTATAACAATTTAACATAGTCATCCCCTATAAATTAAAGACTAAGAAGCAACCCCTAAGTGGGCGATTTGAGAGAGAATTCGATAAGGGCTTCTAGTCTACTTTATCTTTTTTCCTCTTTGTTTCGATTATATTCATGTTAGGGATATTATATATAAAATGATTCAATCTCGTGCAAGTATACACATCGAACAAGTAATAAAGTGAATAATTGAGAGCGTTCCCACGAGGATTGGGTAGGAAAGCTCAAAAGTAGTTAACACACATAAAAACTAATAATAATTTCTTTTGTATGAATATATGCTAAAGCAAAATTATAATTGTCACTAAAATGTTGTAGCAAAATAAAGTTGAGAAAGGAGTAACAGGCCAAGCTGCACGAGTACAAGCACGAAGGAATATTCAATGTAAAGACTGACTAGGCTTATTGTGGAATGTTCTCGACTTTTATCCTAAATGATTATTGTTTTTCTAGTTTAAATAAGTTCGACAGGATTTGCTAAAAATGCTTCTACTATCCCTAGTTAAAGGACTAACACTAAAAAATGCTAAGGCATTACCTCCCGGTCTCAACCCTAATACCTCTTATGTTGATAAAGTTCTACCCTTTTTAGTCGTTGAAACCCTACCTTATCCCTAAGCTTTGCCAACAGTAACCCCATTGTTAGTATTTTTAGTTTAAATAAGTTAGTATTTTGTTTCCCAACAGTAACCCCATTGTTCATGGTGATATAAGCTTTGCCTATCCCCCGGTCTAAGCTAATCAATCACCTTAGCTATGAAATCTCCCGAGAACTCTTACAAACTAAGGATGAAGATAAAAATCGATTTTTTCATAAACAAAACATATATAAATCCAGAAAATAGCAAAATAAATTCATTCAAAATAGTAAAGCATCCATAAAAATCCTAAGCCATACTAAAATCAGTTCATGGCTAGGTTTAAAGAACCATCCGCACTTTCGTATTTGAAATACATTTTAATTCGAATGATAAGATATAAAACAAAACTAAAGAGGAAGGAAATCCCAAACAACTATGTCATGATATCTTCTACCTTTTCGCTTCTCCCAAAGTCGTGCAAAAATCCTTGCTTGAAGCTTCCAACAAAGGTGGCTCGGCTGGAGGAAGAAGATGAGAAAGTGGTCGCCTTTCTTCTCTTGCTATCCTCACTTTTGCTTCTTTTTATTTTCAGGTTTTCTTCAATCTCCCTTTTGAAGAAGTCAATGGTCTTGTATTTATAGGAGGCTTCTAGGGCTTTGTGCCTAAAGATGCAAGGAATATTCTCTTAATTTTATAGATAATTGCAGGGAATTGTAGCTGGCCTGTCATTCACGTGAATAGATTGGGGGTTATACTTTTCTCTTTTTTGTAATTCTATTTGGTGCGCCCAAAATGCTATAGCATTTGTTGAGTCCGTTCCAGCACTGGATATGCTATAACATCTCTTTATTTCTTCAGCTTTACCCCAACAAACCTATAATACACCACCAGAAAAATACCCTTCTTAAGAAACATCTTTTAAAAGAAAAATAAAAACATGCAAACCTAATCTAATGCAAATGTAAATGAAATGAAACTAAATACAAATCAAATGTACTTGTAATCAAGCTAAATCTTAAGTAAAAGGGTATAAAGTATACGATTTTTAGAGCGTTAACACCCCCAAACTTAAGATATTTCTTTTCCTCAAGCAATGAAATACAAAAATGCTATAGCAAAATGTTATTGTGAAGTTCAAGAACTTAAAATTAGACAATATACTTTGCATGTGTATCCGAGATTGTATCTAATCTACGCTTAACAATGTTAGAAAAATTCTAGGTTCCCTTTTTCACTACACCCTAGTACTTAAAATTACTCCTAAGCTTAGTAGTTTATTTTCAAATTGTTTTGAAGGGTGTCATCTTATCACAACTACCATCCTCAACTCTAGGTGAGTATGGAGAAAACATCTCACCACCAAGCTAGTAGGTAGAGTCATCCCGCAACAACTTTCATTCGCTCATATGTTATAGCATTATTTATTTATGTTTAGAGTCTAAGCTATCTTTTGCATAGAGAAACGTCCTTCTACAATTTTATGCTAAAGCATTTATTCATATTTTTTTATATTTTTCTTTTTTTATACTATAGCAAAAAGAAGTTTCTTCTTTACAACTAACTAAGGGATAGATTATAAGTTCTCTAAAAATTTTCTAACACACTCAAGCATAGAAAATATACAATCTTGTCAATTAATTTCTCAAAGAATCAGGTCATAGTTTAGTTCAATTCATTCTCAATATTCTACATTATTCAGTCCAAAGGAATTAAAATTATCATCATCGGACATCATCAGTTCTAACCTAAGGGTTGTCTCAAATTAGATCTACTGTTATAGCAAAATTGTAAATATGCAAATGAAATTAGTAAGACTTTGCTACCACCAAACTTGAAGGGAGCATTATCCTCAATGCAACTAAATGAAAACTATATGAAAATATATGCAAAATAAAAAAAAAAAGAAAGATACTTATTTCTTTGTTGATCGAGTGACCATGCGTTTCACTCACTTGGTAGGCCTTGGTGGTGCTGGTGCAGTGTGTGTTATATTGGTATCCTCCTTATCCTCTTCTGTATCTGCTTCTGGTGTTGTACCAGCTGACCCTCTCTGCTTCTCCTCTCCGAGTTGGGACAGAGAAACATTTCTTCCTTCTCTCTTCTTCACTCAGCGTCGAGGTTTGGGGGCTTCAAATACTTGGGTTGGTGGTGCCTCAACTTCCGGAGAGGGGATATCGTGGTCACCATTGTTGAGTTGTACCATTTTGGTCCTAGAGGAAATTGAATCAGTAGCAACTCCCTTTCCTTTGTCTTTCGGATATTATGGTGGGACTGAAGGATCGGCAGGAACTTGGTGAGAGGCTGTAGCAGATTCAACAGGCTCTGGAGCAGGTGCTTGTACTGGTTAAGGTTTAATTCTTGCTTGCTGTGGCAGGATAAGTCTTTTCTTGGGCTTTGGCTGGGTAGGTCTTGGTTATTGGTAGACTGGCTCTGGATTAACTTGTCTGAATAGATACGCAGTGAAATTTGGGAATCGCACAACATCATTCGGTCTTAAATCCATAAAATTGGCCTAAATCATCAAGTCTCTTTGTTGCATGTATTCGAGGAAAGTCATAAACTTTCTATGGAGTTCACTGACTTGAGCTTGGGTTCTTTCGACAAAAACAGCTAGGGAAGTAATCTTTACTGCAACAACATTGTGGGTCCTTACTGGTTGAGTCAGTGTTTTATCATCCTCGTCAAATCTCATCAGCTCTGGGATTTTTTCTATGGCAATTCCCTGACGTCTTTTCACTTAATAATCTTCACCATTTTTAAAAACTTGTTGCTTCCTACATAGCTTAGTGATGAGTTGCGGAAATATCAATGGGATCTATTTCCTTTTCAGCGCAACATGTGTCCCCTCCAAAATTATCTTCCCCAAAGTTATGGGTTTTTTGTTCAGTATGAAATAAAGAAGTTGTAGCCTTGACATATTTATTGTGGCAGTATGGGATGATGGCATCAAGTTTTGCTTGATGAAGTACATCCAGAGTTTTTCTTTTGGCTTGAGGCGGGTTCTCTCCACCATGGTGTTGGCCTCATCCCACTCTGTGTTCAAGAAGCAAAGATATTTCGATAAGAAATCTGGGTTGTCCCAGTATCAAAGCCATGAAAAGAGAGTGTTTTACCACTTTTTCCACTCCATAAAACTCGTTTATGTACTTTGTGGTGAATGGAATAGGATTACCACACACGTAAACTATCTTTTCATCAGACCTGGTGAAGTGAGCGTAGAACTCCTTCACCAAAGAGACGTTGATAGCTTTCTTTTTCTTGTTCATTTTGTCGAAGTGGCGAACAAATTGCTCCCACTAGTGCACAGTCATAATCTTCAAAACAGCTCCTGGTAATTCCTTTTTGTTTGATTCATCGAAAAAACTCCTTATCTTGATGTACTTTTCACCCTTTGATTTTCTAGAAACTTTTTTTGGCGGTGTCATTCTCGAATTTCCTTATCTCAATAGGTTGTGCTCTTGTTGTATCTCTTGAAGTCTCTAGCGTGTTTTTGCAGCGGGCCATTGTTAGTAGAGAGGGGTTTTGTGAGATGAAGAAGATGAATTTTGAAGGTTTGTAACCAATTGGGTTTCTTGGAGAAGAGAGAGACAAGTGAAGTGAAAAGTAATTATTATGTTGTAAGTTATAGGGAGGCTAGGGTATTGGAAAAGGTTAAAAGAAAGTCATGGGTAATTAATAAGATGGTAAGTGGGAGAGAGAAGATAGGGTTTTAATATTAAATAAAAAGGGTAGAGGTAAAACGAGGTTGAATTTGGACTTAATTCCTTTCCTTCTCTCCTCAAGCTAGTATAATCTAGATTAAAGGACCTTGCTGCAGTCCTAGATCCACCAAAATATCCTCCAAACGATGTTGCATGGCAATAGAATAGAAACTCTTATTGTTCTTCTTCCGGAATATATTGTCGAAGTAATTGGTTAAGACATTGCTTCAATAATTATAGCTCTTCCCAATAGAAAAATTTTGCATCATGCTTGAATTTATTTCGACCCTTGCTTGATAAATCAGGAGGCAAAATACCATTAACAAGAAAATTAACTATATTTGCATACCAAGGCAATGTTGTAGCATATAAAATTTTCTCATAAGAGAAATTTTCTTTAATCTAGAAATCATCTCCTTGACTATCTGGATTTTCTAGTGTAAAACTAAAATTGGTTTTGATATAATAAAGAAGTTAAAGGACTATTTTGAAATAAATTTTTAAGTCCTTAATTCAAACACACAACTTTAAGTCAAACCAAAACACAAAACAATTTCTATTAAGTGTTTTTATTACAAGTGTTTAGAAACTTCCTTCATAATCTTAAACTAAGTTCATCAATTTTTCCAGGCGTTTCGATACGATCCATGACCGTTTCGATACGTTTTGAATCTGCCAAATTTGGTTTTGAAACATTTAAAGTTGCTTTCAAAACAGGAGTTTCAATACAACCATTGGGTTTTTCTATACTGTCCTTTATTTAAAGAAAATAAATTAATTTTTCAAAGTTTTTCGATACGCCTTGTCATCGTTTCGATACCAATCAGCTTTTCCCAACCACTATTTCAGAATTAAATATATTGATCGTTGTTTGATAGGTAAACTTTAAATGTTGGTTAACCCGCTTCGAAACGGCTCTAAAGGCATTTCAATACCGATTTTTACAGTTTCAAAACGTTTCGATACAGACCTCAAGTTGTTTCGATACACCCCTATTTTAAAGACTAACTATTTCGATACGCTTACATAGAATTTCAATACTCTGTAATAAATGCACAACGTCTCTTTCTATTTTAGTACTGTGTAGCGACCCTTTTAAAAATATTATTAAACCCTAAAAATGAAAATTGCCTCAAAATTTAGAATTTAGGGTTCAAAAATGAAAATTGGGATTTAAACCCTAAAAATGGGAAATTTTAAAATTGAAAAGGGAATTAGGGTTATGAATTGGGAATTTTATTCAAAAATGGGACTTCGATTTAAAAAGGGAAATTTCTAAAAAAGGGTTTTAGATTCAAAAGGGGATTTTGAAATTAGGGTTTTAAGGAATAAAAATTAGGTTTTGGAATTGAGGATAAAAATTGGAATTTTGGAAAATAATTTAAAAAAGATTGGAGTCACCACAGGTCACTTTTGGTAGACCGGACACCGTAAAAACCAGAGATTCGAAATGATTTGGGTTCGAAAGTCGGTTATGATTTTAAAACGGTATTAGCGTTAAAAAACCGCCCAAAAATTGGCACCTTTATCAAAATAACCGCTTAATTAATTTTGGATTTTTCGGATTAAAGTGGCATTTAAATTATGGTTTGTTTAAAGACTCAAATTTATTTTAATTTTACCGTGTCTTGATCCGAAGGTAAACGCATACACCGCCACCACTACGTTTCGTTTCGGGCCCGTTACAACCGAATAAAGACGTATTTCTAAGTTCATTAATTAAGGAAGTGACTTATCAAATAGATATAAACAAAGTGTACAAAAATAAATACTTACAATGTAATAAAATAAATGCAATAATTAAAATACATGAATAAAATAAATAAAGCATGAGCAAAGTAAAAATAACCAACATGGTAAAAAGCATAATTAAAAATGCATGCAATAACATAATAATAAAAAGAACTAAAAATAAACATGTATAACAAAATTAAAAAGAAATAATATAACACTGTAAAGGACCAAAATGGAAGAAAAAGGAAATTTTAGGTATTAAATCGAAGAAAAAAATGTTTATTTAAAAATAGTGACCTGATTGAAAGATAAAACAAAGATCCGAGGACTTCGAGGAGTATTTTTGAAAACGGAATGGCTTAAAAGCTTAACCAGAAACAAGGAGGGACCTCTGAGTAATAAAACTATTTTTTAAAAGAGATTATAACTGAAATAGGGACGAGATTGTAATGATTAAAAAACATTCAGACCCTCAAGACGTTATTTTGAAACGGGGAATGGCCTGGAAATAAACAATAATACGCGGAGGGATCGAAAAAGAAATAAACCATTATTAAAAGTTGATTATAGCTCAAATCGGGGCTAAAATGAAAGCCATTTGAAAGTTTAAAGGACTGTGTAGGGTTTTTTTTAAAAAACACGTAGTGGTTTATGATGTGAAAAACCCATTTTTAAAACGTTTGGTGAGTATAAAACACAATAAAAAATTAAACTGACCCCCTTTTTCTCATTATTTCCAAAATCAAACCCTCATCCTCCTTTTTCTATGAAGAAAGGATGAACATTCATCCTTGTTCATGTCAAAAGCTCAGAAACCAGCAACCTCTACAGAAAACCACCACATCGGCCACCTCTTGAAAACTACCAAAAATCTCCTTTCTGAAAACCGAAATGCTAAAAAAAAACTCCCTGTTTCGATTTTTAAACCTCGAAATAAACAAAAACAAAGATGAACCCTCTGTTTCGGATCTGAAAACGGAAAGGAAAGGGGAAGAAAAACAACTTCTCTCCTTCTCCTTTCGTATGGCTCACTCTGATAACCCGAAGGCTCGTGGGTTTATCTCCGGCGAAAGAAAAAAAAGAGGAGAGGGAAGACTTGATGGAGAGGTAAAAACCAGAACCCTTAACTTTTCTTTTGTTTATTCTCTCGTGAATGCAAAAAAACCCAGAAAGGTGATTACCTCTAAAATTGCTCTGTATTTGATTCGAAATGGTTGGGGGGAGCACCTTACATGATTGTCTCGGTTTTCTTTTATAACCGATTGATATTACATGAAAATATCAAAAAGAAAAAAAGCTTAAAATGTTGCTATTGATTGATGTGGTCTCTTTTTGTTTTTCGCCTCTGAAATCTCTGTTGAAAATGGCCGATTATGCTCTGAAAATGCCTCTGATATGTTTGTTGGTTTGTGCCTCTGGAATTGATGTTGATTTGGTTGTAATGGTGTACGAATTTGATAATTTTTTTCTTGAATGCGTGTCGATTGCTGGACGAGGGGGACCACCGACGATGTTGCGGTCGTCAATCGGCGGAGGAAGAGGAGCAGTCTGGCCATACGAACGGTCTTGTGCGTGCTCCATACGCGCGAGTGGAGCAGACGAGGAGCCACGCGTTGGAGATCTGGGTCTTTCCATCATCTTTGATCTGAGCCGTTGGATCAAGATTAGATCCAACAGTCCAGAATGGGCTGTGCAGGAAGAAAAGAGGGTGTTATTAATGATATGAGCACGAATACGAACCTTACATTATTTTCTGCAACCTTTTTGAGACCGTTTGACCGAGGAAAGTTGTTTACATTCGATAAACTTCAAGAAGCTTATTCTTCCTTAATATTGGATATTCAAACTAAGTTCAGATTTTTAAAGGTGTATTTCAACCCGAAGGAAGAACCTCCAGCATCATCGAAGATCTTCAAGGCTAGGGGAGTTTTTCCTTATTTCATCTTTTAGTTATTCATGTCAATATATGCATTTGAGTGTTATCTTAGGAGTTTGTTACATGTAGTTTCATGAGCATTAATAAGTTTTCATGTATAAGAATGCATGATAGTTCATTTAATATGTTATCTCATTTAAGCATTACATGTAGTTTCATGAGCATTAATAAGTTTTCATGTATAAGAATACATGATAGTTCATTTAATATGTTATCTCATTTAAGCATGCTAGTTCATTGAATATGTTATGTTTATTAAGCATGTTAGTTTATTTAAGTAAGTTCTAATTTTCATATAAGTTGCATTATTTTAACATAAGTTTTTGTGTTATTAGGTGCATTAAGTCTGAATAAAGATATTTTTGAAGTCTTTTGGGATTCAACAAATCAAGTGAGAGTAAAGGCATGGATTGAAACAATACATAAAGAGGGAATTCAAGGAGTCTTGAGTCAACTTGATCGCCATATTTGAGTTTAATCTAGGCCGAAACTAGTTTTTATGTCTTCTTAAAACTTGTTCCCCGATTTCTTATCTTTCCAACGCACTTTGAATCACATTAATCCGATATCGGGAGCTTGAGATATGGTCATTTTACCGAAGATAGAACAAGCTGGAATTTTATTACGGGAAATGCATGCAAGGGTGAGCTTAAACCAAGGAGAGACTTTTCATATTCATAAAGAGAGACAAGCAATTGAATGAAATATTTATTCATACAAAAAAAGCATTCAAGGACTTCCTATCATCCATTTTTTGAGACTATTCAAATTCTACAATAAGACACATATTGAAGAGCTTCTTTATTCATATCATTATGACATTCAAGTTAGGCTTGTAATTTTCATCCATTCCATCTTATTATCGAGTTGGTTCCTAGCTCCTTATAGCTAGTGGGTCACGTGTCATATTCTTTCACTTCAATCCATAAAGTTATATTGTTTGTTCCTATCTCGAAATAGCTAGCGGGTCACAATCCACCATCCTTACAACTTACAAAATCCATGTCACTTTCACCATCACTTCCATCATCTTTTCACCACTTTTTCATTCATTTCATATAATCACCAAACCATCACACTTTCATCATTTTTTTTATACTCTTGTTCTTTCTTATGTTTCATGTTTATGCAAATACAACATACTAATCCTTGAGGAATCCATTCTTACTACAATCACGATCGGGCAACATAACATGACTCGACCATACTACCGGGTTTATATGAATTGGCATCAGAACTAAGTCGAACAAGTAAGTATCATCTTTCATTTTCTCGAAAGAAAAAAAAAGTTGAAAGAAATTGAAAAAAAAATCAAAAGAGAAAAAAAAGTTTGGCATAAAAGAGAGAAAGAATATCACATTATTTGGCATCATTTATTATCAATTTGATTCTTGATTTTGAGCATCATTTGTGTTCTACACCACCTTTCAATTTTAGCATCATTTGATTTCATTTTGATATAATAAAACTCTTTTGAAAGGTTGCTTTCTGCTTTGTTCTTGCGAGAATACTATCGGGTTAGAAAAAAAAAGAAAAAGAAAAAAACTCGAAGCAAAATTCAAAGAGGGAGGGAGCAAACATCTATTAAAATTATTTCATCTTAAAAAATATATATATTTGAAGTGTTTATTATTGTTCTCTTATATTTCCACCATTGTTTTCTCTTAACCTTTCACAATTTCACCTCCTACCTAACCAAGTTGTTTCAGCCTTTTTCTACAAGACACTTGCAGGCCTTGAGTGAGTTCTTTAAAGGACTTTAAAAAAAGTAAGATTGGAAAAAAGCACGAGAGTACATCAAGGGTAAAAGCTATCCCGAGTGAAACACGAGTGGAGTGATACTTTTTTGGAGTGAAATAGCGAGATTTTGATTTGTGAGGAACTTTTTTTACTGATCTTTGTTCATTATGTCTCAAGATTTCAATCATGATATGAAGAAAATGTTTCAAAAGCATCTCGACCCAATCACCAAGAAAATGGAAAGAATAATAGAAAGTCGTTCTTGTTCACAACTATATCCAACAAAGGTTAAAAGGACTATTGTGAAGCACTATTCGGGAACAATCTCTAACTCTAGTCAAAGACCAAGAAGAGATGACGTAGTTTCTCAATCAAGGGAGCATATGTCGAAAGAGAAGACTACTCCAAATAAAAGCAACTTACATCCCGATTTTAGATGTTATCGTTGCTTAGGAAAAGGAAACACACCTAGTCAATGTCCTAATCGGAGTGGTACAAAGCCTAAAGGCATTTCTAAAGATGTCGCCAACTCTAAACCAAGAGAAGAAGTCAAAGTAGAGGCCATTGAACAAATTAACCCAAGATGAGATGAGAGCAAAAATGTAACCGGTGTAGAATCGAGAGATGATATATCTTTGGTGACATGTAAGTCTGATCTTCCATTACTTTGTACCACTGATGTTGAAATTATTTATAGTGCAAGAAAAGACGGAAATGAGATTACATATGAGAAAGGATCCAAAGTCGAAGAGTCCATCAAGGGAGAAATCACATCCAAAGATGTTTCCGAACAAAAAGAGGCAAATAAGCTCACTTTAGCACCACTTTCACCACATCAAGACCACAAAGATCAAATACAATTGAGAGAGAGTTACAATAAAGCCAAAGAGAACGAGAGAAAAAATGAGGTAAAGGAAAAAACGAGCAATCAAGAAGAGGGAAAGAAAAACATCTTTGCTAGAGAAAAACAAATGGAAGAGAGTGAAAATGTGCACAATGAAAAACAAGAGTATGAGATTGAAGAGAGATTTCAAAAGAAGCATAAAAGTGAGAAGAAAGAATGTGAAGAGTTGGAAAATTTATTTCCTACAAACCAATCTTTTCTTCCTACCTTTTATTTTGGCTTACAGGTTATTCCAAGAGACACACTTTTACAAGATGATACAAGAAACATCTCTTTTGAAATCCCAAAAGATGTATCACTTGAAATTCCAAGTGAAGCTTTCATTCCAAGTACACTCCATCCATTTGATGAACCGCATGAAAGGGAAGTTTCAACAAATTTGATTCTTGAGAACATCAAGGGAAAAATTTCATTCAATAACTTTCATGAATCTTCAATGTTCCTTCATTCTATTAATGATGATTCATTTTCTAATGAAGGTTTATTTTATATCATATTGAATAATCTTCAAGTAGTTGTTCATATTTATGATGATGGATTCAAAGATATTGAACATGATATGACTTACCTACTTGAGCGATTACACCTTGAAGAAACTCAATGGAGTTGTTCCTACTTGAAGAGAGAAGTTGGTCGAAGAGGATTGAATGAACAACATACATCATTTCTTATTCCAATGGAGCAATCAATGACAAGCTGCTTCGATTTGAGGACAAATCGCGTTAAAGAGGGAGGGAATGATATGATCCTAACCAGACTCATCATTTCACATATACTTGTCATACCTTGGAGTTTTTCCATGAATTATTAAGAGGGAGGTCTACCATATTTTGTTCTCTACTTGCTCATTTATGCATTATATTCTATCATTCATTTGCATGATTTATACTTTTGAATGAATCTACATGAATGTTAATAGTTTCATGATATCAAATTGCATGAAGAAATAAACATGCTACTTCATTCAAGCATGTACATTAGTTAGGTTCATTTAAGTATGTATTGCATTGAAGCATTAGATCATTAATGCATGTAGTTCATTAATAAAGTTAGTGCATTGATCAAGCTAGTTTATTCATTGAATTAGTTAATTAATCAAACTAACTCTTAAATTGTTTTATGCATTTTTTTTAAATAAAATATAAGTAAAGTTTACCTTTGTGTTAGATGAACGAAGGGAGATGAACAGACACACCAAATACAGGAATACGTGTTAGATTGATCTATATTTTTGAACTGGATCTGGGACGAATTGAGTCTTAAAGTCTTTTTCACATTTATTCGTATATATCTTAACTTTCCAACTCATTTTGAATCACCTTAATCCGATATCGGTAGCTTGAGATATGATCGATTTACCAAAGATAGTGCAGGCTAGAATTTTCATTACGGGAATTTTATGCAAGGATGATTTGGATGATTTTATGCAAATAATCAAGGCATTCAAGTCATTTCTTCATCATCTTTGGAGGCTATTTGTATTCTAAATGAAGAAAAGCAATGAAGGCCCTCTTAATGCATAATATTATGACATTCAATAAGGTTAATTAGCTTGAGGATCAACATGGAATTGGAAGAGACACTCCCCTTTTGCTACCAAAGTGTCTACATACATCAAGTGTCCATTTTCATCCATTTTTCTCCATGAAAGAGCAAGGCAAGGCAGCCCAAGAGTCTTTCCACCATTTGGAAGAAATTATATGTATATTAAGCCTAAATTAAGTCCAAATTCATCACTAATGCCTTGAACATTCATCCACTTAAAGATAGAAGAGAGAACAAAGCATTTATTAGCATTCATCACCATAAAGATGAAGCATTCATCTCTTGTTGTAAGACTCTTCATATGGTTCCTATGAACACTATAAATAGGAACCTTTCCTTCATATGTATGACACAAATTTGATATAATAAAACTCTTTTGAAAGGTTGCTTTCTGCTTTGTTCTTGCGAAAACTCTATCGGCTTCACGTTAGGCTTGTAGTCTTCATCCATTCCATCTTATTATCGCGTTGGTTCCTAGCTCCTTATAGCTAGTGGGTTACGTGCCACATTCCTTCACTTCAATCCATAAAGTTATATTGTTGGTTCCTAGCTCGATATAGCTAGCGGGTCACAATTCATCATCCTTACTACTTACAAAATCCATGTCACTTTCACCATCACTTCCATCATTTTTTCATCACTTTTTCATTCATTTCATATAATCACCATACCATCACACTTTCATCATTTTTTTATATTCTTGTTCGTTTTTATGCTTCATGTTTATGAAAATACAACATACTAATCCTTGAGGAATCCATTCTTACTACAATCACGATCGGGCAACATAACATGACTCAGACCATACTACCGGGTTCATATCAATTGGTATCAGAGCATGGGTTAATTTGTTCTACACCGGTTCCATTTTTGCTTTCATCTCGTCTTGGGTTAATTTGTTCAATCGCCTCTACTTTGACTTCTTCTCTTGGTTTAGAGTTGGCGACATATTTAGAAATGCCTTTAGGCTTTGTAGCACTCCGATTAGGACAATGACTAGCTGTGTGTCCTTTTCCTCAACAACGATAGCATCTAAAATCAGGATGTAAGTTGCTTTTATTTTTAGTAGTCTTGTCTTTCGGCATGTACTCCTTCGATTGAGAAATTACGTCATCTCTTTGTGATCTTTGACTAGAGTTAGAGATTGATCCCGAATAGTGCTTCACAATAGTCCTTTTAACCTTTGGCGAGGATGGTTGTGAACAAGAACGTTTTTCTATTATTCGTTCTATCTTCTTGGTGATTGAGTCGAGATGCTTTTGAAACATTTTATTCATCTCATTATTGAAATCTTGAGACATAATGAACAAAGATAAGTAAAAAAAAGTTCCTCACAAAACAAATCTCACTATTTCACTCCAAAAAAGTATCACTCCACTCGTGTTTCACTCGGGATAGCTTTTACCCTTTATGTACTCTCGTACTTTTTTCCGCTCTTGCTTTCGTTAAAGTCCTTTAAAGAACTCACTCAAGGGTTTAAAAGAGATTATAACTCAAATAGGGACGAGATTGTAATGATTAAAAAACATTCAGACCCTCAAAACGTTATTTTGAAACGGGGAATGGCCTGGAAATAAACAATAATACGCGGAGGGATCGAAAAAGAAATAAACCATTACTAAAAGCTGATTATAGCTCAAATCGGGGCTAAAATGAAAGCCAATTGAAAGTTTAAAGGACTGCGTAGGGGTTTTTAAAAACACGGAGTTGTTTATGATGTGAAAAACCCATTTTTAAAACGTTTGGTGAGTATAAAACACAATAACAAATTAAATCAACCTCCATTTTCTCATTATTTCCAAAATCCAAACCCCCATCCTCCTTTTTTATGAATAAAGGATTAACATTCATCCTTATTCATGTCAAAAGCCCAGAAAACGACAACCTCTCCAGAAAACCACCACGCCCGCCACCGCTTGAAAACTACCAAAAATCTCCTTTTTAAAAATCAAAATGCTAAAAAAGCTCCCTGTTTCGATTTTTAAACCCTGAAACAAACAAAAACAAAGATGAGCCCTCTGTTTCGGATCTGAAAACGGAAAGGAAAGGGGAAGAAAACCAACTTCTCTCCTTCTCCTTTCGTATGGCTCACCCTGATAACCCAAAGTCTTTTGGGTTTATCGCCGGCGAAAGAAAAATAAGAGGAGAGGGAAGTCTCGATGGAGAAGTAAAAAACAGAACCCTTAACTTCTCTTTTGTTTATTCTCTCGTGAATGCAAAAAAAAAAAATAGAGAGATGATTACCTCTAAAATTGCTCTGTATTTGATTCGAAATGGTTGGGGGAAGCCCCTCACATGATTGTATCGATTTTCTTTTATAACCGATTGATATTACATGAAAATATCAAAAAGAAAAAAGCTTAAAATGTTGCTATTGGTTGTTGTGGTCTCTTGTTGTTTTTCGCCTCTGAAATCTCTGTTGAAAATGGCCGATTATGCTCTGAAAATGCCTCTGATATGTTTGTTGGTTTGTGCCTCTGGAATTGATGTTGATTTGGTTGTAATGGTGTACGAATCTGATAATTTTTTGTTTTCTTGCATGCGTGGCGATTGCTGGACGAGGGGACCACCGACGATGTCGCAGTCGTCGGACGGCAGAGGAAGAGGAGTAGTCTGGGCATGCGAACGGTCTTGTGTGTGCTCCACACGCGCGCGTGGAGCAGACGAGGAGCCGCGCGTGCCATGCGTGGGAGATCTGGGTCCTTCCATCATCTTTGATCTGAGCCGTTGGATCAAGATTAGATCCAACGGCCCAGAATGGGCTGCGTAGGAAGAAAAGAGGGTATTATTAGGGTTCGGTTATAATCTGATTAGGCTAGGGAATTTGGGCTTGAAAACGGACCGAATGTAATTAAAATATTTTTGGGTTTTATTTAATTTCTTTTAGGTTAATGTAAACGGGCCTTGTAATATGGATTTAAATTATTTATTTGTTGGACTGTTAATAAAAAGAATTTGGGCTTTCATTTAATTATTATTTTGGGTTTATTTGTTTTAATATTACATTGTGTTAGCCTATATATATATATAATAATTATTACAAAATATAATGATAATAATTAATGACAAAGAAAACGAAAAAAAAATAAGGAATAAATAAAAGAATATACATGTAATGAAATCATAATAAGGATATAATATTTTTTAGAACTTAAAATAACAATATGATAATAAATTTTTTGGATAAACAATTGATAAACACATTAAAAAAATTAATATATTTTCCTATTTAATTTAATATCTTTATATTTTTTTGAGAAAATATTAAAAAAAATAAACATTAGATTATAACAAGAAATCAAATTTAAAATTAGCTCGTTATTCGAATTGAATGAAAAAAATTAAAACTCGGGTTCACACCCCGGATAAAATTAGTGATTACAGTTCCGAAACAGGTAACCCGCATTTCGATACTAGTAGATGCAGAAGTGCATTTATGGTGGGAAGATGAGTTATAAAGTCTATATTTATGACTCCAATAACATCAATGGTTAGAATTCAATGAGAATGTATAAAAACAAGCATTTCAAGCAGCAACAACAACTATTGAACCTCAAGTAAACATCCAAGCAATTCAATCCAACTCTTAGCACTCATTGTCAAATTCTTTTCACTCAACTCTTGTACTACATTTAAATTCTTTGTATTTGAATTTGAGAAGTGAAATACTTTTAATTGGGAAAATTATCTGTTTGAGAGAAACATTTCATTGCCATTATCTTTCTTGTAATCCTTGTGAGGTGTAAGTTAATCTTTGGGTAGAAAGATTAACTTAATTATAAATGTTATCCCTTGAACCTATAAAAATGTTGAATTTTTAGTGAATTGGTTATAAAATCCTTAGTGAGAGTTAAGGTAGTGGATGTAGAGCTTGTTTTGAAGCTTGAACCACTATAACTCTTATGTCCTTAAATTTTCACATTTTCACCAAAATCTTCCTCTCAAAATTTTAATTGTCAATTCACCCCCTCTTGGCTAATCTTATCATTTAATCAACTCAACAATTGGTATCAGATTCTAATCTTTGAAGGAATTAACATCCACCAAAGATGATCCAAGGAGTGTTTATCATCCAAACAAGTCAAGCAATGGCCTCTACTTTCGGGAAAAATTGGAACGAGTCTCACTCCATCACCAAGCCTCCTTTATTCAATAGTGACAATTATCCTTATTGGAAGAATAGGATGAGTTTTTTCATCAACTCAAATGATTATGTTCTTTGGGAAATAATCGAATGGTCCCCATCCATCTCGATAAAGCAAGAAGATGATCGACAAGTACCGAAGAAGAATGTCTACAAATGAAAAAGCCTTGCACATATTATTTTTTGCTCTTGTTCCCGACATATACTCCAAGTTTTCATCTTGAAAAAGTGCCAAAGAAGTGCGGGATTCATTGGAGACAACCTATGAAGGCACAAACGATGTCAAGTAGAAGAAGATCGGTCTTCTAAATTTTAATTATGAGAATTTTAAGATGGAGCCGGATGAAGACATCACCAAAATGTTTGACCGGTTCTCCGTAATCGTCAATGGGCTAAAAAGATTCAGTGAGATCATCTTAGAGGAGAAACTCGTACAAAAACTCATCTACTCGTATGAGAATTTTAAAGTTAGATACTCTTGTGGGATCTCTTCTAACCCATGAGATCATGAAGAAAGGAAGATAAGAACAGAAGAAGAAGGATGAGTTGAAGCTTGAGAAGAGAAAGATAGAAAAGAAGAAGAAAGAAATTGTTCTCAAAGCTTCAATGCCTCAAGAGGATATAGATTCTAGTGAAGAAGAAGATCTAGAAGAATTGGCTATGGTAGCCAAACGATTCACTAAACTCATGAGGTCAAACCGGAATAGAAGATTCCAAAGAAAGAAAGAGTTTAAGGGAAAAAGCAATGAGGAAGAAAAGGATCAAATAATTTGCTATGAATGCAAGAAGATCGATCACATAAGGACCGATTGCACACTATACAAGAGGAAAGGTTTTGAGAGAAAGAAGAAATAAAAAGCTCATATTGCCACTTGGAGTGATGAGGAGTCTTCATTCGATGAGTACAATGAAGTGGCCAACCTTTGTCTCATGGCTCTTGATGAGCCCAAGGTAACCCTTGAACCATCTTGTAATGATCTTACTTATGATGAACTATATGATGCATATGATGAATTGCAAAATGTTTATGATGAGTTTGTTTTAAAATTTTAAAAATATATTTTGAAAAATAAAAAAACTATTTCCGATTTGAAAGAGAAAAATGATTCTTTGTTAAAACAAATTTGTAGCTTGAAGAAAAGGTTGTTAGTTTAAAGGATAATTTGAATTTTTTTTCAAAATAAAAATGTTGATTTAAACAACCTTGTTTTTAAATTGAGTGGAGATCACCACAAGATGGTGAATGAGCTTAAAGAGTAAATCAAAGTGGTTGAAAGTCCAAATTTTGAAAAAGAAAGTACTTTAAAATCCAACCTGTGAAAAAGAATTTTCAAAACACAAAAAAGAAATTTTCGAAGGCATGCTACACCTAAGATAATTAGGAGTGTATGGGTTCCTAAGGAACTTGTTATTTCTAATAATGTTCATGTCATTGCATCTTGGATTCCTAAGGGAACCAAGTACTTGGTAGCTAACTCACATGGACCCAAAATGAGTTGGGTACCAAAAGTCAAAAACTAAATCTTTGTTTGTAGGTTGAGCATTGCTTCAAGGCCAAAGCTTCAATTCAAAGCATGTGGTACCTCGATAGTGGATGCCCAAGGCATATGACCAGAGACAAGGGACGATTTAATGAGTTAGAGCTCAAAAATGGTGAATTAGTAACTTTCGGTGACAACTCTAAAGGCCAAATTCAGGGTATTGGCTCTATTGGTAATCACTCTTCTATTCTTATAGAAAATGTCTTACTTTTTAAAAGTCTTAAGCATAATTTATTGAGCATTATTCAATTGTTTGATAAGGGTTTTTATGTATCTTTTGATAGATGTGTTTGCAAGATAATAGACATAGAAACAAATAGAACAATACTCATTGGTCATCGCATAAGAAATATTTATATGGTGCATCTAGATGACATAAATCTTTCACATGCATATTTAGTTGCTAGTGATGAAAATGATGCATGGTTATGGCATAGAAAACTAGGACACGCTAGCATAAGTGTTTTAGAGAAATTAGTTTCTCAAAATCTAGTTAGAGGTTTACCCAAGCTTAAATTCTCTTTAGACAACATTTGTGATACATGTGCTAAGGGTAAACAAAAAAGCGTTTCTTTTAAGTCCATTAATAATGTTTCAACTAGTAGAGTTTTACAATTGATCCATATGGATCTTTTTGGGCCAATTACAACTACTAGCTTGGGTGGGAAATCATATTCATTTGTTATTGTTGATGACTACTCTAGATACACTTGGTTTCTATTTTTAAGTAAAAAGGCTGAAGCCTTAGAAAAGTTCATCACATTATCAAATATTTCTTAAAATGATATTGAACAAAGAATTTCTCATATTAGAAGTGATCATGGAACCGAATTTCAAAATCTAGTTTTTAAGAATTTTTATAATGAAAATAAGATTAGCCACAATTTTTCGTCTCTTCACACTCTTCATCAAAATGGGAAAAGTTGAGAAGAAAATAGTACTTTAGTGTCAAAAGTGCGCGTTTAGTGCAAGTGGACACATCGAAAGTAATAAGTGATAAGTATTTATCGGATTATCATCTCCACAGGGACTGGTAGACTTAATATGTATTCTTTGTCTTCTTGTTCTGTAGAAAAAGTAAAAACACAAATGATTGAGTTGATTTATCTAAACTAAAATAACTAAATAAAAGTAAAGGGTTGGAATAATAGAGAGAGATGGGTTAGGATCCAGTTGCGTTGTATTGTGGATTTGATTGACTTGTCTCTTTCCAATGCAATCGTACGTCACTGCCTCGGCAGCACTGCAGTTTACTGCCTTGGCAGCGACAATACTGTCTGTCGCGGCAATCCCTTGCTCGTGGGTAGACTTTACCAAAGTTCGGCAAAGTGTCCTTGATTGACTCCGCTTATCCCTAAGTCAGAGTGTTGTTGATGACTAGTCCTTGATGATACCACCCGGCGTGAACCAATTATACTCACCAACCAATCTCACACTTCTTTTAGTCGCTGAAACTCTTAACCTATCCCTAGGCCGAGTTAGTATTTCGCGATTGAAACACCGTACTTACCCCTTTCGTGAATCTAACTCTCCCGAGCTTAGATAAATGGATTACTCACAATCTCCTCTCCCGAGCTCGAATGTGAGAACAAGGAATAACAAAGGATAAGCAAACCTTGATAATTTTTATTGCATTGAATCAAAGACAAAGTACAATCTCCTCTCACATATACTCGACAACCTTCACCTAATCCCTAAGAATGTTTAGAACATAATGGAAAGGAAGAAGACAAGTATAGAAACCGGCTCTCTCCCTAGGTATTCCGTGTCTAATACATTGGGTGGCTAGGTCTTTATATAGGCTAGACCTAGGGCAAACCTTTCCTAAGTAGAATACAACTTGGAGTAGGGAACAAGTCAAGTACATAATAAAAATATTTCCAAGTTTAATTCGGCTAAGGGGCTTTCCCGCGTGGTCTTCCTTTGGGATTTTCCTTGTGCTAGCCAACTCCGATCCATGGGCCTTGAGTCCAGACACGTTCCTTGGATTTTTATTTTTCCATCGCTTACAGCCTTGCTTCCTGTCTTTCTGCTGCTGCCTCGGCATCAGGTCCTACCTCGGCCTTGTCGCTGCCGCGGTACTGGTTCTCCTGCACAGATATGAAAATGCAGTAAAACGTGCCTTTTTCTATGAATATTATCTATATGAGCTTAACTTCTAAATATATCACATTAAGAACATGCATTGGTCCGAATGGGTGTATATTTGGTGATTAATGCCCATAAAAGGAGTAAAAAGTGATAGTGTGTTAAGCACTTATCACACCCCCAAACTCGAACTATAACTTGTCCTCAAGCAATGCAAACCATCAATTTGCCGAACTTTACTCTCTCTTGGTCTTATATTTCCATCTATTCTCCCCACCATATCTAGGCCTATTCTTTAGTCTTAACCTTTCGACTACCTGAGGATTTACCTAGAAACAAACTATAAGAATTGTGAGTGTGTGCGTTTTGGGGGACAAATTTGATTAGGGGCTTTCTTAGATACACTCTAAGTTCAAGACAAGTAGAATTGGGTTAAGTGTTCTCTTCTTTTCTAAACAACCAATTCTTGAGCCAATTTCGGGCACCTCAAGAATTGTGTTTTTCCCTTTTTCTAAATTTTTCTTTCTTTTTGATATTCCTTAAAACATACTAGAGCCAATTTTGGGCACCTCTAGCATGAAGAAGAGATTTTCTAGAGCCGGTGATAGGAACCTCTAGTTACTTTCCCAAAAATCTAAATCTTTATCACCTAAGTTCATTAAAAGAATTTCTATAATCCAACAAGTCCCAAAAGTGTTTAAAGATCTTCCTATAGTAAGCTTCTAAGTTTTCACCCTTAAGCATCCTAAGGTTAAACCTTCTTAACAGAACCTAAACATGGTAAGGAGAAAGATTTCTATAGCCTTAAAGAATAAACTAAGGCAATACTGATGATAAGCAGTGCAAAAGTGCAGGCAGTTACTTCAAGTAAGGCGGAGAGCATAAAAATTTAAAAAAATTCACTGAAATACTCCCTTTTTGGCACGACCGCGGCAGTAGATTGCTGCCTTGGCAGTGAATATGCACCCCCAAACTCAAACCAAGCATTGTCCTCAATGCTTTATATTTGAAGAAATAAGCGGCAAAAATAAATATGAAATAAAAGAAGCAGCAAATAAAAACAGTAAAAGCAATTAATATTGAATGAAGGATAAAGAATTTTAAAGCGACTCCGAAGAGCTGCTTGTAACAATTTTCCTCCTCGGCCTTGCTGCCGATTGCTTTGTCCTTTGTCGTGTCGGTTGAACTCGAGTGGGTGGTGTCCTTTGCATTGGGGCCTCTACCTCTTCTCCTTCTTCTACATCAGCCATCTCTTCGGTTAGCATTACGTCCGTTCCTCCTCCCATTGCTGTGGCTCCTCCGGTGTGGTGTGTACTTGGTCCGGCGGCTGTGGAGCCTTGGTGCACGTAGGCATCTATCTCGACTGATAGACTTTCCATGATGATTGGTGATCGGGGTGGAGTGCTGAAAACGACCCTCCGCTTGGATGGTCTTCTGCTGGCAGACGAGGCCGCGGCAGAATCCGTTGCCCTGGATGGGCCGGCAGCCTGGTATTGTGGCGGAGGGTCTGCATGGAAGAACGACCTTGGTCCTCCCGGGGCTGGTGTAGTCTCGGTGTACGGGGCGGCTGTGACGAACATATTGCTTAGGAACTCCGGAAATTGTGCTCCTTGGTCCGGAAAAGCGTGCAACATCATCTGGGCTAAGGTGTCGTTGAAATCCCTTTGGTACTCCATGTACCTTTGTTGCCTGAGGTCCATTGCTGCCATCCTTTGCAAGATCTCCTGGTATGGGTCTGCTGCGGCAGAGGTGTGGGCAGTACCAGGCATGTCTGCCGTGTATTGGGCCCTGGCAGCAGTATCGGCAGTGAACTGCTGGGGCGTTGCTTGGACAGGCTCCGCTTGCGTGATCTGCATGACTTTGTGACAGAATTCCCTGGTCCATCCTCGTCATGGGGGAGTGTATTCGTCCGTATCTTCAATGGGTACACCTGCAGAAACACATAAACCAGTGATTAAACAAGGGAAATACAATGGTACCCTATCTTTCTTACCGCACTCGTGAATTTCCCGTAGGATGATCTCTCTAACATTGATGGTCCTCTTGTTGATGATTGATTGGATAAGCACCAATCTTTTGCGATCCACCGTGCTATTGTGTGACGTGGGGATGAGACGTCGCTTGACAAAGGTATTCCACATCTTGGCCTCGGGCTTTAGGCTTTGTCTTGTTACGGATCCTCTATGGGTACCGGTTTCCCATGGGGTTTTCACGTAACAAAGTTCGTCTTTGATGAGTTTGTAGTCCTCGGCAGTGATGTCTTCCATGAATTCGGCTTGGATATCACTTTCAGGGGTGAGACCGTAGAAATTGTTGATTGTCTCGGCATCTAACTAGACCGGCCTGCCACGGTAGTGAACAAAGAGGGAGTCTTTGTTGGGCCCGTGCGCATAGAACTCCCGCACGATCGTAGCATTTGTCTGGGCAGGTTGTAGACAAAAAACTTCCCAATTTTGGTACTTAATTCTGTCGAAGAGGTAGTGCTCAATGCCGTAATTCTCATCGTCCGCAGGCTGGAAACCTTGTTCTTCCCAAAGTTGCCGAGCGATGAAAGATCGGTTGAAGCGATCTTTAACGTTGGCTGGGGCGAATCGCTTGTATGTTGCCATCAAGATTGAGAGATGTGATTTCTTGGAGGTTTTCTAGAAGAGAATCTGGAATTTAACGAAGATTAGTAGGCAGAGAGTAATGTGAGAGGGAGATTGTTATGAATACTAAATAAAACAAGAAAGTAAGAGTGAATAGTTCAAGAGGAATGGGTTTCTTATATCGGCCTCGGCCTTGTGACCGTTTGAAGCCACTAGCCATTTTGTAGCCGTTACTCTTTACTGCCGTTTCCTTTTCTGCCGCGACAGGAATCTCGGCAGACTAGCCGTTACACTGTTCTGCCCGTTGAGACTGCTACGGCCCTGACACTGTTTTTCTGCCTCGACAGAGTTCCTGCTGTGAACTACTTCTTTATTCTTGCTTATTAACCTAAATAAAAATTAAACAAACAAAAAGAAAAAGTACTTAAAGCAAAAATAATTAAAAAAATAAAAACAAACTAACTAATCCTAATATATTAATAAAGAAAAGGGAGGAGGTCATGTTACTGGTGGAGAGCATGCAAATGCATCTCCCAAAATTATTCTCTCCCTTTGGCCCAAGTTGTGAATCGGTTGTGGGCCACTCCTTTTTGCTGTATGTTCACCCACATTGGGCTTAATCTTTTTGCCGAATATCCTGCCGAGAAGAATGCCCAGGCAGGATATTTTAGTGTCTACTGTGTGGATGGCCTTGCACTCCTCTGGATCATCATACTTTTTTAAGTTGTGGAATGCGTTGAGTTTGACTTGTTGGTCATTGACCCGCATTGTCAACTCTCCTTTTTTCACGTCAATTAGGGTGCGTCCAGTTGCAAGGAAAGGTCTCCCAAGGATGATCGGTGCATTCTCATCTGCTTCACAATCAAGGACAAGAAAATCAGCAGGAAAAATAAACTTGTCTACTCTTACCAGTATGTCCTCGATTTTGCCTTCAGGTTGCACATAGGATCGATCCGCTAGTTGGAGCATAATTGTTGTAGGTTTTGCCCTTCCAATTCCAAGCTTTTGAAAGACTGATTTGGGCATGAGATTTATGCTTGCTCCAAGGTCGCATAGGGCCTTACCTTCATAACTCTTACCTATCGCACAAGGTATAGTAAAGCAGCCAGGATCTTTTAACTTTGGTGGCATGCGGTTGTGCAGCATTGCCATGCATCCCTCGGTAGCAGCCACTGTCTCAAACTCACCTATTCGTTTCCTCTTTGACACCATGTCCTTTAGGAACTTGGCATAGTTAAGCATTTGTTCAATAGCTTTAACGAACTGTATGTTGATGTGGATTTGCTTCAAGATATCGAGAAACTTCTTGAATTGTTGGTCCTTTTTTTGCTTTTTCAAACTTTGTGGGAAAGGTGGTGGTGGTCTCATCTCATCAAGGGTTTCATTAGTTTGAAATTTAATACCTGGTACCACTGGAGTTGTTGCTGCCTCGGCAAGCTGCTCAGGAGCTGCAGTGATTTCTGCCGGGGCAGTGTTATCAGCTTGCTCTGCCTCTTCTTTTGCTGGATCCGCTGATTGATTTTGGCTTTCTGGATCTTTTCTTTCAGCTGTAGACCACTCCTAGTAGTGATTGCTTTACACTGTTCATGGCCCATTACCTTAGCAACTTCAGTATTGCTAGGTAGTCCTCCTTGTGGTCTAGTGTTAATGGTTTGAGCAAACTGCCCAACCTGGGTTTCAAGCGTTTTAATGGCCACTTCTTGATTTTGCAACCTCATCTCAGTTCTATTCATAAAGGCATCTTTCCTCTTGATGAAATTACTATTCTCTGCCACGTATGACTCAGTTTTCATCCTAAAGGCTTTTAGCGTGTTCTCCAGTGAACTTACCGGTTGCTGCGACATCTGCTGTTGCGGCATTGACTGCTGGGCTTGCTGCTGTGGCAGTTGTTGCATCGGTTGCTGAATTCCTGAAGGTTGGGTGATTGGGTTTAAGGCATTGTTAGGGTTACTCCATGATAGGTTTGGATGTCTGTTCCATGAGGGGTTGTATGTGTTGGACATCACATTGTTGCGGTTGTAGTTACCAACATACATACCGGTTTCTTGATTCATGCAATCAGAGGAACTGTGGTTACCTCCACATAAGTCACAGTACGAATCAATTACCTTAACCTCAAGGGTATTTTGTTGTAACTGTAGGTTTTGCACCATCTTTGTAAGAGAGGCCAACTGTGCTGCCACTGAATTTGATGTTTCTAATTCATTTACCGTGGCTTGGCGTCTTACTCCTCCTCGCCTAGATGTAGGAAATTGAAAGTCATTCTTTGCGAGTTTATTTAGTATTTCAATAGCTTCCTCAGGTGCTTTATCAAGGAGTGTTCCGTTTGCCGAGGCATCTAACATCATCCTTGTCGGGACATTCGTGGCATTGTAAAACATTGTCACTTGTGTCCATAGGGGAAATCCATGCAAAGGACACTTGTGCAATAGCTCCCTGTAGCGTTCCCATGCCTCGTACATAGGTTCATCTTCTGCCTGTCGAAAAGAAGTGATTTCATTACGGATTCTATCATATAAATTTGTAGGGTTAAAACGAGTAATAAAATCACGACAGAGTTCACTCCAAGATCCAATAGATCCTGCTGGAATGCTATTCAACCAAGCTTTCGCCCTATCCCTCAGTGAATAGGGGAATAGCTTTAATCGCAAGACATCTTCATGGACTCCTTGGATTTTGAAAGAGTTGCAAATTTCCATGAAGGACTTGAGATGCTGCCTTGCGTCTTCAGTTGCAGACCCACCAAATTGTCCAATTGTATTTAGCATATTGAACATAACAGATTTTAGTTCAAAGTGGGCTGCTTCTATCTCCGGTGTAACAACTCCTGAGTTTAATCTGTTTAGGTCCTCCTCCAGGAAGTCTCTGACAATGAGCTGTCGCGGACCAGGTGGCGGCGGAAGACCTCCATTACCGACATGTAAGTTTTGTCCTGCCTGGACATCTGCCATGACTCCTTGGATCTGTCTCCTCAACCTTTGCCTTGTTCTTTCGATCTCTGGATCTAACTCGTACAAGAGGTTGGTTGGATTGGCCCTGGTCATACACCAAAACAAACAAGAGTAAAATAAAAATAAAAGTAAACAAGAAAATAAAGAAAACAAAATTTAGTTGTCAGTCCCCGGCAACGGCGCCAAAAACTTGTCGCATGTCAAAAGTGCGCGTTTAGTGCAAGTGGACACATCGAAAGTAATAAGTGATAAGTATTTATCGGATTATCATCTCCACAGGGACTGGTAGACTTAATATGTCTTCTTTATCTTCTTGTTCTGTAGAAAAAGTAAAAACACAAATGATTGAGTTGATTTATCTAAACTAAAATAACTAAATAAAAGTAAAGGGTTGGAATAATAGAGAGAGATGGGTTAGGATCCAGTTGCGTTGTATTGTGGATTTGATTGACTTGTCTCTGTCCAATGCAATCGTACGTCACTGCCTCGGCAACACTGCAGTTTACTGCCTTGGCAGCGACAATACTGTCTGCCGCGGCAATCCCTTGCTCGTGGGTAGACTTTACCAAAGTTCGGCAAAGTGTCCTTGAATGACTCCGCTTATCCCTAAGTCAGAGTGTTGTTGATGACTAGTCCTTGATGATACCTCCCGGCGTGAACCAATTATACTCACCAACCAATCTCACACTTCTTTTAGCCGCTGAAACTCTTAACCTATCCCTAGGCCGAGTTAGAATTTCGCGATTGAAACACCGTACTTACCCCTTTCGTGAATCTAACTCTCCCGAGCTTAGATAAATGGATTACTCACAATCTCCTCTCCCGAGCTCGAATGTGAGAACAAGGAATAACAAAGGATAAGCAAACCTTGATAATTTTTATTGCATTGAATCAAAGACAAAGTACAATCTCCTCTCACATATACTCGACAACCTTCACCTAATCCCTAAGAATGTTTAGAACATAATGGAGAGGAAGAAGACAAGTATAGAAATCGGCTCTCTCCCTAGGTATTCCGTGTCTAATACATTGGGTGGCTAGGTCTTTATATAGGCTAGACCTAGGGCAAACCTTTCCTAAGTAGAATACAACTTGGAGTAGGGAACAAGTCAAGTATATAATAAAAATATTTCCAAGTTTAATTCGGCTAAGGGGCTTTCCCGCGTGGCCTTCCTTTGGGCTTTTCCTTGTGCTAGCCAGCTCCGATCCATGGGCCTTGAGTCCAGACACGTTCCTTGGATTTTTATCTTTCCATCGCTTACAGTCTTGCTTCTTGTCTTTCTGCTGTTGTCTCGGCATCAGGTCCTGCCTCGGCCTTATCGCTGCCGCGGCACTGGTTCTCCTGCACAGATATGAAAACGCAGTAAAACTTGCCTTTTTTTGTGAATATTATCTATATGAGCATAAATTCTAAATATATCACATTAAGTACATGCATTGGTCCGAGTGGGTGTATATTTGGTGATTAATGCCCATAAAAGGAGTAAAAAGTGATAGTGTGTTGAGCACTTATCAATTATAAATCGTGTAATTATTAGGACAATTTTAAAGAATTCTCCTTATGAGATTTTAAACAATTTTAAAAAAGCTAACATTAGTTATTTTCACCCTTTTGGGTGAAAGTGTTTTGTTTTAAATAATCGGAAAAAAATTTAGGTAAAATTGATGCAAAAAGTGATAAAGTAATTTTTCTTGGTTATTCTCAAAATTCAAAGGCCTATAGAGTTTTTAACAAAAGAACCTTAGTTTTGGAGGAGTTTATACATGTGGTTTTCGATGATATCCTCCTTCCTAGGAAGGATTCTTGTGATGATGATGATGTAGGAATCATTGAAACCATTGATGAGAGATAAGCATCAAAAGTGGATGGGGTTCCAACTACTCATTCTTCTTTTAGATTAATGAATCATATTGCTTTTATCTCATGCATAGAGCCTAAAAATATCAAGGAAGATTTAGATGATGACTTTTGGATATTGGCTATGCAAGAGGAACTAAATCAATTTGATAGAAGTAATGTATGGACATTAGTTGATAGGCCTAGTAATAAGTCTAATATAGGAACTAAATGATTTTTTAGAAATAAACTAGATGAGAGTGGTAACATAGTGAGAAACAAAAATAGATTAGTTGCTCAAGGTTACACTCAAGAAGAGGGAATAGATTTCGATGAAACTTATTCACCCGTAGCTAGGATGGAACCCATTAGGATGTTAATTGAATTTGCATGTTATCATGATTTCAAGAATTTTTAAATGGATGTCAAAAGTGCTTTTATAAATGGCTTTATAAATGAAGAAGTGTATGTTGAACAACCATCGGGTTTTGAAGATCCAAAATTTCAAAACCATATTTTTAAATTGACTAAAGCTTTATATGGTTTGAAACAAGCTCCTAGAGCTTGGTATGAATGTTATTTTACTAATGAATGTTATTGTCAAGAATTTTCTAAGATTATTTTAAGGTGAATTCGAAATATGCATGATGGGAGAGCTCTCATTCTTTTTGGGAATCCAAATCAAGCAAAGGAAAGATGGCAACTTCATCAATCAAGCAAAATTAATCAAGGATATGCTCAAGAAGTTTGTCTTGGAGAATGTGAAGCCTCAAGACACTCCTATGAGTTCATAAACTAAGCTTGACAAGTATGAAGGAGGTAAGTGTATTGATTCTAAATTTTATAGATCCATGATAGGTTCTTTGCTTTACCTTACCACAATTAGATCGAATATCATGTTTAGTGTTTGCTTGTGTGCTAGGTTTCAAGCTAGTCCTAAAGAATCACACTTAGTAACCATTAAGAGAATTTTTAGGTACCTTAGAGACACACCTTGTTTACGTCTTTGGTATCCTAAAGTCTCTTCCTTTAATCTTCATGCTTATTCGGATGCGGATTATGGGGGTTGTAAGGTTGATAGTAAAAGTACTTCCGGAACATTTCAATTCTTAGTTAGTATGGTCATATCTTGTTTCTCTAAGAAATAAAATAATGTAGCCTTATCTACCACTGAAGCGGAGTACATATCCTTAGGGAGTTGTTGTGCTCAATTCCTTTGGATAAAGCAACAACTTTTAGAATATGACATTATAGTTGAGACAATACCTTTAAAATGTGACAACACTAGTGCTATATGTATTACTAAAAATCCCATTCAATATTCTAGAACCAAACACATAGAAATTAGACATCACTTCATTAGATATCATGTGTCCAAAAATGATGTTGTTCTAGAGTTTTTTGACACCTTGAACCAATTAGCGGATATTTTCACTAAGCCTTTAGACAAAGAATGTTTTTGGACCCTTAGGAGAGAGAGTTAGGTCTAACTAGCTTAACTTGATCCTTTGTGTTCTATTTTTGTGCAAAATATGCTTGAATTTTGATTGAAATCATGTCTATGTTAATTTGCATCTTGATGTTTCTATGCATGTTTCTCGGGGGAGTATGAACTTTTTCATGCATTTTAATCATGTCATAACATCATATGCATGCTTCTAGGGACTTTAAAGATTCATTTCTAGTACTTTAGAAGACTAAAATGAAAGCCTAGCTAAGTGGTATCGAAACAGGTAAGATCTATTTTGATACCTGCTCTTAAAGACCATCTTAGGACGTTTCTGGTTTCGATACAGTTGTGGTTCCGATATAGGTAAAGTTTGTATCGAAACAGACCCGTATCGAAATAAGTTGGAAGTGTTTCAAAACAAGTCGTTTCAAAAAGCCTATAAGGAAGTATCGAAACACGCAGCGTCAGATTGGTTTAAAATACCCTAAATCCTAATTGAACTCTAATTAAAACAATCCCACAACTTAACTTTCAAACCCTAGCCGAAATCCTATATGATCAACCCCTCTCTAAAAAAATTTTCTTCACAAAATCACAAGTTTTTCTTAAGGGCTTTCAATCAAATCAACAAGGCTAATGTTATATCAAATTTTGGTGCTTCAAAAACCTCTCATTCCCTCCTAACCAATATTTAAGGTATTTTCGAAAATCTTTAATTTCATTTGTTTTTAGGATGTTAAAATTTATTTTTTGTATATATTTTGCTTGTTGTATGTATGGGTTTTCAAAATCCTACAAAATCTTTTCAAAAATCCAAAATTTTTCGTTCGAATATAAATTATTTTAATCGTATTTTTTTGTTCACTGATTTTCAATTTTTTTCTTTAAAATTTTTTAAAAAAATTTCAAAACCCTTGAATTATTGATTAATAGAATTGAATAAGGTTTATTATGCATATATGTTTTTATGTATCTAAATTAATCCTAAATTTTTTAATCCTTAGATCATGGCACCAAAGAAAAGACAAAGAACCGAGAGAGCTAGTTCATCCGCCGCTAATCAACCTACCCGAACCGATCTTCATCATGTCTTTCAAGAGTGCTTTGAATATCGTGCCAAATTCGAGCACTTTCAACAATATAGGAATCACAAACTCAAGAAAGAACGATGCGTGGATATCCCCTTCATGGACTCCAACAAATTTCACTTTCGCTATTATGATCTTTTTAGTCGGTGGAAGTTCATAAATTTCTTATCCTTTTTTGGCAAGTTTTTTCCGAATCTTGTCCTAATTTTCTATGTTAAAGCCGCTTGCATTCTTTCAAAGGACAAATCAAAGGTGGTGGCTATTGAGTCTTATCTCATGGTACGACATTTCCGTGTGGACGTCAAACTTATTTGCGATGTTTTCGGACTCGAAGATGAGGGCATAGAGGATGAAAACTCTTTGACACATTCACCGAATCCGTCATTAGTCTTGAAGTCCATGATAAATTTCTACATTTGATCATCACGTGGTGGATTCGTCCATCAAATGGCAAATACTCATGGATTCGACAATTCGACGGATTTTGGGTAAATTGTTTTCGTCAAGCAAAATGTCCCAACTTTGCTCAAATCATATTCGCCAATCTAGTCTGGCAATTCAAAAACCGTCACACCCCACAGGTTCGATCATTCTAATATGCTTGTGCTTTAATTGCTATCTTTTTGAATTTGGGAATTGATTACTCATATGACCTTGTGGAGACCGTAAAAGAGTCAATCTGTGAAACCTCCCTAAATCGTTCCCATTTTCAATTTCTTGGAGGCGAATGGGTTCGTGTAGTGACACCTCCTCCTCAACTCGTTGATCCGGAGCCAATTCAATAATTCGCTCCTTATGTCGAGCTTATGGCTTTCCTCACATCTCAATTCGCAAACTTGGGAAATCAAATGGACACAAGGTTTGATGCCATGAACATTCACTTCAACACCCATTTTGACTTCATGGATACACGTTTAACAGATCTTGAAGGTCAACAACTCTCTATGAGGATGGCTATTGAAGCTCTTTGTGATGAGTGGCGACATTCAAGTGCTCCCAAGAATGGTAAGGATAAGGATGGTAGTGCTGAGCATGATGATGGTGATGATAATGAGGTTGATGGTGATGGAGATGAGTGATCTTGGCTATCTTTAGTATTTGTTATGGCTTTTATTAGGACTAGTTATGTTTTTTAGGTTATGTTGTATTTTCATTTCATGTTTTATGTTTTAAGAACTTATGCACCTATGTTATTTCAAGTACTATGCTTTAACATTGTTTAAGTTGGATTTAATGATTAATGCTATGGTTATTTTTTAATTATATTTTTTTGCTTGATTTATTATTTCTATATTCCTTGTTTATTATTGATTTTGATCTAAAAAAAAGGGAGAAAAGCTTTAAATCAAATTTTTAAACCTACGCAAATATTTAGAGGGAGTTTTGAAAGTTTTATACTTAAAAATTTATTTTGGTTTTGTTATATCAAAAAAGGGATATTGTAAAACTAAAATTTATTTTAATATAAAAAAGAAGTTAAAGAACTATTTCGAAATACATTTTTAAGTCCCTAATTCAAACACACAACTTTAAGTCAAAACAAAACAAAAAACAATTTCTACTAAGTGTTTTTTGTTACAGGTGTTTCGATACACCTCAAATTGGTTTCGAAATGGACTTCATAATTTTAAACTAAGTTCTTCAGTTTTGAAAAACGTTTCGATACGGTCCATGATCGTTTCGATATATTTTGAATCTGCCAAATTTGGTTTTGAAACTCTTAAAATTGATATCGAAACAGGTATTTCGATACATCCATTGGTTGTTTCGATATCGTCTTGTATTTAAAGAAAATAAATTAAAATTTCAAGGCGTTTCGATATGCATTGTCATCCTTTCGATATCGGTCAGCTTTTCCCAACCGCAATTTCAGAATTAAATATTTTGACCTTTGTTTGACAGGCAAACTTTAAATGTTGGTTAACCCGTTTCAAAACGGCCCTAGAGGCATTTTGATACCAATTTTTACAGTTTCAAAACGTTTTGATACAACCATCAAGCTATTTCGATAAACCCCTATTTTAAAGACTAACTATTTCGATAAGCTTACATAGCATTTCGATACCCCTGTAATAAATGCACGTCTCTTTCTATTTTAATACCGTTCTGAAACAGGTACCCCGCATTTCATTATCGGTAGCTACAGAAGTGCATTTATTTTTGGAAGATGAGATATAATGGCTATATTTATGATTCCAAAAACACTAACAGTTAGAATTCAATGAGAATGTATAAAAACAAGCATTTCAAGCATCAGAAACAACTATTGAACCTCAAGCAAACATCCAAGCAATCCAATCCAACTTCTAACACTTACTGTCAAATTCCTGTCACTCAACTCTTGTACTTTATTTAAATTGTTTTTATTTGAGTTTGGGGAGTGAAATACTTGTAATTGGGCAAATTATCTGTTTAAGAGAAACATTATCTTTCTTGTAATACTTGTGAGGTTTAAGTTACTCTTTGGGTACAAATATTAACTCAATTGTAAAGGTTATCCCTTAAACCTAGAAAAATGTTGAATTCTTGGTTAGAAAATCCTTAGTGGGAGCTAGGTTAGTGGATGTAGAGATTGTTTTGAAACTTGAACCACTATAACTCTTGTGTCCTCAAATTTTCACATTTTCACCAAAATCTTCCACTCAAAATTTTAATTGTCATTTCACCCCTCTTGGCCAATCTTATCATTCGATCATCTCAACATCTAGACTAGATAAGTAGTCTGCTACTTGATTTTCAGTTCCTTTTGTATCTCTTATTTCTAAGTCAAATTCTTGTAACAAAAGTATTCACCTAATAAGTCTAGGTTTAACATCCTTCTTAGTCAATAGGTATTTAATGGCAGAATGATCGATGTGAACAATAACCCTAGTTCCTATTAGATATGACCTAATCTTATTAAAGGCAAATACTACAGCAGGTAACTCTTTCTCAGTAGTTGTATAATTAATTTGAGCATCATTAAGAGTACAACTTGCATAAAAAACAACATGGAAGAGTTTACCTCATCCTTGACCTAGTGTTGCACCCACTGCATAGTCACTTGCATCAAACATCAGCTCGAATGGTGTAGTCCATTTTGGTGGTATAACAATTAGAGTTGAGGTAAGTTTCTTCTTCAATTCAGTAAAAACGTTGTGGCATTTTTCATCAAAGACAAAAGGTTGATTTTACAGTAGCAAATTGTAAAACGGCATTGAAATCTTCGAGAAGTCCCTGAATAAACTCCTATAGATGCGAAAACCTCCCAAAAAGCTTTTAATTCTTTTCATGTTGTTGGAGGTGGTAGCTTCTCAATTAAATCTATTTTTTCTTTGTCAACCTCTATGCCCTTGCTTGAAATTTTATGGCCCTAAATCGTTTTCCGTTCACCATAAATTATATTTATCCCAATTAAGTACATGGTCGGCTTCTTGACAGTGTTTGAGTACCTTGGCCAAGTTGTCTAAGCATTTTTCAAAGGTTTCTCCAAACACAGAAAAATCATCCATAAATACCTCAAAAAATTCTTCAAACATATCTGAAAATATTGCAAGCATGCAACGTTGAAAAGTTCCTGGAGCATTACATAATCCAAATGACATTCTTCGAAATACATAAGTCCCATAGGGACAAGTGAAGGTTTTCTTTTCCTAGTCCTCTGGTGCTATAGTAATTTGATTGTACCTAAAATAACCATCGAGGAAGCAATAATAAGCTTTTTCCGTCAATCGATCCAACATTTGATCGATAAAAGGAAGGGGAAATGATCTTTCTTTGTTGCCTTGTTCAACTTCTTATATTCCAAACAGATGCGCAAGTTTGTTACTATCCTTGTCGGGTGAAATTCATTGTCCTCATTAATGATTACTATTGCGTCTCCCTTATTAGGTACAAAATACACATGATTGACCCATGAACTGTCAGAAATTGGGTATATAATTCCTACATCCAACCACTTTATGATCTCTATCATCACTACCTTCTTCATTGTTGGGTTCAGTCTTCTTTAGGGCTCTATAGAATTGTTATGGCATTCTTCTAGTAGAATCTTGTGCATGTATATTGTGGGACTGATGCCTTTTAAGTCGGTCATCGTCCACCCCAGAGCTTTCTTATATTTAGATAATAAATTCACAAGACTAAGGTCCTGGTTAGGATCTAAACTAGAGGAAATAATCACAAGCAAAGTGTTATGATATCCCAAACAAACATACTTCAAATATGGAGGTAATGGTTTTAATTATATAGATGATGCATGTATAAGTGATGGTTTAGAAGGAATAAATTCAGAGAAATCAATTGATTCAAATTTTGTACATGTTCTTGACTTGAAATAGCCAATTTTTTGTATCTCCAGATGAGACTCTTCCTCTTCTTGATAATACTACTCCAGTAATTTTGCAAAATCCTTCAATTGTAGAGAATTATCACAGCAAAATTCTACACTTCCAGCTTCTGTTGTTGTAATATTTACCTCAGCTATACAGTGACATTCTTCATTATCATCCATGTACTTGAGCGTGTTGAAGACATTGATAGTAATAGACTGATCAACTATTTTCATGGTAAAGTCTCCTTTTTCAAATTCGATGAGGATTCGACCGGTAGCAAGGAATGTTCACCCCAAAACTATGGGTGCCTTGTATTCCACTTCGCAATCTAAAATTAAAAAGTCCATTGGAAATACGAATTTGCCTAATTTCACTATCATATCTTCCACTTTTCCTTCGAGATAGACATGAGAATTGTCCGCCAATTTCAAGATGACAGTGGTCGACCTTGTGCTCCATATACCAAGTTTCTTGAATATTTAATTGGGAATCAGATTGATTCTTGGACCGAGGTCGCATAGTGCTTTGCCAATAAAATTATATCTGATAGAGCATGGAATGATACTTCCAAGATCTTGTCTCTTCATGGGTAGATCAATCTTCCCAAAATAGAACTCATATGCTATAGCAATTGTTTCATAGTTCTCCACTTTTGTTTTATTGGTAAAAATATCTTTCAAAAGCTTTGTATTTGAGGATATTTGATCAATAGCATCTAAAAATTAAATATTGATATGAAATTCGTCCGGCATACTTATAAATTTCTAAAATTGAAGATCTTTCTTGTGTTGCTTCAAACTTTGAGGAAATGATGGGGGTCTTACGTCCTCCAAAGGTGGTAATGGTACTGCTTTTGATGCAATATTCATCAAACCTTGAGGAATAACTATGGGAATACACTAACCAAAACATACAAAGAAAAATTAAAGAAAACAAAGATTAAAGAAATAAAAAAAGTATGAAAACCACGATTGAATTTTCCTATTGCCTCAATCCCCGGACACAACGCCAAAAATTTGTTGAGTGTCGTGTTGTTTATAAAATGATTCAATCTCATGCAAGCATACACATTGAACAAGTAATAAAGTGAGTGATTGAGATCGTTGTCACGAGGATTGGGTAGGAAAGTTCTAAAGTAATTAACACGCATAAAAACTGATAATAATTTCTTTTGTATGAACATATGCTAAAGCAAAATTATAATTGTCACTAAAATATTTTAGCAAAATAAAGTTGAGAAAGGAGTAAAAAGCCAAGTTGTACGAGCACAATCATGAAGGAATATTCAATGTAAAGATTGACGAGGCTTATTATGGAAAGTTCTCTACTTTTATCTTGAATGATTATTTTTTCTGGTTTAAATATGTTTAACGAGATTTGTTAAAAATGCCTCCATTATCCCTAGTCAAAGGCCTAACACTCGAAAATTCTAAGGCATTACCTCCCGGTCTCAACCCTAATACCTTTTATGTTGATAAATTTCTAACCTTTTTAGTCGTTGAAACCCTACTTTATCCCTAAGGTGAGTTAGTATTTTGTTTCCCAACAATAACCCCATTTTTCATGGTGATCTAAGCTTTAACTATCCCTCGATATAAGCTAATCAAACACCTTAGCTATGGCAATCTCTCAAGAGCTCTTACAAATTAAGGATGAAGATAAAAATCGAAGCTTTCATGAACAAAAAATATATAAAATCAGAAAACAACAAAATGAATTCATTCAAAATAGTAAAGCATCCATAAAAAGCATAAGCCATACTAAAATCAGTTCATGGCTAGGTTTAAAGAATCATTCACACTTTCTTATTTGAAATAAATTTTCATTCGAATGAAAAGAGATAAAACAAAGCTAAAGAGCAAGGAAATCCCAAACAACTATGCTATGATGTTTTCTAGCTTACTGCTTCTCCCCGAATTCGTGCAAAAATCCTTTCTTGAAGCTTCCAACAATGGTGGCTCGGCCAGAAGAAAAAGATGAGAAAGTGGTCGCCTTTCTTCTCTTGATATCCTCACTTTTGCTTCTTTTTCTTTTCGGATCATCTCCAATCACCCTTTTGATGAAGGCAATGGTCTTGTATTTAGAGGAGACTTCTAGGGCTTTATGATCTAAATATGTAAGGAATATTCTATGACTTTTTTAGAGAATTACAGGGAATTGTAGTTGGCCTAACATTCATGTGGAGGGATTGAGGGCTGCACTTTTTTCTTTTCTGTAATTCTATTTGGTGCACCCAAAATGCTATAGTATTTGTTGATTCAGATTCAACACTAAATATGCTATAACATCTCTTCCTTTTTTTAGCTTTGCCCCAGCAAACCTACAATACATCACCGAAAAAATACCCTTCTCAATTACTATATTATAAAAATAAAAATAAAAATAAAAACACGCAAACATAATCTAATGCAAATGCAAATAAAATACAACTAAATTCAATGTAAATGTACTTGAAATCAAGTTAAATCTTAAGTAAAAGGGTATAAAATATACGTTTTTTAGAGCTTTAACAATATAATTTTTATTTGGCAACTAAGATTAACTAAACTTAATTGGATTTGGTTATTGTGTCTTTTTAGTTGTAAGAACGATTAGATTTGTTTAGGTTTATGAGTTTGAAATTTAATTTAAGAGTTTATTCATTCTTGGTTCTTAATTTTGATTGCGAGTGAATTCAGAGAGAATATCGTAAATTCATCCACTTATATAATATCTGGAGAGTTAGATTCAAGAAAAGAATGAACATTATTTTTATAAAATCAATCGATGGTGAAGACTAATTCGATTTAAGAATAAGTTACGAATTTCAACAACTAAAAGGAGCCCAAGATCAATTATTGTCCACTTTTGGTTCACAAAGGGATGTCTTATTAAGGCATGCTCATTTGATAATGTTTCGAGTTAGGGATAATGAAAAACCATTGAACAACACTTCACAAAACTTTGAAGGTTATCGCCCAATTGTCCAAACAATCATTCTAATCAAATTTACCTATGCAATCGCAAAATTACCCAGGCAATCCGATTAGATCCAATTGGAGAAAGAATTGAGCCTAAGACTATCATTAGAAGAAAATCATTAAAAACTAGAATTAACCTACGCCTGGCATTCAAAGCTCATAACTCGAGCCTTTAGGAAACCTATCTAAAAGAGAGAGAGAAAAAGCAAACAAGAAATTCATCTTGAAGGCATATCCTTACACTCTTAAGTTCACTCACCTCAAACCTAAAAAACTTGAATATACATTTACGATTTGGCTCATAAGTGTTAATCTATATAAGGAATAATAGCTATACACTAAGAATCTTTTACAATCATAATAGATATTGACAATAAGATCATTAGTTGTTCTATGTGTTTGAAAGGTCCTTTTATCCTCCTAAATGTGATCATAATTGTTGGTTGGTGATCGTTGGGATGAATTAGATCCGTTAAGTATGTTTTCCAAGTAAAATTCCTTATTCTGGTGTTGTTAGTATCGGTACACGTGTACCCATATAGATATTGTTAGAAATAATCGTTAATCCAAAAATAAAAAATAATAATAAAATAAATATTATTATTATTTAAACGAACAAAACAAATTAAGAACAATATGAAATATTTAAAAAAAATCGATTTAACTGAATTTGGAAATGTGTTGAGGCCTGCACGAACGTAGTTTCCGTGCATAGTTTCCTTAAGACAAATTTTCGGCCACTCCTATGATGCTTAAGTTTATTAGTTGTCTATCTCCCAGGATACAAAAACAACAAGATCTTCGACAGAAGCACAAACTGTAGAAATCTCGAACTTGTACTCTTTTCTTAGCCAATCACCAAAAGAGAAAATGAGACAAGAAAAAGAATTCTTTATATTTTTGAAAACGATTAATTTTATTTATAGGGGAAAATTAGGTCAAAACGAGTGAGATAAATATTCCGAAATAATATTAAATTAATTAGAATATTATCATGAGATATCGTTTTAAAGATTTCATGGAGTAGAATAAAAATCAATAAATTTCTTATTTGAATTTCCCATTTTTCACTATTTTTCCAACAATCCCCACATGAACAAAATTGATGATTTTATCAAAATATTTTGACTTAATGTATTGATAGGTTATACAATCAATAGATTCATAGGATAGGTAGGTTTCCTCCTTTGAGCCTTCCCTTGTGAAAGTATATTTACTTTATTGGCTAATTAGTAGATTTGATCTCCTTGAACTATTTAACTGTTTGTGTAAATGGTGATATACTTCACACAACTATCTCTTTGACAAGAGTTTTATTTCTCATGGTTATGTCCATATGGTCGTGGACATTGTCTAGTTCTGTAAGAGTTTGAAAGAATTATGCCAAATAATCTCCTTGAAGCAACCCCAATTCACTCTCACATAGGTGACTTATGTTGCTCAGCACGCCGAAGCACACAGTGCTCATTAAAAGCTCTATTTATCCTACACTACTTTTGATCATTGTTTACATCATAGGAATGGACCTGGGAGAAGAATTCCATAGTGACCACAAAGGTCTATACAACTAGGTTATCTCTTTGAACCTAGATCTTGGGAACTCTAGTTAGCTAGGTATGGTTTTCCTTCATATAGATCTTTAAAATTTTTTGGCTTTAGTCTCATTTCTTTGGATGTTTTCTCAACTTGATCTCGATTTAACCTTTTGGCTAGTGGATCCACAATGTTATCCTTTGATTTAATCAAATCAGTAGAGATAACTTTATTTGAGATCAGTTGTCTAATGATATTATATATATAATCCATATGTCTCAAATTACTGTTGTTTATAAAACTATGTTCTCTACCAATAAATATTGTTGGCACATGATTAAGTCATTCATGAGTATTCTTTAAGGCATTTTAAAGTCATTTAAATTTTTCCAGAGTAGTCTGGATCTCAAACTCAAATTCTATTATGAATCTGGTTGTAAACGTTTGTCTTTAAAAAACACATAACATAACTTATTTATTCGATGAGAACATATTCACTTATGCCTTTGATATCTGACATCGAAGAATCTTTATAGAATAATGCTTTATAATCTTGAGTATCTCTAAGATATCTCAATATTCTCCAATTATTATCTAGGGTTTGACCTTGGATTATTTTGTGAATTTACTTAAACTACTCTCAATGAAAGCACTAATTTGTCTAATTCAATTTACTTAGACTATATATGACATTTATATATTCTATTTCAAAAAGTGTTGGCTCATATTTAGTTGGAGTTCTAGCTATGTCGGAAACAACCTTGCCAAACGACTTTGTCCATGTAGTGTGATTGTGTCAATATGAGACCTTCAAGTGACTGTTTAATTTGGATACCTAAATTCAAATCTATCAATCTCATATTTTCCATGTCAATCTTGAATTGACAAGTCTTTGATATATTTACCATTTCGTTGTACGTCATCAACATAGGAACATATATCTTAGTAGGTTTGACATATCATCCTTTGTCACACTTACTTGTCATCATAACAATATTTTGGTTTCAACCGTTTGTTGAACTTATAGACTATTTTTTTATTGATAATTTATATAGTTCGTTTTACAAAACTTGGATTAACTTCTCTAGGAAGTGCATTTTTAAAGAATGATTCGTTGTTTATTTTCATTATCATATTTTTCTACAAAAATTAATATTCTTTGCTATGTTACACATAACCAATGAAAATACAGTCCGTTTATTTTCATTTTCTTTGGTAATAGAATATTATTTTGGTGTGACACCCCATACTTTTATTTAGTTGTAGGAAGGTTTTATTTCCTTCCATAACTCATATGGTGTCTTGTACTTAGTTGATAGAACAACTCCCTTACATGTTAAGCACCTTCTAAATATCTATTTTTTTTAAAAGTGATCTTCAAAATTATTGTACCTTTGGATATTGCAATGTTACTTACATAGAGTTTCTCCTCAAATTAATCAATTTTAAATTTTGGGTTTTATCGTCCTTCTTAAAGAGAATAATTTCTCTATAACATCTTTGCTTTTAAGCAAAACTAAATTGTTCTATCATGAAGGTAATAGAATTTGTCTTCAAATAATTTGTTCGTAATATTAATTATTATGACAAAATTTTTTCATAATATTGATCTCATTTGGAAGTACATAGTCCAAAGACTTATTCCATATCTCATAACAGTTGAAGCATTTTCTCATGAAATTTAGCATCTTGGGATACACTATCGAATTTGTGGTTTGAAGTCATTTTTTACTTTTAATATGTTTGCCCTAACAATATTTTCTTAGTAATATTTGTTTAACAATATTTAAAGATGGTAACAGTATTTACCTCATCCTGTATAGCATTAGGAGGATCTTATTTTGACCAAGTTGATCATGATCAGATATATAACATCTTTTTTGCTACGTTTTGAAATTCTTTCTCATGAATTTTACTATTTTTTTTACGTGTCACATAGTCACAATCAAAATATTATAAATTTTTTAAGCATCAGAAATTTAGTCAAAGACTAAAAGTCATGAACTAAAATATAATTTCCATCTTTTGTTAGACGATAAGATTTTAGTAAACTAGAAATTTAAAATAAAAGTTCGCACGATTTTAATAGAAAGAACAATAATAAACAGTGCACCAGGTAGATAACTTATGATAAGGTAGGTGGTGCACTAAGCATGCTTAAGTACCAAGTCTTTTTTAAGAACCAATCTTAGACATGCATTTTCGAATTTCTTTCTATCACCCGTTTACGGAAGTTTTTTAAATTATTTAAGTATGTGTGATCAATTAAGTCACTGTCTTTGATTCATCATAGTTTAGAATCAATCATTAAGAATTTAGTAACTAAGAATTTCTTAGTACCAACATCTTCCATTTATGGTCCAACGACCCTCATAATTTTTAAGCCAATTTTAAACACTTTGTATTTCATAACATACATCAGAATAGACTTCAAGAATTTTGACATAGAGAATAACTTTCTTCTTTGCTTTGATTCCAGACCTTGATCGAATCAACATTATTGAATTAGTTATCAGTGTTACTTACACTAATAAATTATGTTAAAAACAGATTTGTCTATTTTATTTGAAAAGTAGATAAAGTAAACCCATTAAAATGGCAGAAATTGGATTCCTGAAATAAATTTATTTACTATATTTTAATTTTCAATTTTTAAATGAAATAAATTCACTGATTTATTTCCAAATTAGAATAACTTGATTCTCAAGAATAATAAATCTAATTTATTTTTCTTTAAAATAAATTCAAATAATTTATTTACAAACAATAAATCTTATTTATTTCCAAAATAAATTTAACGATTTATTATTATTTTTAAGAAAATAAATTCAACAGTTTATTTTTTTTCAAGTAAAATCATGTAAGATTCCCAAGAAAATGATTCTAATTATTTATTTTCTTTTACAAAATAGATTCATATAAAATTTCAAAAATAAATCTAACAATTTATTTTTCCTAAAAAATTAGAATCAACGTAAAATTCTATCAAAGAAATAAATCAGTGATTTTTTTCTGTTATATCTTCTGTTAAATATTGAGTTTAGTGGCACTAAAACCTACCATAGATATATGAAAGTAACTTAATTCTTCAAGAAGTTATTAGTACAAGGAAATAATATAATTCTAGGCAATTTCTTTGTGAATCTACAATATTTGAATTGCCTAAATGTCATGTTTTTTACTAAAATTTTCACAAAGAAATTATTCAAATAATCTATAATATTTCCAAAATACACATTAATAATAATTATTATTAAGAGAAATTTTATAAGAAATAACACCATAAAATTGACCAAGTAAAACCATCAATAACGGTTACACAAACGATTTCCTAAATCTCCATGTTAAGTGCTTCAAAAGATGCTTAGGTTTTAACTTTGAAAATTAACCATATTAATACTCACACCCTTCCTTGGCCGATATAATTGCAGCTATTGTATCACAATGATACAAGAATCATACTAATCTATTCGTCTTAGATTAGATGTAAAAATCATGTCTTAAGATTGTTAGAAATAATCATTAATCCAATAATAAAATAATAATAATAATAAATACTAATATTTAAACAAACGGAACAAATTAAGAACAATATAAAATATTTAAATCAAACCGATTTAACCGATTTTGGAAACATGTTGAGGCCTGCACGAACGCAGTTTTCATTTTCGACCATTCCTATGGTGTTTGAGTTTGTTGGTTGTCTGTCTCCCAAGATAGAACAACAAGAAGATCTTCACAGAATCACAAACTGTAGAGATTTCGAATTTGTACTTTTTTCTTAGCCAATCACCGAAAATAAAAATCAGATAAGAAAAATGATTTTCTAAATTTTGAAAATTGAGAATTTTATTCATATTTATTGGGAAAGATTAGGTCAAAAAGAGAGAGAAATTTTCTGAAATAATATTAAATTAATTCAAATATTACCATGAATAGTCAAGCTTATCTATTTAATATTCGTATTTAATTAAAACACAGATTCTTCTTGAATATTAAAAAATAAGCAATTTATGAAAAAATTTACTCATAACAGGTAAAGTATCCACAAGCTAACGAAAGTCACAACCAGTCAGAACATTTGCATCGCCCAAGTCATAAAAATGCACTTTAACCCAAGAGTCATCTCAAATCATTCAATGATAACAATGTGGATAAGTGTATATAAACACTTCTCACTTCATTTATCCCTTTCATGTTGGATAATAGGGGTTTTATTCCCTACTCTATTTACAACATTCTTGCTTTAAGCATCATTTTCTCATTCATCATTCAATCATTTTGAGTATATGAGATATCGTTGTAAAGATCTCATGGAGTAGAATAAGAGCCAATGAATTTCTTATTCGAATCTTCATCTTTACTACTCCAAAATATGGCTCAAAGTGCCCATTTATCACTGTTTTTTCTAGGAGGGTTTCAAAACTTTCGGTTAGAGGTTTCAAAACCTCTAGCAAGATTTCGAAACCTTGCCTGTTGTATCGTTAAGGATGTGTTATTTTGACACATTGTTTTGAATCTATAATTTGGTTTACGTGTATTGGTACGAACCAAAGATGTATCAGTACATGCCTTATAAAATCGATATTTGGCCATTTAAAAACGCTTTAAATCATCTTAAAAGCTTGTGAAATCATATCAAACATATTTTCAAGTTGTTTGATCTTGAAATAAGTTTTGCAACATTTCAATCAAGTTCAAAAATATTTTTTTCAAATTATTACATCAAAATAAAAATCCTAACACGTATTTAGACGATCAGAATAGCGCCATATGAATTCATATTTACTTATCATTTTATGACCAACATGCTTATGTTTGTGAGTTGTATGAATCATGATAGACTAGAAGTTTATTCACTGACTTTCAAGCTCAGCGTTTGGATTTGTATTTCCTTATGTAGGTTTCTAGGTTGTTGCATTCTTGTAAGGTTTCGAAATCTCTGGGAGAGTTTTGAAACTTTCTGCTAGAGGTTTCAAAATAAAAGCATTGTATTTATAATTAAGTTTTTGTTTGGCATTGTTTCTTTACTTAAATTTTGAAGAAATTTTGTCGAACACTCAACTTTTAGTCCATATCATTTAACTTTTTTTTATCATTTTTTATTGTAAACACAATTTTTAGTAAAGTTAAAAATTTCAGCTTCTCTCCAACTATTACTTTTCAATCCAAATTAAGGGTTTGATAACGTTGCTAAACGAAATCTAAATTAACAATCCAAAAATAAAATAAAATTATATCATGAACTCTTCTCATCATGTTATTTTTGGTTCAAACAATCACTTTCGTTCACCTTTACTAGACTTTTAGAGAAATTATGTCAAATACTTAACTTTTTTATCATTTTTAGTCTTAAATGCAATTTTTAATGAAGTTAAAATTTTCAGCTTCTCTTCAACTACTACTTTTCAATCCAAATTAACTGTTTAACAACGATGTCAAACGAAGTGTAAATTAACAATCCCCATATGAAAGAGAAATTATATCATGAATTTTTTCACCACGTTATCCGTAGTTCAAGTAATTAAGTTCGTTCATCTTTAAGTAATTACCTAATAACTAAAGACTCACTAATTACATGTAAGAAATAGGAGATGATTCACCTTAAAAAAATAAAATAGATGAATCTGGTTGGTTGAAATCACAAATGACGTGATAAAAATGATTCATGATATAATTTCTCCAAAAGAAATGTTATTAAATTTAGTTTGGTTTGATTTTGGAGGGAAAAAGAAAAGCTAATTAAATCAAAGAGTTAGATCAGTTAAAAATATTCATGTTGATGCCGACATAGCAATTTCTTAACAATCCGTTTATTTCCGTAGATTTTTTTTTGTTTTATCAGACTATTAGTCCATCTATTTTACGAAAAATTATAAATTTAGTCCCTCATGCTTTTCAATATCCAAAAACAGGTTCCAGATTTGTTTTTCCCGAACAGGACACGCTCCAGATACAGTGAGAAATTATATCGTGGGCCAGTCCCACTATGTTATTTATAGGACCAACCACTAAAAATTATCCACCTCATTAATTTTTAATTTTTTAAATAAAGATTCACTTTGAAAAAAAAAATATGACATGGAAAAATTGATGAAATGAGTAGTTTTTAGTGGTTGATCCCATAAACACGTGGTGAAACTGACCCATAATATAACCGAACCCGAACTGTATCCAATCGAGAATGACCCGAATCCGATTTCAACTTGTTACTGTAGACCCGAAACCCGAACCCGAGTCTGACATGGAAGATAACCGATATTACCCGACTGAATTGACCAGAGACCTGATTTTATCCGACCTGTTTTGCACCCGACCTGATAAATGATCCGACTTGTTTTAAACCCGACGTGTTATTGACCTGAACTAATATTAACAAGACTTAATATTTACATGACATATAATTAAATATATCAAAAATTTGATGAAATTAAAATATTGATAAATATAATTAGTCTTAAAAAAATAAAATTAGATATGAGAATTAATTTAGGGATTAATATTTAAATTTAGTATTGCATATTTAATTAAATTAATTTATTTACTATTTTATTTATTTTAATGTATTTAATTTTAATTATAATTTTAAAATTAATATTTCATTAAAAATATAATTTTAAAATAATATTTCATTAAAAATTATACATTAAAATTAATGTTTAATTAAGTTAAATTAACTTATTAAACTTAGGTTTAATTAAGTTAAATTAAAATATAAAAATATAAATTATAAACATAATTAAAAAAATTAAAAAATAAAATGTAGATTTTTATTAAATTAATCTAAATTATGACTCAATTAAATAAAACCAAAACAATTGAGAAAAAAAGAGAAAGACAATTGATAAAAAAAAGAGTGAAAAGACCAAATTTTAGAGGGAAATAAACCACTTATTTTTTAAGTTTAAGATTAATTTACTTTTAGTGAAAAATTTTTGAAGGGATATAAGTTATCCAAAATTTTGGAGAGAATTAGAAATAATTTTGATTAATATATAAAAAAGAGGAAAAACAAAATTTTGGAGAGAATTAATATATAAAGTAAATTTTGGAGAATTATTATTATTATTACAACATATAATCAAATAATAAACTTTGATTAAATATAATCAATTAAAAATATATATAAAAAAATAGATTAGATTTAGATATTCATTTGACACTACTATAGGTCGGGTAAAAAATTTTGTATATATTTATATAGGTCGCGCCTAAAAATTTGAATCTCGCGCTGTTCTACACCTTATTTTACAATTATTTCAATTTTTTATGATCACTCGAAAATTAAGTTTTAAATTTTATTTTTTTATTCAATTTGATCCTCATTTAATTAAAATCATATTATATATTTTAAAATTGTTTCAATTTGATCATAGAAAATTAGTTTAATGATTAGAGAATTGATTTTAGAGAACTAGTTTAGTGATTTAGGTATAGAGAATTAGTTTTGGGCTTAAAGAATTAATAATATACGTACATTAATGAAATACATATACATATATTAATTCATAAACAAATTAAATACATATATTAGCATACATTTAAGTATATATTTATAGTGACGGGTCGCAAGTGTTACCGGTGCAAGGGGTCGCGTATAGCGCGAGAGTGCCCTGATCGAGCGAAGCAGTCCAAGAAGGACGAGCATGAGGGTGATGAGTCTGCGAAGCTTGGCTTAATGATTCTAAGTTCTGCCAAGAAGAAAGGCAAAAAGCAGAATGGGTTGATGTTTGTCGACATCAACGTGGCAGGACAATCGAAGAGTGCTTTGGTCGATACCGGGGCAAGCGATCTGTTCATGTCCAAGAAGGATGCAGTGGAACTTGGTCTTAAAGTTGTGGACTCAACCGACAAGATCAAGACTGTGAATACCAAGGAAGCTCCTGTTATAGGGACTGTGCGGAAAGTTGAGCTGCAAATTGGTGATTGGAAGTCCAAGGAAGACTTCAAGGTAATCGATATTGATGACTTTGATTTTATTTTGGGACTAAACTTCCTTGACCATGTACAAGCGATCACCATTTTGTGTGCCAACGTCATGTGCATCTTGGATCCGAGACAACGATGTGTTGTACCTATACGACGAGACATCGGGCATATTGATGATTGTTGGGGACATTTCCTTGGTGGGGCAAGAGTTGCCCAAGCCTGTTGACATGGGAGCCGTCGAGGAGCCATCCATGGACAAGGTGGTCGATGCCTTGAACTTCAAGGGGACCGAAGTGTTGATGGGTGTAGCATTGCCGCGGAGCAATGGGGCATCAAGATTCAGTGAAGAAGTCTTGTCGGAGAGAGAAAATGCCGAGTCAATGAGTGAAGTACTTCTTGAACACGGGGATAGTGATCAAGATGTGCTTGGTACGACTGATTTTACTAGATGGTGCGAACCAAAGCGAGCAGTCCTTATGGGGGGACAACTGAATCAGAGTCCGGTGCTCTTTATGGGGAGAGCGGTTCTTATGGGGGGACATTCAAGCCAGACTCCGAGACAGAAGCAAGACAAGGTGCGCGAGAAACTCTAGGATCGAACTCAGACTGAATCAGAGAAGCCTTCCCCACCTCATTTGATGTATTAGAGTGTATTGAGTTATATCAAGTTTCCAAGGAATAAAGACATTTTCTCTAAATCCTCTCAGTTGTTCTTGTTTCGTTCTTTCTTTGTTCTTGTTTCGTTCTTTCTTTGTTCTTGAGCGTTCTTGAGAAGTTCTTCCTCGCTCATCTCGTTTGATCCGTTTCCGCTTAGAACGCTTTGCGTTTGTCGGTGCTTGGGAAGTTTGATCTTCCGTAAGTAGTGAGAAGGCTTACTTAGGCGTTTGTCTTAAGTCACATCGCCTAAGGCTGCACGTTGGGCTGGTTTAAAAGTCTAGCCACGTGACAATATATATATATATATATATATATATATTCCTAAAGAAGAAGTTTTAAATGAATACTCAACATTCCAAATTCTTTAAAGACAAGTAGCAAATAGAATAACAAATTTTCCTTGAAAACTAATCTAAATAAATACTGTTTATTTAATATTTATATTTAATGTACATAAACATTAAATTTAATATCACTTTATTAAAATTTAATAAAATTATAATCCAGATATAACAAATGAAATTATCTCCTCATGTTAAATCAATTCAACTCAAATTTTTATTTTATTAATAATAATGACTTTTTATGTAAAATTATAGAAATAAATAAATATTCATACTCATATGTTGATATATATATATATATATATATATATATGTCTCGATAAATCTTAATTTTAATTCTAATCTTATCTAAAGAGAAGGAGAATAGGAGATTGTAGCTAGGGAAAGAAAATAGCGCTTCTAATTAGTCTAAAACTTATAACCTAAGAGAAATGAAAGAATAAAGATAAAAAATCAAGATTAACCGAAACAAAAATATCATTGCTTGAATCAATATGCATACTCCATTACAGGTAAAAACAACACTTTTGTCCTTTTTAAGACATATAATGTCAAAAATACCCCTAATATTTGATTGAATACTCATTTTGATTCTTAGTTTTTAAAAGTAAAACTCTCAACGTTTTATTTTGGGTCAAAATGATCCCTCTATGGATGAAATAGTCCTTCTATCTAATAAAAATGACTAAATAAGTAAAACTCTTATTTAGTAATTTTTAATAGACATAATATCAAAAATTCCCTTGATATTTGATTGAATACTCATTTTGACTCTTATTTTTTAAAAGTAAAACTCTCCACGTATTATTTTGGGTCAAAATTCTCCCTCTATAAATGAAAATTGTAAGTTAACTAATTGTAAAAGACTTGAAATGATGTGACAAACTTACGAGACAATGCACACCCTAGTAAGCACATATTTCTCTTTAATTTTTTTTAAAATTATGCTAAAATAATATTTTAGTCACTAAATTTTTATTTTATGTTAATTTAATAAAAATTTAGTGATCATTTTATAATTTTTTAAAAGTTAAATGACTAAATATATATATAATATTTAATATATAATAATTTTGGTTAATTCGACTAATTAATCGATTTTGAACCGAATTAATCGATAACCGGATTTTTAAAAAAAATAACGTTAACCGAATTTACCAAAATTTAACCGACCGAATTAACCGAAATAATTTTGGTTCGGTTTGTTAATTCGGTTAAAATCGAATAATGCACACCCTAGTAAGCACATATTTCTCTTTAATTTTTTTTTTAAATTTTATGAATAAGTTTTTATTTTTTTTTTAATATTTATGAATTGTGTCAATCTTAAAATTTTAAAATTATATGTGTTCACCCTCAAATATAGTTTTTTGGATCTACCACCGACTCGAGACATGTTCGCTATGCACGCAGAAGGAGAAAATCTAGATTCCAGTCCCTATGGGTGCTTATCGAGCGAGTCGATCGTGAATTGGGTTGTGCTCGACTCGTGCTCGTTAAAAAACTTTGTTGCTCGACTCGACTCGTTGTTCGTCGTGCTCGTTAAAATTGTGCTTAACTCGTGCTTGTTAAAATTGCATTCAACTCGTGCTTGTTAAAATTGTGCTCAACTCATGCTCGTTAAAATTGTGCTCTACTCGTGCTCGTTAAAATATTTTGTTGTTAAACTCGACTCGTTGCTCATTAAGCTCGATTTGTTGCTCAATAAGCTCAATAAAAAAACTTACCTTATTTTTAACTAAAAGTAAATTTTAATAATACTATATAGCCTTAATATTAATATAAATTAATAAATTTAATAAAAATATAAAATATATATATAATACACTTTTAAAGCCTAAATTCGAAAATAACGATACATAAATACATGAAACTAGCGTATTAAAATTAAATTAACAATTCACAAATTAAAAATTATTATTTAGATTTATTTTTTTAATAAAATAATTTTAAAGTAATTACTAAAAAATATTTTAAAAAAATAATGAGTTGCTCGTGAACTTATCTAATCGAGTTAGACTTTGCTCAATTCAACTCGTTAAGGCCTCGAGTCGAGTCAATCCAAATCAAGTATTTATTGAGTTTTGATCGAGTCAAGTTCTAGTAACTCACGATCTGCTCAACTCGTTGAACACCCTAAGTCCCTACACGGTTGTCCTAAACATGTGCTAGGCATAACACAAAGTAACAGATTGTGGTGTACGTATCTTGTTTGAAATAACATCCGTTATAACGATTGGGGGCGTATGGTTTTTCAATTACCTGGGCTGTCTCTGAAGGTTGAGAAATCTCAGCCTCATCTTCCTTCGCCGAATCTGCAATATTCTCCAAAGGCCCTGGTGTTGACCGTGGTGGTGGCTCTGGTACAGGTATTGTAGTTCCGTCGTCTGAAGCCATTGCCTGCACACAAAGATGGTGAAAGTTTGATGTATTGCTTGAAAGTTGAAATATTATCTTGCTGGGTTTTTTTGGTGATAGAAACTTCTAGTTGGTTCCAAAAACAATACTTGGTTTTGCTATTACCTTGTCTGTCTCCAAAGGTTGAGAAATCTCAATCTCAGCTTCCATTAGAGATTCTGCCATGGCTGGCTCTTCTATAGTAATTGTAATTCTGTCGTCTGAATCCATTGCCTGCACAAAGATACACCTCGATTGCTTTGTTTTTCTTCACACAACAATTAATAAACACAGAGAGATGGAAGTGAAGCTTCCAAGAGAAAATTATCACATGTAGAATTGAAGGTTTTAAGTCAAAGTATAGCTGCTCTCGGATGGGACCCAGAATTAATTATCTGATTTATGGTGAAAATATTGAGATTTTTTATTAGGTAAAGAATAGAAATGATCATTAAAGTATTTAAAAAAAAAAAGAAATGATAATAAAAATTTTGAAAATAATAATTAAATTAATAAAGGATCAAATTAATATTTATATAATATAATATAACTATACTAATTTTAAAAAATAATAATTGTTTATAATAAAAATATAGGATGAGTCTACCACGTGCGTCGAACATTGCTGAACACCAAGATGAACACCACTGAACACTATTAAATTAATTAATAAAAATTAAAAATTTCAAGGACTAAATATATAATTTTGAATAATTTAAAATAAAAGTTTAAACAAATTATATATATTATATTTTAATTTTTTAAATAATTTATTTAAATTATTTTTAATTTAAAAATAAAAAATATTAAATCCAAAACCTAAAACCCTAAACTCAAGCAAAAAATACTAAACATTAAATCCTAAAATCTAAAACCCTAACGCTAAATTCTAAACCCTAAAACAATAAAAATCATAGACCATAAAATTTAAAAATATAACCATAACCTAAACCCTGAAATAGAAAATTTAAAACACTAAAAAAGGAATAAACCTTAATCTTAAAACCTAAAATTAGTTTAAAATTTAGATATAGGGGTTTTGGTTAATTTAGGGTTTAGGATTTTAGGGTTTAAATTTAGTGTTTATGGTTTAGTATTTTTAAGGTTTTTGATTTTAGGGTTTTGATTTAGGGTTTTGATATTTTATATTTTAGGATTTAGAGTTTAATGTTTAATGATTTATGTTTTGAATTTTTGTTTTAGGGTTTTGAGTTTAAGATTTTTTATTTTTTAAAATTAATTTAAATTAGTATTTTATTCAATTATTTAAAAATAAAATAATATATAGAAAATAATTTAATAAAAATTTTATTTTAAATAATTTATAATTATTTGTTGAGTTCTTAAAAAAAATTTAATCTTTATTAATTAGTTTAATAGTGTTCAGCGGTGTTCATCATTAGTGGTGTTCAATGGTGTTCGACGCCCATTGTAGAATTTCCCAAAGATATAATGTAATATAAAAAAGATATAAAAATAAATAAATCTAACAACGAAAATACTGTGTTTGAAATATTAAATTAATTGTTTAAACTAATGAGATGAATAAGAAATCCTTTTTAGTGTATTTTTTATGTCTAACACTAAAATAAATAAATAAATTCTAAGCTTTAACCCTAAATTCTAAACCCTAATCAATACCTTAAACTTTAATCTTAAATTATAATTCTAAACTCCAAACCTAATTTTTTTATTATTGGTGCATAATAGGGTACTTAATTGAAACAATATTCCCTTTTTATTTTTTTATTGGAAAAATAATTTCCTTAAAACTTTATTTGGAAGAATAACACCCTTTCTGCACACATAAATGTAATTCTCATTCTATACAATGTGAATTATTAATTCGCATTGTGAAGAACGCAAATTATAGTTGATGTGTATTATATGTTATTTTTTAAAAAATAATTTTAAATTTTTTAAATATAATTCGCATTCTGCATGATTCGAATTACTCATAAATTTTAATAATATTCGTGCTATTTCTCACAATATTTTGGACAGGACGCGAATTACTCGGGAATGATTATTTTAATCAGGCTCGATAAGTATGTTTAAGTTGAAATTTCATGATGTTAGAGGGTAATATTTTAAAATTTTCTTCTACTATATCATAGTACTGATATATTTCTTTAAAATGGTGTAAAAATCAACTTAAAAACTACATTGTAAGGGGTTTAGAATTCAAGTTTAAAAAGTTATCTTAGCATGTTTCTTGTGTGAATTCCATTTTAATATGGGTCTATACTCATATTTGATGCGATATTGTGTTAGTTTACTAATTATTTTTCCTTATAAATTCATTTTAATGTTGAAGTACATGAACACATGATTACAATGGTTAATAAATTTGAGCATATAAGACTTCCCAAACGGTGAAAAAATCTCATTGAAAATACTATCTAACCATGATAACATGGGTTTATATTCATGTTTGATGCGATATTATGCTTGTTTACTAATTATTTTTCCTTGTAAATTCACTTTTTCCTTGAAGTACATGAACACAAGATTAAAATGTTTGATAAGTTTGAGCGTATAAAGCATCCTAAATGGTGAATAAATCTTGTTTAAAATGATATTTAGCCATGTTCGAAATCCTTAAGAAATAACTTAACATACCACACAATCATGTTTGGGTTCAATTTTTATTATATTTATTGATATTTTAGTATTGTTTATCAGAAATAAAAATATTAATAGGCTCAAAATCTTGTTAAAATTTTTATTTTGATTTTTGTATATTGTATTCTTCTATGTCGTATTTTCTTCTTTTTTATAACACGTATAATTACTTGATGCACGGGCGTTCTTGTGAGGATATTTTCTAATATCATGTCTATGGTTTCTAATATCAATCATGGTAATCGACTCACTAAACAAAAATATCAAAGAATTGCATGTTAAAGTATCAGTCATTAAGCCTAGACGAGAAGAACATTACAATTGTTCACTACCGGATAAGAGAGATATGCAAAGGATTTTTCGAGCATTCAAACATGTTGGCAGAACCAACATAAAGATAATTGTAGTTTTTTATGATGACTCAGGTTCCTCTACTACAAATCATATAAAAGATGAAGTTGCATTGTCAAGATGTAATTATAAAAGAAGAAAAGAGAGATAACAAATGATAAAGGAACTAAACTTAACATCTGACTTAAGTACAAACTACGAGGACAACGAATCAGATTTCTCCTTCATTCATTTTAACTAGACTTATTAAATTTAAAGTCTTTGTAGTTATTTGGATTTGCTATTTTGTAACATGTATTGTTAAATATTCAATTAACATAAATTTTGTAACATCATAACAAAATTTTAACTATATTTTAACATAAAAATGATATCCTAATCTTAATCCAAGAAAAAAATATTATAGAGGATTAAGAATTTCTCAAGGATTATAGCATCTGGTGATATTGAATAACATATATCCCAATCTTAATTCAAGAGAAATAATATATCGAGGAATGTTAATAACATATACCACATTCTAATGTTATTTGTTTGATATATTCTAATGTTAATGTGAATTGAGTTTTGAACATGTAAGAATAAAAGAAATGATCTAATATAAAGTTTAATTTAATTTTTAATCTTTAAATTAATTAAAAATAAAATTAAAATTAAATAAAAGATAAAAACAGAAATAATAAGATTCTTTATATTTTCATTACATTTTACAAACATTATATAATTATTTTTTTAAAAATAATTTAAATATATTTTAATTAATAATTAATTAAATAATTTATTTAAATGATTTCTTCAAGTATTGTTGGGGTTTTACCTAAATATATAGTTAAAAAAATTAAAAATAACAAAACATAATTAAAATTAAGATCAAAATTAAATTTTAAAAATATATATTTTTAGCAAAAGCCTATAAATCATATATAATATTTTTAGAAAAAAAATTTTAAAAAATAAAAATATAATATATTTCTCTCTTACTTTTATTGAAACTAGCTAATTTTAAATAAATAAAATTAAATTTATACCTTTATAATTTGTATATTTGAAAAAATCAATTAAGTTATACATAAAAATATTTTTAAGAAAATATTTTAATTTTATTTAAATAAATATAAAGATAATAAAATAAAGTTTAAAATTATTAAACAATGAAATTTTAAAATTTTAAAACCACGTATATTATATTAAATATTTTATTATTATTATTTAAATCAGCCCAGTAAATAATTGTTTTTTAGATTCGCCCCGCTAAGAAGATGTAGGCAACAAAACCTTATTTCCATCATATAGATCATGGTAGAAGCTTTGTTGATAATTCCGAAAAAAGGTTATATTTAGAATCTTTTTACTTATGTTATTTATTGTCTTTAAGTGCATAAAAGAGCATTTAAATGCATTTAGGATCATAACACTCAACTTTTAGTCCCCGTCATTTAACCTTTTTTATCATTTTTTATTGTAAACGTAATTTTTATTGAAGTTAAAAATTCCAACTTCTCTCCAACTACTACTTTTGAATCCAAATTAAGGGTTTGATACTGTGTTAAACGAAGTCTAAATTAACAATTTAAAAATAAAAAAAAATTATATCATGAATTCTTTTTACTACGTTATTCGTGATTCAAACAATTAAGTTTGTTTATCTTACTTGACGTTTAGAGAAGCTTTGTCTTATACTTTAACTTTTTTATCATTTTTAGTCTTAAGCGCAATTTTTAATGAAGTTAAAAATTTTAGTTCTCTTCAACTACTACTTTTCAATCCAAATTAAGGGTTTGACAACAATGCCAAACGAAGTGTAAATTAACAATCCCTAAATGAAAGAGAAATTTTATCATAAATCTTTTTTATCACGTCATCCGTGATCTAAGTTCATTTATCTTTAAGTAATTACGTAATAACTACACACTCACTAATTACATATAAGAAATAGAAGATGATTCACCTTAAAAATTAAGGTATAAAAATCTGGTTGGTGAAAATCATGGATGACGTGATGAAAATGATTCATGATATAATTCTTCCAAACGAAGTGTTATGAAATTTAGTTTGGTTTGGTTTGGGAGGGAAAAAGAAAAGCTAATTCCAAGCAAAGAGTTAGATCAGTTAAAGATATTCATGTTGATGCCGACGTCGCAATGTCTTAACAATCCGTTTATTTCCATAGATTTTTTTGGTTTTATCAGACTATTAGTCCATCTATTTTGCGAAAAATTATAAATTTAGTCCCTCATGCTTTTCAATATCCAAAAACAGGTTCCAGATTTGTTTTTCCCCAACAGGACACGCTCCAGGTACAGGGGTTACATCCTGGGGCTGCTCCACTGACAGTGAGGCAACATGACAAAAAACTTCAGAAATAAATCAGAGGAGTCAGTGTTAATATAATTTATAGGGACTAAAAAACATTTTTTATAAATAGAATTGGGTGGTTGGAATCCAATTCCATGGACATGGGACCATGGACATGACACATCATCAATAATTGATAGGCATAGTTGCACATCGGCATGGAAGGGATGTTTATTGTCGGCTAAAATACTATAAATAGGGATGTAAAAAGCTTATCCGACCTGAAAACTTGACTGAAACATGTTCGAGTCAGAACTTGATTTGACCCAGGGATGTAATGACTCGAACCCGATCTGTATCCAACTATTATTGACCCGAACCCGAGTTGAACATGTTACTGTAGTAACCGAACCCGAACTGTATCCAATCGAGAATGACCCGAACCCGATTTCAACTTGTTACTGTGGACCCGAAACCCGAACCCGAGTCTGACATGGAAGATAACCGATATTACCCGACTGAATTGACCAGAGACCTAATTTTATCCGACCTGTTTTGCACCCGACCTGATAAATGATCCGACTTGTTTTAAACCCGACGTGTTATTGACCTGAACTAATATTAACAAGACTTAATATTTACATGACATATAATTAAATATATCAAAAATTTGATGAAATTAAAATATTGATAAATATAATTAGTCTTAAAAAAAATAAAATTAGATATGAGAATTAATTTAGGGATTAATATTTAAATTTAGTATTGCATATTTAATTAAATTAATTTATTTACTATTTTATTTATTTTAATGTATTTAATTTTAATTATAATTTTAAAATTAATATTTCATTAAAAATATAATTTTAAAATAATATTTCATTAAAAATTATACATTAAAATTAATGTTTAATTAAGTTAAATTAACTTATTAAACTTAGGTTTAATTAAGTTAAATTAAAATATAAAAATATAAATTATAAACATAATTAAAAAATTAAAAAATAAAATGTAGATTTTTATTAAATTAATCTAAATTATGACTCAATTAAATAAAACCAAAACAATTGAGAAAAAAAGAGAAAGACAATTGATAAAAAAAAGAGTGAAAAGACCAAATTTTAGAGGGAAATAAACCACTTATTTTTTAAGTTTAAGATTAATTTACTTTTAGTGAAAAATTTTTGAAGGGATATAAGTTATCCAAAATTTTGGAGAGAATTAGAAATAATTTTGATTAATATATAAAAAAGAGGAAAAACAAAATTTTGGAGAGAATTAATATATAAAGTAAATTTTGGAGAATTATTATTATTATTACAACATAAACTTTGATTAAATATAATCAATTAAAAATATATAAAAAAAAAGATTAGATTTAGATATTCATTTGACACTACTATAGGTCGGGTAAAAAATTTTGTATATATTTATATAGGTCGCGCCTAAAAATTTGAATCTCGCGCTGTTCTACACCTTATTTTACAATTATTTCAATTTTTTATGATCACTCGAAAATTAAGTTTTAAATTTTATTTTTTTATTCAATTTGATCCTCATTTAATTAAAATCATATTATATATTTTAAAATTGTTTCAATTTGATCATAGAAAATTAGTTTAATGATTAGAGAATTGATTTTAGAGAACTAGTTTAGTGATTTAGGTATAGAGAATTAGTTTTGGGCTTAAAGAATTAATAATATACGTACATTAATGAAATACATATACATATATTAATTCATAAACAAATTAAATACATATATTAGCATACATTTAAGTATATATATTAAAGTATATTATATATATTAAATTATATTATATGCATAGTATATATTAATGTATATTATATACATATATTAATATATATTAGTATACATATATATAAGTAATAAGTATACATACATACATACTTATATATTATACATACATACATATTATATATTTATATATAATATTATAAATTTTATATTTCATATATAATATCATACCATATATAATATAAATTATATATATAGTATAAATTTCATATATAGAATACATTCTATATTTAGTATAAGTTTCGTATATAGAATATATTTCATATACAATATAAATTTTATATTTTCATTTTTGAAATGTATTAAACTATATTGTATAGATATAAATTATAATGTATTAAAGTACATTAAAATTAAATTTTTTATTGAATTTAACTATTATTAATTTATAATTTTTACAATTTAGTCCTTATAACTTTATTTTTATTTTAAATTGACTACTATTTATTTTTCTAATTTAGTTTAGTATTTTTAATAAGATGATATTTTATTTTATTAATGTTTATCCTTTTTAATTTATAACTTTATTCTTTTCTAGTCCAATGTTTATTCCTATTAATTTTTAATTTAAATAAACCCGACTTGAAATGCAACCGAACTGAAATGAACCCGACCTGAAATGAACTTGTGAATTATCTGATTTGGACCCGCACCGTTTGAACCCTACCTAAAATGAACCTGACCTGAAATAGACCCTACCTGAAATGGACCCGCACCTGACCCGAATCGAGTCAAAATATCGTATCAACCTGAAATGACTTGTATCCGATTATACCCGACCTAAAAGTACCTGAAACCCATCCCAGTAACTGTTTTTACATCCCTAACTATAATGATTAATTTATAAGTTATATTTTTAGCGTAAATAGATGATAATGTTTAAAAATAATATTTTTAATGATATTAAGAATAAAATTTATGTTATTCATTAGGAGTGTGCATTCGGTTAATTCGGTTGGGGATTGAACCGAATTAGCCATAACCAAACTAACCGAAATTTTTAAAATTTTAATCATTAACCGAATCAAAATATTCATAACTGAATTAAACGAACCGAAATTATTTCGGTTAATTCGGTCGATTTTTGAATTAACCGAAATTTATTATAAAATTTTGGATATATTACACAATAGGTCACTGAGTTATGGTAAAATAATTTTTTAGTCACTAAATTTTCATTTTATTCTAATTTGATAAAAATTTAATGATCATTTTATAATTTTTAAAAGTTTAATGATTACAAATAAATATATATATAATATTTAATATATAATAATTTTGGTTAATTCAATTAATTAACTGATTTCGAGCCAAATTAATCAATAACGAATTTTCAAAAAAAAAACTATTAAATGAATTACCTAAAATTAACCGACTAAATTAACTGAAACAAATTTAGTTCGATCAATTAATTCGGTTAAAACTGAATAATGCACACCCCTATTATTCGTTATAGTATTTTGATTAACTATGAACTATTGAATTTTTTTAAGTTATTTTTTTTCTTTTGGCATCTTTCTTTCTAATCAAAGCTAGATTAATAATATATATATATATATATATATATTTTGTTTAACAAATAGAGACGAAAATAAAATTTCTGAATTTAAAGATCGAGATAAAATAAAAATTATAAAATCTTGGTATACAGGCTAGAATTTTGTGTTAAAAGATTTTTAATTGACTTCCATGAGACAAAAATGAGACAGTTTTCATTTAACCAAGATAGTGGCCAAGGGACATAGTTGGAGTTTAGAGGCTTTATGCAATTAATTCAAGTTTCTAATGATGAATTTCATGGGGGTTTTTAGATCAATTATGAAATAATGAAAGAAAGTTGTACGGAGTAATTTAATTTGGTGCATGCAACAAATTTCAACAAATTCTTTTATTTCTGGTCTTAAATAGAAAAATAAAATCATTTGTATTTAAAAATTTCTTTTTATATTTCACGTTAAAAAACACTTAAAAATTAAATTTTAAATTATAACCTTAATTTTCACGTCCTAAACTCTAAATTATATACCCTAAAATATACATCCTATACCTAATTCACTAAACCCTAACCATAAATCTTAATTTTAAATCCTAAACCCTGAAATCTAAATCCATTATTTTAATGTAGTGGACTAAAGAAAACATGATTAGAGATTCCATCCATTTCAATCAATTACTTACAAGGAGCAGGTTGCTTATTGAGAGGAGATTGTGTCTTGGGCTATTACTAGGTGTAAAGGGAGGAGGTCATTAGCTATTGTCTTTGTCTTTGTCTTTGGTTTGAAAATCACACATCTATTATGTTTGGTAGGAGAGAAAAAAAAAAGATTGCATGAGCATTCTCTGAGAAAAATTTAAATGTGTTTGTTTATATCAATAAAAAATATTATTATAAATCATTTATTAAATTGTAATATTATTTTTTTTCTCAATTCTTATGTATATAGGGGATGGATTGTTGGATTAAAATTTAATAATAATGGGCACATATGTATAATGTATATTGTTATTATAAAGTTTAACACATAATTAAGTGAACGATTATGTTACACGTGTTATAGATATTAAATTATCATAGAATTAAAAATGTAGATACCATAAGATGTATTTATAATTTGATGAGGGACAGAGTTATAAATACTTAATTAATTAATTCAGGTACGCTTCCGCATTCAGTTTATTTATTTTAATTTGCAATTAATTTGGCTTTAATTTGCAATTCGTTTTCCTTTTTAATTTGCAATTGATTTGGCCAAAATATGCAATTGACGCTTTTGTCATGCGTTTTTTTTTAATTCCATTGATTTTGGATTTTGGTAATTATTATTATTTATTGAATATGGATCTTTCCTTAATTTTACGTGCTTTTTACTTTAGTAATTGCACTGTCATTTACGGTTATAATATATATATATTTTATTTAAAATATATATTTAATTTGGTTGGATCAAAATTTAGTTTTGATCATTAGGTATTAAGTTAAACCTTTAGAAATAAATATACATTAAATTTAGTATTGATTAAAACTTTTAGTTTTGATCGTTTGTAATAAAGAAAAAATAATAATTAATTTAGGCTTTATCGTAGTAAATTTATCATGATTCATAAACTTTATAATCAGGTTAGCTATTGAAGCTCTATATTTGGTTTATATTTATTAAGTTATGATTGAATGATCTTTCGATATGTTACTTTTAAAATATACTACTTTACGTAGTTAATTAATATATTCGGTATTTAGTTTTGATCACATGTTATTATGTATTATAGAATATACATTTGGTATTTATATATTCAATTCGGTTTAATCAAAATTTTCTTTTTAATTATTATATTATTATGATTATATTAAAGTTTCAAGTAATTATTACATGAATTACTCATTCGTATGATATTTTTGTATTTTGTTTTTAGTTAAAGATTAAATGTTTTGATCGAATTTAGTTTTAATAAAACCATATTTAGGGAATTTTTAAAGAACAGTCAAAGATTTTGGTTCTTTAGATTCTGATAGCCGTATTAAGACATCCTTAATTTGGTTTATTTTGAAAGCTCAAGTGTTATTATTAGGATATATTAGTCAGGTGGTTTTAACGTCTTCTTTATTTTCTTTATTCTTTATTTTTTAATCTTATATAAACACATGTGTATTATATTACAAAATATAAGTTTTACTTCTCTTATTCAATAACAAAAACCTTCTCTATTCTGTGTTTCTCGAAACCTAAAATCCCAATTCAATAAATTCAATATGGTATCAGGAGATTCTGATTCTTTTTCCTTTAAGTTCCGGCGAGTGCTTCGCGCCGATGATCCCTCGGATGTCTACTATATTCATCCAAACGAAAATCCCTCCCTTGTCCTCACTTCTGCTCTTCTTAATGGCAGTAACTACCATTCCTGGGCTCGTTATATGACAATGGCGTTGATTTCCAAGAATAAATTCTCGTTTGTAGATGGGTCGATTAAAGATATCAAAGATGATGATTCCCGATTTTCGGCGTGGGTGAAATGCAATAATCTTGTTCTGTCCTGGTTACAGCGTGCGATCAGCCCTGAAATTGCTCAAGGAGTCATTTAGATTGATACGGCATATGAACTGTGGGCCGATCTTTTCGATCGTTTCAACCAAGTTGATTTGTTGCTCATCTCTGATTTGCTTCAAGATTTCTATAATTTGCAGCAAGGTACTCTTTCCGTGACTACTTTTCACACGCAATTGAAAATCATTTGGGATGAGATATGCAATTTACGACCTCTGTCTTCTTGTGATTGTCTTGCTCTTAGTTACCGTAAGCAAGATTTCATTCTTAGGTTTTTTAGAGGCTTAAATGAAAAAATTTTCATCCCTAAGTCACAGATTTTGATGATGAAGCCCTTGCCCTCTATAAATGAAATTTTTTCTATTGTTGTTCAGCATGAAAGATCTATTAATACAGCCTTCCTTAGTGATTCAAATGTTTTGCTTGTTGACCAACATAATACTAGGAAGGAAGAACCAAATTCATTTAGGTTTGATACTCGAGGGCCTAAAAAGTTTAGTAGTTCTGGCAATCGACGTCCTTTATGTATACATTGTTGTTTATATGGTCATTCTATTGAAAAGTGTTACAAAAAGCATGGTTATCCTCCCAGCTATAAGTATAGGTCTCAAACTAAGACCAATCTAGATGAAAACATGAGTCACTCTACTGAAATTCTTTCAAAATTCTTCTACGGAAACTGCTTGTCCTCTTACTTTTACTAAAGAGCAGTATGATAGTCTTCTGCAACTTCTGCAAGCAAAGAATCCTTCTGCTCAAGATAATTCTACTGTTCAATCTACTGTCAATGTTCTGTCCTCCAGTTTTGATTCTTTGCCTCAAGAAGAACAAGGTATTGCTCTTACTTGTTCTTTTTCAAATTTTTCTGTTACTCCTTGGATAGTTGATTCAGGTGCCAGTGATCATATTGTAAATTCTTTGCATTTTTTTTTCAGAATTATTCAACTGTGCATAACAAATTTGTTAAGCTTCCTAATGGACAGTTGGTTAAAGTGCTGCACATAGGCACTGTGCAACTTACAGAAAACTTACTTCTTCACATTCCATTTTTTGGTTTCAATTTAATTTCTGTTTCACATTTGACACAACATAATAATGTGTCTTTCTTTTTTTCACATGATTTTTGTTGTATACAGGATACAACTGTCTGGAAGACGATTGGTATAGCTAGTAAAAGAATTGGTTTATATCAGCTTGAAGTATCAAAGGATTCTGCTACTGTTGTTTATAATGTTGATTCATCTTCTTCAAACACTTTTTCTATTTGGCATGCTAAACATTTTTCTGAAATATATAATAAGATTCCTCTTTGTTTGCATTATGACTGTGACATTTGTCATTTAGCTAAACATAGGAGATTACCTTTTCAATCTAGTGTTACTGTATCTGACTCTGTTTTTGATCTAATACATATTGATGTGTGGGGACCCTTTCCAGTACCAAGCATATATGGCCATACTTATTTTTTGACTATTGTAGATGACAAAAGTAGGTTTGTTTGATATTTCCTATGAAATTTAAATCTGAAGTTAGGAGTCTTCTTATTAAATTTTATAATCTTATTCAAACTCAATTCTCCAAGAACATAAAATGTATTAGAACAGATAATGCTAAAGAATTTTCTATGGATGATTTTTTTGGCTCAAAAGGAATAATTCATCAAACTACATGTGTTCATACACCCCAACAAAATAGTATAGTTGAGAGAAAACATCAACATCTTCTTTCTATTGCTCGAGCTTTAAGAATTCAAGCCAATTTGCCTCTATCTTTTTGGATTGATTGTGTAATACATTATGCATATTTGATTAATATCACTCCTACTCTTGTTTTACAAAATAAAACTCCTTTCGAGATTTTGTATAATGACAAACCTAACCTAAGCAATCTTAAAATATTTGGATGTCTTGCCTTTGCTGATGTTATTCCACATGCACAAACTAAGATGCATCCACGAGCATCTAAATGTATCTTTCTTGGTTATCCTAAGAACACTAAAGGGTATAGGTTGTTTAATATAGAGACAAAAACAGTTTTTATTTTTAGGGATGTTATTTTCTCTGAACACATTTTTCCATACTATAATTTTCCTAAAGAACTTGTTTTTCCTGTAGTTGACCAAAATAGTTTAATTGAAGATTTTTTAATTGATCATAATAATGATACTGTTTTAAGGAAATCTTTAGAATCTGCATCAAATGTTGATACTTTTTCAATTGAAACAGTTCCTGCTCATGTCACTAATTCTGATAATTTTGCCTCTTTGTCTATTGATTCTGTTAATTCTGTACCACATTCTACTTGTGCTCCTCATGAAATTTCTCCACGTATTGTGCATTGAAGTTCAAGATCTTCTAGGACTATCAAGTTACCACAAAAGTATAAGGACTTTCAAGTCACTTTACCAAAGAAGAGAACTTCACCACATACAGTGGCCCAGGTGCTTTCTTATCAAAATCTTTCTTCTGCTTATCATTCTTATATTTTTGCAGTTGATAGCTTAGTTGAACCCAAAACATATAAACAAGCTATTTTACATGAATGTTGGAGAAATGCCATGAATGAAGAAATATTAGCCTTAGAAAATAATCATACTTGGGATCTAGTTTTCCTTCCACTTGGTAAAAAGACTATTGATTGTAAATGGGTCTTTCGAACTAAATTAAAGTCAGATGGCACACTAGATAGGTATAAAGCTAGGTTAGTAGCTAAAGGGTATACTCAACAGTCAGGTGTTGATTTTCTTAGTACTTTTAGTCCAGTAGCAAAGATAACCACCATTAGGACCTTGCTAGCAGTGGCTGCTACTAAAAATTGGTACTTACACCAACTTGATATAAATAATGCATTTTTACATGAATATTTACAAGAAGAAGTATACATGAACTTACCACCTGGTTTTCTAAGTACCACTTCTAGTCAAGTTTGTAAACTTAATAAGAGTTTGTATGGTCTTAAATAAGCTAGTCGAAAATGGAATGAAAGACTTACTGTTGCTTTATTAGGTCAAGGTTTTAAACAAGTTGTTTCTGACACTAGTCTTTTTACAAAAGGAGAAGGTTCAAACTTTGTTGCTTTAGCTGTGTATGTAGATGATATAATTCTTGCTGGACCAAACTTAACTGAGATTGCTTCTGTTAAAACTTTTCTTCATAATACCTTTAGTATTAAAGATCTAGGGGACTTGAAATTTTTTTTGGGACTTGAAGTTGCACGATCAAGTAAACGTATTAATCTTTGTCAGAAGAAAAACACAATGGATTGTTAAAAGATTCTGGTTTTCTTGACTCAAAACCTGCTACTACTCCAATTATTGTTCCAAAGAACACATCTCAAATTACAAAAGAACCATTAGCAGACATTACTTCTTATCGACAACTTATAGGAAAACTTTTGTATTTAACAAATACCAGGCCCGATACATCTTTTGCTGTTCAACAATTATCTCAATACTTGTCTGCACCTACAAATTTACATATGGTTGCCGCTCATAGAGTTCTTAGGTACCTTAAGAGTACTCCAGGCCAGGGACTTTTTTTTTCGAGTAACAATCAATTAAAACTCAATGCTTTTTTTGATTCTGACTGGGCTTCTTGTCCACGTATCAGAAAATCTACCACTTTTTTTTGCATTTTTTTAGGATCAGCTTTAATATCCTGGAAATCCAAGAAACAACAAACTGTTTCTAGGTCCTCTAGTGAAGCTGAATATAGAGCTCTTGCAAATGTCACTTGTGAATTATAATGGTTATCCTTTCTACTTTTTGATTTACATGTTCATGTTTCTTCTACAAATCTTTTCTGTGACAACCTTTCTGTTATTAAAATTGCAGAAAATCCTGTACATCACGAAAGAACAAAGCACATAGAGATTGATTGCCATTTGATTAGAGAGAAGGTTCAAAAAGGATTTATCAAGCTGCTGCCTGTGTCATCTCATAATCAATTAGCAGATTGCTTCACAAAGGCCCTTCCTACTTCTGTTTTTCGGGACTCAATTTCCAAGTTGGGCATACAAGATTTGTATGCTCCATCTTGAGGGGAGGCTACTAGGATATATTAGTTAGGTGGTTTTAACGTCTTCTTTATTTTCTTTATTTTTTATTCTTTATTTTTTAATCTTATATAAACATATGTGTACATTACAAAATATAAGTTTTACTTCTCTTATTCAATAACAGAAACCTTTTCTATTCTGTGTTTCTCGAAACCTAAAATCCCAATTCAGTAAATTCAACAATTATAAAAAAAATTCAGCTTTGATTGTTATAAATATTAAGTTTGAGTATTGGTATATTTATGTTATATATTTTAAGATAAATTAATTGAAGCATTAAGTCACCAAAGTGATCTTTATTGTGGAAATTATTTTATTTTAAAATATAAAAGGTTTTGGGCATGTAATTCAGTTTATGCTAATATTGATCGGCCCAAAGGAAGGTTAATAATTAGTAATGTTACATGTATAACTATGGTAATAAACATGTGATAATTATTCAGTTTTATATGTGAACAATAAATCGACCCAAAGGAAGATTTATGTTTAACATATTCTTATTATCAATGTTTGATTACTACATCAAGATATCACTTGCAAATTAATATTTTTTTTAAATATTATTGGAGTGTCCGATATCTTGTGATGAGGTTACCTTTATTCAAATTTATTATTACTTTGGTTATCTTTTATCTTGATTAAAAGATAAAATTAAGAAAAATATTTTGAAACAATTAAATTCATATTTTGGCTTCGGATATCTAATATTTTAATATATTAATTGAAACATAATGTCACCAAAGTGACCGCTTTTGTGTAGATTAGTTTATTTAAAATATTAAGATAATTATAGGTCTTTGTAATTCATGCGTTTATTAATTGGCCCAAAGGAAAATTAATATTTGGCCGAATTACAACGATAATTGTGGCGATAAATGTGTGACAATTATAAGGTATTTTATGTGAACAATACATTAGTCCAAAGATTAATCTACTGTTTGACATAGTTTATTGTCAATGTTTTATTGCTACAACAAGAGTACTGCTTACAGTTAATATTACTGTCCAAGGACTTGATATTAATGTTGTGCTTGGTATCTTGAGGGGAACTAGCCATTATTTTGAATTTATTGTTTTACTTATGGATATTTATGTGAGCTTGTTTATTTACTTAATTTTGTTCTATCTTTAGATGATTTGCCTTTGTTGTCATAATATCTGTTGAATACATTCTACACTTATGTTTAGTGAAATTAATTTCAAGGAATAGAAAAGACACTTATATATAGTATTTGGTTTTATGAACATAGAACTTTCACTAAGTGAAGAACAACTTGCACCTTTCATGGCGGTAAGCATTCATAAATAGGATTTTGAGAGGCGAGTTCGTTCAAGTTGTATAAGTCTAATGATTATAAAGTAAAATATTTTATAAATTTTAGGAGCACAAATCTAAAGAAATTATTCATACTAAGGGTTTCCTTGATAAAAAAATTACTAATTTTTTAAGGTTAATTTGACATCACTTTTTGGTTTAATTGATGTCTATGAAGTATAAGATCAAGAAAATGTGAGGGAGTATATTATATTGCTTCAAAACTTAAGGCACATAAGATCAAATTCTATAACAATTGTTTGTTCTTATAATTTTAGTATAGCTTCCTATACAGTTTAACTAATTCAAAATTAGTTACAATTATTAAAGGAGAAATAAACTTCAAATGAGATTATTTCTCATTGTGTTAAAGAAGAAAAGTTGAAGCATTATAATTATAAAAATACTCAATCAATTAGTTCTCTTTAGTTAGTGTCTCTAAGAATAAGGGTAAGAGAATATATATATATATATATATTAGAATGAAGTTGCTAAGGGTCTTACTCCAAAGGAATAACAATAAGTTATAAAGTGATTCTTTTGTATAAGCTAGGATACATGTAAAGAAATTAAACTTCAAAAGTAAGCAACTACTTAGGCTATTTTGAGTGATCAATGGGCTGTAAATTTTATGATCCCACAATTAAATTATTTTAATGAGAAATTTATAACATTTTTTAGGATATTAAGTTTGGAGGGAGAACAAGGTTAGATACATTGTTGTTAAGGAGGAATTGGATATTAATTTAATTCTTACTATCACTTTTGACGATGTTTAGGTTTTCACACCTATCATTAATCAAAAAGTGAATTAATTACATCAACAAAACAATGTTGAACAACTCTCATTCAAGATAAGATAATTATTTTTTAGAAGAATAAACTCAACAACCTCAAAAAGTGTCTTTAAAGATATCCATGAGAGAAAAGAGAAATACTATTAAGAATTATTACTTAGTATTTCACAAAGAAAATAAGTATAATAAAGGAATGATAGAAAATAACATGATCAGTTATTTTTATCAAACCATAAAAGTTTTAACTCTCAAAAGTTGATTGATGTTATTCAAAAGAGTATAATTTTATACAAGGCAATAAAGCTTAGGAACTTACTTCATTATCTTAAGGTATAAACCAATTGGTCTTAAATAAATATTTAAAACTAGGAGGGATGTAAATGATAATGTGGACAAGTATAAGGCATGTCTTGTATCTAAAGGATATACTCTAAAAGAAGATATTGATTTTGTGGAGACTTCCGCTCAAGTTTTACTGAAAGGCTCTTTCAAAATAATCTTGACACTTGCTGCTTTTAATCTTGAGCTACATAACATGGATGTTAAGCTTGTGTTTTTCAATGACAACATTGAATAAATTAATTATATGGTACAATCATTGATTTGTGTCTAATGATACAAAATTAATGATATATAAATTAAAGAAATCCATCTATGAGCTTAAGTTTAACTCTCATTAATAAAATTATAAATTTTATATTGATTATCTCATTTGGTTTTGAGATAAATTTAGTTGAAAATTGTATGTATTACAAGTTCAGTGGGAGTAAATCAAGTGACAGTCATATTACTAAAGAAGATAAATTTTTTTTAGTTCCCTAAAAGTAGCCTTGAAATTTATAAAAATACAAAAGATTTCATATACATAAGATATTGAGAATCTAATTTATGCTTAAGTATGTATGCATTTGGATATTGCATACAATATTAAAATGTTAGACATATATTTAATTAAATCTAATATGGACCGTTGGATAACAATCAATAGATTTATGAAATATCTTTAGAGAACAAAAATTACATGCTCACATATTGAAGTTCTAGTAACTTAGAGATCATCAAGTTTACATGCTTCGATTCTACTAGAATATTGATGTAAAAGACTCTGTCACATGAGCTGCTAATTATAGATTGAATAGAAAGACCACTTCAGTCATTTTGTGACAATAAATATTTATCATTTATTCTATAAACAATAGGAACACTTTAAAATTTGGTTCCTAGTTAAAGAAAATTCAGAGTGTTTGTGTGTCTATAGAGCATATTTGGTACAAACTCCATAATTGCGCACTTATTGAGAAATTATCACCCTGGGTCTTTCATGAGCACACTGCTCATATGGGTGTAATATTATATAAGTATATTCAGTTTTAGTGGGAGTTTGTTATTTTGATAAATGCCCATTCGTTTTAGACACAATTTCGGTTACTTCAGTATATAGTTAATTTCTGCAGAAATGAAGTTATTTTGGCTTATGCACACTCTGAATTCAGTAAAGTTTGATCTCACTAAAGTTTAAGAGGACCAGTTGAAATAGGCATGTTCGGTTCATATTTACATGTAATTTCCATGTTACGCATCCATGATTGATCTATGTCATTTAATTATGTTTATATACGTGACTATTGATGGGTCTAATCATGATTGATATGATGAAAACCACTTTGATCCTATATGAATATAATTGATGGACGAGATTTTTTTAGAATACCTATTATATGATAGCAAATTTTTGAGCTCATAAGGTTATACATTAGTCAGGAAACATATGTTGCCCAAGTGGGAGATTGTTGGATTAAAATTCAATAATAGTAGGCACATATGTATAATGTATATTGCTATTATAAATTTTAACACATAATTAAGTGAAAATTTATGTTACACGTGTTATAGGTATTAAATTGTCATGGAATTAAAAGTGTAGATACCATAAGGTGTATTTATAATTTGATGAGGGGCAGAGTTATAATACTTAATAGTTGGTTATTAAATCAACTATATAAATGGGTTATGGTCCCCAAGAATTAAGTTAACTTGCATATCTCTTTCTCCGTCTGAGAGTTGTGTGGCAAGAGGTAGCCTAACTTCTTGGAAGATCAAACTCTCTAGAAAAACTCTATCGATTAATTCAGGTACGCTTCCGCATTCAATTTATTTATTTTATCGTTCTTGATGATTTGACATGTATAGATCTTAGGTTTATATTCATATTGAATATATTTTAATTCTAACATGGGTATCATGTTTATTGTATACATTTACAATTCTATACAAATATGACTAATATTTTGTAGCAAAGATTATTTTATTTCTTTTCGGATTAATGTGTTATTTAGAGAATGCTAAAATATATATTCGTATCGTAATTAAGATTTTTTTTTAGGTAGGTATCTAATGAATTTTTGTTTTTAAATTGATACTTAAATTAGATACATTTTCTCATGTCGGTACTTAAAGAATTTTTACTTTCAAGTTGGTACTTGAACTAGACACATTTTCCTAAATTGATACCAAAACTTATATATTCTATTAATTTGATCCTAATTCGAAACCAATTAATATATTTTATATTTTATATTTATAAATTTTATCAAAATATTTTTTATTATTCTCCTAAATTGTTTTTTATTCTCTCAAGAATATTACATTACTTTCTTGGTATAATAAAGATTTAAGAATAACTTGTTGTATTATCGTAGAATATAGATATTCAATTATTTCTTTAATCTTATATACTCACTTGATTTGATAATATTATATTCTTTTTACTAAATTAATTTAATTTTAAATATTAAATATTAAATTATTTTGAATTTAGATCATATTGAATGAATGTATAAGTTCTCAGGATTAAATTGTTAATAAAAATATCAAAACCAAGAATAAAATTAAAGTTGGAGTATCAATTTGAAAGAAAAAAATTCTTTAAATATAAATTTTTAAAAAAAATATTAGATCAAATACCGACATAAAAACAAAAATTCTTTATATATAAATTTAAGAAAAGATACCTAATTCCCGTACCAAATATATATTTAAACCTTATAAAAAATAGAAAGAGTACTCAAGCCCCAAGGGCCATTCCTGCCTCCTGGCTTGGTCACTGTGTTCAAGGTTTATAAAATTTTTATTTTGCCCTTTTAAAAGTTTATAAAATTATAATTTAGTACTTAGTAAAAATACACTCTAACCCCTAAGAAATTCAGTTTATGCATTCGCACCCGATTTTTGTTTTCTTAACACACAATAAAAATTGAATTTTATTAAAAGTGAAAAGGATTACGAACACGATGGTAATGAAGTATTTGAAAAATATATATTAAAATTAAAAGGGTGTAAAAGAAAAAAAATCATCACTTTATTAAAATAAGAAATCTGAAAAATTTTCAAGTTGAATCGATATAAATTTGCATTAAATAAAAAAAAGATATTTTTTAAGTCGAGTTTTGCTCACCTAACTTTATTAAAGTTATTGGAAACATAGGTCGCTCAATTATGGGTAGGATTACATTTGGGTCGCTCAATTATAGGTAAGATTACATTTGGGTCACTCATTTATTAAAACCTATGTTTAAGTCATTCAATTATGGTCAGATTTTATTTGGGTCACCCAATTATTAAAAGATATATTTGGATCAATCAATTATAGATAAGGTTACATTTGGGTTACCATTAAATTTTAAAAATTATTTAGCAATTTTTGTATTAGATTAAGCAATAATTTTAAAAAAAATGCTCTAATGTTAATGAGAGTATACAAGTTATTTGAAAGAAAAATAATCAAATTGATGTAATTTTTTAAACATGTAGGGTGACTCTATCGTAAACTCACCCATAATTGCATGATCTAAATATAATCTTTAATAATTGGGTGACCCAAATATAACTTTATCCATAACTGAGTGACCTAAATGTAGACAACTTTCGATAATTAGATAACCAAATATAACTTTACCTATAATTGAGTGACCTCTCTTATAACTACCTTAAATTATTTTGTGTAAGAGTGGGTTATCCAGATTTTTAATCAAATGAAACCGAATCTTATATGGTTATGTCCTATACCGTAACATGGAATGATTGATTCCTGATGAATTAAATTTTTTATCATACAAAGCAAGAGTTCCTCAAATTACTTAGCCATCGACAGCCTCAAACTGTATTAAAGACTTCACTTCATGTGGCGGTGAAAAGAAGATGAACTCTCCAATATGTTGGCCACGGGCCATCCACGCAGCGGCCGAACATAAGGTAAAAAGGAAGTCCGACCCCGTCAATCGAAAAAAATAATATTATGGGTAAGTCCACATGTTCATGAGACCAACCAATAAAAATCATCTGTATCATTATTTTTTTATGTTATATATTTTTCAAAGTGAATCTTCACTTGAAAAAATTGTTCTTAAAATGAATTAACAATAAATATGAGTGAAGATTCACTTTGGAAAATTTATGACATGGAAAAAATTGATGATATAGATGGTTTTTAGTAGTTGGTCCCATAGATGATGTGGTGGGACTTACCCATGATATAATTTCTCCGTCAGTCGTTATTTTTAGGTTTAATATTTAAATAAGTACCCAAACTATGCTTGTGGGTTATTTTTGGTGCCCAAACTATGCTTGTGGGTTATTTTTGGTGCCTAAACTATTTTTAATTTTAAATAAGTGCCTAAAGTTTCAATTATGGACATTTTAAGTGCCTAACCATCAACTATCATTGTTTTTATTAAATTTATTTATTTATTTATTTTTAACTTAATTTTTTTAAAAACTAAATTTTTAAATGTTTACAAAATAGTATAAAACCTCAAACTCCAAACCTTTAAATTATCATCATTATCATTGTATTGTATTATCGGAGACCATTACTGCTGTAGCAGGACTACCACGATTGTTTCCCCTAATGACCCATCGTTGATAATCAGTGGTAGGTATGTCAATCGGCTTCTTAATGTCGAAAGAAATTAAAATCGCAAAAGTAAAGTCATTAGCATACCTACCATCGATTATAGGCAATGATTGATTGGGGGAAAATAATCATGGTGGTCCGACGACGATAATGGTAGTCTCCGATGAAGTAGTAATTGATGAGAACTATGATAATTTGGGGTTATAGAGACCTTTAACAATTTAAATAAGTGTAATAAAACGTCGTTATTTTGAAATTTTGAAAAATGAAAAATTAGCGACTTCAAATTCAGGAAAATCTAGTAAAAAGATTCAAAATTGAAATTAGAATTAAAATTTAAAAATTAGGGATTTAAAAAGGAAATTTGAAAAAAAATAAAAATTAGGATCATTGATTTTAATTTTGAAATTAAGGTTAGGATTAGAAATTAGAAAAATTAAAGTTGAAAATTAAGGATTTGAAAAATAATTAGAAAACAATTGGAAAAAGATTTAAAAAAGTTGGATTCGCCACCGGTCACTTTGGTAGACCGGGTACCATAAAACCAAAGATTCGAAATAAATTGGGTTCGAGAGTCAAGTACGACTAAAAACGGTGTTAGCATTTAAAATCACCCAAATAATGATACCTTTACAAAATTACCGCTTAATAAAGTTTGAATTTTCTGAATTAAAGTGACATTAAATTAATATTTGTTTAAAAATTCGAATATATTTTAATTGTCTATTTATTCGAAGGTAAACGCATACGTCGCTACCATTACACCTGGTATCGTGCCCGTTACGACCGAATAAAGAGATATCCCATTAATGATTAATTATGTTCGAATGTAAGCTTAAATAGGTCATGAAACAATGATAAAATAAATACAAGATGTGTAAAAATACATGAAAAACACAAAATATAAAGCAAACATGAGTACAAATAAATAAATGAAATAGATACATAAGTAATAAATGAAAAGGGATTAAATTAATAAAAACATAAATTAGGAGACCAAAATAAAAGACTAATCCACTGGAAAAAAGGACTAAATTAAAAAACTTGAAACTTCTATGGATAAATTAAAAAAAGAAAAGATTTAAAACACAATTTGACGACTAAAATAGAATAAAAGTAAAAAAGAAAGAACAAATCAGAAAGGGGTGAAAGTTATTTTAAATATGTGACTAGATTGTAAAGCGCTTGAGAGTTGTGGGGATCACGAAAATAATTTGTAAAAAGAGAAGGGTTTGAAAATATATTATAAAACATGAAGGGAATTAAAATGGATTAAACCATTTGAAGATTAACCGGATATGTGCCAAATCGAGACCAAATTGAAAAATCTCAAACAATAGGAGGATTGCGGAGAGGTTTTAGTTGACACGAAATAGTTTAAAAAGCAATTAAACCAATTATAAACAAGGGACCAAGTATATAATGTCACGATCCGTATTCAGATCCGAGTGTCGGGCTAACCCGAGGGGTTTGGGCTTTAGTTTTGGGCCCCAGATTTGTGTGGTTTGGGCCTTGTTGGGCCTTAGGCTTGTTGGGCTTTAAGTGGTTTGGGCCTTAAGAGTTTGGATGAGGATATTTTAGTAAATGTCTAAATAGGATGAATTAGAGGAGTTGGGGTTTTTATTTTCTCCGCAGCAGAATGATATTATCCCTCTCCTTTTTCTTCTTTCTTCTTCATCTTGGTAGCAAGGAAAATTAAGAGCTAAAGGTAAGATCTTTAAGAGTTATGTTTGGAATCCCGTTTTTGTGGTAGAGAAGATATTATAGGGCTGTTGTGGATCTACAAAACAAGCTAAAGAAGTGTTAGTTTGGTAGAGATAAGGGTTTAAGTGGGGGTTTAAGGTTGAGTTCGGGAATAGGTTTTTTGGGGTGTTAATCCTAGTTTTTCCAGTGTTTTAGACTCTAAGAAACATCTCCTTAGTTTCTAATTCACTACTTATCTTTCCCTCTGTAGAGAAATAAGTGGAAGAGCCATCATCAAGCCTTGGAAAGGAGAAATCTTAAGGTTGATCTTGGAGCTCGGGTTTACTATTTTTTTTTTGTTATTTTTGCTTAAGGTTTGTACCCTTACAACTCTTAATCATCATGCATATCATGTTTTAAGCTTATTGGCATGTTTGTTGTTTGGTTTGGTATGTGGGTAGCTTTAGGTGGCCTATAATGGTGGATTTGTCTAGAGTTGATGAACCTTCGTAAAAATGGTTTAGACATGCTTAGGATTACTCCCATAGAGTCTAGGATCGATTTGGGATCAAATGGATAGAATTTGGATAGAGTTCTAACTGTTTGAAAGTGCAAAACTACACTTTTCGTGTCGAGGTATCGATACGCCCTGCCCGCGTTTCGATACCAATTCGTCTAGTGACCTTCCTGATTCGATATCGGTATCGAAGCGGGTAGGTCCTATTTTGTTGACTTTGAGGTTTGGTCAAAGTGTTTCGATACCAACTTTGGGAGGGTATCGATACTCCAAGTAGGGGTATCGATACCCCAAGACAAATTAGTCCAAGTTCTTGAGGATAAAGTGGGAAAGTCTCGTAATGTTATCCTAGAAGTTCCTAAGAGTTGTTTAAACTTTAAAATGAATATTAAACCTAGAGATAGACACCTAGCCCCTTTAAAGAGATAATTGAATAATACATGAAGTCTAGTGGTATAAACCGGTATGTGGAACCATTAAGGGTTCGGTGTGACATATTTGAGTCATGTGGCTTACTAGGAACCTTGCTTAGTGCTGATGGGTTGCCTAGAGTATATATTATATGATTATGAGATAACCTAGTAACTTTGCTTAGTGTTGATGGGTTACTATAGTAAATATTATATGAAGGGTAAAATTGATAACCTTGCTTAGTGTTGATGGGTTATCGGTATTATATTATGCGGAAGACCAGCTAGGACCTTGCTTAGTACTGATGGGTTCCTTAGCGGATTATGTGGAGTGACATGCCACGGACTTTGCTTAGTGCTGATGGGTCTCCCTACATGTAAGGTGTACCGAATTGAATGATTGAAATTAATACCTCGTGGAGATGTGTGTAGTGGATTGGTATAGAATCCTAATAAGTCGTTAATAATCTTTAGAAATAAATCACTTACCTTATCGGGTTAAACTACATAATTTCCCAAGTATCAAAGTGACCAAATTGATATTTGAGCATAACTATTAAAAGGGTAAACTACTGCACTAGTCACTTCCGTTTACACTCAGTACACTTTTAGTCACCGTTTTGAAAAACGACCAGTAAGGTTACTATCATTTTCAGGGTGTAAAGTTTTGGTCACTCCAACGTTAAGTGTCGTTAAATATTGGCAAAAAGATGATCTAACACAATAAAAAATGATAAATTACTTAAATAGTCCTTAAACTATTATTATACTTTTGTTTCATCTTTAATTTAACTCTAAAAATTTTAAAACTTTATATTTTTACCATCTTCCCCAAAAAAATCCTAACCTTATCCATAACCCTAACCCTTATCTCGATACATTCGCTTCAACCAAGCTTGAGACATCTTCAATATCAAATTCCAGGCTTAGATTGTCTTCAAGATGTAGGTGCTCAAGGATAGGAGTATTAATATTAAGTCTGTGTTTATGTTAGCCAATGGCGAATCGTATAAACATGATCTTCAATGTCGGAATCGAAATATTCAAAACCTTTTGTAACACACTCGACCCAGTGTCACATTGGGCCTCTGGCCCAAAACCTATGATCTAAAATTTCTTTCAAAAGTCCAACGAAATAAGTACAATTTCAAGTCTAACATAATTTCATAAAATCCAATTCAAGTTAAGACATGAGTTTCAAATAATTCAAGTAGTTAGAGCTCCTGAAATATTACAAACCGTTAAAAACATTTGACTCAAATAATAAAACAGAGTAACGATTATATATAGGGTCCCACAAGTACATAGCCCACTACATCAAGTAACAGTACTCTGACAACACTTCGTTGTTGAACCCACCACGATGATGCTCCTCCGACAAGCTTTCCTTAACCTACGCACGAAAAAACATTTCGAAACGTTGAGCTACAGAAGCTCAGTGGATACTCTGCCAACTGGTTCATATCAAACATATCATAATTAAGCAGGTGAAACATGATGTAATGATATGGCATGAGTACGATGGTACTACCATATCCGCCTAAACACAGGATATTATGCATGTACAGAAATCAGCTCATGGTATATGCATGTCAAGAGAAGTACCACATATCATCACAACTCCATAAGTCTCATATACCACGTGTATATCTTATAAGTACCCCATATATCTCATATATATATATATATATAGTAGTGTGGCCCGCATCCACAAAGCATCGGGATCCCATACTCTAAGATGAGGTCCGCGTCCACTAAGCATCGGGATACTACGTCCATGCTTGGAATGTTTCATCAAGCATCTTCAAACTGTCCCGCATCCACTAAGAATCAGGATCCTACGTTCGGAAACTCTTCGATGTTGCAACACTTTGATCATAAAATATAATAAGGGTTTCCAGACCCACCACATAATATTATATAATGCTAGGCGACCCTTCAACACTAAGCAAGTTCCCTAGCTTACCATAGCATATAATCAAATCATTATGCCTCTCGGGTTCTCATCATTTATCAATTCTTATCGACTTTTCATGATTTTAGCCAATAACACTTGATTGAGGCTAAGGTACTAATTTCTCGGTTTTAATATTCATTTATAAGTTAACTCAACCTATAGAAACCCATATCTTGATTTAAGGAACCCTTGAACTGAACGCTTAAAAAATTATGCAAAAAGTCCAATGGTATCGATAAACCTGGGGGAGGGTATCGAAACGCCTATGGTATCGATACACCTCTCTCGTGTATCGATACGCTATCTATCCAGCCCAACTACACAAGAAGAATCGACCGTATCGATACTCCTATATGTTGTATCGAAATGCTTACCCGTTTCGATACACCCCTAAAGAGGTATCGATCTAAAATGCTATTGTAGGTCCCGGTATCGAAACACGGGCCAGGTGTTCCGAAATGCCTGACTCAATCACCTGATATTTCTCTCAGAGTATCGATACACATACAAAGGGTACTGATACCCTTGCACAAAAGGTGTAGTTTTGAGCTTCTAGTTACCTTGAACACTATCCAAAAACCACCCATTCAATCCCAAAACGATCCTACACTCTAAGGGAAAAATCCTAAGCATGATTACACCTTATTTTCGAAGGTTCATCAACAAAATCATAATCCACCATTAAAGGCCATCTTAAGCTACCAAGCATAACATTCATCAACAAACATGCTACTAAACTTAAAAATATGAAAATGCATGATGATTAGAAGTTGGAGGAGTACCAACCTTGGCAAAAACAACAACAAACTTGAGCTCCCAAGCAAACTTAAACCTTCTCCTTCCCCAAAGGTCTTGAAGGCTCTCCAAGCTCCTTCTCTAGAGGGGAAAGACACACAAAGATTAGGATCGACTTGAGATGATTCCTAGAGCTTTAAAACACTAAGAGACTGAGATTTAAGCTCCTCAAAAACCATTCTCGAACTCAACCTATAACCCCCTCTTAAACCTCCACCTTCACCAAACCAACTGATTTTCACCTTGTTTTATAGATCCTTAGCAACCTTCTAACATTCTTTTCAACCCAAAAATGAGATTCTCCACGGAAACTTCAAAGTTTCAACCTTTAACACAAACTTTCTCCCTTAAGTACCAAGTAAGAAGATGAAGGAAAAGCTTCCCCTATGACCTCACCCCTGCAGCACCCAATAACTCCCCTCTTTCTCATCTTGATTTAACATTTACCAAATGCCCTCAGGCTAACAACTCAACCAACAACCTAAAACCCAACAAGGACCAAAACCACCTAAGCCCAACATAAACCCGAGGCCCAAAACTAAGGCTCGACACCTTGGGTTAACTTGTCACTCGGATCCGAATTCGGGTCGTGACAACTCTCACATCCTTAAAGAAAATTTCTTTCTCAAAATTTACCTGTCAGGCAGAGATACGAATGTTGAGTTCTCATGTCCTTCTCAACTTCCCACGTTGCTTCTTCGACTCCTTGGATTCTACATAAAACATTTACCAACGGTATACACTAGTTCTGAAACTCCTTTACCCCTCTATCCAAGATCCATATTGGCCTTTCCTCGTAAGTAAAATCCGTATTGACTTCGATTTCCTCAAGCTGAACCACATGGGAAGGATCTGAGCGGTAATGCCTGAACATAGACACATGGATCACGTCACGGATACATGCTAACTCTGGAGGTAAATCTAGCCTATAGGCCACTCGTCCCACTCTCTCAAGAACTTCATACAATCCAAAGTATCTCGGACTCAACTTCCCTTTCCTTCCAAACCGGATGATTTCTTTCCAAGGAGATACCTTGAGAAATATTTTCTCTCCAACATCATACTCTATGTGCTTGCGCTTACGGTTCGCGTAAGCTTTTTGCCAGTCAAAAGCTGCTTGCAACCTCTCCTTGATGATCTGAACCTTCTCCTCGATTTCCTTAACAAGATCGGAACCTACTATTCTTCTTCTGTTAAGCTCGGTCCAACATAAAGGTATCCTACACCTATGCCCATACAAGGCCTCAAAAGGTTCCATCTTGATACTTGACTGATAACTGATGTTGTAAGCAAACTCCACAAGCGGTAACTGGTCTTCCCAACTTCGAGAAAAGTCCACGACCAAACATCTAAGCATATCCTCCAAGATTCGGATGACGTTCTCAAACTGTCTATCGATCTGAGGATGAAAAGTTGTATTGAAGTGCAACTTGGTATCCAAAGCCTTATGGATAGCCTTTCACAACCTCGCTGTGAACCTCGATTCCCTATCTAATATGATCGATGTAGGTACACCGTGCAACCTCAGGATCTCTTTTATGTAAAATTAAGCCAACTTTTCCAAACTGAAGTCTATCCTTACCGGTAAGAAGTGAGCTAACTTGGTCAACCGGTCAACAATGACCCATATAGCATCATGCTTCCTCAACTTCATTGGTAACTCGGTGAAAAAGTCTATGATAATGCGATCCCACTTCCACTATGGAATCTGGATAGGCTGTAGCAAACTCGAAGGAACCTGATGTTCCGCCTTCACAAGCTGACACGTTAAACACCTCATCAGAAACTCAAAAACATCTCTTTTCATATAAGGCCACCAAAAGAAAGGATGAAGATCTTGTTACATCTTGTTACTACCAGGATGAACAAAAAATGGGCTAAGGTGAGTTTTCATCAAGATACGGTCTCTAAGATCCTCAAGAGAAGGGACACACAAACGACCCATGGAGTATAGGAATTCACCATCTCGTACCTCAAAGTCTGACACCTCACCTCTCTGATAAGCCTCAAGTTGAGCTACTAACTCCTTATCCAACGCTTGTGCTCAATTTATCTCCTAAACTAGCGTGGGCTTCATATACAACTCCGCTAAAAAACCACCATTCTCGGTCACCCTCAACCGGACTAACATGGCTCTCAAGTCCGACATGGACTTCCTACTCAAGGCATCAACGACCACATTCGCCTTATCGGGGTGATACTCTATGATACAGTCATAATCCTTTAGCAACTCTATCCACCTTCGTTGTCTCAAATTCAACTCCTTCTAGGTGAGTAATACTTTAAACTCTTGTGATCCGTGTAAACATAACATTTATCCCCATAGAGGTAAGGCCTCCATATCTTCAACGCAAAGATAAATACTGCCAACTCAAGATCATGCATGGGATAGTTCCTTTTATGGGGTTTCAACTGTCTCGAGGCATAAGCAACCACCTTACCCTCTTGCATGAGCATACAACCCAACCCATTTAAGGAAGCATCAATAAAAACCACATAATTTTTCCCCGGATCCGGTTGCGTTAAGACTGTTGCCTCCGTAAGATAAGCCTTAAGTTGCTCAAAAATTTGTTGTCTCTTATCATTCCACACAAACAGAACACCTTTCTGAAGCAACTTTGTCAACAGTGTTGCTATGTTTGAGAAGACTTTAACAATCCTCATATACTATCCAGCAAATCCAAGAAAGCTATGGACTTTCGATACATTCCTTGGTGGTATCAATTCCACCAAAACTTTAATTTTCTTAGGATCCACCCAAATGCCATTCGCCAAAACTATGTGGCCAAGAAATGTCACCTCATTCAACTAGAACTCGCACTTACTAAACTTGGCGTAAAGGCGTCTATCCCTCAAAACCTGAAGAACCAGTCTTAGGTGATAGCCATGCTCCTCTTCTGAGCGTGAATACATCAAGATATCATCTATGAACACAACCACAAATTTTGAACCAAGTACGACTGAAAGATTCGGTTCATCAAGTCCATAAAACATACCGGTGCGTTTGTGAGCCCAAACGGCATCACTAAGAACTCATAATACTCATACCATGTCCTAAAAGCAGTCTTTTGGAATCCTCTTCCACTTCCTTCAACTGATAGTACCCTAATCTCATATCAATCTTAGAAAACAAACGGGCACCTCTCAACTGATCAAACATGTCATCAATCCTAGGAAAAGGATAACGATTCTTGATCGTGACCTTGTTGAGCTGACGGTAATCGATACACATCATCATCGATCCGTCCTCCTTCTTAACAAACAAAATCGGTTCTCCCCACGGTGATACACTCGGTCTGATAAAACCTCTCCCAAGCAACTCTTGGATCTGTTGTTTCAGCTCTTTCATCTCTACTAGTGCCATACGGTAAGGTGCTATGGACACCGGTGTCGTACCCGAAAATACCTCTATCCGAAACTCTAACTCTTGGTCAGGAGGTAAACCCAGCAACTCCTCCGGAAACACATCGGCAAACTCATAAACTGTCCTCAAACTTTATAACACCGAACTCTCAACCGTAATGTCCACCACATGAGCTAAGAAAGCCTCACAACCCAGTTGGATTAACCTCTAAATTGACAAGGTTGATATAACATTCGAAAAACAAGGGTTCATCTCACCCCTCACAGCAAGCTTAGAACCATCTACAACTCGGAGCTTCAAACTCTTTGACCTACATCAAAGACTTGTGTCGTGCTCGAACAACCAATCCATCACTAGGATTGCATCGAAATCTTGGAAAGGTAAAACCATAAGGTCAGCTGGAAAGATCGAGCCTTGCACCTTGATCGGACACCTCCTTTAACCCTCTCAACCCATTCTAGACGCCACCCGACTCTAACGAGCTGCATGGGAAATACCGAGGCTAATCCGGAGACTTGCCCGATAAACGAACCTAAAAAAAATTATTTTATCTTATCTAAATGCATTAATTAGATCCTAAATTTTCATGAAAGGACTGAGTTTATTTAAAGCGAAAAATTTTAATAATTGAGTCCTAATTTATGTGAACAAGTTTTAGGGACCTAATTGTAATTTTCCAAAAAATTTATATTCAAAAAGTGAAATTTAGGTTAACAATATTAAATTAAGTACATTTTATGCTTGCACGTAAATTTTCATGTTAAAATATGATCTACAAGTCACTTAATTAATTATTAGATGTTTAGTGACTAAAATGTAAGATTTCAAAGTTATATTTTAGCTTTCAATGACATTACCTAATTGGAGTTTCGAAAAACATTTCCTCAGTATCGATACTGAAGTAAATGACAAAGAGGTATCGATACAGGTATTAAGTGTTTCGATACACCATCGATAACTCAGAAGATTACCTGCGCGACAAGCCCGTGTTTCGATACGCCTTAAGGACATTTTCGACACCATTTGCTGCTATAAAGGTTGGTATCGAAACCAGTTTGAAGTGTATCGATACGCCTTTTGATTTTCATGCTACTATTTCAAAACCAATTCATGTGGTTTCGATACCCAAGCTTAATTTCCTTGAAAATCGTTATGTTTTTGCCTAGGTATCGATACCTTATGAACAAGTATCGAAACCCTCTGCCCAGAAACAACTCTCTACCCAGATTTCATGCCTTAAACGTGGCCAAGTTTATACTAGATGCATATTTTCACCTAAAGGGCATAATTCACATAGTTCAATAAGATTTCTAGATGTCAATTATCCTAGTTCCATGCTCCTAACACAAATTGAAACCAACATCAATCAAAATCATAATTCAACATGTTTAGGCAAAATCAAAGTGTTAATCAATCCAAAAACTTTTTTATCATAAAAGCAATTGTACCAATATGCAAAATTCAATATCCAAACTCATATGTCATAAGGTTCCTCAACACCATTGCTCCCTAAACTACCCAAGGTTCAAACTTAAATGTAACATACTTAAGCTTAAAATACTAAATATAAAATATTACTGACTTTCTTGCTTTCCCGGATGATCGCCTCACTTTTTATCTGCATTAAAAGGAAAAGAGAGAGGTTATGCTTTCGCTTAGTGAGTGAATTATAAAACAAGTTAAAACTGCTTGTAATGCAGACTACATTATACGGTAAAACAATTTAAAAATAAGTCATGCTTAAAGAAAACCACTTGTGTCTTTCATGACACTAATATAATAAAAAATAAGCAAGTGTTCATCAAATGGCGTATGTCATAAAACAAGGCTTACATGCTTCACCTAGCAATGCTATAAAAACCATTGAGCTCTTTAATAAAAAACACATGCAATTTATAAATTGCACAAAAATAGTAAATCGTTTACACTTGCATTTTTCACATGTTGGTTAAGTGACACGAGTGGATTTACCTCCAAACGTTGGGATAAACGGAAAACATGCGAATTTCGTCCAAAAATCAATTTTTAAGAATTTAATCTCGAACTAGGCTTAACCGGATAAACCGGCCCACTAACTTCTAGGCCCAAATTTTGGGTCTTACAACTCTCCCCCACTTAAGAAATTTGGTCCTCGAAATTTCCTGGTGGAAACAGATAAGAAAACTTTTCCTCCATGTTTGAATTTCTTTTCCACGTGGCTTCATCGACACCTCAATGTCGCCAAAGCAATTTGACCAACTCGATAGTCTTACCACATGGAACCTTAGAATTTGATGCTAAGATCGCTACAGGCTCCTCGTTGTAGGAAAGATCTAGATTAAGCTCAACTTCTCCCACAGGCAAAACGTGTGATAGATTTGATCTATACCTCCGAAGCATCGATACATGAAACACATCATGTATCCTCTCAATCTCGGACGGTAACCTTAAACGATAAGCCACTGGTCCGATCCTCTCTAACACCTCAAACAGTCCAACAAACCTCGGACTCAACTTTTCTTTCTTACCAAAACACATCACCTTCTTCCACGAAGATACCTTCAGAAAAACTTTCTCACCTACAGCAAACTCTATCTCTTTCCGCTAAAGATCAGCATAAGACTTTTGACGATCCATTGTTGCCTTAAGTCTATCCCTAATGAGTTTAATATTCTCATTAGTATCCTCTAGAACACTAGGTAAGGTCACAAACTTCTCACCAGTTTCAGCCCAACACAACGGAGTACGACATATCCTGTCATACAAGGCCTCAAACAGAGCCATTTGAATACTCGTTTAATAACTATTATTGTAAGAAAACTCCACCAACGTCAAGTACTTTTCCCAATAACCCTAGAAATCTATCACACAACACCTCATCATATACTCCAAAACTTGTATAACTCTCTCTGATTGTCCATCCGACTGCGGATGATAGGAAGTACTAAAACTCAACTTTGTACCCAGAGCTTTCTGCAAAGATTTCCAAAATCTCGACCTGAACCTCGAATCTCTGTCAGATACTATGGATTTCGGTATTCCATGCAATCTTACAACACTAGAAACATAAAGCTCAGCCAGATTATCCAAGGAATACTTAGTATGCATCGGGATAAAATGTGCACACTTCGTAAACCTATCCATAACAATCCAAACCGAATCCACTCTGGACGGCGTCAAAGTTAAACCCGTCACAAAGTCCACAGTAATTCTTTCCCACTTTCATTCCTGAATCTTTAAAGGTTGTAACAAACCTGATGGAACCTGGTGTTCAGCCTTAACTCACTGGCACACCAAACACTTACTCACAAACTCAGCCATATCCTTTTTCAAACCAACCCAAAAATACTCACTTTTCATATCTCGATATATCTTAGTACTACTCGGATGCATATCAAAAGGGCTACTATGCGCCTCCGCAAGAATAGTACATCTCAACTCAGCATCATTTGGTACAACTAAACGATCTCCGAAACAAAAAAAAAACATCTCCTCTAAAACTATACTTCGTCGGTACATCCTCAGCTATATCTTGAACAAAAAGGACCAAAGAATTATCCAACAACTGTTTCTCTCTGATCACTTCAGCCAGAGATGGTTTAACCTGCAACTCAGCTATCAAACCTTCGTCCTCATACAAACTCAACCTAGCAAACATAGCACGCAACTCAATAGCCACTTTCCTACTCAAAGCATCAGCATCAACATTAGCCTTACCCGAGTGATATTTGATCGTCAGATCATAATCCTTAAGCAACTCAAGCCATCTACGTTGCCTAAGATTAAGATTCTTCTGATTCATCAAATACCTCAAACTCTTATGATCCGTATAAACCACACAACGCTCACCATAAAGATAATGCCTCTAAATCTTAAGAGCAAACACAACTGCGGCTAAATCAATATCATGCATAGGGTAATTTTTCTCATGCACCTTGAACTAACGAGGTGCATAAGCTACCACCCTTCCCTCTTGCATCAAAACACAACCAAGACCAACATATAATGCATCACTATACACCGTAAACTCCTTTTCTTGTTCTAGTTAAACCAAGATCGGAGCCTAATTCAACGCCTCCTTTAACTTTTCAAAAGCCTCTTGCCTCTTTTCAATCCACTCAAACTTAACATATTTTGCAACAACTTAGTTAGAGGTGCTGCAATCTTAGAAAAACCCTCCACAAACCTTCGATAGTATCCTACCAAACCCAGAAAACTACAAACTTCCGTCACAGACCTAGGTGGTTTCCAACTCACAACAACCTCAACTTTCTGCGGATCAACTCTAATACCCTCAGCCGAAACCACATGTCCAAGAAAAACAACCTCCATTATCCAAAACTCACACTTACTTAACTTAGCATATAACTAATTATCCAACAAAGTCTGCAAAACCACCCTTAAATGCTTATCATGATCCTCCTCAATACATGAATACACGAGAATATCATCAATAAACATTACTACAAACTGATCTAGAAACTCATGGAAAACTCGGTTCATCATATCCATGAAAGCAGCAGGTGCATTCATCAAACCAAAGGGAATAACCAAAAACTCATAATGGTCATACCAAGTCCTAAAAGCAGTCTTAGGAACATCCTAATCCTAAAATCTCAACTGATAATAACTAGACCGAAGATTAATCTTAGAAAACATTGTAGCTCGTCTGAACTGATCAAACAAGTTATCTATCCTACGCAAGGGATACTTGTTCTTAACTGTCAACTTATTCAACTGTCTATAATCAATGCACATCCTTATAATACTATCCTTCTTTTTCATAAACAAGACTGGTGCACCCCAAGGTGAAGTGCTCGGTCGAATAAACCCATGATCCAAAAACTCTTGCAACTGAACTTTCAACTCTTTTAACTCCTTAGGTGTCATTCGATAAGGAGTAATAGAGACAAGTAAGGATCCCTATTAACTCAATATCGAACTCAACCTCTCGGTTAGGTGGTAACACAAGTAAATCTTCAGGAAAAACTCCAAGATAGTCAAAAACAATTCTAATATCACAAGGTCTAACTTCTTTCATATTCGGGTTCATAACATAAGCTAAAAATGCCTCACAACCACTAACTAGCAACTTCTAAGCCTCTAAAGCCGAAACAACATTAGACAAGAATTTCACACTCTCACCAACAATAATTATCTTAGAGTCATCGGCTAACCTCAAAGAAACCCTCTTAGTCCTAAAGTCCACAACAGCTCTATGCTCTACTAACCAGTCCATACCCAAGATAAGGTCAAACCCTTGGAACGGTAATTCTATAAGATCAGTAGTTTATAAGTTCTCAACTCACTATCACTTTTTACACCTTTTATGGGCATTAATCACTAAATTTACACCCACTTGGACCAAAGCATATACTTAATGTGATATATTTAGGAGTTATGATTATAGAGATGATATTTACAGAAAAGCTGCATTTTGATATCTGTACAGGAGAAACAAGTGCCGCGGCAGCAACGTGGCCAAGGTAGGACCTGATGTCGAGGCAGCAGCAGAAAGACAGGAAGCAATACTGTAGGCGATTGAAAGAGAAAAATCCAAGGGACGTTTCTGGACATGCAGGACATGGATCGGACCTGGTTAGCATGAAGAAAAGCCCAAGACAAGGCCACATGGGTTATTATAGTGTTTAAAGTTTTTTAAAATGGGTTATTAACATCATAAGACCCTCCGTGTCACGCTAACCACGCGCGTAGTCACTCAATGTTTCGAAATCCTTTCGATTTGGTCCCTGTTTAGAGTATAATCAATATTTTAATAAGGGTTTATTGGCATTCGGGTCCCCCCGTGTCTTGGTTCAAGCTTTTAAGCCATTCCCCTTTTCTAAATAACTCCCTAAGCCCCTCATCGCTTTTAAATATTTACAATCTAGTCCCAATTTGAGCTAATCGGTTGTTTTAATAATGGTTTATTTAACCAGAGACCCCTCCGTGTAGGTTAATTCCTTTTTTGGTCCCTCCTCACCGCGAAATAACGTTCCAAGGGTTCAAAAGTTTTCAAATCGTTATAATTTGGTCACTGTTTAAAATAAATTTTGTTTTTCTTTCAATTTTGGCCCTGAAACTTATTTTTATTTTTATTTTAGTCCATTCCAGTGGCTTTTCTTTTTATTATGGTTTATTTTATTTTATTTTACTTATTTATTTATGACCATCATGTTATTTTATTCGTTTGTTTATTTATTTTCCTTGTATATGTATTATAATGTTCATTGTTTATTTATTTCTTCATCTTATTTATTATGTATTTTATTATGGTGCATATTTTATTTTATCATGTATCTTTATTTATGTATTTATTTTTATTTGTTTTGCATGTTTATTTATGCTTCATTTATTTTATATTATGTTATGCATATTATTTATGCGTTTACTGTATTGTATTTATTTTTATGCATATTGTTTACATTTATTCTCATGTCATATTATTTTGTACATGTATAATGTAGTATATGTTGTACGTATTTATTTTTTCTCAAACCACGTCCACTTCTTAATTAATGAAACTAACAAACATTTCTTTATCCGGTCGTAACGGGCCCGACACCAAACGTAGTGGTGGCGGTGTACGCGTTTACCTTCGAGTAAAGACACGGTAAAAATAAAATTTGAACCCGAATTATTTAACAAACCATAATTTAATGCCACTTTAAATCCGAAATTTTAAATTAATTAGGCAATATTTTGATAAAGGTGCCAATTTTGGGCGGTTTTTAACACTAACCCCGTTTTAAATCGTAACCGACTCTCGAACCCAATTTTTAACGAATCTTTGGTTTTACGGTGTGCGGTCTACCAAAAGTGACCGGTGGCGACTCCAACCCTCTTCTTTAAAATACCTAATTTTTATCCCCAATTTCAATTCCAAATTTTTCAATTAAACCCTAATTTACTAACTTCCATTTTTTCGATGTTTCTACTAGTGACCCTACCCCTTTTATTCCCTTTTTTAACTTACACTAATTTTTAATTATTAAATTTTTATTTTTTTCAAAAAGGGTCGCTACATTGGTTAAGTGACACGAATGGATTTACTCCAATGACTGGGATAAATGGAAAACATGTGAATGACATCGTACACCAATTCACAAAGATTGACTATCACAATCTAAAGATCCCACCTTGGTGTCCGGGATAGTTCGTCATACCCAAATGTTATAAGGTAATAGTTATATCACACAACACTAGGCTAACCTCTAATGCATCACTCAAGGAATTTAAAACACGTACGAATTTGTAATTACAGTGCACTCACAACCTATTGATCGATCAAATTATCCTATGCCCATCAACTTAATATCCAACATAAAACAAAACTAAATGCTCAAGATTCTCATTAAAAAACAATAGTTAAATCTCATGAATTCCTCTATCTCATGCTCAATTTGCATAAACTGATAAAAAAACATATTTTATTTATTTTGAAAATAAAATCGAGGAATCATTAACATCAATGTAAAAATAATAACAAGAGCATTTGTTTACATGCACAATCAAATATGCACAATTAAATAACAACCCTGACTAACACATAGAAAAATAGCGTAATATAAGAAAATCGATTTACGAGAGCAAACGTAAAACTTACTCCAGAGTATAGAGAGGTTTCTCACACCTTCCCTACACCCCAAACCTTTTAAAACACATTTAAAACACTACCGAAGAAGCCCACTCTCAAATCCACTCACCGATAACCGAAACTTGTCCGAAAAGTCACCGAAACTTTGCTCGATCACTTAAAACGAGATCACCTACTTCTTGACCTATTTGAAGCATCAAAAACTATGGATTTAGTGCTCCCAATCGCACTCAACAAATCCCTATTCGGACATCTCCTTAAACCTATCAAAACCTTAACCAAAAACTTTTCGAAACCAACCAAACTTCTCTTAAACCTCTAGTTCGGGATTAGGGATTTAAAAAAACTTAATAAACATACTAAAACATTAAAAATCATCCTTTTAGGATTCAAAAATATTGGGTAGAAACCCTTGAACGAAAATTATGTTTTTTTTCGAAAACCGATTTTTATGAAATCGAAGGATTAAAAATGTTTATTCCAAGCCAAGAACTTGGGAATTTCAGTAAAGAACTTTAAGTTCTGGAGGGTTGATGAAATCTCACCTCAAAAACTGATCTAATTGCTTTATGGGTGTAAAATCGATAAAACAATGAGAAAACGAGAAGTTTTGAAGAAGAAAACGTTATATAATTTAATCCAAACAAAAATTGATGAAAAGATTTATGTTTAACTTTGAAAAATGATGGTTATCTGCCTTGGTAAGAGGGAAAACTAAAATTATAATAATGGGTTAGGTTTGTTATGTTTAAATAGGATTTAAGAGCTAAAAATCAAGTTTAATTAATAATTTAGGTTAAAATATAATTTATAGACTTAATTAATTTAAAATATGGAAAGCCTAGACCAAATAGGATATAATTGGATTAAAGACCCTTAAAGATTCAAAATTTTGGCTTGATTTATAAAATTATCTTCAAATTTTCAATTTTTACAAAATAGTCACTAATTTTAAAATATTAGGGTTTGAAGGGTCAATTTTTGAAATTGAGTTGACCGAAGTCAAATATATATTAAATTAGGATTTTAGAATATTTTTCCATATCTTATTTCGACCAAAAATCAATTTTTAAGAATTTAATCTCGAATTAAGCTTAACCGACTAAACCGGCCCACTAACTTCTAGGCCAAAATTTGGGGTGTTAAACCTCCGATAAACCTTGTCCACCAACACATCTAAACCTAAAGGTTTTGTCACACAGAATCCTATCTCCAAATCCTCGGCTGGCAACCCCCAACATTGAGATATCCCACTACGGATATAGGAGTGGGTAGACCTAGAGTCCACAAAAACAACTATAGGAACTGAAAACAAGGTAAACGTACTTGAGATAACATCGGTAGCTGCACAGTCCTCTTATGCCCTCACAACATACTGCCTAGCTGGTGCTCTCGACGTGGACTGAAAGATACCACCCGAACCATGACTCACCCCTCCACAAGTAAATTCTCGGCCCCTCTAGATCAGATTACCAGTTCTCTAAACTTGTTCTGATGACTCTTTGGCCTTCTCAGGATAGTCCCTCAAGAAATGAACCATCGATCCACAATGGTAACAAGCTCTAGCTACTCTCCAACACTCGCCCCTATGGTTTCGCACACACTGAGGGCAAGCAAGAACACTTGAACTCTTCTAAAAACTTTTTGGGCCCATCATCGGGAAGGACGTAGACTGTCTCCTCCTACTAGCTGACTCAAACATATGGTTCAATCTTGCACCTTGATTAGAAGCTCCCCTATTCAGATTCCAACGATTCCTATTCCTCCCTGAATAAGAATGAGAACTGCTAGAGTGGTTCTGATTACCTCCACCTGTACCAACTTGACCGAAAGGCGAACCATAGGTCAACCCTTACACTTGCTCCAAGGACTTCGCACTCGCGGTCAACTTAGAGAACACCTTGGGTGAGTTATTAGTGAGATATGTCTAGATGTATTTCCTTAGGCCCCTCAAGAACCTCTTGCACCTCATTTTCTCTGTGGCCACTAAATTTGGGGCATACCTACTTAGTTGTAGAAACTCCTACTCATAAGCAAACACCGAATGGTTCCCTTGTACAAGATGAGTGAACTACTCCCTCATGGTGTCAATATGGGCCTCTCCCACATATTTCTTCTCGAACTCATTGAGAATTCATTCTAAGTTGGTTGATCCGATTCCCAATCAAGTTCCACTGTCTCCCACCACTCTCGGGCATTGCCCTTCAACAACGACAGAACACACGACAAATTATCCTCTAACCTTATCTTCATCTGCCTCTTGATCCAATGGGTATCATGCAACCAATGATCAGCTTGCATGGGATAGTCTTGTCCCTTCCCATGGAAGTCAACAGCTCTCTGCCTTTGCACCCTCTTTATCGGTACCTCTTGAGGCATAGCACACAGCCTCGGTATAGCTCTCACGATCCGGTTCAATGCTTGGTTTAGCTGCAAGAAGTAGATGTCCCCTTGACCAATCGCGTCATCCGAAGATGCCTCCATAGTGGGCACATACTCTTCATCGGAGCCTTCTTCTCGCGAACCAAAACTCTCTCCCACAGCACGGTTTCTCCTTGGCATCTTTCTTTGTTGCACAACAAACAAACGAGGTTACATCATCAAATTTCAGCTTAAAGCAAGTACAACTTTGACTCGTAGGCATGTACTTATTTGACACCTATATACCACACTAGACTCCCCTTGGGACTTCCTAGAACTAACTAAACCTAAGCTCCGATACCAATAAATGTAACACCCTCAACCCAGTGTCACATTGGGCCTCCAACCGAAAACCTTTGATCCAAAATTTCTTTCAAAAGTCCAACGAAATAAGTCCAATTTCAAGTCCAGCATAATTTTATAAAATCCAATTTAAGTTAAAAACATGAGTTTCAAATAATTCAAGTAGTTAGATCTCCTAAAATATTACAAACCGTTAAAAGCATTCGAATTAAATAATAAAACAGAGTTACGATTACATATAGGGCCCCACAAGTACATACCCACTACATCAAGTAACAGTACTCTGACAACACGTGGATGCTGAACCCACCATGATGATGTTCCTCCGATAAGCTTTCCTTAACATATGCATGAAAACACATTTCGAAACGCTGAGCTACAGAAGCTCATTAGGTAATCTGCCAACCAGTTCACATCAAACATATCATAATTAAGCATGTGAATCATGATGTAATGACATGGCATGAATACGATCGTGCTACCATATCCGTCTAAACACATGATATTATGCATGTACAGATATCGCCTCATGGTATATGCATGTCAAGAGAAGTACACATATCATCAAAAGTCCATAAGTCTCATACCATGTGTATATCTCATAAATACCCCATAAATCTCATATATATATAGTAGTGTGGCCCGTGACCACTAAGCATCGCGATCATACACTACGAGCAAGGCTTGCGTCCACTAAGCATCGGGATCCCATACTCTAGGATGAGGCTCACGTCCACTAAGCATCAAGATTCTACATCCATGCTTGAAATGTTTCATCAAGCATCTTCGAACTGACCCACGTCCACTAAGCATCGGGATCCTACGTTCGAAAAGTCTTCGAGTGTTGCAACACTATGATCATATAATATAATAAGGGTGTCCATACCCACAACATAATAATATATAATGCTAGGCGACCCTTCAGCACAAAGCAAGGTCCTTAGCTTACCATAGCATATAATCATATCATCATGCCTCTCGGGTTCTCATCATTTCTCAATTCTTATCGATTTTTCATGATTTTAGCCAATAACACTTTATTGAGGCTAAGGTAATAATTTCTCGGTTTTAATATTCATTTATAAGTTAACCTATAGGAACCCATATCTTGATTTAAGGAACCCTTGAACTCAACCCTTAAAAAATTATACAAAAAGTCCAGCAGTATCGATACACTTGAGGGAGGGTATCGAAACGCCTGCGATATCGATAAACCTCCCTTGTGTATCGATACGCTAAACTATCTAGCCCAACTACCCAAGAAGACTCGACCGTATCAATACTCTTATATGTTGTATCGAAATGCTTACCCGTTTCGATACATCCCCAAAGAGGTATCGATCTAAAATGCTACTGAAGGTCCCGGTATCGAAACATGGGCTAGGCGTTCCAAAATGCTTGCCTTATTCGCCTGATATTTCTCTCTAGGGTATCGATACACATAAAGAGGGTATTGATACCCTTATACGAAATGTGTAGTTTTGAGCTTCTAATTACCTAAAACATTATCCAAAAAACACCCATTCGATCCCAAAAAGATCCAACACTCTAAGGGTACAATCCTAAGCTTGATTATACCTTATTTTCGAAGGTTCATCAACAAAATCATAATCCACCATTAAATTCCATCTTAAGCTACCAAGAATACCATTCATCAACAAACATGTTACTAAACTTAAAAATATGAAAAATGCATGATGATTAGAAGTTGGTGGAGTACCAACCTTGGCAAAAACAACAACAAACTCGAGCTCCCAAGCAAGCTTAAACCTTCTACTTCCCCAAATCTCTTGAAGGCTCTCCAAGCTCCTTCTCTAAAAAGGAAAGACACACAACGATTAAGAACGACTTGGGATGATTCCTAGAGCTTAAAAACACTAAGAGACTGAGATTTAAGCTCCTCAAAAACTATTCCCGAACTCAACCTATAAGCCCCTCTTAAACCTCCATCTTCACCAAACCAAATGATTTGCACCTTGTTTTATAGATCCTTAGCAGCCCTCTAACACTATCTTCAACCTAAAAATGAGATTCTCCACAGAAACTTCAAAGTTTTAACCTTTAACACAAACTCTCTCCCTTAGGTGCCAAGGAAAAAGATGAAGGAAAGCTTCCCCTATGACCTCACCCCTGCAGCCCCCAATAACTCCCCTCTTTCTCATCCTAATTTGACATTTACCAAAGTGCCCTCAGTCTAACAACTCAACCAACAACCTAAAGTTCAACAAGGACCAAAACCATCTAAGCCTAACAAAAACCTAAGGCCCCAAACCATGGCCCAAATCATCAATACATTTGCGAAAAACCAATTCCTGAAGAACATGAAAACGTGCAAAAAGCCTAAAAATGGACTCATCCGTCGTTTGCTTAATCCAAACAAGATGCAAGACCTTGATACATGGCAAATAAACTATCTCGTGAACATGAAGCTCAACCCTTGGCTCAATTTCAAAACCTGTAATTTTCTAGCAGTGAAAATGGCAAACGATAGCTTCAAGAAAGGGAAAATTTGAGTTCCATAAATGGTGATATCTACTTTTTTCACCTCTCTCGAAACTGCATTCCAAAACCATGTTTGAACATAAGAAGGATGATCAACTAAGTTGAATTTCAAACAGAATTTGTCTAAAGATGTCATTTTGTTAAGGACCAAAACTTGTGTAACAAATTGTCCAAAACAAAATCGATGGTTCATATTGGTTCTACAAGAAGGTGTGTCTTGAAGATCTATGATGGGAATTGAAGTCCACATCCAAAGCCATCATTTCGATAAAACAGAAGTCGTCATTGCTTCTTCGGTTGAAAGAAATGACAGTATGTGTTGAATCAGAACATCCGATAAGTGTTTGCTATTCAAATTAAAGATGAAACAATGGAGTTTGAATAAGGGTTAGGGTTAGTTTTTTTGGGGAAGATAGTAAAAATATAAATTTTTAAAATTCTGAGAGTCAAATTAAAGATGAAACAAAAGTATAATACTAGTTTAAGGACTATTTAAGTAATTTATTATTTTTTATTATGTTAGATCATCTTTTCGTCAATATTTAACGACACTTAACGTTGGAGTGACCAAAACTTTATAGCCCGAAAACGATTATGACCTTAATGGTCGTTTTGCAAAATCGATGACTAAAAGTGTATTGAGGGTAAACGAAAGTGACTAGCACAGTAGTTTACCCTTATTAAAACTCTTATGATATATCTGAAATTTTAATGAATCTTAATCTGCTCAAATTCTCATAATTTATCTAGATACATTTAATTCATGTACATTCATGATATATTAAAATTCCTAGATCGTATAGTATGATTCTTGAATACATGGATAAACTAGTGGTAGTAAGGAATATGGTTCAAGAATCCTGAAATCTATCTAGAATGATTTATGGTTCTAAATATATGATTTGATATATTTTTTCTAATCGGGTTTGATATGTTCTCCTAAAATAATAAATAGTAATTTGGAAAATTAAAAATAATTTTGTACTAAATAATAAAATAACTGAATAAAATGTGAGATCCTTCAAATATGTGTAGCCTAAAGTTCAAAGTTATCTGTAAAAGAAAACTAAGTGAGAGTAAGCTAAAGACCTTAATTTGTCTCTAAGATGCAGATAAAAATAACGAAACACAGTTTACAAAATTATATTGATAAGTGCTCAAAAGATCATTATTTTATACACCTTTCATGGGCAATAAGCACTTATCTCACACTTACTTGGACTGATGCATGCGCTTAATATGCAATATTCGGATATTCTGCCATTATAACTCATAAAGCTAATATTTACAGAAAAATGCAGAATTTACGATATCTTCTGTACATGCAGGAACAAGTACTGCCGAGACAGGGTTGAGGCCGAGGCAGAAGTTGGGCCGCGGCAGCAACTGAAGCTCCAACATCAATACTGTAGGCGATTGGAAGATAAAAATACACTGGACAATTCTGGACATGCAGCACATGGATCGAAGCTGGCTAGCGCGAGGAAAGCCCAAGCCAAAGGCCATGGGGGAAAAGCCTCCTAGTTGAAATAAACTTGGAAATATTTGATTTATGGGAATAATTGTAATCCTACTCCAAGTAGTATTCCTACTTAAGAAAGGTTTGCCCTAGACCTAGACTATATATACCATAGCCGTCCAATGTATTAGGAGAGCCGATTTAGAGAGAGTTCAACCCTAAGAATTATTGTGTTCTTTCTTCCATCATGTTCTAAGCTTTCTTAGGGTTAGGTGAAGGTTGTCGAGTACTTGTGAGAGGAGATTGTACTTTGCTTCTCGTTTCAATGCAATAAAACATTAAGATTTGCTTACTCTTTGTCATTCTTTGTTCTTGCATCCAAGCCCGGGAGGGAGTTTGTGAGTAATCTATTTATCTAGACTCGGGAGAGTTAGATTCACGAAAGGAGTAAGTACGGTATTTGAAAAATACTAACTCGGCCTAGGGATAGGTTGGAGTTTTCAGCGGCTAAAAGAAGTGTGAGATTGGTTGATAGTTATAATTGATTCACGCTAGGAGGTATCGTCAAGGACTAATTATCAACAGTGTTTCGACTTAGGGATAAGCGGAGCCATCCAAGGACACTTTGCCGAATCTTAGTGAGGTCTACCCAAGAGCAAGGGATTGTCGCGGCAGACATGCATTGTCGCTGCCGAGGCAGTAATCTGCAGTACTGCCGAGGCAGAGTCATGCGATAGCATTGGACAGAAACAAGTCGATCGATTCCACAGTACAACGCAATTGAATCCTGCCCACTCTCCTCATTCATTCTCACTATCTTTATTTAGTTTTTATTTAATTAGTTTACTCAAACATCCTTCCTACTTGTGTTTTTACTTTACTTTTACAGGACAAGAATATTAAAGAAGACATATTAAGTATATCAATCCTTGTGGAGACGATACACGATAAATACTTATTACTTTATTACTTGCGACGTGTACACTACACAGTTTGCGCTATTTCTACACGCAACATATATCTCAAGAGTAATATTTTAGAAAATAATGCAAAACATGATATATGAATGATGTCATACGCACAAAACAAATCCCAACTATATCGTAGCCAGTTCGAACTATGATATAACATAGAGGAGTTCCTCATAACCCTCACCTGTAACGTCACCAATCTGAGTGGTCTTAGGGTTTTCGTAAACGAAAAACTGTCACAACTTCCTCCGTACACAATTCTACCCCATGCACACAATATGATATAACATAATTTAAAAACCCGAAATCAATCACAATATTGTCTGAATTCATAAAGTTTCTCAAATCACAGTACTCACAAATACTCATTAAAGTTTAAGATCTCAATTGTTGAAATTTACGTACTTTCTCAAATCATAAAGTTATGTATGTAAGATGATGCAAGAACATAATTCATAATCTCAAAACAGAAATATAAACGTGCTAACAAGACACATATTTCTTAAAACATAAAATATTGAGCATGTCATAAAAATATATTTTTTAAAAATACATATATAACACTAGTAAGGGAATATACTTTAATCAAAACAACTCAATTTACTAAATAACGTGATTTTGAATATGATCATAAATAAATAAAAATATAAACTTTAAAGGATGAGACGAGAATCGTACCAATTTTTAGTAGTCCATCTTTATAGCTTATGGATCGACTGCTTGCAATAGGAGTTGAACACATAAGAAGTAAGCCTATGGTCTACTTTGTCTCTAAGTCCTTATACTCTTTCAAAATTTAAGTTTAAAGTTTTATACTCTTAATTCTAAGAATTTAGTACGCTTTTTAATTTAGGAATGGATGTCTAATTGATAATGCTATCAAAGAACTTTGGTTAAATAAGAATGTTTTTCTTTTTAATTACTCACGAAGTCAATTTTTTTAGATACTCACGAAATCAATTTAAAATCTCATGAAGACTTACAAAAAATATTAACTTTCTTTTAACTTATATGAACTAGTGCTAAAGGTCTTATAATGGAAAAAGCTAAAAAAAATTAGATTACGATGTTAAAAGATTAAATTTTATACGAGTTTTACTAAGCGGGTAAAAATAAAATATAAGTGTCAATGCTCTTTTTAAAGGTGTCAATATACTTCAATTATTAAATAAAAAAATAAATGATTAAATTCAAAAGATTCCAAATAGAGGATTTAAATTCCATGTATGTAAATAGCATATGGACTGAAAGTAGAATTATACCAACTTTTCGGGCTTGTAAAAATAAAGCGCCAACGGCAATGGGTAAGAGAACTATGGCGGGTTGAGATTTGAATTTGAGATTTTGGGTTTACCGCCTTCTTCCAGTACAATCTTCCGCAGCCATTTATATCCTTCCAATTCCATCCCGCCGCCGCTTCTTCTCCATAAGAAAGGAAAAATCAATTTCTCTGAAGACACAAAAATGGGGGATCCAAGTCACCTGGAGAAAATGGGCAGTGAACTGAAATGCCCCATTTGGTATTATTCAATCTCTTCGCTCAGTGTTTCTTTTTGTTTTTTCTTAATTTTTTAAATTCTTAATAAAAGAAATTCTGATGCAGCTTGAGTCTGTTGAATTCTGCGATTTCACTCACATGCAATCATGTATTCTGCAAGTATGTTTGTTATATATAGCCTTTTAATCTATCTCACATGCTTTCATTTTTTTTTGTGTTTAAGCTTTCATCGAAATCATTGAAAACCCTAATTAGTTTCTGGTTCTGTGCAGTGATTGTATATTGAAATCGATGAAATCGGGTTCCGATTGTCCGGTTTGTAAAGTGCCCTACCGGCGTCGAGGTATGATTCGTTTATTGATTTTCAGTGCTTTTAAATTGTTGATTTGTTTGTTTTCAGTGATTTTATTAATCTTTTTTATCTCTTTAATTGAATTAAAGTTGAGGCCAGCGATATAACTTTGTCTTTGTTTATTTTTGTGTGTTCTTTGCTTCTATATTAAACAACATTGTTTCAATTGGTATTGGATTTTACCCATTTGCTTATATTCAACAATTGCTTTAAACTTGTTTGCAGTAACTAATGATTAAGCTTTAATTGGTGATAACTTATTTGTTTAATGTTCATGGTGTAGAGGTTCGTCCAGCTCCTCACATGGATAACTTGGTTAACATCTACAAAAGCATGGAAGTTGCTTCAGGTTTCAGTATTTTTGTTACTCAGAATCTGCCTCTTGATTGTACTGAAAGAGTGGACAATCAGGGATCAAACCAAAGAAGACGATCATGTGTGGCTAAGTCGACTGAAAGTTCTGATTCCATTCATGTGAAGCCTTCTTTTCAAACCAACAAAAGGGTTCAGGTGCCACAATATCCCATGTTGGAAACACCCTTGAGGTCTGCAAAAAATGGAAATGGGTCGGTTGAAATCACTGAGGATGAATCTAAGAAGAGTTCAGATACTGCAAAGGAGACCTACAATTTAAAAGAAAATGGGGAGCAAACGCTTTCGCCCTTTTTCTGGTTGAGGGAGGAGGATGAAGAGAGGCCAAGTCCGCTTGCTGATGGGGATCAATGTGAGTACACAACACCGCCCGAACTTCCTACTTTCAGTGATATGAAGGATTCTGATGATGAAGGGTTTTCTAATGTAAGTGTTCTCTTGATTTTGACATTGCTAGTATAGCTACTCAAGTATCAGAAAAAAAAAAGTATATATAATATATGAATCTTCCTTTTAATGACAACTGAACTCTGACGGACGTAATCTTGTGTAATGGCCTGAAACTTTTTACTTATGTCTTCATAAAATCATGTAGGAGGAGATGCATGGAAACCCCGACCATGTGAATCATTTTGATAGTGAAATGTTTGAATGGACACAGAGACCTTGTTCTCCTGAACTTCTTCCAAGTCCTGTTAAATCGCAGGTAGACATAATCTCATTTAGAACCCCCACCTAAAGCTCTTTTGTGTTTCTTCTTTTCTGGGATTTTTTTACATGGTTTGGTCATTCTGATTTGCTATTATTTCAAACAAATGCAGGTCGAGGACACTGAAGAACAAGCACTAGAGGGTGCAAATAAAGTTGATCACTTTAATGATGTATGCATGATAACAATACATAACACTTCGGACGAGATGCTGCCTAATATAACATCTTCAAAATCTAAGTGTGTTAGTCATAAGATCAGTAGTAGTAAATCCAGGGAGCCGAGTACTAAACAGAGAAAGACTGCACGAAAGAAGATGGTTGACAGAACTAGCAGTCATGTTTCTGGAGATCATGTCATTCTGGGAAAGGAAACTGAAGATTTTAAGGATCACCATGAAAATGTTGAAACTCCTAAACAGGATAACACTCAATTGCCTGCAGTAGTTGGTAAGGGGAAATGTGAAGATGAATATGAGAATTTGAAGTCTGCAAAAAGTTGCATGAAGATCACTTCCCAGTCCCAAAAGAAATCTTGTGCAAAGTCAAAGAAACAAAAACCAAGTTTGGCTAAGGTTGATATCCCTAAAGAAGTTTCAACCATTCAGAGTCTAACAAATGAAAATATAATTCAACAGAAGTCCTCGCTTCCCATTCCCTTAGCTCAAGACAGTAGTGTCAAACAGGTTAGAAAAGGGTTGAATAAACGTGCTAGGGAAGTAAAGTTGGCTATGAGTATGACAAGTGAAAAAGCCTCAAGCTGTAAGAAAAAGATGAAAGTTTTGTTTAGTAGTGACACAAAAAGTGGGTTGGCTGAAGACCAACAGCAGCAGCAGCAACAGCAAGGAAATAGTAATGTGTCTTCAGAAAGGCTAAATGAAAATGTACATGGGAGTCCCACTGTTGGAAATTCAGATGGTTCAACAGTAAAGAAGTTGCCTTTAGCAAACGGAGTGGCCTTGCTTAAATGTGAGACCATTACAAATAAAACACAGTGTGCTTTCTGTCTTTCTACAGAAGACTCCGAGGTTAGAGTTTTAGTAGTTCCTCCCGAGTTAATGATATGGACTAAAACTACCCATCTTTTCCATAAAATTGCTGAAGTTTATTTGGTAAACATAATTGCAGGCTACAGGAGAGATGGTTCATTACTATGAAGGAAGGCCTGTTCCTCAAGATTATAATGGTGGCTGTAAGGTCGTACATTCACACAAGAACTGCACTGAATGGTAAAAGAATTTGTAACCAAATAAGCTCTTTTGATTTAGATTCTTCAAACTTACAGTTTCCACATTTTTAATATATTATAATGTAAACTTTGCAGGGCCCCAAATGTTTATTTTGAAAATGAGAAGGCAATCAACCTTGAAGCTGAACTGTCCAGAAGTCGAAAAATAAAGTGCTCCTATTGTGGACTCAAAGGTGCAGCACTGGGTTGTTATGAAAAGAGTTGTCGCAAGAGTTTCCATGTTCCCTGTGCAAAATTAGTCTCACAATGCCGGTGGGATACTGTAAGTGATATACATATTGGAAAAGCTTTCTGAGCTTGATATGATTTTCAGGAAAGTTAAATACCGTGTTCCCTGTTAATGTGCATTAATTTTGGATCTTTATAGGATAACTTTGTAATGTTATGCCCTCTCCATGTCTCTTCTAAGTTGCCAAATGAAAAGTCAGAATCTCAAGGAAGTAGAAAAAGAAGTGTTTTAAGAGGGTATGCATAACTTTCATTCAGCTTATTCTAGTTTCCTGACAAACTTCACCATTTCACGCTCATGATGATTTCATTAAATTCTTGCTTCATTTCCAGACATTTGTCAACTCACAACAATGAAATTCCTACAAACAAAGAAGTCAGTGTGCAGAAGAAATGGAATACGTGTGAATCACGCAACAAATTGGTTCTCTGTTGCTCAGCTCTCACAGTTGAAGAAAAGGTAAGTGTCGCAATCTATTGGACTTGTGCTTTTTATATTTTCATTCTCAGAAGGAAAAACCTTAACATTTACTCTAAATTTGTTGTACTACAGGAAATCATATCTGAATTTGAGAAGTTAGCTGGTGCAACAGTGCTGAAAAGATGGGATTCAAATGTCACCCATATCATTGCATCCACGGATGAAAACGGAGCATGCAAAAGAACCCTTAAATATCTAATTGGTATCTTGGAGGGGAAGTGGATCCTGAATATTAATTGTCAGTACCTTGTTAACAAAAATTGCTTGAGTTTATTGGTTCAAGACTTTTATAAGCCTATATGCCTACTGCATATTCTGTAATTACAAATGCATATGCCTAAACAATCACAGCTTGAATTCTAAACTTCTATTTTTGTAGGGGTCAAAGCTTGCATCAAAGCCATGAAACATGTTGATGAGTTACCATATGAAATCAGTATCGATGTTCATGGAATCAGGGATGGCCCAAGACTTGGAAGGCTGAGACTCCAAAACAAGGTTGGTCCCTCTCAAGTCTTAACCTTTCAAATGCTCATGATCTGTTATAAATTATTGTTTTAATTCTTCATGGGCCATGTCCATGTTTATTAAGACCTTTTCTTTGGTGGCAACATTTCAGTATCATCTAACGAAAAATGTAATATTGACTCTATTTCTAAAAGATAAGATTTTAGGATTCTTCTTGAAGAATCCTAAAAATGATGATTTGCTGTGTATGCAATCTGTTAACACTGAACTTGTTTAATTGTTGACAATATTAATCTTTACAGCAACCAAAGCTTTTTAACGAGTGTAAGCTCTATATAATGGGGGATTTTGAAACTTCTTACAAGGGGTACCTACAAGATGTTGTAATTGCTGCCGGAGGTACCATTCTGCATAGAAAACCTATTTCAGGTGACCTGGGAGCCCCATCATCTGGTTCCCCTATATCTTCAACCTTCATAATTTATAGTGTTGAGTTGCCTGACAAATGTGGTCCCAAGAAGCAGAATATGATTTTAAGCCGCAGGCAATCAGATGCAGAAGCTCTCGCGAACTCAACAGGAGCCAAAGCAGTAAGCAATTCTTGGGTTTTGAACTCCATATCTGCATGCAAAATGCAACCTGTTGGTTAATAATTACACGAATTGTAGGATGTCTCTTTCCTTCTCTAATGTCTAAACAGTTCTATAGTTGTACCTCCGCTAATAGGTTTTACTATATTTTATGCAATGCTCTGGCTGCAACCTGCAAGTAAGATTATTTCTATCTTTTGAACTACTTTAAGAGCCAACAATATGCACTTGTAATATGCTAGTCACAGCAGCAGGTAATTAAAGAAATGGAATTGTTTTGATATGTGCATCCATGATGATAAATTTTCCTGGCTAGTTCAGCATGAAAATTGGAATTGTTCTGTAAATAACAGTATGTACACCACAACGAAAGTTTAATAAACCGTTTGGTAGGAAGTTTGTGTTTGTTTATTTATTAAACAAATGAACATAAACAAGATTTTTTTTCATTTAGTTAAATGAGTGAACATGAATAAAGGGTTTGTTTGTTCATTTATGTTCGTGGATATTTGATAATCTATTTGTTTATGTCCATTTGTTTATATTTATTTATGTTTGTTTAAATTTATTCATGTATGTCTAGGAGTATTCATTATTTGATTAAATCAAATTAATTGATCGAATCAAAATAAAATTGATTAATCTATTAGACAATTTTAGGTTTTGTTTAATGATTAAAAGATTTTTTTAATTTTCAATTTTCAATTATTGGTTAATTTAGCTTTAATCAAAATTAACTTAAATTGTTAAATATTTAATACATTGTATATGTTTGTTTATATTTGTTTATGTTTATTTGTGTTCGTTTATGTTTGTTTATCATGTTAACGAATGAACATAAACGAATATGTATAAGCTACATTCCTTAATGAACGAACATGAAATTTTATGTTCGTTTATATTTGTATTTGTTTATTTATTCGGTTAAAGTTAAATGAATGAACATGAATACACCTTCATTCGTATTTGTTTAATTTATTTACAAGCCTAGAGCTCGTACGATAAATTGCTTTGAAAGTTGTATAATTGCCAGGCAAGGCTTAATTTTCATGGTTCACTTGCTATCATGTCCAACAAGCTAGTGAAATTCTTTTCCTATCATGTACATAAAGATACAATGGGAATCACCCTACCTTTCAAGGTAAAAACAAATTGCAAGAATCACCAGTAGTCATTGCAAGAGCATTTCCCCAGTTGGAAGTGATGGAATCTGCATGAATCTCTAATAGTGATCCTGCGACCGGTAACCATAGATACATGTTTTGCAAAATCATGGCAGTGTTTACATGCCCGGAGATTCTTGAAAATAATTATAGGAGCATTGCTTGGTACAGAAATGAGTCCAAATGCTATGGCAAGTCTCTCACTGTGTTCCATAAGCTGCTGTTTACGCTCTGGCAAACCAAACGACGCATCCTCTTCTTGTAGAAGGATGCTTTCAACATCCATAAAAGAATGGTTTAATTCTTTCAACTTTCCATAAATGTTCTCTGTCTGAGGATGGTGTTTATCACCCACTACGAATCGATGCACCTTACCCTTGACGGTAATCCAGCTACAACTAAGTTCCTTTTTCAACTTTCTTGCACTCATCGCACTTCTTATACAAGCCGCTTCTTCCCATTTCCCATGTGAAGCATATAGGTTAAACATCAGAATATAACCTGCAGTATCATCAGGATCCAGCTGAAGTAGATTTTTGGCTGCAATTTTTCCCAGCTCAAGATTTCGGTGGATCCAACACCCGCCCAACAAGCATTTCCAACTCATTGCATCCGGTTCAAAGGGCATATTATTTATCAGTTCATATGCTTCATGAAGAAGTCCAGCACGAGAGTATGTGTCAATCATACAATCATAATGATCAATAGTTGGTTTCACACCATACTCATAGCTCATCGACTCTAAATACAGCTTAGCTTCTGTAACGAAACCAGAATGACTACAAGCAGTTAAAACCCCGACAAAAGTAACTTCATTTGGCTTTGCCGTAGAGTTCTGCATCCTTCTGAAAAGCTTTAGGGCTTCAGAAGCATTGCCATGATAAGCATGACCACATATTATTGCGGTCCAAGCCACGGTATCTGGTTCATCTATACACTCAAAGGCTCGATTTGCATAGTCCAACCTACCACATTTCGAATAGAAAGTGATCATCGCACTCTCTCCATGAAGATATGAAACCAAACCTCTTTTTATTGCATCTGCATGAGCTTGGGCGCCCATGTTATAGTCTGCTAGAGCAGAACATGTTTGGAAAATGCTAGTGTATATAAATGAATTTATAGCCATAGCTTTTGTCCTTAATGATTTAAAAATCTGCAGTGACTTCTCAAATTTACCAATTTGACAATAGCCAGTTATCATAGCACTCCACGAAGCATCATTCGGTTCCGATATGCTTTCAAAAGCTCGACAAGCAGAATCAAAATGCGAGCATTTGACATATAGATCGACAACAGGAGTTCCCACGAAAACCTCAGATTCCAACCCGAGTTTAACTATATAACCATGAATTTGCCTCCCTATGTTCAAATCCTCCAAACCAGCACAGGCTTTGAGCGCAATGGAAAACACAAACTTGTCCAGTTCAACACCTTCCTTTAACATTCTAACAAATAATACCAAAGCATATTTCTCTTTGCCAGCTTGAGTATATCCCATCATCAATCCCGTCCAACCCGCGACGTTTCTTTCAACCATTTGATCGAAAACGAGCTTAGCTCTGTCTAGCGCCCCACATTTCACGTACATATTGGAGATTGCTGTGATAACAGAAACTTTGGTGCTTAATCCAATTCTTATAGCAAGCGAATGAAGCTGTTCCCCAATATCCAAAACAGAAGGATCTAATAAACTCTTCAAGAGGTTGGTAAAAATGGCAGAACGCGGTTCAATTCCTAACTCAATCATTTGAGACAACAACCCAAAAGCTTTCTCTAAATGTCCCTTTTCTGAGTAAGCAGAAATAAGTGTAACCCAAGATGCTAGATTTTTCTCAGGCATTTCATCAAACAGCTTCTCCGCGTCCCGAAAGCTCTCGCAGACAAAGTACATTTGCAACACACAGTTGTCGAGAAACCTAGACGGACTCCCCATCGTTGTTCGCAAACGTTGGTGAATCAATCTTCCATCCGACAAAGATTTCATATTGCAACAGGTTTCGAGGAGGGATTTATAGGAATTGGGGGTGACAGGAACGCCAGCTTCGTCCATTTGTTTGAGGAATTCGCGAGCTTCTTTGAGTTTCCCTTGTTTAGACAAAGAAACCAAGTGTAGATTCTCCACTAGGCCTTGTTGCTGTTGATTTTGGGGGATTTTCAATGAAGAAGAAGAGCTGCTTTTGAGAGAGATCCATGAAGGTATTCGAGCAAAGCGAGTTGCAGTAATTTGTGAAGGAATGGATGGCGGCAAGGGAGTAGTCTCCATAATTCTTTTACCCGCAAAGTTTCAGCTCCAAGAACCCAACAAATCTTACATTGGCCTACAGCCACTATCCAAGACAGGAGGGATGGCAACGGGAGGGGAGATGGGTTTTGCTCGGTCGAAAACTAAAATATTCAATTCAATTCGCCTTGAATATATATTTTCTAAATTTAACTCGACTTATATAATAAAAACTATAATTTTATCTTCGTTTAATCTTGATATTTTAATAAAAAAATTTAACTAAATCTGATTTGATTAAAAAATAATGAAAATATTATATATAAAAATATAATAAAAATATATAAATATATCGGTTTAGGTAAGGGAATTTTCATAAAAACTCAATTCATTTTAAATTTTTTAATAATCCGATCCGATTCAAACTCGACTTTTTAATAAAAAAATCATCCCTATTGAATAGGGTCATGTCGGAACATGTAGATTTTGGGTCAAATTACTATCCCTACCAATCACGTTCTTGAAATTTTAGTGCCCCTAAGACGAACATAAAAATTAAATCCTTAATAATAAGTGTTAAAAAAAATTACCTCTCTAAAAATTAACTTTCTAATAAGAAGTTTAAAAATTAAATTGAGTATATACCTACTAACAAATATTGAAAAAAATTAGGTCCATAATAACAAGTATTGATAAAAAAAATTAAATCTTTAATAACAAATATTGAGGGAAATAAATTTTAAGAATAAACCTCTAATAACAAATATTAAAAAAAATCTAGTCTTTAATAACAAGTACCAAAAAATTAGGGTCATAATAATAATAATAATTGAAAAAAATTAGACCTCTAATGTAAGTATTAGGGAAAAATAGACCCTAATAATAAATATATTCAAAAAATAGGTCTTATAATAAATATCAAAAAATAAATTTTAAGATTAGACTCCTAATAACAAGTATTGATATAAAATTGAATCTTAATAATAAATATTAGGGAAAATAATTTTTAAGGGCAAATCTCTAACAACAAATATTGAGAAAAAAATCTAACCTCTAATAACAAGTGTTAAAAAATTAGGACCCTAATAATAATTATAAAAAATTAAACCTCTAATATAAGTATTAGGAAAAATTGGACCCTAATAACAAATATATTAAAGAAACAGGTCTCTTATAATAAATATCAAAAAATAAATTTTAATATTATACTTTTAATAACAAGTATTAGAAAAAAAATTAAGACTCTAATAACAAGTAATGAAAAAAATTGAATTTTAATAATAAAATGTATTAAAAATACTTCTGAAAAATAGACATTTAATAATAAGTATTAGAAAAGGATTAACCCCTAATAACAAGCATAAATTATAACTTTAATAACAAATATTAATTTAAATATTAAAAAAACTAAAACCCTAATAACAAATACTAAGAAATAAACGCATATAATATGTATTAAAAAAATTAATAATTAACTCTTAATAACAATGAATAGGAGTGATCTTGAGCCGTCTGCACGTCCAGAGACGACCCTGATCCCTACCAACACATTGTGAGAGTTTTTTTAAAAGAAAATTAGTCCTAAAATAATAATTTTCCCATTTAGGCTTGGCTTAATAGTAAAATTGAACCCTTAACTATACCCAATTACAGTTTTAGCTCTTAAAGTTTCTTTTTGTCAAGAATAGTCCTTAAAATTTCATCCATTTTTAATAAGTAATCGTAATTGAGTGCTGTCAAGTGAGATATGGTAATCCTCGTGGACGACACTTTGCCTTGGTTCGGACTCTAGCTTTGTGTACAATGTCATCCAAGCAAGATAAGTATATTCAAACCCGAATCGAATGCTTCATCGTTATAGGATTAATGGAAAAATACTGATACTCCATATGTGCAGGGCAAGAAAGGGCCTTGCAAGCTTTTATTATCTGAGACCGAGACACACCATGGGGACTCTGCAAGGCATTCTTATGATCAAGAGCTGTGTTTTTCAACTTCGAACCAGCTTTACCTTTTGTTTCCGATCGGCTATAATATATCGTTTGTTGATGTCTCTTATAAAGCTGATGGTTTGGGGTCGTTTCGTTTATAAGATAGTGTTGCAGTATCTGTTTCTAGAGTACGGAACTTCGACTCTTTGATTTTGTAGCCCTTTTGTGGAAGTTTTTCGGATGGATCACCGGTAACCGGAAATAGAGAACGGTATGCATGATGTTTGTTGGGTTGGTACCCTTACTGCCCTGTCTATGCTGAAAGAAATCAGATTAATTTGATTGTAAATATAATGTACATTCAAGTTGTGCCTTAAGAATTCCATAAAAGTGGTGGGAAAATCCAATATAATAAATTGAATCTGGAAAATGAGAAATACAGCAAGAAACTCTTTCTGAATATGGAACAGTTCATACTCCTACTACAGGACATGGAGAGGTCTAAGACCCAAGTTTGGGAAAATTTTCACCTGGAAAATGGTGGCAAACTGTAAACTTGCGAGTTTGGCATTAAACATTTCTCACTGTCCTAACAACAAAGAAAAAAAATATATGATCTTGCATTTCATCTGTGATCCATTGCCTATGAATATGCATCTCTACACAATTTATCGAGCGATGCGTATATACACTTACAGCCATTGACACCAGTAACCAAAGAATAGTGTATACTACTGGTGCGAAGATTATTGTTTCTTTTTTGTGAAACTCGGCTGAAATTTCAAAGACCAGATGAGAACGAAAGAAACAAGGGTCACTCCAATAGATGACCAGAAAATTACCAACCATTTTGGCATTGGCTTAGGATATAAACCTGTTACGCCGGGGAACAGAAAAATAGAAATGGTTAATACAATACACATGATAGAATAAGAAAATCAATTGGTATTACTGTTATCGTTAGCGCATAGGTAACCAAGACGATTCGAACCAAAATATTGGCATTGCGTTGGAACATACCATGTCCAAACTTGATGCAAATGAGCAGCTCGATAATGCAAATTGCAACGGAAAGCCAACAGAATGCTCCAACCTTTTTAACTGGTTTTCTGGGGGGAAAAGACAGCATTAAAGTAAAATGTAAAAGTTCTTCATTTAGCTATTAACATATTTCAGGCATAAAATGTGTAGAAAACATATGGAGGGAAAGAGAAAGTACTGGTCTTGCAGGTATGAGTTGTACTCGCGAATTGTCGGTATTGCTATTAGCCACCACAAGATCAGCCTATACACGATCACAGGGTTTCGTGGAGGAATCCAGAGACAAAACTTTAGAAAGAATGTATTAAGCTCTACTGTCAAGAAGACGATGCAAAGGCTGAGAACTTGAATGAAACGCCATGGACCAAGCAGGGGTTGCCATTCGTCTCCGTCCCACCTTGCGGGTGTAAATTGTAGTAATGTTTGTTTAACCTGGTCAAAAACAAAGAACAATGACCATTGGCAACTAAAAGGCAGCAAAGGATAAGTTTACAAGCCAAGCAAATAATACGAGAAACAGGAAGTAAAAGAAAACTATATATGAAAGGAGAAGGGACAATATTTCCACTTCCAATCAGACTAGAGTTTAAATATTGCAGTAGTTTTCACAATAATGGAGTAATCACACAGCAAGAAACATACTTTGCCGATGATGTTAGGCTGGCAACTTATGCCAACCCACTCATATGTTCTGCCGTCAAAGTACCTAGCAGTATGCAGTCCAGCCCAAATGCCTGCAAGGAAATCATGTATTTTGTCAAAATAGGCTGAAGAATCATTGACTCTTAATATAATTGATTATTGATTCGAGACATTTAAAAACTGTCATTCTAAATTAGACTGCAATCGTATGCAGCGCTAGAAAAAAGGATTCCACACCCGTATTTGTGTAATGTTTATTCTTCAATTGATGGCATTGTCAGTTTTAATGATTCAAATGCAGACAATCACATATGATGCATCCTAGACCACAGGAAAAGAAAAATAAATGAAGACAACAATACAGGATCTTACCGAACCAATTACACAACAAAATATCAAGAATGATGCTGTCCCACCAGCACTCATTGAAGTTGGGCAGCATGTGTCGGAAGGTAAACTGTATATGCCATCACAGTAGTCAGGTTACAGATGCAAAACAGACGGCAAATATATAAATGGGAAATTAGAACATGGAAAGCCATAACCATGTCCGATAAAAAAAAACTAACCTCCATCAACTCAAATCCAATCGAGAGGACCCATAGAAGAGGCTGATTGCGGATTAATATGGCCTTGCCCCACCAACCAAAGATGTGGGCTAGAACAAATTCATCAAAGAGCGTTTCCTAAAAATAAATTTTTAAATCAACATAAGAAAATCAAAAGTCCAAAGCACAAAACTATAGTAATGTGCATCAAGAAACGAAGGTACAAATTTCAAGCACATGAGAAAATAATTTAACCAGGTCATGCAAAAAGATCCATACATAAACATTCTTAAACCTGCTAGAGGGATTTTCAGGAGTATATATACGACAATCAACACCATATGATCTTTCTGGAAGCTCTACATGAAGGAGCAAACAATAATCAGGAAAACAAAATAGAGAATTGATAATAGTAGACACGTACGGCAAAAAGTTTTCCAGAGACAAAAGTAGTACCAACACCAAGGTCCGGATGGAGAAACTTCATGAATTGCCTAGCATCATCACGCTTCTAGAAAATAGAATGTAGAGCAACTATCACTAATCATTTAATCAACTTTTGATGACAGCATATGTATATGGACAAACATTCAAGAACAGTACTGAGCTACTATGTTTTATGCACACATGTATGTTCCATGATTTTTTCAAGGGTGTGGTTGCGAATAGAGAGAGAGAAACATATGGAACCAAATTATTGTCTAATGGCAATTTTAGTCCCAGTTAGCTTAAATACTTGTCAAATTAAGTCTTGTCTCTACTAAATTTTGGATTAAATACAAATGAATATATGCATATAACGAATATATAAAAAACAATTAACATTGCAATAAACAAATAGTAAAAAACTATAGAAGTTAACCAGAAAAAGCAAAAATGTGAGTGCGACAAGGTAAACAACAGCCATTCCATGAACTAAACGCCAAATTGCAGGATGTGGCCGAATAAGGACCCTGCAAAGAAGTTTAAATTTTGATCACTTGGAGAAATAAACCTAATAGCTGAGGAACCATAAAATAATACGAAATGTCGGTTGTTAGAACAATGATTAAAATAAGCTACAGAAAGCAGATTAAACCATACAACTATCTGTAAACAAAATTTATTGAATTCTCTGGCCATCTTCTCCGACCAGCATGGTATAATAGAATTTGCAATGACATCATCAAAAACCGTTTTTTGTATAGGACAGATCAAAGGTAACTGCTTTAAAGCAAGCCAAGATGATGAATATTCCCCCCTTTTAAACTTTAATTCCATGTTTCTTCCTTAAGGTAAAGCAACAAATAGGTTTCCATAAACCAAAGTAAACAGTTAAACAGACCAAGTTCTACAGAGAAATCAAACTGATAACTTACGTAGAAGGAGCCTGCAGCAAGCAATAAGCAAGAAAAACAGCAATCATTACCCATACACCCCTACAAGAACAGCCCACACGAGCCATTAAAATATATTAGCAAGTGAAAAAGCAAAGACCATAAATTACCAATAGAGATAAATAAAAACCTTTTTACAGATGCTACAAGATCATCAGATTCGGCACTCTGAGGATCAATGGTGCCACTTGCCCAACTGGAAAACATATAGACATAAATAAATAAATACTAAGATTTTAGATGTAATTTAAAATAATAAAAAAAAGTGTGAAATAGAAAAGTTAAAAAGAACTATAATTGAATATGACGAGTTTGATGATATAGATCCAAAACATGCATATAGGCTGGCGCAAGATATTGCTCCAATTGTACAATGCATTATAAATTTAAAGCAAAAGATATAAACTCTAGGTACAACAGAAGATTCTAAGTGTAAGGAAAGATGAGAGACCAAACACATAAAAGATGCATGCAAAATCTAATAAGTGATAAAACGCAAAATTTAATGTTAAATATCAACTAGAGGTATATATTAAGCAGCACACTCACATAAGAAAGCATGCACCAATAAATAATGATGAAACAGTACGAGGATTGTATGCCCATGCAGTCCATGGATTTAGTTCATCGACGAAACAGAATAAATCATCATCTCCATTTTCTTGAATAAAGTGATCCCTTCCAACTCTTGTATGACCATTAGCTTCCATAGGCCTCAGCATTTCAGAAAATACAACTTGCCCACTGCACAACATCATAAGTAACGCTTTAGGAAATGTAGTTGAGAATTAGTAACAATAACAATCTTACAATTAAATGAAGAAAAAAATTATTTCAATAAATTACTTTACATACAAGAAAGAGCAGCACCAGAACCAAAAGTATTAAACCTAAAGAAGGAGGGGACCATTAACATATATGAATATGAAATCATATAAATTCAATCACTACACAACATTAAAAGAACTTGTCCAACAACCAACTCTGTAGGAAAAAGACAACCTTAGCATGAGCATTAAACTATTTCCACTCTATTTATTGGTTTTTTCCCATAAAAAATGGAAACAAGTTTCCTCAAAATCTGGTAACATGATATAATTCAGCATTCAGTGAATATCACCAAGGGATATAGAACTTCATAGAGAATGTTTCCCAAAAGTTGGATATATTATGCCATTTAATGAGCAAGGTTTTCTTAAAATTATATAAAGATAGTAGTTATGTCCCAAATTTACATAAAACCACAATTAGTGTCGGTTTAGTTATATGACCGGTGTTTATGTCATCTTAACTCTGTCTAACAATTTGGGTACTACTATTAAAAAATCTATAAGTACTGTACTGTAGAAGCTTAATTTGCATGACAACAAAAGCCAAAACACATGTTTGAGCTGGAATGAGCAAAATGGGGGACCAATTAAGATATTCTGTACAAATATCTAATGAAAAATGGAAGAAAACAATATAAACTAGTAGACCCTTCCTAAAAGGTATGGTCCCTACAGCTTGCCAAGAATTGGAACTCATGCTCAGTAGCAGTTCATATGAAGTGGCAATCCACTTTAGTTATATTCCAATTTGTAATATATCTACCACATATTAATTATCAAAGTATTTGCTTTATAATCTTTATGATATTTCCAAGTGACCGGGCATTTCTATCATCAAAAGGCAAAAATTTTCACTGGCAAGACAAGATAAAAAGGGATCACACTTTACAGTTGAAGGTGCCTCTTAAAAACTTATCATAGAAAAGTGATGTTCTACATTGTAACCTATCTACCACACAACTATTATCAAAATGCTTTACTATCTTTAGGATGCTCTAAGCTGCCGGCATTTCAATCATCAAAAATCAACAAAAAAAATTCACCGGAACGGCAAGATAAGAAAGATTCATACTTTAAGGTGACTCTAAAAAACTTATTTAACAAAGATAATTTTCCTAGGACCACTAAATATGCAAATAGGAATTAAGTTTGCAATCAGCTTCACTATCTAGTCTAGTAATCATTCTTACACTTTTAAGAAAAAGTATATCCCACAGATAACAATCATTAAATAAAAAAAGAACATTAACTTCAAATCTAAACAAAAATAAAGATTAGAAGAAAAAAAAACAGAAAAAGGGGGAAAATCCATATTCACTATTATAAAAAAAGGTATAAATGCTAATTCATTCATTCTTCTATTGGAAACATTAATCACTTCATTTCAATGCAGATCATAGTTTAAACTTATAAACCCACAAATAAACTGTAGGGTTTAAGACAAATCAGAGTTCAGCTCCTGTTGGAAGTTCTTAAAGGTGAAGAATATACATAGATGCTTCACCATTAAAATAATCAATAAAAGTGAAGTATGGATAAATAAATCTGACCCAGAACTGGAAAAAGATAAAAGAGAAAGAAACAAATCTGGGTATGCTTCATTGCATTGCATTGCATGTAAGGTGAACAGCATTAGAAAAAGAAAGATAAAGATAAAGAATTAAGCAAAAGAAAATAATAGAAAGTAAGCAATGGAAGAAAGAAATACTTACAGCACAGAGGATTGTTGAAAGATCAGATTTTTTGAAGGAAGAAGACGGCAACGTAGAGGGGGAAAGAAAGAGAAAGTTTGAGTCCCCTCCACTGTAGTGCAGAAAGAGAGATATAAAGTAATACTATAATACAAGTACTATATAATATAAATTGAAAAGAAAGAGGGAGGGAGAGAGAGAAAGAGAGAGTTTTGGCTAAAAAGGGTAGCTAATTTTAGGCCTAGATTGAGTTTAATGGAGTAACAATGTGTTGTAGGCGTAGCAGCTTCAGGTTCACGTTCAGGTGCTGGATAAAGATTGGGACTTGAGCTGGAAGTTGAAAGACCAAACGATACAATATAATACTTTAGGGTCATTTAGTATTGGTTTTAAAAATCATACTCATACTTATTGTTTGAAAGTAAATTAAATATTAATTTTAGATAGTCTTTTAAAAATATAAAATGATAGATGATATAAATAAAAATAAATGAGTAATTTTATTTAAAAGCACTTAACAAAAAGCGTTTAGTCGAAAAGTTCAGCCTTTTAAAAAAAACTTTTAAAACAAATTGAAAAACATTTTTGACCTAAAGCGTTTTATATGTATTGATTTTACGAATAAAAATCTCTTGCTCCTCTTTCCATGTCACATCTTAAAAAATAAATTATAAACCCTAATTCTAATTTTATATCTTAAAAAATAAATTATAAACATATCTTATCCATAATTTCCTAAATCATAACCATAACCCTTAATATTAAACCTTGAACCTTAAACCCATTATTTTAAAATAAAACATTAGAGGAGATGTAACATCCTAAATTCCGGGTACAACATTTGGGTCTCAAGCCCAACTTGTAACACCCTCGACCGGATGTCACATTGTGCCTCTAGCCTAAAACCCGGGATTTAAATTTCGTTTCAAAATCCCATTTACACACATTTAAATCCAATAAAGGTTCATTCATTAAATACAACACAATCCAAGTAAATTTTAAAAGGAAAAGGAGTTCCAAAATATTACAATTGTTTAAAAAGCACTCAACTCAAATTCAAATAAAATAAGAGTTACAATTACATATAGGGTCTTACAAGTACATGGCCTATTACATCTAGCAAATATACTCTGACACAAGTCGATGCTGAAACCAACCACAATGGTGTTCCTCTGATCCGCTGACACCTAAACACTTGTGTACGAAAATATATTTTGAAACGCTGAGCTACGAAAGCTCGATGGGTATTCTGCCACTCGACTCACATCGCACATATCAGAAATAAAATAAATGCTACATGAATAATGTCATGACAAGAAAATAATGGCTCTACCATATACGCCTAAACACAAGATATCACGAATGTATATTATCAGAATACAACATATACATGTTAATAGAAGTTTACACAGCATCCCATATACCATAATAATAATATATATATAGTAGTGTGTCCAGCGATCACTAAGCATCAGGATCATACACTACGAGCAAGATCCGCGTCCACTAAACATCAAGATCCCATACTCTAGGATGAGGCTCGCGTCCACTAGGCATTAGGATCCTACATCCAAGCTTGAAATGGTCCATCAAGTATCTTCAAACAAGGTCTGCGTCCACTAAACATTGAGATCCTTCATTTGGCATGTCTTCGAGTGTTGCAACACTTTAATCATATATATATATATATATATATATATATATATATATATGGTGTCTAGACCTACCACATAGTATCATATTAATAGGCAATCCATCAGCACACAACAAGGTCCCTAAAATTACCACATAGCACATTTAAGTCCACCAAAAACCTAAGGGTTACTATCACCATTTAATTTCTCGTCATTTATTGAGTGATTAGCCAATTATCTCATAAACGAGATTAAAATAATAATACCTTAGTTTTAGTATTCATTTTACACCTTAAGAGACCTTTAGGACCTTTTACCTTGAATTATGGATACCCCAAACGAAAGTACTAATTTTTGGATAGATTGCCCAACGAGTATTGATACGCCTATTTGGGGTATTGGTACTCCCTTAGTATCGATACGCTAAGTTAAAGAGCTTCAAACAACCCAAAAGTACCTACCCATACCGATACGATTATCCCATGTACTGATACTGAACCGAGCCCATATCAATACACCAATTATAACATAAACCCAATGTAACAGTGGTATCGATATGCCTTTGCGTACCGATACCGTAAAACGTCTCCGATATTTGAATTAAGTAGGGTGTATCGGTACACGGACAACCATAACGATACACTCCTTATATTTTTCTCTCTCATCTACTCTAACGTACCGATATGGGTCCACCCTATATCAGTAACCCTATTATCAGAGTGAAAATCTGGATATAACTCTTAAATTGAGTTTCAACCATGTTGTGGAATCTACTAAAGATTTGTTGTACTTCAAACTTTTCGTTCATTAAATAAGTTCATGTTGTACGAGTATGGTCATCAATAAAAGTTATGAACCACCTACAACCATTGAGATTCTTTACCTTAGAAGGGCCCCAAACATTATTATGTATAAGAGAAAATGGTTTAGATGATTTATAAGTGGATGGAAAGTATGATGATTTAGTATGCTTAGCGAGTTGGAAAATAGGACAATGGAAAAATTGAGGCTTTTTATGAACAAATAACGCTAGAAATAATTTGGCAAGGTAGTAAAAATTGGGATGACCCAACCTATAATGCCAAAGCATAACATCATTTTGCTTTTTAAAAATAGAAATTAAAACTAAGAAAGAAGGAACACTACTAAAATTTGCAGTAGAAAAATGATATTGCTCTCCAAGAATCACATAGAGCCCACCATACAGCCTAGCATTGCCAATTGTCCTTCCTAAGCCCATTTCCTACAATTTAAAAGTATTAAAAGTAAACTTATTTACACATTTCAAGTCCTTATATAGCTTACTGACAGAAAGAAGATTGCAAGCTAAATTGGGTACATAAAGAACTGAAGGTAATATAAAGTCCTTATTGATAACAACAGAATCACTTTCTATAATAGGAGATAAAGAACCATCCTTTGTTCTTATAGAGGATCTAGGAGATACATTCTAAAAAGTCTGAAATAACTCTCTGTTGTTAGTGATGTGATCAGAGACTCCAGAGTCTATAATCCATGTTGGTACAACTGTATAGCTATCAATGTTGTAAAAGAAAAAAAAAACTTTTGTACCTTAATGGGCTGTTATGGCAAGGTCGGAATCAGTGATTCTCGAAGAAGAGGAAGGATCAATCATGACTATGAGTGCTCGATTTTATGCTAGGGATATATACAACTAAACTGATACCATGTGAAATCTGATGAAAATCTGAAGTAGAACAAATATTTAAGAGATTTCACAGCATGGTTGAAACTCAATTTAAAAGTCATATTCATATTTTTCACTATGATAATGGGGAGAGTATTTTACTAAAACCTTGGGCTCTTTTTTCCAAGAGAAGGAAATTATTCAGATTAGTTCATGTATGGACACTCCACAACAAAATGGAATAGCAAAACGAAAAAATCGACACTTGTTAGAAGTAGCTAGGTCTTTATTATTTTCTCATAATGTTCCAAAACATTTTTAGGGTAAGGCTCTTTTAACAACAACCTACTTAATAAACAAGATGCCTAGTAAAGTCTTAGGCTTCAAAACACCAAGGTCAGTTTTTCTTGATGTATATCATGATTTTAAACCCATGTCATCTGCCCTGTCTTTGAAAAATTTTGGGTGTACTGTCTTTGTTCACAATAATAGTCCATCTCGCTCTAAATTAGATCCTACATCTATCAAGTGTATATTTTTTTGGATATTCTTCGCTAAAGAAGGGTTACAAATGTTACTCTCTTATTACACATAAAACCTATGTTTCTATTGATGTTACTTTCTTTAAACAAGTTCCATTTTTTCCCAAGTCTGCAATTCGGGGGAAGAATTTAAATGAATTTCAGCCTTCATCATCTAAAAAATATGAGCAGATTTCTTTTATAGATTTTCCTTTAACTCTATCTCTCAACCTTTTGCTACCAGTTGTACAAAACACTTCTACAAATTCTACCACACCTCCAACGAATCCTACCACATAGCCAGCAAGTCCTACATCTCCTACAATAATTCCTCAAACTACTCAAACTCCTCATCTTGAGAAAAAAAAAACAATTGAGTGTCTACAAAAGAAGAAAAATTATTCCATAAACCATTATACAATCTAACATTTGCCGAGAGCTGCAATTGAGTCCGATTGCCTCTGAAAGTAAGGAAGGTAATGAAGATAATAGAGGTAATGAACTATCTTAAGTTGATTTACCATCTATGGATCATGATGATTTACCAATTGCGAAGAGAAAGGGTGTGAGATAGTGCACGAAACATCCTATACAAAGATTTATAGCATTTGAGAAATTAATGTCTTCTTTTAAAGCTTTTACAATCAACTTGGATCAAGTGCAAATTTCAAGAAATATAGAGGAGGCTCTTGAGAATCCTAGATGGAAGAAAGTTGTAGATGAGAAAATTAAAGTACTAAGGAAGAATGAGACATGGACCATGGTTGATTTGTCACAAGGAAAGAAGCCTGTGGGATTCAAATAGGTGTTTACAGTTAAATATAATTCTGATGGCATTATTTAAAGATATAATGTCAGACTTGTGGCCAAGGGTTTTACTCAAATATATAAGATTGACTACAAGAAAACTTTTGCTCCAGTAGCTAAACTCAACACTATGAGGGTTTTGTTGAGATTCACTGTCAATGAAGGATGCGGACTTCATCAACTAGACATAAAAAATACATTCTTAAATGAAAGTCTAGAAGAAGTCTACATGAAGGTTCCTCCAGGCATGAAGAGAGATATGGAAGACAAGAGAGTATGCAAGCTACAAAAATCCCTCTATGGCCTAAAACAATCACCAAGGGCCTGGATTGAGAGGTTCACCAAAGTTATTGTGAAAGATGACTATAAGCAATGTCATGTTGATCATACTGTAACGACCCGAAAAAAATATTAAAAGGTTAAAAGTATGTCGGGATCATTAAAAAAATCTTTGTTTTTTTTTGTGAAAATAAAGAATTAGGTTATTATTTGAAAAATTGGGGTTAGGTTTAAAGAATTAAAAATTAGGTTTTAGAAATAAAATTGAGAATTTTTGAAATAAAATCAAAGTTAATTTTAAAAAAGAATGGAGTCGCCACCGGTCACTTTAGTAGAATTAAAAAAAGAAAAACAAAATGAGTCAAATTCTATTTTGCACGAAAAAAAGGATTAAAATTAATAAATATTATTTAAAAAAGGCAAATAAAGCTCACAAAGAATGAAATAAATCCATGGAAACTCAAATTATGAAGGATTTTAAAGGAAATAACTTTAAAAGTTAAAAATACAGCCTTTAATAGTCCCGAATTAATGCATTAAATGGAATAATAGAAAAGAGAAATTTTAAAAAGGAAATAACTATCATTAATAGCACTATAATCAAATAAGGTAAAAACTAATGAGTATTTAAATTTAAAATGATAATTAACATGAAAGGAAATAAATGAAAAAAAGAAACCAGTGGTAAAATTAAAAGAAAACATAACCATGAGTCAAAATTAGATAAAAAAAACTGGAAATAGGACTAAAATTAAAGCAGGGAACAAAAACTAGGGACTAAAATAGAATTAAACCATGTCTGGAAGTTAAACGTCCTAAAACTTGAGGGACTGAATCCGTAATTATCCCATTGACCATAATGCGCGGATCCTTCCCCGGATCCGGGTCACCACGCGGATCAGAGCTGTCCAAAACGACGTAGTTTCGTCATTTGTATATATATGAAAAATCTAGGCCAAAACCGGCCATTTAACTTCATTCTTTCTCATTTGTTTGAGAAGAACAAAGTGAAATGCTCTGAAGCTCCTAAGAACCCTAGGCTTAAATCCAAAAACCGGTGGCTGCGCCGTCGCCTCAGCCGTCGCTGATGGCGGCCGGCGACGGCGGAAAAACTTAAAAAATCTCTTCTTTTTTTTTTTTTAAATTTAGAAAACCATATTCGAAAGATGAAAACCAAAAACAAACTTTTCGATTTGAAAACCCTCATAAAATCAAAACTTTTGAATCTGGGTTTTGAAAACCAAAATCAAGATCGTTTACCAAAAACAAGTTTTGACACCCGATTTGAGTACTGAAGAAAAGAAGGATGCGAACAGGGCTATGGGAAGCAAAGCCGGCGACGGGAACCGACTCTCTTTTCGAAAGGTAAAATACTTAACCCTAGTGTTTTTCTATTCAAAATAAGAACATTTCTCTGAAAATGGCGTTTTTTATTGATATTCTTGATGAAATCCCGTCTAGGGTTACATGGTCTGATTCAGGCTTTTTATAGCCGAATTTACATGGAAATAAAAAAAATGTTGAAATTTGGTTTTGATGATCTATTTTTTCCTTGTATTTGTTGGTGTTTGTCCTTTTGTTCGTTTCTGATTTCTGTCCTTTGCTTGAATGTGAAGTGGATGTACGATTGAAGGAGGGGACCATCTCATGTCCTTGCTTTGTTTTGGCCGATTTTGAAAGGGGCTCTGACGTGGTTGAAGAACTGCTGGTGTGACTCTCCGGTGATGCTGGTTGGTCGACGAAGGCGAACAATCGTTGGAATTTGGACGTTTGCAACTTGGAATTGAAGAGGTATTCTCCAGATTATTCTGGAATATCCAGAATTCAAAGAGCTGCTCCTGGGAATTCGAACGGGCATTTGAGAGGAGCTGGAAAGGTTCACGGTTTGACTCCGGGTCAAACCGGGTAAACCGGATTACCAGGGTATGGGTGACCGGGTTAGATATTTGGTTGGGTAATGGATATGGGTTGATAATGTAATGATAATGGGTTAAGTTTGTAATGGGTTTTGTGGGTTTGGGTCTGATTGTTTAATTGTTGGGCTTGGGGTGTACACGGGCTTAGCAGATGGGTTTGGCAGGTTTGGGTTTTGTATATGGTTTCATGGAGTGGATATTTATGGACTTTATTTATTTAAAATTTGGTTTGGGTTTTTAATATAATATTAATAATATTTTTTGAATTTTTAGTATATGATTTATATTATTATTATTTATATGTATGTGGTTTAGGGATATGGTTTAGGGTTTAAGTTTGGGGAATTTTGATTTAGGATTAGGGTAGGACAAAAATGATTATTACACATACATTGTTCATTAAGGTAATAAATTCCAAGAAAAGAGTTATCTTAATCGTATACGTAGATGATATTATTATCAAGGGTGATGACCTTAATGAAATTGACAACTTGAAAAGTCTTTTGAACAGTGAATTCAAGACAAAAAACTTGGGGAGTCTGAAATATTTCCTTAGCATGGAGGTTTTTAGATCAAGCAAAGAACTTGTAATTAATCAAAGAAAATATATCTTGGACCTACTATCCGAGATTAGAACGTTGGAATGCAAGCATGCAAAACCCCTAATGAAATCAAACTTGAAGCTCAGAAAATAAGAAATGGGAGCTCAAGTTGATAGGGAATAATATCAAAGGTTGACTGAAAAACTTATATATATGTCTTAACAAGATCAGATATAGGTTTTTCTATTAGCATTATAAGTCAACACATGACAGACCCAAGATAGGAGCATCTTGAGGCTGCTTACAGAATACTAAGGTATCTGAAAATGACTTCGGGACATGTATTAAACTTCAGGAAAACTAAAGACAAAACAGTGAAGGTCTTCACAGATTCAAGTTGGGCTGGTGAGTTGACTGATAGAAGATCTATAAGTGGCCACTACTCATTCATATGGGGAAATTTGATAACTTGGAGAAGTAAGAAACAATCTGTTGTTTCTAGATGTAGTGCTAAAGTCGAGTATAGAGCTTTAGCACTAGGATTATGCAAGGGGATTTGGCTAAAAAACTGCTAAACGAGTTGGAGTTAAATCAATGTGAAAAATTCAAGATTCTATGTGATAATCAATCTTCCATTAAAATTGTTAAAAATTCAGTCCATCAAGATCGAACAAAATAAGTAAAAATTGATAGACACTTTATTTCAAAAAAAGGTAAATGATGGAGTAGCTGATTTATCCTATATATCTTCTCAAGATTAACTAGCTGACGTCCTTACCAAGGCACTTCCAAAAGCAACATTTGATGAGTTCACATCCAAGTTGAGACAATAGAATATATACTCACCAGCTTGAACGGGAGTGTTAATTGTAAATATTTAATTTATAATTTGTTATTTTTAATAGATAAACTAAAGTAGTTTAGTTTAAGTTTAACATTATCCTATTAGTTAGGAGTTATTTGTTATTTTTACTTATCAAGTAGTTTAAATTTAGTTTTTATCTTTATAAAGGATAAGAGTCTTATCCTATAAATTTTCTACTTGATTTTGAATATCTTGTACAAAGTTTATAAATAAACTTCTTTTCATTAATGAGAAATCACTCACAGAGTTAATTAACACTTTGATTCTCAAAAGAAAAATATTCTCTGAGAGAACACATTGTTTTCATCAGATTTCACACTAAGCACCTTGTCACAAACTCGAAAACATCTCTTTTCATGCAAGGCCACCAAAAGAAAGGAAGAAGATCCTGATATATCTTATTACTGCACGGATGAACAGAAAACAGATTACGATGAGCTTTCTTCAAGATACGGTCCCTTAGATCCTTTAAGTCAAGATCACCTTCATTTGAGCTACTAACTCCTCATCAAGCACATGTATCCTTTTTATCTCATGAACTAGCGTGGGCTCAACACGCTACTCCGCCGAAAGATCTTCGTCCTCGGTCATCCTCAACCAAGCGAACATAACTCTCAGGTCTAACATAAACTTCCAACTCAAAGCATCAACGGTCACATTCGCCTTGCCGAGGTGATACTCTGAGATGCAGTCATAGTCTTTCAACAACTTTATCCAATATCGTTGTATTAGATTCAACTCCTTTTAGGTAAGCAGATACTTTAGACTCTTATGGTCGGTGTAGATAGAACATTTCTCCCTATAAAGATAACGCCTCCATATTTTCAATATGAAGATAAATGCAATTGTCTCGAGGCGTAAGCAATCACCTTACCCTCTTGCATGAGTATACAACTCAATCCATTCAAGGAAGCATCGCTAAACACCACATAATCTTATCCCGTTTTTAGTTGTGTTAAGATCAGTGTATCCATAAGATACGCCTTAAGTTGTTTAATACTTTGTTGTCTCCTCTCGTTCCACACAAATGAAACTCCTTTTTGCAACCTTCTATAATATCTGCAAGAACAAGGAAGCTACGAACTTCTGACATATTTCTTGTTGGTCTCTTTTTCATCATAGCTTGGATTTTTTTAGGATCCACACGAATTCCATCGGCTGCAACTATGTGGCCAAGAAATGTCACCTCTTACAACCAAAAATCTCACTTATTGAATTTTTCATAGAGACGTTTATCTCTCAAAACCTGGAGAACCATTATTAGGTGATAGTCATGCTCCTCCTCTAAAGTGAGTACACCAAGTCCATAAAAGCTGTAGGTGTATTTGTAAGCCCAAACGACATCACCAAAAACTCATAATGCCCATATTACGTCCTAAAAGCGGTCTTTTGGAAATCATTTTCCACTACCTTCAACTAGTAGTACCCTAACCTCAATTCGATCTTAGAAAACACAAGTGCACCCCACAACTGGTCAAATAATTCAAAGATTCTTTGCAAAGGATAATGATTCCTATTTATGGATTTTTTAAGATAACGATAGTCGATGCACATCTGCATTGACTCATACTTCTTCTTAACAAACAACATCGGTGCTCCCCAAGGCGACACACTTGGTTGGATAAAACCTCTCTTGAGTAACTCTTGGATTTGTTGTTTCAAGTCTTTCATCTCTTTTGGTGCCATACGATACAATGCTACAGACATCGGTGTCGTACCTGATATCATATTTATAAAGAACTCTAACTCACGATAAGGAGGTAAATCGGGCAACTCATCTAGAAAAACACATACACTAACTCATAAATTGTTCGCAAACTTTCTAACACTGGATTTTCAACCTTCACATCAACTACGTGAGCTAAGAAAGCCTCACACCTTTGCTGTAACAACCATTGAGTTGATAAAGATGAAACCATATTTAGTAAACAAGGGCTTCACTCGCCTTTTACAACAAGCTTAGACCCATCTGCAATACGGGGCTTTAGACTCTTTAACCTACATATAAGACTTGTGTCATGTTCGAAAAACAATACTTCTCTAGGATTGCATCAAACTCTTCAAAGGGCAAAACCATAATGTCCACCGAGAAAATTGAGCCTTGCACCTCGATCGAACACCTTTGATACACATTATCCACTAACACATCTAAACCCAACGAGCTTATCACTCGAACTCTTATCTCTAGAACATCATCTAGCAAACTCCATTACTGAGTTATCCCACTACGAGTATAGGAATGGGTAGACCCCCGAGTCCAAAAGAGAAACTATGGGAATTGAAAACAAGGTAAACATACTTGAGATAACATCGGTAGCTGTACATTCCTCCTATGCCCTCATAACATATTGTCTAACCGGTGCTCTCGCCATAGACTAGAATGTACCACCCGAACATGACTCACCCCTCCTGGATAATTAGTCCTTTGCACCTTCTCTATCGGCAGCTTTGCATTCTCAAGATAATCCTTCAAGAAGCGTTTCATCGATCCACAATGGTAACAAGCTCTAACCACTCTCCAACACTCTCCCCAATGGTTCTACCCACACTAAAGACAAACCAGGGAACCCGAAATCTTCTGAGAACTCTCTAGGCTCATCATAGAGGAAGATGTAGATTATATCCTTCGATCCGCCAACTTAAACCTTTGGTTCAATCTCGATCCCTAATTCGAAGCTTCTCTTTTTTGGTTCCATCGGTTTCTAATTCTTCCCGAGTAGGAATGAGAATTGTTTCAATAGTTATGGTTTTTCCCACTAACACCTCCTTGTCTAGATGATGATCCATAGGTCAACCCTGGCACTTGTTCTAAAGACTTTGAACTAGCGTTCAACTCAGAAAATACCTTAGGTAGGGCAACAACGAGATATGTCTGAATCTCATTCTTTAGGCCTTTCAGAAACCTTTTACATCATATCTTATCTATGGACACCAACTTTGGAGCATACATACTAAACTATAAGAACTATTGCTCATAAGCGAAGACCGATTGGTTCCCTTGCACAAGATGGGTGAACCGATTCCTCAAGGTGTCTATGTAGGCCCCTCATACATACTTCTTCTCAAACTTGTCTAGAAAGCCATCCAAAGTTGGGCGATTGGGATATCATTCGAGCTCTACCTTCTCTCAGCATTCTAGTGTGTTGCCCTTCAAAAGTGATAAAACATATGATAGTTTATCTTTTGACCTTAGCCTCATTTTCCTTATGATCCACCGGGTATCATGCAATCACTAGTTATCTTGCACGGGATTTACTTGTCCCATCCTGTGGAAGTCAACAGTTCTTTGCCTTCACACCCTCTCAATAGGTGCCTCTCGAGGCGTAGCAGATAGTCTCGGTATAGTTCTCACGATCCGGTGCTACATCCGATTCAATTGTAAGAAGTAGTTGGCCCTTTGACCAACAACATCCTCCAATGGTGCTTGTATATCAAGCACGTACTCAATGTCATAGTCTCTTTCCCGGGAACCCCAACTTTCCTCATCATCTTTGCCTCTTCTTGACATATTTATATATTGCATAACAAACAAACGAGGTTACACCATCGAATTTTAAGAATTAAAGCAAGTAAAACTTCGACTCATGAGCATGTACTTATCTAACATCTATATACCACACTAAACTCCACGGGGACTTCTTAGAACTGACTAAACCTAAGCTCTGATACAACTAAATGTAACACCCTCAACCGTATTTTATATTAGGCCTCCAACCCAAAACTCGTGTTTCAAAATTTTGCTTCAAAAGCCCATTTAACACATTTAAATCCACTAAAGGTCCATGTATTTCAAATACAACCCAATCCAAGTAAATTTTAAAAAGGAAAAAGAGCTCCAAAATATTATAATTGTTTAAAAAGCATTCGACTTAAATCTAAATAAAATAAGAATTAAAATTACATATAGGGTCCTATAAGTACCTGACCTATTACATCTAGCAAATATACTCTAACACAAGTCGATGTTGAAACCAACCACGATGGTGCTCCTTCGATCCATTGCCACCTAAACATCTGCGCACGGAAACATATTCCAAGACCTTGAGCTATGAAAGCTTGATTGGTACTCCGTCACTCGACCCACATTGCACATATCATAAATAAAGCAAATGCTACATGAATGATGTCATGGCATGAGAACAATGACACTACTATATTCGCCTATACATAAGATATCATGCATGTATATTATCGACATATAACATATACATTTTAATAGAAGTCCACATAATACCTCATAGTAATATATATAGTAGTGCGACCCACGTAAGGGAGAGCATTCGGGCGAGTTGAGTAAATTTTTTTTGAGTTATTCGAGTTGAGTCATCATATTTTTCAACTTGAACTTTTTTAAAATTTTTTCGACTCGAGTCGGTGTTAGCGAGTTCGAGTTGAGTTTCATTCGATTCGATTTTTTGAGTTTATGTATAAATTTTAATTGTATTGTTTATACTACTATAATATATTTTAATTCCAATTTAAACGAATTTCTCTTTCTATCTAAATATTTTTTCATATTATTTTTTACATGTCTAAATAAGATTTTGAATTATTATTATTATTTTTTACATGTGTAAATGAGAGAGATTTAAACGATAATTAAAGGAGAAATTAATCCCCAAAACTGAAATTGAAACAAGAAAATAGGGAAGAAAACTGTTATAAAGAAAAATGGTAAAATTACCCAAAAAGGGTCTCAACTTTTATAATCTTTCAATAGAACCCTCAAGCTTTTTGAAATTGCAAATTAGTCACTAAAATTCAATTTAGGTTTAAACCAGAAACCCCCAAATACTAGGGTTTCAAATTAGGGATTTAAAACAATTAGGGTTTTTAATTTAGGCTAAAATTTGGGGTGTTACAATATAGTCATAAAAAATTCATAATACATTAAACTCTAATTAGTGAAGATAGTATTCCTAATGATAAAGTAAATCAAATCTCTATGATAAAGTTGTTGTACATCTATATAAATAAATATTCATAACATTTCTCTATTTTTCAACCATGTTCATAATTTACCGAATAGAAACAAAAAAAATATTTTGTCATTGGATTCAATACAAAATTTATAACAAAAAATTATAGTTGAATTTGAATAGAATACATGATTACTTATATATTTGACATTGAATTTAGTTTTTTTTAATTGATACTTAAATTAGGTATTTTTTCTTAGATCGATACTTAAATATTTTATTCTCTAGTCGATATTTGAACTAGACACATTCTCTTAAATTGATATGAAAGTTATACATTCTATCAATTTAGTCATAATTCAAAATAAACCAATAAATTTAATCATTTTTATTTTATTTTATCAATTTGTTTTTTGTTTTTCTCCTAAATTATTTATTCTTTTCTAAGAAATGATATGTTATGAAAAAAATTAATAATTAATCGTTGTTGTTGTTTTATTGTAAAATATAATTATCGAGTTGTTACTTTATCTGATAGACTAAATTTGTTTGACATAATCATCAAAAATGACTAATTGATAAAATCTTTAAATATAAATAATTAAATTTATTGAATTATATTAAATTAATATTCATAAAATGTATCAATTTTGAGATTAAAACTATTAATAAAATTGTCAAAATATAATTATCAATTAAATTTATGTATTAACATGAAATAAGTGCTTAATTTAAGGATTAGAGATGAACAATTTATCTGACTCAGTTCGGTTAGACATGTCAAATATTTTAATGAAAAAGTTAGGTTCGTATCGCATCGTATTTTTATTGAAGGAAAGGTTGGGTCTAATTGGGTTCGAATTTAGGGTATAAAATTCGACTTGACCTAACCTAAGACTATTTATATAATTTTCTTTAAATTTTTAAGGATATTTATAATAATACACTTCTATCTTTATTTTTTATATATTGATCCTTAAAATTATATTTTTATTTATAATTTAGTCCCTAAAATTATTTTTTTTATAATGAAGTCCCTTAAAAAATTTTATAATTAACTCCCTCAAATTATTTTTTCCTATAAGTCCGGGTCGGATCAAGATTAAATCTAGAATATTTATTATTGGGTTGAATCAGGTCAGATTTAAAAAAAAATTTAAATTGAAATCGAATTTAAAATTTCTATATTTGAGTCAGATTCGAATAAGACAAAAACTAAATAGACCCGATCCATATCTATATCTAATATAAGCCCGGAATAAAACATCCCTGGACGACGAATCGGATCGGGCGGCAGACCCCTTCAAGCCCACCAAATATAGCGTAAAATTTCACCGAAATTAAAGGTACAGAAAGAGTCTAACCACAAAAAATAGTAAAAAGTAAAAAAGTAAAATAATATTGCACGTAGTAAAACAGTAAAAATGAAAAAAATCTCACGAGTCTCTTCCCATTATAACTCAACGAGTTGATCTCGCTCTCAGTAAACAAACAGTTCATCTCATCAAACCCTAGCAGATCTCTGGAAGCCCAAATTCATGGCTTCTCGTCGACTTCTCGGTTCTCTACTCCGATCCACATCCCGCCGATATCTGTCTAGACCGTCAAACTCCAGCCTTCGCCTCTCTTCTCCGATTCCTACGCGTCGCCCTATTCCATGCCCTTATATTCTCTCGCGTGATGCTGAGTACGCCACATCTGCGGCTGCAGCTGCTTCTCCCTCTCCATCGCAGCCTCCTTCCGCTAAGAAAGGAGGAGGAAAAGGTAAGATCACCGATGAGTTTACTGGAGCAGGAGCGATCGGTCAGGTCTGTCAAGTGATCGGTGCCGTCGTTGATGTTAGATTCGATGAAGGTTTGCCTCCTATTTTGACGGCTCTTGAGGTGATGGACCACTCGATCCGGCTTGTGTTGGAAGTAGCTCAGCATTTGGGTGAAAACATGGTTAGGACCATTGCTATGGATGGAACGGAGGGACTTGTTAGAGGGCAGCCCGTCCTTAATACCGGATCTCCGATCACTGTAATTTTCCTCTTCTCTTTTTAGTGTTATATTTTTATTGGAAATGAGATACTGTTGAAAATTAGAACTTGGAGATACATTGGAGTTAATTGGGATATCTGAGTTTTGTTATGAATTTTATGTTATGAATTAGTGATTCGTTTTCCGAAATTATAGGCTTCTAATCGAAATTCATTAATTTATTCTTCAGTTTGCTACTACTGAGCTTTTTACCATTTTCACTTGTCTACCGTATCGTGTTTTTGTGCTTGAGTTTCACTAAGTTCTTAATCATGTTTTCTTGTTTTAATCAGGTGCCTGTTGGGAGAGCCACTCTTGGTCGAATCATAAATGTCATTGGAGAGCCTATTGATGAGAAAGGCGATCTCAGTAAGATTTGCCAACATTTTAATAGTTTGAACTACTGTATTCTGGTGCAAATTCCTGACTGACTGTTTAATTTTTAATAGAAACCGATCATTACTTGCCCATTCACAGAGAGGCACCAGCTTTTGTCGACCAAGCTACTGAACAACAAATCCTTGTCACTGGCATTAAGGTACTAATTACTGCTTAGAACAATGCTATTTAACCCCCTTTTCTAATGGAAAGATGTTAAGCTGTTTCAAGATTATTTTCTATTTACACATTCTGTTGTCTGAATCTGGATGAGATTATTATGTCAGTCAAATCATTCTCTTGTTCTATTTTGAAGGTTGTTGACCTCCTTGCCCCATATCAAAGAGGAGGAAAGATTGGACTTTTTGGTGGTGCTGGTGTAGGAAAGACTGTGCTTATTATGGAACTTATCAACAATGTTGCTAAAGCTCATGGTTGGTTATACTTTATAATTTCCGTTGGTTCACAATTTGCACATTGTTTATTATGCTTATATTACTAGTTTTTGTACATAGGTGGTTTCTCAGTGTTTGCTGGCGTTGGGGAACGTACAAGAGAGGGAAATGACTTGTATAGGGAAATGATTGAGAGTGGTGTCATCAAGCTAGGTGACAAACAGGTAAATACCAGGTGTCTTGCTCATCTTGTTCAGCTTTCCGTATTTTATTGTATCATATCCTTATAGTTTTTTGCTTTTGTGTAATTCTAGGCTGAAAGCAAGTGTGCCCTTGTCTATGGTCAAATGAATGAGCCACCTGGTGCTCGTGCTCGTGTTGGCCTTACTGGTTTGACTGTTGCTGAACACTTCCGTGATGCTGAAGGGCAGGATGTTCTTCTCTTTATTGACAACATTTTCCGATTTACTCAAGTAAGCTTGCTTATTGTGGGAGCTTTTGAAACACTTGACTGTACATGTCACATGTTGTTGATGGTTTGAATTGCACGTGTTTGTTCTTTTTCAGGCAAACTCAGAAGTGTCTGCTTTGCTTGGTCGAATTCCATCTGCTGTCGGTTACCAACCAACTTTGGCTACTGATCTTGGAGGCCTTCAAGAGCGTATTACCACCACCAAGAAAGGTTCTATCACTTCTGTGCAAGCCATTTATGTGCCTGCTGATGACTTGACTGATCCAGCTCCTGCGACAACCTTTGCTCACTTGGATGCTACAACTGTGTTGTCCCGGCAGGTATGCACATGCCTTTATGTTTCTCTTTTGGAGGTTCTCTATCTGATGTTACTTTATGATTACCTGTGGCTGTCTGTTTATAACACTTGTTTCTTTCTTTATTTTATCAGATATCTGAGCTTGGTATTTACCCTGCTGTCGATCCTTTGGATTCTACATCTCGTATGCTCTCTCCTCATATTTTGGGTGAGGAACACTACAATACTGCCCGTGGTGTGCAGAAGGTTCTCCAAAACTACAAGAACTTGCAAGATATCATTGCCATTTTGGGAATGGATGAGCTCAGTGAAGATGATAAGTTGACTGTTGCTCGTGCTCGTAAGATCCAAAGGTTCTTGAGCCAGCCTTTCCATGTCGCAGAAGTGTTCACTGGTGCCCCCGGCAAGTATGTGGAGTTGAAAGAGAGCATCACCAGCTTCCAGGTATCGATTTTTATTTCGTCCGTATGCTTTTTTCATGATGTGTTATGGCATGCATGATAAAGTGATACATTACTTATAATGGGTGGATCCATTGTTTTATATCCAGTATTATTAAAATTACTATAATGAAGTGGCCAAGTTATGAGACACATGGATAATATTGTTTTTCATTAGAGCAAATAAATGCCATGTGATCTCTATGGTTAAACCCAGATGCATATGAAAATAATTATTACTTGGTTATGGGTTGACATGTGGCAACTTGCGGTTTAGACAGATAATATTTATCTGGAACAATGGGATGCATATTTTCTTTATAGTGATATTCAGACTCATGTTTTACTTAGAATTCATCGACAAGGTTGCAAACAATATTGGTTAAAGAAAATATATCTGATTATGCTACCAGCTGCTATGTGCATAGTGTTTGATCGTATGTGTCGTGCGCATCAGCATCGGTCATATTTTAGTCATATATTGTGTGATATTAGTATGCATGAATTCTTAATAATCCTGAATAATTGTGTACAGGGTGTGTTGGATGGAAAGTATGATGATCTTCCAGAACAGTCATTTTACATGGTTGGAGGAATAGAGGAGGTGCTTGCTAAGGCAGACAAGATTGCCAAGGAATCTGCAGCCTAAGCATATTGGTTTTATCTCTTGGTTACACCTGCATAAATAATCTAGATGGTGTTGGCCATGCCATTGCCAGAAACAGGACTGTTGATTTTTTTTTGAGATCAAATGTGCCAGAGAGTGTTTTTGATTTATGTCCCAACGGTTTTACTCGATTATGAAAGATGAAATACAACCCAACCCCCTTTTTTTTACTTGTGATATAATAAGTGAAATTAGAACCGTGTTAATTATATAAGATGATTTTATATGTTGTGATTTTATAATCATCAACAGAAGCATAGATTTTGATAGAAGGGAAGCAACAAGCCCAAAATCATTTTTTCATTTAATAAAATCTAATCCAAACCAGTTATGTTAGCATAGCATTTGAAAGTCTCACAAAATTTCCCAGCAGGAACCTAGATCTGCTTGTTTTATTCACTTGATGCATCCATACTATTACGTGATTAGCGTGTTATATATGTTATATGATGCATCCATACTACTACGTGATTAGGCGACTAGAGGTAGCGTGTTATATATATTATATTATTATTATTATTATTATTTTTACCTATATGTTTATGTTTGTAATTTGTATCAAATGTGATGAATGAAAGTGTATTTACTAAGTTTGTTAATTATTTTTGTTCGTAAATTATTATATATGACACGTTACTTGATAGAACATCATCAAAAAAAATTTCAACACCTTGTTTTACCAAAGTGTAACCTATAGATCTTCGGGCTATATATTCATAGGATTATACTGTATGTTTTGTAATTCGTATTTAAAATTAAAATTATTGATTCAATTATTTTTATAATATAATTAAAAAAGATTCTTTATAAATGCTTTCAAATAATTATCTATGTTTTATTAGATTAAAAATCAAATAGATTTGGAGAAATATTATGGATTTGGTTAAATTTGGTTAATTATCTATATATATTATAAATGCTTTCAAATATTATTAGATTAAAAATCAAATAATTATTTTGCACCTTCTAACATTTCGGGTTGAGAATTCTCGTCATGTGCTTTATCATTCATTTACAATTTTTTATGGTTACAGGTTGAATTTTAGATCCAAATATAATATTCAGATTAAGAGTGTTATATTATTGATAATTAAATCTTTAATTTTGAAATCGAAAGAATTGTATAATTACACTACTCATGTATATTTAATAATTTTACTTTATAAAACATACTTTTTATTACATATTCTGGTTTCATTTTAAAAATTAAGGCTTGTAGATGATTATTGTGTATTTGTGTTTTGTACGCGAAACCCATTTCAAACAATTGATTCACAAATTTAAATATGATATTACATATATTTATTATATAAACAATCTCTTCCAATCAGTTCTATTTATTATTTCAAACTCAAAAATATCTAACATAGTTTACAAAATTTTACATTTATCTAACTAGATAAGCCAGTAATTGGTAAGTATCTTTATACTTTTCATTATAATTAGCTTAATATCAAGATAAATGTCGAGAGCAAACATGTTTAACTGATTAGTTAAGTTATTCATCTTTATTTTATCATATTTTTATGGGTTCTAGACCCTATTACAAGCACCTCCTTCCTTTTCTTTAAGTAGGATTAGGATTAGGATTAGAATTAGACATCTATTCGAAAAAAAAGTTTATTTAGAGATTAATTAAAATAGATAGTTTGTTCCAATGCTTAAACCCAAGAAAGTATGCAATATTCTTTGTTTCTCCAGTCTCCACCACACTCAGATGCAAGCTCAACCCAACTCAACCCCTTGGATAAAAACAGAAAGATCTATCAATAAAGCTAATGGATCAAATTGTACCAGCTTTCACCAAACATACAGGTCCTTCAAAACAGTTAAGAATCTGAGAATTCCACTCCTCTAAACCTTAAGCTTTCAATCATGGCTGCAACTTTCTCTTACATGGCCTGCATTAAATTCTCCATGTTGGGTTGGAATGGAGGAAAAACAGATTTGGGAAAGAAAAGGGTTGTCTCATTTTCAGCTCAGCAGCAAGCTGAGGTCGGTGAAACACAAGAAGCTAAAGAGCAGGAAAAGGTTAAGCAGCAACCTACACAACCAAGACCAGTGGAAAAACAACTGAATGTAAAGAGCAAGAACAGGAGGAAAGAGTTTGGAGGGCAATGGCTCAGCAGTGTTACACGGCATGTCAGAATCTTTGCTGCCTACATTGATCCAGAAACTTGCGAGTTCGATCAAACTCAGATGGATAAACTCACCCTTATACTTCACCCTACTGATGAGTTTGTCTGACTTCTGAAACTTGCAACAAAGTTAACTCATACTTCCAGGAGCTTGTGGATCACTATGAGGTAAGCCAACCTTGTTTCTTCATGTTGTGTTGAGTTTGGTTAGTAAAAACTAGAGTGAAAAAATGTTTTTAACCTTAACGTTTGACTGGATAATTATTTTGATCTCTATTTTTTAAGTACTTTGACTCTTGATGTTTAAATTTGAATTAAAATATTCTTTCTATAGATGAAAACTATCGGTAACACGAAAATAAAAACTAATACTATCAAAACTGACAAGGATGGATGCAATATTTTATGTTAGGGATGAACCTATAAAATTCTAGAAGGGCGAGAAACCGAGTTTACTTTAAGTTTATTAGAACCAAGAATAGGGATTTTTGAGTTACAGTTTAAGTTAGTTTCTTTGATGAATGAAAACCTCAATTTTCAATCATAATCTTATTCTTGAACTTGTGTAGCATTGCATTGCTGTCCAGAACTAATACCTTATTCCTTCATTAGATGTTCAATGGATCCTAAACTACAACCTTTCCATTTGTTTACCATACTTGTTGTGGTTTAAAGAGAATTACTGCATATCACAGGAAGCTCCGTTGACGGAGTACACGCTCCGATTGATCGGTTCCGACATAGAGCACTACATCAGAAAGCTTCTGTATGATGAGAAATCAAATACAACATGAATGCAACAGCATGGGGAAGCCACGCATTGAATTCAATAGCAACAATGATGGATAGGCTCAAGATACATAAAGATATACACATATTTATAAGGGACCAAGTCATAATTGAATTTTGAGGAACAAGTTGTTTAATTTTGGAATAGTCAATATCTTAAAAAAGTAATTAAACTATGAAAATTGAAGGGTGAATGTTTAATTTTATTAATTTTAAAATTGATTAATTTTAAAAATAAATTATACCAAATAATTTCAGAAGCAGCAAAGACTGAAATAGTTTTAAAACTATCAATAACCTAAAATATAGTTAAATATCAAAGTTAGAGGAGATTTACCTCTTGCACTCTCAACATATATACGTCCCTGAAAACGTGTATAGAAAAAATCATAAAAATCTTTGAAATACGCATGAATTTAAAATAAGAAAAAAACATTAAAATAATTCATTAAATTTAATTATTTATATTTAAAAATTTAATTAATGAAATGACTATGTTTACTGACAAGCAACACTAAAGTCTTAACGTGTATGTTTTATTAATTTGACAGAAATCTAGTAGTGGAGTAAACATGTTTATCAAACAATTTTATCTTTTAATTATTTTTAATTATGAGTTTAAAGACAATAACATGAAGTATAACAAGTGATCGGAGAGTGTGTTTAAAAGGTATAATGTCAAATTTTTGAAAAAGAAAGAAATAAAATTATAAAATCATTTTTAATTAAAATAAAATAGATAAAATATATAAATTTTAAGACCAAAAACTATTATTAAACCGGATCATATTTTATTTTTAACAGTAAAATGACTTGTTATAAACTTAATTAAATAATAATTATTTTTTTAAATAAATATTTATCATAACATTTTAATTAAATTATTACTTTTAAAAAATAATTTATTTATTATTATACCCCTAACTAAATGATCTGTACTCGGGATCTATTTAAAAAAATCTCAGTTAAAAAAGCCTAAAAAAAGCCCCTCTAATACACAGCCGTTGGATTCACTTGTATCCACCTCAACCGTCCGATTGGCCTGCCCTTTAAGTTGGTAACCGGTTTCAATATTCTTTAACCGGTTACCTAAGTGTTTCTTAAATTAAAAATGGGTAAATTACACTAGTAATCACCCAACTAATCGAGAATACCTATTTTGGTCACCCAACTAAAAAAACGTCAATTAGATCATCCAATTTTAAATTAATATAATAAAAATTTGAATAAAAATATTCATATAATAAATATTTGAATAAAAATATTCGAATAAAATGCATACGAATAAAAATATTTGTATAATAAATACTCGAATAAAAATATTCATATAATAAATATTCAAATAAAAATATTCGAATAAAATATATATGAATAAAAATATTTGTATAATAAAAATTCAAATAAAAATATCCGTATAATAAATATTGGAATAAAAATATTCGAATAAAAAATATACGAATAAAAATATTCGTACAATAAATATTCAAATAAAAATATTCATATAACAAATATTCGAATAAAAATATTCAAATAAAAATATTTGAATAAAATTATTCGTATAATAAATATTCAAATAAAAATATTCGAATAAAATACATACGAATAAAAATATTCGTATAATAAATATTAGAATAAAAAATATACGAATAAAAATATTGTACACAAATCTCTACAACGTATACACAAATGGTTATGAAAACCGTAAGGAAAAATGTATGTACACAAATCCTTACAACTTCTTACCATCAGTTAAAGGAGCCCATCCAAGGGTAAGGATTTGTGTACATACACAATTTACTACGAGAATACATAAATTGATACAAGAAATATAAAGATTTATGTATGTACATAAATCCCTACAAAGTATACACAAATGCTTACGAAAACTGTAATGAAAAATGTATGTACACAAATCTTTACCCTTGGATGACCTCCTTTAGTTCATGGTGAGAAGTTGTAAGGATTTGTGTACATACCTTTTTCCTTACGATTTTCGTAAGCATTTGTGTATACTTTGTTGGGAATTGTGTACATACACAAATTCTTACCATTTTTGTGTCATATTATGTATACTCGTAGCCAATTGTGTATGTACACAAATCCTTACCCTTGGAAGACCTCTTTTAGCCTATGGTGAGAAATTGTAAGGATTTGTGTACATACCTTTTTCGTTACGGTTTTCGTAAGCATTTGTGTATACTTTGTAAGGAATTGTGTACATACACAAATCCTTACCATTTTTGTGTCATATTATGTATACTCGTAGCCAATTGTGTATGTACACAAATCCTTACCCTTGAAAGGCCTCCTTTAGCCCATGGTGAAAAGTTGTAAGGATTTGTGTACATACCTTTTTCGTTAGGGTTTTCGTAAGCATTTGTGTATACTTTGTAAGGAATTGTGTACATACACAAATCCTTACCATTTTTGTGTCATATTATGTATACTCGTAGCCAATTGTGTATGTACACAAATCCTTACCCTTGAAAGGCCTCCTTTAGCCCATGGTGAAAAGTTGTAAGGATTTGTGTACATACCTTTTTCGTTAGGGTTTTCGTAAGCATTTGTATATACTTTGTAAGGAATTGTGTATCCTTACTATTTTTGTGCCATATTATGTATACTCGTAGCCAATTGTGTATATATACAAATCCTTACCCCTGGAATGTCTCCTTTAGCTCATGGTTTCGAAGTCGTAAGGATTTGTGTATATACCTTTTTCCTTATGTAAGCATTTGTGTATACTTTGTTAGGAATTGTGTACATACACAAATTCTTACTATTTTTGTGTCATATTATGTATACTCGTGGCCAATTGTGTATGTACACAAATCCTTACCCTTGGAATGCCTCCTTTAGCTCATGGTTTCGAAGTCGTAAGGATTTGTGTATATACCTTTTTCGTTACGGTTTTCGTAAGCATTTGTGTATACTTTGTAAAGAATTGTGCACATACATAAATCCTTACCATTTTTGTGACATATTATGTATACTCGTAGCCAATTGTGTATGTACACAAATCCTTACCCTTGGATGGCATCCTTTAGCTCATGGTGAGAAGTTATACGAATTTGTGTACATACCTTTTTCCTTACGTTCTTCGTAAGCATTTGTGTATATTTTGTAGGGATTTGTGTACTCGTGCACAAATCCTTACAATATTTGTATCAATTTATGTATAACCGTAACCAATTGTGTATGTACATAAATCCTTACGTTGTAACATTTTATGTATATACCATTTTTCTTACAATATTTGTAAGGATTTATGTATATACATAAATCCTTACGTTTGTAACAATTTATGTATATACCGTTTTTCTTATAATTTTTGTAAGAAATTGTATACATAATTTATAACTAATTATATACAAAAATTAACCGGGTAAATTGATTAGGCTTTTTTAGGTTTTTTAAGGGACGTTTCCTAGAACTAAACAACTCTCGCTATGTTATCGCTGAGGACAGTAAAGAGTCAATCTCATCAAACCCTAGCCTCTCTGGAAGCCCAAATTAATGGCTTCTCGTCGACTCCTCGGTTCTCTCCTCCGCTCCACATCCCGCCGATATCTGTCTAGACCGTCAAACTCCAGCCTTCGCCTCTCTTCTCCGATTCCTACGCGTCGCCCTATTCCATGCCCTTATATTCTCTCGCGTGATGCTGAGTACGCCACATCTGCGGCTGCAGCTGCTTCTCCCTCTCCATCGCAGCCTCCTTCCGCTAAGAAAGGAGGAGGAAAAGGTAAGATCACCGATGAGTTTACTGGAGCAGGAGCAATTGGTCAGGTTTGTCAAGTGATCGGTGCTGTCGTCGATGTTAGATTCGATGAAGGTTTGCCTCCTATTTTGACTGCGCTTGAGGTGATGGACCACTCGATCCGACTTGTGCTGGAAGTCGCTCAGCATTTGGGTGAAAACATGGTTAGGACCATTGCTATGGATGGGACGGAGGGACTTGTTAGAGGGCAGCCTGTCCTTAATACCGGATCTCCGATCACTGTAATTCCCCTCTTCCCTTTTATATGTTCTATTTTTATTGGAAATGAGATAATGTCGGAAATTGAAACTTGAAGATGCAGTGAAATTAGGATGCATATCTGATTAGATTATGAATTTGAATGATGTTCTGGAATTAGTAATAAACTTTTGCCAAACAAGATAAAGATTGGAATTTCAGTCATTCTTTCAGGCATCTAATTCAAATCCATTACTTTATTCCTCAGTTTGCTACTACTGAGCTTTTTACCATTATCACTTGTCTCCCGTATCACGTTTTTGTGCTTGAATTTCACTAAGTTCTTAATCATGTTTGCTTGTTCTGATCAGGTGCCTGTTGATAGAGCCACTCTTGGTCGAATCATAAATGTCATTGGAGAGCCTATTGATGAGAAAGGCGAACTCAGTAAGAGATTTGGCAACATTTTGTTAGTTTGAAGTTTGAACAGTGCATTGTATACTGGTGCAAAAGTCTAATCAACTGTTTAATTTTTAACAGAAACCGATCACTACTTGCCCATTCACAGAGAGGCACCAGCTTTTGTTGACCAAGCTACTGAGCAACAGATCCTTGTCACTGGCATTAAGGTACTAATTACTGCTTGGAATTATGCATTCTTTGATGCCATGCTGTTCTTTTTTCCCATTTTTCTAATGGAAAGATGTAATGCTGTTTTAGGATGAACTATTTACACATTATGTTGTCTGAATCTGAATGAGATTATGTCAGTCAAAACCTTTTTTGTTGTTTTATGTGCAGGTTGTTGACCTCCTTGCCCCATATCAAAGAGGAGGAAAGATTGGACTTTTTGGTGGTGCTGGTGTAGGAAAGACTGTGCTTATTATGGAACTTATCAACAATGTTGCTAAAGCTCATGGTTAGTTATACTTTATATTTTCCGTTGGTTCACAGTTTGCAAATTGTTTAGTATTCTTATATTACTAGTTTCTGTAAATAGGTGGTTTCTCAGTGTTTGCTGGCGTTGGAGAACGCACAAGAGAGGGTAATGACTTGTATAGGGAAATGATTGAGAGTGGTGTCATCAAGCTAGGTGACAAACAGGTAAATACCAGGTGTCTTGCTCATCTTGTTCAGCTTTCCGTATTTTATTGTATCATATCCTTATAGTTTTTTGCTTTTGTGTAATTCTAGGCTGAAAGCAAGTGTGCCCTTGTCTATGGTCAAATGAATGAGCCACCTGGTGCTCGTGCTCGTGTTGGCCTTACTGGTTTGACTGTTGCTGAACACTTCCGTGATGCTGAAGGGCAGGATGTTCTTCTCTTTATTGACAACATTTTCCGATTTACTCAAGTAAGCTTGCTTATCGTGGGAGCTTTTGAAACACTTGACTGTACATGTCACATGTTGTTGATGGTTTGAATTGCACGTGTTTGTTCTTTTTCAGGCAAACTCAGAAGTGTCTGCTTTGCTTGGTCGAATTCCATCTGCAGTCGGTTACCAACCAACTTTGGCTACTGATCTTGGAGGCCTTCAAGAGCGTATTACCACCACCAAGAAAGGCTCTATCACTTCTGTGCAAGCCATTTATGTGCCTGCTGATGACTTGACTGATCCAGCTCCTGCCACAACCTTTGCTCACTTGGATGCTACAACTGTGTTGTCCCGGCAGGTATGTACATGCCTTTATGTTTCTCTTTTGGAGGTTCTCTATCTGATGTTACTTGATGATTACCTGTGGCTGTCTGTTTATATCACTTGGTTCTTTCTTTATTTTATCAGATCTCTGAGCTTGGTATTTACCCTTCTGTTGATCCTTTGGATTCTACATCTCGTATGCTCTCTCCTCATATTTTGGGTGAGGAACACTACAATACTGCCCGTGGTGTGCAGAAGGTTCTCCAAAACTACAAGAACTTGCAAGATATCATTGCCATTTTGGGAATGGATGAGCTCAGTGAAGATGATAAGTTAACTGTTGCGCGTGCTCGTAAGATCCAAAGGTTCTTGAGCCAGCCTTTCCATGTCGCAGAAGTGTTCACTGGTGCCCCCGGCAAGTATGTGGAGTTGAAAGAGAGCATCACCAGCTTCCAGGTATCATTTTTCTTTCTCTTCCCTGGGCTTCTATTATGATTTGTTATGACATGCATTGATATGTGAATAGGTATTTATAATGGGTTTATACATTGCATACTACCCACCATTATTAAAATTACATTAGCTTTTAAAAGTTATTTGAACCCATCAGCAGATGCTATAATGAAGTGGCCAAGTTATGAGTTTCTTATGGATAATCTTGGCTTACTTTATAGAGCAAATAAATGACATTTGATCCGTATGATTAAAACCAGATATATATGAAAATGGTAATTATTTGGTTGATTGGTTCTGGGTTACATTTGGCAACTTATGGTATAAACAGATAATATTAATCCAGACAATGGGATATATTTTTCTCAATATAGATATTCTCTCTTTTTTTGAGAATTCATCGACGAGGTTGTAAACAATATTGGTTGAAGAAAATATATCTGATTATGCTACCAGCTGCAATGTGCATAGTTTAGTGGTTGATCGTATGTGTGTCATGCGCATCAGCATCATTCATATTTTTGTTGTATATTGTGTAGTATTAGTATGCATGAATTCTGAATAATCCTGAATGATTGTGTACAGGGTGTGTTGGATGGAAAGTATGATGATCTTCCAGAGCAATCATTTTACATGGTTGGAGGAATAGAGGAGGTGCTTGCTAAGGCAGATAAGATTGCCAAGGAATCTGCTGCCTAAGTATATTGGTTTTATCTCTTGGTTTGCTGCACAAATAATGTAGGTGGTGTTAGCCATCCCATTGCCGGCAACCAGGTTCATTTTTTGATTTATATTTGGACAATGTTCTGTGAGTACGGGAGTTGGAAATAGAACCCAAACCCCTCTTTTTTACTTGTTATTTGTGCGAATGTCAATTGTGATGCTGTTTCGAAATGCAATCAGAATTGTGGTGTTTCTCAAACGTTGAACTGTGGAGGTTGGCAACAATGTCTCTATTTTGCTTTTTTATTTTGTAGGGATATACATAATTTGAGGGAATATTTCAGAAATTCATCTCAATTTTGCTTTTAGAAAATCTAGTATTTGTAGTAACTTTAATGTGCAAATTTAAAGTATAAACTTGGAAAGTATCTGCAAAGCTTACAAGGACTCTATTTTACATTTATTAAGTGAAAGTAGTATGATTTGTTTGGTGTTTTAATGCATATGATATCTTGTATTTCCTAATGTTTATGCAAACTGTTTCCTAATGTTTGGGAGTATTTGTATGGGATTTGTGGCTTCTTTGCAACTGTGGGGGATGGAACATGAAGGTATATTGCAAAGAAGTACTCGGATGGTGGATGAGGTTGTGCTGTGCTCGCATTGTCTGCTAGCCGGTGTGTGACAATCATCATTCCGACAAGTAGCCCACGAGCATTGCTATGGCAGCGACCTCAAATAGGTTGGATGAAGGTGAACATGGATGGAGTTAGTAATCTACATACAGGATTGAAACCTTGGTCAAGGCTTTACAACACATACATAGCTTTACATGGTAGCATTATTCACAATCCCAATGAAAGACTCCACGAGAATTAACATATCTTCCCATTTTTAAGTTCTGTTAGCTAGGGATGTAAAAAAAAAGTTAACCCAACCTAAAAACCTGGTTGAAACCTGTTTGAGTTAGAACCTGGTTTGATCTGGGGATGCAATGACCCGAACTCGATTTGTATTCGACTGTTGTTGACTCGAATCCGAATTGGACTTGTTACTGTAGTAATCGAAACCGAATTGTATCCGATCGAGAATGACTCGAACCTGATTTCAACATGTTACTGTGGACCCAAAACCCGACCTGCATCCAATTGAAACTAATTCGAACTCGAGTCTGACCTGACAGATAACCGATATTACTCGTCAGAATCGATCAGAGACCTGATTTTATCTGCCATGTTTTGAACCCGACTTGATAAATGACTAGGCTTGTTATTGATCTGAACTAATATTAACAATACTTAATATTTACATGACATATAATTAAGTATATCTATAATTTGATGAATTTAAAATATTGGTAAATATAATTAGACTTAAAAATAGAATTAAACATAATAATTAATTTAGGGATTAATATTTAAATTTAATATTATATATTTAATTAAATTAATTTATTTACTATTTATTTAGTTTTAATGTATTTAATTTTAATTTTAAATTAATATTTAATTAAGTTAAATTAACTTATTGAACTCAGGATTAATTAAGCTAAATAAAATATAAAAACATAAATTACAAACATAATTAAAGAATTCTAAAATCAAATATAGATTTTTATTAAATTAATTTAAATTATGATTCAATTAAATTAAACCAAAATAATTGATAAAAAATAAAAAAAGAGTGAAAAGACAAAATTTTGGAGGGAAATAAGCCCACTCATTTTTAAATTTGAGATGAATTTATTTTTAGTGTAAAAAATTTGAAGGGATATAAATTACCCAAAAATTTGGAGGTAATTAAAAATAAGTTTTGATTATTAATATAAAAAAGAGGGAAAAACAAAATTTTGGAGAGAATTAATATATATAGTAAATTTTGGAGGATTATTAATATTATTACAATATATAATCAAATAATAAACTTTGATTAAATATAATCAATTAAAAATATAAAAAAAGAGATTATATTTAGATATTCATTTGATACTACTCTAGGTCGGGTAAAAAGTTTCACATATTTTTATATAGGTCGAGCCTAAAAAATCGAATCTCGCGCCGCTCTACACCTTATTTTACAATTATTTCAATTTGATTATGATCACTCGAAAATCAAATTTTAAATTTTATTTTTTATTTTATTTGGTCCTCATTTAATTAAAATCAGATTATATATTTTAAAATTGTTTTAATTTGATCATAGGAAATTAGTTTAGTGATTCGAGCTTAGGGGATTAGTGTTGGGCTTAAAGAATTAATAATATATATGCATTAATTAAATACAAATACATACATTAATTCATAAACAAATTAAATACATATATTAGGGCGAAATTGGTGAGATATTGTGAATGGTTTTTTTATTTTAAAAACTATTGTAGTCAGTAAATTGTTTAAGAATCTATAGTATTTTGAACAACAGTTGCGGTCAGAATACTTTTCATCCGACCTCATGAAAAAAAATAATAAAAAATATTAAAAACGTACAACTTATAATACACCTTAAGAATAAAAAAATAAAAAAAGTTGAGGTCGATGGGATTTCCATCCGACCTCATCAATGTTGCTGCAATGTGTTTACTCAACAAGAGATTTGCTGCCATTTTTTAAACTATTTTTTATGAGGTCGGGTTGTAATCCAACCGATCTCATCATATTTTAATATTATTTTTTTTATTTTTTATGAAGTCGGAATGTAATCCAACCGACTTCAAAAAAAATATAATCTTTTTTTGAAGTCGGATTGTAATCCAGCCGACCTTAAAAATTACACTGTTTAAAATGCTATAGATTCTTAAATAATTTATTAACTTCAATAGTTTTTGAAATAAAAAAATCAAATATAATATTTTACCAATTCCGCCCACTTAAATGTATACTAATATATGGGCTAAATTGTTGGGATATTGTAATTGAATTTTTTATTTTAAAAAAATATGGTTGTCAGATAAATATTTTCAAATCTATGGCACTTTGCACAGTGTTTTAATTTTGAGTTCGGCTGGATTTCAGTCCGACCTCATGGCAAAAAAAAAAAAAAACAATTAAAAAATCACGAAGGCCTTTAGAAAGCAATCCGACCTCATGGCTTTTTAAAAAAATTGTTGAGTTCAGATTGTGTTCCAATCGAACTCAAAAAATAATAAAAAAAATCCATGAAGGCCAATTGAAGACAATCCGACCTTATGGGTAAAATATTTATAATAAATCCTTTTGAGGTCGGAATGAATTCAAAAATAATAATAAAAAAACTCATGAAGGCCAATTGAAGACAATCTGACCTCATGGGCAAAAATAATAATAAAAAAATTCATGAGGTTGGACTGTGTTCAAATTGAACTCAAAAAAAAAAAAATCATGAAGGTGAAACGCTTGCAATCTGACCTCATGTCTGAAATTATTCGACCCAAGATTGCACGGTTTAAATCTCGTGATTCAATAGTGATCTGAAAAAAAATAGTGTCACTAAAAAGTAGTCTGAAAAAATAAATATTGTATCTGAAAAGTAGTCTGAAAAGTAGCTTGAAATGATAAATTATTAATTGAGATAAGGTGAATTATTTAACTGATAATTTTTTATGAGAAATTTTGGATTATAGTGGATGATAATGAATAATATTATAGTGTGTATTATTTTTTTGGGAATAGAAATCTCGTGCAATGCGTAATTTTTTATTGTATTATATTTTCGGGAAGAGAATATAATTTTATAAATTAAATATTAGATAGATGATAGTGATGATATTATTTTTTAGGGAAGAGAGTATGTCATGTCTCGTGCAGTGTGTTGTCATGTCTCGTGCAGTGTAAAATTTATTATTTGATTGGAAATTGGATGATAGTGGATTGTATTATTTTTTCAGGAAGAAGATATAATTTATAATATTAGATAGATGATAGTGATGATATTATTTTTTGGGGAAGAGAGTATGTCATGTCTCATGCAGTGTGTTATCATGTCTCATGACTGTGGTCCCTGGAATTAACGTTACCATTGCATTCAGTAAAGTAGGTAACTCATTGTATGACTTCTCGTAATTACCATAAACCTTTTTCAGTGCCTTATCTCTTGCATAGCAACCCTTACCGTATTCGATTTGATATTCAAAGTGTTGATTAACAGATGTCATAATCGTTGACACTGTAACTCGGGGATTGGCTTCAACCAACGTCTTGATGTGCCTGCTTATTACATCCGAGTCTAATTTACGATGGTCTTGACTGATTGAATTTCGTAAACAAGTGTGACGACCACTGTATTTTGTAATCTCCCAACAATTTCTCCTTTGAAGTTTAGATACCTGAATCTTCCAATTATAGTCTTCTCCATATTTAACACATTTTGCAAACAAAGTTCTAGGACTTTAACCAAGAAGTCTACATGATTTCTGATGGAATACTCTTTAATTGCTAAAGCAGTTTTTTCTTTCTCTACAAATTGCATTCCAACAGATAACTCATTAGAAGAACTATTGCATATCTGTGGGATGATTGAGTATTGTGGTGCCCTCATCATATCGTAATCTATTAAATTCATATGAGCGGAGGTTCATACCATGTAATATCATTTCTGCCAAAAATAAACTCTTCATCACCACCAAAAGCAGGCTCATCACCAAGGTCATCAACACTCAAGTTCGGATCTGCAGTTTCTTCATCTTCACTAGACTTAGCAAGTGTTTCTCCCCATCGACCTTGGAGATTTTCAACGTCAACGTCAGTAGGAAACGCCGGTTCAACAATGAGAAACGTCGATGGACAAGCATATGGATTAAAAGCACATGTTGTTCCACTTTCCAACAACGCAACAAAACTGTCTCCAAACCTATAAGATTGGTCATCAACCGTACGTCCAAAACCCATCTGAGAAGAACTTTCATATACATTTCTAGATGAACTCGGAACATCAGATGTAGCACGCAACGCAACATGTAACGCAATACTTCGCATACATGTTGATTCATGCTCTGCAATCATGATTCCAACATCACTATCATCTTTAATAGCTATTGCAGAATATTGAACCGGGTCATCACATGTCTTCCACCGATACCGCAAACAATATAAATAATTTATCGTAGTGTCTTTCGAGTGAATTTACAATTTATTTACTTTGGTTAAGTTGGGGAAAAAATTAATAAAATTTATGATTTTAATAGTACAAATAATTAAATGTCTGTGTATCTTCTAAAATACTGTACGTGTTATAATCGATATTTAGTTCACACGAGCTAAAAATAAATCTATCGAATTCTGAGACTAATGTATATGTCATTAATTCTATAAAAGATTGTCTGCCGCAGATACAACCATACCAAGTTTTTTAAGCGCTAGACACATACCTTTCAAATCATATATGAATATTTTGGGGAAAATAAAAACATACATAGTTTTTTTGAAATTTGAAACAACATTAAGAAAAATTAAAAGACAGTAGCTAAAGATCAATCATTTTGGCCGCATAGGTTCTGTAATTCCAGGTTGACACCATCATCCTCGTTCACATCCTCCTCCTACTCGTTCAGTTCATTCGGTTCATCTTCTTCGTTAACAACAACAACAACAACAATAATATTAACATAGTTGAAACCATGACGACAGTCTGAAAGTAAATCCCTAAAAGAATAGTTTACAGGAGTAGGAGAACCAGAAGCTGCTGTAGCTATTACAGTCACACCATCAACATAGTTTAGATAATTTCTTACCATCAAAACACAGAAACTAAGCGGAATAAAAAACACAGTCTTATAAATGTATATTCAAGCAGAAATGTTAAAGCAAACGCAAAATCAATGAAGACCACAACGTTTGGACCTTGGCACCCAAGCGCAAGCAACCGATTGGCCGAAAAACAAACAATAATCAGAGTGATATCAGAATAATCGTGACAATGGGTATCATTTTTTAACAATACTTAAGAGAAATTAATTATTTATAAAACAATATCAAATTATTTATAAATAATTATCAATTATATATATATATATTTTTAGATAAATTATATAAAAAATATGATTTTTCAAAAAAATTGGAGTGACAATAGATTTTCATAGAACTCAGTTACTCGAGACGTGTGGTTTAGACATGTTTCCCGCCTAAGTCAGTCTAAATCATTCAAAGCTAAAATGCTAAGAACCTTACGAAAACTAAAGAACAACTAAAAAAAGAGAAATAATTAAGGCTAGAGAGATTTGAATGAATGTTCTTATATTCCTCAATGAAGAAGTGAGAGACAAATGAGGTAGATAAGGTATCTATTTATAATTGAAGTCTCTTACATTCAACGGTTATAAATGAATTACATCAAAGATCCAGATAATTCAAATAATTTTTCAGTATCAAAACAAAAAAGCTAAGCACAATCAAAACACAAAGTCTTATAAATGGATATAAACTTTCATATACATTTCTAGATGAACCCGGAACATCAGATGTAGCACGCAACGCAGCATGTAACGCAATACTTCACATACAGGTTGATTCATGCTCTGCAATCATGATTCCAACATCATTATCATCTTTAAGAGCTATTGCAGAATAACTAACCGGGTCATCGCATGTCTTCCACCGGTACCGCAAACGAACAATCTCAGACTCTATTTTTTCTTTTATCTCCTGCTTTAACTCTCGAAGGGAAATGTTTTTGAAAAACCTCATCTTTGTTGTATTTTCCGAGTCAAAGATGACACTGATATCAGTTTTTACAATTTCTCCACCGTAATGAATAACAACCATAAAAAAATTGCTCATTGTATCTGCTAGGTTCAAAAAACATACATTTTCGAATCATAATATAGAAATCAAAGCTATTATAATATTGTAAAAATACAAACAAACAAACAACATACATATTTAAATGATAAAATAAAAACTTACCATGAATTGGTTTCACCTCTGTTTTCTTCTTCTTCACATAAGTTTTCAATTTCGTATAAATTCTACTATCCACCTTACTTATATAAAGATAAAAATATTTCACAGAAAATTAATTTTTTTACGAAATTACCCCTATAATTCAATAACAAGACACCCTAAAATTTAAAGTTATTACCCCTACATAACTTTTCATGCCATTAATAATATATTTAAGATTCTTTTAAATACTTTTGAATCAATAATTTATCAATTCAGTATACTTTTTAGACACTATTTATTTTTTCAGACTACTTTTCAGAATCCTTTTCAGACTACTTTTCAGAATCCTTTTCAGACTACTTATCAGAGACTATATTTTTTTTCCAGATTGAATCACGGACCACTATTGAATCACGAGATTCAAAGCGTGCAGTCATGCGTGTCAGAAGGAATACTTTGACCCATGAGGTCGGATTGCAAGTATTCCACCTTCAAGAATTTTTTTTATTATTTTTGAATTTGATTTGAATTCATTCCGACCTCAAAAGGATTTTTTATAAATATTTTACCCATGAGGTCGGATTGTATTCAATTGGCCTTCATGAAATTTTTTATTATTTTTTTTGAGTTCGGTTTGAACATAGTCCGAACTCATTAATTTTTTTTAATTATTAGGCCATGAGGTCGGATTGCTTTCTAATGGCCTTCATGATTTTTTAATTTTTTTCCGACCATGAGGTCGAAATGCATTCCAGCCGAACTCAAAAATGAACATTGTTGAGAATGCAATAGATTCGAAAATAAATTTCTGATAGCCATAGTTTTTAAAATAAAAAATTCAAGTATAATATCTCATATAGGCTATTAATGTATATTATATATATATTAATATATACATCTAATATATATGCATATAAATATATTAATGTATACATATGCAAATGTTATGGCCCGCGAGCCCAACGATGAGGTTGCTGCAGTTCAATCCGCTCGAGCCTATCTCACCAAGGTTTTGGGCTTGCCAAACCCACTAGAATTGTCCATTTATCCTATGTGAACATACCGCGTGAACATAGGAGATTATTTCCATAATTATTCGGAAATATTCTTTGAATTATACTTTGTAATAGGATAAGGTTGTATCTAGACCATTAATGTAAATCAATAGTGACCTCAGATGTAATAGGGACCAACTATAAATAAAGTCTCACCCCTCCTCACAATTCACTTCATCATTGAGTAAAAGAACATTCACTCAAAAGCTTTCTCTTGTTCTGTCATTCATTTCCTTGTTTGTTTCGTTTCCGCGTGTTACAAAGTTTTGAAGGCTTTATTTAGAGGTTGACTTAGGCGAGTTGAGATCTAAGGCCGCACGGTTTTTCTAGAATGATTCTAGACCCATGAAAAGTGGTATCAAAGCGAGGTTGTTTAGAAGAAATGGCACCGTAGAACACTAGCGATGTCCCAAAAACTGATCGTGAGACTCGTACTACTGCTACTGTTGGGAAATAGAGGGAAAGCTCGAGTGACATTGTCTCAGCGATGGAGAAGAGAGATAGCAAGCTTGAAGACTCCATGATGGAGGTCAAGTAGGCTCAAGAAGCTGCAAAATCATATCATGAGCAGATTGATTCCATTGAAGGGAAGGTTGCCAACACAATGCATACAATGATATATGAGACGTTTGCAAAGTTGGATGAGAGGGACGATTCCCTTGAAGCCGTTATTGTGGCTATGAAAAAAAAGATGGTTGAGCTCAAGAGTGAGTTGCGCATATATAAGGTGGCTATGCAAAGTGGTGTGCTAGGAGACGTAGCAACACCAAAGTCGAGGATTGATGTTTCGAAGTCAAAGGAGTTCAATAGGGCAAAGACCATCCGGGACGTGGAGAACTTCATATGGGGCTTAGAACATTATTTCCGACTGATGAAAATAGAGGATGATACCACAAAGGTAATTACTGCATCTGTTCACTTGGTTGATGATGCTCTTTTATGGTGACGACACAAGAGTTTGGAGAAGAGCACCATCAAGACATGGAAGGAATTCGATGACGAATTCAAGGAACAATTCTATACAAAGAATGCTATCAAGGAAGCCCGTAAGAAGATGCACCATTTGTTACCGACGTTTCGTTAAAGGTTATTCCAAGATTGCCACACCCTTGATCGATTTGTTGAAAAATGAAAAGACGTGGGACTGGATTGAAGAGTGTAAAAGGCATTTGAGAAACTAAAAAAAGCCATGGTAAGTAAGCCCTTGTTAACACTATCGAACCATGCCAAGCCATTAGAAGTTCATATTGATTCGTCCGATGTAGCCACTGGGAGAGTTCTTATGCAAGAAGGACACCAATTGCTTTCGAGAGTCGAAAGCTTAATGATGTAGAGATGCGATACATTGTCCAAGAAAAGGAGATGACCTTAGTTGTTCATTGTTTGTGGACTTGGAGACATTACTTGTTGGGTTCGAGATTTTAGGTATTCATCGATAATGTTGTCAATAATTATTTTCTAACCAAAAAGAAACTGTCTCCCAAACAGGCACGATGACAAATATTCTTAGTGGAATTCGACTTTTTCATGGATTACAAGACGAGTAAGGCCAACTGTATGGTCGATGCACTATGTCGAAGGCGCAACATAGAGTTCATCATCAGACCAGAACATCACAGTCCTTGATCAATCAAGCTAAGGAGGGCAAGTCTAGATAATTCTGGATCAAGAACGACCTTTTGTACACTAAGGGACACCGCCTCTATGTCCCGCAAACATGAAGTTGTGGAAAGAGCTCATGTGGGAATGCCATAATTCCAAGTGGGCTGATTATCTAGAAGTGCACCGTAAGATAACATTGTTAGCGGATCGATATTATTGGTCATACATGGACAATGATGTTGAGGTCTATGTGAAGACTTGTCTCATTTTCCAGAAACTAATGGGATTGTTGCAGCCATTACCAATCCCAGAATGTCCATATGAGAGTATTTCTATGGACTTTATAGTTAGTTTGCCGAATACTGATGGGTTTGCCAGTATTATCATGGTTGTTAATAGGTTTTCGAAGTATGCCACCTTCATTCATGCTAGCAAGAAGTGTTGTACGACCCGGATTCGGATCCGAGTGTCGGGTTAACCCGAGGGGCTTAGGCTTCGGTTTTGGGCCCTAGGTTTGGGTAGTTGGGCCTTGTTGGGTCTTAAGTTGTTGGGCTGGGTTTGGGAGGACATTTTGGTAAATGTCTAATTAGATGACAAAGAGGGGGTTTGGGGGAGTTATTCCTCTGCAGAGTGAGTTCATGAGTTGAAGCTTTTCTTCCTCTCATCTTCTTCCCTTCATCCCACAAGAGAGAGTTGTCTAAAGGTTGAATCTTTAAGAGTTTAGATTGGTTTTCCGTTCTGGTGTTTAAGGAAAGTTTTGAGGGCTTAAGAGGATCTATAAATCAAGGTAAGAAAGAGTTAGTTTGGTGGAGAGAAGGGTTATTTTGGAGGTTTAAGCTTGAATTCGGGAATGGATTTTTAGGGGCTTAAATCTTTGTTCTTTTAGTTTTTTAAGCTTCTAAAATCTTCCCCAAGTGTGTCTAACCGTTGCATATCTTTCTCTTGTAGAGAAAGAACTTGGAGAGCCTTCAAGATCTTTGGGGAAGGAGAAGGTTTAGGCTTGCTTTGGAGCTTGAGTTGTTGCTGTTTTTACTTAAGGTTGGTTCTCTTCCAACTCTTAATCATCATGCATAACATGTTTTAAGCTTAAATGCATGTTTGTTGCTTGTTATGGTATGCTTGGTAGCTTAGGTGGACTTCAATGGTGAATTATGTTTAGGTTGATGAACCTTTGTAAAAATGATGTAAAAACGGTTAGGATCACTCCCTTAAGGTCTAGGATCAATTTGGTATTAAATGGATTGAATTTGGATAGGATTCTAAGTGTTTGAAAAAGCAAAATTGCACATTTCGTTCAGGGGTATCGAAACACGGGCAAGTCGTATCGATACCGAGTCGTCCAGTGACCTTCCCGGTTCGATACCAGTATCGGAGCAGGTTGGTCCTCTTTAAGTTGACTTTGAAGTAAGGTCAAAGGTATCGATACTGAGTCCTCTTGTGAGGTTTTTGGTTCGATATCAGTATCGAAGCGGGTTGGTCCCCTTTTCCGTTGACTTTGAAGTGGTCAAATGGTTCGATACTCGTATCGATACCGACGTTTCGATACCCCCTTTGGGAGGGTATCGATACCTGGCGTTTCGATACTCCAAGTAAGGGTATCGATACCCCAGGGCAAATTAGCCCAAGTTCTGGTGAAAAAATGGTAAAGTCTCACAATGTTATCTTAGAAGTTCTAAAGACTTGTTTAAACCTTAAAATGAATATTAGACCGAAAAATAGACACATAGCCTCGTTAAAGAGATAATTGAATAATAATTGGAGTCTAATAGTGTAAACCGGTATGTGGAACCGTTAAGGGTTCGTGTGACCTATTCGAGTCACGTGGCTTACTAGGAACCTTGCTTAGTGCTGATGGGTTGCCTAGAGTATATATTATATAATTATGAGATAATCTGGTAACCTTGCTTAGTGCTGATGGGTTACTAGAGTAATTATTATATGAGATGTAAAACTGATAACCTTGCTTAGTGATGATGGGTTATCGGTAATATTATGCGGAAGACCAGCTAGGACCTTGCTTAGTGCTGATGGGTTCCTTAGCGAATATTGTGGAGTGGCATGCCACGGGCCTTGCTTAGTGCTGATGGGTCCCCTACTTCTATACTACTATGAGGTGATATGGACACTGATATATATATATATATATATATGAGATATAAATACGGGTTAAGAACTTGAGATGCTATGTGGTTTTCTCTTGTCTTGCATATGCTATGTGCTAATATATGCCATCATGATATCATGTGTTTAGGCGATTATGGTAGCGTCATCGTACTCATACCATGTCATCATACATGTTGTTATGCTTATTTTATGCTATGCATGCTGTGGACCGGTTGGTCAAATACCCACTGAGCTTTCGTAGCTCAACGGTCGAAATGTGTTTTCGTGCGTAGGTTAAAGAAGCTGTTTAGAGGAGCATTGTCGTGGTGGGTTCAACATCGACATCTATTGTTAGAGTACTGTTTTAGGTATAGTGAACATTCGTACTTGTAGGACCCTATATGTGTAATCTATAACTCTGTTTTATTATTGTCGAATGTTTTAAAACGGTTGTAATATTTTGGAGCTCCGATTCTTTATCGTATTCAGATTTATGTTTCAAAAATGGATTTGGATTTCATTATATTGTGATGGAAATGAATTTGGGTCTAACTTTATGGGCTTTTGGAAAGAAATTTTGAAATATAGGTTTTGGGTCGGAGGCCCGATGTGGCACCGGGTCGAGGGTGTTACAAGTGCCCAGCTAAGAAGCTGCTCGACTTTTTCTCAAGAATGTGGTGAAGTATTAGGGGGTGCTAAGGATGATCGTGAGTGACCAAGATCCTCGCTTCACGGGAAAGTTTTGAACTGATTTGTTCAAGCTTATGGGGACAAACTTGAACATGTCCATGAGTTTTCATCCACAAACTGATAGGTAAGCCAAACGAGTGAATACATTATTTGAGATTTATCTCAGGCACTATGCAAGTGTGACTCAGCGTGACTGGCCAAAGTTGCTAGATGTGACCCAACTTTCTTACAACTTGCAACGGATGGAACCCACAAACTGAAGTCCTTTTAAGATCGTGAATGGAAAACAATCACTCAGTCCCAACACTATTGTGCTCGGTTACGAGGGGCCTAATCCAGCATCTTACCATATTGTCAAGGCGTGGCAAGAGCATCTTGACTTAGCCCGAGCTTGTTTGCACAAGGTGGGTAAGCGGACCAAAAAATGTGTTGATCGAAGGCACAAGGACGAAGAGTTTCAAGTTGGCGACCAAGTCTTTTCCAAGCTACACTTGGTATTGAGGAAACTAGGAATGCACAAGGGGATTGTGCGACGGTACGAGGGACCATTCAAGATCGTAAAGCGAGTAGGTGTTGTGGCCTACAAATTGGAGTTACCACCAAAGCTCAAGGTTCACCCGTTTTTTCATGTGAGTATGCTCAAACCATTTCATGCGGATGCTGAAGATTCGGATCGTGGCAAGTCACATAGAGAACCGATAGGAGTAAAGATCTCTTATGAGAAGGAGGTTCGAGAGATCCTAGCGGATTGAATTTTCTGACGAAAGAATCATTGACCAAGGTAAGAGTACTTTATCTGATGGAAGAGACTTCCTGATAGTGAAGGGAGTTGGGAACCAACCGAAGACCTTTGGTAATTCCGAGACAAGATTGTTGAGTTCCATTCTTAAGACTCAACGAGGGTGTTACTAGATCCAGTGGGGGATAATGTCATGGCCCGTGAGCCCAACGATGGGGTTGCTATAGTCCAATCCGCCCAAGCCTATCTTACCAAGGTTTTGGGCTTGCCAAGCCCATTAAAATTTTCCATTTATCCTATGTGAACATAGGAGATTTTTTCCATAATTAGTCGGGAATATTCTTGGAATTATGCTTTTCAATAGGATAAGGTTGTATCTAGACCATTGATGTAAATCAATAGTGACCCTCGGATGTAATAGGGTCAACTATAAATAAAGACTCACCCCTCGTCACAATTCACTACATCATTGAGTAAAAAAGCATTCACTTAAAAACTTTCTCTTGTTTTGTCTTTCATTTCTTTGCTTGTTTCGTTTCTGCAAGTTACAAAGCTTTGATGCCTTTGTTTAGAGGTTGACTTAGCTGAGTCGAAACCTAAGGCCGCAAGGTTTTGCTAGAACGATTCTAGACCCGTGACACATACATACTTATATATAAGTATACATACAATATATATTATATACATATATATTATATACAGATACATACATATTATATATTTATATATATATTATTATACATTCAATATTTTCATATATAGTATCATTCCATACATAGTATAAATCTCATATATAGAATATATTCTATATATAGTATAAATTCCATATATTGAATATATTTCATTTATAGTATAAATTTCATATTTCTATTTTTGAAATGTATTAAACTATATTGAATAGGTATAAATTATAATGTATTAAAGTACATTAAAATTAATTTTTTCACCGAATTTAAAAATTATTAATTTATAATTTTTACAATTTAGTTCTTACAACTTTATTTTTATTTTAAATTGACTACTAATTTTTTTTTAATTTAGTTTAGTGTTTTTAATAAAATAATATTTTATTTTATTAATTTTTATCCTTTTTAATTTTAAACTTTATTCTTTCTAGTCCAATGTTTATTCCTTATTAATTTTTAATTTTCATAATTTAGCCCAATTTTTAAGATATGAATCATTTGATGATATTTTTGTTTAATCTAGTGCGTAATATTCATTTTTAATGGGACTCATGCTAGTTAAAAATATTAGACATTAAATAATTAATTTGAAATGAATGATTAACCATTCAATCCAAAGTCTATCGATTATTTACTCAATTAATTATTTGTACCAAACTCAAACTTAATAATTTTATTTAATATGAATTTAAAACCCGATCTAATTCGACTTGAAATAAAACCGACTTGAAATCAACCTGACCGAAAATGCAACCGAACTAAAATAAACCTGATTTTAAATCTATCCGACCTGAAATGAACCTGTCAATTATCTGATTTGGACCCAAACCGTTTGAACCTAACCTAAAATGGACCCGCAACCGATCCAAATCAAGTCAAAACATCAAATCAACCTGAAATAACCTGTAACCGATTTTACCTGACCAAAGAATACCCGACCTAAAACCCATCCGAGTAATTGTTTTTACACCCCTGTTATTAGCAGTCCAATAGCTTTCATGTTGTTTTCATAGAGGCATCCGTTTTGGAACGATACAATTCACTAGGAAGACCTACGTACTAGTTATTAATAGGGATGTAAAAACAGTTAATCGGATGGGTTTCAGGTTTGGTACTATCAGGTCGGATAAAATCGAATACATGTCATTTCAGGTTTATTTGATATTTTGACTCTATCTAGGTCGGGTGCGAGTCTATTTCAGGTCGGGCTCATTTCAGTTCGGGTTGATTTCAGTTCGGGTTCATTTCAGGTCGGGTTCAAACGGTTCGAGTTAAATTTAGATAATTGGCAGGTTCATTTTAGGTCGGGTAGATTTTAGGTCGGGTTCATTTCAAGTTGATTTTATTTCAGGTCAGATTAATTCGGGGTTTGAATTCATATTAAGTTTGAGTTTGGTACAAATAGTTGATAGACTTTGGATTATTCATTTCGAATGAATTATTTAACATTTAACACCTTTCACTAGCATGAATCACATTAAAAATAAATATTACCAGTAGACTAAAAATCATCAAATGATTCATATCTAAAAAATGGACTAAATTACAAAAATAAAAAATTAATAAATTCAAATTTTGGAGATAAATAAAAATATCAAGACTTTAAAAATACTAAACTAAATTATAAAATATAAATAGGCGTCAATTTAAAATAAGAATAAAGTTTTAGGGATTATAATTAACAAAATATAAAATTAAAATAATAAATATTGGATTAAATTACTCAAAAAAGAATAAGATCAATTTCAACTAAAAATAAAGTTTTAAAGACTATAAAGAATAAACATTATACTAAATTAAAAAAAATATAAATTAATAAGCAATAAATTTAAGTTTAAAATTAAAAAACATGAATAAAATAAAATATCATCTTATTAAGAACACTAGACTAAATTAAAAAATAAATAATAGTCAATTTATAATTAAAATAAAGTTGTAAGGACTAGAATGAATATAGAACTAAATTGCAAAAAATTATAAATTAATAATAATAAAATTCGGTAAAAAACTAAACTTTTAAGGACTAATATGAATAAAAATATAGTTAAATTTTAGTATGTATGTATAATATATTTTAATACATTATACATATGCAATATATTTTTGTGTGATACACTTTAATATATATATATATATATATGGTATATACTATATATAAAAATTAGAATATAGATGTAAATATTCTAATATATACTATATATAATTCATACTATATATAGAATGTATACTTAATACTTTAATATATGTATATTTTTATATTTATATATGTGTACTTATAGGAGAAATTATATCATGAGTAAGTTTCATCACATCATCCATGAGACAAACCACTAAAAAACATCAATCTTATCATATTTTTTTCCATGTCATATATTCTTAAGTGAGTCTTCACTCATATTTACTGTTAATTCAGTTTAAAAACAATTTTTTCAAGTGAAGATTCTTGAGAAAATATATGACATGGAAAAAGTGATTAAATGAATGAATTTTGGTGGTTGTTCTTATGAACACGTGATGGGACATACCTATAATATAATTTCTCATACTTATAGATGTATATACTATATATAGAATATAAAATATAAAGTATTTAGATGTATATATTATATACGTGAATGTATCTTTTAATATGTGAACGTTAATATATACATAATAATGTATATAATACATTATATAAGTATAATATATTTATTAATGTATTATACTTATATAGAAATTATATATACTTTAGTATACTTTAATGTATACTTTAATATATATACTTAAATAATAATAATAATAATAATAATCCAAAATTTATTATATATTATAATTTCCTCCAATATTTTTTTTCTCTTTTTTTATATAATAATCAAAGTTTATTTTTAATTTTCACCAAAATTTTGGATAACTTACATTCTCCAAAATTTTTAGGCATAAAGATAAATTTAACCCTTAAGGTTTATAATTTTTATCATTTTGGCCCTTATTCTTTTTTTAAGATAAATTTAGCCCTTAACCTAAAACTTTTTTACAAATATCTTATTTTTTAACTAGCATGATGACTAGACCGTTAAAAATTTAAAGATTATGACATGTTATATGCATATGATAATATATTTTAAATGACATTGCATCCAACCTATCAAATACATACATATATATATATATATATGAAATACAATTTTATTCTAATATAAATATAAAACAATTAAAATTTAAATAAAATACTAAAAATTAATTAATTCTAAAATAAAAGTCTACTAAACATTCAAATAAGATATCACAAAAATTTATTATATAATAATCCTCTCAACTTAATTTATTATATTTAGAACATGATTCAAATCGACCTTATTTAAGAATCCTAACTACTTATCACGGTATAATTTTTTTTATGAAATATCCATTCACTTTCTAATAATATTATCTAAAGAATTATTATCTCATATACCAACAGCGAAAACTTCAGTTTCCAATGTTAGGAATTTAGTTTATAATTATAATTTAAGATTTAAATTTTCAATTATAAAAATTTCAATTATAAATTCTTACCTTGATTAGTTACGCTTGTATGAATAAAATTATAAATCTGGATAAGTCTACAACGAGTGTCGAACACTGCTGAACATCGTTAATGTTGAACACTGTTGAACATTATTAAATTAATTTATAAAAAATAAAAATCTAAAAGACTAATCATATAATTATTAATATGTTAAATTTATCACACTTTTATTAATTACATACCGAGTCTTTGAGATTTTAAATTTTTATTAATTAACTTAATAATGTTCAACAATATTCAATATTAGTAGTATTCAGCGGTGTTCGACGCCCGTAGTAAAATTTTCGATGAGATAATTATCCTTTTTCAGAGTTATGTTTGGACCAAACCAACTAAAATTAAACTTATCTGTCCATCGACAGTCATATCTGCTACCAGCCACATGGTTCAGTTGAAGCACTACCTTTAAACTCATTTATGTGCTGAAGGCTGAAGCAACCTAAGCAGGCAAACAAAAAACCAAGTGCTCAATAGGAGAAAAAAAAACTTGTCCAACAACACAACGTAAAACACGTAAACCGTGGAAGACATCCAAATGCACTCGCAGTACTCTTTCAACTACTAGGATTTAGCATATATTTCGAAACAATCAAGTCCTCCGAGATGATTCCCAAAGTCGATGTTCGATTCCCAATTTCCGCAACTCCATCAGTCCTTCCTCAACTAAACACGTAAAAACACAAGTCATTGGTTACGTGGAACACGGTTGAGATCGGTCATAATACACAGGCAAGGTTAATAAAATCGGGATTACCATCGACAGCATCGTGTGAACTTGGAGAATGCGCAGAACGGCTGATCCAAAATTTTAGACGCTCTTTGGCTGTATCCTCCTCAATGCCATGAGATTTGGCTCTTCTCCAAAAATATGTAAGCCAGGCCTGTACAACAAGTATTTTCTATAAATTTTGCAAGTGTCAAACGGGGCATACAAGATACGAAAGTCCGATGTTATTATTGTACATTGACCACACTTCAACCAGGAATAATTTAACAAAATTCGCTATAATCAATTTAATGGAAAACAAATGGAAAATCAAATATTTAAGTTCGGTACTGCGCCAACAGGTTGGCAAGTAAATTAATAGACTAATATCGAAATTACAGAACTTGAAGCCGATGCAATTTCCTCAGAGAAAAAATGCATGTTATTTGTTGGGTTTCGTAAACAGAGACTTGAATTAGTACCTAGTTGGGCGAGGATAAACTTAGTGCCACCAGCAATCAAACAAAATAGTTTAACAGGAAGACCAAGAAATTCATGAGCTGGGTGGATTTGTTACATAGATGAAATGGCACCAATCATCATTCAGATAAAACTGCAGATAACAAAGAGAGAAGACACACATACCTCCTTGAATAGAACATCCTCAGACTCCTCCGGACTCAATTCTGCAATAAAAGCATACCGGTCATTCTTGTAATCACAAGTAATTCATGTCGTTACCATATGTCAAAATCAAAGACAGAAAACCAGTTGCATCAAGATTATATATAAGAAACAATGAGAAAACAAGAGACATTTACAAACATCATTTCTTATTAATTGTTTTAAGTCTTCTCAATCTCTCTTAGGGAACCCTAAATTGCAAGCTCTCTCTCTGGGCACCATCTTTACTTGTTAGTTAGGGAACGTGGTAATACAAACGAACAGGACAACAACTAACTAAATAAAGAAAACCTACCAAATGCCTCCATAAACTTTATATCACGTGGTGATTTGATATCTGAAAAACATGCATTGAGTTACCAAAAAGAAAAGAAATCAGTTAACAAACAATAAGATAAAATAATTTAAAAGTCATCAGATAGTTGAGAAAATATGTTACAAAGTAATAGAGTATACCAGACAAAGAAAGTCTAACAGAACTTGCTCTTCTTTGCTGGGCAAATGCATTCACAATAGCTTCTTCAACCTTCAAAAACATGTAAACTAAATTATTAAATCAATGGAATGCACATAGCATCTTAATTCCAAAAGTGCACCACTTCATTTTCTTTTGGGTAGGAGAGGAGGGAGGGGAAGGGGAGCACCTTTAAGGATGCAAGCTCCTTCAAACCCATTTCAACGGAAAGCATACTCTCAATATTTCCTTCTCCAGTCAGGTCACTCAAGTCCTCAACAAGTTTGCTCCTCTTTTCATTCTCGTCATTACCTGCTTCACATTGTATATAGCCTTAAAACATGATAAATGTGTATGATGTGATATGAGAAAGATGCTGATATTTATATAAAAAGAGTAACACCTTGCTAGCCAAAATGTTAACCGGTTATTAACCACAAAGAACAAACTATTTATCATTACTAGCCTTTTTCAGAAAACGCCTCCTTAGCTTTTTGTCCAGCAGAAACAACAACCTCGAAAGGAAGAGGAGCTAATGATGACCAGTACTCATGCTTAGACACCGCTATATCTGCACAGATACCTATCCACACGAGAAATTATGTAAAACAGTATGGCCATAAAGATGGATAAACTGTACATTATCTACCTTAAGTGCAATAGGGCAATAATTGTCAGTTAGAATATATGAACACATTATCAACCTTCCAACAGTTTGGCATGGGGACGGATGAAGTATTTTAGGAAAAAAAAGTTGACTGTAGTTCATCCATACCCTTCAAAAATTACTGTAGCGTGATTGAACAAGATTTAATCAAAAGAAAGTGAATACTATGCTTCACTCCTCAAATAAATTTCAAACATAAGTTATCTGGTAACTACCATATCTCGCAGCTAAGCCCCAGTAACGAGCAAGCCAACACCTCTTAAGGACAACTTCTTCCTGAAATTCAAATGCATAAAGTAATTGATATTCTAATAAAAAGTGACAATTTCATATATTGCAACAACATAAGCACATACCATCTCGTTCTGAGTCAAAACCATTCTTTGAGTCATCGAATGAAGGGCTTTTACTTCAGATTCAGCTCCATTAAGTTGACTTACAATGGCTGCAGCCTCATCTTTAGCATTCTAATTCAAGCAAAATTAATGCATAAAATAAAGCATAAGGGAATGCACCATGGCAACATCAAAAGTTATTATATTAATTTAGGAGACCAGAAGATTATAGTATAGGAAGACCACTTTCTGTTGATATTTACCTCAACTTCAGATCTAAGAGACAAAATCTCCTTGTCTACAACATCCTTAGTTTGCTTTGCATCCTTAAGTGCAGCCTGTAAAGTAAAGCAAAGGAAACAAATTATTCTCATTTTGCAGTATCTTGAAGCTAATATTAAAAGAAAAAAATTGGCATTCCCTATTCTCAAAAGGAAATGTCAAGTTTAACACAATAGATGAAAGTTAATTTCAAGTCATTTTGTGGTCTAACAAGAAGGCTGAGTTTGCCTGGCTCAAATCAAAACTAACTAAATAAAAACTGAAATCTAGCTTCTAGAATTAGCAATTTATCAACAAATAGAGCAGAACCCAATCACCTCTCTTTGACGCAATGCAGCCTCTTTCCTGTAGAGAGTAACATAAAATGTTAGAAAAAGGTAAAGAAAACTAAAGTGGATAGAAAAAGATATTCATTAAGGTTATTTGAACCAAAATCTACCTGCTTAACAGTTTGGCTTCCAAAGATACTCCTTCTCCAAGAGCAGCAACCTAAAAACTCAGGAAAGAAAAGGAACACGTAAATCACCTTTATATGATTATGGCCTATATGGTTACTACTGTTTGGTTACAACAATTTTATGTATATTAATCACTTACATAACAAGTGTTAGAATCTCTAAATATGTCAATGTTGACTTTACATTTTGATTATTACTATGAAGAAATTATTCTTTAAAAGAATTTAAACTTCGTTAAATTGTGAACCTACATAATATGTCAACCACTCACTAAATTTAGAAATGAAAAGATTTAGTAAAGGAAGTTATGTAATTTCTAAAAACCTTTAAGATCAAATATATCTATCATCCTATTGAATTTGAAATAATCCAGTTGTTAGACCTTAAAGTTGAAGGTGTTAAGTTTTAAATTTAAGGATTACAAAGTCATATTGCTGAAATAGGAAAGAAATTTCAACCATGGTATCATCCAAATCCAACACTCTTGGAAGATTTATGAGTAATAATTATAGAAGATAATAAGCCAATTTCCAAGTTACCTGTTTCTCAAGCTCTCTAACTCTAGCCTCCACTTCCTTGCACCTTTCTTCCTCAAGTCTGAGCTGTAAAATTCATTCAAGAATCATTGAACTACGATCAAAAGATATTAGAACATGGTGCATGTAAATGCCAAAGAACAAAGATTGCACACCTTATCTAGGACGTTCTCGTTTTCCTCTTGCAGCATGTCTAGCTGCATGACAAATAGTTATCAGTTTCACAAATTGCAAATTAAGAAATTTACTTCTATGAAAGACAGAAATGAGCATTTATGTTAATAAAATGTGATCAGCATACTTCATCACGAAGTGCAGAAGCCTCACGGTGATCTCCGGTATCTTTTGAGTTAAATCCAATGTCGGATGTGAATCTGCATCCGTATATGATTACACAGTTTATTTGCTACATAAAATAACGACAAACATAATTCCCTTTTTTGGCCAGAAACATACCTCCCCTAAGAGCAAATAATATAAAATTCCAATGCATATTAAACATACCTTTTCTCTGCTTGCCGGTTTTTCAGAGGCTCAGAAGGTAGAGATACAGCAGTCCTAAGTGATGTTTTATTGGGTGGCGGTACAGGTGGTGTTGCACGAAGAGACATTGCTGATCTTCCAGTTGATGTTGATCGAACTGTTGGAGCTTCCTCGACCAAGTTCCGTGCCAACTAGTGCAAGTATCATCAGATATTTCCGGTGAGCTTTCCGCATACACTAGTAAAGTAATACATCTAGTTTTGGATTAACCATTATCCACGCTATTATTTCGATTTTAGTAACTTTCTCCTAATACAAGCCTTAACAAACTTAAAATCCTCTTTTTTAAGTAAACAAACTTAAAATTCTCATTTAGAAGAAATTACTAAAAATATAGCAATACAAGTTACAACAACAATGCAACTAAAAGCAACTGTATGCCGCATCGTACTCAAAAATCAAATCCGATCTCAGCATTTATTAACATTCTCCCAATACCAATTCTTAACCGACATTTTTTCCGATCAAACACAAAGTCTGAATTTAGTAGTAGTATTAAACATATAGCAACAGAATTCAAGACATAAAGGAACTAAAATAAACTTTGTGACTCGTCGAACTCAAAGATCAAATCCTATTTTAAAGGAAACACAAGTTAGTGAAAAAATTGAACAGTAAAAGTTTAGCAAACGGGGTAAACTTACGGCAGGTGAAGGAGATCTCCCGATCCTAGTAGAATTAAGAGCGGCTTTATTACCGGCACCGCCAGCTGTAGCAGCGGCGTTAACCTTTCTAGACAGAGCGAGAGGAGGCGGAGCACTATACTTGAAACCAGGATCGTCGCCTTCATCTTCTTCATCATCATCGTCAGTGGTTTGCGAGGCCATGACCTGAGCCAGTCGCTGAGCCGCAGCTTTCGCGGCGAAGTTTTGTGTGCGCTTGATGCTGGAAATGCCGGTGGCGGAGGAAGAACGAGCATGGTGAGGTTGTCGAGGCGCCGGCGACAATGCGGGTGACTCAACACTGCCGCCGGTGCTCCCCGTACCCGAGAGACTACTCCACCGGCGCGTGTAGACAGGACTCTCAGTTCTCTTCCGGTCCATCAAACAGTGTTACTGAAACCAGAGATTGGTTGGCTTAATTTTATTCGTAACAGTAATTAATAATATACTCAGAATCAGAAGAAAGTGATGGAAAGCAAGGGAAGCCTAGATCTTGGCGAAAGCGGAGTAGTAAGACAGAAGATAAATATGTTTGAGGATGGAGAATTTTTGGTATTTTATTTTTGGGATAAATTCTAATAGTACTCACATAAGTTTTAGGATATTTTCACTTTAATCACCAAACCTTTAAAATTTATATTATCATCATTAAATTTTTAATTCATTTTCATTACGATCATTGCCATTAAAAATTATCTTCGTGCGAGCAACTTTTAGTCGATTTTGACTGTAGAAAGACTTCATTTAAACATAAAACTAATATAATATAATTTTAAATTAAATAGAAAGATAACAATGATAAATTAAAAATTCTAACTTATAACCAAGCTATGTTATTATAATGAAAGATTTTAAAGTTTAATGAGTAAAGTAAAAATATCCTAAAAGTTCATTGACTACCAAAATAATTTAACCTTCTTTTATAATTTAAATTTCATCCATTCCGTCTATCTCAATTTCTGCAAGCTGATATCCGTTTGAATACGTATTTGTATTTGATATATAATACCACGGATAACCCTGAACTTTAGTAAATCTTTCAATATAGCACTTATACTTTGAGCTTTCGACGATTCGACCACAATTTTGACCTAACAGGTTGTCTGGTCGATCAAATCCATCTATATTGTTGCAAAATCCCCGTTTTTAACGAATTCAACAAGGTTTTGAGATATCAACTATGAATAGATTTATCATATATAAAATCCATGGAAAATGTGAATCAGCCATGGCTAGAGTACAATGTGAGGTTAGCAGATTAGTGAACGGTTACCTCATACAACCTCACACAATTATCAGCTCCGCATGAAGCAAGCTGTAGGCTTGTACAGTTTTCGTTATTCTCACGATTCTTCCATAAACGGTTGACTGCAGAAACATGGCACATGAAAGGATCGAGCCGCATGATTGGAGCAGCGGTCACACCTGGTGTTGGAATGCTGTCATTGCCTCTTTGAACTTGAAGGCTCCAAATTTGAAGGAGTCCAGTTTCCATTCCAACTGCAAGAAGCCCATAATTTCTTTTTTGTTCGAGACCAACCCACGAGAGGGCATTCACACTGCTGCTGAAAGGCGGTAAAGTCAGAAGCGGTTTTAACTGAAGATGTTTTCTCCACACCCCAAATCTTCACTGTCTTGTCCCTAGAACCTGTTGCAAATTCGTGACCAAAAGGGTTCCAAGAACATGCCCATATTATTCTTTTATGGGCCTCCCGCCTCTCTATAAGGTTGTAACCAATCTCATCAGTGCCTACAGATGAAAAAAACAGCAATTATACAACTGACTGGATGGTCTTCATTCAGAAATAGACCAACGAAACGAGTACTTAAATGAAACAGCATTAAAAAAATAGTAGATATTAGGGTACCTCTATTGATTTTGAAAACAGAGAACTGGCGATCCCGTGAGACTGCCAAAAGAAGGTTGTCGTCATGAGAGAATTCCATCTGTGTCACTGTTAAGCTGTGAGACTGCAAGCGACCAACAGCTTTCCATGAACCCACTTGCCATAACCATATTTCGGCTACTGTTGCAGATTGAGCCTGCAAAATAAGTAGCATAAGAAACGATAGGAAAAGGACTTCTGTTTGACGGTTGATCACTTTAGTAGTGATAAATCGATGTCAGTCAAATAATAAACTCATATGACTTGTATGGTCTAACGATCGATTAGAAAAGTGATATTAATTCAAAACATACATGGGGTATAAGATCACATCAAAATACAATCCATCTTACCAAATTCATTGGAATTAAATTTATAGCAAGCCAAACGTTAAAGAAAGATGTGTACCTTACATGATGAAGCAATGAGCTTTCCTCCATGATCACAGCATAAAGAGAACAGCTCATTCCCGTAACCATAGAGTTTGTGTGATTCTGGCCATAGTGTATGCCATGCTAGTTGATCCTCGATAGGAGGCTCAGTTAAAGCAACTGGAACAGCATCAGGAACGGATTCAAGAGTGTCAAGACCATCATTCCCGGGATTATCTTGGATCTCATTGGTTGCTGCAAGGAAAAATTTTCTTGTCAAATAGTTTGCTTATACAGTGCATGCACATAACTGATGGAGATAAACCTAACTCATTACAAAAATGAAGACAAGAAAATCTCACCATCGAAAGGAAACACAACAAAAACAATCAGAATTTTTTTTAACAGGATCTCAGTTGAAATGCACATGTTGTGTATTAGTTATTTACGAGACTAACCGTTTGCATAAATCGGTTTCTGTGATAGACCAAGAGCAGACATATTAGCACCCAAGACCTGAACATCTGCTTGGATGTCTTCGGGAAAACTCAACTGTTCTGAAGTAGCATGATGCAGTGTCTTTAAGAAAGATAAAGGGGCTTCAAACACTCTGGCAACTTTCTCCTCTGCTCCACTAACAAAACGATGGTTACCTTTTCCTTGAATGATAGCTGCACAATTAATATCATGCCCATGAACTTGAGGCCGGGCAATTTCATGCCAGGAGTCCTCATTTGACAGAGGATCTTGATTGTTCCATGGAGCAAAAATACGAGTTGTCTGCAATGAGATATTCAAGCATCAATACAGCCTTTTTACTTTCATAAATGTTTCAAGGAATGTACAAAAGTTCTATCGCTATGATGCTATCTCAACCTTTCGCATTGGAATTAATTAGTTACGAAAGAGATCCAATAATTCAAATTGATTCTTACTTAAAAATGTTAATGAATTTCATGAAATTAAATGATAAATAGTTCATAAAGCTGTCTTAAACAAAGACGACTGCCCACTCACCTGATCATGACTTACTGACAGCATGTGCTCGCCACACCTTGCCCAAGTGATATCCGTCACCGGTGCAAAATGCCCAGAAGGTACTTTCTGTGGTTGCCAATTATCTGAGCCAACACCAATATTTTTCCACAGATGGAATGAGCCACCATATCCATGTGCCAAGATAGAAAGTGCATCAGGGCTCCAATGGCCACCATAAAAGCCTAAAGCACAATGGCTTAATTCCCCAACAGTGACAACATTCATCCAAATACCAGTTTTCCTCTCAGGTTGCCAGATCATCATTGTCTTATCCATTGACGCAGACAAAATGCTTTGGGGTTGATAGAAGCCAACCTCTTCTTCGGCAGACACTGAAGGTGGTTGCCACTGTACCGAATATACCCAATCCTCATGCCCGATCAGAAGAGATTCCAAAGATATTTGGTAAGAGAACGAGCCAGCTACAAAAACAGGACCTTCGATATAAGATGCCAAGCTTATTTCACCTCTTTTATGTGTACCCTCTGTGCTGGCTAGAGATCCTCGGAGTGTCAACTTCCATATGCGTATACCTTTGTCCTGAGATGAACTTACAAGTAGTATACTATCGCATTCACCACTGAATATAGGTAACGAGAAGTCTAAACTCCTGATCCAATCTGAATGCCCTTTTACTTCACATGCACGAACAAACTGGACATGCAAATTTAAAAATGAAGACGAAAATTTATTTATTGGCTACAGAAATATTCAACAGAAACCAAAAACGACATGGTTGGAAAATATCGGGAACTATTGTGTATCTTGACACCTTTTAGAACGCATGGCCTTAGATAAAGGAGAAACACAACAAAAAAGGATTTATCTTGTGAATATCTACCAATTTAGAAAAAAAAATGCTGAGATCAATAGAAAATAATTGATGTATGATAACTGATAAGAGATGGACAAAGCAGACGCCGGTACCTTTCCGGTCCTCTCCCCACAATAAAGATATATCTTGTTATCCAATCCCCCCATTGCCAAGGCTATAAGCCCTGTATTTCCAGGCAATTGCGCAAGTGAAAGTGTCACCATTGGTCTTGGGCCAACAATAAGAGTCTCCAGACATATCAATTTACATTCACCTAGAGGAAAACAATCAAGGTTTCAAGTGTTACAAACTACCATTAGATTAAGAATGTGTCTCTAACAACAAGATCTAAAGAGGATTATGTGTAACAACAAACAGTTTAGATGCCGAAGCAGAACATAACCATTTTTACAATAGTGGCAGGTTATAGAATGCAAAGACAAAACAAATCAAATTAAGTTTCTTCAAATATTTGACTCACCCCCAGAAGTAGTTGGAAACACAGCATCCCACACGCAAATGGTGCCATCAGAAGAAGAAGTAGCAAATATTGCATCACTTTGAGAAACCATAAACGAAGTAATGCATGTTACACCCTTCTTATGCGATTGTGCCAATTGTAAAACAAACCTCCACTGTAAAAGAAGGAAAGACAAAAAGAAGAATCGAGATAAAACAATCACAACTATAAGATCCAATAAAAACTAAACATGCCGAATTCTTTCATATAATACTAATAGTTTGATCCGAAAACTCCACCAACTCGCTATATTTTGATTTCTAACTAAACTAGTGAATACCTTATTGTCAGCAACAGAAAGCTCCCATAGAATAATAGTACCATTAGCATCTCCAGACAATAGATAATGCCGCTCCAAGTGTTTAGCTGCAAATAAGATATAGAAAATAGTTCATTGCTACACCAATAAATGGTTCAAATCCCCCAAAAAACACTAAAAAGGTTGAACTTTTTAACAGCAATTTGGCATCAAAACAAGCTTAACTCAGAAAATCTGTAAACCCAAACGAAAAATTATAAAACCAAACAAAACATGTTCTAATTTAATAAATCTACACCCATCTGCAAATAAAACAACAAAATGTAAACAGTACCTTTGAATGCAAACTTGTTACTTGGAAGCCAATGGGTGCAATTCACAGCTGCCTTATGCCCCGGAAGTGTTGTCAAAATCTGAGCAGGCTGCAATACATATGTATAAAAAGACAAGTAAGAAAGAAAAAGTTTGATCACTAAAACATAGAATTTGAGAAGAAGGCTAAAGGAGAAACCTTGGGACAGAAAATGGAGACAGCATTTTGGGCACCAAAAGAGACCAAACCAGAAGCACCCCATGAAACGTTGTTGACTATTCTGTTGCAGCCTGCTGCTATGAACAAGCTTTTTACTTCTGCTTTACTGTCATTAACAGACATTTTGAAGAAAAAAATGAAATGATGAAGGGAAAGAAAAGAGAAGGCAGACACTAAAAGAGTTGAGTTCAGTTCTGCACGCTGCCTAGTTTAGCTTTCTCTGGTTCGGAACACAGACAAGTTCGGATATGAAAGGTTTTAGGTTTTGGGAAGGAGAAACTGAATTAAGAAGAGTTAAGGTAATCTAAAGTTTAGGTAATTCCGCTAAATATCCTAGAACTATTTTTCATATTCTAAATGGATACAAAATGATTGAAGTGTTTTCAGTTTAGTCCTCAAAGTATAATATTTTATAGGATGAGTCTACAACGGGCGTCGAACACCGATGAACATCATTAATGTTGAACATCGCAGAACATTATTAAATGAATTTATAAAGAATAAAAATATAAAAGATTAATCATATAATTATTAATTATATGTTGAGTTTATCATACTTTTATTAATTACATACTGAGTCCTTAAGATTTTAAATTTTTATTAATTAATTTAACGGTATTCAACAATGTTCATCATTAATAGTGTTCAACGGTATTCGACGCCCGTTGTAGAATTTTCATATTCTATAACCATAATACAAAAAAAAAAAAAACTTTTGATTGGATAGGCACTTTGATAACTATTTTTTTAATCACTCCAACCTTCAACAGTAAAGTGAAGTCTCATGGAGGATTTTCATAACACAATAGTAAGAATTGTTAATCCCATATCTAATAAATTAAATGGACCAATTCTAATATTTTTTTTTATAAAAAGTTATAATATTCTTTTTAAAACCTCATTTAGCTTTTATTTCATATCTCACAAAATTAAATAGGATTCAAGTTTTATATGCGGTTTCGTATTGATGTTCAATGTTTCAATTTAAGCCTAAATAATCTTTCCACAAATAAAAGTTATTGATCGATTAATAATAAATTGTTTGAAATGACATCACAAATCAAAGTCATACAGAAAAAGATGGTGACTTGACATAATGATAAGAGAATTATTTTTTTATAAAATTATTTTTCTGCTATATATCATTTTGTAATAGTGTCATATAGACAAAGGTGGTTACTTAACAATATTTTTTTTTCAAAATTGAAAATCTATACCAATATAGACTCAATCGTATTGATATGGATAGTTGTATACCTATACGTATATAGACATATTAATACCCTTTTTGTCTTAAACCTCCCAACGGTTAATTTTATGTAACATATCGATTCAACGTACTAATTCTTGGAGAAACGTATTGATCCATCATATCGATATACAATGTTTGGAGTGAACATAACAACTATTTCTCAAAGTAGTAGTGTATTGATACACTACTCCGCGTATCGATACCGAAGAGTCTAAAAGTGAAAAATCAATGAAAATTTATACCCAATGACTCTAATCCAATCTCAATGGTCTCTAACAGTTAGGAACTCAATTCGAAACATAAAAGGACTCTTGAAGTACCAACAACAACTAATGATTCAATAGAAAACATTATTATGATGAAAATTTTCTCTTAGTGTTTAATTTTTATTCTTTATATAAAAAATATATAAAACCTAAATTTGATTTTGATATAATAAATAAGTTAAAGGATTATTTTGTAAATAAATTTTTAATGTCAAAACAATTTTACAAGTCAACAAAGTTTTCTAAGTCAAAACAATAACCCAAAATCCATTTTACTTAAGATTTTTCAAGTCAAAACATTCAAAATCGTACAGGCGTTTCGATACCATCCATAATGGTATCGATATCGTGCTTAAATTTTCAAAGAATGCTCTTGAGTTTTTACAGGCATTTCGATACGGTACAACACCCGTTTTGATACCATTTAAAATTGTGATTTTTGGTTTTGAAACCTTTACCAAGTTATATTGATACCACCCTTTACAATTAAAAATAAAATTAAATATTTAAGGTCGTTTCGATACCACAACTCAACGTTTCGATACCTAGGTTATTTTTTCAAGAATTTTTAAGTATTGAATGTTTCGACCGTTGAGATGTCATTTAATTTTCAAAAGGTTGTTGACCAGTATCGATATGCCCTATAGGCGTTTCGATACCAGTTTTGGAAAATTCAAATGTTTCAATACGATCAAGCCGTTTTGATACCCCTTGTTTTAAAGGCAGTCTCGTTTCGATACCGTGATTTATGGTATCGGTACCCTTTGTTAAATGCACATAACGACTCTTTTCACTTTGGTAGCATTCGATACAGGTAACCTGAGTATCGATATCGGTAATTGCAGAAGTGCATTTATGGTGGAAAGATGAAGTCTTAACGTTTATATTTATGATCTCAATCACTTCAATGGTTAGAAATCAAAGAGAGGGTCTAAAATCAAGCTTCTAAAGCATCAACAATAACTATTGATCCTAAAGCTAACATTTAAGCATTAAATCCAACCTCAAGAGCTTTATTGTAAAATTTTTAATGGGAGTTAAGGTAGTGGATATAAAGCTTTTTCGAAGCTTGAATCACCATAAATCTTATGTTCTTTATTTTTTCCCATTTTTCAATTATTCCATCCAATAATTTTAATTGTCAATTCACCCTCTCTTAGACAATTCCATCGATTGATCAACTCAACAATTGATATCAGAGCCTCACTCTTTAAAGGGATTAACATCCATAAGAGACGATCCAATAATTGTTGATCAACCCTACAAGTCAAAGCAAATTAAATTCACAGGCAAGTGTACGAGTCTCAATCCATTACGAAGACACCCTTCTTCAATGAAGATAATTATCCCTATTAGAATAATAGGATGAGGTTGTTCATCAACTCCCATGATTATGTCTTTTGGTATATATTTGAAGATGACCCATCTATCCCGATGAAACAAGAAGGTGACCAATAAATCCAAAAGACAAGAAGCGAGATGACGGTGGAACAAAGAAAGAGAATGTCAACAAACGACAAGGCACTACATATTTTGTTGACATTTATTGAAAGATTTCATATTGTAAGAGTGCAAAGGAGGTATGAGATTCTCTTGAGACAACGTATGAAAGAACAAATGATGTAAAGGAAACCAAGATCGACCTTCTAAATTTCAACTACGAGAATTTCAAGATGGAAACGGATGAAAACATCACCAAGATGTTTGATCGATTCTCCATAATCATCAACATGATTAAAGGATTTGGTGAAATCATTCCGGAAGAGAAGCTCGTAAGGAAGCTTATCTATTCATTTCCCAAGTCTTAGGATAACAAAAGAACGACCATCATAGAAGCCAATTATCTCAAGACACTAAAGCTCGATGCTCTTGTAGGATCTCTTCTCACCCATGAGATTATGAAGAAAGAAAAAGAAGAAGAAAATAAGATAGATAAGAAAGAGGTGGAAGTGAAAAGACAAGGGATTGCCCTTAAGGTCTCTCTACCTCAAGAGATGGGTAATACAAGTGAAGAAGAATTATAAGAATTGGTTATGGTAGCCAAACGGTTCACCCGACTAATGAGGTCAAGTAGGAATATAAGATTCCAAAGAAAGAATCACTTCAAAAGGAAGAGCAAAAAATATGAAAGTGACCAAATCATTTGTTATAAGTGCAAGAAACCGGTCACATAAGAACCAAATGCCCTCATTACAAAAATAAAAAGTTCGAGAAGATGAAGAAGTATAAGGCTCATATTGCTACTTGGAACGATGAAGAATCATCATCCGATGAAGATCAAGTAGTCAACTTATGTCTCATGACTTTTGACAATGAGCCAAAGGTAACCTTTAACACCTCTTGCAATAATTTATCTTATGATGAATTATATGATATTTATGAATAATTGCAAGATGAATATGATGAATTAGTCTTAGAATATAAGAAATCACTTAAGAAATATAAAAAGATTATTTTAGATTTGACAATGAAAATAATTCCTTGATTATGATTAATCTTGAATTAGAAAGTAAATTGAAGGAAATACATGAAAAATTTGAAGAATTAGAAAAGAAAAATCTTGACATGCATAATTTACTTTCTAAAGTAAAATATGATCATCAAAAGGAGATAGATGAGTTGAAAATTGCTTTAGGTAAGATTAATTCTAATAATGTATTTTAAGGGTGAATCATCTAGAACTAATTATGCTAAGAAAACCTTTCATAACTATAGACATGGAAAGTTTCCTAGGCATCATAGGGGTAAAAGGATTAGGAGCATATAGATACCTAAAGATGTTATTGTTTCTAATGATATTGTTGCTATTGCCACTTGGGTCCCTAAGGTAACCAAGCTTTGGGGAACTAACACATATGGAACCAAACAAGTTTGGGTACCAAAAGTAAAAACATGATTCTATGTTTGTAGGTTGAGCATTTTTGCAAGGCCAAAGCTTCAAGTCAAATTATGAGACACCTTGATAGTAGATGCTCAAGGAGAATGATCGGAGACAAGAAGATTAAAGGAGCTAGAGCTAAATCATGGTGGAGTGGTGACAATTCCAAAAGCAAAAATTGAAATTATAAGCTCTAGTTCATTGATTATTTCTTATTTGTCAATGGTCTTAAGTATGCTTTTGGTTGAGTATGTGTTCTTTCATGATAAATGATTTCATGTGTTTCTTGTTTATTATGCTTGTATGATATCTTGACATTGAATCTATGAAATATGATGCTTATTGATCATTGCATAGTAAAACATGCTTATGGTGCTATTAATCATGACATTTAATCATTTACATTCATTTAGGGGCTTTAGAAACTCTTTCCTAGTCTTTTAGAAGCCTTTCATATAGAGCCTAGCTTAATGGTATCGAAACAAGGAGGATTGGTTTTGATAACCTCTCATAGAATTCTTAAATATGATGTTTCGGGGTAAGTAGGTATCAAAACGCCCAAAATGCGTTTCAATACGCCTATGGTTCCGATACGAGTAAAGGCTGTATCGATACAGCACCGTATCAAAACGGGGTTCTCATGTTTTGATACCTACGTATCGATACCACTTTGTGAGGTATCGATACTCACGACGAACATTGTGTTTTAAGGTTTAATAACCTAATTCTAATATAATTAAAACATAACCCCATCCTCCTCAAAAACCCTAGGATGAAAATCCTTTAAAAACACCCCCTCAATACACCATTTTTCTTCACAAATTCATCAACTTTTCTTGAGGGTTTCTACTCAAAACATCAAGCCTAAGGTTTTATCAAAGTCTCATGATCAGAAAAACTCAATTTCTTAATCAATCTCTACTCAAGGTATTTTTCGAAATTTCTTATTTTCGTTTGAATTTAGGTTGTTAAAATTAAGCTTTTTTATAAATTATAATTTTTTATGGGTTTTCAAAATCCCACAAAAGTTTTTTAAAAATCTAAAAATTTTCATTCGAATATAAAACCTTTTGTTCATATTTTTTGTTCACTGTTTTTCAAATTTTTTTAATGATTTTTTGTTTTCAAACTTTGTTTTATTTATTTTAAAGCCTTGAGTTATTGATTTATAGGATTGAATTTGGTTACTTTAGAATATACGTTTTCTTGAGCCTAATAATCCTAAATTGTTTATCTAGATAAATGGCTCCTTAGAAACATAAACGCAATGAGGCAAGAATTTCAATGGCCACCGAAGAGGAAGTCACTTGACCAAACCTTCCCTATATCTATAAGACCCCAAAAATGGGTCTAGAAGTTAGTGAGTCGGTTTAGCCGGTTAAGCCTAGTTCGGGATTAAAACCTTTAAAATATATTTTTAATCGAAATAAACTATGGAAAATATAATAAAATCCTAATTAAGTATATTTTTGAATTTGGTCAACTAAATTTCGAAAATTTACCCTTAAATCCCTAAGATTTTGAAATTAGTGACTATTTTGTAAAAATTGAAAAATTAAGGACAATTTTATAAACTAAGCCAAAACTTTGAATCTTTAAGGGGCTTTGATACAATCCTAATTTTAGTTGAACTAACCTTCTATGGGCTTATTTAATTAACTCTTAACCCAAGATTTTAAAATATAAACCCAAATTACTTGATTTAATTCTTAAAAACTTATTTTATATCAAAAACTAAATCCTTATTTTATTATTTTTGTTTTCCCTCTTCCCAAGGTAGAGAACCATCAGTTTTTCAAAGTTAAACCTAAATGTTTTCATCAATTTTCGTTTGGAATAATTTACTTAACTTTTGTTCTTCAAAAAGTCATGTATTCACTTGTTTTTCTTCTTCAAAACCCATGAAAGTTGGTTGGGTCAGAATTGGAGGTAATAATCATTCAATGCCATTATTTTAAAAGGTTATTTACTGAAATTCACAAGTTATTGGTTGGTAAAAACATTTTTAATCTTTTGGTTTAAGAAAAATTGGTTTTCGGTCAAGGGTTTTTACCCACTATTTTTGGATCCTAAATGGATGATTTTTAATGTTTTTGAATTTTTATACAGTTTTTTTAAAATCCCTAATCCCGGACTAAAGGTTTAGGAGAACTTTGGTTTGTTTCAGAAAGTTTTCGGTTATGGTTTTGATAGGTTTAAGGGTTATTATGACGGGAGTCTAACTTAGGGTTTTTTGTGTGCTATTAAGAGCAATAAATCCTTAGTTTTTGATGCTTGAAATAGGGCAAGAAGTAGGTGATCTCGCTTATAGGAGTTTCGGATCGAATCGGTGGCTTATTGCGCAAGTAATCGATTAACGGTGAGTTGATTTGAAAGTGGACTGCTAAGGCAATGATTTACTATGTTTTAAAAAGTTTTGGGGGTGTAGGGAACGTGTAGAAACCTTCCTATACTCCGAAGTGAGTTTTTACATTTGCTTTCGTAAATCGGTTTTCCCACACTATGCATATTTGCTATGTTTTACTCATACTTGGGTTAAATTTGGTGTATATGTGATTATGCATGTATTAAATGCTCATGATAATGTTTTTAAGTTGATTTTGGTGATTCCACAATTTGTTTTCTAAATTTTGATAAATATGTTTTTTATCGGTTTTGCACTCGATGTGCGGGTTAGTGGAATGTATGTAGATTACTTACTATTGAGTAGAGTCTGGTCTGAAGTCATTAGGTTCTGGTTTGGTTAAGAGGCCAATGGATGATGGGAATAACAGAGATATGTCCAAGAGACAGAAAGATGGACGTTATAGCCAAAACCAGTATAGAGGAGAAGGAGTTGGTCATGGTTATAAGGAAGGTCAATCTTAAATTGCTAAGTGTAACAAATATGGAAAACGTCATAGAGGCCCATGTTGGAAAGACAAAGGATGTTGGCATTGTGGTGTTGCGGGACACAATAAGAGAGATTTCCTGAGTTGAAAAGTGGTCGTCAAGGCCAAGGTCACAGAGGTGATCAGAATAAAGGTAGAGGAAGAGGCAATTTTCAGTGCCGTGATAAGAACCATGGACAACAACGCTGCGACGAGGGTTAGATAAGGGTTTATGCACACAGGGAGGTCCAGAACGACACCGATGTGGTTGCAGGTATCTTTTACTTTCAATCCTTTTCTTTGTTCGCTTTGTTAGATTCTAGATATACTCATTCTTATATCCTTAGTGAGCATACAAGAACTCTAAATATATGGGTTGAGATTATTACCATAGGTATGAGTGTTACTAGTTCTTTTGGAGAGACCATAATTGTTAGAAAAGTTTATAAAAGATGTCCCTTATCTTTTCAAGAGCATGTTTTTGCTATAGATCTTATAGAGTTACCTTTTCAAGGGTTTGATCTAATCTTGGGTATAGACTGTTTAGTTGAGCATAGAGTTGTTGTAGACCTTAGGACTAAGAGAGTGTCCTTGAGGTTAGTCGATGATGTTGAGGTGGTCGTGGTTGGTGAAAGTGTAAATTTTTTATCTAATGTTGTGTCGGCTTTGGAAGCTCAAAGGTTATTGTTTAAGGGTTGTGATGCGTATTTGGCTTATGTTATTAATTCGGATATGAAGGAGATTAGGTCTTTTGAAAAACGCACTGTTTGTGACTATCCTTGAATTTTTCCTAAAGAGTTAACGGGTTTACCACCTAACCATGAGGTTGAGTTTGGTATTGAGGTAATAGAGGGATCATTATCTATCTCTATTACTCCTTACCGAATGACACCTAAAGAGTTGAAAGATTTGAAGGTTTAGTTGCAAGATTTGTTGGGTTATGGGTTTATTCGACTAAGTACTTCACCATAGAGTGCACCGATCTTGTTTGTTAAGAAGAAGGATGGAATTATGAAGATGTGCATAGAATATCGTTTGTTGAATAAATTGACGGTGAGGAACAAGTAACCCTTGCCTAGGATAGATGACTTGTTCGATCATATCAGGATTTTTTCCAAGATTGCTTGTGTTTTGATGCAAGAGGGAAGGTTAGTAGCTTATGCATCTCGATAATTGAAGGAGAATGAGAAGAACTAACCCGCACATGATATAGAATTGACCGTAGTTGTGTTTGGTTTACACGGATATCATAAGAGTTTAAGGTATTTGATGTCCCAAAAGGAGCTTAATCTTAGACAACGTTGATGGCTCAAGTTGCTTAAGGATTATGACTTGACTATTGAGTATCATCCTGGTAAGGCTAATGTTGTTGTTGATGCTTTGATTAGAAAGGTAGTTGTTGATTTATGTTCCATGTTTGCTAAGTTAATTTTGTTCGAGGATGGAGGTTTGATAGCTGAGTTACAGGTTAAACCATATTTGGATGAACTGATCAAGGAGAAACAATTATCGGATGATACTTTGGTACCTATTGTTCAGGATATAGCTGAAGATAAACCTATAGAGTATGGTTTTTGAGATGATGGAGTTTTGTGTTTCCAAGATCGTGTGGTTGTACCGAATGATGTTGAGTTAAGACGTACTATCCTTGTGGAGGCGTATAGTATTCCTTTCGCTATGCACCCAGGTAGTACTAAGATGTATCAGAATCTAAAAGGTGAATATTTCTGGGTTGGTCTGAAAAAGAATGTGGTTGAGTTTGTAAGTAAATGCTTAGTCTGTCAGCGGGTTAAGGCTGAGCACTAGGTTCCTTCAGGTTTTTTGCAACCTTTGAAGATTCTAAAATGAAAGTGAGAGAGAGTTACTATGGACTTTGTGTCGGGTTTTCCCTTGACGCCGACCAAGAAAGACAAGATATGGGTTATAGTGGATAGGTTTACGAAGTGTGCACATTTTATTCAAGTGCATACTAAGTATTGGTTGGACAAGTTGGCCTAACTTTATGTTTCTGGTGTGGTGAGATTGCATGGAGTGCCGAAATCCATAGTGTCTGATAGATATCCGAGGTTCAAGTCAAGGTTTTGGAAATCGTTGCAGAAAGCTCTTGGTACAAGGTTGAGTTTCATTACATCCTATCATCCGCTGACGGATGGACAGTCTGAGAGGGTTATCAAGGTTTTAGAGGATATGTTGAGGTGTTGTGTGACCGATTTTCAAGGTTTTTGGGAGAAACACTTGCCTTTGGTGGAATTCTCATATAATATTAGTTATCAGGCAAATATCTAGATGACACCATTTGAGTCTCTTTATGGTAGGAGATGTCGTACTCCTTTGTTTTGGGCTGAGACTGGGGAGAAGTTTGTGACTCTACCCAATATTCTTGAATATACTAATAAGAAGTTTAAGCTCATTAGTGATCAGTTGAAGGATGCATCGGATCGTCAAAAGTCTTATGCAAATCTGAAAAGGAAAGAGATAGAGTATGTTGTTGGCGAGAAAGTTTTCCTAAAGGTATCTTCGTGGAAGAAGGTGATGTGTTTTGGGAAGAAAGTGAAGTTGAGTCCGAGGTTTATTGGACCGTTTGAAGTGTTAGAGAGTATTGGACCATTGGCTTATCGTCTAAGGTTACCGTTCGAGCTTGAGAGAATCCATGATATGTTTCATGTATCGATGCTTCGGAGGTACAGATCAGATCCATCGCATGTTTTTCCAGTGGGAGAGATCGATTTTAATCAATATATTTCATACAAAGAGGAACAATTGAAATCTTGGCATCAGATTCCAAGTTTTTGCGTGGTAAGACCATCGAGTTGGTCAAGGTGCTTTGGTCGAAAAAGCTAGGTGGGAACGAAAGTCGGACATGGAAGAGCAATTTCCTTATTTGTTTCCACTAGTTAATTTCGAGGACGAAATTCCTTAAGTGGGGGAGAGTTGTAAAGCCCCAAAAATGGACTTAGAAGTTAGTGGGCCGGTTTAGTCGGGTAAGCCTAATTTGGGATTAAATAATTAAAAATTAGTTTTTAATAGAAATAAATATTGAAAAAATATCATAAAATTCTTATTTAATATATAATTGAATTTAGTCAACTCAATTTCGAAAATTTACCGTTGAATTCCTAAGATTTGGAAATTAGGGACTATTTTGTAAAAATTGAAAACTAAAGGATAATTTTATAAAATAAGCCAAAACTTTGAATCTTTAAGTCGATTTGATCCAATCCTAATTCTAATTGATTTAAAATTTCATGGGCTTATTTAATTAACTCTTAACCCAAGTTTTAAGACACAAAACCTAAATAACTTTAATTAAAACCCATAAACCTTATTTTTTATATCAAAACCTAAACTCTTATTTTATTATTTTCTTTTTCCCTTTTCCCAAGGAATAGATCAACCTTATTTTAAAATTAAATTCAAATTCTTTTCAATTAAATTTGTTATAATAAATATTTATAACTTTTCTTCTTCAAAAACTTTATTTTTTTAATCGTTTTCTTCTTCAAAAATCATGGAAGTTGGTTGGGTCAGAATTGGATGTATGAAAATTTCAATCCTATGATTTATAAAGTTTATTTATTGAAATTCCCAAGTTATTGACTTGGTAAAATCATTTTAATCCTTTGTTTTATAGAAAAATTAGTGTTTGACCAAAAATATACAATTTTCGTTCATGGGTTTTTAACCACTATTTTTGGATCCTAAATGGATGATTTTTAATGTGTTAGGATGCTTACAAGGTGTTTTTAAAATCCCTAATCTCTTACTAAAAGTTTAAGAGATGTTTGATTGGTTTCAGAAAGTTTTCGGTTAGAGTTTTGATAGGTTTTAAGGGTTATTGTTTAGAGATCCAACTTGAGATTTTTTGTGTGCGATTAGAAGCACTAAATCCTTAGTTTTTGATGCTTAAAATAGGAAAAGAATTAGGTGATCACGTTTGAAGGAGTTTTGGTTCAAATAGGTGGCTTGTAAGACAAGAAATGGATATCGGTGAGTGGATTTGAGAGTGAGCTACTTCGATAGTATTTTACTATGATAATTGTCATGCTCGTTTGATTTTTTGCATAATGGTTTATGCATGGATTTTGGATGCTCAAGGGAATGTTTTTATGACGGTTTAATGATCCCAAAATTTGTTTTATAAAATATGTTAAATATGGTTTTATTGGTTTTGTACTTGGTACAAGGATTAGTGAAAGCATGAGATTTATATACTGTTTTTAAAGTGAGAAACTTGAGTATTGATACTATTTTTTGTTGGTATTTTAGATGATGTTATTTAAGGATAAGTTGATCGATCAATAGGATGTGAGTGCACTATAATTATAAAATGTGTACGTGTATTAAATGTCTTAGTGATGAATTAGAGTTAATACTTAGAATTTGGTATATGTGTTGTATTACATTCAAAGTATTGCTTATCTAGGATGCTAAGGTAAGATTTCATGATTGGAGGTAATCCATCATGGGTATGAGTAAACGGTTTAGTCCTCATAAGTGGTATGATTAACGGTTTGGCTTTCATACGTGGCATGTTGGCGATTGGCCCCATGCCTGTCAGTTCCGTTTATCCCAACGATTAGAGGTAAGCTAATCGAATCACTAATACCAACACGAGAAAAATCAAGTGATATAGTTTTATTGATTTTCATGGTAAATAGATTATGTCGGTGTTTGATTTGATTTTCAAACGTTTATAAGGTTTGCTATGTGAAGCATGTAAGTCTTGAATTTTGGTGGACTAGTTCCACGAGTTGATACACTTGCTAAATTTTACTTGTTAGCCACATGTGTGTTTAAAGAGCATGAACTGTTTTCCTATTGCAAATATTTTAAGTATGTTATGGCTACATTGCAAGTAGTTTTAAAATGTTTTATATTTTCCTCACTAATCAATTGCTTAGCCCCTCTTTTTCCCTTGCAATACAGATAAATAAGTAAGATGTTTGTCCAAAGAAGCAAGGGAAGCCATATAAAGTGTCTTAATTCATATTTAGCTCATAGTATGTTATTTCGAGCTTTTGAACCTTAAGTAGTCGAGAGCAATGGGGATAGAGAACTTATATTATTTATGACTTATTATCGAACATTGAAATTGAGAAGTTGATTATACTTATGAGGTTATATTTTCAAAATTGTTTTATGAACTTACGTACTGGCATAATTTTATGACAATGGAGTTTTGAATTTGATTATTATTTTGTTTGTGTTATTTATGTTGATGATATGAAACTCGGATGGATTGTTTCTAGATAACAATAGCTTGTAATAAGAAAGGTGTATCGATACGCTGATCCCAAGTTCTAAAACATGTTTTTACAGTAGCAAATCGTATCAGAGCGGGGACCGAGCTGTATAGAAACGTGGGCTTGCTTCATAGGGCATCGGACGAGATATCGAAGGCGTATCGAAACACTTAAGACCCTTTTTGGTACCTGCTTTGTTTTCACCTTGGTATCGAAACAGGGATAAGGGGTTTCGATACCCAAATTTCGGATCCAAGGGTTAGGTTAATTCAAAGCATTGAGCTTCGACGTTTGGGCCTTGGGTTAGAGTTTTAGGCCTTCAAATCTTGGTTTTTGTGTTGATGTTGGGCTTTGGGAGTTTGAGTTGGGGGCTTTTCTTTAATTGCCTAAATGTTTGAAAAAAAGAGGGGGAATGAGTAACTCCTCTACAGAGAAAAAGAAGGGGGGCTGAAGTCACCTTATTTCTTTGTTTTTCCCATCTTTCTGTTCCCTTTTATCACCTTAAACCCCAAGTTAAAGGAACAAACTTTAGAATTTTAGTTGGGAATCTCGTTTTCGTGCTAAAAGTGAAATTGTAGACCTTGAAAAGATCCATCAAACAAGGTAAAAATGTATGTGGTTGGTGAGAAATGAGATTTACGAGTGTAGGTTGAGGGGAGAACATGAAGAAAGTTTTGAGAGCTTCATTCTCAACTTTATAGTGCTTATAAGGTTTTGAGAATTTCTCTCAAGCAAGTCTAATTCTTTGTTTAAACCTCACTTTTAGAAAAACAAGTTGGAGAACATTTAAGGATCTTAGGAAAAGAAAAAGCTTGAAGAGGAGGAAAAACTTATTTGTTGTTGTTTTGCTTAAGGTTGGTACTCTCCTAACTCCCTAGAATCATGCATTTCATATATTTTGGCATTGTTGCATGTATGTTGAATTGTTTGAGTAAATTGATAACTTAGAAACACCTCTAATGGTGAATTGGTGTTTTGTTGATGAAATTGTGGAATTTGGGTATAAACATACTTATAACCATCCCAATAACGTGTAGAAATGAAGGGGAAATCAACCATTTAGGTTGAGTTGGGGATTCTGGTGAATTTCCATCCCAGACCTGTATTTCGATTGTGTCGGGTTATGAGAAGAGGTTGTTTTGAAAGAGTGTAGGGAGATTTGAGTTGATGTTTTCTTGAGGTATTAATTACTCTTTTTTTTTCTTATTTGGAAGTAGGGAAAAATGAAGAGTGAGTGGCTAGGAGGGTTCGGCAAATCTTCTTGCGACGTTTTAGTCTCTACGAGCTACGTTTGGCTAAGTGGTGAGTGGTTGCCTATTCGGAAGAGTACACTTTTGTTTTATAAGATGTTTGGTGGTGTTGGGAAGGTATGAGAAACCTCCCTTCACTCGGAAGTATGTTGTGCATTTGCACTTTATAATTGAAACTTGGTAAATTCAAACTTGTATAAGTAGTATCTTCTTTCGTATGTTGGTTGTATATAGAACCATGCATGAATTATTTTTTTTAAAAGGTTATTTAATGCTTACACGTTTTGGTTCTAAAAAGACAACATGAATGTTGGTTTAATTGAGAAGGGTTTTTGATGCATAGCGATGCATATTTTAAAAGGGATGCATGAGTTTTGAGTAGTGGTTTTCAACATGATTTTGAGATTATATTCGCTAGTACTATGATGGTTAGACAAGGATATTGATCGATCAATAGGTTCAAGAGTGCACTATAAAATCTAAAAGTCATACTTGTCGTAAATCCTTGTGTGAAGCTATGCTTGGTAATAGGAGAACCGTAAGCCTATTACTTCCGATTGGAGAACCGCAAGCCAAATCGGACACCAAGGTGGTTGTTGATGATGGAGAACAGCAATCCATCATGAGAGATGGAGAACAACAAGTCATTACGGGTATTGGAGTATCGCAAGCCAATATTTGCCTCAAATTTAAACTTATCTCACTTCCGTTTTGATAAAATCGGACATCAGCTACACATGAACATGTAGGACTTAAATGAAGCATTTAGATAAGATAAAAAAAGTAGGATCGTTTATCGGGGCAAGTCCTCCGATCAGCCTCGGTATTCCCCGTGTAACTCGTTCGGGACAGGTTTTATCTAGTCCGGGGTGGAGGGGGTTACAGTATACGCTATAAATTTTCTAGAATTCTCATAAAATAATTCAACGAAAAAAATAATGGTGAACTCAAAATTAAAAGGGTATTCAAGATTAAAAACTAGTGGAGACTAAGATCAAACATTACATTATAGACAAAACAAATACATCGTTGAATACACTCACAAGTATGATGAATGTAATTGATTGTTCATATATCATATTTAAAGAGGATGAACAACCTAAGACAGATAACGAGATATGACATACCTCATACATTTTCTATGAAAAGTTTGAGTAAAGATCACCTTAACTTTGATGTACACATACTTATTGATCATATCATCCCACTAGTCAAAGAAAATCCACGCATCACTGTTCTAGTATGTATAGCTTCGATTAAAATTTAATTCTTATATTTAGTTAAATACAATAAGACATAGTTTGTAAGATACCGTGTTGTCCAACAATTATATGGCTAGTGGAAGGAATCGTACAATGATCTATTAATGTGAATGAAGGTGATGTAGAAGTACAACCCAAGAATGATTTTACAACTTGAGACAAAGCCAAGATACTACAATGATTAGGTCATAGTTGGAGAGTACCAAATTTTTCATTTTTTTTTGGATACTTCGCAATGCATTTTAACCTTTCGCCACTACAAGCAGATACTTTAGATTGATAGTATATTCTTTTATGACAGATACTCCCAGATCATTCTATTAGTAGTTGTACAAGACAATAACAAAAAAAATATTTATGTAACTTTCGCAATCATTGAAAAGAAAAATATCCAATTGTATATGTTCTTTCTTAAAAATCTATGCATACATGTCTCACATTGGGTTCTGCGATACAAACAATATAAGATATGTATTATTTCATACAAAGGCACAAACATACAGGGTTGGTTAAATATTTGGGTTAATCTTGGGAACCTTCATATATTCATCATCGGTATTCTCTACGACACATTACTATTAGTTACTACCAGAGATATAAGAATGATGATTACTTGATTAGTGTATAATGGTTCTTCACATGGATACGTTTTTTACCCTTAAAATTATTAATTAATATGGTTTTTATTATTATTTCTCGTTAGTTATTCTATCTTTTATTGAATAGGAAATACACATCGAGTAGATATAGTTTAGGAAGTGCTAGAAGAATTGAGGGATAAAACTTTAGCTGGATATAACTATCTTATTGATATCTCGAAGGAGAAATGATTACAATGTTTTGATAGGGGTCATTGATATGATCATGTGACAAAAAACATGGTTGAGGTAATCAATTCGTCTCTAAAATGAACATGTCATTTATCTATCACATTCATTGTCAAGATGACATATTATCGACTCGTCATACTTTTTGCAAACCTCGAAAAATAAGGTACAAATTGGGTGGCATGTGACCACACATTATATCCAGATCTCTAGTGAATATTTCAAATATACCATGCGTATGAAAACATGATGAGTGAGACATATTTCTCTCATCACAAACATCACTTTACGATTATTGAATTTTCACAACCACTTAAAGGAATATAGTAGAATAATTACATTGTTAATCTACAAGATAAAACATATGATTGCGGCATATTCTAAGCATTCAAGTACTTATGTGAGAACTTCTTTTCTGCATGTATATCCGTTTATTTTCTGCATGTATATCGATTCAAGTTTTCTTCTATCGAAAATGAATGAGATCATGAGATCATTGACAATAAACCTAAGATATGACCATATGAATCCCTGTGACATAACAAAAAAGTCGCCCAAAGTCACTTAGGATTCACTGTATCGGGGATATGGTTCTTTGAGAATGGATTAAGTAACCTAAGTTGTGGTGTAATTCTAGGAACTCTGGATACGACATCAGAAAATGTCTTTACAGGATCCGCCCTCAATTGAACTAATTATACTTTTAAATATATTATTCTTTTCACAATTATCCTAAACAAATTTTCAAGCTACGCTTTGTAATTTTTTATTTTATTTTCATAATATTTTTAACAAAATTTCTATTACCTTTATGCTTTAATTTTTAGATAATTGTAAATATGTATTCTCATTACAATGACGTCAAAATTAAATAACAAAAAAAATATCCTTCAGCATAATGTCACGGGGTCATTACCATCTTCGTAAAAGACATGTCTAATAGGATGTGCAGCGCCACCTATTTTCAGGCGTGACATTCTCCCCCACTCAACCTCGTGACGCCCTTGTCACAAGCTTCCGCTCTCATAATTGGCCTCTTGTTATGGGGCCATTACCCTCTTCCTAAAAGACATGCTTGATAGGATGTGCAGCGCCACCGTTTATATACCCCAAGACCTCCCTTTTCCTTTTCGATGTGGGATTAATGCTCCTTGCCTATTTTCAGGCGTGAAAATAACATAAAATGACTTAAACTAGACTACAAGTCATGTTCTCATGTATTTTTAAAGTTTATGAACATGGCTAGATAGCGTTTTAAACGCGATTTCTACAACATTTAAGATGCTTTATGCGCTCCAATTTCTTAACAATTATAAGTATGTATTCTCGTACTAAGACGTGATAGTTATTTGACAAGGTAAAATAACTCATAATATAGCACAATATCTCATAAAATATGACTATCGACCCATGTGTCCATGAGCTTCATGCATAGAAATACAATAATTATAGCGTTTTTAACACAATTTCTACAGTCTTTATAATGCATTTATACACATCGATTTTCATATCATTTTCAAGAGATGTATCAATAGTATGTTGTAAAAGTATAAAACTACGAAAATTTATTCTCCAACACCATATAAATTCATTCCGCCCACACCATGGGTGTCAAGTCCTCCCGCAATTAAGGGTTGCATCCGAGAAGACCATCGGGGCCAATCCTGCTACACGTCAGGAGCAAGTCTGCCGCATCTTAGGGCCCAAGTAGACAGCACCTAAGGAGCCTTAGAGTTTGACTCCATGAAGGAGTTCTTCCACAATAGGGACCAAGGAGTTTTAATCCTTTAAGGACTAGAAATACTAGTTATATTAGAACTAGGAGCATAGGGGTCTATATAAAGAGACTTACCCCCACCTCATTATTTACTTCGTCTTGAGTTTTGCTCTCAAGGGATATACTCTGTTTTCTTGACGTTTTCAACATTCAATAAAAAGTACCAAGCCGTCGCTCGGATTTGAACCACGTTCTCTTTCTTTGCCTACTATTTCTCGAGCATTCACGTTTCCGTCTTAGTCCAAGCCCGTTGGCTTGGACCGGATAGGCGTAACTTAGGCGCCTAATCACACAAAAGGGGCATCTAGGGTCGCATGTCCCGATTGAAATTATAGGGGCGTGACAAGTGGTCCCTTAAACATGCCTATCGAGCCCTGTTTAAACAACTGCAAGATATAAAACTTGTGTTCAGTGGGCAGTGAGTTCAACTTAAAAATCCCGTCAATTCGTTTGAAAATAAAACTGATTCGTTTGAAAATTACGCAGAAATCACGTTGTGTGGCTCACAAATTCAATTTATTTCTTAAATTATTCGAATAATGGATATTATAATCGAACAAAACTCACATTTTACATAAAATAAATTCAAAAAAACAAATATGAAAGAAAGCGAGTCGTTCTTAAAAGTGTCTAAAAATATTTTTCTAAATCTTATTTTAAAGAAGTATTTTTCCCATAAATTCCTAAAAAAGAATATTCTTCCAAATTCCCCCATTTTCATGTCCTATCTATGGCATATAAAAAAGTCAGAAAGAAGGATTGCGAAGACAAGGTCGGTCAACTTATGCAACTTTGTGAATAGCGACTCTCAATCTTGAATTCAACAGTCTACGATGTGCGGCAGATAAATTGGACAAATCTGATTAAACTCGTATTTTAATACAGTACTAATGAGATTAAAAACTAAAATTTAAAATCTAAAAAAATGCATATTAATAAAATTTTATAATAATTAATTATTAAACATCAGAGATTATATTAAATAAAATCAATTCAAATCTCAACTCTCACATTGCTTAATTACATCCATGGCCACATGTTGCCTTTCTCCTTCAAATATTATAATAGTAGTAATAATAATATTTTTTTCATACATTATCTTCTTCCCCCACCATCTCAGTTTTCCCAAACATCAAGATCCACAAATGAATCAAATCAACCTTACATCAACGTTGTTTCCAGTGGTTTTCTTCACTTTGTTTTTCCAGACAAGAAAAGGTTTAGCTGTGGACGAAAACTTCACAATCTGCAACGTATCCAGATATTGTGGTGGAGTACCGATAAAGTTCCCTTTCTTCATCCAGGAGCTGAACGAACCGAGATGTGGCTCTCCAAGATTCAACATCTCATGCAGAAACAACACCCCAGTTGTTAGCTTGCGTGATGGCGACTACATCATCGACGATATCTTTTATCAGAACCAGTCTTTTCTGGTTTCGAGACCCGATAGGGATGCCGTGTGCAGACACTCCATCCAGAACGCATCGCTTCAGGAAGATCGGTTTTATCTGCCGAAGAGCCAGAGAGAAATGGTATTGCTCTTTGATTGTAATTTAACATCGACGGGGATGGAGGAGTTTTCACGGTACAAGGTTGATTGTGGGGTTGGAAACGAGAGTAATATAACGTTGGCAATGTTGAATGGCGGTCCTGAGGTGGGTTTAGTTTCAGGGAACTGCAGCAAAAGTGTGTTGGCGCCGGTGGCTTTTCTCGACGGAGACGACGGTGGAGGAAATGCGGTGAACAGAGGATTTGTGTTGAATTGGATAGCTAGTAACTGTAGTATTTGTGAGTCGAGTGGTGGAAAATGCGGATTCGATTACAAGTCCTACCATTTCAAGTGCTTTTGCCCAGACAGGCCTCACGCCGCGAGGTGCCATCCTGGTACGTATGGTATTAAATTGCAGTTGCTTAATTCTAAATGCGGTTACCATTTCTAATGTTATGGAAACTTCTAAAATTATTACGATACGATAAATATATTACATTACAATCGTAATTTAATACTATCAATCTTTATCTTTATGTTATTCATGTGTTGTATTCGGAAACGGCTGCCATTGCCATTGTACTCTTTATGCCATGTTCCATATGGTATTAGGGGCGTAAATGAGCCGAGACAAATTTGAGTAATGCTGAATTTGATTCGTTAGGATTTTGAGGCAAGTTCGATCTTGATTAATTTTAATGAGTTTGAAAAATTCGAGCTCGAGTTGAGTTCGAGCTTGATTCAAGCCAATCGAATCAAGTGTTGATTGATCTTTGGTCGTGTCGGACTTGAGTAGCTCGTCATTTGTCATCTCATTTAAAGTCTTGTCGAAGAAAAACATTGATACACAAATTGCGTAAACTCAAGCTTATTAATTTTAAGGTATATATTGTTAGCTTAAGGTTTAGAGGGTTGGGTTGTTAGATTTAGAGTTCAGAATTTAGATTTTAGGGTTTAGATGTATGTTTGAGGTTTATATTTTATGGTTTTAAGTTTATGAATTTAGATTTCAAATTAAAAAAATTAAAAATAATATATTATATTTTCGAGTAGTTTACGAGTTTTTTAAGTCGCGTATCAAGTATTTCAGCTCGTTAAGAGCTCGAATCGAACTTTGATCGAATTAAACTCAAATAATTTACGATCTATCTTGTCTCATTTACACCTATATACGGGACACACTTGAATTTTCTACTTTAGGAAATGAACGTAAGAACTAACCCGAACCAGACCGACCGTGTGAATTTTATCTTCCCTACACCTACAGAACTTAATTTGTCTTAGTGTGACAAAACCTGTCTTAATCTGCCATAGTTGCGTACTTAAGGTTCTTACATGCATCATTCATTGACCTTGTCCAAGGGTTTTGTCAATTGTTTAATGATTGTTCTACTGTATGCTGACCGTTGATTTGAATACCAAGATTATTTTGTAGGAGATTAATAGTAAAAAATGTATGACGTTTCAAATTATGTGAGCATGCCAATAATTGCAAAAGCATAAAGTTTTTCTATATTAGAAAGCCATAGGCTTTATCTGTCACAGTAATGGGATATTCTGGCCTGCAAGTAGTCATAGAAATTTGTTTATTGCAACTTGCAAGATTCATGCTTGACTCCTTTGGATACATCCTCGTGTTCGATACTTATATTCGCGTGTAAATAAAAAACGAAGTGTTACGACATAAATTATCATAGATGCTACCTGCAGCCTGCTACATTTTTTGGCAAAAACTGACTGTATCTCTTTGTAAATTCAATTGCAGAGACGAACGGGTTGTGGTTGAGACTAGGACTCGGTAATTTCTCGTTCTAACTTCTCAAATTATCGATTATGATTCGAATAATACAAGAGAAAAACTTATTATATGTTATGGATGAATTATGTTGTGCCTGTAGGAATTGGAATCCCCAGTCTAATAGTACTGCTCTTATCCATCTATGTTATCTGGGGTCTATACGAACGAAAGTATGCTGCACCAATCTGTTTCAGAGGAAAAGCTTCATCCGATCTCCATTCGAAATCGGATCTCGAAAGCAGCAGCACCGTCTGCTTTGAGCTCCCCATCTTCTCTTACAGTGAACTTGTCGAAGCCACGGATAATTTCGATCATGAGAAAGAACTCGGAGATGGAGGTTTCGGGACTGTATACTATGGTAAGAAGATAAATGACATTTACTTTAACATTTGAAATATCAGCTGCTAGCCTGCTAGTTTTGAGCAATGGTGTGAATTAGACATTCTGTGTTTTGTTTTGAACAAGGGAAACTATGTGACGGTCGAGAAGTCGCGATCAAGCGACTGTACCAGCACAACTATAGACGGCTAGAACAGTTCAAGAACGAAGTCGAAATCTTAACCCGGTTGCGTCACAAAAATCTGGTCTCTCTCTATTGCTGCACTTCACGCCGCAGCCAGGAACTTCTCCTTGTTTATGAGTACATTCGTAATGGTACTGTTGCAGATCATCTCCATGGCGATCTTGTACAGTCTGGTTGACTCAGGTGGCCGATTCGTATGAACATTGCAATAGAAACTGCAAGTGCATTAGCTTATCTACATGCCTCGGACATCATACATCGAGATGTTAAAACTAGCAACATTCTCCTGGATGATAATTTTTCTGTCAAAGTTGCAGATTTCGGGCTTTCTCGTTTGTTCCCCAATGATGTCACACATGTCTCCACTTCTCCACAAGGGACCCCTGGCTATGTAGACCCTGAATATCACCAATGTTACCAGCTCACCGAAAAGAGCGATGTCTATAGCTTCGGAGTTGTTCTCATCGAACTCATATCATCGATGCCTGCTGTTGATATCACTAGACAGAGGAGTGAGATTAAATTGGCTAATTTAGCCATTAATAAGATTCAAAAGTGTGCATTTGATGAGTTGATTGATCCTAACCTCGGGTATAACTTGGATGCTGAAGTCACTAGGATGACGACTGCGGTTGCGGAGCTGGCTTTTCGATGTTTGCAACACGAGACAGAAATGCGCCCTTCAATGGAAGAGGTTTTGGAGGAACTGCTGAGAATACGAAGTGAAGGCCACAAGTTGAGTAGTGTGCAGGAGGAAGAACATGTTGATAATGATGTCCCGAGGAGCATACCACCGCCTCCTTCACCACCAACCGGCGATAAAATCTCATTGTTGAAGAATATCCGACTGCAATCTTCGCCGGTTTCGGTGACGGATAAATGGATTAGCAGGGATACCACACCTAATTCCAGTGGATAAGTTTTTCTTTACCATTGCCTACTGCAAATACAGGGTAAAAGTTTTCATTTGCCCATTTTATTGAGGGAATATACATAGTAACAGGAGCAACCATTATAATCATAATATAGTACATAATGTTCATGTTCTGCAATCTAATATTTCTTCACCAAATGAATTGCATGACAATCGGTGCAAACTTTAACAATCTGTTCATGGCATCTGGCATAAATTTTCTGGCAAACAAGTGACAGATACTTGTGTTTTCTCCGTTGTAATTACATTGGCTTCCATTTCTCAGTTTCTTCATCTAATATTCATCAGCATAGCAAGGGTCCTTGCATTGTTGATGGAACACCGGGAAACATGTTTGGTCCTATATATATATGACTTCGATGGCTAGGTCCCGGTCGATGTGGACCTTGATTTCGAACCATTGTGCTCCTTTTCTCCATTGGTCAATGTGATATAAGGGCTCATTCTTTAGCTGTATCGACTGCTACCGGCAGGACCGGCTAAGTCGTAGGGCTCGACGAAGGTTTGGGAAGACTTGATGAGGTAAGAGTAGACGATAGAGAAGTTGAAGAGCAGAATGCATGATTCGGAGACAAGAACAAATCTTTGGTTCGAGAAATCTAACAGTGCGTTCGCTAGAAGGCGATATTCGGCTTCGATCATATTCACTCGTCCCCATTCAACTTCACTGCTGAGGTTCTTCTTCCATAGAACATAGATCTATTACACTGCGATGGCTCGAAAGACGGATAGGAGTGCACATAGATCGAATACAACCCTTGGAGTCCATTGAAGAATTGTTTCCACTAGGGGTGAGCAAAACTTGACTCGACTCGAATAAATCGAATTTCTCAACTCGAATCGAGGTAAAAAAACTCGATTCGTTTTAACTCGATTTGAAATTTTATAAACTCGAATCAACTCGAAAAAATTTCAAATTAAGTTCAAGTTACAAAAATGGAAATCGAATAACTCGAATAACTCGAAATTTTTAGTAATTATAAAGGTTAATTGCACATTTAACCCATGTAATTTTATTTTCAGTCCCTTCTTTTTTTATATTTTAATTTTCTTTTTTATAATTTGGTCACGTTCTAGATTCATTTTTTATTTTATTTAATAAAATTTTTATTTGTATCTTTTATATTATGTTATTTGTTTTTTTTTTAATTTTTGTATTTAATTTATTATTATTTTTTGTTTAATCTTAGTCTTACCCAGATAAGAAGAAAGTTATTAATAAAGTTTGTAATTTAATAAAATGACATATTCATACCTAAGATATTTGATTGATGGTAATAATAATTTAAAATCTTTTTTTACGCGTATAAATAATAATATGAAAAAATATATACATAAATTTAAAGAGAAAACCGTTTAAAATACAATAAAAATATATTATAATATTGTAAATAGTATAATTAAAATTTATACATAAATCGAAAAATCGAATCGACTCGAATCAAAAAAATTTCAAAAAAAAATCAAACTATAAAATATGATGACTCAACTCGAATAACTCGAAATTTTTTGACTCAACTCGCTCGAATGCTCACCCCTAGTTCCCACAATGGAGCCAATAAAACAGGACCTTTCGTCAAGAAGAAGAAAACAACTTTTGGGACTCGGTCGAACGGGTGTCATGTAAATTATACTACGATAAAATGTATTTTTATTATGATAAAAAAACATGTATATTAAATATTTTTGTGTCACGTTTGAGAAGATATGAGAACATTAGTCTCACATTAGAATTAAAAAAAATTGAGATAAATAAATGGTGATGTTAAACATCTTATTAAATATGCTTTTCGAAAAGAGGATAATGATCTTGTGACAAGTAGTATCAAAGCGACTATTCGATTGTTCGATATCACGTCGAGTGCCCATAATTGAGGTAGATAGGCTGAATAACCATAATAATGGTCCATCACGAGTATGGTTGTTCGCGACGAGCTCTTCACGAGGTTAAGTGAAGAAAAATCTCATGTTTGAGGAAAAAACGATGATATTAATCTCACATCAAAAATTAAAAAGAAAGATCTTAAAATATATAAACAATGACGTTGTATATCTTATTAAATATATCTTTTGAAAAGAGAGTAATGACCCATAACACTCGTGGAAACCACACGTGTTTCATCTATTTGATTTAATAGTCTAAGCAAACACTATTCTCATGAAATCGGATCAAATCACAATGATGATAAAGTCTACTATCAAGTATTTACCGTTGTTTCAATCGGATCAGTTTTGCACGTTGGAACTCTGGGGTATCTTTGAAGGATTGAAATTTGATTGCTTCAATGGATTGGAACAGTCAATGCCAAAGTAGTTAAGCTTCTTCATGTTCCTTAAGCTTCTTCTAACTGGATGGCCCCCTTGGTTCGAGCCATTAGCAACCTTCGAAGCGAGGGACGGCTTATGGACATAAAGCAACAATATATATAACTGCAGATAGGTTGACCAAAATTGGTTCTAAAGCTGGTCTACAATAATCCCCCTGGTCCCCGATGATCATCAAATCGAGCATGGAACTGGACACCCATGGCAGATCGACTACCTCTACTGTTAGGCCTAACCACAAGTCTACTCGAAACGAACGAAAATCCTCTCTCTTTTTTGAGTCTCTCTTTGTGTCTCCTTTTTTTATATAAAAAATTGAATTTTAAACCCTAAACCCCTGACCTAAACCCTAAACCTTCTAATTTGAAGTGGGAGAATAAATGGAGGTATGAGAAAGAGACAGATGATTTGGGTTCACTCGAAACACCCACTTCCTAAATTTAAGGAAATTACAAAAAGCTTGGAGGATGAATATTCACTTTTTTCATTTAAATATGGGGTTGGTGATTACCAAAAATTAATTTTGAATGAATTGGTACATTGAAAAAGAAAAAAATTAAATTTCCGACCTGCCGGATTCGAACCAGCGACCTAAGGATTTCAGTTTCACTAACTACAGTCCTCCGCTCTACCAACTGAGCTAAGGTCGGTTGCTGCACCGTTTAAAAACAAGTATATATAACATGTATTTTATTGGAGTATGATATTATTAATGTTTATCGTATCTAAAAATATTAATATCGTATTATTACGATAATTTTGTATTTTTTACTCCGTTATTAATATTTTTAGATAAAAATTTTAGAAATATTTATTAGATATTTTGGGAATTTTTTATTCTCATACACATTTCATACAAGTTTCTGCAGTTTACTATTAATCTTTATACTAAAAATAAATAAAATCTAATACATTAAAATAAATACTTAATATTAAATCTTTAAAATTATTAACATAAATAATAAATTTAATTTTATAAATAATAAATAAATTATTTCAAAACTATAAAATATGATTAAAATATTAACTATCAAAATAAGTCAATTTGTACTACCTTTTAAAAAGAAAATATATAACTAATAATTTAAATTTTCAAATTATGATCGATTTATTTAAAAAAAACAGATTAGATAATATTTTTAATCAAGTAAATTACCTTTTTAACTTTACACACGATTTATGACAAATTTCTAGAAGTCATAATTATTATTGTTTTTTAAAACAGTTTACAGTCTTTTATTATGACTTTCGCTCACTCAAAAATTAATAAATTTTATTATATAAATTAAAATTAAAATCTGTTTATTTTAGACGGATTTAGATTTTTTTATGATTATATAAATACAAAGTTCATTTTTTGTTTAATATTAAAATTTATATTCACAAATTATTATTAAACCAAAAAATTTAAAGAAAAAAAACTCAATACTTGAGTTCAACTTCTACTGATTAAATATTTATTACTTTTATAATTTTTAATGTAAATACTTATTTTTTACAAAGACCAAAATATTAATAAAAAATTATGAAATATTTAAAATTTTCAACATAAATCTAATTCCCTTTAAACCTCAAGAGAACTTCATCTCTTTTATAAATTATAATCACGTAGAATACCACCCGCAATATAAGCACTATTCATATTATTTTGATTTTATTATCGATATATGATTTATTAATATATTAATCAGAACAAATTTTATAAAAATTTAATATAAAGATAGCTTTTATAATACGTTCTTTTTATTTATAATATTAAATTTTAAATTATTATTTATAAATTTATTGTTTTGTTTTAATAAATTAATATCGTATTAGTACTATTCGTACTAATTTTATTTAACTTTCACGTGACGGATTCCAACATATATATGTTGGCAATCGCTTTGGTGGGACACCATTCCTTGCCTACGTATCTTTGACTAGGAGTGATAATGAGTCTGATTAATTCACGAGTTACTGGAATTCAGTTCGGTCAAAGTTCAGTCAAAGTTCAGTTTAAGTGAACTCGACTCGAGTTCGGTTCAAGACTTTAACGAGCCCGAAAAGTTTGTGAACAAGCTCGGAATAATTATATTATATTATATATATGCTACATATACATTAAAAGTAATCTCTTTAACAAAAAAAATAATAACATAAAATAAGAGAAATCCACTAAAAATAAATTGGATATTTTTTTTCTCAATATTGAATTTTGTTTCGTTGTTGGTTATGAAAGGGGATTTTAACGAGATACTATCTTTTATAAAATATATAAAAAAATTATCTATTTTGAGTCGAGTCGAGCTGAGCCTGACGAGCCTGAATCGAATCTGGTAGAGTGACTTTTATTATAAATGGCTATAAGCCCATCATTAACGAGAAATAATATCGTGAGTAAATCCCGTCACATTTATATGTGACCAACCACTAAAAATCATTCATTTTATATTTTTTTTCAAGTGATTTTGATTAGTGTATAATTTTTTTATTCAATTACAGTGATTACAGTAGTATTTGTTCTAAAATAGACTCTCAATCATTAAACATTGATCGCTCAATCACTGTATTGGCATTACTGGTGCTCAAACCCGTGACCTCTAAGAAGAACGACTGTTCCTTTAACTAATAAGGATAGATAATTCGTGCTGGTGTATAAAAAATTGATTTTCTCATTAAACCTTTTGAATTATTTTCTATCTCTAGATTTTTAAATTATCAATCGTCTGATGACGTTTTTGTAATCCTTTATTTTTATTAAAAAAATCAATTATCAAATGGAGTAGATTTAAATTAAAATGACAAGTCTCTTAGTCATTTTTCAGAGAATTCTCAAAGAAAAACAACCAACATATTATCTACTATTCACCCAATAAATTATGTACGTAGTTTGCATTCAGTTAATTATTTGAAGATCTGTTTCATTCTTTGAACATATTCTTCTTTCTGGGTTTTGTTGAATTTGAGACATGATATGTTTCATACTACTGTCTGTTACATGCACTTGAGCTGTAACAGACTGATGTGGGGGGAACCATGCCTACTTATACGGACTAGAATTCATTTTTCACATGTGAGGAATTAAAATTAAAAAAACATTTTTAAAAACATTTGGTTATGTTAGGTTTTGTGTTTGAGGTATTGTATACGTAGAAAATCTCTGTTATGAAATTCACCTATCAAAATTAGATATACGATACAGATTGATTTGAATTAGTCAGAGCAAGACTCTAAAAATGAAAGAATAATAAAAAGGATAAATTAAAATTTATTTTTATAAAGATATTTTAAATCGGGAAATATGTTGAAATATGATAATTTATGTTAGTATCTTTTAGTGCATTTTACACTCATTTTGATATCAATACTAAGGGTGTAAATGAGTGAAGTCGAGCTCGAGTAGTGTTAAGCTTGACTCAGCTCGTTAAGATTTTGAGTTGAGTTCGAGGTTAAGTAATTTTAAATGAGCTTGAAAAATTTGAGCTCCGCTTGTTAAGATTTTGAGTCGAGTTCGAGCTTAAGTAATTTTAAATGAGCTTGAAATTTTTTAGCTCGTCTCGACTCGTTAAAAACTCGAGTCGAGTTCGAGTTTTATTCGAGCCTAATCGAGTCAAGTGTTGACCATTCTTTGATCATGTTAGACTCGAGTATCTCTTATCTGTCACGTCTAATTAAAGCTTGATGAAGAAAAAACTTTTGTATAAACTAAAGCTCGTTAATTTTAGTATTTAGTGTGTTAATTTAGGGTTTAAGATTTATGTTTAAGGTTTAAGGTTTAAATTTTAGGTTTTTAAGTTTGGAAATTTAAATTTTAAATTATAAAAAATAAAAATAGTATATTTATATTTTCGAGTAACTCGTGAACTTTTCGAGTCGGGTATCATGTAGCTCGACTCGATTCGTCAAGAACTCGAGCTGTGTTCGAGCTCGGATTGAGTCCAATCGAGTCAATTTTTGACCGAGCTTTGACCGAGTCGAGCTCGAGTAACTCGCGATCTTTTTCATATCATTTATATCTCTAATCAATACATTACGGGGGTAAAAGTTATATTTAGATCACTTAATTAATGTTAGGGTTATATTTTGGTCATGAAATTAATATTATGATAAAGTATAAGGTCCTTTAATTATAAGTAATTTTATATTTGGGTTATTCGATTAATATAAGTTACATTTAAGTCACTTAATTAAAAATAAGATTATATTTAGTCATCATTCATATTTAAAAAATATATCAATTGTCATTTTTTAAATTACTTATATACCCTCATTAAACTAGAGTATTTCATTTAAAATTATTAATTAATCTAAAGTATTTTAAACTTTAGAGATGACATTGTTAAAAGGGATAACCTCTCACCTCAAATATGAACCATAATACGAATATATTACCAAAACATATGAGTAATTTTCAACGATAACAATTAGACGATGATTAAGAAATTTGAGAAACCCACATGGATGGTCTAAGTCATAAATAGTTTAGTTACGTTTAAGTAGATTTTAAATTTGATATGTTATATATAAAAATTTGTGTTCAGAGATTCACTCATTAAAATTAAATGTGTGATGTAGGTCGATTCGAATCAATCAGGACTAAATCTTAAAAATGGATTTTTTTTGAAAAAAAAATATTTTTTATTAATTTATTAATTTCTTTTTCATTGAATTATTTTAATATCTTAAAATATAAAACATTACTGACGATTCCTATTGACATGACATAATCTCTCTCCATTTTCCGACCTCATAACCCAAGGCAAAGGTGTAAGTTGGCCCACGAGGTAGCGTGAGAGCCATTGCACTTCATCGGACCTACCAAAACTGTTGCAGAATGTTCAGCTCACACAGCCCATCGACCTTTATTTATTTTTCATTTATATTTGTGTGGATATGACAGGATAAGTCTATGATACAATAATTTAATTTACAATTAAAAATAATATAATTAAAATATTAAAAATAATAAAATTTAAATATAGTTAAATAATAATAAAAAAATTATTTAACAATTTAGGTTAATAGTTTTTAATTTTTTTAAAATTTATCATAAAAACACAAATTTAAAATGTTATCAATAATATAATATTTTAATTGTGTGATGATATTTTATATTTTAGTTAAATATTTTAGCTTCAAATTAAAAAATTAAATTTTAGAAGAAAACACAAATACAAATAAAATAAAATAAAAAATAGACGATTTTTACTCGTATTTTAGAGCGGTAAGAAACCAGAGAGAGTTTGGTCCTTCACGCTTATTTTTGTACATCGAAAACTGTTGATTTGATTTGAAAGTCTCAAAGAATAAGCATCACAACTTTCTACTCAAAATTCCTCACCAACCAATAAACTCAGTGTCAAAAGAAACACCAAAAACCTTTACATTTTGCACTTTCCCACTCGTAGTATATGCACACAGGCTGAACTATCCATTAACAAATTCAAGTAGAAATAAAACTAATTTAAATGTTAAATGCATGTAATATTTCATTCGACCTGAACATACTATCGAACATAAAATGTTATATTCATATGTTAAATTAATTTTATTTTTATTTCGATATCTGAATATGTTAGATTGTACGTTCAGATCGAATATAAATATTATACAATATTAAACAAAGAAATTTTATGAACTTCAAATATGCAAGAATAGTGAATAGGAGATTTTCACTTTACATCACCACTTGAGCTTCCTCATGATCTCATTCTTTAGCATTTGGAGAATCAAGAGATTGGCTTTGATGGCATCTTTTTTCCACACTTTCCTACACCATATGAGATAGATCCTTCATTCCTTGCCTTTTCTTCCTTTTATATTGGTTAAGTAGACTGCAAAATAAGGCATCAGTACTGACCGATAATAATAATAAATAAATAAGAACAAATAATAAATTCGTATCATGATATGGAGACCACTGCTTTAGGTTGAAAAATGAGAAGTGAAATATCTTATTTATAGGTTGAAAGCATAGGCAAATATGTGCACAAATCAGATAAAATATGATTTAAAATTTTAATTTTAATAACATATAATATCCAATTAAACCTCAAATGATATCATATAACATCCATTCAAAATCTCGGATAATATCAAATAATATCTATTTAAAATTAGATTTAATAACAAATAATATCCACTCAAATCTCGGATATTTATTAAATCTAATTGGTTACACATTTAAAATTCAACAAAAAAAAATTAAATTGGCCAAACTGCTCTTATACCATCTATAAATATTGAATATGAGATTCAAACATTACCCGGTATCACTAACTCTCACAACTCTTTGGTGCTTGTACTCTTTTGTGTAAAGCGATGCTCAAGGATCCGATTTCCTACCGAGGTTTGATTTTGATCAAACGATTATATTCTTTTAATAATCTCAGTAGAAAGCTGAATATTATTTAAAAAATTACATTTAAATAATTTAATTATAAAATGTATGTATTGTCAAAAAAAATAAGATAAATATTCAATTTTTTTTTAAAAAAATTCGTTATCCCGTTCAACTCTTTGAGCATTTGTGGTTGAATTTATTTCTTTAGAATGCATGGGATTCTCAAGATGACAGCTATACCTGAGTTTTTCACATGGAGAGGACCAGTGGCGGACCCACACATATCATTGGGTGGTCCGTACATATCTTAAAATTTTTAAATTTTATATATTTGATTTTAATTTTTATAATTTTTATAAATTAATTTTTAAATTTTATAATTTTATTTCATCGTACAATTTTAAGATTTTTATAATTTATACTTACCTTTAAAAATATTTTAATTTATGTCTACCCTCAAAATCTATTCTGAATAACAACCTTTACATTGTGCTTACATTGTTGCAATTTATCTGTTTTTTAATAATAAAAATATAATTTATTTTTAAAAAAATATATTCTGAATCCGCCATTAACGAGGACTACTTTTGTAGACTTCTATCTGTCTAGAATAAGAAATTTTCTTTATATAAACTTATATCTGTTTAGAATATTTTTAGGACATTGAATGAAAATTAAAATATAATTTTTTAGAATAAAAATATATTTTATTATTTTAAATAATTTATTTAATTTATTAATATTTTTTATTTAAAAAACACCCTAATTATTACTAAAATAATAAAATTATGATTTAAATATTTTTAAAGTTACAAATCTGACCTCCCTTTTCTGTTTGATCATCAGATTCCTCAGTTGTGGTTATGTTTTGTCCCCCACTGCCTTCATAACACACGCGTGAGACCACAGAGAAACATAAGCTCACAGTTTGATCATGCTTCAGTTCTTCAAACCTTGTAATATGTTGGAGTTATTTTGAGTTAAAATTGAATAAAAAATTTAAATAATTTTTTTTATCAATTTTTTATTACTTGATATAGATTTTTTTTATATAGACTTAAATATAAAATGTGTGTTTAAATTATATTATTTTTTAAATATGTATTTAAGATTTTTTTTATTTAAAATAGATGTTTAATATTTTATTTCGATACAATTTTAAAGTAACGTGGCTATAAAAGTTATCAATTAAAATTTATTGCTTAATTTTTATTTTTTTGAAAAAAATTAAAAACAATATAAAATAATTTTTAAAACAAATCTAAAATTTTTAAAATCTAAAAAAACTCAAAACTCAAACCCAAAATCTCAAAATAACACCATGGATATGTTTGTAGTCCCATCAAATCTTATCATCAGAAGTTTTTACCATTTTTTCAAACACTCATCACCAATAACTAACGAAAAAAGTATCAATCACTCGTTAAATGATTGAATCATGTGACATTCATTATTCGATGTCTGCTTAACACACCTTTAGTTTTTTATTGACGATGTGTGATTAAAAAAAAATAGACGAGGGCCTTCAGGGACTGTAGTTATGTACTTATCGCGACTATCAACAATGTTAATAACCTAAATTTTAAGTTTGAGATTTTGTGATTCGTAAATTTTTTTATGATTTTTTTTAATTTTAAGATATTTTTTAGTTTATTTTTGAAAAAAAAATCATATATCAAGTTATAATTAGATTAAATATTTTTGATAAAATAACTTTAAAATAAATTAAAATAAAATATTAAACACATATTTCAATTAAAAAATACTTTAAACATCTATAATAGAAAATAATACTATATCAATGATTGTTTTGTAATACAACCTTTTATATATCACGAGTATAGTGTAAATGAGTCGGGTTGAGTTCGCATAGTGCTAAAATCGACTTGTTAAGATTTTGAGTTGAGTTCAAACTTGAATAATTTTAATGAGCCTAAGAAATCTAAGCTCGACCCGATTCGTTAAGAACTTAAATCGAATTTGAGTTTTATTTGAGCTCAATCGAATCAAATGTTGAACGATTTTTTATTATGTTAGACTCAAGTAGCTCGTCATTGGTTACATATCATTTAAAGCATTGATAGAAAAAAATGATACATAAATTGTGTAAACTCAAACTTGCTAATTTTAAGGTATAAGATGTAACTTTAGAATTTAGAGGTTCAGGTTATTGAGTTTAGAATTTAGGGTTTAAACTTATGTTTAGGGTTTATTTTTTAGGGTTTTAAGTTTAGGAATCTAAATTTTAAATTATAAAACTTAATTTTTTATATTATATTTTTGAATAACTCACAAACTTTTCGAAACAGGTATCAAATAACTCGGTTCGACTCGTTAAAAGCTTGAACCAAGTTCAAGATTGAGTCGAGTCCAATTAAATCTAACTTTAACTAAATTTTAATCGAATTAAACTCAAATAACTTATAATCTATCTTATCTCATTTACAAAACTCATCACAAGCATATAAGCCACTACCTGAAAAAAATTATTAGGTGAACCTTGTTCACCACGTTATCCATGGTCCCAATTAATCAGGATCGTTGATCTTAGTTTCTTTTCAAGTGAATATCACCTCTTTCCTACATATACTTAGTGATGGGTAGTTATTATGTGATTATTTAAAAATCAACAATCTTAATTATTTAAACCATAAATAACGTAATAAATAAAGTTGACCTAATAATCTCTCCGCTACCTGAGATCAATCAAGTCAGATTGTACAAGATAAACCACTTATCTTTATGCATGACTCCTCTCCTCTCTATTTACAAACTCCCAAAGTTCTCCACCAATTATTGATTCCTTCATACTATTCTTTTCTCCACCTCTTTTCAATCAACTCATAGCCAGGACCCCCTAACACCACCCAAAGAGAGATTTGGATAAATTAGATACAATGTTATTTAAGTATAAATTTTTATAATAAATATAACAATTTTATTCTAAAAAAGTTATAGATCTAACACTCGATTAACGTATTATTATAAATATGTTGTTCTATTTATGAACATATCATTTTCTTTTATATAATAATACTTTTAGTTTTAAATTTATATATATTATTAATTTTGTTATAATTTAAAATAGGATAAACTGCAATAGAAGTCACTTGATTATGGATAATGTTACATTTGGGTCACTTAATTATTAAAAGTTATATTTGAGTCACTCATTTATGGTAAGGTTACATTTGGGTCACCCAATTATTAAAGGTTACATTTAGATCACTCAATTATAGGTAAGATTACATTTAAGTCACTCTTCATATTTGAAAAAAAAAGTTTATCAATTCGTATATTAAATTATTTAATGATTTCAAATGAAGTACTCTAATATGAAGAAGGGTATACAAGTGATTTAGAAGAAAAAACGACCAAATTGATGTACTTTTTCAATATGAAGAGTGACCCAAATGTAACCTTACTTATAGTTGAATGACCAAAATGTAACCTTTAATAATTGGGTGACCCAAATGTAATCTTACCCATAAATGAGTGACTCAAATATAATTTTCAATAATTAAGTAACTCAAATATAATTATACCTACAATTAAGTGACCTTTGTTGCAGTTTACCCTTTAAAATAATTTTAATAACTATGATATTTTATATTTAAAATTCCATAAATTTAGTCTTTTTAATGATATTGTTAAAGTAAAGAAACACATCAGATCAAATCAATAATTTGATGTTTACATTCTATCTTAAAGCAACAATAAATTACTATTAAACCTTATTATTGTATCAAGAAAAAAATATAATACTTGTAAGATAAGAATAAACACTTTCGGAGAAAAATAAACATTAAAATGATGATATTTTAAATATAAAAAAATTTATTGAATTATTTTAAATTAATATTAAATTACAAAAAATTAAAAATTACAAATATTATTAAATCATACCGTATTAAAATGAAATATTAGTAATAATATATAATTATTTAAGTGGTTCGTTTATAATAATATATAATTTGAATGATTTATTTATAACAAAATTTAATTAAGTTTCATATTTATAAACAAAATTACATAATTCACCCTTTTAGGTTTTCTTTAGCATTATTTTTAAATTAATTTTTAGTTTAAAAATTAATTTAAGACAAAAATAATATCAAACAATTATTTTAAAAAAAAATTATATTTATAAAAATATTTTTTTTATTGTTCTTATGGTTTCAGAGTCTAACCTTGACTAATCCAGATCGATCCGTGTCGCACACCTAACTTTGGTGGGTGAGTCTCTCTATACAGGGATTTTTTGTGTACACAATGTCTCGAACCTGAGACTTACTTAAGCGAAACCAAACTGCTTACCACTTGGACTAATCTCTGTTGATTTTATAAAAATATTTTTAACCTAAACATAAAAAATTAACTTTTTAATCTTATGTTAGAAAGAAGATACGCTCGGGAGTTACGCACTCCAAAATCTTTTAGTCTTAGGAATCTAGCAAAGAGATTGAACAGTTGAATATGGTCAAAATTAGCTGCAACGACTCACATATATGTAATAACTTAGTGACGAAAAATTATTAGGTTAATCTTGTTCATCATATTATCTGTAGTTTTAATTAATTAGGATCATTCATTTTAATTTTTTTAAGTGAATCATCACCTCTTTCTTACATGTAATTAGTGGGTAGATAGTTATTAGATGGTTATTTAAAAATGAATGGTCTTGATTGTTTAAACCATAGATGACGTGATTCACCTAATAAATTCTCTTGAGCTACTGACCTTATATTTTATTTTATTGGGTGTTTTTGTCAGATACTGTAGGTGGCCCGGGCCATGGGAAAAGCAAGAACTGATGAACAGTGAACAGTGAACAAGAAAGAAAAGAACAGTGGTTTTGCTTGTACTGTGTTCCAATCAACCATGTCATTGTTACACATTTTTCTAACATGCATGCTTCAATAGGCAGCCTACTGCCTACCCATGCAAAGAGAATACCCCATTATTCCACGTTGGAATTAGCTGGTATTTTCTCCTATAATATATTTTGTTCAGTCAAGCACGTTTCTGCAAATCAATTCCACCAAATTAAAGCTTGTTAATAAATACTTAATCAACTGAAAAATACAAACGTGAAACTCCTTAGATTTCAATTTCAAACATCTTTTCTCCCTTTCTCTAGGCTTTTTCTTTTAGTTACTTCATTGGTAATGGATTTGTATAAACTTTAAGACAGTGTATGTCTGCAGGGTTGAATAGAGGAGGAACCAAACTGGTCTTATAAGGTTCAAATACGAGAGCGTGCAGTTGCAGGCCCCACTTTGTACTTGATTTAAATATCATTAACCATATGATCTGGCTTTTTTTTCTTTCTGATTTGATTGATGACATGATAGAGAAATACAAATACTTTGAATGTTCCAAGTCTAAGTCTTCAACATTAACTCTATGTTCTGTGGCACTGTTCTACCATTGCCAACCGCCACCTCTGCAACCCTACGGTTCATAGGCTTATTGTACAATTCGATGCCTCACATGTGCATGGTTTTTGTTTTTCTAGTTTCGAAAATTGTTTTAGACCCTTTGAAAAGCCTATAAATTTGGGTTTGCCACTTCCGAAATTGCCGTAGCAATAGCTTTTGAGCCTTTTGATAACCCCCAGAAATCAGACACAGATTATGAGAACAGCTATGGCTACTATTACCAAGAACATGTCTGGTCCTGTGGAAGAGGATAGTGAACTGAGGAGAGGGCCATGGACACTTGAAGAGGACACTCTACTGACTCATTACATTGCTCGGCATGGGGAAGGTCGTTGGAACATGTTGGCCAAATGTGCAGGTAGTTTTAGTTCGATTGACATCATTATTATCCGAATGTTCTTCGGTTATTTATAGTTTCTAGTTTATACGGTTATACCCTTTTGTTTGATCCATTCCCAGGTCTTAAGAGAACTGGTAAAAGTTGCAGATTAAGGTGGCTGAATTATCTAAAACCAGACATTAAGCGTGGGAACTTGACTCCCCAAGAACAGCTTTTGATTCTTGAACTTCATTCCAAGTGGGGGAACAGGTTTGTGCTTGTTTGTCTGTTGATTTCAAACGGGTGGTCCGATTTTGTGTTTGTTAATGGTCGGGTAATTGGCCATTTGTTAATTGTTCTAGGTGGTCAAAAATAGCACAACATCTGCCGGGAAGAACCGACAACGAGATCAAGAACTACTGGAGAACGAGGGTGCAGAAACAGGCACGCCAACTCAACATCGAGTCCAACAGCAAGCGATTCTTCGACGCGGTCCAGTGTTTCTGGATGCCGAGATTGCTTCAAAAGGTCGAGCAGACATCCTCGTTTAGCCAAACCTCGGTTCCTTGCCAATTATCCGACTGCACAGTCCCTTCATTGCCGATAATTCCCCCACTCACAGACTGGGAGAATTCAAGCTCGGTCATCACCTCCCAACAAACCATGTCTCCCCCGGATTTCATGAACAATTCGGACCAAACCGAAACCGAAACCCCCCAACAGCTAACAAGTCCGAATGTATACGGCCATAACACTCATGTCTCCAACTACAACAACAGCATCCATGGTCTTGACCAAAGTTATCATTACAACATCGACCACAGCAGTAGTTCTGGTTATAACATTGAAGATTTGAGCTTTTCCTCCATGTCAGGTGTTGACTCCATTGCAGGCAATTGGTTGAGCCATGAGATGACAGATAATTTATGGAGCATGGACGACATATGGCAGTTTAGGGAGTTTGGAGAGATGGGCAACTACAAAGGCAATCTGATATGACCCATTGGAATGACTATTCAAGCATTATAGTTAAATACTGTGGCGTATGAACCCATGATTTTCAAAGTGGAGAGTTTTATATGTAGTGTAGTGTAGTGTATATTGATTAAGAATACCATCTTTTATTATATTACATTTTCTATTTGGAAATCACATTGATCTAAAAAATAATGAATAAGTTTGGTTATTATATTATTCATAGTCTTATCTAATGATAAATTTTTAATTTTTTTATATATCATTATATAAATAAATTTTATTAGATGAGATCATAAATGACGTAATAAGCCAGAACCATGTAATAATTTCTCCATTCATTGTCCCTTGACCCCTCTCCAAGGAAAAATGATTATATGATCTTGGTACATCACGTCTTTTATAATCTTATACAATAAAATTCATTCATTTAATGGCATATAATAAAGAAATAAAAATTCACCTTAAAAATAATTATTCACTTTAAAATAAATAAAATAAAAAATTATTATTAAATAAAATTATAAATAATATGATAAGTTAAACTCGTCTAGTAATTTTTTTTCACTCCCACTAACCAAAAGAGATTATGGAGATAACTGAGTAGATGTAAGATCAAAAATAGATGGGGACAAATATCATTAAACTATTAAATTTTTTAATTAGATTAATGAATTTATTAAATTAACTTATTTAAATTAAAATAATTAAAATTTAAACAAAAATATAATATGATAGTTGAAATTTATAAAATTATATATTTAACTTATATTAGTTCAGAAATATAAACCTTTTAGTGTTATTTTAGGGATTTTGAATGGTATGAGGTCGGGGTGTACATTCGGTTCAGTTAATTCGGTTAGCCGACCGAATCAAAATTATTTTGGTTAATTCGTTCAGTTAATTTTTGATAAATTCGGTTAACGATTATTTTTTTTGAAAATTCAGGTATCGATTAATTCGGTTCGAAATCGGTTAATTAATCGAATTAACCGAAATTATTATATATTAAATATTATATATATTATATTTATTTATTTTTATTCATTTAACTTTTAAAAAATTATAAATGTTCATTAAATTTTTTTATATTATAAAATGGTCACTAAATTTTTATTAAATTAACATAAAATAAAAGTTTAGTGACTAAAAAATTATTTTAGCATAATTTAGTGACCTATTATGTAATTTAACTAAAATTTATAATAAATTTCGGTTAATTCGATTAATTCGGCTAATTAACCGAAATAATTTCTGTTCGGGTAATTCGGTTCAATTAATGGTTAAGATTTAAAAAAATTAAAAGTTAAAAAAAATGTTACAGTGCCACATCTGAAATATTTTAAAAAATAAAGTTAAAATGTTATTTATCAACTTAAAATATTATAATTTTTATAATATTTTATGTTATTCTCAAGATAAATATCGATGTTTGGCATCAATTTGAAATATTATTAAAAATAATATATATTATTATTTTAAAATTAAATTTTAACATTTAATTTAACCTAAAATATTATCCACGCAACAACAACCAACGTCTATTAAATTTGAATATTTTTAATTTAAATTTAAATTTTTAATCGGATTTTTATACTAAATTCAAATTAAATTTTTTTTAGTATTGACATAGTCCGAAGAAAAAATCTACGAATTTTAATATCTTAAAGGTATATTATGTTTTGAGTTTATGGTATTTTTATTTTAATATAAATTATTTTATATTTTGTGTATTTTAATTTCTTACGTTTTTAATTTATGTTATTCAATTATGTATTTTCAATTTCGTTACTCGTTTATTGGTTATATTTAATTTTTTTTGTTTATTATTTATGCTTTTAATTTTATTCATATTTTAATTCATAATTTTAACCTAGTATACCTTAACTTTATCTTGTAACTTTAAATCATTTAGTATTTTATTCACCAATTTTCTTATTTTTCATTAATTCTTTGATATGTATATATATTTATTTCATTGTATTTATTTTTTGTTTGTCTTATATTTTTTAATAATTATGTATATATACATAATTATATATGATATACTTTTATATAATTAATAGATATAAATCATAGTAAATATTATTATTAACTTTTATTTTTAAAATATTTATATTTTTATTATCACTTTTATTATGGATATATATAAGTTAACTTTGTTTTTGTCATTATTCTAAGATACTTAATATATATATATATATATATATTTTAATGTATTTAGGTTAACCTTTTATTTTATATATTTTATTTTATTCTTTTAATATAAATATTATAAATTATATATTGTTTTAAAGAATAAAAAAATGATAGATATTTTGATTCAAACTCATATATAGAATGGACTCATATCGGACATAGACTTAGATTAAATCATGACAATATTTATATCTAATCCATCTCCTATTAAGACTCGTACTTTTTTTTTAAAATTCAGACTCTTTTTAATTAGATTTAAATCAATTTTTCTCTTTCGAATGAAATTCAAATTAAATTATCATCCTTATACATATATATTCAACACTAAGACTCAGAGTAGAATACCAATACAATTTAAATCCTTCCTCACTTATAAATCATAAATATTAAACGCTTAAACATATTCGATCTCACATCTTTGTAAATATTGTATCAATGATAATGTGAATCGAACTCTATCAGCCCATTAAAAAAGATCAAACAACAAAAGAGATGGTCTCTTGATTCATCCGTTGAATTACAGAAAACGCATCTCATATCAACCAGATGGTGAATTCCCAAACTTTCTATCGAATTACAGAGAAAACTAAACTATTCGAATTCAATTCGATTAACATAATTCATTAACTTGGGATAGAGATTTTTTCCATACACAATCAAGTTAACTCGAGATAGAGTTTAATTCATCCAAAGATACGGTTCAGAGTAGCAGCCAATCGAACTCCCCCCTGTGCTAATCTCCAATTAACAATGGGCAACCGCGACAGAAAATAATCATCTGAAATATCATAATCTTATGATAAATCCATGACACCAACTCAATATTATTCTACTGAAATTATTCTTTAAAATTTCACCTTCAAGTACAGAATCTTGGTTGACACCTTTATATGCCCAGTCACAGGCCGCTTTGATCCCTTCCATTGCATATCTGCCAATAATATATGTTTATATATATATATATATATATATATATATATTATATAATTAGTTCATGTTTCATTTAGGATACCAAAGTGACAAGAAACATACATGTCAGGGCATGCTGTCTTGTTCAAACTACATGTCTCCCATCTTTTCGCTTGATCTGCCCATTCAGTCTGTTTCACCATTATCAGACAAATAAACAACAATATATCTTCATATATGCACACACACTTGAACGTAACATGAACTAGGAAAGATACCGTAATGTTTTGTTGAATTGCAGCGACCATGGAATCGATATTCGAATCGTAAAATCTTGCCTCAGCTGTCTCAATTATGTTGGTATCCCAGACCTGTATTGTTAACCCTTTGGCATTAATGCATACATCGAACAGACGACGAACAAGTTGAATTCGGACTTACATGGTGAAGAACTGTATTTCTTGTGTACCAGTGGACGTCGATGGTGTTGCCTCCCTTATCGGATGCAAACCCTACATGCAATGGCTGAAATTATGGACATGATGTTACTTTATCATGGGGGAACTTGAAATTCTAGATGGATTGGGGAATTTGAGAACATGTACCTGATGGATGTCTCCCATGAAATGAGACAGGAACATAAGTGATTCCGTAAGGTTATCTGATAACGTTATCGATTTATCGAGTAAATGTAGGTTTCGTTCGAAAAAAAGTGAAGAATGGAAAATTTTGAGAACATGTACATTGAGCTTGGTTTGATGCAGAGCTGTAGGTAAGAAGCTGAGAAGTGTAGTTGTTAATTGCACCAGCAACACACCTCCCGGCTACTCCATTTTCATCTTTGCAGTCCCCTGAAGATTGAATTAGCTGTTAGTATTCAAACGATCATCTAGACCTACCATGATTCGGAAGGCACGTCTACATCGGTTCAAGAATCCTATTACTCGTCCGATTCAATAGTTTAAATTCGGGATGCTAATGCGTACCGGACCGAATCCTAATGCAGCTTTTCTGCCAACAGTCCATGGAAAAACAACTTACTTGTGTACTGGTAACTGCAGGTTTCAGGGGTATTAATGTAATGAAGAGGGGATGACCACTGGTACCGGAACCTGACTTGATCCGCCCACGAACACGTGCTTGCGAGATCGTCTTCGGCCCATTCCGGTAGCAATTCCTTCACGGCATCCGCTGCTGCATCGCTCAATCGAGACTACCGGAGAAACAAACAGTTTTTAGTCATCAACAACAAACAGAAACAATTAAGAACAACATGTATACATGGCATTTGAACCTGAGCAATTTTACAAATAATGGAGTGGCCATCAGCTCCCCACCCATAAATCAGAGAAAGCTTAACAAGCATAATAAACAAGCACAAAGCTAACATGATCTGAATTTTGCAGCCCGCCATTGCCAATCTCTTACTCCACAGTGTTTGGATAGTTTGCTGCGTTTTTAACTAGCAACAGGTTGCCCTATATAAAAGGAAGGAACTGGATTGGTGTGAAACGCATGAAAAAAAATCCAACTGTATTTTATGTTTTAAATTCACTTGTGACAACGACATATTAGTTGTCATGTTTGGAAAGTACCAAAAATATGTTCATACATGTTCATATTGATGATTGGTTTATGGCCCCTGCCTTTTTCAAATATGTTTTAAATACGTTAAAAAGGTTATTTTACATTATCACGTATTAAAATAAAAAAAACTTGATAGAAGTGTAAAAATTAGTTTGTATAAATGATGAGTCTACAATGAGCGTCGAACACCGTTGAACATTGTTAATGTTGAACACCATTGAACATTATTAAATTAATATATAAAGATTAAAAATCTTAAGGACTAAACATATAATTATTAATTATATGTTGAGTCTATCACTCTTTTATTAATTACATGCTTAGTCCTTAAGATTTTAAAATTTTATTAATTAATTTAATGATATTCAACGATGTTTAACATTAATGGTGTTCAACAGTATTCGACGCCCGTTATAAAATTCTCATTGCACAAATTAGTTAATAAAGTTTTTATTAATTAACTTAAAATTTTATTAAGGTCTACTTCCAAAAATCTATACTTTGAAGTAAGAATCATCAAGTTTGATGATGGATAAAAAATGATGAGTTTTTTTTTGTGTGTGTAAAAGTGAAAGAAAAATCGATTTAATCTAGATTTTAAAAATTTTATGAGTTAATTATTGTTAGTCTTTATCTTCTTTAAAGTTGTAATATAAAATTATAACTCTTTTTATAGTAAAAGAAATTAGAAGATCTTTCAAAGATATCAGAGAGAAGAAAGTTTGAAGTCTTGGCTTGAGGCTTCTTTCCATGTGGTTATATCAAAGTTAATACATTACTAACTTCTATACATTTATATGCATCATAGATTCAATTGCTTGTTGTTTGTTTTAATGTTTTGGTTGCTTGGGTTTTTAGAGACCCTCAATAAAATAAACCTTAATTAATATTAAAAACATCTAAAAAATATAGTAAATCACACTAGCTAACTTTAATAAGATCTAGGATAATGTTAAAGGTTTGTTGCTTATTAATTGGACGCTTAAGGAGTGATTTTTCAAACCTAGAAAGCTATTTCTAATCTTTAGTGTTAGAGTATAAGAGAAGTTGTTAAAAAAGTTTGTTATGCTTTTCATTTCAGTTATGCTTTTATCGGATGTGAGCTATTTGGCTCGACTCTCCTGCTATATAAACAAGGTCTCGCATTGTAGTTAGATACATTAATTCTATGGCATTTAATGCAAATCAGTTTTTTTCTCTCTTCTTTACTATTTTCATTTCAAACTTTTTGTTATTAGGTTTAATTTAGTTTAGCTTAGTTTCAACTTCCTAACATGGTATTAAAAGTCCTTTCAAGGTCCTGATGATGGTTTTGTGTTTGTCCTTTGCAAATATTAGCTTCGCTGATGCTATTGGCTTCATATTTTTACCGGTTCATTAGTTTCGTAGGAGTTTTTTAGGTGCGATAAAATCTCTCAATACAGGTTTTAGGTATCGTTCTTCTATTAAAGATCTATTAGCGCTTCTTCTCCTTTGCCTCTGAGTTGTTCAATTGGTATTCTTTTATTTGTTCTTGTTTTCTTTATCTTAAGTGTCTTGGTGTTCATTTGGATCTTTTGTTGCTGGATTGTTCGTTGGTTTCTTTACCTTTTGTTTGTTGGTTAATTGTTCATAACTGGTGTCACTTTATCACAAGAAGAATTCAGTACTCCTGGTAACAATTCTACTGCTAATCAACAAAATCTACCTATTGACACTTCTGGTAATAGGTTATTCTTCATAAAGAAAATAAATATCATATTAGATGATAATAATTATTTGTTGTGGCAACAATAAGTTCTTCTAACTATTAAAACACATCGTTTTCAAAAATTCATGAATAGTAATGTGACTCGACCTACTCAATATGTTAGAAAGAAGGGTGTTGTCAGCTTAAACCCTGAATATGATGTATATGAAGAGCAAGATAGTGCATTGGCATCATGGCTTTTATCCACCTTAAGTTAAAAAGTGTTACCACATCTAATAGGGTATAATACTTCTGCTTAAATCTGGAATGTTTTACATAACCTCTATAGTGAAAAGACAACATCTAGTCTTATGTCTCTTTAGAGATTACTTCATTATAAAAAAAAAAGGTAAGCTGAGTATGAAAGATTTTTTTGTCAAGGTTAAAAGCATCTGTGATAGTTTGACGAGTTGTGGTGAAATCATTTCTGCTCAAGAACATATAACTACTATTCTAAATAGATTACCACCTGAATTTGAATCTATTAGTACTGTTATTACCGCAAGCACTACTCCTAATATACAAAATGTTAGAACTATGCTCCTAAATGCTGAAGCTAGACAAACTGTGGTTTTAAGTCAAATATCTACATATGCTCATATAACTCAACAACAATCTAATGATGCTGGCATTATGAATATAGTTCAACAAGGTTATACTGAATCCACACCATCTGGATTTAATAATAGTATTCAGGGAGGTTTCACTCAGGAAGGTTTTAGTCAGTTTCGAGGTCGAGATCGTAAAAGGTTTAACAATTCGAATCGACCTCAGTACTAGTTATGTGGAAGGTTTTGTCATTTGGTAGAGAGATGTTACTTTAGGTTTGATATGAATTTCAAGAATGAGTCAGTAAGATCTAGTTAGAATAACATTGACAGACATACAAATGTCACTGGTTTTGGTAATTTCAATCCTTCAGCCATTAATTCTATGTATTATACTTCACCTCCACCTTCTGTGCTTGTGCTTGCTAATTTTCTTTCTCAAAGAGGAGCTCACTTTCCACAACAACACTTAGGTCAAGCTACTATGGCTCCAGTGGTATAGCAAGCAGTTCCCAATTTGCATCAACACATCATCCTGCATCCTCTTCCCATTTTCTAGATGTTAATCATACTGCTTCTAATGTTTCTTAAACACCACAACAATTTCACTCACAAGCATTAATTGAAACACCAGAAACTGTCAATGATACAACATGGTATTCAGATTCTGGTGCTACAAACCACTTGACTAATGATGTTAACAATTTGACTCTTGGTCCCATACATCCAGGCTCATGTTATATTAAACTAGGCAATGAACATGTTTTAACTATTTGATTTGTTGGACAAACTAACCTTCTTGATTGTAACAGGTCCTTAAAACCTAAAGACTTATTGTTTACACCTAACATCACTAAGAATCTTTTGCTTGTGTTCAAATTTATTCAGGACAACAAAGTGTTTTTTGAATTCTATCCCAAATACTGTTATGTTAGGGACTTACAAACTAAGAAAATTTTGTTGACTGGATATGAACATCCAGACCTGTACAAGCTGGATTTACCATATAATGATCATCTAAGGGAAAAGTCAAATAAAACATTATGCTTTGGAGCATGCAATACTATTTTCACTATTAATGTTGATTCTACATCTGCTTTTACTGTTTCTTTAGATGTTTGGCATAATAGACTTGGGCATCATGCTCATAATGTTCTTCTTCTAACTCTAAAACAATTTAATATATCATATTCAGAAAATAAACACTCATCCATTTGTTCTGCCTGTCAGTATGAAAAGTCTCATAAACTTCATTTTTATGAGTCACACACAAGTTATACCACTTCTTTAGAACTTGTGGTTGCTGATGTCTGAGGTCCAACAACCTTGTTATCAAATGGTTTTCGATATTATGTGGCTTTCACTGATGCTTATGCTTGTTTCACTTGGGTTTATTTCTTGAAACAGAAGTTAGAAGTTTCCACTGTGTTTATTCAGTTTTTTACACATATAGAAAGGCCGTTTGGACATAAGCTGAAATCCTTGCAGACAGATGGAGAAGATGAATTTGTTGCTTTATAAAATATTCTCAAGAGGCAAGGTATTATTCATAGGTTCTCTTGTGCTCACACATCTGAACATAATGATATTATTGAGAGAAAACATAGACATATAGTCTATGTAGGATTAACTTTATTAACCCAAGCTTCTATGCTCTTATCCTTTTGGAATAATGCTTTCACGAATGCTATATTCTTAATTAACAGGTTAACTATCAAGGTACTAAATGATGTGTCACCATATCAAAAGTTATTTGATAAACAACCTGACTATAGTTTCCTTAGGACATTTGGGTGCTTGTGTTATCCCTTTTTAGGTCCTTATAACAAATATAAGTTTCAATTTAGATTGACTAAATGCATTTTTCTTAGTTACTCTATTTCTCGCAAAGGCCATAGGTTCATGGATTATACTGGAAAAATATAGATCTCTCAACATGTAAAATTTGATGAGGGGGTATTCCCTTATGCTTTGAGTCAGTCTAACATTTCAGGTACTTTGTACACTCAACATACAAAGGGGCACTATAAATCTTTCAGTGTTCCTTTTCTTTATCCTACACATGCTACCACAAGTATACGTTCTAATACTCTTATTTCAAACAATAATGAGAATGCAATTGTGTCCCCAAATCTTGATGTTTTGTAAAATTTTCAAAATACATCTAATGATATACAAGGTTTCATTGACACAACCATTAATGGGAAAACGCAAGTTGGTTCTCTTGTTTGATCCTCAAATTCTGTTTTTTTCAAATAATGATAATATTAATAGTGAGTTTTCAAATAATTTATAAAATATTGACTTTCAAAACAATGATGATTTATAGAATAGTTTACATGATTTGCAAAGTGTATCTGGAACTTAAAATAGTGTTTCAAAATCAGTTACACCCTCTTCCCTTCCCCATTCCACTCTAACCTATCCCTCATTCGATCATGATAATCCTTCTTCCCATCATAATACTCCACCTTCCCAACATCCTGCCACATCTTCATCATCTACCACCAGGTCAATCCATCACATGCCTGTTCTATCCTCACCTCCTGGATTCTCTAGAAACATTGATCATCATCCTATGGTTACTCGATCTAAACTTAGGATTTTCAAGCCTAAAGTTTTGCTTGTTATAAGATCATCAAAAACCTGTTACTATTCAGAAAGCTCTTCAAGATACCAAATGGAGATATGCAGTGTAAAATGAGTATGATGCTCTCCTAAAGAATCAGACTTGGGATCTACAACCTCTTCCTGCAAATCGAAAAACAATTGGTTGTAAATGGTTGTTCAAAGTGAAGCATAATCCAAATGGTTATATGGAGAGGTTCAAAGCTCTCTTGTTTGCTAAGGGTTATTCCCAAGTAGTAGGCTGTGATTACAAAGAGACATTCAGTTTAGTGGTTCGATCCACTATCATCAAATCAATTCTTGCTGCTGTAGTCATGATGAAATGGACAGTTCGACAAATAGACATTAATAATGCCTTCTTGAATTGTGATAACTCCACAAAAAGGGTATATTTTAGGCCTTTTTACTTAAGTTATTGAGTGTCTTTAGGCTCATATGGGTTCATTTAGTTGCATTTAGGTTTATAACATTGCATTTAGTTTTTTAGTTATGCCCTGACATTTTTATGTGGTAATAGGTGCTATTTAATGGGAAAGGTAGTTCTTTTTCAGTTGTGTTGTGCAGGTAAAACAAAAATGGAAGTTGAGACAATTTTTCATGGCATTCACAGAAGGATAGAGATGGGAAAATGCTATGGCAAAGTTGGAGGACTCATGTGCTGAGCTAGACGACAAAGAGAAATTTTGATAAAAGTGTCAGCTGGTGCCATTATATTCGATCGGGACCACTACAGCCTGGCCACAACCACCTCGATAGGCGACCACAACCAATATTGCGAGCCACCTCAGTAGGGGACCACTTTCACCACTGCCAGCCCCTCAGAAATGCCATTACGTGAAGGGGGCAGAAATGAGATTTTTACTATTTTCTAGGGTTTTTCACCCTTTTTAAAGACATGGTGACCTACAAGAAAAGGAGGTACTTTTGAGGAGCAAGAAAACACAAAAAAGAGGAACTTTGGAGTGGTTTTTGCGGTGGTGGAAAGCTCCCACCTTTCTCCTCCAAACTTCGGCCAAAGGGACCTCCATTGATAGAGCTCGAAGGGAGTGGTGTGATAGGCACCCGGAAGGGGATAGCACACCAAGGCGTCTCGTGGTGATTGAAGAATCCGGCGGCCTGTGCAACCGAGGGTGTTTTCTAGTCCTCCTTCCCTTGCTTTATTTTTCATATTTTATGAGGATGATTGTTAAATGTTTAAGGTTTTATGTGGATGATATTACTTTTAACATTTTGCACCACCATATGAGATTTGTTTAGGTGGTTTCTTTTGTGGATGATTATCTTTTGCTTTTATTAATATATCGCCTTCTATGTGTTTGTATATTTGCTTTGCTCATTGTTGATAATCATCTATGCATTGTAAGAGGCACGGAAGTGTCCCGTGTTTAGGTGCATGCTAGAGCATTCGGAAGAGGCGTAGCTATAGATCCTTAGATCATCCGGAAGGATCTAAGGGAGGATCTACGTGAGCAATAGGTTCTAGACTAAAAATAGAGCCTAATCTAAGCTTAGAGCACTCGGAAGAGGCGTAGGTGAGGGTTTCAATGACTAAAAGGAGTGTGCTTTATCGATAGACTAGTGCTACTCGAGTGACACGAGATGCTATGACATTTTAGTCTGTCATGTTCCTATGAATCGGAAGAGCGGGAATACTTCAGAAACCTCTGTCGAGTAAATATACACCGTAGTTGCTTTATGTTCGTAGGAGTGAGGGTAAGAAGTTCATAGGAGTCACCACTAGTCATTCCCGAGAGAGTTCATCAATAGAGGGATAGTACAACATATTGTTTAACGTGTTCTTGCATCCTACTTTTGCCTCAGCATTTACAAACTACTTATTTTATTTTACTTGTTATCTTACAATAACACTACTATATACTCACACACCACTCCATACATCCACCCTGCCATCATCATCCATTCCATTTTGCCTTGGCATATTTTAGTTGCTTGCATTATAGAATTGCCATAGCATTTCTACATAAAATTCACTGTACATATCCATTTTCTCTTGTTTTTCCTTTTTAGTTAGTGACACCTTTATGCCTTGACAAAATTACCTTGCACTTTACCTGAGATCCTCGTGGGAACGATACTCACTCACCCTATTATTACTTGTATGACTGTGTATAATTGCACATATATGTGAATTTACATCATCATTTATAGCACTACACAGAAACACACCAAGTTGTCAATTAACAGAAGAGATTTATATGAAACAACCCCCAGGATATGAGCTACGAGGACCTGATGGTCAAGAGTTAGTGTGTAAGCTAAAGAAAGCCTTGTATGGCTTACGACAAGCTCCCAAGACTTGGTTTGACACCTTAAAGGCATACCTTATGTCCAAACTTAGGTTTACACCCTCCAAAGCTGATGTTTCTCTTTTTATTGCATATATTTATTCTTAGATTTACACCCTCCAAAGCTAAAAAAGAGGAGTTTGCATTTGTTTGTTTCACAGATAGAGACTGGGCAATTTCTGTTGAAAATAAAATGTCAACCACAGGTTATTGCATATATCTTGGAGGGAAACCTATATCATGGTGTTCTAAGAAACAAAGTGTGGTGTCAAGTTCATCCTGTGAGGCTGAATATCGTAGTCTTGCCAATGCTATTTCTGAGCTGGTCTGGGTTCAACAACTTTTGACTGAAATTGGCATAAACTTAAATGCTAAGCCAGTGATTTTGTGTGATAACACATATGTATTTTCTCTAGCATCCAATCCTAACCATCATGCTAAGGTGAAACATGTTGAGAACGATTTGCATTTTGTTCGAGAAAAGATTCTCGAAGGACAACTTGTGGTGAATTATGTATCAATATTAGAACAATCTGCTGACATCTTAACCAAACCATTACCTCCCTCAGATTTTGAAAAAATTAGAATGTAGCTTGGAGTCGTCTCTTAAGAAGAAATTCGAAAAAATTGAATGAAAAAACCAGGAGAATGCTAGAGTATACGAGAGATTGTTGAAAAAGTTTGTTATGCTTTTCATTTCAGCTTTTCTTTTATCGGATGTGAGCTATTTGGCTCGAATCTTGTGCTATATAAACAAGGTCTCGCATTGTAGTCAGATACATTAATTCTATGGAATTTAATGCAAATAAGTTTCTTCTCTCTTCTTTACTTCTTTCATTTCAAACTTTATGTTATTAGGTTTAGCTTAGCTTCAACTTCCAAACATTCAATAGTGGTATACAAGGATTCCGTATAGATATCCTCTATTTTGGGTTGAAGAACATGTATAAATTGTAAGGGGTATATCGATAAAAGATTTGAGATGTACTAGTACTAGATTGTAAGTTTTATTGATACAAGTCAACATGTATAGATTCTCATTATTTTATCTCTTCTCAAAAATTGATGATCTTTTTAACCAGTTAAGAAAAGAATGTGCATTTTCAAATATTGACTTAAGGTTGGGCTATTACAAGTTAAATGTGGTATAATAGAATATTTAAAAACCTGTTTTCAAGATACGATACAATCATTACGAGTTTTTGATAATGTCTTTTAGGCTTACCAATGCATCTGTATCTTTTATGGACTTGATGAGTCATATTTTTTAGCTCTACTTAAATCAATATATGATGGTATTCATTGATGATATCTTGATTTACTATAAATCAGAGGATAAGCGCAACTATCACCTTCGTGTTGTCTTTCAAACCTTAAAGTAGAGATAAATTTACGCCAAATTCAGTAAATGTGAATTTTTGCTTTCCAAGGTATCATTCTTGGGACATATCATTTTGGCGAATGAGATATATGTTGATCCATAACAGATTTATGCAATGATTGAGTAGAAACCACCTAAAAATATCTCGAAGGTTCTTAGTTTTTTTGGACTTGGCGGATATTATTTTTTTATTAACGAATTTTCTACCATAGTGACGTATACGACTAAGTTTTACAAAAAGGATTTTCATTTAAGTGGAATGAGAAAAAACAATAAAACTTTGAATACTTGAAGGCATATCTAATAGAGACTCTAATTTTGATGTAAACTGAACTAGGAAAGGACTATGTGTTCTTCATCGATGCATCCTTGAATCTTAATTATATTCTCATGTAAGAGGATAAGATAGTTATTTATGCTTCAAGGCAGCTCAAGCCTCATGAAAGGAGTTACCTTAAATACAATTTGGAGCTTGCGTTATTATCTTCGCATTGAAGATTTAGAGTTACTACTTGTATGGAGAGAAGTACTAAATACACATATTATAAGAGTTTAAAGTATTTTCTCACCTAGAAAAAAATAAATTTTAGAAAATGATAATGGATAGATTTATAAGGATTATGATTGTATCATATAGTATCACCCTACTAAAGCTAATATTATGGTTGTCGTTTTGAGCAAGAAGTCTATCAAGACATGAGGGAGATGTTTTCCCATTTGAAGATAACCAAAAATGGTAATTTGTTTATCGAGCTTTGTGTGGTGCCTACCTTAGTACAAGAGAACACAAGTGTTGGGCGAAAAGTTAGTGGCAAATATAAAGATGGTTCAATGAAGTGAGACGCTAGTTTTGAGGTACATGAGGGTGAAATCTTTACTTTAAAGGTTGGTTGTGTATTTTAGTTTTATAAGATTTGAGAGGTCAGATTATTCGAGAGACGCATTGTAGTCCATTTGCTTTACACTCAAGAAATAAGAAAATATTTCAAGATCCTCTTTCTTTTTACTGATGATCAAATATGAAAAACGATGTTTCAGAATTTGTGGCTAAATGCTTATCTTTTTAGCAAGTTAAGACCGAACATCAAGTTTCTTCGGGCTTGCTTCACCTTATTCATATTTACAGTAAAAGTGAAACTGGGTAACAATATATTTTCTAACAAGTTTTCTATTAACCTAATGGTGACGGCTTGGAAGTTCTATGCGTTTATAAGCATCCACCTTTTGCCAATTTATATTATTTAATATATCAATCCCAAGAGGATTGGTATTACTTACGTAAATTATAGTTCCTGCACAACAGAAAAATAAAAACACAAGTAATTTGGTTTGAATTATAACTAAACTAAGAAAAATAATTAAAGAAATAACGATAAATGATCATGAAATCAATGATGGAGAAGTGGGTCAGTTTAGATTGCTTTGTAGAGTTAAATCAGAATGTAATTGTCTCGTTCTTATAATGCAACAGGTTGAAGTATCGTCTTTGCGGGTCGCTGAAGGGTAACTTTAGCTGCCTCGGAGGGTTATGCCTTATTGACAATCGCGACCATTTTAAAACCGAGTGTGTAAATTGCCTGGAGATTAAGTTTTAAAAATCGAGTTTTATTGCTTTTAGTAATTAATTATGAAAATCAAAATTTTGTTAAAAACCCGTATTATTTTTTATTTACAAAAATGACTTGGAGTCGCCACCGAACACTTTGGTAGGACGAAAACAATAAAAGAAACCAAAGATTCATTTTTAAAAAAATTTGGGTTTGGGAGTCGGTTACGCGTAAGGACGACCCTTACGAGCACCCGAGATCGATACCTTATTAAATACACGTGGCATTTGAATAATAATATTAATTTAATTCTTCATTTTCAAATGAATATCGTTCGAATGAGTATATCCTTTTAGATAAGAAAATATATTTCCTCTAAATACGAGCTTGAATAAGACGTCCTATACTAGGAAACCTTAGCTCGTATTTTGAAAAAATATAAATTCTGCTCCAAAAGGTTTGAATGCATGACCAGTTATTATCTTTTCAATTTTAGTTCTAAACTATAAGGCCCCATTAATTAAATATTTAAAACCCTAGTAAATTATTAATTTGCTAAATAAATGTATTATGATAACATCCAATCGATTGGACACTACCATCTCGACACTTAGTAAAATTAATACTACTATTGATATCTCTTGTTATTTACATAATTAATTTTATTTAATTCTAACCTTAAATTATTTATCATTTTCTAGGATCAGATGACACATTCGAATGCAATACCAAAGTACACTCTTGGTCAACATCATGATACGTCAAAACACTAACCACTTAGTGTATACGAGGTATATGATTAAACATGTCACTTTTACTACTTATATCTTCCTATTCATTATTATTTAATTAATTAAAGTGTCTAATCCTAAAAGGACTCTACTTTAATCATCTAAGTGTAATTAAATGATTTCGTAAACAAAATATACTATATGCTTTTAAAAACATGCAAGTAAGATAAATAAATAAAGCAATTAAATACTATAATTAAAAGACAAAAAGTCAAATTGATTTTCGTTAGAGACATAAGAGCTCAATTATAAAGTGGGTGTTTAAAATGAAAGAAACGGTAATTACATGGCTCAATTTAAGGGATTTAATGGCCTAATTGAAAAGATTCTAAACTTAGAGGTCAAAATAGGCTTAATTGATGACCAAATTACAAACAATTCTAAGCCTAGTGGTCCAATTAGGGCTTTTAGTGACTAAATTACAAAAATTCTAAGCTTAAAGTTCATTTCAGGATGATTTAGTGACTTAATTGAAAAAAAATCCAAACTTAGGGCACAATTAGAACTCGTGGGTGACCTAATTTAAGAGATTTCATAAATTTAGTCTCAAATTAAGGGAAATTAAGGCTAAAATGTAAGGGAAGTAAAGTTTAAAACCTCAAGTAAAAAATTGAAAAACGCCTATAAAACCCTATCAAAGCTACACCGTTTTGACCCCCTATATAAGACCAAAATTTTATTTCCCCCTCATTTCTCATCTTCATTCTCTCTTTCAAATTCTCTGCACACAAACACTTCCAAATCCAAAAACACTCCCTTGCACGAATCAAAACTCCATGTTCTTCTATTGTTCTTTCCACATTCAAACACAAAACTCAATTTAATCCATAATAACACCAAAATCTTGACTTTCACCTATTTTTTTTGAATTAAACTCACAATACCCATTCATGTTCATCACAAGTTCAAACTAAAAAACATTATTTAATCCACACAAACATTTCAACCATTCTGTTTTTTAGATCTAATTCCCCTAAACTCAAGAAAACCCAAGAGTGTTCTTCATGTTCATCATGAAACAAGAAGAACACCGCCACCAACCACCCATCAAGCCACCGCTGAATCCAAGCGCCGTCACTGACCAACACCTTCGGTAAGTTCACCGGTCACCTTCTGCCGAGCTTCGATCATCTTCTCCGAAAAATCTCTACTTTCTCCACAATGCTCAGTCACCGATGCGATTTTCGATCACCGTCTGGAAACTTTCGCTCACCGTTCCAATCGTCGAAAAATCCCAAAATTCTCTAAATTTCATTCTAAACTTAGAGTTATTATCTGATTCAACAACATCATCCCTTCTACCCCGTCCTAATCTACTTACCCAAACCAAAAACTCTTATATTCAACTCTAACATGCTCATAATCTTCACCAAGACATCGGATAAGTAATCGGAATCATCCATGTTGATCTAAAACTCTTAGATCCAAAACTCAGTAACTTGCCACTGTTTTTTTTTTCAAGAATAGATCTAACATGATTCTACTTTGCTTGCAGGAAATAACGAAAAGATGATCGAAAATACCTGTTGAATTGAGTTCAGTGATCTCCATTGACGCTTCGGATGGCTCCTCTGGTGACTGTTGGTGCTTCGGTGACTGTTCGGCTTCAGGTCTGCCTCCTCAACTCTTCTCCCCTCAATCAATGACCGTAATCAATGTCTCCTCTTTTTCCCTCCTTGACTGCTGCCATTATTGCCTTATTTATTGTTCCATCCATAACCGTTTTAAACTTCCCAAATTAATGTTAACCGAATACCCCCTCAACTCCATCATCAATTCAGTTTTTTCTTTTTCTTTTTCTTTATTTATATATTATTTATTTATTTATATTATTTATTTATTTATTTATTATTTACTTAATATTTATGTAATGGCCTAACTCGGAAAAAATTCGGGTATTACATCGACAAATCAAAAACTCATAGTTCAACAGAGCATTCTTTATTTTCTCCTTCTTATCCCTAATTACGGGTACTATTAAAGGCCCTATCTTGATAATATTTCCCGGCGTGAATCAAGGGTGAACAACAACCAATGTTATGCTTTCTTTTAGTCGTTAAATCCTAGTTGACTTATCTCTAAGCCAAATTATTCAATGACCAAGAGCAAATACCGTATTCTCTTGTTTCATGAGCCTAACTATCCTAGTATATACAAATAGGTTTTTCCTCGCAAACTTATCTTTCGATCTCGTATACAAGAAAGAGTATGAACCAAGAGAGAATAAACTATGAATCAAGAACTTGCATTAATAATAACTAAACAAATTACAAATTTTCTTCCATAACTACTCCATAAACTCACCTAAGTCCCAAGAGGGTGATGGAGGAAGTTTAGGTTTTCTAAGAATACTTGATTTCGAGATGCCTTCCTCTCTACATAGGCTATGATATTTATAGGCTTGGCCTAGGGAAAATCTTTTCAAAGTAGGAATTCAACTTGGAATAAAATACAAATTAAGTACATAAATAAAAGATCTTTATTTTATTTCCTAGTTTAATCCTATTAGGATTCTTTTCCAACAAGGCTTTGACCTTGACTTTTCATGTGTTTCCCAGCTCCGATTTCTATGACACTTTTCTTAAAACTTACACCTTGTTTTGCTCTTCATATCGCCTATCATATCAACATTTGTTTTCCAGATGTTGCTTCGGCTTGTGTTGTCGCGGTGGGATGCTGTCATGATGGTTGTAATTTTTCTCGTCTTGGAACTACTTAAGTATAGTTCTCTTGGCCTGATTTGATCTTCTCATCCCTCAGCTTAGCATTTCTCTGTAATGTCTAGTGACAAATCTCGACTGCATTTGCCATCTTACCGCCTTGGCAATCTGTCGTCGAGACAACCTTTCACCGTGGCATTATGCTGCCGAAACAACCTTCCACTGTGACATTTTTTTGCTGAGGCAACCTTCTGCTGAGGCATTTTTCCGCCATGGCAACCTTTTGCTGAGATATTTTACATGTCAGTGCATAAAAACAACAACAATACCTTTTACTACAAAATATTGGATAAATTCTATATTTAAGTGCATAAATGGTGACTGTAGAAATATTCAAAAATAACTCATATTACTAATTAATTGACTCAAAAACTAACAATAATTATAGTCAAAGGGACTTATAAAATATGACTTTTACACACTCATCACCTAAAGGAAGCATAATACTTATGGGCAATAATGGATCGTTTGAATATGTCTACTCATTTCTCATTAGTGCACATGGATTTCATCCTGAAAAGGTTAATAAAGTTTTATATTCAAAATATAATGAGGTTGTATAGATTAATCTCATCGATAATTTTGTCTAGATGTCCTCGGTTTACAATAAGACTATGAAAGAAAATTTATGAAGATTTGGATACAAGATTACATTTTAGTACAACTTTTCATCCTCAAATAGATAGTCAATCCGATCAAGTCAAACGGATTTTAGAGGATATGCTTCAATGTTACATTATTGACTTTAAGGGAACCTGGGAAGAATAATTATCGTTTATTGAATTCACCTATAACAATAGATTTCAATTGAGTATCAATATGGCTTCTTTTTAAGCCATATATGAGTGTAAATATAGAACATCATTATGTTGAATAGATCTCAACGAGATAAAGATTATGAGATCAAAATTGATTAAATAAATCAAAGAGAATATTCAAATTATCAAATGAAGATTTTACCCATTAAGTATGTGGTTAGTGACAAAGTGTTCCTCAAGGTATCATCATGGAAACGATTTTACCCATTTCGTACAAAAGGAAAGTTGAGTCTTATGTTTATTGGATCGTAAGTGATCCTAAATAAACTTAGTGTCAAGATCCGAATTTCAGATTCAAATATCTAGTTAACCCTAAGCTTTGAACTTCAACATTTGAGATTTTGTTGGGGTTTGGTCTTATGGGTGTTGGGTTGTTGTTGTGCCTAAGGATTTTGAGTTTGTTCATTAGGTTAATTTCACAATGAGATGAAAAAGAGGCAAGATAAGAGTAATTTCCCCTGTAGAAGAAGTATTGGCTGAAGTTACTCTTTGCCCCTTGTTTCTCTCATCTTCTTCCTTTTTTTTTTCCTTCCAAACCTTAAGTTTAAGGAGTAAACTCTTAGAGGATTTTTAGAAGAGTTTTCGATCTGTTGGTGATCTACAAAACAAGGTGTTGTTTGCTAAGTATGGTGAAGGGAGATTTTTAGAGAGATTGCAAGGTGTAGTTCGAGAATGGGTTCTTTAGAGCTTTAATCTCTGTTTTTAGTGACTTTAAGTCTTGAAAATCTTCCCTAGGTGTGTCTAATTCGTTGCTTATCTTCTCCTTTTAGAGAAAGAGGTTGGAGAGCCCTAAAAAATCTTTGGGAAAGAGAAAGCTTGAAGTGAAGGAGAGATGTGGTTTGCAGTTGGTTAAGCTTAAGGTTGGTACTCTACTAAATCCTTAGTATCATACATCTCATGAAAATAAATTCTCGTATGTATGGTTGATTAGTTGATTGCTTTGGTAGCTTAGAGAATCCTTTAATGTTGAAATTTTGAATGGTTGTTGAATTACTATAAAATGGGTAGAAACTTACTAGAAACCATTCTAATAGCTTGTAAGAACGAATTTGGAATCAATCATTTAGGTTATGATGAGAAATTTGGATATTTCTCAACCTAGAATTGCATTTTCGTACAGGGGTACCAATACGGGGTAGGTCCGTATCGATATGCTAGAGTAATTTTAAGGGCTTTTTGTGAGGGGCGGATCAGTACGGGAGCCCTTGTATCGATACCCCTTACATATTTCAAATTCTAGAGACGTTTCTCAATACCGATACACAAGGGCGTATTAATACCACTTTACATTGGGTTTATGGTGCAAGGGCGTATCATTACACCAAATAGGTTATCGATACGGGTTCGGTTGAGTATCGTTACAAAGTTTAACCATACGATATGGGTAAGCGAGTATATCCAACATATCCACAAGCTATGTGATCTGGGTGCGGTTAAAAACTATCCATGGCTGTGATGATCTAGATAAGAAATACAACTTGATTAGATGTGTAAGCATCAAGTAACTTGATGGGTCGTGTGAGCATCAAGCAACTCGATGAGTTGTGTGACCTCGAGTAACCTGATGGGTATGTGACCTCAAGAATGGACTGTTTGTGGCTATGATGATTCAAATATGTCCCAGACTTATATGTGGCTATGTTGATCCAGATATAGTCCAACCCGACGACTATGTGATCACGCGAAAACCCGACGGTTATGTGAGCACGAGTAAGGTAGGGTTACACTGACAAATAGATATCAATGTTTCATGTTATGTATGCATGCTATATGGATTGATGTATGATGGCTTTAATACCCTAAGATTGTATGATTGAGGTATGATACATATAACTCGATTGGCTATGTAAACTCGAGTAACTCGATAAGCTGGGTGAAATCGAGTAGGTAGGCCTGGTATGACACTTGACCTTCTTGTATAGTGTTGCCTTGAGATAAATTATTTGAGAATTCTAGCTAAGGTAGGCTAGAAAATGAACCTTGGATTAGGAAACCTTTTTGTGCACTCTTTACTGTATTATCACGCATGCTTATTTTATAATATTCATGAATTACGGTAGATTAGAAATATACCACTGAGCTTTGTTAGCTCAGTGTGCGGAATTGTGGTATTTTCCGCTCGTAGGTTGACATATAGTTTTTGAAGGAGCACATCGTGGAAGACTTCCCGACACTGGAGCCGCAAAAGAGTATAGTACTTGATGATCTAGTTTGGACTTTGGTATTCATAGGACCTTACCATCAATCTAGTTTGTATGTTTATTTTGGATTTTATTTTGGGTCTATTGATTTATTTTGAAATGGAGCTCCTATTTTGTAAAACCTTTTATTTTATTTTTATCTAGGTAGATTTATTAAATATGGGATGTTTGAGATTTTTGTGACACATGTTTTAAAAAAAATTTTGATGGTTCGACTTTGGGGTGACATGAATGTAATACTTCGGATCAGGATCGAGATTAGGTTTATAATATCTATTGATCTTTGTAGTTCAAAGTTCAAAATTATTGTTTCCGTTCACAGGTCTATAGGTTGCTCGTCGCACCAAAGGAACACCATCAAATGTAGGAATTCAACATTGACTTTTTCATAGTATAATTCTTAGTTATATTGGGCTATGTATTCATATAACCTTATTTTTTTTATTGTAATTCTTATTTTGGATTTATATCGTAAAATTCAAATGTTTTAATTATTTGTTTTAAATCGGAGCACATGGGTAAATGTTTAAAATACTTATTTTGGTTAAATCATTTTGGACTCAATAAATTTTATGAAAATGATTGTGGATTCGACTAAACTAGGTCAAAATTATATGATATAGGTAAACTTGGCAAACTTGATCCGAGAACCGAAAATCAAACCTATTTACCCGAACCAAGACTCGATTGAATCCGAACAAGATGATCCTAACGTGATCCGAAACCCGAACTGAAACCAAAACCGAAATCAAAACCGATCCGAATTCTAGAAGAACCGATATAGACCAGTAACCAATTTGACCCGAATCAATTTTCACCCGAACCGAAAGCAACCCGAAATTAACTTACTCAAAACTGATCTAAATCGAACATCAATCCAATTTTAACCCGATAATTGAGTCAAAGTGAATGAATAATTTATTTTTTACTATTGTTTATTTTTTTTAACAATATGATAAATATTAAAACAATATATGTTTTATTATCTTTTTGTATTATGATAATACTAATTAATCACTACATCTAATAATAATTTAATATTTAATATCATCTTTTCTTGTTTAAAAATGAATTTATTTTTTGTCAATCAGTCTCCATCAAAGTTGGACCTCCATTTTGATTCATCTGCTCATAGTAAACATTAAAGACCAGTAATCGACGATGCAAATGGTGTTTATATTTGAAAATATCCATATAAGAAATAACAAAGATAATTTGAAGATATAAAGTGCACCTGGTGAAATAAAAACAAGTCTTAAATAAATAATTCTCGTTCAAAAGTGATATTTAGCTGCAAATAAAATCAATAATATAAACCCAGTTTACTCTTAAATGAAATTAAAATCCATCATCGAATATGAAATTAAAAATATAATTATAAGATTGGCTCGTGATTCCTTAAATTCAGGTTAAATGATTAATACAAATGATGGTTAATTTCGAAACATTGAACTATTGAAATTAAACTTAAATGATAATATTATCAAATAAAAGGACATGTTCGATGATGGTTTTTATAAATAAAAAAAAAACATATTTTTTTACTAAAAAACCAAATAAAAAGACATATTTTTACAAGAATATGTCATTAATTATATATATAATATAGATGATTAGATTCATACTCAAATCCAACTCAAACCAAATTAACCCAAAAATGCAAATATTGACCCGATCCGACTGTCCCAATATGGACCAGACTCAAAAACATCCGATCTAATATTTACCCAACCCAAAAACAATCGATCCTATATTAACTCGAATCACAGATTTGATATCCGAATTGACCCGAATTATCATATAACCGAATTAAAAACCGAACCAGACCCGAACCGACCCAACCCAAATCTAAATCAAATGCAAACAAACCCGAAATGAGCCAAACCGAAACAATCCGAACCGGAACCGAACCGAACGACCCGTTTGTCACCTCTAGATATAGGTTAGGCTTGAGACCCAAATGTGACATCTAGGTCGAGAGTGTTATATATAATTTAGTTCCTTAAATATTTAAAAATTTTAATTTGACCCCATAAATTTTTTCAATATTCATATTAAACTTCAAAAATTTAAATATTATAAATAAATCCCACATGTAACTTTTGAAAGATTTTATTAAGTCTCCAAAATTTCAAATATTCTAGTTAGACTCGCAAATTTCTAAAATATATATATTTAAAAAAAAAATTCGTTCCCACAAATTCTATTATTATGTTTTGCCACCTCTTATTTTGAGATAAATTCAAATATAGAAGGTTAAATCAATTAATTGATGAATTTGTATGTATATATTAAGTGTTTAACTAAATTAATATCACTGTCTCCACTTTATTCCAAAATGATAAAAATTATTTTATAAACTAAATAAATAATATGATTATCCTCGTTCGTTTAATTTATACATGATCTTGTCTCCCTGAAGAACGTGGTTGGAAGGCAACGGAACTTTGGTTTCATAAAATCATATAATTTTATTACAGTATGACAAATTATAGAATGGCTTTAGCGGGACAATGAAGACTATAAAATTGGATTTTTATGAAACCAAAAAAGATTCCATGATATAAGTATTTCATGGTCCACATGTTTTTTTTTTTAATTATTAAAATCAAACTTGTTGGTTAATTACTTGTTGAATATTAGAGAGATTTATTATGAACACGATTTTTTAACTCAATTTATTACATTTACATTATTAAAATTTTAACTGTTAATTTTTTTATTAAAATATATAATTTTAATAAATAGAGAATCATATAAGAGAAAAATTTACATAGACCTCATTAAAAACATTGTTAAAGCTAAAGAAAAAGTACTCGTAGAGATTATCACAAAAGAACAACTATAAAATCATTAAAATAAAATAAAAAACTCAAAACATCCGAAACTAGTCAACACTCTATTGATTATAAAGCAGAAAAAGAATAGAAGGAGAAAAAGAGAATTTTACTGTGTAGGCTATAAAAAAAATATATTCAAGACATCTATCCCTTAAAGGTTTAATATATAGTTGAATTTGGTACCCTAACTGATATTGTAAGTTCACTTAGAAGACGCAACCACTCAGCTAACCTAGAAACTTACTAGCTAACAAATTAACCGATTCTTGGATGTATCTGGAGTTAAATGATGTGGTGGCGCTGGTGGTGTAATTACCTATGAAGGTAATTGATAGTGTAATTACCTATGGAGGTGCATGTAAGACATATTAGCTTTTAACCCTCAACGCACTCATTATCCCTCACTATTCGTATTCTCTAATCTTATAACCCTCACAGAAATTTTATAAAATTTCTAAGTATCTAACGAATCATTACATAATAATTTTATAAGTCAAACCGTAATTCTATTAGCCTCTCAATAAACATGCACAAAATGAATCATTCAATTTTTTGAAGTAGAGATGTACATGTTAAATTTGTAAATCAAACTGTTAATTTTATTTAAAAGATTTAATATTTTATCTTATTAAATTAATTAATTTTTAATTTAAGATGTCAATCTTGTGTTCGATAACATAAATTTTATAATTTTAGTTTTAAATCATTTTCCTTTAGTATATAAATTATACCAAAATGACATGTCACATGTGTCTAATATGATTAAATTATTTTTAAAATTCATTAGTTTCATATTCTTTTAAATTAAAATATTCTGGTCGGTAATAGTGATTATTTTTTTGTCACATGTACTTTCTTTGAGAGACAAACACATAAATATAAAAAGTATTATATTTTTATAGATGGATATTAAATTTTTAAACTTAAAATTAAAGATAAAGTTAATTGTACGGTATATATTTAAATTATTAATTTTATTTTAAATTAATTTTTAAATTTTTGAATATTTTATTCCATTTCTTAGCTATGATTATTTTAAATTGATTATCATTAGTTTTGAATATTTTAAATTGATTCTCAAACTTTTAAATATTTTAAATTTATTCATAATTTATCATTATATGATATTAATGTCTCGTTTTAATAAAATAATTATAAAAAATATTAATTTTCAAATAAAAATTGTACTAATACGATATTATTTATACAATAATTTCAGGTCTAATTAGAATGTTCAAAATTTTAAAAATTAATTTAAATTATTAATCATAATTTGGGATGAAATTACACTATTTAAGAGTTTAAAATATAATTTAAGATAAAAGCCGTAGTTTCAGAACATGTGATGCAATTAACTCTAAAGGATTGGATTAATAACACGTCATATAAATCAAAATCAATTTTTTATTAAGTAAAAAAATAATTACATTATCAAGAAAAAAAAAGTATTTTATCAAGTAAAACAACTGGATCAACCTGGCTAAAATAAGAATAGGACCAACAACCAACTATGGCGGAACCACTATGGCCCACAACATTAAAGCCCAGCCACCATGGCCGAACGAGCTCATTGCAGATTACTGGTTATGGGCATTTTAGCATTAATTTTCTTTTTGTATAAAAGATGATTATTTTGAAATTTAAAAAAAATAGTAAAATACATAATTGATTTTGATGATATTAAAAACAAATCTAATCTAATCTATTATAAAAGGATCAGATAAACTTAATGTATAAAATGATATATGTTTTTTAATGGTTTAAAGGTGAATATAAATTAGTACATGTTTATATATATTATTAATCATTTGATAATGTGTATATTGTTATGAATAAAATAAAGAGTAAGAATAAAATAGATGAATAAAGATGAGAGACAAAAGAGAGAGATTTGTATTGTATTCTCAAAGTATCGTTGTACATAATGCTTTTGGTAACTTCTACATTTATAGGCAAAGGAAGTAAACCTTAATTTACAATAAGTATTAAACCCTAATAATAAAGTACATTAAAGCTTTCTCTAATACATGGATATTCACCATAAATAAAATATTCTTAACACTCTCCCTTGAATATCTATGAAGATATTGTGCATCGTTAAAACCTTATTAAGATAAAAACCTCGTGGAAAAAAATGCTTAGTGAAGCAAAAGGAGTACACATATCTTTAATACAAAAATATATTGCCTCATTAAAAATCTTTTCCAGGAAAATCTAATGGGGCAAAACCATGGATAAGGAAAAGAATACAACACGTATTTTACTCCTCTCATAAATGCATCAGACAAGATCTCTGACACGACGCAATCCAATATTGTAAGTTAACTTCTCAAATGGAGAAGTATGGAGCACCTTGGTAAATAGATCTGTCAAATTATCAAATGAATGAATCTGTTTCACATCTAATGTCTCCACTCTTTTGTAGATCATGAGTGAAAAAGAATTTTGGTGAGATGTGTTTTGTTCTGTCACCCTTTATATATTTTTCCTTAAGTTGGGCAATACATGTTGATTATCTTTATATAAGACTGTCAAAGCTATTTTTATAGAGTAAACCATAATTTTCTCGAATATGTTGGGTTACAGACCTTAACCACACACATTCACGACTTGCTTCATGGATAGCCAAAATCTCAACATGATTAGAAGAAGTAGCGGTAATAGTTTGTTTCATTGAACGTCAAAAATTATTATACCATCGTATGTAAATACATAATTAGTCTGTGATCGAGCATTACGAGGATTAAATAAGTATCCTACATCCACAAAACCGACCAATTATGTTTTGGATATATTAGGAAAAAATAATCTCATGTCTTTCGTACATTGAAGATAACAAAATATGTGCTTAAACTCATTCCAGTGTCTTTGGGTTGGGCATGAGCTAAATCTTGCCAACAAATTGACAGTGAATAATATGTCAAGTCGTGTGTGACTAGAAAAATATATCAATGTACAAATAGCACTTTAGTATGACACTTTTGGACCAAGAATGTCTTCATCCTTCTCTCGAAGACGGAATGGATCTTTGTTAACATCAAGTGACCTAACAACCATGAGGGTGCTCAACGGATGTGCGTTATGCATGTAAAACCTCTTTAGCATTTTTTTTCTATGTATGTTGATTGATGCACAAGGATTTCATCCTTTAAGTACTCAATATGAAATCCAAGATCTTATTTTTTCGAGATGTTTCATTTCAAATTCTATCTTCAAATATTCTACTGTCAATGAGATCTCTTCAAGAGTTCCAATGATATTCAAATCATCAACATACACAACAATAATGAAAAATCCGGAGCTAAACCTCTTAATAAAAATGTACGGGAAAATTGGATCATTCTTATAGCCTTCCACTAATAAGTATTCACTGAAGCGATTATACCACATGTACCCAAATTGTTTTAATTCATAAAGGATATGTTCAATTTAATTTAATAATGTTCCCGATAATCTGAATTAATTGCTTTAGGCAGTTTAAATCCTTTCGGGAGTTTCATATAAATATTATTATCAAGAGGCTCACATAGATAGGTTGTAACAACATCCATTAAGCGGAAATTAAGTCTTTCTTTTACTGTCAGACTAATCAAAAATTGAAAAGTGGTTGCATCTACCACTAGGAAATATGTTTCTTCATATTCAACTCCAGGTCTTTGTGAAAATCCTTGTAGATCTTTAGGGGTAGTTCATACATATACCTACAGATTTGTTCGTTTGTATATCTTACTAATATCTATATTGATAGTTTGTTCTGTCGGTAAAAATCTATATCGACTAACATTTTACCGACTGCTTGTTGTGTGTCAAATTTTTTCTTATGTTTATCGATAAAGGGTTTTAGACCATATACCGACGGATATGTGAGTTTTTATCCGTTATTATATGTCATTTTGCTTATAGTGAGTTAACCAAAATACCGTAAAAATTAATCATAAACACCCCTAATCTTATCCACAACCCCCCATTTATCAAGTTGTTTGACCATATATGTTGAATTCATAAATCAAGTTGAAATTGTTGTGATCTTTGTTCATATTTTTCTCCCTTTGGAAAATTTCAAATACTCCATAGCCCTCAAATAATTAAATACAATAAAATTTACAGTGCAAATCCAGAGGTTGATGACCAATTCAAACAAGTAGTTTATAGTACATATCTTACAATAAAATCTCGTACCATGTTTGTCATTTCTGGCAAAACAATACCATTAAACAAGGACTTCAATACCCATGTCATTGTCGGACAGTTCTAACCTAAACAAAATAAAATTTCTCCAAAGAGAAATCCATTGAATTTGAAGCAAGAAAAGAAAACTTATCATCAACAATGAATATAGAATTATAAATAATTGAATTATGAATCCTCACTCTTTACTTTAGCGTAGAAACGACGCCAAGATTTAAAATTAAATAAAAGAATATAAATATTTAAAAATAAGGGATAAATTTATAAATAAATTATTTTTTAAAAAATTTAAATAAAAGATAAAAAAAATCTTCGAGAGTCAAGAATGATAGTCTTTTTCCGTCTTTATCTCATTTAGTTTCATCACTATTTTTACGTAAAATATCTTTATATTTTATAAATACTAAGAACTGAATTACGTTTAGGGGCAAAGGAGCAAGTGACCTACTCCCGTAGGTTTTAAGTAGAACTTTGTAATGTAATTAGCACAAGACAAAGGAAAATTAAAACATTGACTCATTTACCATATCAGTTATAGTCCTTGATTTTAATGAGATGAAGTTAAAATTTAAAATTTAAGAAGAAACATAAATATCAAAAAAATGAGAACGGACAAATTCATAATTAGTCAAAAAAAATTAATACATATTTAAAACAAATGTAAAATAAAACTAACATCGAGGGACAAGATCTCCTCTCGAAAAACATGAAGTTCTCTCCCTTGTTTCAACCAATAGAAATCATTTATTTTGTTTTTTTTATGTTAATTTTTTATCAGATAAATCTTCATTCATATTTCTTACGTTAATTTTTAAAAATAGACTTTTGAAAGTTATCATTTGAGCGAATTGATGACATAAAAAATGAGATGAATGAATTTTATTGGTTGAAACTATAGTTGATGAAATAAAAATAATTCCTGATATATTTTCTCATTTATACAGTGTTTTATTAAGGAACTGGCATTGAATGTTTAAAATTAAGTAGATTGGGTTATTTTACCGTAAGTAATCTAGACTAGTGAGGATTGATTCAAGTGATAAGCAATTTTAGGTTGAGCATGATTAACTACAAAATTGAAAACCGAACTAAACCGAGACATTATGATTTATAAATTTACAAACTATGGTTAATCGGAGTTAACCGAATTTGATTTTTTTAATTATTTTTATAAGATAAAAATATATATTTTATACTTTAAATACTATAGATATATTTTTATTTTTAATTTTAATTAAAAAATAAGATTTTAATAAATAATAATAAAAATATCTTAAAATTTTTACCTTTTTAATGTTTAAAATTCATAAAATAAAACTATTTTTCAATATAAAATATAAATTTTTAAAAACTAACGTTAATATGGAAAAACCGAAAATCAGTAGTTACTAAAATAGCTTACCGAATTAAATCGAAACTTAACCAAATGCACCCTTAAGCAACTTGGTATCGTTTAAGCATGTCTCGAATTTAAAGCATTCTGTATGCAAAAAACGTATGTTGGAAAACCCATCCACCAAAACTAAGTTTACGATGAGAGTCAATCCAGATTATTCCATATAAAGCACTAAAAAAACGGAAACAAGACTAAAAAATTAAGCGATCCGAATTACCGGTGATCGGATATATGACGGAAGATTAATTCCGAAAGACTGCCCGATTAAATCCTCCCCTCTTGTCTAGATTTTAATCAAACTACGACCCAACAACCCAATGAGTCATTTTCTCCAGTTCCTTTCCTTGTACGTGCAAACCATGCATGTGGATATAGTTTTGTTTGACTTTGTGTACGATGATATAAAAATGTTTTTCAAGTGCAGAATCTGGTTGTCTGGCAGCGTAGAGGATGAACATAAGACAATTATTACAACATACCAATAAATTATGTTAGTCAACCCCAAAGCTGCTGCTTAATTATAAGTCTAATGCCTTCTTGTGTCTAAATTCTGTTCCATTTTGGCATTAATTCAAGACACAAGGTTGGTGAATTGGTGGTGTCTTAATATTTAATAGGTTTAGTAAACTGCTTATCAATTTGCCTACTGAAGTGATTCCCCTATTGCCAATAAATGTGCCATGTGAGGGAACTTAAACATCTGTCAGAAATACAATAGGATTATTAAGACAATTGGATTCAGCTGCACGAGCTTCTGACAGGACTTGGATAAACATTTGGCTGACCATGCTTGGTCAAATACTAAGAGTCAAAATAAACATTGAATAAAAAAAAATATTTTTTTTAAATTTTTAATATTATATTTATGTTAATTTATTTATTTTTAAATGTGTTTGTATTCGTTATTTTAACATTCTAAATATATTTGTTTAACGATTGTGATAATATTTGTTGAAGAAAATAATGAAATTACATCACTAGTCCAAAATTCCTTAGGCTTTATAGTTTGACTGACCATGCTTGGTCAATTACTAGGAGTCAAACTGAACATTAATAAAAAAATGGGTTTATATTCGTTTATTTATTTTTGAATATATTTATATTCAATTTGTATTTGTTTAAATTTTTAATATCATATTTATATTCGTTTATTTATTTTTAAATACGTTTATATTTATTTTTTTAATCCGCAAAATCCATTTAATATTTACATAAAATGTTTGTTGAAAAAATGGTGAAACTATGCCACCTAATATATTCGGGATTTGCAGTTTATATCTAAAATTCATCATGTATTTAATTTAATCCCTAACATCGCCATTATTTTATAAAACATAATGTTAAAAATTTATTTATAAATTAAACTTGATTCAATGTACCCTTAATAAGGCATTTTTACATGAATAATCTTTTAATTATTAACAAAATAGTAAACTTTTCAAATGCTAAAATTAAACTTTTTCGATTATTTACAGAAATAACATACATCTTGGTTGCACAGGGTAAAGACGCATCCTGTAAGAAGCGTCTTCCATCACCGTGACATGACACCACCCATGGAAAGCGCGCTCTGAGTGCGCGATGAATTTCACCCAACTAATTAAACAAGAATTTGTACCATTAGAATCTTTGGGGAAAAAACCCTAATATGCTCTCCTCGGTTCACCCTACGGCTTCAAACTGTCTGCTTCCTCATGAGGATCCTGGCGGTTGCCCACCAGAAACTGATACCCAGATTAGCCTACTGTCGGTGCTGGAACAACCTATGTCTCCAACTCCTTTGGAGAACCATCGCTCGGTCAAGAAAGTTAGGAACACAGGTGAGACGAAGCATCTGTGTCTCCAACTTCTATAGCGGGTAGTGATGTCTAGGTTAACGCAAATGACGTGTCTGGTATAGGTAAGGCATCATATTCTAGTATGGTGGCAAACTCTGGTGTGGCTGAGGCGAGTACGGAAAAAGGAGCTCCGTACTTGGAGGATGAGATGGTGGTTTTAGAGGAAGTTGCCATTATTACTAGGTCAGGTTCACTTCATTCAATCATGTTCCGGATTAGGGTACATGACCATGTTGATAGAAATGTACGGAACATGGTTATAACAGTGAGGTGCAAATCGTCAATATTTTTATTCTCTCTTTTCATACATCACTTTAAATTAGTTGATTTAAGGTTTAGGGTTCATGGTTAGTCGTAGTTAGGGTTTATGAAATCAGGATAGAGTGTATTTTTTACTATATAGAATTTAGGTTTTAGGATGTAAAAAATTAGAGTTAGGGTTTAAAATTTTTTTTTTGAAATTTTTAATAAGGGTCATGAAAGAAAGTACGATTAAAGGACAAAAGATTTCTACTCGTCAGACGATGGGTACAAGACGTTGTATTCCAAAATTCATGCAATGTGTATTGTAACATTTTTTTCCTATGGGCTCGATGTTTTTAATAAAACAAAAATAATAGAGTTATCACCAATATTTTTAAAGATACGATTGAATCACTTAAAACGAATTATTTTAACGAAATTATTATTTTATAAAGTAATAATTTTAATCCGTAAAAAATATAAAAACGAATTTGAAAGTTAATTGCGTGTAGGAAAGGTTGTTTAATGAACGTTTATGGTTACGTACAACAACTTGAGTACAAAGGTACACAACATATATGTTTTGCTGGTGAGGTTTACGAACATTCAATGTAACGTTGTGCAGAATATATTTTATCATGCGTACTCTTTTTTTTTATTAGATTTTTTTTCAATGAGATATATAATAATATTTCTTTTTTCATTAAAAAATGTTTCGATACTTGTTTAAATTAGAGGGGAAATACACAAATTACAATAACACTAATCTTGGTTGTACAATGCCATAGACATCATGTTTAATTAAACTGTTTTATAAAAAATAATTACCTTCTACAAAGGGTATTGTTTCCGTTAATAAACTAAAATATGTTTTCTCATTAAATAATATAAAAAATAATTAATCGAGTAACATTACTTCTTCATTAACAAAAATTATGTTTTTTTTTTATATTCGTTCATATATTATAATATTAAATTTTTTAAAATTTTAAACATTAATCTTAATTTTTGAAAACAAAATAATAATTGTTCATATCATAGGTTGCAATATAAACTAGATCGAGGAGTAGGAAAATTATTAGGTGAACTCTTTTCACCACATCATCTATAATCTCAATCAATCAGGACCGCTCATTTCATTTTTTTTCAAGTGAATTATCATCTATTTCTTACATGTAATTAGTGGGTGAGTATTTATTAGATGGTTATCTAAAGATAAACGATCTTGATTGCTTAGACCATAAATGACGTGATAAATAGGTTTCGCCTAATAATCTCTCGGCGTGTAGGGTTCATTTGTAGGAGTGGTTGTATAAGTGTAGTCCTTTTATGATCGTTGTATTAAACTCTTTTTCTTCATTTAAAATTAATAAATTTTTTAATAAGATATATAATTTAGAGTAAAGACGATTATAATTTTTTAATAAAATTTTATTTGTTAAAAAAACATTAATTCTATATACTTTAACTTTAAAAATAATTATTTTAATACATAAATAAAACACAATAAAATACATGATCATATTTCGATTATACAAATCAAAAGTATTTTTTTATTTAGACACGACCATCTAGGTGATTTCTTCCTTTGTGTAAGAACTGAATAAATGTTTTAGAAACTGCAACTGCAACATCTGCCATAAAATTGATCATTCATTCTTGAAGTACAAAAGACATTTAATTACCAGAATGGACCACGACGTGACTACAGAATTCAATGACAAACAGAGAACACTTTTCAGTCATCGTACCACAAAGAAATCTACAAGTCCTAGTAGGACAACACAACGGATGTTACAACAACACAACACATCGAAGGGTAGAAAAACTTGATCGGGATTTAAATAACGGTATAATATCGATAATTATATATAGATAATAATAATAGCATCTGAAATTATGATATTAAATCTCAGTCGAACATAGATTGCCTTGTGACTTCAATCGTACGACATATATCTTATATTTTGATTAAATAAATTTAATTTTATCGATTCGAGATATCGAATTGTGTTTTAATATCAATAGGAAAAATGGTGGCCTATGCTTGCCGAGTGAATTGGTGCTGCCATGGCACCTTTGTTTTCTCAACGAACGAAACAATAAATTATGGCTGAAAAACCTAACCCTCTAAAAATTGCTTCACGAGTTTAACGCTTGGTTCCACCACTTCCCTCTCCCAAAAATCCGACGGCGGGGAATTATTGGTTTTCTTCTTCATCGTCACCGATCTAAACGCCGCCGTGGCGTCGATTCTGGTTAGGTCCCACCCCGCGGATCTTAGCTTCATGATCTTCCCTATCTGTCTTTTGGCCAACAGACACGTGTTGTGTTTAATTGCTGTCACGGCTTCCTCGTACGCCGCCCTTCTTGCCGTGTCGGAACCTGGCTGGGGAACCGACCCGTTTTCTACGCTTTCCCAAGGAGGGTACTTGCTGAAATATGTGTCGAATTCGGGAACGCCGATTGCTTTCCTTAACCCGACTCGGATGCCTTGTTTTTCTGGGTCGTAAAACTGAGCCAACTCTTCTAACATACCCGAGTCGAGCATTTCGTCCACCCTTTGGCATAAGTAGTGGCGGAGCACCGACCAGGCTACGTCAACCCAGAGAAAACAACAGTCGTACCTCAACACGTGACTCACTGAGCTCGACCCGGCAGCAAACACGTCCATTTCGGGGTCAAAGCTGTCCACAAGGAGAGCATGGATGAATGAGTTAGACCCACCAACGATAACCGGCAGGTCTCCACGCGAGACAATCTTGGAAACGACGAAACCCGCCGTCGAACGGAACTCCGACGGCGCCACGTCAGCGTCGATATCTTCGAAATCCCCCAGCAGAAAGTGATGAACTCCTTTCCTCTCCTGCGGAGAGATTTTGTTCGTGGTTATATCCAATCCGTTGTAAAGCTGCATTTTGTCGGAGTTTATAATCTGAGAGCGAGGAAAATGGGTGGACAAGTCGATAGAGAGACGGGACTTTCCGGCTCCGGTTGCGCCCATAATAACAACGATCTTTGTCTTGTTCTGCTGGGAGTGGTGGTGTACGGCGGAGGTGTTCATCCTGGGCCACCTTGGACGGCGGAGGAGTGGAAGAGGAGGGTGAAAGAGTGGCTGAAAAGAAGAGGAGAAAACTGGTTTCATGAGGAAGAAGAAAATGAGAAGAACAGGGTGGGCGGAATCCACTTCTTGTGCGTGCCTCTCCAGCTAATTACCAAAGGATTTACACAATAACAACACAGAGAGAGAAAGAGAAGGAGGTTTTGCATAGTCTTGTTTTCATCAGCGATTCTGTCTAAAGATCGTCCTTCTCTATGGCAATCTGGGTTTCTTCTTCATCATCATCATCATATATTTTCTCTCTTTCCTCCTCATCGCTTCCATCGTTTTTCATTTCAGTTGTTGAGGTTGATCAATATATATATTAAGCACAGAAACTGAGTCGAAACTACAAGTGAAAAAGGAATTTGAGATTGGTAGTAGACTGGTCGAGGATGAAGAATATATAATAGGGGAAATTACCTATACGATACTCTACCTACGCACATGTTATTGTTTTAATATCTATTTTTTTATAATATGATACATAATGTTATATTTTGTGCTGATTAAAAAAATTATATATAACAATCTGTCACATTATTTTTTTCTATCAGAGTTTTATGTCATGTTGGATATTATTTTTAAAGAAAATATAATGATGTATAAAATAATAAAAAATCAGACATGACATATTAGATGAGAGGAGAGGGATGGTTTAAAGATTTTTGAGACTTTGTGTAATTTATTAAAATGTGTCCCTTAAAAGTAATTGTTCATAACTTTTACTAGTTTTAAAAATGTGATCCTAGAAGAAATTGTACTTTTTAAGGGCCTATGTATGGTCGTTTCTATTGTGTTTATCCAGGACCTCACTAATTATACGAAATGAATAGTAATAACTAATAAGAATAATCAATAAGATTTGTATAATCAATTGTTACATTTAAGAAACAATTATAACGTTTTAAGAATTATAACTCATCTTTTTTAATAATATTTAAAAAATTATAGTAATGAATTTCAAGATTAACATCGTTTAATGAATGTAATTTATCAAAATTTTAGGGCTTTTTAGGGGTTTTATGCGGTCGCTCCTATTATGCTTTTCCAAAATCCCACCGTAAGAGAGAGAAAATAATATGTCAATTCAATGGCAGATCCAGAATGTTTTTTGACCGTAAGCGTAAGTCAAAATATTTTTTAAGGTGAACACAATTTATAAAAACCTCAAAATTTTAGGTGTGTATAAATTATAAAATTTAAAAATTAATTTATACAAATTATAAACTTTAAAAAGTTTAAAGTAGATACAAATCCATTCAAGATATATGTCACTTCGTCATTGTATCATTCTATCCTATTTTTTTTTTTTTATCCTAATTATCCTGTTTTATATAATTTTTTATCTCCTAATTTTTTAACGACAAAATATTAAAATAAAAATAAAACATAACTTCTCCCTTTTAAGACAAACAATTTATCACAGTTTTGTAGTTTCCGAGGCCGGTGTTTTTGGTTCCGTTACGATGCTAGGACTTTATGTTTGATTTGACTTTTATAAAAATATTTGCTAAATTAAAAATAATATAGATTAAAAGTCATACTTCAAAAAATATTTATTTATAATCATCTAATTATTCTAGATTCTGGTATTATGAGTTCATAATTAGGTGAGATTGAAGTTGGGACACTTTCATATTTTTTATTTTTAATTTAATCAAAGACAACAGGAGAAAAAAGTGTTTAATTTTATATTTTCTACAACTCAAGACACTAGCGTCAAGGATGTTTTTTTTAAGTAGTTATTACATGTATTACAAATGATTAGGGATGATAAAATAGTTCGGTATTATCGGGTCTTAACGTGATTCGATATAAATAATTTTTTTAAAAAATAAATTTAAAGTAAGATAACGAGTTTGAGTTTACGATAAAATTTTTAACCTGATCTATATTTATTATATTTTTATACTTCTTTTGTTATATAAAAATTACACATTTTGATTTTTTTATCATTTTCTTGACTTTGACCTATATTATTCAAAATTTATTATTATAAAGATATAAAAATATATTTTAAAAATCTCTAATCCAATAATTTTTAAATATATATGTTATAAAATTAAATTCTTTAATATATTTAATATAACTATACTTCAAATTTAAAAATAAATTTTCAAAAATTAATAAAGGATAATAATATCGTGGTAAGCCAACATAACAACGCATGTCACGATAACAATGTCATAGGGACAAATATGTTGATTTTATAAAATGACAAGTCAATCAAAAAATAATTTAAAAAATTTATATAAAATATAAAATATTTTATTTTTATGTGTCATTTTATGAAGTCATTTTAAGTTATTTATTTTCAGTTCACTAACAATTTTCATCTATAAATAGATTATTTTAATTAAAAATAAAACATTAAAAATTAAATTAATTTAAAAATTAAAATTAAAAATATTTATTTAATCAAATATTACGAGCATATTCTAACATTTTGCCATTTTTATAATAATTTTTCGATGTACAAAACTTTTACACCCATTAACATCTCTAACAGATGTCGTTATCCCTCTTTGTATTAAACAAATATACACTTTACGAATAAACAAGTTAAGTTTGAGGTTTCCTTCTACATTTTTTTCCTTGCATTAATGATCCTTATAGATTATCAACAGTTTTTTTTAAAAAAAATATATATATGTGAATTTAAAAATTTAAAGTTACGATTGTTCTTAAAATTCCGTAGATCTAATTTTGTATGTATTTAAAATTAGAGATGTAAAAAGTTGATCTGATTTAAAAACTCAATTGAAGCATGATCGAATCAAAACCAGGTTTGATCTGATGATATAATGACCCGAACTCGATCTGTATCCAATTGTTGTTGACCCGAATCTTATTTAAATCTATTACTATTGTAACCAAACTCGACCTACATCTGACCGAGAATAATCCGAATCCGATTTGAACCTATTATTGTGGATTTGAAACCTGACCTGCATTCGACTAAAACGAATCTGATCCTGAATTTGACCTAGCAGATAACTGATATTACCTGACTAAATTGACCCGAGACATGATTTTAGCCACCTGTTTTAAACACGACCTGATAATTGACCCGACTTATTTTGAACCTGAATTAATATTAACAAGACTTGTTACATGACAAATAATTAAGAATATCCATAATTTGATAAATTTAAATTATTAATAAATATAATAAAAATTTAAAAATTAAAATTAGGGATGAACATAAAGAATTAATTTAAGGATTAATATTTAAATTTAATATTATATATTAAATTTAATTTAATGTAATTTATTGTTTTATTTAGTTTTAGTGTATTTAATTTAATTATAATTTTTAAACTAATATTTCATTAAAAATTATAATATTTATACTATTGTAATTATAATAAAAATAATATTTAATTATAATATATTTAATTAAAATTATGAATATTTAATTTATTTAAATTATAAATTTAAATTTGACTTGGTAAATTGAAATTGTAATTTAATTATTATTTTAATTGAGATTAGAAAATTAGAATTTGAATTTAGTGAATTAGAATTAGATTTAAGGAATTAAAATTGGACGAGTTAGTTTATGGATTAATATTTAAATTTAATATTATATATTAATTTATTTAATATTTAATTTAGTTATTATGTAATTAATTTTATTTATAATTTAAAATATTATAATTTTATTTAAATTAATATTAATTATAATATAATTCAATAGAATTATTAATATATAATTTATTAAAACTATAAATTTAAATTTAATTTAGGAAAATGAAATCGTATATTAATTATTATTTTAATTGAGTTTAAAAAATTAGAATTGAGCTTAAGAATTAGAATTGAATAATTGAGCTTCAACTTAGAAAATTAGTTTATGGATTAATATTTAAATTTAGTATTATATATTTAATTTATTTAATATTTAATCTAATTATTTTTTTATTTAATTTTAATTTTAATTTTAATTATAATTTTAAATTAAAATTATTATTCAATAGAAATAATGCTGTTGTCTATAGCTAATTGGACTTATTGAATCTTCTCGGCTTCTACAGTGTCTATATCCTTGACCTGCGTAGCTGATTAATTTAGTACGTGAAAAATATGAAGAAGCAATATAAATGTGAAAGATGGGATTTTAGAGGTGTTGCGTGATTTTAGTGCAACACAAATGTATAGGTGTACACGTCACAAGTATTAATATAAATTAAATATCATCTCCATAGACATTGGTTTTATTTAAGTTATCATATTAAAAATAAAACACAAATTAATAATAGGAGTTTAAATAAACAAGTAAAATAAATAATAAAAAAAATTAGATGAAATTTAATAGGTGAGAGAAGAGGTTGAATTATCCTGAGTTGCGGAGTGATGTCCGAAATGAATTCTTCTTTGTAAATGAGTGCTCGCTGCTCAATTCGTTCTAGCAATTGAGCTTAGTTGGATTGCCTAGTTAGTTCTTTGAATGCTTTGGCAATTGCGATGAGGGAATTACTCGAGCAATTTGGATCAAATTTTGGCTAAGCGTTCTTCAATGGTTTCCGTTATCCCTAACGCGAAACTCTGTCAATTGTACAATCTTTGATGAAACATCCATATGTTAATCAAAGGTATACAACAACCAATCTTGCGCTTATGTTAGCCGTTGAAATCCTTAACTTATTTTGAATCATGCTTATTCATTTCATGAATTTAATTCTCCTGAATCTAGACAAATGGATCATTTTACGAGATCCTTTCTCAATTCTCTCACAAACTAAATAAAATACCAAAATAAGTAAACCTTAATTAAGAACAAACTCAATTACAACATTGGCATTGTAATACCAAGACAAGACCTTAATGTATGTCAAAAGAGGTATGATAATCCTACATAAATTATTGAAATTCTCCAAAGTTTTTTTTTTAAAAAAAGTGAACAAGATAAGAAAATCGTGGTCATGGTGATATGGAGACAAAACCATTAGACTCTCATACGGGAGGTTCTATTTCCACAATAGAATAAAAACAATGACTGATATATTTCTCATAATATATACTTTTGATATGATTAATATGCTATCAATATATTTAATTCACTTATGTAAATGAGTTTGTTTTAGGAACATCATACTGGTGAACTAGTAGGTGCATTTCCTCTTTACAAGTTTACTCATACGAATAAAGACGACAAAGATAATGGTTGGTTCAGTGATAATCATCGAAAATTTACTATACGTTATTCTTAAAATTCAAATCAAAAGCTTTCCATTAACTAATATAATTTATTTTTATTTAATATAATAAATTATCATTTTTTTGTAGAACAAGTATTTGCAGAGTCTTTCCTGGACTTGGGCAGCAAGGGCGACGACCTAGGGCCTCAGTGTGGTAGGGTCTATTATTCAATTAAATTAAAATAATAATTATTATTAAAATTAATTAAATTTAAAATTTTAATGTTAAATTATACTTAAAAATTAGTAGCGGCTAAAATATAATAATGACTTTTAAAAAACTTAAACTTAAAATGGCCCCTTTAATTATAAAGTAGATATCTAATTCGTCTAGGTACTAGTCTATTATAAGGTCATAGTAATATATTTTTTACTTTAAATTGAAAATAAAAAATTCATATACACCTCTAAATAATATTTTTATTGTTCTTGTTCTTCAAATCTCAATTTCTCATCATATCACCTATTTCTTATGTTATTTTCTCATAACTTATTTTTAATTTTTTATTTATAATTTCTGATTCAATATTTCAAAGAAGGTAATAATTAATTTATTAAAAAGTATTAGGGTTTATGAGACTTATTGTTGATATTATATAATTAAGTTTGAGACAGAGTTTCAACGACAAAAACTTAGATGTTATCACTTAATTTTTTCTGTATAATTTTTATTATATAATGTTTTATGCAAAAAAATGCTCGTAAAAATTGTTCAGTGCAAGTTGTTCGGTGTTTAATAAAATTTTTTGATATTTTCTATTTGATAATTTTTGAGTGTTATAAAAAAATAATTTAAGAATAAATTTATCATTTATTTTTTATACTTTTTAAATTTAATTTTTTAATATTTATTATTAGGGTATTATTTTTAAATTTGTCCCTTGGCCACCAAAAATTTAGAAACGACTTTGAGTATTAGTAGACACTAATAGCAACCCAAGAGGTTGCAAGTACAGATAAATCATCTTTAGCATCAAATCAATCCAAGATGTTTATTATGTTCCAGACCTTAAGACAAATATTTTAAGTATGGGGCAACTCGTGGAGAAAAGTTATTCAGTATTTTTGAAAGATTGGATACTCTCTTGAAGGACAAGCAAGGGTGTCTGATTGTTAGATTTGAAATGCGCAAAAATCGGTTGTACAAATTGAATTTGAGAAGCGTGCGAGAAAAATGTTTTTCAGTCAATGTAGAAGACAAGGCATCGTTATGGCATATTCGTTTTGGTCACTTATATCATGATGGTCTAAAAGAGTTGGTAAAGAAGAACATGGTGCACGGATTGCCGAACATGGATTATGATGGAAAATTTTGTAAAGAATGAGTGATTGGCAAGCAAGCGAGAACATCGTTTCAAAAGAAGTCAGAATATCGTGCTAAACATTCACTCGAGTTGATTCATACAGAAATATGTGGACCAATCAGCCCCGAATCTTTTAGCGGTAAAGATATTTCATTTCCTTTATTGATGATTTTTCACAAAAAATTTGGGTGTATTTTTTGAAAGAAAAATCTGATGTATTTAAGGTGTTCAAAAAGTTCAAAGTAATGGTGGAGAAAGAAACGGGTAGAAATATCATAGTTGTACGATCAAATAGAGGTGGTGAGTATACTTCGTAGGCTTTCATGGAGTATTATGAGGAGTAAGGCATAAGGAGATTTTTAACCGCACCATAATCTCCTCAACAAAATGGTTTGGCTGAGAGAAAGAACCAAACCATTCTTGACATGGTTCGATCAATGCTCAAGAGTAAGAAATTGCCGAGGCAATTCTGGGCAGAAGCTGTGCAATGTGTCATTTATATACAAAATCGGTGTCCACATGTAAGGTTAGATGATCAAACACCAAAAGAAGCATGGAGCGGACAAAAGCCAACAATTTCTTATCTCAACGTGATTTGTAGTGTGGCGTATTCACACGTACTGGATCAACGAAGAACGAAGCTCGAAGATAAAAGTAAAAAAATATTTTTATTAGGTATGATGAGAAGACAAAAGGATACAAGTTACTCGATCCGATAAACAAGAAGGTGATGGTGAATCGTGATGTGCGAGTAAATAAAGCAAGCGAGTGAGATTGGAATAATTCAACAGAGATTGTCATGGAAGTTGAAGAATCACCAGTCGTTGCATCAACAAGCATACCAACAAATTCTGAAACTACCGATTATGAAGATGAAAGACGACAACCCAAAATACAGAAATTTACAAGATTTGTATGATTCGAAAGATGAGGTACATCTTGTATGTCTTTTTGAAGATGCTGAAAATATTAGCTTTGAAGAGGCATCACAAGACAAGAAGTGACAAATTGTCATGGACAAGGAGATTAAGGTAATTGATGTGAAATCAGTCTATTGCCGAAAGGAATTGTCGAAAGGAAGTCAACCTATTGGAGTAAAATGGTTGTTCAAGAAAAAGATGAATGCTCAAGGCGAGATAGAACGATACAAGAAGCGACTTGTTATGAACGGATACAAGCGAGTCAGGATTAAGTTGCAACAAATGCAAGAAGACTATTGATATGATGGATGATAAAAACATTTAAGTTTACAGGGGGGTTGTTGAATAAACTTAAATGGAATATTTAACGAGTCATAAAATTTAGAAGTTAACGGGGAGTTACAAAGTTGAAAGGCAAAAAGTTAATATAGGAGTTACTAGTCTTTATGAAGTTTAATATAAGAGTTACAGGAGTTATGATGTTTTATTAGGTTGTATTATGTAGTAATGCCAAGCGTCTATATAAAGATATTGTCTATTGCTTTGTAATGAGAGTGAGAATGTGAGGGAGAATGAGCGAGTGTGGTGGTGTGATAGAAAGAAGACAGAAAAGTTTCAGAGAAATAAAAGAAAAGTATTTTGAAATTGTGTTGTATTTGTCAATTGTCCGAGCAATTTCATTTTGTGGGCAATTTTATCTTTTTGCAATTTTCATTTCCTGGGCAATTTAGTTGAATATTATTTGATTTAGATTATTCAATATCATCTTGTGAAGAACAAAGTCAGCAAAACATTCAAAGCTTGTGGTTTGGAGATTGAATTCATATAGGATGTTTCCCATGCTCACTACATCAATGGACCTGAACCGAATTTTGAGTTTTCAAATCTCGTTTTAGCCGACTCGAAACTCTGTTTATCTCTGAGTGAACAAAATCCAGCAACACCCAAACTTTCATTGGTTTCCAGTAACACCCAAACACTCAACAAAGTCACAGTTTAGGAGAAGGAGTGAATTAAATTGCAGGCTTTGGTTGGAAGAGAAAAGTAGGGAGTTTGAAGAACACAAGATTAATTAAAAAGACGAGTTCTCCTTAGTGATATGTGCTTGTAAGAATCTTGACTAAATCCTTTGTTCTTCGTTATACTATTTCAATTGGGGTTCGTTTATTAGATTTTTTAAAATATCAAAGCAGTGGATATTCTGTTTATTGGAAACTTGTATGCCTAACTTGGAATGGGAAAATGAATTTTTTAGGGTGATAGAGATTGAGTTGCAAAAGAAAACTTTTTCGATGGTTTGCTCTAATTCTTTTATCCGTAAACTATATTATTCGAATTATAAGCAGTGAATACAAGCATATTTTTATTATGAATATGTTCATCTTTTATGTATTTAAATCTTTACTCTTTTAATCTAAAAAATATTTCAAATATGATTTTGAAAAAATCGAACTCTTGAGTTTATCTTTCCTTTTCTTTAAATATGTAACATATTTATAAGTTAAGTTATGATTTATTAAAAAAGACATGTCCAAATTCAAATTTGATAGAACTCGATTGAAATTAAATTTCGGTGCTTACATGGTTCGGATTGAGCCAAATTTAAACTCAATCCTCTACTATTGTTTTATATATTCTGGTGGAGGGAGATGGAGTGCTGGAAATGGGGAGCATCGAATAAAAAAAATCCCACTTTTTTTTCTAAATTAATATTTAAATTTCCGAGAAAATTATGAATCCCGGGAAAATTTCTCTCTTTTTTAATTAATATTTAAATTTCTGACGGAATGTATGTAGTCTCTCGAAAATTAAATTTTTTTTAGATTTTGGAGAGAATGAAAAAAAATTAATTTGAAATTCCGCAAAAATTTTATTTTAAAAAATAAATTAAATTTCTAACTAAAAATTTACTGACGGACTACTATATTTCGTTGAAAATATTATTTTCGATCAGCGTTCTTATGATAAATCTCTTCCCTCAAAAATTCCATTACTACAATCAAATTCCCTTATAAATTCCCTTGTGAATTCCCTCACAATTCACACATTTTTTTTAGTGAGGTAAACCTCCTTGAGATCTGGTCTTGAAGATTTAGACAACTTGCGTTTCCAAATCCCTCAACGAAACAATATGATTTTGCATGATTTATTGTTGGTTTTGCAGCATAGCTGCTTATATTATTAACATATCTCCGTGGTTCTTGAGATTTCCCAACTGATCTTGCAAAATAACCTTAGCAATGTCCATAAAAATTTTATAGGAATTTTCAAAAGAATTAGAATTAGAATTATAAGAAAAAGAAATTTTATGTTTTATATTTGCGAATTCTGTAAGAATATATAGGGTTCTACCGTAGCTTTCGATTTAACTCCTGTGTTGGAGGTTTTTCCTCTTTGGCAACCCATTTAATTTGGATGTTGTGGCCACCTATGGTTATAGGTGTTCGAATAGGAATTATTGTTGTGGTTGTAGTTCCTCGCATAGAATCTGAATTCTTGTTTCGAAAGATTTAAGACTGAGGCTCAATCTCGTCGTAAGAAATTAATATTCATCGTTGACTATTTGATAAAGAATTTTGAATGCTTCATCAGGATTTTTATCTAACAATATTCCATTAGTCGAAGAATCAATCATCATTTTTGTGGAAGCATTGACACTATTATAGAACGTTATCACTTGAAACCAATCTTAAAATCCATGAATCGAGCACTTGCGTGAACTTATCATCTCTTTGTCAGAATGCCATAATGTCACTCCACAACTGGTTGTTCACGTCCGATGGATTGTATCAGAGTAAAAAACATCGACAAAGATCATCCCAGAAAGCAATAGAGCTTGGTGTTACTCCATTAAACCATACTCTTTATCCATCTCTCAAGGAATAAAAGAAAAGTTTGAGTCGCAACACATTATCACGTACGCTTTATTGTTTGCAGCATTCACATACATTCAGGATTAAGGTTGAGCATGATAAACCGTAAAACCGAAAATCGAACCGAACCGAACCGAGGCATTATGGTTCATAACTTTACGAACCGTGGTTAATCACAGTTAATTGAATTAAACCGAATTTGATGTTTTGATTTTTAATTATTTTTATAAGGTAAAAATATATATTTTATACCTAAAATACTATAGATGTATTTTTATTTTTTTATTTTTTTTACCTAAAAATAAGTTTTTAATAAATATTTATAAAAAATAACTCAAAAATTTTTACCTTTTAATGTTTAAAAGTCATAAAATAAAGCTATTTTGTTAAGATAAAATAATTTTTTTTAAAAATTTAACGTTAATATGGAAAAACCGAAAACCAAGGTTAACCGAACCAAAAACCGATGGTTACTAAAATAGCTTACCAAATTAAACCAAAACCGAACCAAATACACCCCTATCCAGGATGGCTTGGATATGCTCTTTGGCATCTTGCCATAGTGATCAACTAAATTTTCTGATAGAGTTTAGCATGTTGAACATGAAAAGCTTAAGATCATCTAGAATGGGTGTGAAGTTGTCCTGAATGAGCCTCATTCGAACTATCTATTGTCCATTCTATATTCCTCTAATTGGTGGATTGTTGAGTTTGTCGTTCAGGTTGTTATGCTGGTTTCGATTATTGTCCTTCATTTCTCTTTGCTATCATTGTCGAGCATGAAAGAATCTCTCGATTTCATGTTCGAATGAAGAAAGGGGTTCGTCTCGATGTGTGCTTTTAGTAACACCCGAAAGGAAAAAAAAAAACAAATAAATTAAAAATTAGAATTAAACTACAAATTAAGTACAACTATTAAGCTATAATCACCTATTTTCAATCAACAACAATGTAAAAATTTTGATGTGCATATAACGAATACATAAATTAGAGCAACTATACACATCATTAAGTAACAAAAGGATCAATGTCTCACTCACTGGGATTGAAGTGATAAGCTCAAAGCAGTTGCACGTAAGAGTTAACGAAATAATAATGTGTGGTGATAAGAACTATGAACTAGATGCAATAACAAGAAAAAGTAAAGTGAAACAATTATCAAAGGACAAATAGATGATATAATAAAATTCTAATGAGAATGGATGTTGGGTTTATCATTAATCCCTAATTTTAAAAAAAAAATTATCTTGGAGTTCGAAAAAACGAGAAATTATGTCCTGAATTAGGGTTTTTAAAATAGGGGTGATTTTGAGATTTTACATATCTTCCTTTTTTTTCTTGACAGTTCTTTGTATAAAAAACACACCTCTAGATTCTTCCTTTCTTCTTGACAGTTTAACATCCATGCTCTTCTACTAAAAAAAACATTACACTTACTGATGAAAAATCACATGATTAGCGTTTTGCAGGCTCAATTCTCAAGGTCAATAAACTCTTAATTTCTCTTACTCGAACAAAAAAAATTTGTTGATAGTGGTTTAGTGAGAACTTCAGGAACTTGATCTACAACTGGTACAAAATTGATCTAAAAAAACCCTCCTGCAACTTTTTCTCTGACAAAACTTAAATCAAGTTCTACATGTTTAAGTTTTGCATGATGTAGAGGATTAGAGCAATCTGCAATAACACTTATATTGTCACACCAAATAATAGGTGTACAGGTAAGAGGGAGACCAAATTCTGTCAACAAAGATTTAATCCAAATTACTGCACACATTGTATTAGCTATGCCTCTGAACTCTAATTCAGTGATGACAGTGCCACAATCCCTTGTTTTTTTCGAACTCCAAGCAACAAGATTTCCACCAAAGAATACACAATATCCTTATGTAGAAAGTTTTTTATCGGATTCGTTCTCCAGTCAGAATCAGAGTAAGCAACTAAGTTTATAAGAGCACGTGAATGACTAAAGAAGAGACCATGATCCATGGTGCCTTTAAGTTATTTAACAATCCTTCTTACAGCCTTCCAGTGTTTATCTAAAGGAGCTTGTATAAACTGACTTACTTTGTTGATTGCGAATTGTAAGTCTGGTCTAGTTGTACAAATATGTTGCAGAGTCCCTACAATATTTCTGTACAAGGTCTCTTCAGAGCAAGGACTTTCATCTGTAGCTAAAAGTTGAGGTGTTGTGACCATAGGATTAGGAGAAGGATTAGCATTTACACTATAGCAAAAACAGGTTTATAGCAACGTTTTTTAAGATATACAATGGCGTTTATTAGCGAAGCTAAAAACATTAGCGGCAGTACAAAAAGCACTGCAAGAAACGCCACTAAAACCTGTGCCGCAAAAAGTAACGGCATTTATCTTCGAAAAACGACGCTATAGTACCCGATCTTTAGTGGCGTTTGATAAGTCAAACGCCGCTAATTTACAATTTAGAGCGGCGTTTATAGAAACCAAACGCTGCTATAGATCGTGTACTATAGTGACGTTTTTATCCATAAATGTCACAGTTTTCCTATTTTATAGGCGTTTTTTCACAAACGATTAACTTCCGTTTGAGAAGACTAGCTTTGTGATGGCATATACTGAGACGAGTTTGATCCAAAATATTTAGTTGGTGTTATTAATGATCCTTGACAGCGCACTCGGCCATATCTTTCAGGGCCCAATACATCAACAAAAACTTGATTTTCGATATCATCAATATTAACAGAACCATCAGTTGAAGCTGTAGCTTCATACTCTGTCCTTTTTTCCTTCATTTTCATCTGATAATCATTTATGAAAAAATAATAAATAGAAACATTATTTAAAACATAATAAAATTTTAAAGGCAACGGATATACCATAATTTCTTCAACTTCAGGATTCAATAGAGAGCCATCCTTTTGTGTGTGAGTAATATCTAATAGCTTTGCCTGTCCAATGCTATTACCATTCATCACAAGATACAAAATATAATAAACATGAATACTTTAATGTAATACAAGTAAAAATAATCTTTAAGAAAAAAAATAATACCTCTTCATTAGCTATGCGAGCAAAGCTTTTCGTCCCTCCTGTGTGAGTAAATTTTTGTTTTTGTATACTAGCAACTTCGACGCTCTCTCGATCTTGTTTAATTTTCAATTTTATTACATTTAAAATTCAAATTCAAATTATATAATGTTATTTTTACAAATTGTAGATGTTACCTCTCCTTTTGTTGAACTCCAAAACCTGACTGTATCTTCCCATTGATACTATAGTATTCTTGGGGGAACATTTTGAAATTTCTCTTGAAGGCTAAGATTATTCTTGAAATATGTTTTCTTCAAAAAGCTCTTATGGTCTCTCCATTTTTTCCCAAGGCATGCTTCATATAATCATCTGAGATCTCTAAAGAAAATTTATCCTAAAAATTAATATAAATATTACTATTTGAATGTAATGAATTAACTACTATAATAATATTATTACCTTAACAAGATCTAGAGCTTGGTTTTTGTTACTATTTGACATCTGATGCCATGACTCATAATTGATTGGCAAAATTGAAGCATTGCGTGCAACAATGCCTAAATAACTTGCCAAAACACCTGTTTCTACCCCAATAGGTTGGTCAACATTGTTTCTTGAAACTTTTACATATTCTCCAACTAGGAGATCGTATAATTCCGTCAAGGTCTTTCGCTCTCTAGTCTTGCGCCTTCGACCATTTCCACCTATATATCAAATAAATAAAGTCAAAACTTATTAAAATAATTTTAATGATAAAAAATAGATATAATTCAAATAAAGTTTTAAAAATACCCTCTATTTCTATATTTTCAACCGTTTTAGAAGCTTTTGAAGATCCAAGATCAGGCAAATCATCTTGATTTGCTTCTTCCTCTATTCGAGGCACTTGAAAAATATTTAAGCTATTTAATTTCCTCCTTGGCATAATACCTGTAATAAACGAAAAAAAAAAGTAGTGACAACATTACCATTAAAAAATTAATAAGGCTCAATAGAAATCTTACTACAATATGCAGTTAATTTTGATTAAAATCTTTATCCATGTTGTCTCGAACCCATTGAAACTGTGAACTAGAAGTAGAACATATTCCATCTATGTTTTGTGCTGCAAAAGGCAAAGTTTCTAATCTTGTTTCAATGTCATCTCTACTTCCATCCCCGATATCAATCAAGTCTCTAGGGGTTTTAGGGATTATAACATACCAACCATCTTTTGTTGGATCATGAGAATAAAAAACTTGTTTGGCTGAAGAAGGGAATACATATGGTTTGTCCATCATTTGTTGGCTAGTATGAATTAATCGAGAAAAGTTCACCATTTTAAAACCAAATTGATCTTTTTTTAATTCCTCGAGAACTATTTACATCAGCCCAATCACAACGAAACAACACAACCTTCCATTTGCCATAATAATCCAACTCAATAATGTCGGTAATAATTCCATAATATTCAACATCTCCCTCCACAGGATGATTGTCCCTAGAACTAACATAACTTGTAGTTGAAGAAGTAACAACAACCCCACAATTTTGCTTCCTCCTTAATCTTTCTCGAGATTTCGTATGTAACCTATATCCGTTAATAAGAAAGACATTATATCTCTTAAAAATTATATTCGGTCCTTGAAAAAGCCATTTAACTTCTTCACTAACTTCTCTCCCATCACAAACCTATTACACGTGAAATAAAAATTTGGTTAACATTCATATTGATATATTTAGACAAGAAAAGTTATATATTATGTTACTTACCGTCTTCCCTAACCATTCATGAAAAGTTTCTGCAAACAACTTATGACTCTCTCGTTGATTTAATCTTCTTGCGCGTATACGAGATTGTAATTTTTCTTTATACTCACTATAAAATATGTTACATGGTTAAAGAATGTGAAATATAAAAGCTTAAAGAATTAGATTATGAATTGTAGAAACTTACGTGCATAAGGGCTTTATTGAGTCATGATGGAAAAGAAAATATCGATGTGCTTGTACCCAAGACTTATCATCTAACTTTACGATTTCAACTTTGTCAAATGGTTCACCACAGCTTCCAAACAAATAAGTCTCAGCTAATTTATTAATACTGCATACTTCATTTCTATTTGGTCTATTAAATCTTGTTTCGACATTTTCCAAATATCTAGAGCAAAAAGTCATACATTCCTCTGTTAAATACCCTTCAAAATTGATCCTTCTAGATAGCGCTTGTTACGACAATAAGAATTCAACTTGCACAAGAACCTAGACACGCAATAAATACAACATTATATAACTAGTTGAAATAAAAAATATTAAAAAAACTAAAAAAAAACTTATACCTCTCTATAGGATATATCCACCAATAGAAAATTGATCCACCAACTTTAGCTTCGTGAGGGAGATGAACCAACAAATTCATCATAATTGTGAAGAATGAAGGTGAAAATATCTTCTACAAGTTGCATAAAGTTAAGGTTACTCGATCTTGGAGTTTCTAAAGTTCTTCAACCACCAAAACTTTGCCACAAGATTATGTCTCAATGTGAATGACATCAAGATTATGTCTCAAACTATTATACTTCCAATAAGGAAATTCAAAGAAAATACTTTTTTCCCATAACTCTGCCTCATTTGGATCATCCTCATCATCAGATTCATTATCACTAAGCTGCTCAGCATCACCTTCTTACAACTCTTTTATCTTCTTCTTTGATCGTTGGTTAGGTGGTTGGTTCATCTTTTCGTAAGTGAACTTCGTATCTTTCAACATCGACAAGATACCAGACCCGATTGTTTGTTCAGGAGTATTTCTAAACTCTTCAGTACTATCAAACATATTCTTTTGATATTTGAATCTATGATTTTCATATAACCATTATCGATGACCCATATAAGCAAACTTCTTTCCATTATACAACCAATTTGAACAAGTTTGAGCAGCACAACAAGGACAAGCATAATGACCTTTCGTACTCCACCTAGATAAATTTGCATAAGCAGGAAAATCATTAATAGTCCACAACAAAGCTGCACGCAAATTAAAGTTCTCCTTCTTCAATACATCATATGTTTCGATACCCACCCATAATTGTTTCAACTCTTCAATCAGAGGTTGCATATAGATGTCAATATCATTCCCGGGACCTTTCTCACCGGGGATTATCATGGATAAGATAAAAGATGATTGTTTCATGCAAATTCACGATGGCAAGTTATAAGGAATAAGTAAAATAGGCCAATTACTATACGAAGTGCTCATGATTTTAAAAGGATTAAACCCATCAGATGCAAGACCGAGACTAACATTGCGAGGACCTCTTGCAAAACTTGGAAATTTTTGGTCGAATGACTTCCAAGCTAAACAATCTGTAGGATGCCTTAATAATCCATCATCGGTTCGTCCATCATAATGCCACCTCATAGACTCAGCAGTCTTTGAAGACATAAATAACCTTTGAAGCCTAGGTATTAGAGGAAAATATCGCAAAATCTTGACTTGTTTTTTTCTTGATCGTGCTTCCACTTCTTCCTCACTCACATTTTCTACGTCCATATTCATCCACCGAGATTTACCGCATACATGACATGACTCTTGGCTTTTTTATCACCTCAATACAACATACAATCGTTTGGGAAAATGTGAATTTTTTTCATAACAAAGACCCAAATCTTTAATCATTTTATTCATATTTTTTCCAGATTGAAGAATTTTTTCAAAAGAAAACATTTCTCTTAAAAACTCTAATAATTGCATAAAAGATTTACCGGTTCATCCTCCCAAACATTTTAAGTGAAAAAGACGAATGCAGAACTATAGTTTTGAATGTTCCGATCCCTCATAAAGTGGTTCATTCATTTCATCAAGTAAATTGTAGAACTTTGTGGCGTCTTCATTGGGCTCTTGATCACATTCGTTTATTCTTATCTCGATAAAATGTTCAACACCAATATAACAATCTTCTCTAACAGACTGTTGATAATCATGCATATTTAATGCATATCGCAAAAAATACTACATATCATCTTCTCTAACAGATCAACGATCAGAATTAGGAGGAAAAGACACATTACTCCTCGAAGAAGAACTAAGAGGTGTCAACTCTCCACGGAATACCCATTTTATATAGCCCGAAACAAAGCCATAAACAATTAAATGCTCATGGACAACTTCACGACTATTGCAATTAATATTAAAACACTTCTTACAAGGGCAAAGAATCATATTCTCTTGGCTTGTATTCGTAAAAGCCATATTTAGAAAAGTTTCTACTCCATTTCGGTAGTCAGATCTTACCCTTGACAAATTCATCCAACTCCGATCCATTTTGTAGTTCTGTAATATAAATTCAAATATTAAATCATAAACCTAATCCTAACACAAACACTAAATATATACCGAATATGATTTGCATCATACTGTAATAATCAAGTTTTGTTCTTTTCCCTTTTCCCTTTGAGTCATTTGCATGCGTAGAATAATGAAATAATATAATGCCAACTATAGAAAATATACATTCAACAGGTTCCTTTCTTTCTCAATGGAGAAAATATACATTTTAATATTTAAAACAAAAAATAGTAGGGTTGAAAATTAGAGTTAATTAGAAAAGAGAATGTTATTAATCAAATATAGATATATGTTTTCCCATCTATTTTTTCTTCAATTCTATGTTTTTTTACTCAATATGAAGTTTGTAAATAACTAAAATACTGTAATAATATAAGATATATTATAAATTTCGAGCCTAAATTATTTATTATAAATGATTAAAACACTTGGTAGGTGATGAGATTAATAATTTTAGCCGAGTTTGTATTGGTACACAACGAAACCTTTAACGCATAAAACTTTAGGAACAAATTTACACAAAAAGAATTGATGAACAAAACCTAAAGCTCATGAAAAACTGAAAAACAAAGCATCTCTATAACAAAATACCATCAGACATAACAACCCATAACCCAAATGTTTTGGCCTTATGTTCGGTTTCAGGAGATGATTTTCAAATGGAATTCTACATGTTCATAAGAAAGCTTTATCCACACAATTACTTTGAAACGGAATGCCAAAAGCAACATAGAATCAAACATTAAAATAAAATCATTAAAATCATATGGAAGTTTTCGCCATTTTCACTTTAACTTCAATTTTAGTTTCACTTTAACATGTTGAACATAGAATCAAAAAATAAATTATAAAATAATAATAAATCAAAGTATAATGAAAAAAATGAAAAAAATATGATTACCGTGAATTTTCTGTTCGGTAATGTGTGTTCGCTGGAAAATAGGGAGGGTGATGAGCGGTGACAGTGAGGCTGGCATCGGTCAGAGACAGTGAGGCTGGGAAATAGGGATTCGCGAGAATGGGATCGATTTGGGGATAGGGTAATTTTAATTAACCGGGGGCAAAACAGTAAGCAATCATGTATTTTTGGAATAAAATTTGCGGCGTTTGTATCTAAAAACATCACAATATACTAGCAATTTGCGGCGTTTACTGGAGAAAACGCCACTAATCTTCACTTCTATTGTGGTGTTTATATATAAAACGCCATTATGTACTAGTTATTTATGGCGTCTACAAACGTTGTTACTATCGTCCCTATATGCCAACTCTACTGTAGTTTTAGCATTTTTACCTTGTCAAGCAACTCCAATATATATTTCTTTTGTCTTAAAACAACACCTTGTTCAAAATGATACACTATCATTCCCCCCAAAAAATCTAGATTACCTAAATTTTTAAGAAAAAAGGTTGAATTGATGTCCTTGATGACCAGGTTTACTTCTTTTGAAGTATCACTTGTCACAACCACATTATCTACATAAACCATTATGTATATTAGTGACCATTTTGTTCTCTAAAATATAATGAAGCATCTGCTAATGACTTTATAAACTTGAGATTGTCTACTATATTTGATATGCTTAAAATTTTTCAAACCAAACTCTAGGAGCCTGTTTAAGCCCATAAAGTGACTTTCTGAAGCAATAAACTAATCGATTTCCTTTCGAGTCTAGCTGTTCAAATCCTGGTGGTTGCATCATGTATACTTCTTCTTCAAGATATTTATTCAAGAAAGCATTATTAATATCAAGTTGTCTCAACACCCAACCTTTTCTAAGAGCCAGGTTTAAAAAAACTCTAATAATCACAGGTTTAATCACTGGGCTATAAGTTTCACTATAGTCAAGCCAAATATAGCAACAATATCTCTTTATCTCAAAGAGCCATTTGCATCCTATAGGCACTCTATCACTAGGTAAAAAAACAAGTCTCAAGTAACCTTGGATATTAAGGCTTTATACTCTTTTTCAACAACATTTTTTCATTTTTCTTGCTTTAAAGCTTAGTAGACATCTATTGGTTCTTAATCAACTTCTGTATTGAATGCTTTAGGCTTGAAGATTCCTAACTTAGACCTAGTTGTCATGTTATGAATATTTTTAACACCATTGTTCCTGTTATTTTATGAATCTTCTGACCTGATTGATTTATCATTAGTTGAATTTTCAGCATCTAAAAAACTAACAACAGGTGATGAAACTGCTCCTAGATCTGCTTCAGCCTCTGAAATATCAACAAATCTAAAAACCATGAGATGAATATTTGGAACTAGTGTTAGATGAGCATATGAAACTGATGCTAGAGTATAATGACCTCTTGGAGTTGTCGAAGTTGGATGACCAATTAAAGCTGATGTTGGAGTTGTTGCAGATTGACATGCTGAAACTGGTGGTGAAATTGATCCTGAAACTGATCCTAAAAGTGGTGGGTCATCCATCAAAACTAAAATAATGTTAATGTGGACTGATCATTGATGTCAATACTAGAACTAGTGAGACCACTAATGCTGAAACTGGTACTAATATTAATACTGAAACTGGTGGCACCATTGATGGTACTGGTGTCAATACTATAACTAGTGACACAATGATGTTGAAGCTGGTACTGATGCTGGTGTGCTTGTTCTACTGGAAGTGGTGCTGACATTGACGCTGAAATATGTGTAGAAGATCTGCTAAAACTGTTCCTAGATGTGGTGAGAGATGATCCACTGATGTTGAAGCAGAAAGTGATACTGGTGAGGATTGTTCCGAAGCTGATGTTTCAGTTTGTGTAAAAAACCCTAACCCCACTGATTGATCTACATGATGTCCGTGAAACTTAGTAACACTAGGCTCATTATTCCTTTTGCTGATACTGATAACTCCGTAAAAGGCTATATTTAGAGCCTTTTTACTTAAGTTATTGAGTGTCTTTAAGTGCATACATGAGCATTTAGATGCATTTAGGATCATAACATAGTATTTACTAGATAGATATGTCTTGACATTTATGGTGTGGCAATAGGTGTTATTTTACGAGGAAGGTAGTGCTTTTGGCTGAATTTGTGCAGGTATAGCAAGCTGGGATCAAGGTAGATTTTTCATGACATTCACAGAAGGATAACGATATAGAAATGTCATGGCAAATATGAAGACCTTTTGTGTTGCACACAAAGACAAGAAGATATTTTGCAAAGGAGTGTCAGCTGGTGCTCTACAAGCTGACTGTAACCACCTCTGAGGGGACTACTGTCATCATATCAGAAATGCCATCACGTGAATGGTGTGAAATACGGAATTTTCCTAAACCCTAGGGTTTTCACCCCCCATTATATAAGGATAAATGACCCAATAAAAAAGGAACCTTGGTACCCTTTTTGGGAGATGATTTTGAGGCACAAGGAGAGCTAAAAGCGGCAGAGAAAGCTTCTAACTTTCTTTCCCAACCACCTTTCTAGGGGTCCCTCCATTGATAGAGCTTGAAGGGAGTGGCGTGCTTGGCACTCAAGAGAGGCTAGCACGCTAAGGCGTCCCATTGTGGTCAAAAAAGCCGGCGGCAGTGCACACCGAGGGTGTCTTCCAACCTTTCCCTTTGCTTTATTTTATATACTTGAGAGGTTTTATGTGGATGATTTAATGATGATATTTGTGGATGATATTTGTTCTTAAACTCTTTCATACTATCATGTGTTTGCTTTATTTCGGTGAATGTTTTTGTAAATGATTAACTTATCTTTTTTATAATATTCTAGCCTACATGGTGGTTGAAGAAGCCGACGGCAGTGCACACCGACAGTGCACACCCTCTTCAATCATTCCTAATAAGGCTCATCAATTGAGGATCATTACATCATATAGCTTACTCGTGTTTTCGCATTTTGCTTTTGCCTTGGCATTTACAAAGTGTTCCTCCGTTTTCCTTTGTTTTCTCTGTTTACTTGCAATCACAATACCATACTCTTCACACACCATATTCATACATCTATCGTGCCATCACCATCCATTCCATTTTGCCTTGACATATTTTAGTTGCTTGCATTCTGAAATTTTCATAGCTTTTCCCAATTATACCTTCACCGTACATATTCATTTTCATTTGTTTATATCATCTCATTTATTTTCCTTGTATTTAGTGACACATTTTTGCCTTGGCAAAGTTGACTTACACTTTACCCTGATCCTCGTGGGAACGATACTTACTCACCCTTTATTACTTGCATGACTGTGTATACTTGCATATATATTCGCATAATTTATAGCACTATAGAGAGCAGGACAAGTTTTTGGCGTCATTGCCGGGTATCTAGCGAGTAAAAGTTTGTCATTTTTATCTTGGTATTTTCGTTTTACTTTTTTCATTTTTCTTAGTTCAATTTAATTTTTTTATTTGTTTTCTTTTTCAGGGTTTTTCCTAGTGCATGACTAGAAGGTCTACTGACGGACCTATTTATCCATTAGTGCTTGAGATTGAGCGATTGTTTCGAAAAAGAAGACATATTCAGCATGAAACTAGAGCCATGTACAGTGTTCAAAACCAAAGCGTTCCTAATCAAGATCCAGTAGTTCCAAATGTTGGGGAAAATCAGAATGTTGTTGCACCTTGACCAAGGGCTATTCGGGATCACTTAAATCCTATCTTGGATGATCTTAATCCTGGCATCGTGGCACCAGAAATTCAAGCTACACACTTTGAACTCAAGTCTATCATGTTCAATATGCTGAATTCTATAGGGCAATTTGGTGGTATGGCGCACGAAGATGAAAGGTAACATATTCGATCTTTCTTAGAAGTTTGTGACTCATTTCATCAACAAGGAGTTCATGAGGATGTGTTGAAGCTCAAGCTATTTCCTTATTCCCTAAGTGGTCGTGCAAGGGCATGGTTGAGTGGAGTACCATTCGGATCGATGGAGTTACGGACCGATCTATGCAAGAGCTTTTTGCTGCTGTATAATCCACCAAATGTCAACACTCATATTAGAAATGAAATTACTTATTTTTGACAAGGTGACAACGAGTCAATGTGCAAATGTTGGGATCGATACAAGGGATTTCTTCAAAACTGTACAAATCGTGGATTTCAAGATTGGACTCAAGTTGTGATATTCTAAAACAGAGTCAAGGCATCAACTAGAATAATGTTAGATGCCTCGAAAAATGGAAATTTACTATACAAATCACCCGAGGAGGCATTAGACATTCTTGACAGAATTGTCAATAATGACTATCAATTTCCTTCTACAAGACTTGGAACCGGGAGGAAGGCGCAAGGAATATTTGAGCTTGAAGATAAGGAATCATTATCCGTCCAACTCTTAGCTATCATCAATATGTTGAAAAACATGCAACGTTCCAATGAAGTGAAGGAGGTGAAGATGACCATTTCAGCTTGTCTATTATGTCATGACAATCACCATGAGAGTGAGTGCCCAAGAATTCATGAGACAGCTAATTATTTGGGTAATTTCAACAGAAGCAACAATAATCCCTATTCCAACACATATAATCCATCCAGTATAGTGACAACATTCAAATTTCTCATGGGGAAACCAAGGATCCAGCAATCCTAATCCACAAGCTCGGAATCAGAATGCTAATAAGCCCCAAAATTTTCAATCAAATATGCCTTGGCATAATTCGAACAAGTGGGCATCACAATCATCTAATACCAGTTCTTTGGAAGCGACTATGCAAGAATTTATTCCAAGTACAAAGACAATGCTTCAAGAGCATACAACAACTATCAAGAATCAAGGCATGTTATTACAAAGCAACAGCGCTTCATTGCGAACTTTAGGGAGTCAGGTTGGCCAAATTGCCACGGCATTATAAGAACGTCATCCAAGACGTCTGCCAAGTGACACTGAGGTCATTGAGCCACATGATAAAGAGCAATGTAATGCAATCACACTAAGGAGTGGCAAGCAGATTAATCAACAAAATAAGTTTTTGGGGAAGACGAGTGAAGATCCTATAACCAAACCTGTGCAAGAAGAGATAGTAATGCTAGAGCAAATTCTCTAAGATAAGGACAAGAAGGAAGGTTTGACAAGTGAACCTGCTAATGGAGCTCACAAAAATGTCACGGCAAAAGTAGTTTCTACACCAACAGTGGAAGAAGTTAAACCCCACCACACTTTCCCCAAAGGCTGAAGAAGCACAATGATGAGGTTCAGTTCAAGAAGTTTGTTGATAAATTGGATCAAATATATATCAATGTCCCACTTTAGAAGGCAATTGATCAAATGCCCACTTATGCCAAATTTCTCAAGGAGATAGTTACGAAGAAGAGGAAAGTGGATAATTTTGAGACAATTTCCACGATAAAAGAGTATTGCTCTGCTTTGAACAATTTGCCAATGAAGAAGAAGGATCCAAGCATCTTTATCATTCCATATGCCATTGGAGACACTTTTGTTGGTAAAGCACTCTGTGATCTTGGATCAAGTGTGAATTTGATGCCCAAATCAATTTTTGTGAAGCTTGGCATAGGAGATGCGAGACTCACCTCCGTCATATTACAGCTAGCCGATCGTTCCCATGTGAGACCAGAGGGTAAGATCGAATATTTGATAGTTCGGGTGAAAAAATTCGTGTTTCCATTCGACTTTATAATACTTGATTGTGAGGTTGATGTTAACGCACCCATCATCTTAGGGAGACCTTTCCTAGCAACTGGTCGTATTCTCATTGATTGTGAAAAGGGTGAGCTTACTATGCAAGTAGCAGATCAAAGTGTGACCGTGAATGTCAACAATTCTCTTAAGTATGTGGATAATTCAGAAGAATGTCGTAGCATTTTGGAAGCAGACTCTGAGTTATCAAGGGAAGCTAATCATTTTTTTCATAGCAATTTCATACAACTTGATGAATATAAAGAGCTCATAAAGGATGATGAAGAGGAAGCTGGTGAATTTCCAATGGAAGTACAACAATCTAGTCTACTTTTAGCTGGACAACACTCAAGCTTTGAACCGCTTGATTTTGAGTAATTTATTCCTCCTAAGCCTTCTTTATTACAAGAACCCAAGTTAGAGCTAAGAATTTTTCACAACATCATAAGTATGCTTATCAGGGTGAAGATGAAACATTGTTTTTCATTATTTCCTCAAGTCTTAATGTTGATCAAGAAAGAAGTCTAATTGTTGTTTTGTCACAGCATAAACGGGCAATAGGATGGACCATGGTAGATTTGAAGGGGATTAGTCCTACCATCTTTATGCATAAGATACTTTTAGAAGAATGTCAATGCAATTCCATAGAGCCACAACGCAGACTCAACCCTATTATGAAGAAAGTTGTGATGAAGAAAATTATCAAATGGCTTGATGTTGGAGTTATTTACCTAATATCACATAGTTCATGGGTGAGCCCGGTGCAACGTTTTCCCAAGAAGGAAGGAACAACAATGGTGAGCAATAAAGACAATGAGTTATTGCCTACAAGAATCGTGACCGAATGGAAGATTTGTATGGACTATCGCAAGCTTAAAAAAGCTACGAAGAAGGACCATTTTCCTCTACCCTTCATCGATCAAATGTTGGATCGTTTGGCGGTCAAAGCTTATTATTGCTTCTTGGATGGATATTCGTCTTATAAACAAATAGCCATAGCACCGGAGGACCAAGAAAAGACTACTTTCACATGTCCTTATGGAACTTATGCTTTCCAGAGGAGGCTCTTTGATTTGTGTAATACCCCAACAATTTTCCAACATTGTATGCAAACTATCTTTTCTAACATGGTTGAGGACTCTCTTGAAATATTCATGGATGATTTCTTCGTATCTGGAGACGGTTTTCAATTTTTTCTTGGCAATCTCGCGAAGGTCCTGAAGCGATGTGAAGAAGCTGACCTGGTATTGAATTGGGAGAAATGTCTTTTCATGGTGACTGAAGGTATTGTGTTGGGCCATAAAATTTCACACAAAGGCATTTCGGTGGACAAAGCTAAGATGGAGGTGATTGATAAGCTACCACTGTCAAAAAATGTCAAGGGCATAAGAAGCTTCCTCGAACATGCAAAATTCTATAGGAGATTCATCAAGGATTTCTCGAAGATCTACAAGCCCTTGTGCATGTTGCTGCAACAAAATCAACCTTTTGTGTTCGACCAAAAATGTCATGGCGCATTCACAGACCTGAAGCAAAGTCTCATCACCGCACCTGTTGTTGTTCCCTCGGATTGGACATTACCGTTCGAGCTGATGTGCAATGCTAGTGATTACGCCATGAGAGTAGTCTTGGGACAACACCGATGTAAGATTTATCATGTTATTTATTATGCTAGACGAACTTTAAATGATGCACAACTTAATTACACTACCACAGAGAAAGAGCTACTTGCCGTGGTATTTGTATTTGACAAGTTTAGGGCATACTTGATAGGCACGCATACTTGTTTTGGTATTTCCAAATTATTCACACTGATCACTCAACCATTAAATACTTAGTGACTAAAAAGGATGCAAAACCTAGGCTTATTAGATGGATTTTATTGTTGCAAGAATTTGATTTAGAAGTGGTAGATAGGAAGGGCACAAAAAATCAAGTTGTTGATCATCTATCTAGGTAAGAGATTAACCATGAATGTCATATAATTTGGAAATTCATGATGAATTACTTGACGAGAAAATTCTTAATGTCGCGGCAATTCCGTGGTACGCTAACCTTGTTAATTTTCTTTTTAGTGGTGTTTTACCTTTTTACATGACTAGCCAGGGAAGGAAGAAGTTTAGGCATGACGCACGGTTCTATTTCTGGGATGAACTATACATGTTCAAGTGTTGTGCCAATCAAATTATCTAAAGATGTGTACCCGAAGAGGAGCAAAGAGATATTTTATATCTTTGTCACACAGGCCTATGTGGAGGCCATTTCAGAGGGACGAGGAATGCTAAAAAGGTCCTCCAATCTGGTTTTTATTGGCCCACCTTATTTAAAGATGCCCATGCATTTTACAAAGCATGCGACCAATGTGAACGGACTGGGAACATCTCCAGACGTCATGAAATTCCACGAGAAAATATTTTGGAGATTGAGTTGTTTGATGTATGGGGCATAGACTTCATGAGACCTTTCTCATCTTCATTTGGAGATTTATACATCCTATTGGTAGTGGATTATGTGTCCAAGTGGGTTGAAGCTATTGCGACGCCGAGGAATGACTCGAAGACTGTACTGAAATTCCTTCATAAGTACATTTTCACGAGGTTTGGCGTGCCAAGATCTATCATCAGTGATGAAGGCACCCACTTTGACAACAAGTTATTTTCCAAGGCATTATAGAGATACGGGGTAAGACACAAGATTGGCACGGCATATCACCCCCAAACCAATGGGAAAGCCGAGGTATCAAATCGTGAAATCAAGAAGATTCTAAAGAAGGTGGTGAATCCGAGGAGGAAGGATTGGTCACCAAAGCTTGATGAAGCGTTGTGGGCATATTGTACTGCGTTCAAAACCCCATTAGGAATGTCTCCATTTAAGTTAGTTTATGGAAAAGCATGTCACCTCCCAGACGAACTAGAGCATAAGGTTTATTGGGCAATTAAAAGACTCAATTTTGATGCCCAACTTGCTGGAGAGAGAAGGCTCTTAGATTTGAATGAAATGGAGGAATTCAGAACCCAAGCGTATGAAAATGTCAAACTTTAAAAAGAGAAAACCAAGAGATGGCACGACCAGGCAGTTTTGCCACGACATTTTCAAGTTGGTCAGCAAGTGCTCTTATTCAACTTGAGGTTGAAAATCTTCCCTAAGAAGCTTAAATCAAGGTGGTTTGGTCCATTTAAAGTACATCATGTTTATCCCTACGGAGCAATAGACATCAAGAACATTGATGATGGGACAATCTTCAAAGTATATGGTTAGCTTCTGAAGATCTACACTGGAGCCTTTGTGATGCGTGATAAACCTACCTTACATCTTCAAGATGCATGACATACTGATATGTCATGGCATTTGTAGTTTACTTCTGTTAATAAATAAATTATTTCTAAGTTTATTTTATATGCTTATTTTATATGATAAGTCCTTTTTTGTTTGCTTTTTATTTTTTTTAGGTTAAATATCAATCCATAAGAGCTGGTGGATGAGGAAGAGGCAAGGTAAAAGCACAAAACCCTAGCTTTAAATATTTGGGCGGCAAAAGAACAAAAAGGTGGAGTTTCTTTTCATTTATTTTAAATTTTAATTGTCCCTCTCTTCACCATTAATATTTCCATCATTACTCTATAACCCCCACCACACGTTTCCCATACCCTACCCCCACTAACCTTCAATATTTTCTTTTATTTTTCTCTTTCATCAAACAACTCATCTTCTTCACTCCTCCTTTTTACGCCGAAACCACCATTAAAGAAAATCTTCAAACTTTTTTAGATTTTATTGCTTCTTCTATGAAGAGAATGGTGCGATCAAGACCGCCGGGATCCGCTCCACAACCTCCTTCATTTTTCTTAGATAACGCGACGGAGGAAAGATTCAAAAGCTTGAAGAACCGAAATCTCTTTCTCGAGCTCGGCTTTGTCTTCTCTGGTGAAGATTTTGGGACAAATGTAACGGATGTAGTGAAGCACCACCACTGGGAGAGATTTGCTTCACATCTAGGCTCTGTAAATGCGACGATTGTGAGAGAGTTGTATGCAAATATTTATATCTCAGACTAGAAATCTATATATGTCCAGGGCAAAAATATTCATTTCTCCAACAAGACTCTTAACCGCTTCTTTAAAATCCTACAAGAGGTGGACTGCCATGCAAGGAAAGAGGAAGAGGCCGACTATGAGACTTAGCAAGGAGTCAAAGAGGATCTGCTTTTGGCCAACACGGAGTGGAACAGCCAGCAAGTTAGCCAAAGAACCGTCAACCGAGAGCGCCTCCACCCACACGCACGATTGTGGAACCACTTTTTGCGCTACAAGCTCATGCCCACGTTGCACCACACCACTGTAAGCTTAACTCAGTTAATGCTCCTTCACTCTTTACTTTTTGGCTGCCCTATGGATGTTGGACGAATTATTGTGCAAGAAACCCACGCATGCCTTAATTGAACAAAGAGCCCTCTAATCTTCCCAAATCTAATCACAACACTTTGTCGAAAGAAGGAAGTACCGAAGAATGACTATGATGAGATCCTAGAATGAATTAAAGGTTTAATTATTGAGAAGGTGGTTGCATTCATAGGGAGTGCTGAAGAGCAGCCTCAAACTTCACATGCTGCATCTGCTCAAGGAAAAGCCCCAACTCAATGGGCTGAAGTGCTGGAGTTTTCCAGAAATGCCATGGCAAAAGTGGACGACTTAACGAGCGATTTAAGAGAATTCTTCAGTTACACCAAGAAGAGAGATGAAGTCGTCCAAGCCTACCTGAAAAAGTTATTCCCCCACCTAGTTCATGAGTTCCCAAAGTTTCCTGAATCCATCTTGCCCACATCTGCTAATGCATCAACATTTCTAGCTGCCTCAACTGCAACCAAGCAAAAGGCACCTGACCTAAATGAGGAACCGCCCCTAACTAACCCTTCTGAAGAAGCTAGGCTAGTGGAAACTGAACCAACGGAACCAGATTAGGAAGCTCAAGACCCTACACCCGAACAAGAACCTGAAGATGCCACATTATTTTTGGATGAGGAAGCCCAATCGCCATCGCCTCAAAAAGACCAGTCTGCTAAACTAGAATACGATCCAAGATTTATTTCTTCTCTTTTCGAAGACCCTCTACCTGACCAGTCTACTCAGCCCGATGAACCAGTACAACCCGACCAATCTGCCCAGCCTGAAGAAGCAAAGCAAGAAGCCCAGCAAGAACAACCACCGATGCCCTCGCCTTAAAAGAAGACCAAGCGCCGTCTGAAAATGTCGACTGGACGACAAGCGAGCCCACCCAAAGTTGTTGCTGAAAATTCACGACAAAGAGCTAATATGGATGAGTCTGATCATGAACTGAGCCTACCCCCGTTGTAGTGTTGAGCAACCCGTCACACTGTTGCCACCGCACCATCCCCTGCCTTGCCAAGGTACTTTGCATTTTATTTCACTGCATTGCATATATATTAGTTTTCTTTTCTTAGCTGCATTTGGGACAATGCCTGCCTCAAGTTTGGGGGAGATATCGTTCCCTACTTCATTTTCATATTGCATGATAGTTGCAGTTGTAGACAAATGCCATGACAAATTAGTAGGTTTCTAGATGATTTATTGGATTAAAGTTAGTGATACCCGATGATGATAATATTTTTTATGGCCAATGCTTCAATTGAATATGCATGACTTGGGATGTGGATAGAACCTGTTTTAGGACTTGATTATTTGTGTTTATTTTATTGTTACACAAGTGTATGTTTTCTATGCTTAGGAAAGTTAGAAATTTTTTATAGAATGAAAACTTGAACAACTCAACATGTTTTAATGAATTTGAATGTTAATAGAAAACTCTCATTAATTTAGTTTAAGAAGTTGTGAATAACTGTAGAGGGATACTTCGCTATTCTATGATATATCCATGTACATATGAGTTAATGAAAGAGGCACAGGGTGACGCTAAACTTTTAACTTGTCATGGCATTGCCTGGATACTGCGTTTTAATAAATGGCAGCTATGGCATGAGTAGAAGATAGTGTGACAGGTTGGCTCCCCTTATAGCATTTAAAAAGAAAAAAGAATATATATATATATATTATATATAAGGGGAGTATTAAAGTTGAGCTTAAATGAGAAAACATGCTTTGCTAAGATAGTGACCCTTCTTTAGAATTTTTCTAATTTAACTAAGCATAGATTGGATACACTCAAGCACACACACACTCGCATTTGTGCTTGTCCTAGAATAATGTTCTTGAAATTTCCTCGAATCTTATATGTTTATGCCATGACATTTCTGAGGGCTGAAACTCTAACCATTTGCTTGTCCTGATCCTGAACATTTGCCATAACATTTTGTCTCTTCTAGTTGCTATCCATTGCTTGAGGACAAGCAATAGCTTAAGTTTGGGTGTGTGTGATAACTCCGCAAAAAGGCTATATTTAGAGCCTTTTTACTTAAGTTATTGAGTGTCTTTAAGTGCATACATGAGCATTTAGATGCATTTAAGATCATAACATTGCATTTAGTAGATAGATATGACTTGGCATTTATGGTGTGGCAATAGGTGCTATTTTACGGGGAAGGTCGTGCTTTTGGCTGATGTTGTGCAGGTAAAGCAAGCTGAGAGCAAGGTAGATTTTTCATGAAATTCATATAAGGATAGCTAAGGAGAAATGTCAAGGCAAATATGGAGATCTCCTATGCTGCACAAAAAACATAAGAAGATATTTTGCAAAGGAATGTCAGTTGGTGCTCTACAGGCTGGCTATAACCACCTCTGAGGGGACCACTGTCACCATGTCAAAAATTTCATCACGTGAATAGGGGTGAAATAAAGAATTTCTCTAAACCCTAGGGTTTTCAACCCCCCCCCCCATTATATAAGGATAGGGGACCTAATAAAAGAGGAACCTTGGTAACCTTTTGGGGAGCTGATTTCGAGGCACAAGGAGAGCTAAAAGCGGCGGAGAAAGCTTCCACCTTTATTCCTCAACCACCTTCTGAAGGGTCCCTCCATTGATAGAGCTCGAAGGGAGTGGCATGCTAGGCACCCGAGAGGGGCTAGCACGCTAAGGCGTCCCATGGTGGTCGAAGAAGCTAGCGGCAGTGCACACCGAGGGTGTCTTCCAACCTTTCCCTTTGCTTTATTTTATATACTTGAGAGGTTTTATGTGGATGATTTAAGGATGATATTTGTTCTTAAACTCTTTCACACCACCATGTGTTTTCTTTATTTTGGTGGATGTTTTGTAAATGATTAACTTATCTTTTTATGAATATTCTAGCCTACTATGTGTTTGTTTATTTGCTTTGCTCATTGTGTTTAATCATTTAAGCATTGTAAGAGACATGAGAGTGTATGTTGTTTAGATGTAGGCTAGGTGTTCGAGAGAAACCTAGCCATAGATCCTTAGTGTTCGAGAGAAACTAAGGGAGGGTCTACGTGAGCAATGGGTTCTAGACTACAAATAGAGCCTAATCTGACCTTAGGTGCTCGAGAGAGACTTAAGTGAGGGTTTCAACGACTAAAAGGAGTGTGCTTTATCGATAGGATAGATGTCACTGCTAAGACCGAGAGGAGATGTCATGGCATTTTAGACTGTCAAGTTCCTTTGACTCGAGAGAGCAGAAATGCCTTAGAAACCTTTGTCGAGTAAATAGTCCACATAGTAGCTAGTTGTTCGTAGGAGTGAGGTTAAAAAGTCCATAAGAACCCCCATCAATATCATTTTCATTAAGGCTCATCAATTGAGGATCATTACATCATATAGCTTACTTGTGTTTTCGCATTTTGCTTTTGCCTTGGCATTTACAAAGTGTTCCTCTGTTTTCCTCTGTTTAATTGCAATCACATTACCATACTCTTCACACACCACATTCATACATCTATCGTGCCACCACCATCCATTCCATTTTGCTTTTACATATTTTAGTTGCTTGCATTCTGAAATTTTCATAGCATTTCACCATTACACCTTCACCATATATATTCATTTCCATTTGTTTATATCATCTCATTTATTTTCCTTTTATTTAGTGACACATTTTTGCCTTAACAAAGTTGACTTACACTTTACCCCGATCCTCGTAGGAACGATACTCACTCACCCTTTATTACTTGCATGACTATGTATACTTGCACATATATTCGTATAATTTATAGCACTACACAGAGCGGACCAAATACCTTGAGTTTTATCTGGAAAAAAAAACTTTTCTTCATTAAAATGAACATGTTTAGACACAAAAACCTTATCATCACTGCTGAGGCACTTGTATCCTTTCTGATGTGAACTGTATCCTAAGAAAATACAGAAACTGGATTTGTATTGCAATTTGTTCTGATTATAGGGATGCAGCAGAGGAAAACATTGACACCCAAAGATCTTTAAAAGGGTACAATCTGATTTTCCTTTAAAAAGCTTTTCAAAAGGAGACAAACGCTGCAAAACTACTGTTGGCATTCTATTATAGGGTAATTAAGGAGAAGATTACTATTTTATTCAATAACACTTGAGTTTTACAAGAGGGTTATACCTGTATTTATGTAGTAGAGTAGGTAGATTTGAACCTGTATATAACTAACTAACAAAAGTAAAACAGATTTATATTTGACTGTAAGTCTAACATGCTTCCATCTTCCTTCTTTCTTCTTTCTTCTTTCTTGACAGCGAGTCTAACACTAAGCTAGATTAAAACTCATGTTAAGCTTCATTGTTCAAACAATCTAACTAAACTCTTTAATATCAAGTCACAATGTAATAGTCAAAAATCTCTCTAGATAGCTTTTAAAAAATTAAGTATTAAGTTTAATGAACAAAATAGATACAAAACGAGTATTATAACATTAAATAATAACTAAAAAATATCTTAAAAAATAAATCCAACAAAAAGTATTTAATTTATGTTCAAGATAATAACATCCATAATAATAAAATTATATGTCATGGTAGTTCGTAAAGCAAGAGTGAAAGAAAATCCAATCATCCTAGGATTCGTCTTTTAGCTCTCGAAATGATGTAGTAACGCTCCAAACTCTCAAGCTCTCAATAGCTTTCATTTCTTCGAGACTCCTCTTGATCTCACAGATGGTAACGGATTAGATTTGGATGAACTAGGGTTTCATTCACTCCATCATCTATATCTAAAATTATTATCCAATCTATCCATCACTCGTTTGATCATTGATCCAAATTTATCTCATCAATCAATTACGGATAAAATAGGTGGATCAGATCATAAATGGATTATATTATTAAAAAAATTAAATTAAAATTACATGTAACAACTTATTATAAAATATTTAATAAAAAATAAAAAAATATTGGAAGACAAAATTTTGGGTTGAAATGTGAGAAGTAAAGAGAGAGATTGAGATATGAAAGCTGGAAAAAAATCAAACACTGCATAAAATATACAAAGAGCACAAAAATATTAAAATTAAAAATTAAAAAAATACATATCTTTTTAGTTCAATTCTCAGTTAAAATTGTAGGAGAAAATGTGAGATTAAAATTAAAAAGTATCATTGAAATAAAGAAAAAATAAGTAAAGATTTTAGGTTTAACCTAAAATATATCTTTAAGATAATTAATATTTTGAAAAATTAATATTATATTAATGAAAAGATAGATAAGTGGGTCACGGTCTGACAGATCAAATAATAAATTGATTTTTTTCAATTCGAATCTATGACTCGCATCATTCAATTAGTCTATAAAAATAGATATCCACTAGTTACTTATTATCAAAGGGTCAAAGATTTGTCTCTAACTTCAGAGTGATGTCAATGCTCATACGTTTCTTGCTCAATAGGCAAAATAGATCGATATTCAATCCAAGATTTAAAAGTCTACTTTTTAATTCAAATTTTTAAAATTATCGATTTTTTTATATAAAAATATTGATTTATATTGAATCTTTATAATATTTAATTTAAATTAACCGATTAATAAATTTAATGTTATAACAAATTAGGAAGCTATCCTCAAGAACTTTATATTGAAAATTTGTAGTAAGATTGTACGGACGGTCGGGGTACCGTTTAAGTGATACGCCAGTGTTGTACAGTCCGGCGAGATTCTCGGTCATCTTCCTCGGCTTCTCCCGACATTTCCTCGATCATATCATGTCTGTATTTCCTTCCTAACACTAGGAAAGTAAAACTCACGGATGTCTATGGGAGGCGTGCATTCGATTATATTAAGATATTAATCATGTTCAATCATTCGGCAAACTGAAAAATAATAGTATTTGCTAAAACCATTGAATTTAATCTTTTAATTTATTTAATAATAAAAACCTGTTTATTCTTATTAAAAAATTAATTATTCTTATTTTTAAAAAATATTTTGATACATAATTTTTTATTTTAAGGTATAGAGTTTAAAGTTGTAGTTTAGGATATAGGAATTAGGTTGTAGAGTGTAGAATTTAGAGTTACAGTTTAGGGTTTAAAAGTTAAGATATTAGGACCCTTAATATTTAAACTATAAAATTTAAAACTTAAATCCCTAACCTCAACACCCTAAACTATAAATTCTTAACTCTAAACTTCAATTATAAACCCTAAATTTTACACCATATGCTATAAACACCTAAACCCTAAATTACAACCTAAAACCTAAACCCTAAATAAAAAAGCTTGTGTAATGTATATATCAAAGCATTTTTCCTAAAAAATCTATCTATTATAGGATATTTATTTGATACATTGGTGATAGAAAATTTAATTTTTACGAACAATTTAATTTTAATATTTAGGGACTCAATTTAGAGGTAAAATTTTGAGGTTAGGTTTAATAATTTAAAATTTAATGTATTTGAATAAAATTTATGATTAAGATTAAAATTTAAGATTTATCATTTGAAATCTAAATATTCAATATATTATCTTATAACTTAAAACTAACGTTTAAATCTTAAATTTTAACCTAAACAAAATTTTAAACTATTACTACTAAATTTTAAATTTTATCTTTAAATCCTAAACTAAACTTCTAAACATTTGTTAATTTTACACATAATTAAATATAAGTATACATTATTTTTCAAGTGACACCAATTATTAGAAAGGGGAGTGTATTTGTCTTTAATTTAGGAACCGACATGCAGATTTTTTAAATACAATCAAGACATGGTTTTTAAGCGGGAAATGATTTTAGCCCTGAAATTGGAAGGTTGATTTGATTTAATCAGGCAAAAACTGAAGTCAAACAGACAAAACTGTCCTTATAATATCTGTCTGCACATGGCTGAAGGCTTGAAAAAAAATATGATTCCAAGATAATTCTGACTCTCACTCTCACCCCCAAAAAATAAACCCAGGATTTCATATCAAGTGTGAAGCTGTACTGTTAAGAGTAAACCTAGCCATTTCTCTCATCACGTGAGCCACTGTTGATTGCATGAGCTAGTCTCCATCTTCCTCTTCCTCTCCCTTCTCCTACTCCTCCGTTCTCTCTCATTAGCTCTCCTACTCCTAGACGAAAACCCCAGACAAAAATAGAGTGAGTTGTTCTAAGAAAAGGAAGCTCTCCAAGTGGTATGGGGAAGTGTTTCTTCTGCAGCATGAGGCCGTTTTACTCTTCTGTGTTGGTGTTGCTGTTGATTATCTTTGTGTTACAGATTTGGGTTCTCTGTGATTGCCAAGCTGGAGCGATAAGGATTTTTCCTGGAACCAGGATGGAAGATGACAACAAGGGCCAAAGGGACTTGTTTCAGAAGTACTACAATGGCTATGGAAAACCCTTCAGCTTCAACGGAACAGATAAAGGGTTAGAAGATGGCAAGCGAAGAATTCCAAGTTGCCCAGATCCTCTACACAACTAGCACAGAATTATTTCCTCTTCTTTTCTTTTCCCATATGATATCCAAAATACCCTCGTTTTCTCATCATTTTCATGCTAGTATTTTCATTGATTTCAGCTATTCCAAGGGGAAAACGAGGTTATTTTGGTACTTTAGACCTTATTTTTGAGTTTTTGATTCTCTTTAGAGGATCTAGGACTAGGAGTTGAAGTGTATAGAATTGACAATTTCAGTTAATGTATAGTTATCACAGCCAAACTCTGTGACTTGAATTTCTATATGTACCCTTTTTTCTGTTTGATTCCCTAAACATTTTCTTTTTGACAACTATCATGCTCGAGTTTAAGTTTCGATTAAGTCTCGGGTCGATCCGTATCGGACAAGCTTACACAATATAGTGTAAATGAAAATGCCATGTTGATGGTACAAAGATTTTCCCTTTCCAATATCTTTTGGTCACAGTGGAAAGATTTAGATCGTTTCAGTTACAGTCTGCAACTTGAGTATCTGGTGGTACTACTTACAACATAATGAAATATGGATAATAACGAGTTCGATCCGACTCGAATCCGAATATATTGTCTTAGATAAGATCTTTTAAAAGCTAACACCTTTACTCATCTCTTTAATTCTTTTTGCACCAATTTGAAATGTCACTGTTGCAACATACAAGCCTGAAAAGTTAAAGCTTGTAAGCAGTATATGAAAAGGGAAAAAAAGGTGGCAATATGAATATATATACTGCAAAAAGTGTGACATCTTTTTGAATGTTGTATGGATTTTAGTACATTAGTATTGTTTGGAAACATACTCCGATTTCTTATTGCTTCTTACAGTTAAAAGATGTTTGTCGTGTTAAGGGAAGAAGACAATGTAGCATCAAGTAAGAACGGAGGGAGAGAAATTTTGAAAGTGGGTATTTTGGATATGCTCCCATGTTTTGTAGTTAGTGTTGTTTTTTTAGGAGAAAAAGGAAAGACTTTGTTTTTGGTTGCGTTTGATAATTTAAATCCATAGTTATTTTAAATTTTTTATTAAACATATATCGATTTGATCTCTAACAAGTGTTTGTTTATTATTTTTATTTAAATGGTTGTTTATTTTTAATTAGGTTTTTCTGCTTTTACTAATTAGGGTATAAACGAGTAGAGTCAAGTGTTCAAGTAGTGTTGAATTTAACTCGACTTGTTAAGAACTTGAGTCGAGTTTGAGTTTAATTCAAACTCAATCGAATCAAGTGTTGACTGATACTTATCGTGTCGGACTAGAGTAGCTAGTCATATGTCATGTCTTATTTAAAGTCATGTCATGAAAAAAACGTGGATACAAAAACTCAAGCTTGTTAATTTTAAGGTATAAGATGTTAGTTTTAAGGTTTAGAGGTTTAAGTCGTTGGGTTTAGAATTTAAGACTTAGATTTTAAGTTTAAAATTTTAAATTTTAAATCATAAAATAAAAAAATAATATATTATATTTCGAGTAGCTCACAATCTTTTTAAGTCGAGTATTAAGTAACTTGACTTGGCACGTTAAAAACTCAAACCGAATTCTAACCCAATTGAATCAAATTTTAACCGAATTTTAACCGAATCAAAATTAAATATCTTACGATCTATCTCATCCCATTTATAATCCTATTATCATCTACCGTGTACCCACATCAATCAGTAATAAACATATCCCGAGTCTCGTAGTCTGGTGACTTTGTGTGGTTAATTAGGATGTGTTAACCGATGTGGCCTTGGCCGAAAAGTCCACGCATTCTTCGGCCGAACTATTTTAAAAAGCTGCTGCTCATCTGGTCGTCTTGTTTGCTAGTGTTTGTATTTGGTATCAATAATATAGGGTTTGAATTCTACGTATAGAATATGTTTCCCTGATTTATCCTCAACGGGGTCTTCAATAATGAAGAATGGAAGAATTATAATATACCCAAATGCATCCTTACGACTAAGGGTAAGTATTCGATCAAGTCAAGTTGAGTCAAATTTTTTTTGTGTTATTCGAGTTTACGAGTCATATTTTACCATTTAATTTTTTTATTGGAGTCGAGTTTTCAAGTTCTTATAAAAATTTAATTTTAATTATTTTTCATGTTATAATACAATTTAATTTTAATTTAAACGACTTTTTTCTAATCATACAAGATATGTATGTATATATTTCTTCATATGAAAATATTTTTTCATATATCAATATATATATATATCATATAAAATTGAGAGAATCATCTCGAACTTATAAAAAAATTCTTTAATTATTAAAATTTTTGAATTATTTGAATTTTTATTTTACAACTCAAACTTTATTTAAAATTTTTGAGTCGAGTCGAGTGTATAAAATTTTGAGTCAAGTCAAATATTTTTACCTCGAGTCAAGTCCAGTTTTATTTACCCCTACTTACGAATTACGACGGCCAAACCAGCTCTACTTAGCTCTATAATCAAGTATCTCTCGTACCACGAACATTGAAATTTTCTTAACAAGGACGTTCCAAGCAAGAAATGTCCTTCTCAAAGCTTAAGCCAACCTTACGATTGCTATATTTATCGAGACGATAATCAACAAGAAACAAACAATCGCAAATGCAAGAAATGATTTATATGGAAAATTAAAAAGGAAAAAAATCAGGGATAGAGAAGAGAATTTCACTATGTTTATAGAGATAAGACAGACAGGAGAATTTCCCCCCAAAACCAGACATGCTTTAATTCAGGAATTAACCTATTCTTATCTCCTACAAACAAAGCGTATCATGTGCAGAATTATCAAACTTAATAAAACAACAATATTTAAAGACTCTGAATTGCAAAAATAATCTTTGCTCGAAAAGAACATCCTTGTCCTTAATGATGAAACTGGAGAAAATCCATATGTAACTTGTGCAAAACTTCCCAAGTGGTATTCTCCAGAAATGAATTCGTCCACTTTGACTAAAACTTCCTTGACAACTATGGCTTCCTTCTTTACCATTCTCCTGTCTAAAATTTTCAAGAGATTCCTTGACTATAGTGCCATCGGTTCCCAAAATAGCCAGATCAGATGCAGCAGGGACAGGTCCTTAGACCACCATAAAAATAGTATCTTTAGATTTTTAAACAGACAAGTCTTCCATGAAGTCTAGGGATGTAAAAAGCTGGCCCGATCTGGAAATTTGTCTGAAACTTATTCGAGTTAAAATTTGGTTTGACCTGGAGATGTAATGACCCGAACCTGATCTGTATCCGAATGTTGTTGACCCGAATCCGAGTTGGACCTGTTACTGTAGTAACCGAACTCGATCTGTATCCAACTAAAAATGATCCGAACCCGATTTCAACCTACTACTGTGGACCTGAAGCCCGATTGAAACAAATCCGAACCCGAGTCTGACCTAACAGATAACCGATATTACCCGACTGAATTGACCCGAGACCTAATTTTATCCGACTTATTTTGAACCCGACCTGATAAATGACCCGACCTCTTGTTAACCTGAACTAATATGAACATAATATTTATATAAATAATTTATATAACATACTTATATTGTATTTTTAATATCAACATAAATACATAATAATCTATATAACATACTTATATTTCTATTTATTACTAATTTACTTATTACAAATATGTAATAATATTATATATAAAATACTTGTTAATTTTAAATTATATAATAAACTTATCTTATATTACACTTATTAATATCTATAATAAGATATAAATTGCCTTTATAAATTAAAATTATAATTTTTTAAAACAAAAAAATAATAAACTTAATACTTATTAAAAATTCAGATATTTTAAGTCCAAGTTATAATCTTAATTAACTTAAGTGAGATACTTTAAACTCTGATATACTTATAAATTATAATTTTAAATATCACGTGTCTATAATTAGATTTTAATTTATAAAACTCAAATTATATATATAATTGCAAGCAAATACTTTGGTAAAAACACAGATTATACAACTCAAATTCTTATTTTGTATAACTTTTCAAATATGAGTTACAAATGAAAATTAATAAAACTTCATAAAATTTACAAATGTACATCACAGAATAAATACAAAGGTGTACAACTTAAAATTTTAATATATAAAATGTAAGCTCTCAGATCTTATAGAAAAAAGTTTTACAATGCTATATGCAAATACTTTGCTATCAGAATTATCGTCATCGAACACTAAAAAGATCTAAAGGTTACCAGCAAGGTTAATTATGGATAACTTCTTACCTAATAAACCAACATAAATTAACCAAGGACAATTAACTAGATAACAGAAACATCAACAAAATATCATCAGCAGACAACAACCAGCAGCAGATATCAACCAACAACAGACAACAATCATCATCCACAGCAACATCAGCAATCATCAACCACAACAACATTAATCCAATAATGCAGTCTATAAGCATCAAACAATTCAATGTATAAACTTTCACAGAATTTAACTACAAGTTATAATTTATAATTTGACAAAGCTGTAAGAACAGTACAATGGTAGCAAAATTATAAGATAATCAATCTATAATATATAAGCTATAAGTTATAAGACAACATGCTTAAATTATTAAGAAAATGATATTAAATCAACATGTGAACCAAATAAGTCATAACATACCAAAAAAAATCAAATCATAAGAATTAAAATAGAATAACTATTTAGGGTTTACACTAAAACAACTAACACAACCCTTTAGACATTACCATTAAGCTTCACACATGCTTTGAAACAGATTGTAAAAGAAAGCAAATTATAAACTATTTCGTTAAAATTAATAAATATTGAAAAAAAATTAAAGGAGTTATTTTTAACTTGAATGCAATCTTCACCGAGATTTGAAATTGAATATTCTTACACAACAGTAAGATAACCTTCATCCTTTTCTTCCGGTTCAAAACCATACAACCAAGCACGGATTGTTACAAATATTTCAACATTTTTAGGTAAAATTTTAGCTCTCAACTTGTTCAAAATTCTTTTCCCATACTAAAAGAAGATTCAGAAGCAACAGAAGTGATTGGAATGACTAAAACATCTTTTGCCATTTGCGCAAGAACAGGAAACGAAATAGCTTGTGCTTTCTAATACTCTAAAATATCAAATTGACTATCATCAGAACGAGGGAGAAGGGGAAGATTAATGTATGAGTCCACATCAAATTTTCTACTCCTTGAAGCAGCTAAATTTGCATCAAAATTCTAACATAAAAATGTATAAACAGTTAATACATAAACATTAAATAAGTTGACAAAAATTTAATAAACTGTTAAAACAAAAATTTAGTTGAACTTCAAGAAAAATAAAACTCATCTGAAACAAATTGGACTTTTTAAATGTCGGAGGCCGACTAGAACTTGACACACTTGTACTTTGAAAATAATTGCTTTAAACAAAAGAATTAGCAGAGAAACAAAGAAAAGACTGTGAATAATATATATATAATATAAATTAACAAACTCATTGTAAATAACACTTACCCTTCTGTCAACCTCATCCTCAACATAGAGGATACCATACAACTCCTTTAAAAGTTGTAACTTATATCTAGGATCAAGTAAAACGGTAAGGGAGAGAATAGTTGAGTGATCAGACCAATATTTCTCATACAACTAAAGCATGGGTCCTACCATTTTGGAAACTTCCTCACAAGGATCATTGTGAGCATCACACAACAACTTCTCTATAGAAACAATATTAGCCAAGTACAAATTTGCAGTAGGATACTTGAAACCAGAAAACATATTCGTAATTTCAAAAAAAAAAGGCTCAAGGAAATCGGGTTTGGATCATTCTCGGTCGGATACAGTTCGGTTTCGATTAATACAGTAACAGGTCCAACTCGAGTTCAGATCAACAACAGTCTGATACAGATCGGGTTCAGGTCATTATATCTCCGGGTCAAACTAGGTTCTGGCTCGAACAGATTTCAATCGAATTTTTAAGTCAGGTCAGCTTTTTACATCCCTAATAGTAGTCAAAATCTTCAATGTTTCACAACATGTTAATCCCCACATAACTTGCAGAGAGCGCACATAAATTTCAGGTCCAAGATCTTCAGATACATTACGATCCAATTTCTCTTCACAATTTACAAATTCCTGCTCTCCTTTACCATCAATACCCTCCATCAGAAACTGATACAACTAGGAATAAGTACACTTGTGGTCTAGAGTATATTTAGCAAGAAACCAATAACATAACCCTTTATGTCTCTTTCCTTGATATCGGGTCCATTACTTGTGGCTGGAACTCCCTTCTTTGGAGATGGCACTTTGCTGTTAAATGAAGATTCACTTGTCGAGCTAAAAGGAGGAGTTATGATCCCCCCCCCCCCCCCCATATTCCTAACTATAGTAGAAGAAGAGCTATCTTACTGAAAGTTGTAGGTATATTTGAAGAGAAAGGTAAATTGACAGACTGAGATCTAACCGAATTGCTGTACCCCTTGTTTGGCAATTGAAACACAACCCGTTTAGAAGGTAGAGCCAACCGGTATGCATCAAGCAAGTCTTTCGGTTGAAACACTCGAATATATTACTGACTGATTTTCCATATTAAATTCTAAAGTGTTAGAGTAAAAAAGCCGATGATATTTATCTTAGGAGACATGAGTTTAAATTACTTTATCTACAAGACGTATACATATTATCAAAAGGTTAAAATTATGTATAAACATAGAGTATCTTATAATCGCCTCTAGACTATTAAAAATTTTCTTTTGAGTTTAAGGGTTTATTCTTTTTATTTGGTAATTTTAGTTGTTATTGTTAATTTTTCATATTAGTGTTGAAGATTCTTGTTAGTGTTTATGATTCAAGACCAACAATATTACCCAACAAGGTTCTAACCCAAATTCAACCTAACCTAATTATCATTTTAGTTTCTGCACTAATTTTAGGGATTAATAATTTAATTTAATTTAATTTAATATTTAAATTTTAAGAGTTTTAAGATTTAAAATTTAATATTAGTATTTAAAATTTAAGATTAAGATTTAATTTTTTAGAGGTTAAGGTTAAAAATTTAAATTTGATTTTTATAATATAAATGTACAAACTTGTACAAAATAACTTTTACACTGTTCGCGTATGAAAATATAACCCTATAAAAATCAGAAATTCTCTAATGTTTAGGTAATGATATTTGTTTAGAAAAAAATGATTTAAAGCATTGGCGGTAGAAAATAAAATTTTTCGCAAGTGATGTATATTTAGAGTTTAAGGTTAGAGTTTTAGAACTTAAAACTAAAATTTTAGGGTTTATGATTAACTTTTTAAAATTTAGAATTTAAGGATTAATTTTTAATATATAGGGTTTAATGCCTCTAAAATAACACAAAGTATCATATAAAGCCCACTTGTAAAAAATCTACTGACTATACATTAAATGTTAAATATTTTTTATGTTTAAATAATTTAAAGAATTACGCTTTTATTTTTGCTTACCCATAAAAATATAAAAAATATTAAAATAATTAGTAAAAGTTAAATAGAGAGATAATCTTAGTTATTTATTGTTATCATTCAACGGTTAAAATTTGATGTAAAATTTTTAAGTTTTACATGGTGTAATTTGAACATAATCTCCCTCTCTTTCTCTCTCTATATATAAGAAATAAGAAAAAAATATATAACACAAATAAAAAATATAATGAAATATAATTAATATGTATAGCTTATATAATTAAAGAAAGTTGTGTAAATTGAAAATAAATTATATTCTAACATAATAAATAATTATAACTAATTTATATAGGAACTCAACTTGAATTTTATAAAGTCGAATCGAATTGAAGAATTTTAAATAAAATTTAAATATTAAATATGATATTTTAACTCGAATAATTTATTTTTTTACTCGATTTGACTTGATCGAATATTCACCCTTTCTCGTAGCTTAACCTCGAAATCAGAGGCGGAGCAAAGAAGTATTTGGTGCAATATTATTATTTAATTTTTTTAATAATTTAATTAATTTTGATATTTTTTTAATGATCTAATTTTATAACCATAATTACAATTTTATAATATTATATCTCTTGGATTTATGGTACAACTTTACAAAAATTCATATCCCATGATATAAATGTTGGATAATGCTTGAATCCTACACTCCGTATTTATAGGAGACATGAAAGCAGTTCGGTTAAGTTAAAATTCATTTTGAATTTTAAATGTGTAACCGATTAGATTTAATAAATATCAGAGATTTGATTTGATATTATCTGTTATTAAATCTAATTTTGAATAGATATTATCCGAGATTTAAATGGATATTTTCGGTTATCAAATCTACTACTTTTGGATAGATATTAACAGATTTATCCGAGATTTTAAATGGATATTATCTGATATTATTAGATATTATTAGAGATTTGATTATGATATAATTTGTTATTTAAATCAGATTTTATCTGATTCTCGGACAGATTTTCCCCTGCTTTCAACCTATAAATAAGAGAGCTCTCTCTCAGTTTTAATCATCCCATTCAGATTTACTTCTGTCTTATTTGAGAGAGTTTGAGAGCATTCCTTGAAAAGCTTAGAGAAGCTTTTGTTCGACTCCGGTTTAGACGATCATTTCCTCTACAGTCCATTCCAAACTTTGGGTGTATATTGTTTGGAGGACCGTGCTAACCTTCGGGGGACAACCGCCTAAAGTAGCGAGTACACACATCGGGGCGAATTGTTTCTAAGGCAGTGGCCTCCATACCACGACACGGTCTAATTATCTTTCAATTTTATTTATTTATTTTTCCTGTCAGTGCTAACGCCCTGTTTTGCAGTCCATATAACCATCAATTTAGAAACAAATTATACTGCAAAAATGATATTATTATCAAGCTGGTTTGGGTTTGATCAAGCTTGACGCACTTGACGGGTCAATAATCGAAGGTGGTGGTGAAGTCCTAAAGATAAGAATATTTTACTATCAGTGAATTTTATTTTATTTATTTATTATTACTGTTAGTAAATTATTTTCGTGACTAACCATATATAATTTTTATTTGAATTTTGTAGATTTAAAAATATGTGAAATTTCAGTTACGATGAATTTTTGAGATCATGACACAAGGATTGAAGTCACAGGCATGATCAAAATAGACAAGGTCTACATGAATTACGTTTCTACTTATAAGGTCAGATTATTTAATTCATGATTTTTAATACATGAATTTATATTAAGCTTTTACCTAATATGTAAGCTTAGTGAGTATCTGTTAGATTAGGTTGTAAAAGAAGGCTAGATAACCTTTTTTGAGTAGAAAATTCATCTTGAATATGCTTAATATTTTTTTTAGTGGGGAATATATTAAGCATAATTTTTAAAAGACCTAAATGAAGAGAAATATTCATAAGAGATTAATTGGAAAGTAGTGAGATAGTTTAAAAAATGCATGTCTAGAATAGGTTCTTTGAAAGACTTGGTATTTAAGTATGCTTTATGCATCACCTCTCTTTTTAAACCTACTTGGTGCATTACTATGCTCATTATTTCAATTTACAAAATACTATGACTAAATAAATATTCTATACTTAGTGTAGAAGTTAAAATAATAATCTTAATAATCTTTAAGATATCTTTCTTTTAGTCATAGTAGATGAATATTTCTAGTGGTCTTTTAAAGCAAGAACCTTGTCTAAAATAAAGAGAAAATGATAGACATTAATGCTACTATAAGATGGAGGTAGCCATTAAATCTCTTTGAGATATTTTCTTAAGAATTTTAAGAAGGAAGAAAACATTTGTCTATCTTAGGAGTGTATAGAAATCTCCATAAAATTCTCTTTATGAAAAGAATGAAAATGTTAGGTCCAATAGAGGTGGTGAATTTGGATCTAAATTTCTTAAAGAGGTATATGAGACGAATGACATAGTTCATGAAACTTTTACCCCTTGTTTTCCTCAACAAAACGGCATACTCGAGAGGAAGACCAGAACTTTAAAAGAGATGATAAATTCATTGTTGATAAGTTCTGGGTTAATTGATAACATGTCGGGGGAAGTCATTCTATCGGTAAATCTTAAACTGAGTACCTCATAAAGAAATTAGACTTAACCCCATACGAATTGTGGAAAGGTTATGCAAACTTGCAATACCTAAAAGTGTGGGGGTGTCTGGCTAAATTAGATTTGCCTGACTTTAAGAAGTCCACCATCGGTCCCTAAAATCGTTGATGTAGTATTTATTGAGTATGCTACAAACAATGTTGCATAATATGCTCTAGAGTTTGAGTTAGAGCCTAGAAGAAGTAAGAAGAAAAGGTTAAAAAACCTTTTTTAGACCAGATTTTGTTACTTCCTTTATTTCTGAGATAAATGATTTAGACAACTTATCAGATCCTATAGCTTAAGTTTTCTAATTAGATGGAGATCCTAAAACTTATAAAGAAGCAATAAGATCTATTGACACTAATTTTTGGAAGAGAAGTTAATGATAAACTAGAGTCAATAATGTCTAAATTCATACTTGGGAATTGGTAGACTTGCCTAAAGGATTTAAACCTATCAACAACAAATGAAACTCATGTCAGATGGGTCAATCTAGAGTAAGGCAAGGCTAGTAGTCATAGGGTTCACTCAAAAATATTAAAGAGTTTGACAGTTGAGATGTCATTTATACTCGAACCCCTGTTGACTCTAGCACTCATCTCTTTAAAAATAAAGGAAGCTGTTTTCCCAGGTTGAATATGCTAAAATTATAGAAAGCCTAATGTTCTTAATGAACTATACTCGGCCCGATATTGCCTATGTTATGAGTAGATTGAGTAGATATACTCATAATTCAAGTGGTGAACATTGAATGACTCTTAGATGCTTATTAAAGTACCTTCGAGTACTATAAATTGGAAACTCTTTTTTGTTGGCTATCATGTTGCTTTAAAAGGATGTTTGACGCCAACTAGGTTTCTAATAGTGATGAGGTAAGCTTTACGATTGGATATGTTTTCACTTTAAATGAAGCTGCAATCACGTAGAAGTCTGCCAAACAGATTTGTATTGCACGCTCCACTATAGAGTCAGAGTTTATAGCTCTAGACTTAACTAGGCAAGAAGCCGAGTGGCTAAGGAATCTTTTAGCATAGATACCTTTATGAGGAAACCGACTCCTCCAATATCTTTATTGTGCGATTCGTAATTTGCGATACATGTGTTAATAAATCAAGCTTACAATGGTAAGAAGAGAAACATTCGCATAAGGTACGAATATGTGAGGCACCTAATAAAGAACAAAGTACTCGCCTTAGAATATGTTAAGTCGGAGATGAATTTGGCTGATCTTCCCACCAAAGGATTGAGCAGGAAACAAATTTTGGATTCGTCGAGGGGGATGGGTCTTAAGCCCATTGGTTGAGTGATTCATGGTGGATACCCAACTTAGTTCTCTAAGTTCAATGTGGTCAAACGAAACCATGGAACGACTCATAGTGTACATGTCCATCTACCCAATCCCTATGATGTTTCATGTACATGCCTAGGTTGAGCTTAATGCTCTTAATAAATTCATAGCCCAAGTTTGGGTGGTCTTAGTGAGAAAGACTTGTTGAATTTACCGATTTTGGTTGAATAACTACTCTTAATAAGTTCTTAGACCTATTGCAAAGGATTAATTGAACTTACCGCTCGGAAGGATGAGTTTATTTTAACTCTTAATAAATTCTATCCAAAGAGGTTGGATTGTTCTATTGAGAAGAACATTATTGAATTTACCGAACAAAGAGGTTGAGTTTTTATTCTTAATGATTTCTTAGCCTAGAGTTTGGGTGGTTCATTTAATATGAACTTGAAGAAATCACCTTATTTTCTTGTGAGGTTGAGCTTTATAAAAAGTTCTTAATTATTTCATAGCCGATTTTGGGTGGTTTATGTTGAGATAAACTTGATGAAATAACCTATGTAAGTGAGAAGAGTTAGCCGCCTTCTATGAAAAACGATGGGCTGTTTTTCTAGTACACTTACTAAAATCCCGAGGTAAGATGGCTAAATATATACTTCATGTATATATATATATATCTTCACATCGCGGACTGTGGTGGATGAAGAGATTAGTTATGTGTTATGAGTTCACCCCGATCTTAGAAAGTTCAAGACTAGTTTCACTTATCTAAGAGGAGAATTACTCATCATCACTACGTACTAGTTCAAGATTCGTTCACTATGCACTTAAGTAACTAATCTCACCAGTGCTCGTCTAGTGATAGTCGAACTTTATGATTTTTTAAGAGGATTCATTCGCATTAGTGGGGGATTGTTGGATAATGCTTGAATCCTACACTCCGTATTTATAGGAGACATGGAAGCGGTTCGGTTAAGTTAAAATTCATTTTGAATTTTAAATGTGTAACCGATTAGATTTAATAAATATCAGAGATTTGATTTGATATTATCTGTTATTAAATCTAATTTTGAATAGATATTATCCGAGATTTAAATGGATATTTTCGGTTATCAAATCTACTATTTTTGGATAAATATTAACAGATTTATCCGAGATTTTAAATGAATATTATCTGATATTATTAGAGATTTGATTATGATATAATCTGTTATTTAAATCAGATTTTATCTGATTCTCAGGCAGATTAGCCCCTACTTTCAACCTATAAATAAGAGAGCTCTCTCTCAGTTTTAATCATCCCATTCAGATTTACTTCTGTCTTATTTGAGAGAGTTTGAGAGCATTCCTTGAAAAGCTTAGAGAAGCTTTTGTTCGACTCCGGTTTAGACGATCATTTCCTCTACAGTCCACTCCAAACTTTGGGTGTACATTGTTTGGAGGACCGTGCTAACCTTCGGGGGACAACCGCCTAAAGTAGCGAGTACACACATCGGGGCGAATTGTTTCTAAGAGAGTGGCCTCCATACCACGACACGGTCTAATTATCTTTCAGTTTTATTTATTTATTTTTCCTGTTAGTGCTAACGCCCTGTTTTGCAGTCCATATAACCAACAATAAAATTATACGTTCATCCATGCCTACTATTGTCTCAGCACCTCAAAGTTTGAAGAAATTTAAATTATAACCCTCAAATAATTAAAAAAATTTAATTAGGTTCCTCAAATTTGTAAAAAAATCTCATTAAATTTTAAAAATTTAGAATATTTTAATTAAGTTTCTCAAATTGTTAATTTTTTTTATTAAATCTCTTAATTAAAAAAATAAATTAGACCCTCAATTTAAAAAAAAAAATCTCATTAAATGAAACGTTTGGACTGCATTTCTCTCGATTGGAACACTAAGACTATCAATAGAATGGCACATCAGATGAGTAATTATAATTCCAATAACCTTTCAAGTAATAAAACCTTGTAAAGGAAATTAATTTATAATAAACTTTTCTAATTCTTAATCTACATGTATTTAATCTTTTATATGTGTTTCTAAACTTGTCATATATAAATTTTAAAGAAAACAAATAAATTGTAAATTTTATTTATTTATTTTTAATTTAATCGATACTATTATTATCGTGACATCTTAAAATTTGTGGGTTCAAACGTACTCTTGCATAGTATTATTATTGTATCAATAATTCATTTACTATCATTCTATATTTTAGCCACAAATGATACATTTCTTGTTGCGCTTTCAATTTTTTAAGGTTTTGTCTAATTAATCTAAATCAATCCACGTAATACACCTGACTTTAGTTTATTAATCTAAAAGTTAGGGGTGTTTAAACTTTGTTTTGAACCAAATAATTTGATTGAACTAAAAAATTGATTAAATGGTCGATTAATTTTAAATTTGATTAGTTAACGATTAATGATTGTTTCAAACTTTGGCTATCAGTTAATTCGATTTAAAAATAACACATTTATTTTTTGTCGTTCAAATTTTAAAAAGTATAAAATAACCATTATTTTTTTTATAATATAAAATGGTAATTAAACTTTATCAAATTAAAAAAATTATTAAATTTATTAAATTATTAAAAATAATCATTAAACTTTTTAATATTTATCAATAATTTATAACATGCAGTGAATCAATGACCATTTTGTAATAGTTTGATAAATTTAAGGGTTGATTTATAACTTCTGAAAGTTCAATGACTAAAAATATCATTTTAACATAGTTTAGTGATTATTTGTATAATTTACCGAAAGTTTTATAAAAATATTTTGGTTAGTTTCAAAACCAACCGAATTAACCAATTTTTTGGGGGTTCGGTTAAAAATTTTCAAACAAAATCGATTTGGTTAGAGGTTAATAGGAAAAAAATAATTAATAATTTTTTGGTAGTTCAGTTGGATCGGTTAATCGAACCGACCAATTGTACACAATTACTCCTAGAGAAGATATTTTGCTTACACAAGATCTCAAACTTGAGATCTACTTGACTGATATTATAATATTCTTACATGGTCTGGTAGAGAATTGGTTCGGAGATGCTACCGAAAGTACATCGGAGTTCAAACCAAAGAATAGACTAATCATCACATCGTATCATATCATACAATAGACACATATCTTCATATTTAATTCTCTTAATTAGAATTATATTTAGTGACCAAATTATAATAATTTAAAATTTTAGGGTCCAAAACTTTTTATTAATTTATCATTTTAAATTTATTTGTGATTTATAATTTCACACCCAAAATTCAATTTTTTCTTTTATTTGAATACGTTGGTACAACTACAACTTAATATTTGATTAATTTTTTTAATTTTTTAATACCGTACGTACATAGTATTCGAATTTGAATTACTTGAATGAATTATATCATCTTTTATCACTGTGATCACTTTACAGATTAAAAATTCAATGTTTTCCAAAACTCTATAAATGAATAATGTGTATATCTGGTAAATTTGAGTTTGGTGTGATTTTATTTTATCTTTAAGATCCCATCCAAAAGAAATTCAAGATTAAATCAAAATACAATTCTGGTATCTTGAACAGTGAAAAACCTGAGGCAGACTCTTTGGGCGCACACAGTCTTATAATTAATCCAAATTAAGAAAATTCTCTGATTTGTTTAAGGAAAAAAAAATTAAATTAAAATAAATAATTAACAAGGAAATCCTATTAGGATACCTACAGATTTTTGTTTAAATTTGTGGAAAAATATTATTAAAAAAAAGCTTCCAACACGTGTTCATGATGATGATGGTTTTATATAGTATTTTTTATTAATTAATTATCATTTAAAAAAATAAAAGTCTTTTTACTTATTTTGTTTTGGAGAATCAAATAAATAAAATAATATTAATCCACTTATTTGTACGGAATCCTGAAAACCAGGAGGCATATGACTTTCTTAACAGCGCGATGTGACGCGGCGACACCGAGACGCACGTAATTTTAAAAAATTGATTTTTTAATTTTAAATTATTCGAATTAAATTATTTAAGTTATTTGATTTAAATTAAATAACTTAAAAAATTTTAATTTTAAGTTAAGTTATAATTTTTAAACTTCTAGTTATTTGATTTTTTTGAATAACTCAAAAATATCTCAGATCTAATTGTACATTTAATTATGTATTTTCAGTTTAATTATAATTATAATATTTTACCTTTTAATTTTTTATAATATGGTCATTTTTAATTATTTTTTATTTTATTTAATATAATTTTTATTTGTATCTTTTAATTATGCTATTTATTTTATATAATTTTTATTTTTTATACTTAATTTATTGTATTTAATTTATCATTATTTTTATCTCGTCTTGGCCTTATCTAGATAAGGAGGTTTTAACGAGATTCGTAATTTAATAAAAATGACATATTCATACATAATGTATTTGATGATGAGGATAACAATAATAATTCAAAATCTTATTTACACATAAAAAATAATACGAAGAAATATGTATGTAGATATAAAGAGAAAATCTTTTAAATTAAAATCAAACTATATTATAGTATTATAAATAGCATAATTAAAATTGATATATAAACTCAAAAAATCGAATTGACTCAAACTCACTAAAATGAACTTGGATCGAAAAAAATTAAAAAAAATATATAAAATATAATAATTCAAATCAGATAACTCAATTTTTTTTAACTCACTTCTAATTCTAAGATAAACAAAAAAGTCACGTGCTTTGCACGTGCTTCAATAGTAGTTTTCCTCTTTACTTGCATGGCTTTCACCTTTCGATTGCCCTCGTTTTCATCTTTAAATTCTTATCTGTTTTCTTTCCATAATTTTCTTTGTTTTTCACTAAATTACATTATTATCCCTCTTTTTTTTAATTTGATATTATTTACATTTTAATACAAATTTAATTGAATATTATATATAAAAATAGAATTTTACATGTTAATACAAATAACAGTCATTACAATTTTATTATTTTAAAATCAATCCAATCACATCAGACGTCTCAAACTACATTTAAATTTTAAATTAACCTTTAAATTTTAAAACATTTTAATTAAATCCTCTTATTATCAATATTATTTCAATATTATTTCAATGTTGAGTATAGTAAAAATGCATAAATCAAATTTCAAACATGCATAACATGTAATAATTATATGATATTTAAAATTTGATTCACGTGTTTAAAAATATTTTGTATCGAATTTGATTTTATATTTTAGACTTAAATGATATTAGATTAATAGAGGGACATAATTGAAGTGCTCTTTAGAATTTAAGAGTTTAATAGAAATATAAGGATTAAGATAAAATTAATATCATAATTTATGGACGTACAATAAAATTATTATTATTATTAATTAGTTATAATAATTACGGTTAGGGGTGTTAAAAAATATTCGATTCGATTGATCCGATCCAATTATCTATTAATCCGATTCAAAAATACGGATATTCGATCAGATTTTTATATTTAGATCGAATATCTGATCTGATTTTAAGTTTTCCGGATCAGATACGGATCACAATATTTCAAGTTTCGAATTATCCAAAAAACAAATTTTCATTAATACTAATCTTGTTATATTTAACAATTTAGTGCTTGTTATTTTTAAAAAAATTAAAAAAAAAACTTTTATAAATGTGATTCTTGTTGTATTTAGTAATTTGTTGTTTATTATCTTTGAAATTGTAAAATTATATTTTTAGATAATTGGATATCTGAATATCCGATATCCGAATATGTGGATATCCGCTTTTTTTCGGATCAGATATAGATCATCATATCATTGATCCGAAAACCCAAATATCAAAAAAATTGAATCAGCTCCGATTCGATATCTGACAATGAACACACGGTAATACATGTCTATGACTATGATATTAACTTTCAATAGAATGAAACGGCTGTCGGATTTGGTAATAAGATGTTGCATGGAGGGTTGTTTGGGAAGAAAGAAACATTTGGAGGGAATATCCCATTTTCCAAACAGGAAATCTCTCCGAAACAAGAAAAAAGATGGGAACACAGTCACCCCCGGTTTTCAGGTCTTGTACTTCACCACTCGTTGGGAAACCACTGCGCCATCCCAGCCCTTATATAAACCTTACCATTCTCTCCTCTTCCTCTCCGTACATTTCTTCCCCTGTAATCCCAATTCTCCCATCATGAGAATGAGCTGCAATGGCTGCAGGGTCCTGAGAAAGGGCTGCAGCCAGAACTGTATCATCAGACCATGTCTTCAATGGATCAAGTCACCTGATTCACAAGCCAATGCTACTCTCTTCCTAGCAAAGTTCTATGGCCGTGCTGGCCTTCTCAATCTCATAGAAGCTGGACCTGAAAATCTACGACCTGGTAAACCAATCAGATTCTCTTTTTTATGGTCCGGTTTATTCATTGCTGTGAAGTGTGGAAAGTGTGTGATTCTTCTTGTTTGTTGTACTTGTGTTGCAGCTATTTTCAGGTCACTTCTGTACGAGGCTTGTGGGCGTGTTGTGAACCCTGTTTATGGGTCGGTCGGCATGCTCTACTCCGGGAACTGGGTCGAGTGTCAAGCGGCGGTTGATGCGGTTCTCAAAGGTTCGCAGATAACCCAAACTTCTTCTCCCCCTCCTCCTCTGGAATCGTTCTCGCAGCAATCGGTTTGTCCTCTCAAAACGTATGACATCCGCCACGTTTTCAAGGTTCCCAACCCGACCGAGATCGACAAGGTCAAGACCCGCGTTCGTTTCAAGCGCTCCGCCGCCCCAAAGCCTCGGTCTTACTCATCCAGTTCTGACTCGTGGATGAAACAACAGGGACATGGCGACGGTAGAGAAGATGTGAGCATGTTCTCGGTTGAGACCGTGGAGGGTTCTCTGGTGAACCAGACCCAAACGGGTCTTCTTCTTAAGTTCGCCAACCCAACCGAGGAGAGTCCAGATGCTATTAGCCTGGATTTGACTCTTGGTTTGGGTCCTGCATCAAATTAAAACCCTCCTCTCTGCTTCATTTCTTCAACAGATAGAACCAATATGGTTCTGATAGAAAGTTTAAATTTATTGACTTTAGATTTCTTTGTTGTTTGTTTTAAAACAAATGTTCCTGGTTTCCCAGATATATAAAATTAAAGTGTTTTAATGATTAATTATTAGTGTATATGGCATTCAATTCAACGTATCAAGGGGTAGAGGATTTATATTTAACATTTAATTAAGTTAGTAGAACTGAAGAGTTCTATCTTATAATTTAAATTTTATTTGAATTTTTTTTAAAAAAAATCAAATTTATAAAATTTGATTCATATTTTTAGGGGTGTTAAAAAATATTCGATTCGATTGATTCCATCGGATTACCCATTAACGCGTTCTAAAATTTTAGATATCCGATATGGTTTTTATTTTTGGATCGAATATCCGATCCGATTTTAAGTTTTTAAGATCGGATACGGATCACAATATTTCAAGCATCGAATTATCTAAAGATCTGAAAATTCAAATTTTTATTAATATTAATCTTGTTATATTTAACGATTTAGTGCTTGTTATATTCAAAAATTTTAAAAATTAAAAATTTTATAAATATGAATCTTGTTGTATTTAGTAATTTATTATATTCGAAATTCCAAAATTTTCTTAAATACAACCTTCAAATTTGAAAAATTAATTTAATCAAATTATATTTTCGGATAATCGGATATCTAAATATCAGATCCGAATATCTGATATTCGAATATGCATATATCCGCTTTTTTCTGGATTGGATATGAATTACTATATTATTGATCCAAAAGCCTGGATATCCGAAAAATTAGATCCAATCTGATCCGATATCCGAAAAATTAGATCCAATCTGATCCAATATCCGACGATGAATACCTTTATATATCATATAATGAATACCCTTATATATCTTACAATGAATACCCTTACATATATATTGTTAGATTGAGAAACTCAATTTGAACTTAAAGAAGGATTCAATATTTCTTAAAAAATTTGAATTATTTAAGTTATGCAAAATTTAATTTTATAACTCATATTTTATTTGAAATTTGTTCGTCATATTTATAAAATTATGAATAGAGTATTTTCTCATTGAGTTGAATCAAATAGTTTGATTTTTTTTTTAAATGAAGTCTAATTTTATCACCTTACCCGCTAAGGATGTTTATTATTAGGTACCTAATTCTTTCAGGTACATATTTTTCGGTTTATGTCCTGACTTTTTAAAATCGGGTATCTATTATCGGGTATATATGAACCCGAGTTCCAGACTAATAGGTAATGGATACTCATTCATTATTTTTTATTTTTTTATTTTAAAGTTTAAAAAATTCACATATTAAATGCATTAATTTTAAAATTTTATAATACACTATAAAACATAAAAATTAATGAATTCAAGTTAATTTTAGAATATATATATATATATATTAAAATATATCATAAAAAATATTAATTTTTTTGATATTAATAAAAATATATTTAAAATTTCTGAAACTTAAAACTAATTTTAAATTTAATTTTACGTATAAATATTTATAAATTTTAAATAAAAATATAATTTAAAATTAAAATAATATATTAAATATTATCGGATCGAATCATGTATTCAGTAATTAAAAAATCGGCCGAAGTTCAGTCTAACTATTTTTGGTTGTGTATTTAAGCTAATAGGAGAACTTTTTAAAATTATCCAATATTTTTTAAAATTATCATATCGAATCAGATAATTTTGAATATCCTTATTATTGGCTATGAGACGTTGGTGCCATTTCACGTAGAGTGCTGTGTTTAGACATTTGGTGTTCGTGCATAGCTTGTTGGTGTGTGGGACAGTTTCTGTAATAAATCTACACAGTTGATTATGTAAAATAACTATCAAAAGTTTGTTGACTGAATTTTGTTATACATAGGGATGACGATGGATATTGAATCTGATCCGGATCCGTAAATTCAGATTTATTTTATAGGATCTGAATATTAAAATTTTAGATTTGATGGATTTAGATCAGATTTGGATTTTCTGATTAAAGTACGAATATGAATCTAGATTTGATACTAAGATCCGAACTTAGACCCGAACCCATTTACCTATTTAATAAAAACCCACCTTTAGTTTTAAAAAATATATAAATATGTAATCATATGTTTTATATTTCATATTATTCTCTAATGTATTTTTTATTTATTTATGATAAAGAGACTTCTTAAAGGAATACATGCTTATTCCACTATTAATGAATATTATAATGATGATGCGAAAATAGTGAATATCATTGATATGTTATATAAGAAAATTATTATATTATATAACCATAATATTAATATTTAGATTTCATAAATATTATTTTTATAAAATAAAATTTTCTTTTTAGTTGAGTGTTTCTTATTTGTTTTAAGATGTGGATCGTAATTTTCTAGAACAACGAATCTAGGACGGATCTGGATCCATGATATAAAAATGGATCTGAATCTAGATTCAATTGAATCCGATCCAAATTCAGCCCATTGTCATCCCTAGTTCTAGTTTTAGTTTTTCTAGTTATGGTTTGATTTCCATTGTACTTGATGATATTCTTTTAAAATTCACTGCCACAATCTTGTGTCACGGTCCGAGAGTTCAACAAGCCCAACGGTGGGGTTGCTACAGTCCAATCCGCCCAAGCCTATCTCACAAAGGTTTTGGGTCTGTCAAGCCCACTAGAATAGCCCACTTAAGTAATGTGAACATAGGAGATTCTTTCCTTGTATAGTTGGGAATATTCTTAGAATGATGCCTTTATGGTTGGTGGGAATTAATCCTAGCCATCGATGTAATTTAATTGTAACCGTTGGATGTGATGGGAGCCAAGTATAAATATAGGCTCACCCCTCCTCATTTTGTCACTTTATCATTGAGAAATACAAAGCATTCCACTCAAAAGCTCTCTCTCTTATTTGCCTTTCTTCGCTTGTTTGCTTTCCGCTAGTTACAAAGCTTTGAGGGCTTTGTGTAGAGGCTGACTTAGGCAAGTTGAGTCCTAAGGCCGCACGGTTTTACTAGAAAGGTTCTAGATCCGTGACAAGTGGTATCAGAGCGAGGCTGTTCGGAAGAAATGGCATCACAGAGCACTAGCGATGTCCCAGCTACTGATCGTGAGACTCGGGCAACTGCTGCTGTTGGAAAGAAGAGGGAAAGTTCAAGGGATATCATCTCAGCGATGGAGAAGAGGGTTAGCAGGCTTGAAGAATCCATGACGGAGGTCAAGGAGGCTCAAGAAGCTGCGGAATCATACCATGAGTAGTTTGATTCCATGGAAGAGAACGTTTCCAAAACGATGCAGAAGCTGCTAGATGAGACTTTTGCAAAGTTGAATGAGAGGGACGATTCTCTTGAAGCTACTGTAGTGGCTATGAAGAAAGAGATGGACCAGCTCAAGAGTGAGCTGCTCATCTACAAGACGGCTATGCAAAGTGGTGTGCTAGGAGAGGTAGCAGCACCAAAGCCGAAGATTGATGTTCCAAAGCCAAAAGAGTTCAACGGGACAAGGACTATCCAGGACGTGGAGAACTTCATATAGGGCTTGGAGCAATATTTCCGATTGATGGAAATTAAGGATGATACTACCAAGGTAAACACGACATCTGTTTACTTAGTTGGTGATGCTCTCTTATGGTGGCGACACAGGTGTGCTGAGAAGAACACCATTGAGACATGGAAGGAATTCGGGGATGAATTCAAAGAGCAGTTCTATCCAAAGAATGTTGTCGAAGACGCCCGCAAGAAGTTGCATAACTTAAAGCACGATGGGTCAATCCTTGACTGTGTCAAAAAGTTCAAGGAAATCAAACTCCTACTCAAGAACATGGCTGAAGACGAGGGGTACTACGCCTTCAAGAATGGGTTGCAACGGTGGGCACAGATGGAGTTGAATCGAATGGGGGCTACGGATCTTTCCAAAGCCATTAGTTCAGCGGAATCCATTGCGTAATTCGAGAAACCCGATTCTTCCAAACCTTCCAAACCTAAGCCAAAGTTCAGCGGCAATGGTGGGGGAGATAAGGAAAAATCTGGCAAAACATATGGGAGATACCGGAAACCATCAAACACTTTGAAGGACGTAAAAGTCTCGTGGGATAAAAAGAAGGAGGGACCCATTGCGTTTTTCCATTGCCAGGGACCTCACATGGTAAAAGATTGTCCCCAGAAGGCAAGGCTCCAATCCATTCAGGGAGATGTGGAGACCGAAAATGTGGTGGTCAAGCTCAACTCAATTATGAGCTCCGTTCAAGTCAAGAGGGGCCATAAACATAAGGGACTGATGTTTGTAGACATCATCGTTGCAGGAAAGAAGTTGAGTGCACTAGTGGATACGGGTGCTTCTGAACTATTCATGTCTGATGAAGCTGCCGAGAAACTTGACCTTCATGTGGAGAAGGCAAGTAGGATGATAAAAACTGTCAATTCCAAAGAGAGACCGATTATGGGAATTGCCAAGGGAGTCAAGCTTGAACTCGGAAGCTGGTACGGTAAAGAAAACATCAAGGTAATTCCACTTGATGACTTTGACTTTGTCATTGGCTTAGACTTCCTTGACCGGATCAACGCGTTGCTTGCTCCATTTGCCGACTGTATCTGTATAATGGATCCGGATCAAAAATGCCTTATTCCCACAAATCGAGAGACTGGAGTAGAGGGCAAGATGCTTTCGGCCATCCAATTTTCCAAGGGTGTTGTGCGCAAGGAGACTACAACATATTTGGCTTCCTTGAAAAGTGATGGGTCTTTGATGCCGACAGAAGTTCCAGCGGAAGTGGAACAAATATTGGAAGAATTCGCAGACACGATGCCTTCCGAGTTGCCGAAGCAATTACCCCCGAAAAGGGAAGTGGATCACAGGATTGAGTTGATCCCTAATGCGGAGCCGCCAGCAAGGGCTCCATACCGAATGGCCCCACCAGAGTTGGAGGAGTTGAGAAGACAACTCAAGGAGTTGTTGGATGCCGGGTACATTAGACCCTCCAAAGCCCCTTATGGTGCACTTGTTTTGTTCCAGAAGAAGCATGATGGCTCTCTTCGGATGTGCATCGACTACAGAGCGTTGAACAAGCTCACGGTAAAGAACAAGTATCCGATCCCCCTCATAGCGAACTTGTTTGATCAACTTGGGAATGCAAGGTGGTTCACCAAGTTGGATCTCAGATCGGGATATTACCATGTTAGAATAGCCGAAGGTGATGAGCCAAAGACCGCATGTGTGACACGGTATGGCTTGTATGAGTTCCTTGTGATGCCTTTTGGGCTCACTAATGCTCCAGAGACGTTCTGCACTCTCATGAACAAGGTATTGCATCCATTCTTGGATCGTTTTGTTGTTGTTTACCTTGACGATATTGTGGTTTATAGTGAGAGTTTGGAGGAGCATATAGAACACTTGAGGCAGGTGTTTGAGGTACTTCGAGAAAATGAGCTATTTGTCAAGAGGGAGAAATGCTCATTCGCCCAGAAGGAAGTGCCGTTCTTAGGCCACATCATAGGAGGTGGCGTGATCCGTATGGATAGAGACAAAATTCGGGCAATTGAAGAATGGAAGCCGCCAACTAAGGTGACGGAGTTGAGATCATTTCTTGGATTGGCCAACTACTACCGACGTTTTGTCGAAGGCTACTCAAAGATCGCCTCACCCTTGACCGATTTGCTGAAAAAGGACAAGACGTGGGACTAGAATGAAGATTGTCAAAAGGCCTTTGAGAAATTAAAGGAAGCCATGGTGAGTGAGCCTGTGTTAGCACTGCCGAACCATGCCAAACCTTTCAAAGTCCATACTGATGCGTCCGATGTAGCCATTGGGGGAGTCCTTATGCAAGAAGGACATCCGGTAGCTTTCGAGAGTCGGAAGCTTAATGATGCAGAGAGGCGATACACTGTCCAAGAAAAGGAGATGACCGCGGTTGTTCACTGTTTGCGGATTTGGAGACACTACTTGTTGGGTTCGAGATTTCAGGTACTCACTGATAACGTTGCCAACAGTTATTTTCTAACCCAAAAGAAACTGTCTCCCAAACAGGCAAGGTGGCAAATGTTCTTGGCAGAATTCGACTTTGACATAGAGTACAAGCCGGGAAAGGCCAATTGTGTGGCCGATGCACTAAGTCGAAGGTGCAACATAGAGTTCATCAGCAGACCCGAGGGACCACTGTTATCACGCATCAAGGAGGGCTTAACTCATGATCCAACAGCCCAGTCCTTGATCAGTTATGCCAAGGAGGGCAAGTCCAGACGGTTCTGGCTCGAGAACGACCTCTTGTACACCAAGGGACGACGCCTCTATATCCCGCAATACATGAAGTTGCGGAAAGAGCTCATGCGGGAATGTCATGATTCCAAGTGGGTTGGCCATCCAGGAATGCACCGTACGATGGCGTTGTTAGCGGAGCGGTACTATTGGCCACACATGGACAATGACGTGGAGGTCTATGTGAAGACTTGTCTTACTTGCCAACAAGACAAGATCGAGGCTAAGAAACCAGCGGGATTGTTGCAGCCATTACCAATCCTAGAGCGTTCATGGGAGAGTATTTCTATAGACTTTATAGTCGGTTTGCCGAGTACTAACGGATTTTCCAGTATTATCGTGGTGGTTGACAGGTTTTTGAAGTATGCCACCTTCATTCCTGTCAGCAAGGAGTGCCCAGCTGAGGAAGCAGCTAGACTTTTCCTCAAAAATGTGGTAAAGTATTGGGGGGTGCCAAGGACGATCGTGAGTGACCGGGACCCTCGTTTCACGGGCAAGTTCTGGACCGAGTTGTTCAAGCTGATGGGGACAGACTTGAACATGTCCACGAGTGTTCATCCACAAACCGATGGGCAAACCGAACGAGTGAAGCTTTATTGAAGATTTATCTCCGGCACTATGCTAGTGCGACTCAGCGTGACTGGCCGAAGTTGCTTGATGTGGCCCAATTTTCCTACAATTTGCAGCGGACGGAGGCTACAAACCAAAGTCCTTTTGAGATCGTAAACGGACAACAGCTACTCACTCCCAACGCTGTTGTGCTCGGTTACGAGGGGCCTAATCCAGCAGCTTACCACACTGCCAAGGCGTGGCAAGAGCATCTTGACTTAGCCCGAGCTTGTTTGCACAAGGCGGGTAAGCGAACTAAGAAGTGGGCTGATCGAAGGCGCAGGGACGAAGAATTTCAAGTTGGCGACCAAGTCCTTGCCAAGCTTCACTTGGTATTGAGGAAACCAGGAGTTCACAAGGGGCTTGTGCGACGGTACGAGGGACCATTCAAGATCGTAAAGAGAGTAGGTGCTGTGGCCTACAAACTGGAGTTACCGCCGAAGCTCAAGGTTCACCCGGTTTTCCATGTAAGTATGCTCAAACCATTCCATGCGAATACTGATGATCCGGATCGAGGCAAGTCACATAGAGCACCAATAGGAGTGAAAGTCTCCTATGAGAAGGAGGTTCGAGAAATCCTTGCAGATAGGATTGTCCGACGGAAGAATCATCGACCAAGGCAAGAGTATTTTATCCAATGGAAGGGACTTCCCGACAGCGAAGGGAGTTGGGAACCAGCCGAGGACCTTTGGCAATTCCAAGACAAGATTGCCGAATTCCACTCTCAGGACGCAACGAGGACGTTGCTGAATTCAGTGGGGGAGAATGTCACGGTCTGCGAGTTCAACAAGCCCAACGGTGGGGTTGCTACAGTCCAATTCGCCCAAGCCTATCTCACAAAGGTTTTGGGTCTGTCAAGCCCACTAGAATAGCCCAGTTAAGTAATGTGAACATAGGAGATTCTTTCCTTGTATAGTTGGGAATATTCTTAGAATGATGCCTTTATGGTTGGTGGGAATTAATCCTAGCCATCGATGTAATTTAATTGTAACCGTTAGATGTGATGGGAGCCAAGTATAAATATAGGCTCACCCCTCCTCATTTTGTCACTTTATCATTGAGAAATACAAAGCATTCCACTCAAAAGCTCTCTCTCTTATTTGCCTTTCTTCGCTTGTTTGCTTTCCGCTAGTTACAAAGCTTTGAGGGCTTTGTGTAGAGGCTGACTTAGGCGAGTTGAGTCCTAAGGCCGCACGGTTTTACTAGAAAGGTTCTAGATCCGTGACAAGTGCCTTGTACCCAATTTAACGTTATTCTTACTATTTCTATAGTCCATGAAGAAGGAAGCCTATTAGAATTACCAATCAAACAAACTTGAAGCCATTTAACATGCACGACGGGACTATTGGTAGCCATTTAACATTAATAACTAGTTTAGCGAGATTAAACGTTAAATTTTTTAAATAATATTAGATTTGAAGAATAATATTATGAATAAAGTAATCAAATCGAAGATGTCACTTAACTCTAAATTTTTATAGTATTCGATATAGATTAATCAATTACTAGGTTAAAGATTAAATTGTGAATATAAAAAATTAAACTGAGATAATTACTTTTATACCGAGTCTATGCAAAACTAAATATAAATTAGTCAATTAATAAGACGAATACTTATTGTAACACCCAACCTGGATGTCACATTGGGCCTCCGGCCCAAAACCTGTATTTCAAAATTTCCTCTCAAGAGCCCAACAATTAAATCAAAATTAAGCCCAAATACGGTTCATAAATCCATTAAATTAAAACGAAAGCCCAAAATAAGTTAAAAAAACCGGAGCTCCAACATATTACAAACCGTATAAAACATTCGACTCAAATTTAAAATAAACAGAGTTACATTACATAGGGTTCGACATAGTACAAGCCCACTAAATCTAATACATGTATTCTGACAACACGGTCGATGCTGAAATCCGAACCTTGATGGTGCTCCACGAACCGGCTCCACCTAACCTACGCACGAAAACATATTTCGAACACTGAGCTACGAAAGCTCAGTGGATATGCCGAACTCGGCCAACATCATGCATATCATAAGCAGTAAAACATAACATATAAATATCGTGCATGCTATGATGATCTAACATGCTTGCCTACCACATGGCATAAACAATGTATACTATCGCACACAACATATACATGTCACATCACAAATAACACACAAGAGTGAGGCCCACGTCCACACAACATCGGGATCCTACACTTAGGATTGATTCCGCCCTCAAATCCTATGCCCGGAATGTTACATCGGACATCTTCGAACGAGGCCGCCCAACGTTCGGAAAGGGGTGGAGGCCGCCCAACCAACCCCATGCTCGGAATGTTACATCGAACATCTTCGAGTGAGGCCGCCCAACACTCGGAATATAAGTCTTCAAAACATCATCCGGCATGTCACATCGGATGGCCTTCAACGTGTTGCAACACTTATGGATATCCGGATTTCCAACAAACAAGGACTCGAAACACATAAACAATCCACCTAGGATCCTCACAACAAAACATATCAAGGCTTAACATAACTTAGACTTTCGAGGTTAATATCGTCAAATTCATGTTTATAATACATTGCATCGATTATAAGATTCATTACAACCTTTAATTCTCTTTTCGAACCTTAAACAATACTTATCTTGCCAAGTTTTCGTAGGGGTATCGATACCCTACATAAGGGTATCGAACCACCCTGCCTCGATACCCACTCAAAGAAGGCATCGAACCATGGGTATCGGTACCCTTTGACCATTTTCAAAGTCAACAAAAGGGAACCCAGCAGCATCGATACTGGCATCGATGCCATTATGCCACTGGAAGTCCCGGTATCGAACCATGGTTCGATACACCTGGCCACTTAGCCAAAATCCACTTATGGGTATCGATACCGGTATCCCGAGTATCGATACTCCTGCACGAAAAACAGGTCTGCACTTAGAAATTTCTAAGGGTCCTTCCCCAACATTAATCTATTTGATTCTAAAGTGTTCCTATCAGTTCTTAGGGATGTTTAGGATGTCTTAGTACAATTTTTCAGCCGTTTAACTCACTAATACCATTTCTACCATTAAAGCATACCAAGCTCAAACCAAGCAAAATCAAGCATACATACATGAATCTATATGCTATGCAATCTACCATGACATGTATAATGTAAGAACAAGTTGGGAGTACCAACCTTAGCAAGCAACAACAAAAACGAACTCCTTCTTCCCACTTAAGCTTTCTCCTTTCCTAAGCTTCTTGAAGGCTCTCCTTGCTCTCCAACTATAAAGAAGATAACCAAACCATTACCATTCTATCTAGATGATTTAAGGAAGCTAAAACAACCTTAAAAACATCCTAAAACTCTCCTACAAAACCAATCCCGTTCATCCTCAAAAAACCCTCTAAAACCTTACCTCCACCATTTCAAACCAAACTTACCTTATTAGAAAGATCTCATGAAGCTAAACAAAAACTTCTCTTACCTTAAAACGGGATTCTACAAGCTTGACTATCAAAAACCAACCTTTGATGATGGTGTTTGGGGAAGAAAATGGGTAGAGAAAATATGAAGAAAAGGAGTGAAGAGGTGAGATCATGTTTCTGCAAAAGATGCAGAAAATTAAACCCCCCTTCTCTTTCCAACATCTCATTTAGCCTTTTACCATTCTACCCCAAACCTTAATTTAAACTCAATCCCAACAACAACACTTAGGCCCAACAAGGCCCCCAAAAGCCCATCAACAAGACCCACACTCTCGGGTTAACCTGACCCTCGGATCCGAATCTGGGTCGTTACACTTATAGTTAAACTATAAAGTTATAGAGAGATAAACTAGACAACTAGATAGACATTAAAGATCTATACCTATATTGGATAACAAGTTATCATGAACTAAAGACAATACTTCATCTAGTGATACTAGAAAAACACAAGGTGAAAAATCTAGCTATCCAAAAGAAGGAAATCACGAGATTAAGTCATCTTAGCTAGCTCATCAATAACCTTATTCATTATCCGATAGATTCGATAAATTTGGATCTCCCAAGGTCGATCTAGTAATGTACAATTCTCTCTAACCAACGACGCCAAATCACCTCATGTACTCTGTTTTTCCAAGATTTGAACTACATCCATACTATCCACTTATAGAAAAACCTTTCGTCCAAGCTAGACGAAGGTCTTCGGTAATCCCCAAATTTCAGCTTCAATAATCGAGTAAATACCCACATACTAATTAAACCCACTTGATTGAAGGAGGTTGCCAACACTCACTATATGCACCATCTGATTGCACAAGCTTGGCCTGACGTCCCATGACCGATTCGCACAATATACATTGCTCATATGCTCGATGACATTCATTCTATACACTAAAATCATCACGTTTATTCGTATCAAAGACTAAAATATTCTAATATTTTCATAGAACCCAATAATTGTATTAAATATTTTAAATAATTAAAATTTAAAAAATATATATTTTAAAATTATTTGATGGAATGTTTTTAAAATATATATTTTTTATATTTTTATTAATAATAATTTTTAAATAATAATAAGTCAATTTAAAAAAATAATAATAAAAATTTTAATAAAATATAAAATTAATGGGAAAATGAGATATTAATATGAAATGATTTGGAAAATAATTGCACCAATAACAAGGATAACTTTAGTATATTTTAATTATTTTTCTAAAAAATTTAATGACTTATTATGTTAAATAATTTACAATTATGATTATATATAAATTTAATAATCAAATGTTTTAATGATTATTTTCTCTTTTCATTATTTATGGCTGAATTAAATAGAGATCCGAGGGCCTTGACCTATTTAAAAAAATTAAAAATATTTCGAATATATATTTTTTCAATCCTTTTCAGTTTAGATTTTTTAAAAATAATCTTTCAACAAATTTAAATTTATTTGGTCCTTAGATTTTTCATTTAGCTAGGAAAATACAAGGGTATAATAGCAAAATTACTAAAATATTACATGGTATAAATTGACACAATATAATTAATACCATCCCTTTTAACAATCAAAGCAATGGCCCTCACTTTTTGGCATTATATTATGGATAGTTTGCCTTTAAAAGAATAAAAATTGCACCTCTTTAAGCATATGTGGGGCAACAACCAAACCAAGAAAGTTTCAACTTTTGATTTCCTTTCTTCTTTACACTATTTTTAGCAATTAAAAATTCTATCTTACAATGCAGTTAATAATATATTAAAATCAATTTTAAAATAAGTTCATACCTAATAAGGTCATTTTTAAAAAATCAGCAAGTGTATCATGGCTCAAGAGCCATAAAAACTTCTTTTCCAAATACCTTTTTGAAAACACATGTTTTATAAGCATAACACAAGACTTAAATGTTGCACAAAACAACGCTTAAATGAAACACTTTTTCATTTATCAAATACACATGCAAACTTCGTTGCAAGGTATCGTCTACTTGCATTTAAAACGTATTGATATTAGTGACCCGATTAGATAACCACTAATCGTTAGGATAAACAAAAAACTCGCATGAAGGCATAATGCTAAGGCATGCCACGTATGGGGCTAAACCGTCGTCCATACCTCGTATAAGGGTTATACCACCTACTCACACCTCGCATAAGTTAAACTCATTCACACGATGGATTAACTCCAATCATGTTTTCAACCTTAGCTTCCGGGATAAGCTAAACTTAAATGAAATACAATACATATACCATAATTCAAGCAATAACTCTAATGCATCACTAAAGAATTTACTCACGTATATGAATTTTGTAATTTATAGTGCACTGTACATCCTAATGATCGATCAACTTATCCACATTAAAATCATTTTTAATACCAATACAAAAATAAAAGCAATGCTCAAGTTTCGAGTTAAAAACAGTGAAATAGCTCATGCATCCCACTAATACATGCATCAAATGCATAAATTGGTAAAAACTACTTTTCTCATGTTTTCAAAATAAAATCGCGGGAGCATCATATGCATATAAAAACCTTTGTAAAATCAACCTCATGAGCATTAAAAACACATGCATATTCACATATATGCACAACACAATATGAGCATGACTAAAACAAATAGTAAAATACGACATAATATGGGAACCTTTAAGAAAGCAATACTTTAAACTTACTTCCGAGTATAGGGAGGTTTTTCACACCTTACCTATACCCTAAAAACTTTTAAAATACATTTAAAACCCTGCCAAATTGGCAACCCTCGTAATCCACTCACCGATTTACTAAAACTCGCTCGACAAGTCACCCGAAAACTCGATTCGGCTTTCCAATCTCATTCAAACTTGTTCCTCTAACTCTCTACGTGATTCAAGCAGCAAAACCAGAAGTTTTAGTGCATTAAAACGAACCCATACATCCCTCAAGTCGTACCAATACCAAACAACCCCTAAAAACACCATAAAATCTAACCAAAACTCATCGAAAACCTCTCCAAACACCACCTAAACCTTATGTACGGGATTAGATAATTAAAAGAAATCTTAATTAAATCTAAAAACTTCAATATTCATGTATTAATTAGACATCAAAAACAACCATGTAAAAACCTTGAAAGAAATTCAAGAAAACAATGAAATTTTTATCAAGAAAATCGATTTTATTGATTCAAGACTTTAAAGATTATTGAAATTAGAAAAGAAATTAGGAATTTCATTAAATAACTTTAGGTTTTATATGTTTGAATGATTCTCACCTCCAAAATTGATCTAACCCCTTCCAAGGTTTAAAAACAAGTAAAACGAAGAAAAACGAAGAGATTTTGAAGAAGAAAAATATAAAGAATTAACCAAACGATTTTTTATTGAAAAGATTATTGTTTAACTTTAAAAGATGATAGATTGGATTTTTAGAATAGGAGAAATCAAAATATTAAAAATAGGTTTATGTTTATGAAATAAAAAAATGTTTTTAGGAATTAAATTAAGTAATTTGGGTTATTTAATTAAAATTATGGGTTATGAGTTATTAAAGTAGGCCCTTGGAAGGATTAGATCAACTAGAATTACAATTGGATCAAAGAACCTTAAAGATTCAAATTTTTGGCTTAGTTTATGAAATTGTTCTCAAGTTTTTAATTTTTACAAAATTGTCACTAATTTTAAAATCTTAGGGATTAAAGGGTCAATTTTTAAAATTTATATGAAATAAGTCAAATATATATTAAATAAGGATTTTAGGAAACTTTTCCATAATTTATTTTCATTTAAAACTAATTTTTAAGTATTTAATCCCGAACTAGGCTAAACCGACAAAACCGATTCATTAACTTCTAAACTCATTTTTGGGGCGTTATATTTGTAGAAACCAATTTTATCATTTTCAATGATTATACTCTCCCTAAAAAATAAATATTAACAATGGTAGAAAAAATTCATAAAATTAAACACAATATACTGTTAAACAAAGTAGATAAAAAAGATAGAATTTTTTTTAAGAAAAAAAACTAAATTAGATTTTAAAATAATAAAATAATAAAATTAAAGTAGTCTTTTATAATTTGAAACTTAATAAGATGTTCAAATATACAAGAGTAATAAAGATAGAATTGTCAAATAAATTTTCAAAGTAGTTTTGCGAGAGGAAGAAGAAAAGGGATGAAAAAAATTAGGGTTTATTCAAATAATTGATGAGTTATTTTTTATTAGGACCAATCTGATATAATATAATAAATTTAGGGACTAAAATTATTATTAAACCTTGTCATGTCACAATCTTCTTTAATTATTTAAGTGTTGATGATCAAAATGATAATGAAATAAAATATTTGTATCGATTTTGATAAAAAAATTTAGTTGGGTGATCAACATAGAAAAAGAGTGATAATTGGATGATTATCTGTGTAGTTTTCCTTCTGAAAAATAATTTAATTGAAATTTTATTTTAAGTAATTATTAATTATATGTTGAGTCCTTAATATTTTTAATCTTTATTAATTAATTTAATAATATTCAACGTTAATAGTATTCAGCGATATTCGACGCACGTGATAGACTCATCCCTAAAAGAGTCTAATATTACGAGTAAAAATGAAAAGATAAATAAAATCTTTAATGTTGGAATAAGTAAAAATACTTATAAACTTTTTTTATTTGGATAAACTTTTATACTTTGTTTACAGAAAAATTTTAAAAAAAATAGTTGATTGAACATGAATTTAGTAGATATTATTATTCTTGTTGTTAATATCTTAGAAGATACAGGTTTAAGTGCATTTAAATATAATTATTTTCGATTTAGGAGTTAAAAAATTATAAATAGTTTGAAATTCTACATGTTTAAATCATTAAAATCATAAAATAGTATTTTATTGATAAATTAAACTTTGTTTGGTTTTAAGAAATATATTTTTTATTTTTTATAAATAAAAATACTTAAAAATATTAACGAGTCAGATTTTAACGTAATTTGAGGATCGATTCTAAATCAAAGTTTAAGCCTCATATTTGGGTTTTATGAGCCTATTTGGATTGCTAGATGATTGGCCTTAGGGTTATGAAATCCTTTTAAGGGCATGAAAGTAATTTCGGGTAGAGTTGGCCAATGAAAAGGGATACTTTAATTTATCTGCATAGGGGAAGGGATGATATCAACCAAATGCTTTCTTTTGCTTTCTTTCTCATCAGCTATCTACCTTTCAAAATGTAATACTTTAAGATGAAAACTTTAGGCTTGAGAGGAACAATCTCGTTTAAGAGAAAAAATATTGCTCAGCTAGAGGAGATCTATATTTCAAGGTATAAATGAGGTTAAATGATGGGAGGAGAGATTTTTAGTGGTGTTGAAGGAGAAAATGGATTTGGATTCGGGGAACTCAAATTCTAAGTGTTTTAAATTATTTTAGCTTTTTCTACATTTACCAATATCGTAGTAACTCTTGCAAAACTTGTTTATAGTAAGGGACTTAAGGGAATCTTCAAAAGAACAAGAAAATAAGAAGGGTATAGCTTGAAAAGTGGTTGAGAGGTTTTGGGTAAATATTAATCCGAGGTTAGTACACTTCTAAATCCTGTATGTTTATAGAACTCATAATAATAGTGTTTGTGACGTGTTTGTATGTGTTAAAAGTTTGTTTGTTAGCTTGAGGAGAATAATGAAAACTCACAAATTATTAGTTTTGACTTGTTGAAAATGATTTTGATCTATTAGTTAGTCCATAGATAGTTTTTATGAGAGGTTTGAGAGGATTTAAGAGAGTTTGGATAGGTGAGAAGGTGTTCTTCAAGCTTCAAATTTGAAAATATGGACTCGTATACCGGTACAGAAGGTACTTTTATCGGTATTCGTGAGAAGAAATGGGCATTTCATGGAGGGTGTACCGATATAGTTCGTCGTGTATCGATATTACTACATTTTAAGTAATTCAAAAACCATTTAGGCATATTGTTATGCAGGTGCATATTAGAAGCACTATTCAATTAAGGCCACATATCGGTATGGGTGATTTTCGTACTGATACTGGATATCAATAAGCTATATAGGGGTATTAGTAAGAGGTAACATAAATTCTTTTGAATGCGTTTTGGTTATCGATATTTAATGGAGGGGCACCGATATTGGTTAAGATCTTATCGATACCCTATGTAGGCGTATCGGTACACGTAGATCAATCTGTCCAAATTTTAACCTTTGAGTTTAGAGGATCAATAATTCGATTTAATAGTCTTGGTGGGTCCCCTTATATATAAAATGAATTATAAAACTGAGAAACAAAAATCTTGACACCTTATTTGACTTAAATAAGGAATTATGTACATAATGTATTGAAATGATTAGTGATGTTATGTAAGCTTGAGTATGATACCTACAATTATTGATACGTGTTATGAGAATTTTGGTACAGGATTTGGATACTCAAGAGTGGCTTCCGATAATTTGTGACTTTGGACCACTTGTATGAAAAAGTGTTAGTTTCGATGCTTAGTGACTCCAAACTATACTCAAGGTATGGCAGAGAGTAAGTTCCAAGGCTTAGTGATGACCGAACCCTCATAGGGTGTGTGACTTCCGATAATAAGTGAATCTGGATCACATATTTAATTTATATACATTTATATTGATGATTTATGAATTATATAGATATTGCCCTGACATTGTCATGTAAATGCTATGTGTTTAGGCGATTATAGTAGTGCCGATCATTCTATTGCATGATCTTTTTGTATATATTTAATTATGATTTGTATAAATCATAGTTTAATGGAGGTTTTGTAACACCCCCAAAATTGGTCCTAGAAGTTTAGAGGTTGGTTTAGAGGTTTAGTGGACCGGTTTTATCGGTTTAGCCTAGTTCGAGATTAAATTCTTAAAAGTTGGTTTTTAATGAAAATAAATTATTGAAAAATATTATAAAATTCTTAATTGACTTATATTTGAATTAGGTAAAATCATTTTTGAAAATTTACCCTTGAATACCTAAGATTTTGAAATTAGTGACTATTTTGTAAAAATTGAAAAATTGGGGACAATTTTATAAATTAAGCCAAAACTTTTAATCTTTAAGGTGCTTTGATAAAATCCTAATCCTATTTAATCTAAACATTCCAAGAGCCTATATAAAAAATCTTTAAGCACTTGTTTTAACCTAAGTAATCAAAATTCTCTAATTTTGATCCAAAACCCCAAAATACACTTTTTTAAAACAAAATACTCTTTTTTCTTTATTTCGGTTTATTCTTCTCCAATGAAGCCTCTTTATCATATTTTCAAGGTAAATATACATTATTTTTAATAAAATTTCGTTGGTTTATTTTCCTATATTTTTTTTCTTCAAAATCTTTTCGTTTTTTTAAGGGTTTTGTTATTTTTAAACCTTGTGTAACAATCCTTAATCCACAACCTGAAAAATAATTAAAGAATAGAGAGATATCGAAGAGAAAATTAAGAAGAAGGGTTGAGAAGAGAAACAAGAGGGTTCAGAAGTTCATTCTCAAAATCGTCCTCTCAACAATACTCTGGAACCTCTATTTTTCTAATCAACCAAAACACACCGTTTTGGTTAATTACATAACCCCTCTACGCATCGTTTCACTTAATTTTAATTAACCCCTTAAAACTAACTTCTAAAACAATAACAAATCAGCCTAACGGCTAGAAAAACAGAAAATTCATTACAATACTCCCTCTTTAAAGCAAGATCCTCGACCTCAAGGATTCAGACATGACGTTCTTTTTTTGATGATTAGACCAAACATATCTCCATGCTCTCTTAGCCTTGATCGAAAATGAAGTACGAGCCAACAACAATTCCTTCGTGTTAAAATTAGTTACAAACCAATGATCAACCAACAATATAGATTTTAGGTCGATGGTGACAATTTCAATACCTTCTACAGCTTTCGCCATGTTCCCATCATATATTGTAAAGAAAGTATTGTTGGAAACTGATACAATAAAGTCCAAAGCTTCCATCTAAAATGAATGGTTTTGAAATTGTTGCAGCTCCACTGGATCTAACATTGTTTCTTTTTTAACAATTCGTGGAAATGCAGCTCTTAGTGGTACTAGTCTTCGTTAACTTTCATGAATCTCACCAAAAACAATATAAATCTGAGATTTCTCGTCAAAACCCAATGCTTGCAAAATTAATGTTGCTTCCTCTGTTGTTAGAGGGCACAACCCTTGTTGTCTCCTCTCTTCAGACACAATCCTCAATCGTTTAGCTCCTCGGCTTCTTCTACCGTGTATCTATGTGTACAACCTGAGGAAGCCAACATGGTCATTTCATATCTTAGATGCAATGCCACAAAGGGTCCATTTTGTTGAAGAATGTGAACCAATTTCTCACATAAATCACAACAAATCCAGAATTCCTCAGCTCCATTATTCTCTCCATAAGCCCCACATAATGCATCTCCATGCTCATCGTCTTCCTCATCCTTTTCATCCTCATCCTTTGGTGGCGCTGGTTTTGAATATTTGGGCTGAGATTCAGAACCTCGCTTAGAGTTCGATTTTGGTTTGTGACTGCTATGATTTGAAACTAAATATTTATCCTTTTTCTGTTTCTTAGCCACCCCTGTCACAACTTCGAATATTGTTGAAAGATCATTTATCATATTAAAAAGGCGTTTGCTATCAGCTCTATCAAATCCAAACCTAGCTCTGAAATATAAAGCCACAGAGAGTAACTAGTTGTCACTGTGTACAACAACCAAAATTAAGAACAAGGGTTGAGAAAAGAAACAAAAGGGTTTAAAAGTTCATTCCCAAAATCGTCCTCTCAACAATACTCTGGAACCTCTATTTTTCTAATCAACCAAAACACACTATTTTGGCTAATTACATAACCCCTCTACGCACCGTTTCACTTAAGTTTAATTAACCCCTTAAAACTAACTTCTAAAACAGTAACAGATCAACCTAACGGCTAGAAAAATAGAAAATTCATTATACCTGGAGGTTGGATCAATTTTGGAGGTGATAATCATTCAAACCTCTGAAGCTTAAAGTTTTTTAATGAAATTCTTAATTTCTTGGCTGATTGCATCAATCTTTAAAGTCTTGAATCAATTAAGTCAGTTTTCTTGATAAAAATTCCATTGTTTCCTTGATTTTCATTCAAGAGTTTTGCATGGTTATTTTTTATGCCTAAATAAATGAATGTTGAAGTTTTTATATTTAATTAAGATGAATTTTAGGTATCTAATCTTGTACATAAGGTTTAGGGGGTGTTTGGATAGGGTTTCAGTGAGTTTCAGTTAGGTTTTACGATGTTTTTAGGGGTTGCCATGTATTGGTACGACTTGAGGGTGTTTGGGTGTGTTATAATAAACTAAAACCTCTGGTTTTGATGCTTGAATTAGTTCAAGAGGTAGAGGAACAAGTTTGAGGGAGATCAGAAAACCAAATCGCATTTTCGGGTGACTTGACAAGCAAGTTTCGGTAAATCGGTGAGTGGATTGTGAGGGATGCCAATTTGGAATGGTTTTAAATGTGTTTTCAAAAGTTTTATGGTGTAGGGAAGGTGTGAAAAACCTCCCTATACTCGGAAGTAAGTTTTAAATATTGCTTTTTTAAAGGTTCACATATTATGCCTTGTTTTTACAACATTATTTGTCATGCTCTTATTGTGTTGTGCATATGTGATTATGCATGCGTTTTAATTATCATGAGACTATTTTTACAAAAAATTTATATCCATATGATGCTCCCACAATTTTTTTTTCAAAATATGAGAAAAGTAGTTTTTATCGGTTTATGCATTTAATGCATGTATTGGTGGGATGGATGAATTTATTTCACTTTTTTAACTCAAAACTTGATTATTAGTTTTTTTTTTAGTGTTGGTATTAAATATAATGAGACGTGGATAAGTTTATCGATCAATAGGATATGAGTGCACTATAATTGAAATGTGTACATGTAAAATTCCTTGGTGATGCATTAGAGGTTAGCCTAGTGTGTGTGATATAACAATTACCTTATCACATTTGGGTATGGAGAACTATCCCGGACACTAAGGTAGGATCTTTAGATTGTGATAGTCAATCTGTGTGAATTGGTGTACGATGCCATTCGCATGTTTTCGTTTATCCTAACGTTTAGTGGTAATCTAAATGGTTCCTAATACCAATACAATGTTATAAGCAAGTATATTTTCTTAATTGAATAGTGTTTTCAATGAAACTTTGCCATTGGCATGTAAGACTTGTGTTTTGCTCGTTGAACATGTGTTTTCAAACTGAATAGGTTATGTGACTTATGCCATGGTATAATTGTTGTTTTTCAAATAGTGGCTTTCATGGCCATGGACATTGTTTTTAATTAGAGCGTGACTTGGTTTTTAAACTCGATTTTGGTATATTATGGTCTGTATTGTAAGGTGTTTTTAAATATATTTTTATTCACTCACTAAGCTTATGCTTACCCTCTCATTTACCTTGCAATGCAGAGTATTTAATGCAAAGGCAGCAAAGAAAAGCAATGGTCCAGGTAACTGTCAAGTGAAAGCTCAAGTATGTCTTTATAACATTAGTATTAGCGAGAGAGCAATAGGTATGAGTTACCATGTTAAGAATATTGTTATATTAATGAAACTTGTAGTAGTCGTATGCTTATACATGTTTGATGTTTATCATGTTGATGCTAGCTTTTTGACTTAGATTTGAATTGTCTATTGATATTCCATTATTTATAATAAAAGTTATATTGAAATTTGATTCTTAATATCCCTATGTGTGAATTTGAGTGTTGTTGATAATAAAGCATGACTATTTATGATTTTAATCTATGATGTGGTTATTTAGGTAAGAATTCATCTAGTTAATATGCCATGATATGTGCTTAAAGTGTTTTTAGGTGAATTTTCATATAGAGAATGTCTTGAAACCTTTGAAGGATTGAAATTTGAGATGGAAACATGTAATAAACCTAATTAAAGATTGATAACACTAAATTTCATAATTAGTATTTTAGTTTTTGGAAAATTACATTTTGGTTCCTGAAGCATGTTTGTACGTTTTGGGACTCGTTCCTTATTTGTTGTTGCTGCATTCGAATATAATCTATGCATGAACAAGTAGGATCAAAATAAAGCATGTAGAAGAGATAAAAGAAAAAATTTTAGGGTCGTTTATCAGGGCGAGTCTTTGGATTAGCCTCGGTAATCCCCGTGTAGCTCGTTCGAGTCGGGTGGCGTCTAAATTGGGTCTAGGGGGTTACATGTGTATCCAATGAGCTTTCATTAGCTCAATGTTCGGAATCTTTTTTTTCATACGCAGCATTTTGGGTGATGTTTCAGTTTGAGGAGTATCATTCGTGGTAGGTTTCAACATCGATCCTGGAGGAGTACATCACTTAGATGTGTCATGAATTTTTAGGACCTATTTAAGTTTGTTGTAACTCTTTTAAACCTATTTGTATTTGATTGAATGTTAAAATTTTTAAATTGAAGCTCCTTAATACTTTTGAATCTAAATTTATGTTTTAATTATTGGGATTTAATTAATTTGAGTTATTAGATCTTTTTTTGAAATTTGAAAATGATTTGAAAATATTAGTTTCAGGTTGGTCTTGAGTCCCAAATGTTCTACCCATAACCGAGGGTGTTACAGTTGGGTTGAAATTATGAAAATAATTTTTAAGAAATAAAAATGAGTGAAAAATTTGTAAGAAGTGTTCTCTAAAATTAAAAAAAAAGTTTATTCATATAAACGTGAAAGTGTTCTTAGAGGTGGCAAATTGATCCAAAATTCAAAACTATTTTTTGATCTGAGATTTAATATTGACTCAAATATAATATTTGAATTTAATTCGAAATCTAAAATAAATTGAATCAAACTAAAATCGACCGATGTTTAGTTGAATATATATAGACACGATCTGATTTTCAACTGAACCGAATGGACCCAAACTGATTTTTAAACTAACCTAATGGAACCGAACCTAAAGTAAATCTAATAGATTATATATTAAAAGAAATAATGAAAACTTTGATGTGAACCGTCGTACAACTCACCAAAAGTTATATATATTAGCTTTTTAAAGTCATATTTGGGTTTAAAAAACTGATCCGGTCTAAAAACTCGATTGAAACATATTGTTAACGCTCTAAAAAGCATATATTTTATACCCTTTTACTTAAGATTTTGTTTGATTTCAAGTTCATTTGTATTGCATTTAGTTGTATTTCATTTGCATTTGCATTTAGATTAGGTTTTTATTTTATTTTCTCTTTTATTTTAAAAGATGTTGCTTTGAAGGGTATTTCTCTAGTGGTGGTGTGCAGATTGTTGGGGCAAAAGTTGAAGCATGGAAGAGATGATATAGCAAATTCATTGCTGGATCGGACTTCAAGATGCTATAGCATTGTGGGCAGACTAAACAAAATTACAGAAAAGACAAAACCTACAGCTCACTGTCCTTAGGCGTGAATTCCAGGCCAGCCGCACATCTCCTGCACCCTGCTGCAATTCTCTGCAGAATTGTCAGGGAATATTCCTTGTATCTTTAGGGCACAAAACCCTAGAAGAATTCTCCTATAAATACAAAGCTAAGTCTCATTTACAAGTGTGGTGAAATAGAAGAGTTCAGAGCAAGAAAGAAAGAAAAAAGGAGTAAACTTTAAGGAGAACACGAGGAAGAAGAAAGAAGAAAGTAGACCACTTTCCTTCATCTGCCACCTCAGATCGAGCCATCATTGTTGGAGAGCTTCAAGCAAAGGATTTGCAAGACATCGGGAGAAGTGACAAGCTAGGAAAACCTCACGGCCAAGCGTTTGGGACTTCCTTCCTCTTCACTTTAGGGTTTATGATTAGTATTTACCGTTTAAGATTAAAATTTAGGGTTTAAATTTTAAAAAAAATATATATTTAAGTATTTATATTTCAACCCCAAACTTTAAATTTTAACTACACCCCTTAAATTTAAAATTCATAATCTTAAATCTTTGAATATTAAATCTTAAATAAATTCTTAAACTTTAAAATTAAGACAACTTTTGACGAACCATCTAGCCTCATCGGTTAAAGGAACGGTTGTTGTTCCTAGAGGTCACAGGTTCAAGCACCAATACTGTCAGCATAGTGAATGAGAGATCAATGTCCAATGGTTGAGAGTATATATTTTAGAACAAACACTACTATAGTCACTTTAGCTAGATAAAATCAAAAAAAAAAATTAAGACAACTTTGACTAACACTCATTTGCTTTAAAAACTCATTATATACATGTTCTAAAAGGGGTTTCCATGTTTCAGATCGAGCCACTTTCCTTCATCTTCCACCTCAGATCGAGCCGCCATTGTTGGAGAGCTTCAAGCAAAGGATTTGCAAGACTTCGGGAGAAGTGACAAGCTAGGAAAGCCTCACGGCCAAGCGTTTGGGACTTCCTTCCTCTTCACTTTGCTTTATATCTTTTCTTATTGTTGAAAATGTATTTTGAATAACGAATGTTGAATAGTTTGTTAAACCTAGCCATGAACTAAACTAGTATAGCTAAGGTTTGTTATGGATAATTTTATTTTGTTCGAATGAATGTCTTTACTATTTTTCTGGTTTTATTTAATTGTTTTGTTCATGAAAGCTAACACATTTTTCTTCTTAAACCTTGGTTTGTAAGAGCTCTCGGAAGATTGTCATAGTTAAGGGGTTCGGGTAGCTTAGATCTAAGGATAGACAGAGCTAGACCAACATGAACAATGAGGTTACTGTGGGAGCATAATCCTAACTCACCTTAGGGATAAGGGAGAATTTCAACGAAAAAAAGTGTAGCAGTTTATCAATATTAGAAGTGTTAGGGTTGAGACCGGGAGGTAATGCCTTAGCATTTTCGAGTGTTAGGCCTTTAGACTAGGGATAGTGGAGGTATTTTTAGTAAATTTTGTCGAATACTTGTCAAACCAGTAGAATCGTAAGCTTTCAGGAAAACAGTGAAATCCTTGCCATAGCAAGCCTAGCTTGTCTTAAGCTTAAATTCTCCTCTGTGTTGTGTTTATGCAGCTTTATCTATTACTCCGTTCTTAGTTTTATTTTGCTACCACATTTTTGTGACAACTTTATTTTGCTACAATATTTTGGTGACAATTGCATAATTGCTTTAGCATATGTTTATTATACAAAGGATTTTCTTATCTTTTGTGTATGTTAACTATTTTTGAAATATCCTACCCAATCCTCGTGGGAACGATCTCACTCAAACACTTTATTACTTGTTCGATGTGTATACTTGCACGAGAATCAATCATATTTTAAAGCACTCGACACGCTTAACACATATCAATCTCCTATTGAATCGATCTTGACTTGACCCGAAATCAACCGACCAAAAATTAGTTGACCCAAAAATCAACCGAACTGACGTGACCCGACTCGACCCAAATCATTATAGACCCGAAATAAATTTGAACCAGAACATATCCATTCGAACTGAATCAAAACCGAATCTAATCTAAATCAAAATTATTCGACCCGATTCAAATGACCATTTTGCCACCTCTAAGTGTTCCCAATTTTATGCAATTCTTAAATATTAAATTGTTATTTGTTTAAATCCATATAAATATAAGATATTTTATTTTTATTTCTCATGGTTACATTAGAAAAATACAAAATATGCTTTTATATTTTCATTATTGAAAATAAAATATAATTTTTATTGGCTTAAGTGTGTGAGAAGTCTTTGAATTAAAAAAAATATTTTTCTCTTGATATTTTTTCACCCAAATAACCTCTTAAATCAAAAATTGTAATCGATTAAAATATTGAATAAAGAAATTTAATCAATTTTGATTATTAAATCTTGATAGTTTTTATTTGTATTTATTGGTGTAGTCAGGAACGAAATTAAATGGTGTATGAGACTCCCACCCTCGAAGATTTTTTTCTTGTTTTGTCTCTCTAATATTTTTTTATAAAATTAGTTTATTTATGAATTTGCTCCTCTCACACTTTCAAATACTCCAACCTCAAATCTTAGTTCCGTCCATGGATGTAGTGTGTCGTGTCATAATTTTTTGTTTGATATTTTTAGATTTTTTTTATTTAATTTAAAAAACTTTAAAAGTTTTAAAAAATTTAAAAAATACTTTTAAAATTATAAAAATATATATTTTTAAAAAACTATAAGTATTACATGATATAAATGTATTGTATCATGTGTCAATAATACCTAAAGAAAAAATATTAAGATTTTATGATCAAAATTAGTCAAAAATTTAATTGATTAAATTTATTGGTCTAAAATTTTAAATAGATACAAAAAATTCAAGAATTTAATTAATTTTTTTTTCAAAAATTCGAAAACTTTTTACGTCCTTATACTTTTATTTACTAAACATTTTTATAATTTTAAAAAATATGAGTAAATTTATTTTTTATTATCTTCCCTTCTTAAATCCCAAATTACTTAATATTATTTTAAAGGATTTTTCGAGATAAATAAATATAAAAATGTGATGTAGAAATGGTAGACTTCTGGTTTGCTTATTAGCAAAAAATGACACCATCTACTATGGGACCATTACCTGAATGTCAACAACGAGAAATTATATTATGGGTCAGTCCCACCACGTCATTCATGGACTGACCAATAAAAACTAGTCACCTCATTATTTTTTAATTTTTCAAGTAAAATATTACTTGAAAAAAACATGACATAAAAAGATAGGTAGCTTTTATTGGTCGGTCTCATAAACACGTGGTGGGACTGACCCATTATATAATTTTTCGTCAACAAGGCAGACCATAACCCTTTAGAAATGACAAGGTTTAAATTTAATATATGGCCCACTATTTTTTATTAAATTTTAAATTTAATCAAAAAATCCTTACCTTGACGGTGAAATCAAAAGGAATCGAATATATTCTCTCATTTTTAGTTTTTTTTTCTAAAAAATCTCTATCATGCATAAATTGTAAATAAAAAAATATAAAATCATCATCGATCTTTAAATTAGGTAAATAAAAAATTAAAGAAAAACAAAGATTTAAAATATTAAGTTCAGGGTACGAATATTCCAATAATTCTATTTATAGTGGGCCTTTTCTAATCTCTAAATTCTCTGACTTATAATTTTTAATGAAGGGTTTTTTCTTTTTTTTTAATCAAAGAAAATTCAAACTGAAATTAAAAAAAATAGTTTTGGCCCGTTTTCCTATAATATAAAAAAATACGCTAAACTTATAAATTTATTATTGATCTAATTTTTTCATTTGGAATTCAATTCAAATGATGATGCTATTTTCTTGTTCTTAAATGAGTTTGATAAATATTTTATTCAATTTTTTTAGGTTTACGCCTTACTCTGAAAAAAAAGGTCCAATTTTAATTTACGCATATAGGATAAATGACCTAATACCACGTCTTTTTACTATGATTTTATTTATTTTTATTTTTATTTAATTCTTTTTTTTATGTTTTTCGTCAAATATTTAACGTATTTGAGAGAAAAATTAACATCTCCATAATTCTCGTAAAACAATACTTGATCATTAATATTTTTCTCGTAATTCGAATGTATACATGCATAAGAAAAATTCTCATTTTTTTAAAGTCTTCATTTTTTTTCTAAACTCTTGATTTCATTTTTTTTTTCTTGTTTATTAAGTTCTAAAAATAAAATAAAGAATGAAGCCTATTTATAGGCTTAAAAACCCATCTTTTATACAAGTGTTAAATTTTTTAAAAATAGAATAATGCATTTACTTGGGCACCAAATTACTTTCTTTACACTTAATATAAACCGAGAAATTATATTACGAGTAAATTCCACCACGTGTCCATGAAATCAATCGCTAAAAATCATTCATCTCATCATTTTTTATATCATATATTTTTTCAATTGAATTTTCATTTGAAAAAATTATTTTTAAAATGAATCAACAGTAGATATGAGTGAAGATTCACTTGGAAAAATACATAACACGGAAAAAAAAGATGAGATAGATGAATTTTAGTGGTTGGTCCTATGGATGACGTGTTAAGACATGCCCATGATATAATTTCTCATATAAACCGAACCAATTAAAATAAATAAGGAAAAATTCAAACTTGATTATAATTACAAATAATTAAAAATAATAATAAACTTAAACTGTCGTATTGGACTTGTATTCAATTTTTAATACATGTCATTTTTAATAAAATAAACATATCTTGAGTTCGGAGTGTCTTATTGTATTAGAAATCTTCTACCTCTTTATCATGCCTCCATTCATGATTCTTATTAAAAATTATTAAAAATTTGAATTTTAAACCTTAACCCTTATTTTTTATATCCTAAACCCTAAACGCTACACCATAAAAAGTACACTCTACCCCTAATTCCCTAAACCCTAACCTAGAACCCTATGCCTTAAACCCTCTAATTTAAAGCGAAGGCACGAATGGAGGCATGAGAAAGATGTAGACAATTTGCACCCATCTAATTGAGGCATTTGAATATGCACCGGAAAGGTAACCGAAGTTCCTAAATAAATATCATAACTAGGTATGGTAAATGGGCGGGGTAGACGTGGATACCCCCTCCCCATATCCATACCCACCTAAAATTTTTATAACCACCACCTACCCATCACCCACGGTGGGTACAATTTTCAAATTCACACCCGCCCACGCGGGTACATTCTTAAATTCATCCTCACATCTACCACTCAAAACGTATCCGTTTGTACATGTCTACAAGCAACTACTAATATTGAATTATGTAAAAATTAATCATAGACTTTTATAAAAAAAAAGAGTAAAATTTCGCATAATTTATTGACTGATTAAGTGTATATATAACCTATTTACACCTATATAAATTTAATTACATCTAACTAACTAATAATAAGTAATTTAACTAAAATGTATTTTTACTGATATAAATTCTACTTAACTACAACTAACTAATATATATAGCTAAGTTAACTAAAACATATTTAAACTTTTATAAATTTTACTTATCCACACATTATAAATTTTCAACATGATTAATTTAAGTACGATCATAAATTATCAGTTTTTAAATTAAATTAATTGAGTTCAAAGTCTACGAACTTAAGGATTAACATAGATTTTAAAACAAATTAATATCTTAATACATAAAATATCATAATAAAAGGCATAATCAAAATCTATAAATAGAAATAATTCAAAATTCATATGGCAAGCGAATACGTAACGGGTGAATATGGCGCGGGTGGATACGGTGCGGATAAGGTCTTAAACCCATCACCTACCTACTACCTATGATGGGTATGACTTTTTACCATACCTACCTACACACCCATCCCTACTCCTACTAGTACGAGTGTAAAATCCGCAAAACTGTACGCATCTCTCATCCCTAATCTTACCCAAAAACATCCAAATCTATAAGTTTATAGTGAGAATTCTTTGCACGTTGCTTGACTTTCTATATTTATTGGACAATATCTCTTGTAATCTTCCCATATTTCATAAAATAAAATAAAAACCAATGAGACCAAATAAAAACAGATGACTGTAAATTTGCAATTTTTAAGCCTTACTAAAAAAATAAAAGGGTATAAGTATATTTTATTTTACATTTATTATAATTTGGTAATTTTTTAAAATTCTATAAATATAGATCATAAATATTATTTTAAAAAATAAATAATATGCATAATCTCAAAGATAAATTCAAAAGACCAAACTTAAAATCATTAATTAATCCAAATGATAAAAAAAATATTATTTTTTTAGATAAATCAAATTTAAAAAACATAGAAGCAGATTTTTAGTTTACGAATTTAAAAACGAACTAACAAACTATCTTGTAATTAATTTAAAATATTAATAAACAACCAATAGTCATGAGAAACATTGTCTTGACAGTAAAATGGAAAGAAAAAAAAATGATATAGATTATATTTGAGTAGAAAATATCAATCCCTTAATTGTGTTTTTCCGTGTCCTGTTAATTTTTTTTTAAAATTCTGAATTATGAATTTTAACTTTAATTTTTTATATCTTAAACCTTAATCCCTACACTTTAAAAGATAAACCGCACTCTTAATTCTCTAAACCCTAATCAAAATTCTAACCTTGAACCTTAATCTTTAAACCCTAAATATATTAATTTAAAATAAAAATACTAATAAGACACGATTAGGGGCCGAGAATTGGCACCTATTGTATTTATGCACATAAAAGAAAGATGAGGTGCTTTTGTTTGATCGGGTAAAAATTTTGTCTCTCTATCTTGCCTCTATTCATGTTTTCCGTGGAAAATTTCTAAAAAATTAAATTTTAAACTCTAACCCTTATTCTCCATATTCTAAACCCTACACCCTAAAAAATACACTCTACTTTTAATTCCCTAAACCCTAATCACAATCCCTAACCTTGAACCTTAAACTCAACAGTCTAAACCTTTTAATTTAAAACGGAGACACAAATGAAGATATAAGAAAGAGGCAGAGATTTGCACCGGTTTTGATCATCCTTTTCTGAAGTGAAAAGGTTCCCCAAAGACATCACCATTGAAAGTTGCTTTCTGCTCTCTACACCATGTCATGGGCAACTGACATGCCATGTCATATGCAACATTATGATATTTCATTTTATTGCAATATAATGACATTTTATCTTGAAAACTATTCTACTAAAAATTATATGCATATTGCAATATAATGTCATATGCATAATGATTAGGTTAAAGTTGGGATGATGAATCAAGAGTTGTATGAATCTATCCTCCACACTCTTCGAGACTGTAAGTTTGTTAAACCTGTCTGGTTGCAGCTAATTTCACCTGCTTCATCCCTGACGTTCTATACGCAGGCTCTTCAGGTCTAGTTACAGGATAATATGCTTTGTAAAACCCCATTCACCATCTATAATCTACCCTAGCATATCATATTCATTTCTAGATTGTGGCAATTGGCATGCATGGAACAATTTAGTCTTTGATGACAGATATGATCCGGCTGATTTTGTTTTAAGACACTACTTTACTTGGGTACGCTATTAGAATGATACATACCCTATTGAGACTAGTTGCAAATCGTATATGTTTTTATTGTGCCTTATTTGATATCTTATTTTAAATTAGTGCGTTTAAAATTTAGAGTTTAGGGTCAAGGTTAAAGTTGTGGTTAGAATTTAATAAATTAAGAATAGGATATATTTTTTAGGGTATAGGATTTAGGATATAAAAAATTAGGGTTAAGGTTTAGAATTTAATTTTTTAGAAATTTTTAATACGAGACAAAAAAACATGATTAAAGGGTAAGAGATTTCTAACCCCACAAGCTCAGGTAGCATGGATATATACACAATGACCAACTTAAAATGACTTAGACCGAGAATAAACTCATATTTTTTAGTAAAAAAATTTTCTCCCTAATTGTGCCTTCTCCTATGCTTATGTTAAAAAAAATCTTAAAAATTAAAATTTAAAACTTAACTCTAATTTTCTACATCATAAACCCTACGTACAAAAAATATACTCTACTCATAATTCTTTAAACTCTAACTATAATTTTTTAATCTTGAACCTTAAACCCTAAATTTGCTAATTCAAAGTGTGACACCGATTTTTCACAGGAATGATAAACTAAGAAGTAAAAACAACAACAAAATTTGCTGCAATTTCTTCTCTATAATCCCCCAGAATCATATTCCGAATTTAGAAAGAAAAAAAGAAGAAAATCCGAGGGAATAACAAAAGAAAGCTAAGCAACTCACCATTTATTTAGGCTTTAAGAACATTAGAGCCCTAAACACCGGGAACTAACCACCGGTTAGTTTCACCGGAGCTGAGTACAAAAGGAACCGAATGGTTATAAAAAACAGCAACTACTTGTTGTGTAATGGAAAACCAGGTCCGGCAAGACACGACGACCTCTTCACGAATCTCCCTTTCATTCGAGGCCTCTTCTCGGCATTCAATTTCCGAACCTCGTACCTTATTTTCTTCGAGAACAATCTTGTCCTACGTTTCTCTCTGTATCTCGATACTCTTGCTTCTCTTCCTCCATCTCCAATTCCCAGCGTTTGCCCTCCCATGCCAATAAAACCACCATAGCTATGGTGAAGTCCTGCTCCTTCGTTTCCCTGAAAATTTGAAACCAAAACCATTGTAATCACCAATACGTGTATATATATAAGTGGAACTAAGTAGAAAGCTAGGTTACTTACCATGTATTCAGGCCAGCATTCGTCTGTGTCTAAATCTGGTCGGCCACCGGACGTCCACGGGGAACCTTGGGTTGCCCAGGCGGAGATGATTGCTTCATAATCTAAGCTCAAAAGTGGTTTCCTCTTCTTCCCTTCAGCAGTGCTCTCACTCCCTTTACTCTTTTTTATTATTTCTTCCTTTACAAATTCATCCTCGCCGCCGCAGCTTGCCGGATAATCATAGTTAAGGCTTAACTCAATCGGTTCTCTCACCATTCCTGCTTCGGAACTCTCTTCATCTTCAACCTTGACTCTAAAGTCCTCTTTGGAGTCAATTAGCCCAAGCTCCATCATTGCGAAGGACTCGTTTTCGAGACCCTTTCCGAGCAAACTCTCAACGTCGGCAGCGAACTCTGCGAGATCCATTTCAGAGGGGAAAACCCCATGCGAACCATCACCCAAGAAAGCTTTGGATTCGTTCGCCGCAGCATCAGCCGTTTGCACGTCGTTTACCGCACTCACGGCAGCTTCGTTGGACGTCGTCGAAGTGCATAATTCAGCAACAAAGGGATCAAATATCGGCACCCTGTAAAGTAACTGCTCCTCTTCATTCTCTTCATGCGAATTCTCATCGACACCGACGTCCGGCACAATACGAACGGGGTCGTTCTTCCTTTTCATACGAACGGAGCCCTTCCCGGGTCGCCTCGTCCTTGCCTTTTTAGTAAACCCTCGATCCCACGACGGTGAAAACCTCTCCGGTTTAACATCATCGCCGAAGGACTTAACCGACGCGATTTTGAGCCGAACTCGATCATGTCTCCTAGCAAGCGGATTCGCCGAATGAACCGAGGAATCACAAGCTTGGCAAAGGAAAGCATCGTCGGCAGCACAGTACCATCGTGCCCGTTTCTTTATACAACTATCACAAGCTCTAACATTCTTGGCACCAACGACGCTGGCCATCTTTTTGGTAGAAAACATGGAACTCAACTAAAACCCAGATTAATTTACTTCAAATTAACCAGAAACAAACCATAGAAATGTTGATTGGTGCTTTATTTTTCAGAGATCCTTTTGAAGTGGTACAATTATTTGTAGGTCTGAAGGGAGGGTTGTGACCCACAAACTTACTCTTTTTCAGCATTTTAAAAGGCAAAGGATGCACTTTGGGGACCATTTCTAGAGTGTTGGATTGCCCATATGGAGTAAAAAATTCTTGTCTCCTTTCTTTCTTATAAAAAATTATTAATAATTTGAATTCTAAACTTTAACTCAAATTTTCATATCTTAAACCTTACACCTAAAAAATATATCATATCCTTAATTCTCTAAAATCTAACTACAATGCTAACTTTGAACCCTAAATCAACTATTTTAAAATGGGTACCAATAGAACCACAATAAAATGCAGACAATTTGCATTGCCCTCTTTTGTAGGGATGATAATATAATCCGAATTTGATCCGAAAAAAATTAATCCAAAACCGATTAAAAAAATTTTAATCCGAATCTAAAAAAATATTTCAGTCCTAATAGGAGGTGGATCGGATATGGATATTGCCATGATCCAATCTGAATTCAATCTGAATCTATATCCGATATGAATCCGATCCATATATAAACCCGAATAAAAATATTTAAAATTTTTAGATTTAAAAAGTTTGAGTTGTTACTTTAATTTGTTTTATATTGGATTGTAATATTTGTTGAGATTTGTTTATGTTATAAATTTAAAAATATTTGTTTGATAAAAAATATTTTTAGTTAAAGATATTTATTAGAGTTGTTACTTTAAAAAATAATTGGATTTGGATTTTAGATATTTTATTGAATTGGATTTGGATTTATGTAAATGGATTTGGATTCGGACTTGGATTTTTTTGGAAGTCCGATTATTAATTGGATTGTACTTAGACTTTATAAAGTTCGATCCAAGTCTGATCCATTGTCATCCCTACTCTTTTGTGAGTCCCCTGCCCCCTAATCATGCCTCCTTATATCCTTACCTTAAAATTCAAAAAAAATTCTAAATCCTAACCTTAATTTACATATCCTAAACTTTACGGTCTAAAAAATATACCTTAATTCTAGTTTTTTAAAATCTAATTATAATCCTAATTTTAAACTCTAAATTCTAAATTCACTGATTTAAAGTGGTACATTAGAGGAGACATATCAAAGGGCATACGAATTATTCTCCGTTTTGTGGTCCACCACAATGCCTTATCTTTATTCTCAATGGCTGATGCTGTAAAGTTGATCCTAATCTTTGCCTTCTCATTGGCTGCGTCTCTAATCGAGGGGATTTCCTATGGGTCCACGGCAGCAAGGATATGAGAGTGAGTCATTTGAACGCACCCGACTGAGTTTCTCTGTCGATGTTAGGGTTTTGAGTGCGACCCGTTTGTTCCCGAGTGTTGTACCAGCTGCAGCCTGCATTATAGCCTAGGTTTCCCAATGCTTTGGTTCTTGTCACTCGGTACTGGTATATCTCACTGCATCAGGCTCTAGAAAAACGATGAGATCTTCACACCTTCGTTGACACTGGTTCGCTAGCTCTACGACATATATACCTAGGGGATAAATGAGAGAACACAAACAGTGCTGAATTCAATTTGGTATGCAGCAAATTCCCATACTTTTTTATTGTATTAGGATGTAAAAACAGTTACTCGGATGGGTTTCACGTCGGATAAAATCGGATATAGGTCATTTCAGGTTGATTTGATGTTTTGACTCGATTCGGGTCAGGTGCAGGTCCATTTTAGGTCGGATCTTTTTCAGGTCGGGTCTATTTTAGGTCAGGTTTATTTCGGGTCGGGTTCATTTCAGGTTGAGTTCAAACGGTTCGAGTCCAAATCAGATAATTGACAGGTTCATTTCAGGTCGGGTAGATTTCAGGTCTGGTTCATTTCAGTTCGGGTTCATTTCAAGTCGGTTTTATTTCAAGTCGAATTAATTCAGTTTTTAAATTCATATTAATTAAAATTATTAAGTTTGAGTTTGATACAAATAAGTAATTAAGTAATATTTATTAATATATATTATAGTCTATATAATATATTAAATATATATAATATAATTTAATGTATATATAATATACTTATAATATATATAATGCACTTTAATGTATATAATATTATATATATATTTTAATATATATATATATATACTTAAATGTATACTAATATATGTATTTAATTTATTTATGAATTAATGAATGTATATTATTAATTCTTTAAGCTCAACATGAATTCACTAAGCCTAAATCACTAAACTAGTTCTCTGAGATCAATTCTCCAATTACTAAACTAATTCTCTATGATCTAATTAAAACAATTTTAAAATATATAATTTGATTTAATTAAATAAGGATCAAATCGAATAAAAAATAAAATTTAAAACTTAATTTTTGAGTGATCATAACCAAATTGAAATAATTGTATAATAAGGTGTAGAGAGGCGCAATATTCGATTTTTTAGGCGCGACCTATATAAAAATGTGTGAAATTTTTTACCTAGTCTAAAATAGTGTCAAATGAATATCTAAATCGAATCTCCATTTTATATTTTTAATTGATTATATTTTAATCAAAGTTTATTATTTGATTATAAGTTGTAATAATAATAATCCAAACTTTATTATATATATTAATTTACTCCAAAATTTTGTTTTTGTCCCTCTTTATAATATAATAATCAAAACTTATTTCTAATTCCCTCCAAAATTTTATATAACTTATATCCCTCTAAAATTTTAAACTAAAGTAAATTAATCTCAAACTTAAAAATGAATGGCTTATTTTTCTCCAAAATTTTTTTTTCACTCTTCTTTATATAATAATCAAAATTTATTTATAATTCCCTCCAAAATTTTGGATAACTTATATCCCTCCAAAATTTTTACACTAAAATTAAATTAATCTCAAACTTAAAAAATGAATAGCTTATTTTTCTCCAAAATTTAGTCTTTTCATTCTTTTTTTACCAATTGTCTTTTTCTTCTTTTATCAATTATTTTAGTGTAATTTAATTGAGTTTAGAATAATTTAATAAAAATTTACATTTGATTTTAGAATTGTTTTAATTATGTTTATACTTTATGTTTTTATATTTTAATTTAGCTTAATTAATCATAAGTTCAATAAGTTAATTTAACTTAATTAAATCTTAATTTAAAACTATATTTTTTAATGAAATATTAATTTAGAATTATAATTTTTAATCAAATATTATTTTAAAATTATAATTAAAATTATATACATTAAAACTAAATAAAATAGTAAATAAATTAATTTAATTAAATATGTAATACTAAATTTAAATATTAATCCCTAAATTAATTCTCATGTCTAATTCTATTTTTTAAGACTAATTATATTTACTAATATTTTAAATTCATCAAATTATAGATATACTTAATTATATGTCATGTAAAAATTAAGTCTTGTTAATATTAGTTCAGGTTAATAACATGTCGGGTTCAAAACAAATCAGGTCATTTATCAGGTCGGGTTCAAAACAGGTTGGGTAAAATCAGGTCTCGGGTCGATTCAGTCGGGTAATATCAGTTATCTGCCAGGTCAGACTCGGGTTCGAGTTTGTTTCAGTCAGATGCAGATCGGGTTTCGGGTCCACGGTAACAGGTTGAAATCGGGTTCGGATCATTCTCGGTCGGATACAGTTCGGGTTCAGTTACTATAGTAATAGGTCCAACACGAGTTCGGGTCAACAACAGTCGGATACAGATCAGGTTCGGGTTATTACATCCCCGGTTCAAACCAGGTTCTGACTCGAACAGGTTTCAATCGGGTTTTTAGGTCAGGTCAACTTTTTACATCCCAAATTGTGTCTCTATATTAAATTAAGAGATTTAGGGTTTAAATTAGTAATTTTGGTTATGATTCAGAAAATTAGGGGTAAAGTATATTTTTAGTACATAGGGTTTGGGTTTAGGATGTGAAAAAATAGGGTCATAGTTTAGAAATAAATTTTTAAGATATTTTAGTTAGAAATATAGAAAGAGGCATGATTAGAGGATAAAGGATTTTTACTCATCAAGAATTCGAGTCAAATTTAAACTTAAGTGGGGGTGCAAATCATTTATCTCTTTCTCATACATCTTTTCATACCTCCGTTTTAAATTAAAGGTTTAGGGTTTGGGATTTAAGGTTAGGGGTTGTGGTTAGGGTTTAGGAAATTAGGGGTAGGGTATATTTTTAGGGTGTAGAATTTAGGGTTTAAAATATAAAAAATAAGTGAAATCTAATCGAATTGAGTTTTGATAAATTAAACTCGAATAACTCATAAAATAGATTTTATTATTATTATTATTATTATTATTATTATTATATTTTCAAGTAATTCTCGTTGGTTTAAAATTGAAGTAGCTTAAATACTACAACTAAAAAGAAATATATTCTTTAAGTATAACAGTCACCTTTTGATTTTTTAATATATTATTCTTTAAACGATGAAAGTTGAAGTCGAATTAAACACATATTACTTTTATTGTTTATGACTTTTTATTAAAAAAAAATTACTCTCTTAGTGCTATCAAATCGATTAAATCGACGAAATTGAATTAATTCTATCAAATCAATTTGATGTAATTGGTTTCAATTTTTTATTAAAAAAATGATTTTATTGAAAATTTAGGAAAAGGATAACATAATATACGCTCTAACAAAAAAAATAATCTTGAAATGAGGAGAAATTATATTATAGATAACTTTTATCACGTATTTATAAGATCAATTATTAAAAATTATTTATTTTATTATTTTTTTAATGTTATATATATATTTTTTTAAGTGAATCTTTAGTTGAAAAAATTATTTTTAAAATGAATTAACAGTAAATATAAGTGAAAATTCACTTAGAAAAATATGATATAGAAAAAAATGTGAGATAGATGATTTTTAATGGTTGATCTCATGAATATCATGGTAAGACTTATCCATCATAAAATTTCTCTGAAATGAGACACAAGAAAATATATACAAACAACAAAATAAAAATTTGAAATCTCCATAGGGAATATACAATGACCAAATACAAGCCACACACTACAATTAATAATAGATATAACAAAACTTAATTAGATTCAAAATAACAATTTTATTAATTTGATTTAATTTTTCTAAAAAAATTAATACAATAACCAAGTAAAAGTTAAATACAAGAGATTCTAAAAAAAAAATCCTAATAGATCTAGAATTTAGAATTCGTCGAATTCTAGAGAAATGAGAATAAAAATGAGTAATTTAGTCATTCAGATAAATAATGTTTAATTTGAATTTAAAATTTAACTATGATTTTAATTTCATACCATCAACTCAAAAAATATAATAAATTAATGTTCATTAATTTTAATAACTCAAAATTTTTAATGATTAATAAATTTATTTTTGAGTAGAATCTCTCAATTATATATAATTTATTTATTTATTTAATTGTTTATTATTTTTAATTTTATTTTATCAAATTTGAATCACGTGTTTCTTGACTATCATATCACACCTATAAAAGTTTAATTATATTTTAAAAAATTATATAAATGATCACTCAACTATCATCTTTTTTATTATTCAATTAAATTTTTATCAAAACCATCATTAATATTTTATTTCATTATTATTTTGTTCCCAAGTGCTAGTGTGATAATAAGATTACAATCAGGGGAATTATCACACTAGCACTTGGGAATAAAATAATAATGAAATAAAATATTAATGACGATTCTGATGAAAAATTAGTTGGTGATCAAAATAAAAAAGAGTGATACTCATCTGTCCGTGTAATTTTCTTTTACATTTTTTTGAAGAAAGAATTTTTCTCTTTATAATTTATAATTTAATCTTTCAACTTTATATTTTATTCAATTTTATCCTAATGCCGTAGGCTGTAACATTTTCTCAACTCATATATATTTTCATCAATATTTTTTTCTAAAAACTTCTTATTAAAAAATAGTATTATAAATATTAAATTCTTTTTGATGATATTTGATTTATTAAATAACATTTGAGATTTTATTCACACTTTAAAAATATAAAAAAATTTATATGTATATCGTATATAATTATATAAAATTATTTAAATTGAAATCAATCAATGGTATACCATTATAAATACTTACAATTAAATTTTAATTAAATCTCGCCTCGAAACTAAAAAAGTCAAATAAAGTTCGAATGATAAAATAGTACTCATTGATTTGATTAACTCAAACTTAAACTTTTTAACTCGACTCAATCTAATACTTTTTCTTAATTAATAATTAATATATTTTTTTGAGATAAGATCTAATATATATTATATAAAATTCTCTAAATTTTATAAATTTTTTAAATTTATTAAAAAAATTAAATAATTTTACACTGTATAACTTGATATTATCTTTATATTTTCGGTTAATATCTTTTAGAGTTAAGTCTTTATACGACAAAGACGGTTCTTGGTATGTCCGTGGAAAACCCCGGAGCCCATAGCTTTCACAAACTATAAGGTAATAAGATAAGGCTGGGGGTTTAGTCCTAGGTTTAGGGTGTTTTAGCACGCAAGCTGAGAGGATTAAAGGAAATTGGATAAGGCCAGGGGAAGAGACAATCTTAAATTTCAAAAGAAAAATATAACTTTGATTATCATTTCTCCATTTTAAAATAGGATGTAAGTATATATATATATATATATATATGACAAAGAATAAAAATATTTAAATTAAGAATCAATTTTCTCTTATAATAATCAATTATGTCAATCGGTGAATTTTCAAATACTGAAACTACAATAGGGCCCCTCTATAGTAACCAGCTAACCAATCTGTAATCCTGTTAACACGACGATCTATTTTGTGAATTTTAACTAGCCAAGAACGCGACATTAATTCATGTGCAACAGCTACCAAAAATGTCCCATCTAAGCTCTTAGATGAACGATTTAATATTTTGACCACTTCCACATTATCAGTATATTTTTATAGGGATAAATGAGTCGAGTTAAATTATTATTATGTTCGATTCGAATTTAAAATACTCAAGATTAAGTTTGGTTTAAAAGTTTGTGAGCTTAAAGTTATAAGTTCAAATTGTATTCGATAATAAAAGTGGATATTGAGCCTGAGCTAAACCCTAATTTACTTGCCTTTATTCTCGAAACATATAAGTCATTGTTAACCTAATCTGACCTAATCTTAAATCTCAAACTAAGCTCCAACCACTAAATTAACCCTAAACCCTAATTTAATATTTTTTATCAAGTTAATCTTTACTTGATAAGAAATATTTTTAAATTTAATTTAAAATAAATATTAATAAAGATTCATTTAATAAAAAATAAATTAAAAAATTAATAAAATAAATATATTTAATTGATTGGTATCATAAATAATGTGATAAAAATAAATTATAATATTTTTTTATAAATGATTAAACATTTATCTATTTAATTTGAAAATAAATTTATTTTTATTTAATACAACAACGATGTAAAATTTTATCTAATATTACAGAACAAAATTATGACACGTCATTAAAAATGTAAAATAAATTAAATTTTAAATACTTTTAGTGATGTACCATTATTTAGCTTAATAATAATATAAACAAACTTCTCCTATCTCTGATGAAGTCGTAACAAAATGTTACATTTAAATCAATAAATTCAATATTTATTTTCATTTACATCATAAAATTTCAATTTTATCAAATTACTATATTTAATTTTTATTATTATTAAATTAAATTATTTATACTAACATCTCTAATTAATATTAACTTTAAAACTGAAATTGGTTAAGAATATCTTTATTTATAGTGGATATTCATATATTAAATAATATTTTAATGTATTTTATTATTAGAGTTTAATTCTCATTAGAATTAAGACTTTCATCTACTTTATTATTAGATTAGAGTTTAATTTCCATTGAAATTAGAACTTTCATCTTATGCCTATAAATATAGACTTTTAGAGAAAACATTGTATATAACCTTACTTTGAGAATATAATATAAATCTCTCTCTTTTGTCTCTCATCTTTGTTCTCCTAATTTATTCTTATTCTTTACTTTATTCACAACACGTTATCAGCACGACACTCTAACTAACGGAGGTATTTGTCATTCGAATCTTAAAGAAGTTATTGAAAAAAATTTGTTACTAGCATGAATCAAAGATAAGTTCTTCTCCCTCAATTATATTCTAATTATTGATTTTTCTTTCTTTCTTGATTTTTGACGTAATTTTTAATTTTTAAAAATCTTTGGTTGTTTAGTGTTTGTATAGCGATAAAGTGGCTCAATTTCCGTGGTTTTTGTTGACAATTCCCAAAAAATATTTTAACAAGATACCTATAACTAAATCTACCGTATATTCAAATTAGTGGAAAGTTCAGTATGTTTTACTTATTTAATTTGATATTTTTTGTCTTTAGTTATGACCAATATTTGTTTATTTTGATGATGATAGTTTTTTATTTTAATTATATTTTTAAGTATTACGTGATATTGGAACAAATATTAAAACTACAATTAATTAATATGTTTTCTGTTATGTCGGTTTAATCCGAGTATATTGGCTAGACATCTCATTCTGTGAGGCTACTGGCCTCAAATGAAGTTCTTTTTAAAGGACCTTGTGGGCTGGTTTAACAACGCCGCGTATGAAGATTAAATTTTTGTTCCTTGTATGTATTGTATATATATATATTGGTTGATCAATTATTATTTAATAGTATGAATGTTATAAAGTTTATATTTACTTGAAAGCAATATTATTTTTATGTCGAAAAACTCGACCATAGACTTCTCCCAAGTTCAAGTTACGAAAATCGTCTTGATTCAAGAATTTTTATGGGAGGCATTCCCTGAAGCGAATGCATGCATGATGCTTATTCTATGCAATTATTGGATTTATGTCATTCCTTGAAGTGAATGCAAGCATGATGTTTATTCCATGCGATTATTAATTTGTTTCATTCCTTGAAGTGAATGCAAACATGTTAATTCACCATATGGTTAGTGAATAAAAATTCAGTTATGTGTCAGAGTATCATTGATGAGGATATGTTAGAAAAACATACTCCACTTTGCACAAATTAATATTGTCCTATAGACACAATATCATGAGAAGGTTTTAAATATCTATTCGTCTTCGCTCCATTCCTAGAAGTGAATGTGATATTTTACAGCGAAAAGAATAAATGTCACATTAGTAATTGTGGTCATGATTGAGATAATAAAATAGGCATGAATAAGATTATTATTTTGAGAATGCTTATATCCACAAGAAGTGAAATTATAAAGATGACAAGAATGATTGAGATCATATCAAAAATTTTATTTTATCAATGCGATGGTAAAAACCATTGATCTTGTACTTGTCAAACGTCAAAGTATTATGGACTATCCATAATCATGAATAATAAATTAAAGAAAATATAAACATATTTTCTTTGTAACGAAAATAATTATGGAGTTGTTGATCCAACTCAATTGGATATTGTTAATTTTCTCATAACCCTTGAAGCGAATAATTCGCCATTTATTTTATTTCCTTTATAACTTCTAAAATGAATAATTCATCTTTTATTTATTTTATGTTAATTTATTTATTATTTATTTATGTTAATTTACTTTTATTTATTATTTATTTATGTTAACTTACTTTATATATTATTTATTTATTTTTTATGTTAATTTTTTCTTTAAAAGAATATGATTACTTCCGGAATAAAATATGTAATAAATTATGGCGATTTATGCTTAGCTGATAGTGCAAGTACTCGTACAATACTTAAGCATAAGAAATATTTTCTCATTTAAATACATGGGAATAAATGAGTACTATACTTCAAAATACTAAAATATCAATGCTTCAGAAGAGCTTTTGAGAGTTTATCTTTGATAAATAATCGATTTGATATGATGTGCTATATTTAATATTTTTTCATTCCCCGAAATGAATGAAATAAAGCACATATTAAAAGGTGCATAATTATGCATATTTTCACATTTTAAATGCAAGGGAATAATATGAGTACTATATCCGGAAGTACTAATATCACAGAAAGCTCTGACTTAACAAATATCTTATTGCCAAATGAAACTTTATTCCATATTTACAGTGCATTATACTCATCAAAATCACAAAGAGACTTATTGAGTTTTAAAGATGTTTGGAAAATATATATTGAGAATATTTGTCAAGGGATTCTGACTATCTCAATATTATGAGTATAACTCAAGGCAATAAGAAAATCTTAAAAAAAATACATGCACTGTCATCCATATTGTAATATAGAAGAATTAATATAAATTGAAGCTCATGCTATTGTAAACTATATGTTTATTGATAATTTTATTTGGCATAACCAGTTAGACCATCCCAGTTCAATTATGATGCGAAAATTTGCTAACACTTTTATGTGAACATTTATTGAAGAGCTAAGATTTTCTTCATGGTAATTTTTTATGTGATACTTGCTATTAAAGCAATTTGATTATTCAATCATCAAAAGCTAAGATAGAGTGGGAATCTATTAATTTTCTTGAACGGATATAAGGTGATATATGTGGGCCCATACACCTTTCTTAAAGACCATCTAGATATTTTATGATTTTTATCAATGCATCTACTAGATGGTTATATGTATCCTTGTTATAAACCCACAACTTGGTGTTTGCGAGGGTACTTGCTCAATTGATAAAATTATGAGTACATTTTTTAGATTATCTTATAAAGACAATTTGTCTTGATAATGTTGATGACATGTCATTTTACATGTAGTATCACTAATTCGCATCAAGCTAACAAATTATCATAAGTTCTCCCCATTACAAATGGTTTTGGGTCAGGAACCAAATATTTCTCATCTTAGATTTTTTTTATGTGCGATATATGTTCTAATTGCTCCACCACAACGCACAAAGATGAGTTTTGTTGAGAATATATATCAAATTTAAATATCTTGAGCTTCTGATAGGGATTTATTTACAACTCAATTTACTTACTATCATTTTAATGAGTCAGTTTACCCAACATTAGGGGGAGAAAATAAATAGATGGGGGAAAAAAGTTGGAATGAATTATCATTTTTCTTTTTTTTGATCCACGAACTACACAATGTGAACTATAAGTTCAAATGATAATTCATTTAGCAAATCAATTCCCAGATGATTTTGCTGACCATAAAAGAGTGACTAAGTCACGTATACCAGCTATGAATGCTCCGATTAAATTTGATATCCTAGAAGTACAAAATCTAGTTGCTAATGAGTCTAACTTACGCTTGAAGTGTAGTAGACAAGTAAGTTACAAAGATAAGAAATCCTCGAAAAAGAAAATGAGTTATATTTTATGATGGTCTGATCGAGAAATCAATGAATTATGAAAATCTCAAGAAGAGATAAAAACGTCTTCATCAAATACATTGACGTGAATCAGGTACCTGATAATAAAGAGATCTCAATAGATTATGTCATGTCTGGTAATAAGTGAAAGCGAAATTAAATCGACGTCGTAATATATTTGCATGCAATATATCACTATAGATTTTATTTGAATATGTAGATCATGAACCATTATCAATTAAGTATTGTAAACAAAGAAATGATTGGCCAACATGAAAGAGGCAATTGAGACGAAACTAAAATCTCTTTCGAAAAAACAAGTATTTGGGCCTATAGCCTGTACATTGAAATGTGTAAAGCTCGTGGATGTAAATGAGTTTTTGTGAGAAAGAGAAAATAAAAAGGGAAATCATGAGATATAAGCTCATTTTGTTGCACAAGGATTCTCACAAAGACCTGAAATTGATTGTGAGGAAAATATATTCATCGGTGTGGGTGCAACTATTTTTAAATTTTGATCAGTCTAAACAATAAATAAAATTACTCAGTTTCTGCCTAATGAGTGTTGTTACATCCTATTTGAATGAGCCTCTTGATAGTAATATTTACATGAAACTTCTAGAAAGATTTAGATTGTCATAAGTAGTTAATTCAAGTTCTTGAGAACATTATTCAATCATATTGAATATATCTTTTTATGGCTTGAAACAATTTGGGTGTATTTGGTATAATCGCCTCATTGAATACTTATTAACATAATGTTATATGAATTATTTCCCCAAGTATTTTATTAAGAGGTTTAGCTTTGAATTTTTATTGTTGTGTATGTCGATAATTCGAATATCGTTGAGACTCGTGAAGAGATCTTCTCAAATCCTTGTGCATCAATCGGCATACAGAAAAATGTTTAAAGAGACTTTACATGCATAACGCATATCCATTGATCACCTTATGGTTGCTATGTCTCTTATTGTAATCGATCCATTCCACCCTCGAGAAATGGTTAATGATATTATTGGTCTAAAAGTACCATATATACATTATTTGATCTAGAAGCAACATATCTTAGCTGGTCTATAAAATTATTTAAGTGCTACGAGATAATTACCTTTAAATAATTTTTATGCATGAGGCAAAGCCGAAATATGTGTTTGGCTAAATATATCTAGAAGATATATGAATTGCTTTCACAAGATAAGATGCAAACTATCTTGTGTAGGGATAATGCAAAATTTAATTCTCAATATGGATATATCAAATGTGATAAAACGAAACATATTTTTTAAATTTCGTCCCTCATGATCTTTAGAAGAATAATATTCAATGAATCATTTCAAGTAATAATTTGGAACATTTATTCACTTGTGCATAATCTACTTTAATATTTGAAGATTATATTCAATATTGAATTATGAAGATTCAAAAATCTTATGTGATATTTTTATGAGGGGGAGTAAATACGTGTTGTATTCTTTTCCCTTTAACCGAGGTTTTATCCCAATAGGTTTTCCTGGTAAGGTTTTTAATGATGCAACATATTATGCGTATCAAAGATGTGTGTACTTTTTTCTTTCAATAAGAATTTTTTCCACAGGGTTTTTATCTTAGTAAGATTTTAACGAGATGCATTATCTTTATGGATATCCAAGGGAGAGTGTTATAAATATCTTTATTTATGGTTGATATTCATATATTAAATAACTTTAATGTACTTCATTATTAGAGTTTAATTCCGAATTAGGACTTTCATCTTATACCTATAAATATAGACTTTTAGAGAAAACATTGTACACAACCCTACTTTGAGAATATAATACAAATCTATCTCTTTTGTCTCTTATTTTATTCTTATTCTTTACTTTATTCGCAACAAAAATAAAAAAATTATTTAATATATATTTATATATTATCATGAAATAATTTTTAATTAATAATTTTAATAATTTTGTATAAAAATTTATGAAACAACCCATTTAAATAAATTTAAAGAAAAATAATTATATTTTTTATAAATCCTAATAAAATATATTTAAATTATACATTAAATATTATTTATTTTATATATGAAAAAATATATTGAATAAAAGTGTTAATTTTATTTTTTATTATAATTTTTAAATATTATTATTAATAATATTTAATTTATAAATAATAAAACTTAAATGTTGTAATTTAATTAAATTAAAGAATTTTGATGTAAATGAGGGCGAATGTTACCGGGAAGGCCCAAACACTGCTATAGAGTCGACAGCCTAAAAGATCATGATGCGAAACGACGTAGTCTCAACCGGGTGAATCAAGGATCCGTGACGGTCTTAAAAATGAAGCTACTTCGGCAGAAGCGTCCGTGGCTCTTTGGCCATGCCCACGGCGGCGATGGAAGTTAAGCAGGAGAACAAACGATCAATAATCGAACCAAAACAACAAGATAATGAAAATCAAAGAGAGAAAGAAGAAGAACAACAACAACTGTGGAGCTGGGGAGCCGGAACGGATGGTCAACTGGGCACCGCCAGGCTCCAAGACGATCACCTTCCTCAACTCCTCAACCTCTCTTCTCTCTCTTCCGTCGGATCCGTCTCTATGCTCGCTTGCGGCGGCGCTCACGTTGTGGCCTTGACCTCCGGTACCCTCCTTACCTTCTTCTCCTTTTCTTTTCTTTTCTTTTTCTCAGTCGAATTCTCAGAGAATCAATTATGTTTTTTGCCATAACAGGAGGGAAAGTGCTAACGTGGGGAAGGGGTAACTCTGGTCAGTTAGGCCATGGAAACATGGTTAATAGTTTGTTAACTCCAAAGCCTGTAATGCCTTTGGAGAGTTGCTTCATTACTCAAGTTTCAGCTGGATGGAGCCACTCTGGGTTTGTTTCAGGTTTGTATTACACACATATATAATTCATTTTAATGTTACCTGTATAGGAAAATTCTATCTGGATGTTACCAAATGTAATTAAATTGCTGGGGTTGCTGAGTTTTTCCATTTTAATTTGAACAGTTAATTATCTACAGCTAACTCTGACTTAAGCATATTGGAGGTTATGTGTTTTCATATGGTGTTGTTTACTGAACTAGTTTTCTAATTGGTTTTCAGATGAAGGGTATGTTTTTACTTGTGGGGATGGTTCATTTGGCCAGCTCGGGCATGGTGATTACAGATCACATTGCTCTCCTGTTAAAGTATCGTTTTTTGTTAATAAGCATGTTGAACAGATAGCTTGTGGCATGCGCCATTCGCTCGTGCTATCTAAAGGTAAAGGTGACAACAATTTAGTTGTGCTGCTAGTAGTTTTAGAGAGCAACATGAAGAATTTATTTCTCCGAATGAGATATTTTTGTTTGTCTTAATCTTTTGTGCATGTGCTTTGAAGTCTATCTTATGTTATGTTCACTTAATCAGCTGGAAGCTCCACTGTAGGACTAAGTGTCAGAAGATGAACAGTGAAGCTGTATTTTTTTCATAACTTTTGTTTTGCAAATGATGATCTAATGTGTTGAACACAACATTTTTGCTAATGATGATTTATAATGAAGCTCTGTTGGATAATTCCTGTAATCCTTGGGATGAATTGGAAATTGTGAGGTAAACATTGATTAGGGATTCTCACATGAGTAAAAGTATAGTTTTTCTATCTTGGATTCTTGGTGAATATGAAAGAAGATGGGTACCCTATGAAGCTTCACCTTAGCCATTCTTATTTACTTTAATCTCCAATAATCAAGCCTCGTGTCTGCAGAGAGTTCAGGAAATCTACTTTATGGATTTGGATCTGGAAAGCGTGGTCAATTGGCTGTTTCAATAAATAGAATCAAGTCGGTCAATTCACCAGAGATTATCCGTGGATTTGATGGTGTTCAAGTCATTACCATTGCTGCAAATGGAGACCACAGTGCAGCATTATCCGGTGATTACACCCAAATTTGCCGAATATTTGTAGCATAAAACATTTTCGATCATAAATACTACCGTTACTTGGGCATGCCAAACCCCATGAATGGTGACTAAATAAAATTTAGCTCCAATCACAAGCTGCTAGTTTAATTTTAACCACCAAGTAATTCTTATAATTGTTGTGTCGTGTCTGTTACACCAGCTGATGGAGAATTGTACACCTGGGGAAGAGGGTTTGGTGCCTCATCTGATTTTCTCAGTCCTCAACATTTACCTTCATCATCGAAGTTTTCTAAAGTTGTGCTTGGTTGGAATCATGCTCTACTATTATCTGGTACACACGGACGCTTGTTAATCCGTTATAGACTTGTAGTTTGTTCGCCTTTTCTGCTTGGTCTATTTGCCAGTAACCTAATAGTAACTTCTCCCGCCCTAACCCGTTGCCAAGGGAAAATCCTAGGTGGATTTTCAGCTTTCCTATACTTCTCACTGGCAAGATACATTAAACCACATGTTTATGTCATATGTTTTTATTTTTTTTTACAGATAATGGAGAAGTTTTTATGCTTGGTGGTAACCATCACGGAAAACTAAGTAATCCTGAGAATACAACCCTCCCAAAGCATTTATCAGGTATTCCCTTTCGGAAAAATAAGACAGGAACTTTGATAGATTATATTTCAATAGAAGAATAAGGTTTGATTCTTGTACATGCACACATTAGAGATGTTTGGTTTCTTAACAAAAACATTATATCTATACATTAATACTAAAACAGTCGTTTCTGTTTCGACTTACATAGGAGAAGCAGCTGTTTTGGAGAGAGTCTCAAGTCTTGATGGGATGAAGATTGTTGAAATTGCAGCTGGAGCTGAGCACTCTGCTGTTGTAACAGGCAAAGTCACATTGATCTTTCATTGTTTTGTGCCTAATCATCTTATTGTTTACTGAATTTTCTTTCGAATTGGCAGAGGATGGAGCCATTAAGACATGGGGTTGGGGAGAACACGGGCAGCTTGGTCTTGGGAGTACAAGCGATGAAAGCAACCCTCAAACGGTTAGTTTAGGTGAAGTCGTACATAAAGATGGTACATTCAGAGTTTACTGTGGTAGTGGATTTACATATGCCATCAGGTTTCCTCCTTAACTCCATGATTATACATCTTGGTTAACCTCAAAGAACCATTATGTCACTACATATATCAATGGAAGCATTCCTAAGAAACTTATTGATAGTATCATGTCTTATGTTTATTTTGTTTAAAATTTTTTAATGTTACCGAAGTTCTTGGTTTTGTTGGTAATGTTGAACTTGTGTTCAGAGTCTCATCATGTCTAAATATCATATATGGGTTCTTAGTCCATACTTAGTTTGCTAATTTCAAGGAATTCTAATTTTCTAGACATTTTTCATTGACAAAGTGTAATTATATGGTCTCTATTATCATTCTTCAAGTATAATATATTTAGCGTTAGCATTGGTTGAGCTCCAAAAGAGAAATAGTCTATTATTATTCCTGAGCTTCTGTCATCTAGATAAAATTAAGGGTAAACAACACTACGGTCACTAAACTATTTCTGTTTTCATGTTTTGGTCACCGAACTATTATTTTTGACAAAACCGTCTCTAACGCTATGCATGTTCCTTCTTTTGGCACCAATGTTACTTTTTTTGCTTCTTTCTTGTTCTGGTCACCAAACTATTCCTCTTAACTCTTACTCGAGTTTGATCAATTTTTCTTTCTAATATGAAGGGTAAATACCCAAAATTTATGTTCTTATTTAAGCAAAACGATTATATAAGCTTGGTTTTGAAGAAAAAAATTGGGATAATTTTGAAGAAAAAAATTGGGATATCTGGATTCATCGGTTAAGGATTCAATTGATAAGATTTTTAAATATTGAGGGTTAAATTTATCGTTTGAATTAGAATTAAATTGATATTGTATATAAATTTAAGAACTAAAACTGATATAATACAATACTTAGAGGTGTTTATTGAGCGAGTTGATCACAAGTCGAGTAGTATTTAACTTAGATTCGAGAAATGTTTGACTCGTGTTTGACTTGACTCTATAAGCTTAATAAAATTTTGTTTGACACATGTCCGATAAAAAATTTGTTGCTTAACTTGATTTGTTATTTGTTAAGCTCATAAATACATAAAGTTTTGAAAATTTAAACTCAAAAGATTTTATGTGTAAATTACTCAGCAAATCATTGGGTTTTTTAAAGTTCTCGATTAGCATTCAAATTTCTCGAGATGTGATTTTTTAAGGTAGCCACTGAAGATCATAAATAATTTATAAAATAAATTAACGAGCAGTTTGTGAAGTTAGGTCTTGTTTAACTCAATTCGATAAGCTCTTTAGTTGAACTTAAGTCGGTACAAATCAAATATTAATCGAGTTATGACCATATTAAACTCGAGATATTTACGAACTGTTCAACTCCTAACAATACCATATCACAGTCTATATTTAACTTTTAACGATTAATGATCAATTTGAAATAAAAACGTTATACTAGAGATAATTTTAACAAAACAAAAATCGATGACCAATTCAGAAATATGATAATAGTTGAGAATCTGAATCAGTTATTTACCCTAATTTAATGGGCTTCTTGATTCAAAGACGTACAGAGTTGTAGGCCCTGATCTATCCGATGACTCATCAATAGGTGGGTCCACTAAAAATCAGTATATATATATAAGATGATGGAGACAATCCAGATCTCGAACTAAAAAGAAATACGTCATCAGCTGGTAGGTCCACGTATCTCTTAACTCCAAACAACATCAGCTGAAAGAAGAAATGCTACGCCTCTCTTCTCCCAAATCACTCCACTTCTGAAAAAAAATTAGGGTTACGAGCTTTGTTTTTGTTTGTTGAGAAGAAGATATTGATGGATTCGTCAACGCCTATTCCTTCATCGCACTTGGCGATGGCGGCGTTACTCGGAGCTTCTTTGATGGCCGTTTCCGCTTTCTATATACACAGACGCAGTGTCGACCACGTCATCGATCGGCTTATAGAGATACGACGTGAGTGTCCGCCGCGGGGGAGGCGGCATCGGAGTCGTCATGTTTCCGATGAGGAGGAAGAGGATGAGGAAGTGGATTATGAACGAGATGATCGAGGAATGGAAGTGGAAGGAGTGGATCGGTGCGGGAAGTATGATACGAGTGTGGCTAAGTCTTTTGATGAGAAGTTGGAGGTGACGATGAGTTCCCGCATTTCCAGTTCGATGCCTAACGTGGCTTTGCGTAATGAGTGGTTCGAGGAGGATGCTAAGTTTGACCAGGCGGTGAGGGAAAGAGTTCAAAATTGCTCTGCCTCGTCGCTTGAGAAGATCAACTTTATTCCTACGGGTCTTCCTCCTCTTGAAACGTCTCGGAGAGGTGGTTTCTATTTTTAGGCCTATAGTTGCTTTTTCATTTTGTTTTATTTATTTTCCCCTCGTTATCATAACTATCGAAACAGCGTTTCATGACGATCGTGATAGACTTCTAATCAAATTTTGATGAAATACGGTTGGATATTTTGTTTAGATGGCAATAGTTAAATGTCACCATGCTCAAAAGGCAGCTTGAATAGTTTGCTAACCTTGGGGACGGGGAAAGTAGAAATTAGAGTTACTGTTGTAAGCATAACTTTCCTAAAAATGTCACTGAGAGTTGAATAATGAAAATCATAAAAATTGATTAAATATGTTATGTTCTTCTTATTTATTTTATTTGTGCAGGAGAGAGTAAGACATTCAGTCATGGAGGTTCCACTACATGGTTGGCTACCTATGGCAGGCTAATGACTCCAAGGTCCCCTGGTGGCAATGTTTCTGGGGATTCTGATGATGAAGGGACAGAGGCTGATGATGAGGATGAGATTGTTTTTACCAGCAAGAATATTGATGTTTCTGCCAATTTGTTAAAGGTGAGTGTGCTTTCAGTTCTGGTGTATCCTTCAGTTCCATGCAGATATCATTTCTTATAATACAAAGCAAAAGTAGTTCCAATGGGAAAAAAGAAGAGTTTAGAGCATATAAGTTTGCTTTGTGTTAGCCGTTAGGGTTAGTGATTTATCATTTGAAGAGAAACTATGGTGGTTAGTGATTTATCATTTGAAGAGAAACTATGGTGAATTGTTTTAATTACCAATAACGAATCAAAAAGCAATGGATCTTTTGTTCATCTGTTATTGGTGAATATACAGGATGTTGCTACAAAAGTTCAAAACTCATTTTCTGTGTCGATGAGAAGTGATGGTGTGAACCGTCTTAGTGACAAGACTTGTAAAGATACTGGGAATGAAGAAAAATCTTGTGTTAATATATCTGGCAAGGGAAACCTGGATTCAGTTTCAATTGGCATAGTTGAGAATGATCATGTGTTTGCAAAGACTAGTTTGCCTCCCAGAAGCACATTGCATGGTATCATAACTTCTCTAAATCTAATAATTTCACTATGTATCATTGTTGTAATTTTGCTTTCATATTTAATAAATTGGATTTTTCTATTGCCTCTAATATGCGAATTGGATTCTTGGCTGTATTAACACACTTTATCTCTCTATTAATATTGATCAAGTAAGAGTGACATTCAAAGTTAGATTTAGTCTTTTCTTACTGAAGGTGCTTTTGTAAGAGCTCATCAAAATCTATTGTTCTGCTTTTAACAATCTGTATTCTGACTCGACAAATGTAGAAGACGAAGAAGTAAGGAAGATGGTACGGGAATGCTTGGAATTGCGAGACAATTACGTTTACAGGGAGGATATTGCTCCATGGACAAAGGAACCTATGACGGATCCTCACACTCCAAAGGCGAGATGTGATCCATTTCACTTTGAACCTGTTGAAAAATCGGCGGTGTGTTTCATTTTTAAAATTATAACATTTTCTGTTGCACTCATTGAAGCAACAGTGATAGAAATATTTTGTGTAGTCTAAGCTGTTTTCCCTTTTCATGCAGCATCACTTTAGGATGGAAGATGGAGTTATACATGTTTATGCAAGTGAAAGTGGTATGTACCATTTGTGTATTCTATATTATCATGTCAACAATGGATCCGATTTTTTCAAATAAGTCTTTTTCTTGAATCTGACAAGGTTACGTTGAATCAGTTTTGTGTCAAAATCTTAATCTATCTTTGGAAGAATTGATGTCCTAGGAATAGAATTTCTAGGGTTTGAGTAAAGAGAAGGGAGTCCTTTTAGTGTGACACTGTTTAACATGGCTGGTCTCTAAATGTAATCATTTTGGAAACAGTGCAAAATGTATATAAACTATTGTTGTAGGCCGATGCATGTGTTTATTTTACTACAATAATTTGCTTTTGTGAACCCTAGAGAACAGTGAACCTGTTTTAATTTTCAGACACTGTTGAGCTTTTTCCTGTTGCTAGCTCAACTACATTTTTCACCGATATGCATCACCTCCTAAGAGTCATGTCAGTTGGAAATGTTCGCTCTGCTTGCTATCACCGGCTAAGGTTTCTTGAAGAGGTAGTTTTTTTACCTCTAAATTGTATATTTTATCCACTTTGGGTTTGTTTATGTATCTAACAACGAATGCTGCACAGAAGTTCCGCCTTCATCTGTTAGTAAATGCAGATAGGGAGTTTTTAGCTCAGAAGAGTGCGCCACACCGGGATTTCTACAATATAAGGAAGGTTGATACACATGTGCATCATTCTGCTTGCATGAACCAGAAACATCTGCTTAGCTTCATCAAATCAAAACTGAAAAAAGAACCGGATGAGGTTGTTTTGAATTCCTTTTATTTGTAAATTTTAGTACCCTGTGATTTGTTTGTAGGAATATAAAATGGATCATGATCAACACAATCCTACGTGAAACTGTTGCAGGTTGTTATATTTAGGGATGGAAAGTATATGACTCTGAAAGAGGTTTTTGAGAGCTTGGACTTGAGTGGGTAAGCAAAACCTCATTTCCACTCTCTTCTATGTTTCAGAAATTAGTGTTTTGGTTTATTTCAACTAATGTCTCTCCTGCCCTATATTTCAGATATGATCTCAATGTTGATTTGTTGGATGTTCATGCTGATAAGAGTACCTTTCATCGATTTGATAAATTTAATCTTAAATACAATCCTTGTGGGCAAAGCAGGCTTAGAGAGATTTTCTTAAAGCAGGACAATCTTATACAAGGTTTGGCTACTACGCCATCACAAAACAAGCTTTTAGTTTTTCATTATGTTTGGTTAGATAGCTTTTTTTCTTTTACTGGTAAATGATATAATTGCATTTTTTATGATTTTGTCCATTTAATTTCTCGCTGTATTTTGAATTCACATTGATATTGAGTTCATAACTTTATTTTATTGGTAATATATGTTTGGAAATTTTGACAGATTTAGCGGTGTAGACTGTTCTACTTCTCACTTTCTAGGTTGCGAATATTTTATTGGCTGGTGCCATAACTGCTAATTTAAATTTGGGCAAGCATTGACAAATTATTTGGTGCTTGTTGTACAGGACGTTTTCTGGCAGAAGTTACAAAGCAAGTGCTATCAGACCTTGAAACAAGCAAATATCAGGTTGATGTTTATAGATAAATAAAACCAATGAAATCACAGTTCTCTGCTTTAACCATTACTTGTGCACCCTCCAGTTCACCTAATCCAAATACAATGTTAATTAAACTCACACTCTAAACCATATTTCTTTACTCTTCCAAACTCCAAAGTATATGTGAAAGCCTTTCTCTAAAATGTTTGCGTGCTACTTGAAGTTTAGGTCTTTGGTTTAATCTTGTGTCTTTTGTTTAGGCATTCAGCATTCTTGGCTTTTAGATTCGGTTAGTTTTTTAAATTGTGATAGATCTGAAACTTTGATATCCTTATGCAATGTGAATTTTCACTTTGTAAAACCCAATGCAGCTGCAAGGAAAACTCAACCTTAAAGCTTTATTTATTGGCTAAATTATTTTGCTGTAGCCTAAGAATTATCCTCATTGTTTCCATTGATTGACCTTAAAGTTTCAAATGCCTTATCTTGATGGCCATATTCCCACTAAGGGCTAAAGTACTAAATGCCCGTGATGTATCCCATTTTTCTTTAGCCTATGCTTTTTATTATATCCAGATAACCTTTTATTTTCAATCAAAAGTTTGACTTTTGTTACAGTCAATGCCACGATATTTATTTTATCCCCATGGAAGTTGACATGGTTAGAGGGCTTTGGCGTTGTTGAAATATAAACAAAAATTATATTTTTGGAAAATAAAAATTCTTTTTTATCATCCATAGGCTTTATCTAAATGGTGTAAGTTCTTTATGGTGCATGCTTATGTTTTTTGCCTTAGCACCAGAAAATAAAAGAGCCTTTGATCTTTTCAGGAGAGGTGCATGCCTGTTGTGTAGGGACAAAAAGTCTGTCTAATTGAAGTTCTCTTTAGTTTCTCTTTAATTTTTTCTTAGTTGAAAAAAAAAAAAAAAAAAAAGATGATATCCTCACTTTACAATATTTGAGTATTCAACACCAGACATGGTATCATATGACATAAAATGGTTTACAAAAGAAATGAAATTTGGCATTTTCCCCATGATTCAAACAGGACCACCTTTTCATATATCTATCTCTCTATCTATATATTGAGAGAGATATCTTAAGCTTATAATACATACCTTATACATACAAAAACACACATACATATATGTTGACCCTTGCTTCACTCAGCAAAAGAGTGTTTGTTTGACACCTTGTGTCTTATGCAATAAAAAAAATCTAGCACCTAGAGTGCTCCTTGCACCTGTGACAACACTTAATATATATATATATATATATATACATATATATATCTTTTCTAGATGGCAGAGTACAGGGTGTCCATATATGGAAGGAAACAAAGTGAATGGGACCAGTTGGCAAGTTGGTTTATTAACAATGAAATCTACAGTGAAACTACTGTTTGGTTAATCCAGGTATAATATAATGTCAATGTTATTTCTTTTCGTACTAATACATTCTCTATCTAGCATTGCAGTAAGATTTGTTTCCCTCTTACATCTCTGTTTTTAAATGTTTATTCAAGTATTATCAACGGTTTTCCTGGATCCTTGTCAATGCGACAAAATGATCATATCTTGTTTGGACATGTTCATTTAAGAATTGCACCCATGTTTCTTGGATCATCTAAATATGGAAAAACTATTGTGGGTCACTGCTCTAATGAAAAGTATGGACAAGCTAATAGCATTTTGAAAATTAAAATTCAGGATCTTTTTTTTTTTTTTTTGTATCATGTCCATATCAAGCATCATCTTTCTACATAACTGCTGACTCTCTCTCTCCCTGTGTGTGTGTATGTGATATTTTCTTAAGACAAAGGTAACTTTCTTCACTTGATTTTGACTTGATCTTGCAGCTACCACGATTGTATAATGTGTACAAGCAAATGGGAATTGTAAAATCTTTTCAGAATATTCTGGACAATGTTTTCATTCCACTTTTTGAAGTTACAGTTGATCCAAACTCTCATCCTCAGTTGCACGTGTTCCTAAAGATGGTGAGTCTATGTTCAATGAAGTACATAATGTGCAGTAATAAGAGGTTTTATTGTTATTTGACAAATTGATAATACGGTTAAAAAAATTCATTTTTGTTGGAGTGACCTGCATTATAGCAAGCTGAATAAAATATAAATGATGACTTAAACTTTGTCGTTGTATTCTCATAATTCTGTTTAACCATTTTAAAGCTCTCTTGAGCCTTATTATATGGTCACTTCGTTGGTCTCTACTGCATATTGCATGTGTGTACATCCATGTGATTTTAGACTGGGATGGAGTTGGACAGCAAAAAATTGAATATCCAATATTTTATGGAACTTTCCTCAATTTTTGTTTTGTTATATAATGCATTTACAGAACTTACTTTCCTCAATTTTCATAATAATCAGATCATGGGGAAAAGAGTTTGCAGCCTTTTACTTGGGAATACTGTTAAGAAATGCTAATATTGTTTTTTACAGGTAGTTGGTTTTGATTTAGTTGATGACGAGAGTAAACCAGAAAGGCGTCCTACAAAGCACATGCCAACTCCTGCTGAATGGACCAATGAATTTAATCCTGCATATTCTTATTATGCGTACTACTTTTATGCAAACCTGTATACGCTCAACAAGGTTCTGTAATTTTCAAATCTATGTTACATACCAATATTGCTTTTTATACAAGGAAGATTATTTTATCCTAGATCATTTTGTCATAGATGTTATGTTGAAACATTTCATAATTTTTCTTTTTTCCCTTTTCAGCTTCGTGAGTCAAAAGGAATGCAAACGATAAAACTCCGACCTCATTGTGGGGAGGTTAAAGTCAATTCTCTGTTTCAGTGTTTCTGCAGTTATTTAAATTGCTTTTGACATTTGCAAATTTTTGCAGGCTGGTGATATTGACCATTTAGCTGCTGCTTTCCTTCTGTGCAACAATATATGCCATGGGATTAATCTCCGGAAATCCCCTGTTTTGCAGTACTTGTACTACCTTGCTCAGGTTGGTTTGCAGGATTTCCCATAAACAAGTTCCTCTCTAGCAGTTAGTTTGGCCTATTTAATGTTGTAGAAATTGAGTACAAAAAATGTCATGTGCATGGGCAGTGTTTCAATTGTATTTTGCACTGATACCAGAACAAATTAGCAGGATCCGTATCATGCGGCACAAACAGTTTATAAGCGACTTTTGGAATGAATTTCTCCTTTGAAACAGTAAAATTGATTTGATTACTATTGTTGACCACCTTGTTCTTCTTTTATCAGATTGGACTAGCCATGTCTCCTTTGAGCAATAATTCCCTTTTCCTGGACTATCATCGCAATCCATTTCCTTCCTTCTTTCAACGTGGACTTAACGTTTCACTTTCATCTGATGATCCTTTGCAAATTCATTTGACAAAGGAAGCTCTAGTGGAAGAGTACAGTGTTGCAGCACAGGTTTGTTAATTGTTTTCATGATGCTTGATGTTTGTATCATCATTTTAATTCTGTAATTTTCAGGTTTGGAAGCTCAGTGCTTGTGATTTATGTGAGATTGCTAGAAATTCTGTATACCAGTCTGGGTTTTCGCATATGTTAAAGGTGAGAGATCTCCATAACACTTATTTTCTTAGCTTTTCTTGGCCTTGTAAATTTTATTGTGAAGTACTTGCTGAATTTCATTCTTTCAAGTACCAAGCAAAGTTCCTCATTCTATCTTTTTACATCAACAATTCTTCCGAATGAAGTGTTCTCTGTCGATGGGTCCGATTCGTGATACTCTTCAGATCAAAAACATGCAATTACTTTCATATTTGAATGAGGAAAAATGACTTCTATTTAGGGCAACTGACATTGCAGATACAGGAGTGTGAGAGGAAAAAGTTGCTTGCATGTTTTCTAACGACTTGTATACTGAATTGTTTCTTGTCCATTGTATCTTCAAGATCCTTTGGCATGTTCATTAACTCACTTCTGATCTTTTTGCTCCAGCTGCATTGGCTTGGCAATAAATACTTCCTAAGAGGTCCGGAAGGTAACGACATTCAGAAGACAAATGTTCCAAACATGAGGATTGCCTTCCGACACGAGGTAAATTCAACAATATTTCCCTTAAATTCAGTCATAAAAGCTGCATGATGGCTAATGGTTTAGAAATGGCAGACCTGGATAGATGAGATGCAGTATCTTTACTCAGGCCGTGCAAGAATCCCAGAAGAAATAGATCCTGCAATGTAATCGGATATTAATGCAAATTTCGAAATAGTGATGCTGTGATTGAGTTGGGAATGGCATTACAACTCATTGAGAGGCTATATCCATTGAAGCTTAATGAGTCACAATTCACAAAGCATTCATTTTAGTGTTTACAAGACCTGCATTAGTGAATTAACCAGCCATTAGTATTTTTGGTTTTAATGATTTGGTCAACTTTGTAGCTTTCCTTCATAGTAAAGAAAAGCTGTAGCTTACATTACTGTGAACCACTTTTCCTCAAAAAGATTCCATCTTAGTGTACTGTAACTGTAGGTACTGGCCCTACCGATATGTATTGCTTCGTACTCGGTACGTTTTGCCAATAAATCACTGGAAGTACCCTTGAATTGCATCGAGTCCACGATGCATCTTGCATGTAGAAAGTGTTTAAATCGTCTTAGCCATCCATCAACATCCTTGAAACCATAGGTCTTGATATCTACTTGGTTAACATTGAATTTAAACCTTAGAATAAAATAAAATGGGAGTTTATAGGAACATCAATCGATTGCAGAATTGGTTCAGAACATAATTTTTCTTTAGTTTGAAGGCGTACTGTAATAGTTCTATATTTTGGTCTTGTTTCACAATCTCCACCAGCACTATACTTAACATGAAAGCATCTCGAACCCGTCATTTTCTTATTCTTGTATACATATTGTTGAGGTATTGATTTTGATATAATTTAAATAAAAATGTTTTTAGATTTACACATAAAAATATTTAGAGTTCAAACAATTTGAAAAATATATTTAAAAAGTTTTTAAAATGTTTTTGTTTTTAAATACTTTCAAAATAACCATTGTGTCAAAATTAATTTACTCATAGCGATATCCTACCATCAGTACCAATACGCATGCAACTGTATCAATACGGCTTTGTCTGTATTGATATGAGCAAGTTTTCTAGAATTTTAGCAAGGAATTTTGGTATAAATATGATCCTCTTTGTGTCGGTACCTTGATATCATACTATATGGACGTATCGTGTATTGATACACTAGGCTTAAATATTATAATGACTTTTATTTTTTATTTTGACAGGTACTGTTACCCAAATTATAGAACTATATTTAACGTTACAAATAAATTCTTCAATGACCCTAATCAACCCCAACGACTAGTAACGATAAGAACTCGGTGAAAGATGGGACCTTAAAACAGCTATATAACAACAAAAAACATCATTAGGAACATTCATGTATTGAGAAAGTGTTTTGTGCTTGTAAAATTTATTTAGTTTCATTAAAACATCATTGGAAACATTAATTGTTATATTTGTTCAAGTGTAAGGTTTTAGGTGAGAGTTTAAATTTGAAAATATGTTTCTTTGTGAGGTTTTTCATTGTTTACTGAATTTGTGTTCTCTTTGTAACACCCTCGACCCGTGTTTCAAAAATTTCGTTTCAAAAGCTCAAATAACAAGTTCAAATTTCAACTCTGTAAATAGTCCATCACATTTCAAATCATAAATAAGTTGATAAGTTTAAAAGTAAGGAGCTCTAATATTACCACCTTTAAAAGCATTCGACATAATTTAAAATAAAAGAGTTACAATTACACATATAGGGTCTTACAAGTATATGGTTCATTGCATTTAATAAAAGTACTCTGACAATTAGTCGATGATGAAACCAACCACGATGATGATACTTCGATCCAAAATTTTCTCTAACTTACGCACAAAAACACATTTCAAAACGTTGAGTTACAGAAACTCAGTGGGTAGTCTACCAACCGGTTCACATCGCACATAATATAAATAAGTAGGAGAAACATGTTTGATGGCATGAGTATAATGGCACTACCATATACGCCTAAACACTGATTATCATGCTTGCATATTATCGACACATAAAATATGCATATAAGAGAAGTCCATACAACATCTCAAGTTCATATATCTTATATATATAAGTAGTACGGCCCGCGACCACTAAGAATCGGAATCATACACTATGAGCAAGGCCCGCGTCCACTAAGCATCGGGATCCCATACTATAGGATGAGGCATGCGTCCACTAAGTATTGGGATCCTACATCAATGCTTGGAATGGTTCATAAAGCATCTTCAAATTGGCTCGCATCCACTAAGCATCGATATCCTATATTCAGAAAGACTTCGAGTGTTGTAACACTTTGATCACATATATAAAGGGTGCCTGGACCCACCATATAATAATATAATTCTAGGTGACCCATCAGCACTAAGTAAGGCCCCTAACTTACCATACCACATATTTATATCACCAATACTCATTGGGTTTCCCTTACATAACATTTACATATCAATTACCATGTGTTTAGCCAAATATCTCTTAAACGAGGTTAAAATATCAATTTCTCAGTTTTAGTATTCATTATACACCCTAAGAGACCCTTAGAACCTTTTATCCCGAGTTATAGGACCCCCGAACGAAAGTATTAATTTTTAGATAGATTTTCTAGCGAGTACCGATACGTCTATATGGGGTATCAATACGCCTCCTTTGCATATCAATACGCCAAGTTAAACGACTATGAAAAGACCAAGTTCAAACCTACTCGTATCAATACGATCCTTACCCGTAACCGGTACTTGACCAAGCTGGTATCGATACACCCATTTGGTGTATCGGTACGCCACTCTATGATAACTCAATGTAACAGTGGTACCAGTGCGCCCTTGCGTACCAGTACCCAAAAACGTCTCTGTAATTTGAGTTAAGTAGGGGTACCGATACACGATTTTAGCGTACCGATATGCCTTTACTTTTTACTCTTCCTTTCTACTCTAGCGTACTGATATAGGACTGACCCATATCGGTACCCATGCTCGAAAATGCAGGTTGGGGGTGAGAATTCACCAAAATCCTCAACTCAATCTACATGGTTGATTTTCTTTTCGTTCCTACACATTATGGGGATGATTCCAAACATGTTTACACCTTAATTATAGATGTTCATCAGCAAACCACAAATCCACCATTAGAGAGGCTATTAAGCTATCAAACACCCAAGTAATTTAATCACAAATGAAACAATGTTAAAATCATGAAATGCAGGATACTAGAGAATTGGACCACTTTATTTAAGCTTTCTCTTTTCCTAAGCTTTTTAAGGGCTCTCCAACTTCCTTTTCTATAAAGATATGTCAAACCATCCATTAGACATCAATAAGAAAGACTCTCAAAACTTAAAGAAAATAGAAAATAAAGATTTAAGCTTCTAAAACTTCCATCTCATTCTTCCCTTAACCCATACCCATAAACCACTTTTTCTCACCAAATCAACACTTCTTTACCTTATTTGATAGATCTCTAATAGATCTAAAACTTTCTCTTCAGCTTAGACACGTGATTCTCAACAGAAACTATAAAGATCAAGCCTTTGGTCACTTCTTTTTCTTGCAACTAAGGGAGAGGAAGATAAAAAGAAAAGAGGAAGAAGGGTGATATCATCTTTGCAGAAATCTTAACCTTTTTACTCATTTTCATCTCTATTACGCATTTACCAAAATGCCCTCCTAAATCCCAACAACCACACAAGGCCTAAAAGCCCGAGGACCAAAACTTAAACTCGAGGCCCAACAAAGGCCCAAACATTGAACCCAACGTTTTAGGTTAACTCGACCCTCGGATCCGAGTCTGGATCGTGATAACTCTCCCCTCCTTAAAGAAATTTCATCCTCGAAATTTACCTGACAAGAAGAGATGTGGATACCGAGTTCTCATATCCTTCGCGACTTTCCACGTTGCCACCTCGATACCATGATTCCTTCACAACACCTTTACCAAAGGTATGCTCTTGTTATGAAGCTCTTTTACACCTCTGTAGAGGATTCCGATTGACCTTTCTTCGTAAGTTAAATCCATATTGACTTCGATGTCCTCAAGTTGAACAACATGTGAAGGATTCGAACGGTAACATCTCAACATGGAAATGTGGAACACATCATAAATATGTGCTAACTCTAGAGGTAAAGCTAGTTGGTAAGCTACTGGTCCCACTCTCTCAAGAACTTCATACGGTCCAACGTACCTTGGACTCAACTTTCCTTTCCGTCCAAGATAATCCCTTTCCATGGAGATACCTTAAGAAACACATTTTCTCATAACTCATACTCGATGTGTTTACACTTACGGTCCGCGTAAGCTTTTTGTCGTTCAAACGTTGCTTGAAACTTTTACTTGATGATTTGAACTTTCTCTTCAATTTGTTTGACAAGCTCAGAACCCATTATCCTTCTCTCATTATGCTCGGTCCAACGCAAAGGTGTCCTACACCTACGCCCGTAAAAGGCCTCAAAAGGATCCATCTTGATACTCGACTGATAACTATTGTTGTAAGCAAACTCTGCAAGTGGTAATTGATCTTCTCAACTCTGAGAGAAATCCACTACACAACATCTAAGCATATCCTCCAAGATTTGGATGACCCGTTAGACTGTCTATCGGTCTGAGGAAGAAAAGTTGTACTGAAGTGCAACTTGGTATCTAAAGCCTTGTGGATAGACTTCCATAACCTTCTCGTGAACCTTGGATCCCTATCCGATATGATCGATGAAGGTACACCGTGCAACCTTACGATCAACTTTATGTACAACTGTGCCAATTTTTCCAAACTGAAGTCCATCCTTACCGGTAAGAAGTAAGTCGACTTAGTCAAACGGTCAATAATGACCCACACAACATCATGCTTTCTCAACATCAACGGTAACCCAGTAACGAAGTCCATGGTCACTCAATCCTACTTCCATTGTGGAATCTAGATGGGCTAGAGCAAACCTGAAGGAACCTGATATTCTGCTTTCATAAGATGACACGCCAAAAACCTTATCACAAACTCGAAAACATCTTTTCTCATGCAAGACCACCAAAATAAAGGAAGAAGATCTTGGTATATCTTGTTACTGCTCAGGTGAACAAAAAAGGGATACGATGAGCTTCCTTCAAGATACGATCTCTTAAGTCCTCTAAAGTAGGAACACACAAACGACCCTTGAAGTATAGGAATCCACCTTCCCGTACCTCAAAGTCTGACACCTCTCCTCTATGAATTGCCTCCAACTGAGCTACCAACTCTTCATCAAGAACTTGTTCTCTCTTTATCTCTTGTACAAACGTGGGTTCCATACGTAACTCTGTCAATAGACCTTCACCCTCGTTCATACTCAACCGAGAAAACATAACTCTCAAGTCCGACATTCACTTCCTACTCAAGGCATCGATGAACACATTCACCTTGTTAGGGTGATACTCTATAACACAGTCATAGTCTATCAACAACTCTATCCACCGCCGATGTCTCAGATTCAACTTGTTCTGGGTGAGTAGGTACTTTAAACTCTTATGATATGTGTAGACATATCATTTCTCCCCAAAGAGATAATGCCTTCATATCTTTAACGTAAAGATAATCGCCGCAAGCTCATGATCATGTGTAAAATAGTTCCTTTCATGTGGGTTCCAATATTCTCAAGGCATAAGCAACCACCTTACCCTCTTACATGAGCACACAACCTAACCCATTCAAGGAAGTATCGTTAAACACCACATAATCCTTCTCCGGTTCCGGTTGCGTTAAGATTGGTTCCTCTGTAAGATAAGCCTTAAGTTGTTCAAAACTTTCTTCTCTCATATCATTCTACACAAACGGAACCCCTTTCTAAAGTAACTTGTTCAATAGAGTCGTTATGATTGAAAACCCTTTAACAAACCTCTTAGAGTACCCGACAAGCCCAAGAAAACTACGGACTTTTGAAACATCCTTGGTGGTTCCGTTCCACCACAACTTGGATTTTATGAGGATATACACGAATATCATCCGCCGCAACTATGTGGCCAAGAAACGCCACCTCAGGCAACCAAAACTCGCACTTTCTAAACTTGGCGTAGAGACACATATTCCTCAAAACCTGAAGAACCACTCTTAGGTAATAGTCATGCACCTCCTCTGAGCGTGAAATCATCAAGATGTCGTCGATGAATACCACCAAAACCTGATCCAAGTATAACTGAAAGATTCAGTCCATCAAGTCCATAAACGTTGTATGTGCATTTGTAAGCCCAAAAGGCATTACCAAGAACTCATAATGCCCATAACGCGTCCTAAAAGCGGTCTTTTGGACATCCTCTTCCACCACCTTCAACTAGTAGTACCCTGATCTCATATTGATCTTAGAAAACACACGGGAACCTCTCAACTGATCAAACAAGTCATCATTTCAAGACAAAGGATAACAATTCTTAATCATAAATTTGTTGAGCTGATGGTAGTCGATGCACATCCGCATTAACTCGTCTTTCTTCTTAACAAACTTCGATGTTCCCCAAAGTAACATACTTGACCGGATAAAACCCCTCTAAAGAAAATCTTGGATTTGTTATTTCAACTCTTTCTTGTTTGTCGGTGCCATAAGATAAGGTGTTAAGAAAACCAATACGTTACCCGACATCACCTCTATATGAAACTCTAACTCATGGTTAGGAGGTAAACTGGGCAGCACCTTCAAAAACACATAGACATACTTACAAATTATTCTCAAACTCTCTAACTTCGGGCTGTTGACCCTCACATCCACCATATGAGCTAATCATCTGTCGAGCTGACAAAACTGACACAACATTTGGTAAACAAGAGTTTCTCTCACCCCTCACAACAAGTTTAGACTCATTCGCGATACAAAGCTTCAAATTCTTTGAGCTAAACCCAAGATTTGCATTATATTCGAATAACCAATATATCCCTAAGATTGCATCGAAATCTTGGAGGGGCAAGACCATAAGGTCCACTGGAAAGATTAAGCCTTGCACCTCGATCGGACACCTCCGATACACCTTATCTACCAATATATCTAAACCCAACGAGCTTTTCACTCAAACTCCTATCTCTAGATCTTCGACTAACAACTCTTGTTGCTGAGATATCTCACTACGAATATAGGAGTGCGTAGACCCCAAGTCTATAAGAGTAACTATGTGAACTAAAACTAAGGTAAACGTACCTGAGATAACATCGGTACCTGCACAATCCTCTTGTGCCCTCACAACATACTTTCTAGTTGGTTCTCTTGTAGTGGATTGAAAGGTACCACCCGAAACATGACTCGCCCCTTCACGGTTAAAGCCTTGGCCCCTCTAGCTCGGATAACTGGTCTTTTTAACTTGCTCGGTCGACCCTTTCGTCTTTTCAGGATAGTCCTTCAAGAAGTGTTTCGTCGATCCACAATGGTAACAAGCTTTAGTCACTCCCTAACACTCCCCTCTATGATTCTACCCACACTAAGGGGAAGTTGAAACACCTGAACTCCTCTAAGAACTCTCCAGGCTCATCATCGAGGAAGACATAGATTGTTTCCTCCTATCGGCCGACTCAAACCCGCAGTTCGACCTTGAACCCTGATTAAAAGCTCTCATACTCTAATTCCAACGGTTATTATTCCTTCCTAAGTAGGACTGAGAGTTATTAGAGTAGTTTTGATTGTTTCCACTTGCACCTCCTTATCCGGAAGATGAACCATAGGTCAACCCTTGTACTTGCTCTAAGGACTTGGCACTAGAGATCAACTCTGAAAACACTTTGGGTGGGGTAGCCTAGAGATAAGTTTGGATCTCCTTCCTTAACCCTTTAAAGAACTTTTTACATCTCATCATCTCTGGGGTCACTAAATCTAGAGCATACCTACTTAGCTGTAGGAACTTTTGCTCATAAGCAAACACAGAATGATTACCTTACACAAGATGAGTGAACCGCTCCCTCAAGGTGTCGACATGGGTCTCACCCACATACTTCTTCTCGAACTCATCGAGGAAGTCATCCCAAGTTGGTTGGTCGAGATATCATCCGAGCTCTATCGTCTACCATCACTCGTGTGCATTGTATTTTAGGAGCGATGAAACACACGATAACTTGTCCTTTGATCTCAGCCTCATTTGCTTCATAATCCAACAGGTGTCATGTAACCATTAATCAGCTTGCACGAGATTATCTTTCCCCATCCCGAGGAAGTCAACAGCTCTATGCCTTCGCACCTTCTCCATCGGTGCTTCTCGAGGCATAGCAGACTGCCTTGGTATAGCTCCCACGATCCGGCATAACACCCTATTTAACTACAATAAGTAGTTAGCCTCTTGACCAACTACATCATCTGATAGTGCCTTCATCGCAGGCACGTACTCCTCATCCTCATAGTCCCCTTCTCGAGAACCCCAACTCTCCTCAATGTCTCGGTCTCTCCATGATATATTCTTTACTACACAATAAACAAACGAGGTTACACCATCGAATTTTTAGCTTTAAAGCAGGTACGACTTCGACTAATAGGAATGTACTTATCTAACACCTATATACCACACTAGACTCCACCGGGACATCCTAGAATCGAATAAACCTATGCTCTGATACCACTAAATGTAACACCCTTAACCCGGTGTCACATTGGCCTCCGGCCTAGAACCCATATTCCAAAAATTTCGTTTCAAATCCCAAAAGCTAAGTTCAAATTTCAAATCCATAAATAGTCCATCACATTTCAAACCATAAATAAGTTGATAAGTTTAAAAGTAAGGAGATCCAATATTTCAACTTTTAAAAGCATTCAACTTAATTTAAAATAAAACAAGAGTTATAATTACACATATAAAGTCCAAAAAGTATATGGACCATTATATCTAGTAAAAGTATACAAACAAATAGTCGATGATAAAACCAATCACGATGATGCTCCTCCGATCTAAAGCTTTCCCTAACCTACGCACGAAAACCCATTTCGAAACACTGAGCTACAAAAGCTCAATAGGTACTTTACCAATCGGTTCACATCGCACATAACACAAATAAGCAGAAAAAACATGTATGATGGCATGGTAAAAGTACAATGGCCCTACCATATCCGCCTAAACACAAGATATCATGCTTGCATATTATCAGCACATAGCATATGCATATAAGTGAAGTCCATACAACATCTCAAGTCCATATATCTCATATATAAGTAGTGCGACCAACGACCATTAAACATTGATATTATACACTACGAGTAGGGTCCACATCCACTAAGCATCAAAATCTCATACTCTAGGTTAAGGCCCGCGTCCACTAAGCACCGGGATCCAACATCCATGCATAGAATGGTTCATCAAGCATATTCGAACTAACCCGCGTGCACTAAGCATCGAGATTCTACGTTCGGAAAGTCTTTGAGTTTTGCAACACTTTGATCATATATATAAAAGATTTCCTGACCTACCACATAATAATATAATTCTAGGCGACCCATCAACACTAAGCAAGGCATGTAGATTACCATACCACATATTTATATCACCAATACTCATTAAGTTTCCCTCACATAACAATTACATACCGGTTACCATGTGTTTAGCCAAATATCTCTTAAATGGTGTTAAAATGACAATTTCTCAGTTTTAATATTCATTATACACCTTAGGAGACCCTTAGGACCCTTTATCCCGAATTATAAGACCCTCAAACGAAAGTGTTAATTTTTGGATAGATTATCCAACGAGTATCGATACACTTATATGAGGTATCGATACGCCTCTGGTATCGGTATGCCTCTTTTGAGTACCGATATGTCAAGCTAAACTACTATGAGAAAACCAAGATCAAATCTACCCGTATCGATACGGTCCTTACACATACCAGTATTTGACCAAGCTGGTATCGATACACCTATTTGGTGTATCAGTACACAGGTTTGACGTACCGTTATGCCCTTACTTCTTACCCTCTCTTTCTACTCTAGCGTATCAATACGAGACCTACTCGTACCGGTACCCTTGCTAAAAAATGAAGGTCTAGGGTGAAAATTCACCAAAATGCTCAACGCAACCTACATGGTTGATTTTCCTTTCGTTTCTACACACTATGTGGATGATTCCAAGCATCTTTACACCTTAATTAAAGAGGTTCATCAACAAACCAAAAATCCACCATTAGAGAGGTTATTAAGCTATCAAACAACCAAGCAATTCAATCATACATGTAACAATGCTAAAATCATGAAATGAAGGATGCTAGAGAGTTGGAGGAGTATCAACCTAAAGCAAAAGCACAACAACCATGTCATCCCACTCCATTCAAACTTTCTCCTTTCCTAAGCTTCTTGAGGACTTTCCAACTTTCTTTTCTACAAAGAGATGTCAAACCAACCATTAGACATCAATGAGGAAGACTCTCAAAACTTGAAGACAATAGAAAACATAAATTTAAGCTTCCAAAACTTCCATCTCGTTCTTCCCCTAACCCACACCCATAAACCCCATTTTCTCACCAAACCAACACTTTTTTACCTTGTTTGATAGATCTCTAACAGCTCTAAAACTTTCTCTTCAGTTTAGACACATGATTCTCCACAAAACTATAAAGATCAATCCTTTGGTTGTTTCTTTTCCTTGCAACTAAGGGAGAGAAAGATGAGAAGAAAAGAAGAAGAAGAGTAATATCATCTCTGCAGAAATCTTAACCCCTTTCCTCATTTTCATCTCTATTATGCATTTACCAAAATGCCCTCTCTTCAAAACTCCCAAATCCAAACAACCACACAAGGCCTAAAAACCCGAGGCCCAACAAAAAATGTTGAAGCCCAACGTTTTTGGTTAACCCGACCCTTAGATTCGAATCCAGGTCGTGACACTCTTAGTGAACTTAAAGCTTTGGGTATTAACTTTGAGGTTTTTTAAGGTTAACTCTTTGAGCCTTGAATAAAGAAAGATAAATTTAGTAGATTTGTGGAAAATCCTTAATGAGGATGCTAAAGTAGTGAAGATAAACTTGGATGAAAAGTCAAACCACTATAAATCATTATACAAAATTTTAATTTCTTTTTTCTTTCACTGATTTCATCACAAAGTCAATTTACTCCCTCTTGGTGTATTTTGTTAATCGTATTCGAGTGCAACAATTAGTATTAGAACTTTGTCTTTACATCGGATTAATATCCTAGAGTTAATCCTTGAAGTACTCTAGAAATCTACATCAATCGGTTCAAACGATACAATTCATTATCAAGCCTTATTACTTCAACGAGGACAACTATTTCTATTGACAGAATGAGATAATAATAATTCATCCAATCCAATAACTTTCATCTTTGGGATATAAAATTAAATATCAAGTCAACAATATCTGTCATATATATTATTATCCTATAGAGAATTTTTAACCTTGATAACATCATAAACTTAAAATTAGACTAAAAATTAAACTTTGAATCATAATAATCTTTTGTACAAACTCATAAGATGAGAAAATTCCAGGGTCGGCTAACAGCAGGAGCAGCCTGAGCTCCTGCTCATGGCCCCCACTGTCATGGGGCCTCCTAAATATATTGATTTTCATGATCCAAAAATAAATACTCAAGACAAATTAAATCTATTAAATAAATTTATCAACAATTCAAATGTAGAATAAATATTTCTATGAAGTTTTCGTAATACGAGTTTATCATGTCATTAGTTTACGTCATAAAATCTATTGCTTTTAGGCTTTTATTGTTGGTATTAGTGGTCAAGTATGTATAATACAATTGGTGTAATAAAAAAATTATATTTTAATATATAAATTATATAAAAAATATTTAAGAATATAATTTTTTTAAAGTTTTGAAAAAAATAATTAAACCTTTAAACTTTTTTACACTTATTTGAACCAAAAACTTTAATCAATTAAGATTTTGAATTAACAAATCAAATCAATTAAGTTATTTGACCCTTAAATTTTTGATATTTTATCATGACCCGGATTCGGATCCGAGTGTCGGGTTAACCTGAGGGGTTCGGGCTTCGGTTTTAGGCCCCGGGTTTGTGTAGTTTGGGCCTTGTTGGGCCTTAGGCTTGTTGGGCTTGTTTGGTTGTTGGGCTTATGAGTTGTTAGTGAGGGTTTTTTTGGTAAATGCTTAATTAATTAGATGACAAAGAGGGGGTGGGAGAGTTACTCCTATGCAGAGATGATCTCACATCTCTTTTTCTTTTCTTCTCATCTTCTCCATCTTGGTAGCAAGGAAAAGTAAGAGCTAAAGGTAAGATCTTTAAGAGTTATGATTGAAATCTCGTTTTTGTGGTAGAGAAGATGTTATAGGGTTTTTGAGGATCTATAAAACAAGCTAAAGAAGTGTTAGTTTGGCGGAGAGAAGGGTTTAAGGTGGAGTACGTGATTTGTTTTGGAGAGTTTAAATCCTAGCTTGTTAGTGTTTTTAAGCTTTAAGGATCATCTTGGAGTGGTTCTAAGTTGTTGTTACCCTTCCCTTTGTAGAGAAACAAGTGGGAGAGCCATCTTCAAGCTTTGGAAAGGATAAATCTTGGGGTTGAGCTTGGAGCTCGGGTTTTTGCTGTTGCTTGCTAAGGTTGGTACTCCCAACTCTTCTAATCTTTATGCACTTCATGGTAGAATGCATAACATATAGAATCCATGTATGTATGCTTGGTTTGCTTGGTTGCTTGAAAGAGGTCATTAATGGTGAATTTCGTACTAATGGGATTGGTGGCATGAAATTGATGTTAAAACACCCTAAGCACTCCTAAAAACTGGTAGGAACACTTTAGAACCGAATAGATTAATGTTGGGAAGAATCCTTAAAATTTTCTAAGTGAAACCTACAAGTTCGTGCAGGGGATATCGGTACTGGTGGCTTGTGTATCGATACCCCTAAGGAAAAATTAGGCTGATAGGGAGAGGGTATCGATACAGGTTTCAATACCAAACCCTCCAGTGGCATCTTCGATTCGATACCAGTATCAAAGCCGATAATCTCCATTTCGTTGACTTTTAAAGTGGTCAAAGGGTATCGATACCAGTATCGATACCAATGTTTCGATACCTTCTTTGGGTAGGTATCAATACAGGGTGTTTCGATACCCCACATAAGGGTATTGATACCCCTGCGAGAACTCGACAAGTTTGGTATTGTTTGAGGTTCGATAAGAGAATTAAGGGTCCAAATGAATCTTATAAATAATTAAATGAATTGTTATCACAAGACTGATGTTATAAACCCCGAACGGCTAAGCTATGTTAAGTCTTGATATGTTTTGATGAGAAGATCCTAGGTGGATCACTTGTGTGTATCAAGTCCTTGTTTGATGGAAATCCGGATATCCAAAAGTGTTACAACACGTCGAAGGCCATCCGATGTAACATTCCGGGTGATGATTTAAAGACCATCCTGAATGTAGGATCCCGATGCTGTGTGGACGCGGGCTTATTCGAAGATACTCGATGTGACATTCCGAGTATGGGATTTGGAGGATCCCGATGCTGTGTAGACACGGGCCTCAAATCCCGGATGTAGGATCCCAATGCTGTGTGGACACGAGCCCTACTCGTAGTGTAGGATCCCGATGCTGTGTGGACGCGGGCCTCACTAAATTGTGTTGTTGTTTTGACATGTATATGTTGTGTGCGTTATTATACATTGTTTATGCCATGTGGTAGGCAAGCATGCTAGATCATCATATCATGCACGATATTTTATATGTTATGCTTTACTGCTTATGATATGCATGATGTTGGCCGAGTTCGGCGTACCCACTGAGCTTTTGTAGCTCAGCGTTCGAAATGTGTTTTCGTGCGTAGGTTAGGTGAAGCCGGTTTGTGGAGCACCATCAAGGTTGGATTTCAACATCGACCATGTTGTCAGAGTACATTTATTAGATTTAGTGGGCTAGTACTATGTCGAACCCTATGTAATGTAACTCTGTTTATTTTTAACTTGGGTTGAATGTTTTAAATGGTTTGTAATATTTTGGAGCTCCGATTACTTACTATTATTTTGGGCTAGGTTTCAACTTAATGGGTTTTATGTATCGTATTTGGACTTGAATTTGATTTTATTTTTGGGCTTTCGAAAGAAATTTTGAAATACAGGTTTTGGGCCGGAGGCCCAATGTGACATCCGAGTCGGGGTGTTACATATTTTTCTTTAAATATTATTGGCACATGATACACTAAAGTTCTATCATGTTGTATTTTGAGAGTTTTTTTAAAAATATTTTTTATAAATTTTATAAGTCTTTTAAAAAATTTAAAATTTTTTAAAAAATTAAATAAAAATCTTTAAATATCAAGTAAAACATTGTTATATGTTACATTGTACTAATAAATTAAAAAAATATTAAGATTTAATGGTCAAAATAATTAAATGATTTATTTAATTAAATTTGTTTTGGTTTAAGGGTTTACTTGGGGTGCAAAAACACATTAGGTGCTTAATTGATTTTTTTAAGGTTTAAAGATTTTTTATACTCTTAAGTCAAAAAAATTATACAACTTTTCATATTTAAACTAAAACAATGAAAATAATGTCTTAAAAGAGTTTAATCGTGTTTCTAATTAATGAATAAAAATTCAAATTAATAATTTAGATAAATAAAATATATTTCATTCTATATAAATCTATTTTTAAGCTTTTACTCTGAACCTCAAAAATATTAGAGACGGCCCTGAAAATCTAATGCAGTGCATCTTGAGTAACAGACTAAATCATATAATGCATTATAACATTAAAATAAATCTCAAAATCTAATCCACTTCGAAGTGTCACTAGTTTAAGGTTAAATGTTAAATTATAATCATTAAATTTTAAAATTTTAAATATAAATTTTAAATTATTTACCTTAGTAATCTAAAATTTTAACTTTTATATCTTAAACTAAATTTAAATTTATAATTAATTCATTTATATAAACTAAAATTTTCTTCGTTGATATAAATAGGGGTGTTCATATCCGGTTAAACAGAATTTTCAGGTACCAAAACGTCGGTCCATAACCCGACCCATAAAAACCGGGTACCTGCAAAAATCGGGTACACGTAAAATTAGGTATCGGGTACCCTGTTTATTTTTTATATATTTTTTAAATTTATTTTTCTTAAATATATAAGAAACACATAAAATTTTATGATATATATTTCAAACATAAAAATATTGATTTTGAGGTTGGTTTTAAAGATAAATATTTGAATATATATGTATATATTAAAGTTTATTGATAAAAAATATATATTACTCTCAATCATAATTTTTCTTTTAAATCTCATATTGACAAATTAGTATAAATATTTATGAAGAAACTAAAACTTAAAAGTATATAATATAATTATAGAAAGAAATTAAGGATTTAAAATTAATTTTAAAAAAAATAAAAAATAAAAAAAATTATTAAAATTATCGGTTTGGTTCGAGTACCTGATTCTTAAAAAAAATTGGCCATGACCCGGCCTGACTACCCCAAAAAAATATGGGTCGAGTACCCGGCCCGAAAATTCGGATATTTTATTATAAGTACTCCATAATTTTTAATCGGATAGTTGAATCAACGGATCAGATAGTTCAAATCGGATATTTTTGAACACCCCTAAATATAAGTAACAATAATTCATATATTAATACTAAAATAAAAACGTATATCAATATAGAACTAATCCTACAAATAAGGACATACTTATCGTTTAATGTAGAATACATATGAAACAAATTTGGTTTACATACGTCTTCTTCTTAAAAATTTATAATTTTTTATCCTACCGAATATATCTAGTATTATCTTTTATCAAATTTTCATAGTTTTAAATTTATTAATAATAAAAATATAAAATATATATTTTAAAACCCTTAATTTAAAAATATATATTTTTATAAAATTTAATTAATTAGAATATTTATAATTAAATTTTAAAATATTTAACTTTTTAAAAGTAGAAAAATTTAATAAGATGATGAGATAGTTATTTATAATTTAATTATATTTAATACTTAATTTTAATTAATATTCTAATTATATTTTTTTATAATTTAAATTCAATATTTTTAATTTATGAAAACAAAACTAAAAAATAACTTTTTTAAAACAAAAATTAAACTGGGTAAACTACATAAATGGTCCCTTAACTATACCTTAATTATCTTTTACATCCTTTAACTATCAAATGTTACAAATTGGTCTATTGATTAACTTTTTTGATACAAAAGGGTCCTATGCCGTTAAAAATTTGATGGGAAACTGATGTGAACGTTAATATGCTGACTTGGATAACCAAGTGGCATCCCCAATCTCTATAATCCAAGTCGGCATATTAACGTCCACATCAATTTTCCGTTAAATTTTTAACAACACAATACCCTTTTATATCAAAATAGTTAGTCAATGGATCAATTTGTAACATTTAATAGTAAGGGGATATAAAATATAATCAAGAGATCATTTATGTAATTTACCCAATTAAACTTATTGAATGTAGATAGATACCTCGGGCGAGGGCTTTCCCTCCTCTTAACTTTTTCAAGATTTCACTCAACGAAATATAATAAAAAGCAAAAACCACAGAATTCACGAAACCTTTCATTGCCTCCTCTTTCTCCAGAAGTCTCTTATCCCGCCGCTCCTCCTCCAAAAACCACCACACCCACCATATTCACGGTGGTTCTATCGCTTGAATCTTGTTACCCACCATTTTCGAAAAAACCTCAAATGGAAGCCGCTGCAGCAACTGTTTGCTCCGACGCCACAGTTACTACTTGTTCCGATGGTCCCGTCCTCGGCGTCATCAACAAACGCATCCGTGCTCTACGCAAGAAGTACAATCGCATCCTCCAGATGGAAGAATCCGTCTCCCAAGGAAAGCCTTTGAACAAAGAACAAGAAGAAGTTCTCCGTTCTAAGCCTGCCGTCTCCGCGCTCATTGAAGAACTCGAGAAGCTTCGTCAGCCTCTCTCTTCAGCCGTATCTGAAGAAATCTCACTTGCCTTACAGAGTGAAACCATTTCTCCTCAACAAACTACCTCACTGCCGCAACCGGAAACCACTCAAGTTCAAGAACAGAACTCCGATGAGCCCCACCTTGCCGTTGAGGATCTACTCAAGCTGCTTTATTTTGGGTCGTTGTTCGATGTCAAGTCTCAGCACGATTTTACTTCTACCATGTTGACTAGGACTCACGAGAGAGGCTGTTGTTTGACTTATGATTATGTTACCGATGACGCTACTGATCTGCTTAGCGAGGCAGATTTGGATTCGATTTCGATGCTGAGTGGACTGATGACTTCACGGCCGGCTGATTCCAGTTTGTCTCACGAGAACGCTTTGAACCGTTGCGTCCACCATGCCAAGCTTTGGCTTTCGAACTCGGACCAGCTTGTTGACCCCACTGCCGCCGTTTCATGTAACGATTCACTCGATTTATCTATTTAATTACTTTATTGTTAATTTTTTTTTTCTTTTCTAACCTGTTAGATTCCTTTTTATTATTTTTTTCTATTGAGATGCTGGGTTGAGAGAGAGGCTTAAGAAGATTATGGATTTGGATTACTTTACAACCACGCCGGAGATGAAGGCTCCTGTTGAAGTGGCTGCTGCTGCTGGTGTTGGGACATATACCGCTTTCCAGGTGGAAGATTCAGTTGGCCAGTACCAGCTGAAGGTACAACTTTGTTTCTAGTTTAGATAAGGAATATACTGCATTTTCTTTTTAAGTTTTTTTTCTTATATAAACTAAATTTCTGGGGTAGGAAAATGGATTTATTCTAATTCAATCTGATGATACGAGCAACCCAGTAAATCTTTTGCTTGTATCTGTTTGTATATTGTTAAGTCATGGTTACTGCTTTTGCATGAGTGTTTAAGCAGATACATATACGAGTGTTTGAGTTGTACTTATAGCCTATAGGACCTTGCTATTGAGGAATTTCTCATGGTTTGTCATTGCAGCTGTTTGTTTTTTCAATCAATTTTATCTGTCCTTGAATGCGTTGTTTGCAAATACAAATTTGACCATGTATCTATGTTCGAGAATGCACAAAAGTTTGTTTAAACACGTAAGTATCAGTATAGCAGATACAAGATGGAACAGGGTGTTAGTTTTTGCCAGCTTATATACTGGTGAATATCATTGTAATTTCTTGTTGTCTGAAACTGGAGATCATTTGTCTTTCCAACCGAAAGAAAATACTAACAATATGCAATTGAGGTCCTTCAGATGTTGACATTATTGAACTCTTTTACTCTCTTTTTAATGTGTTAGCTAGGAGCACAAATGAGAATTGCTAGCTGTGTCAGCAAATCCACCTCATATAATGTCCTCATTTTGCTTGGGAGGAAGGATTTGCTTAAGGTTTTTGGTATTGTTAATAATGAAACCTAATGCAGGATAACTAGAAAGGAACTATTTGGTGATTGAAGTACAGGGTAAAATAAAAGCAAATATATTGGACAACTAGATTGTAACTCTAGATCAGAAGTCTAATGTGGTGGGCAATTTGGTGTGTGCTAGGAATTGGATTATAAGAAGGGTTCTCCATTTATGGGATGACTCAAGGTTGATTAATGGTCTGTATAATTTTGGATTTTGAGTTCCTGTTGCTGTAGTCAGAAAAGAGAAAACATGTAGGTTGTTCTAGACACTATGTCTAGTTTCATTGTACCTTGTATCTAAGATTGGGTATGTTAACAACCATTGACAATTCCTATTGCATGTCTAAATAGATTTTTAGTTGAAAGAAACAGCATATAAATATATACAGACTTCTAGGATTCTACATTTTAGCTCCAAAGCTGACTATGTGGTATGAGCCACTCCTAAACATGAAAGTTTACACAAAATGGATAGGGTGACAAGAATGTTGTTAATACTCATTGGGGATTATTCAATGCTTATTAAATCTCTGGGCTTTGAGTAGATGTAAATGCTTTAGATTTCCATCGAGTTTTCACACGCTGGTATAATTGGATTGGATGTTGGCAGAGGTTGCTCCTATCTCCTGTGTGTATTAGCCTATTTGGCTAAATTGTGGTATATTTAAGTATTTATAGCAGCAATGGCATATCATTGGTGCTGGTTTAGAATAAAGGCTTTTGCTCTTTTATGTTAGACCAGAGGATAAATTTAATGAACAATACAAGTAAATTTTCTTTTATATTTTACCCTTCCCTCCTCCTTTGTGTACTAGCTTTGTTGGACATCGTATTGATGCTTGTAGGTTACTGTGATGATGAATTAGGAATTAATGATAATAAGGAGCTGCATTTGTGTGCGTTGTTTTTTGTTTTCTTTTTCTTAATTCAGAAATCAGAACTTGATGTTTCTGGTAGGATGCATGTTCTTTGTTCTGGCATTAATCTACACGTTTAAACTTCATTTAATTCTATCTTGCCTTGTTAATTCTATGATTCCAATAGGTATTATGTTTTTAAAGCTATTTTCATATTTGATGTAGGAGGAAGATGCATCAAATGTTCAAGAATTCGAAACTAGTCAACTTAGTGCTGCAGATGAACATCACAAGGTGCCTTCAGTTAACTGTAAATCTATATTTGTTCCTCTATGATCTTTTTTATTTGACTTAATGTTAGGTGGTTTGTGCTCTGCAGAATGAACCAGAGATAGAAAATGGTACAGAGGATGTTACAGTTCAACAAGAAAATGGCAAACTAAAGGAAGATGTGGAGCATAATAAGAGAGATATTAAACCAAATGATCAACAGTATGTCCCTCGAAGACCGTACCAGAACCAAAGAGGTGGTCGGGGTAATGGGGGTGGCCGTAGGGGTTATTCCAATGGTCGTGGAGCACGAGGCAATGGAAGGGGAGGTGGCGCTTACCATCAGAACGGCCGTAGCCAGTATTATGATCAATCTGACAACTATTATCCTAGGAACTACTATAACAACAGGGGAAGAGGTGGCAGGGGAGGTGGCCATGCTTACAACAACCACAGGTCAGCAGTCCATGGTGGTAGTTATGTCTCGGCTGATGTCGGTGTGGCCTTGTAATAGCATTGCTCGGTGTCTATAAGGCTCCATATTTCTAGGCAGGTGTTGAAAATGTGCTCTCTTTTTTTCTTTGCATGAAACGTTGTTTGACTGTAGGTTGATCATTGATATTGATATGGTACGAAAATGGCAGTTAAGTACTTTTATTGGAACCATTGATTTAAAGAAGTTCTAGTGGTATTCCTTTTGAGTTTAACATTCCTGTTCTTGTGGAAATTACATCAATATTATTTTAAAGCATACTTAATTTAAGCAGAAGCTAGATCAATCTCAAAGGGAAGTCTCCTTTTTTGATGCTAATGGAACTAAAACAACATGCATATCCATATTGTTGGGAGGAAGCTGCAAGTGAAGAGGAAACAGCTTCCCGTTCAATGGACTCCGACCACACACCGCGGCATCCTCGAGCCCTGCCTCTTTTTTCAATCTGTGTGTGAGTTCGTCTACAGAATTTCCCCTAAAACTGAAACAGTACCCTTTCAATGCCTTATCATCAACCTCGCCGCTATCGTCTGCTACGTGGTAGCTTATGGTTCTACCTTTGGATCTTGGTGTTGAATCCAAATAACAATCACTCGACTGCAAACACAACAGAAATGAGAAGAAAAACCCAAATTATGAATCAAATAAGCCAAATCAGAAGATTTCAAGAAACTGTACTTCGTTCGGGAAGTGTGCAGAATTGCTTGAAACTGAAGAAGGTGAAGCAGATTCAAAGTTCAATTTGTCTACAAGAGGAACAGCTGATGGAAATGAGGGCAAATGACTGCTCCATGGAGTCTCATATAGACTCTCCACAATATCTACATCCCACAAAATCCAATCTTGAGTTCCATTCCTACGAGCAATGTCGTGCTTCACTGAGTTCCTCCACGGTGGTAAACCTCCATTTGCTCTCAAAAAGTTACCGCACCGGGTCTTGAGCTTTACCCGAGACCCTTCTCTAATGGGTTCCCACTCGACCGTTGAGTCGGGAATCCTAGTAGGTGTCTGAATCACATTTCTTCCCATCATGCCTGATAGAAAGGGTTGGTTTGAGGCAGTAAGGTACTTGTTGTAGCAGCTTCTTAGGCGGATGGTGTTTTGTGTTGCAGGCACGAACTCAACAGTCCATTGGGCATTTTTGGAGGATCCGTTTTGATCTTGAGAAACAGATTCTTCGTCTTCCTTGGCAAAGAGATACTTGCCATGGTAGCTACGGAGACGTAGGACTTTGGCATCAAGGAACAAATCCATTCCTGTCCTATACTTGTTAGAGTTTACCTGCTGGAAGAAAATGCAGAACAAGTTAAAGGCAACCTTGTTTTCTTGTCATCCAAGTTATTTAATTAAGGGGAAAAAGTTCAACCGTACTACCAATTTGGCTGACAATTTCGGCGACCCGGTTGAAACCACCGTAAACCTTGGGGACTTCAACGATGACAGGACTGAAACGGATGATGGAGGGCTTGACAGTGAACTATCATTTCTCGAAGTCTCGGAAACTTCATTGGACACCGACGAAAAGCTTGACACCAACAAATACTCCTTAAACACTGAAGAAAAGCTCAAGGACTCAGAGTTCTCTCCCACCTGGACCACCTCCACATCCCATAATACCCATTTCTTTGTAGCTCCACTTAGAGGTTCATCGTGAGTAACGGAATTCCGCCATGGCAGTGTTCCCCCGTTTGCACGTAACGATCTCCCACACCAGGTATTCAGCTTGATTTTCAACCCTTCTCTTATAGGCGTCCACTGGAGTTTCCAATCCGTCTTATCGGGTACTGTTTGCAGCACCATTTTACCCACCATGCCTAAAAGAAAGGGTATATCAGTGGCTGTGAGGTACTTTCCATGGCAGCTTTTGAGCCGGATAATGAATGGCTTATCTTGGACAAGCTCGACGAACCATCTAGCTGCTTTTCCCGATCCGTTTCTGCTTTGACGAACAGTTTCTTGATCATCATCGGCCACTAGGTATTTCTCAAGGTGGCTCCTCAGTTTCACGACCTTTGCCTCTGTAAAGAGCTCCATGTACGAACAAGACCAAGTTTATATATATATATATTGTTGACCATGAACGTACCAAGTGCATGCCGTGGGAGAAATTAGGGGAAACGAAGTCCCACAAGCTCAAACGAGCATGAATGATGAGATATGGGAGGGGCCATAGGCACTACAAGAAGTTGACTTTTTGCATCATGTATTTTGCTGCAAAGATTTTAATATTTATAGTGAAAAAAGCATATTCCACAACATGAATCTTATTGTCATAATAGTTACTTGTAAGAGAAATTATTTTATGTACCGGCCGTAAAAAAAATATACTTGGGTTTAAGTTAAAAGTTTATAGTTTATTAGTTTAGATTATTGTGTTTAAGATTATAATTTAGGATTTATAATTTAAGAGTTAAAAAATTAAGATTTAGGATTTAAATTTATACGTTAGAATTTAAATAGACTTATATTATAAATAAGTATAGGATGTATATATATTTTTATTTAAGTACTTAAAGTATTTTTTTTTATCTAAATAAATATTTAAAATATACTTTAGGTAGCTATTTTGACAGAAAAATTAAGTATCTATTTTGATCAATAAATATACATTAAGTACTTATTTTGATTAAAAATATTTTAAATACCTAAACAAACAAACAAAAAAAATATACTTTAAATATTAATTTATGATATAAGCGATTTAAATATATATACTTGTTCCATCGAATATTTACTCTATTATTTGCACTTATCTATATGCAAACCCCTATTCTGTTTTGAAATGTTCTACAAACGTTTGCAAGAATCTAGTTTCCAGCAAGATACTTGTTGTCTTCAACTGCTTTGTTTTTTCCTTTTGAAATCATGACATGAAACAGGTTTACAAGAACAAAGTATATTGTATTTTAAATGAGAGAATTTAGGTTTAAATTTTGAACACAACACTGATATAGAAAAAGTTAGGATTTAAGGTTAGGATAACAGAAATTGACAAAATTTATAGTTAATCCAGTTTTTTGAATAGATATTGTTATATTTTGACTCAAATTCTAATTGATAACTATGTTGTGTTTTATTATAATTCTAGTGGTTAAAGATTACTCACTAATTAAAATTTACTTAATGAATATATATTTTAGGTAAGAGATCTTATTCTTAGTTTTAAAGGGCGCTAGGCGTTTAGAGGCATGAAAGGTTTTGAAGTTAAAACGTTAGACACTAAACGAATGCGGTCTTTTGTAAAGAAGACATATTTTATATTAAATAATATAAATATTATTTATATCAATTTAAATATAAATATATATATTCTTTATTAGGTGATGAATATAGCTACTAAATATATACTTAGTATTTATAATAATTTATAGATGTTTAAAATTTAAATACTTCAAATAGATATAGATTTAAAAACTATTAAAAATGAATTATTTAATGTATTAATAAATTTATATCAAAATTAATATTAAAATATTCTTTTTAATCTATATTAAATCTTTAATTCATAAAATAAACAATTTAATTGTTTTTATTAAATAATAATAATAATAATAACAATAATCCTCAAAAAGTTAAAATAGTAAATAAATTATTTTTAAATAAAAATATATTAAATAAAAAAAGACTTAAGTGAACCAAACCAACAAAATTATCGTTAAAATATTTTTGAACCTCACAAGAACCATAAAATAAGTTATAACAATTAAAAAATATATATTAAATTGAATGTAATATTTGAACAACATATAAATAAAAAAGAAACCATTTAATACAGTCAGTTGTACGTTTAGGAAAACTAAATAAAATAAAAAAAATATTAATAAATAATATTAACAAACAAAACATTTTTTTATCTTTTTCAACTCGAAGAGAGAAAAACTGAAAGAACATTAAAAAACTTAAAATAGAGAAGAAAACAACTAAAAATATAAAAATAGTAAAAAGCACAACGTCTAAAGCTTTTAGAAAGGCATAAGTATCCGGTATCTCCCGTGTCTAGACATATATTTTTAAAACTAAGATCTTATTGAATAAAATTTCTTGATGACCAAAAATTTGAGTATATAAACTAGATTTAATCATTTGAATCACAAGAGAATGAGTAATGAGAAAACATATTCTTTGGAGAGATATAACCACGTTTAGATTCTTTAAAATTATGTAATTACGTTGTATAGATAAATATTGTAAGAATGTTGGGAGAAGTATTTTAGTTCTATTAAGTCATGAGATTTATACGCCAAGTTTGAGATTATATGGATATTATGTATCAAGGGTATACATCCCCAACCGAGCTAAGCCCCGAAATAGCTTATACATCCCCATCCGAATTAAGACAAATCCATCCGAGGGTGGGGATTGCCACGGTACCATTTGAACCATGGCAGGGATGGCGACAGGAGCCTGCTCTGCGGAGCATGCATATGTTTCCAACGAGAGTCGTCGAATGACGGAGGGGCAGATGTTCTGGAGATAAACAAGGGTATGCGGTTGCAAAATAATGGAATCATACCCAAATCCCAAGATCCATTCGGCAAGACAAACTGGTTCACTCTCATGTCAACATCCATACCAATGTTAGGAGATTGCAATGCAGGAAGCAGACTGAGTTCAGGGATCCACACATCAGAAAAGAATTGAACTGTGGAGCCATCACACACGGCTCAGGCGATGTTGGCTGAATTGAGAAATTATAAGAGAAATCTTGTTCACTATGTTATTCATGGTTTATCTAAATTATTTGTCTTAAGGTAATTTTCAAATAACTACCTATTCTATAAAAAAATACTGTAACAAATTGAGATGAATTCTTATTAGATGGGAACATGATTAACATGGTGAACACTGAACACAATTTTTTTAATAATTTTTTGCTCGATAGGTGGGCTAAACATTGGCCCAAATCTTCTAAAAAGTAGAATTATTAAAACCGGAAATAGATTCCGGATAACGGTCTAAAATTATGTACCTTTCGTAAAGCAAGTCAATCGAGTAAGCATTTTAGTTTTAAGATTTAAGGATTTTAAACATTTTAATTGTAGGATTTAAGGACTAAAGGTAAGATTTAGGTTTAGTAGTTTAGAATTTAGTGATTGAGAATAAAATATAGAGTTTAAAGTTAATTTAGAGTTTATAGGTTAAAATCTAAATCTCATCATATTATCTTAAAAATTAAATTCTAAATCCTAAATATTAACCCTTAAATTCTACAATTATAAATTGATATTTATATCCGTTAAATTTAAGTATTACCTAATTTAATGTAAAAATACAAAAAAATCATGATATTTAAAATTACAATAACTAAAGCTGAGCAACAAAAACTAATAAACCAAAAATTATTTGAACCATAATATTTGAAAATTTTATTATTCACAATTTACAAATCATGATTACTCGAATCAAATTTATTTTTTTTTATTTTATAATGTATTAATTGTTTTCTATATATTTTAAAAAATAATTTATAGAATATCCAAAAAAATTAAAACCTTACCTATTAATATTTAAAAATAATAAAATAAAACCATTTTATTAAAATAAAATACAATCGATCGACTAACAGTTACCTGTTGGCCGAGTGTAGGGTAATGGGTTTTCTTTTTGTAAACAATGGAGGCTCTTGTTAGATTCTTAGCATAAAAAAAAAACTCACGCTTATAATAAGTGAATTTCCCTCTTATTGAAAATGAAGAAACCTTTGACTTAAATAAGCCTTACAATAACAGAAAAGAGAAAATCAAGTTTTAATGATTTTGTTATCCTAAAATCATGCTATCTAATTTTAGAAATATCTACTGATTGTATATCCTAATAAATATGAACTTATTAACAATAAAAATCTTAAAGAAATCTTAGCAAATCCTCCCCTAAACTGATTGCAGTAGCATTCAGTTTATGTAAGGTACTACATCCACGCCAAGAAGCTTGAGAAATTTTAAAAACACATCCAGTTTGAGTGGTTTTGTCATGATATCAGCAATTTGTTTTTGTGTACCACAGTACTTCAACTCTACTATTCCTTTTTTAGTTAAGTCACGTAAGAAATGAAACCTAATGTGATTGCTACGCCCATGTAGAACTGGATTCTTAGAAAGCTTGATAGTGGAACTGTTGTCACAGAAGATAGTAACCTTATGCATTTGAGGGTGACCAAGCATTGCCATCACTCTTTTTATCCAAACTCCTTGACAAGAACATGAGGTTGCTGTCACAAATTCTGCTTCAGTGGTGGACAAAGTGACGACATGTTGTTTTTTAGAAGACCATGATACTGCTCCTTTACTGAGTACAAACACATAACCAGAAGTGCTTTTTCTATCATCTACATCACCTGCGTAATCGTTGTCGGTATACGCCTCAAGTTCTTCACTTTTTCTCTGATAAAATACTCCCAAATCCACAGTCCCTTTCAAGTATCTTAAAACCTTTTTTGCAGTTTGTAAATATAATTCGGTTGGATTCGACATAAATCTGCTAAGAAGACATACAATATACATCATATCAAGCCTTGTTACTATCATATACATTAGGTTCCCTACCAATTGCTTGTACATAGTAGCATCCACCTTAGTACCATCTTCGTCTTTCATTAATTTTATACCAGGAATAATAAGATTCTTTATGCTATTGCTTTTCTTCATATGGAATCTTTTCAAAACTTCTTTTGCAATATTTCCTTTGATAGATATAAATATCTTCAAAATTTTGTAAAACCTTCATGCCAAGAAAATATTTCATTCTTCCCAAGTCAGTCATGTCGAATTCACGTTTCATGGAGCCTTTAAAATTAATAAGCATGCTTTCATCATTACTAGTAAAAATCAGATCATCAACATATAAACTGATAATCAAAATTTTACCTTGATCTTTTCTTTTGATAAACAAAGTATGGTCACCACTACTCTTTTTAAAACCTTTCTTGATGAAATAAGCTTCAATGCGACTGTACCATGCACGAGGGGCTTGTTTAAGTTCATACAACGCCATTTTTAATTTATATACCTTATGCTCTTTGCCTTTCTTCTCGTATCCTTGTGGTTGCTCAATAAATACATCTTCACTCAACTCTCCATGTAAGAAAGCACTTTTAACGTCAAGTTGGTAAATACTCCAGCCATTTTGAGCTGTCGTTGCAATCACAATCCGAATAGTATCCCATCGCACTACCGGTGCAAATACCTCATTGTAATCGATTCCTTGTTGCTGAACATATCCTTTTGCCACTAGTCGAGCCTTGCACTTATCCACTTCGTCATTCTCATTGAGTTTGGTTTTGAAAATCGACTTCACTCCAATTTTTTTTACTTCTTTAAAAAGTTCTGTCAGCTCCCATGTCTTATTACGTTCTATTGCTTCTATCTCCAAATCCATTGCATCTTTCCATTTAGGATTTTTGGCAACCTCTTCAAAAGTAATTGGGTCTGAATTTGATGCAAACAGTACCATATTATGTTCATCTTCTTCTTACAAGTCCTCTCCAGTTACAAAGCTTTCCATCCAAAAGGGTTTTCTTTTATTTCTTCTTTCTTGTGGTGGTGTTTGAGAAGAATTTTCATTAGAAGAGTTGCTGCTTAAAGAGTTGTTTGAATCTTCATTTAAATCTCCACAGTCTTCATCATCGTCCTCTCTTTCTTCCTCAACATCTTCGTTGTCATTAAAGTTTTCTTTACACTCAAGTACATCGAGATGCATTTCTTCGTTACTCCTCCCCCAATCGCAACACTCATTTTCTTTAAAGATCACATCTTTACTTATTACTACTTTATTCGCTACTAGATCATAAAGTCTATATGCTTTAGACTCTTCACTAATCCCTAGTAGGATACACTTGAAACTTTTGTCATCAAGCTTTGATCTTCTATTATCTAGCACATGAACATGACCAATACACCCTGTAATACCCAAAAATTATTTCTAATTTTAAAACTTTAATTTTGAAATCTCTAAATAAAAATCCTAATTTTTATATTCTCAATTTTTGAAACCCTAATTTATTTGAGTTCTTTTTTTTTATTTTTAAAATTTAAGAGAAAATTTTTGAGATAAGATTATAAAGTTTTGAAAGTTTTAAATGTGAATTTAAAGATTAAAAGTTAAAGTGATTTGATGACTTTTGGATAATTAATTTGCTTTTAAATTGAATTTTATTTTTATTGAGATTAATTATTATTTTTATTAATAGTTTATCTACAATCAATCTTTTTATTAAAAATATTATTTTATTTTAATTATTGTTTTATCAAAACTCTTTGTTTAATATTATATATATTATTTAAAGTTACTTTTGAAGAAGGAAAATCCTTTTAAGATTCTATAATCTCTTTTTTTTTTATTATTGTAAAACCAAAATTGATTTTGATATAACAATTATGTATAAAGACTATTTTGTAATAAATTTTTAAGTCCTTAAGTCAAACTTTTGATTTCAAGTCAAACCAAGAACTTTGAAATAAAATTTCTAAGTGTTTTGATACGAGAGTATCGATACCATTTGAACCGGTATCGATACCTTACTACATTTTTAAAGCTTTGTTCTTGGAACTAAGAACAAGTATCGAAACATGGTTTGATACCATTATCTTACTGTAAATGCATGTTTCGAACCACGTATCGAACCACATTGAGTATTTTTAATTGTTTTAAAATCATTTAAAATTATGACTCATGGTATCGATACCAGCATCGATACCCCCTTTAATTCCCAACGGCTATTTTAGCATTTAATGAGTTGACCGTAGGTGGCAGTTAAAACTTTAAAAGATGGTTGAGATGTTTCGAAACATGGTTCGATACCCACCATTAGAGTGTAATAATGGCATCGATACCTGTTTCGATACACCCCCTATTATATGCACAACGTCTCTTTCTTTTTATAGGTTGTTCCGAAACAGGTTCCTCGTATATCGATACTTGTGCTCGCAGAAGTGCATTTATGGTGGGAAGATAAGGTCCTAACGTCTTTATTTCAATTCCCAACAACCACAACGGTTAGAAATCAATGAGGTCGTATAAAATGAAGAAGTTCAAGCCGCATTAACAACTAATGATCCACAAGACAACATCCTAGTATTAAATCCAACACCTTGAGCTTAATAGCTATATCTTGTAAAACCCATCTCTTGGGAAATTCCTTGTAATCTTTGTTTCAGAGTTTGGGGAGTATCTATTTATAATTGGGGCAATATTCATCTGTTTGAAAGATACCTACATTTGTCTTTCTTTCATTTGTAACATTGTGAGGTTGAATCAATTTTTGGGTAGAAAGATTGATTCGTTATGTAACGGTTATCCCTTGAACCAAGAAAAGGTCGAATTCAATAGTAAATTGGGTTGAAAATCCTTAGTGGGAGCTAAGGTAGTGGATGTAGGTGCTTGTTCGAAGGCTGAACCACTATAAATCTTTGTGTTCTTCATTTTGCTATTTTTACCGAAATTCCACCGACAAAAATTTTATTTGCCAATTCACCCCCTCTTGACCAATTATCAAGATCGATCAACTCAAAAATTGGTATTAGAGCTAGATCTTTGAAGTGATTCACCTCCACCAAAGAAGATCGAAGGTTCGTTGATCATCATCTATTATCAAAGAGAATGGCATCCACTTCCGGGCAAAGTTGGAACGAGTCACACTCTATCATAAAGCCACCATTCTTTAATGGAGATAATTATCCCTATTGAAAGAATAGGATAAGGCTCTTCATCAACTCACATGATTATGTCCTTTGGGATATAATTGAAGATGGACCTTCAATTCCGATGAAGCAAGAAGGTGACTGACAAGTTCCAAAGACAAGAACCGAGATGACGGTAGAAAAAAGAAGAATAATGTCAACAAACGAAAAGGCACTTCACATTTTGTTTTGTGCTTTTTTTCTCGACATTTATTCAAAAATGTTATCTTGCAAAAGTGCTAAGGAAGTTTGGGATTCTCTAAAAACAACATAAGAAGACACCAACGATGTCAAAGAAACTAAGATTGGCCTTCTCAATCTCAACTATGAGAATTTCAAGATGGAACCGGATGAGGACATCACCAAAATGTTTGATAGATTCTCCGTAATCGTTAATGGGCTTAAAGGATTCGGTGAAATCATTCCGGAGGAGAAATTAGTTCGGAAACTCATCTATTCTCTTCTCGAGTCTTGGGATAGCAAGATGACCGCTATCATTGAAGCCAAAGACTTAAAGACATTAAAGCTTGATGCTCTCGTGGGCTCACTTCTCACCCATGAGATTATGAAGAAAGGGAGAGAAGAAGAAAAGAAAAGAGATGAGAAAAATGTGGAGAAGAAAGAGGTGGAAGCTAAGAAACAAGGGATTGCTCTCAAAGCCTCTCTACCCCTAGAGATGAGCAACTCAAGTGAAGAAGAGGAATTAGAGGAATTGGCTATGGTAGCTAAACGGTTCATAAGTCTCATGAGGTCAAGACGGAATCAAAGATTTCAAAGAAAGAATGACTTCAAAAGAAGAAGCCATGAAGATGAAAGTGATCAAATCATATGTTATGAATGCAAGAAACCGGGTCACATTAGAACTGAATGCCCTCTTTACAAAACTAAAGGGTTCGACAAGAAAAAAAAGCACATGGCTCATGTTGCTACTTGGAGCAATGAGGATTCATCATCTGATGAAGATGAGGTAGGAAACTTGTGTCTCATGGCTTTTGATGAGCCAAAGGTAACCCTTGAATCCTCTTGCAATGATCTTACCTATAATGAATTATATGATGCTTATGAAGAGTTGCAAGATGGATATGATGAATTAGTTTTAGAATATAAGGAATCTCTTAAGAAAAACAAGAAAATTGTTTTAGAATTGAAAAATGAGAATTATTCCTTAGTTAAAACTAATTTAGAACTAGAAAGTAAATTAATTGAAATGCATGAAAAGTTTAAGGATCTTGAATCTAAAAATCTTAGCATGCATAATTTACTCACTAGGGTAAAGGAAGATCACTTAAAGGAAATTAGTGATCTAAAAGGATCTTTAGGCAAAGTTAGTTCTAACAATGTGTTTAAAGGTGAATCATCTAAAACTACTTATGCTAGGAAGACCTTTTACAACTATAGACATGGAAAGTTCCATAGGCAATATAAAGATAAAAAGATTAGAAGCATATGAGTTCCTAAAAATGTTATTGCTTCTAATGATATTATTGTTATTGCTACTTGGCTCCCTAAAGGAACCAAGCTCATGGAAACTAACCGACATGGATCCAAACAAGTTTGGGTACCAAAAGCAAAAACTTAATTCCATGTTTGTAGGTGAGCACTACTTCAAGGTCAAAGCTTCAAGTCAACTTATACGAAAACTTGATGGTAGATGCTCATGAAGATTGACCAAAGGCAAAAGAAGAATTAAAGGTGCAAGAGCTTAATCTTAATTGAGTGATGACAACTTCAAAAGGAAAAAGTGAATCATTAGCTCAACCGGTATTTATACCTTTAATTTTATCGTATACTTCTTACTTTGTCAATGGTCTTTTGTTGATTTTTGAATGAGCAAAAATATTTATATTCTATGTCTTACATGTTTTTGTATTTGTGCTTACATGTTTATCCATGACATCGGATATATTTTATTATGCTCTTAAGTTCTTTGCATAGTTGAAATTACTTTAGGTGCTCTTAATCACGTCATTACATCATATGCATGCTTCTAGGACTTTAAAGACTCATTTCTAGTACTTTAGAAGCCTAAAATGCAAAGCTCGCTAAGTGGTATCGATACAGCTAGCACCTGTTTCAATACCTGTTCATCGTGCTCATCTGGGTAACTTCTGGGAAGAACTGGTATCGATACTAGGGTATCGGTACTAGCATCGAAACAGGCTGTTTCGATACTTGTTCTGATACACGCGGTTGCAGTTTGCTTTAAAAGACACAAAAACCTAATTTTACTCTAATTAAAACTTTCCAAACACCTCTCTCTAAACCCTAACCGCATTCTCCTTTAAAAACCCTCAAATCCATCATTTTTCACCACAAATTCAACGTTTTTCTTTGGGGATTTTACTCTACACATCAAAGCCAAGATCATATCAACAAGTGGTGCTTCAAAAACCACAGATTTTTCCTGATCCACAATCAAGGTAATTTTCGAAAAACCTTATTTTCGTTGATTTTGAGGATGTTAAAATTTAGATTTTGGACATATTTTGAATGCTTATTGTGTAGGTTTTCATAATCCTACGAAAATCTTTTTAAAATCAAAATTTTTTCATTCGAATATAAATTAATTTTCTCGTATTAGTTTTCACTGATTTTTCAAGCAATTTTCAAAATTCTCAAATACCTTGAATTATAGATTAATAGGATTGAATTAGGTTGATAGAGCATACATGTTTTTATATACCTAATCTTAAAATTGTTTTTAATCCTAGATCATGGCACCAAAGAAACGTTCTCGCACCGAGGCCGGGAGTTTGTCAACTACTCGTGCTTCCCGAGTGAATTTACCCGTGGTATTCGATAGATGTTTGGATGATCCGGGTAGAATTGACAACTTCAACAACTTCCGCGACTACTCGCTTCAAAAGGAGCGGTGTGTAGATGTTGATTTCATGACCTCCTACAAGTTCCCTTTCCGATATTACGACCAAATCGTCGATTGGAAGTTCTTGACCTTTCTCACCCACTCCGGCAAGTTCTATCCAACACTTGTTCTTATTTTTTATGCTAATGCTAAGTGCATTCTCTCAAAGGATAGGAGCAAAGTTGTTGCGATCGAATCTTACCTCATGGGTCGAACTTTTCGAATTGATGTCAATACCTTTGTCGATGTCTTTGGTCTTGAAGATGTGGGCATTGACGATGAAGACTCTCTTGGATATTTTATCGGGTCGGTTATCTCTCTTGACGTCCATGACCGGTTCTTGCACCTCATTATCTCTTGGTGGATTCGTCCATCAAACGATAAGTACTCCTGGATCCGTCAAGTAGATAGCTTTTGGTTGAAATGCTTCCGTGAGGCTCGACGACCCAATCTTGCCCAAATTGTCTTCTCCGACATTTTATGGCATATCACCAACCGTTCCACTCCCCTTGTCAAATCATTTCCCTATGCTTGTATACTTAGTTCCATATTTATGCATTTGGGAATTGATTGCTCATACGACAAGGTGGAATCGGTTAAAGAACCCATAGGCGAGACTTCTCTCAACCGTTCCCAATTTCAGTATGCCTCCAATGATGAATGGGTTCGCGGTGCTCCTCCTCCTCCTCCTCCCGTTGTTGATCCAGAGCCTCTCCGATAAGTTGCACCAAACGCCGAGCTTATGGATTTTCTCACCTCGAGGTTTGACAGTTTGGATGCTCGTTTCGCCAGTATGGATGCTCGTTTCGACACCTTAGATGGAAGGTTTGATTCTTTGTCCACTCAATTCAATTCTCGTTTCGATGCTATTGATACGAGATTGACGGGCTTGGAAAATCAAAGCACTTCCCTGAGGATCTCCATTGAAGCTCTCCGTTACATGCAAACCACTTCCAACAAAGATGGAGATGACAATAAAGAAGACGATGATGAGGATGATGAAGATGGTAAGGATGGTGATGAGGAGGAGGACATGGGCGATGAGTGATCCTTAGCGTTTATCTTTGCTTTGCTATGGCTTTAGGACTAATTATGTTTTTCTTTAGTATTTTGTTGCATTTCATTTTATATTAGAACAATATGCACCTATGTTATTTCTTTTATGCTTTGAACTTTTTATTGGATTTTGGATCTTTTATGCTATGGATTCTATTTTAATTAATGTTATGCTTGTTATAAATTGTTCCTTATATTGATTTTGATCTAACAAAAATGGGGACAAATATTTATTTTTAAGTTAAGGAACCATCTTTAAAATTTAAAGTTATGCACCTATTAAGGGGGAGTCCTTTTAAAAAGCTTTTTCAAAGTCTTGGAACCTAAAATTGTGATTTTAAACTTAAAAATTTATAATGGTTTTGTTATATCAAAAAAGGGGAGATTGTAAAACCAAAATTGATTTTGATATAACAATTATGTATAAGGACTATTTTGTAATAAATTTTTAAGTCCTTAAGTCAAACTTTTGATTTCAAGTCAAACCAAGAACTTTGAAATAAAATTTCTAAGTGTTTTGATACGAAAGTATTGATACCATTTGAACCGATATCGATACCTTACTGCATTTTTAAAGCTTTGTTCTTGGAACTAAGAACAGGTATCGAAACATGGTTCGATACCATTACCTTACTATAAATGCATGTTTTGAACCACGTATCGAACCACATCGAGTATTTTTAATTGTTTTAAAATCATTTAAAATTATGACTCATGGTATCGATACCAGTATCGATACCCCCTTTAATTCCCAACGGCTATTTTAGCATTTAATGAGTTGACCGTTGGTGGCAGTTAAAACTTTAAAAGATGGTTGAGATGTTTCAAAACATGGTTCAATACCCACCACTACAGTGTAGTAATGGCATCGAGACCTGTTTCGATATACCCCCTATTATATGCACAACGTCTCTTTCTTTTTATAGGTTGTTCCGAAACAGGTTCCTCGTGTATCGATATTTGTGCCTACAGAAGTGCATTTATGGTGAGAAGATAAGGTCCTAACGTCTTTATTTCAATTCCCAACAACCACAACAGTTAGAAATCAATGAAGACGTATAAAATGAAGAAGTTCAAGCAACATTAACAATTAATAATCCACAAAACAACATCCTAGTATTAAATCCAACACCTTGAGCTTAATAGCTATATCTTGTAAAACCCAACTCTTGGGAAATTTCCTTGTAATCTTTGTTTCAGAGTTTGGGGAGTGTTTATTTGTAATTGGGGCAATATTCATCTGCTTGAGAGATACCTACATTTGCCTTTCTTGCATTTGTAACCTTGTGAGGTTGAATCAAATTTTTGGGTAGAAAGATTGATTCGTTGTGTAACGGTTATCCCTTGAACCGAGAAAAAGGTCGAATTCAATAGTGAATTGGGTTGAAAATCCTTAGTGGGAGCTAAGGTAGTGGATGTAGGTGCTTGTTCGAAGGCCGAACCACTATAAATCTTTGTGTTATTCATTTTGCTATTTTTACCGAAATTCCACCGACAAAAATTTTATTTGCCAATTCACCCCCTCTTGGCCAATTATCAAGATCGATCAACTCAACAATTATTATTTTATTAACTTTTTTATGGTTTAATAGAATTCTAATTCAAGTTGGAATCAATTATTTTTGTCTATAAATACATATTATGATCAAAGAGAAAACCCTACATTATTTTCTTCTATCAAGATTCTCTAAAGCCTCTGTTTTCACTCTTTATTTCTGTTCGAGTTCAAAACCATGTTATTCAGTGTTTTGAGTCGCTTTGGCTAAGGTGTGTTCTCTTACTGGTGATACATTTGTTTTGTTTTGTTTTTCAAAAAAAAAATATTTTTTTGTGACAAGTTTAATATTTTATGTTTTGAAAAAAAAATAATTGTTTTGCCGGCATGTTTAATTTTTGTATTGTGTCTTTGATTGCATACTTGTGTTTCTGTGCTTAGATACCATTGTGATTTGAGAAATATATAAAACTTTTCGGATTTTGAGATCTCATATTTTATTTGGTTATTTTATTATTAAATATAAAACTAACTTTTAGTTATTCAAATTATTATTTTGAAAACTTTGATGCATTTGGGAATTAAGGTTATTTTTAGTATAAATAGATATTTTTTTATATTCGTACATTTTATTTAAACCATCAGATTATAATATTATTTTTTATAAGTTTTTGAGATAATTTATTTTGAGAATTTTAACTCTTTTTAAGTTATCAATTTTTAATTATAACTTTAACTTTTGGTTTTGACGAATTATTAAGTATTTGAATATTTTACAATTATTATGAAATAATATAAAATAAATTAGTTTTGAGGGTAAAGTTTTTAACGTTAACTTCCTAGATTTGACATATTTCTTATTGTGTTAAACGTGTGCTTTTTCTAGTGTTATTGAACTCAAATGTGTTTTTTTTTCCTGTGTTAGATTTTCTATGTTTTGTGATTATCTAATTATAGTGACACTGTGATATTCATCATATTATGTGATACTGTGATCTTGAGTTACCCTATGAGACTGTGGTCAGATTATCTGAACTGTGTGATTTGTATACTATACGAATATCTGAGATGAGACTTTTTGAGAACTGTGATATTGATTGCATAGCATGTGCATGGGGGGATTGTACGGAGGAAGGCGGTTTTACCACACAGCGTTTTGAAGAAATAAGGGGTGAGGGGTTCTAGGGAACTACCTCCACAGCGATCGGTTGGTTTAGCCACCACTATATTTGGCGTTCGGAGTATGGAATTACATTCTATGTGACATTGCATACATCATTCTTTGTGTTTATTTACAGCGGATATATATTTTTTTCTGTGATTATGAACTGAGTGATATTGTGATGTTTGACTGCATTTTAGAGACACACTAGGCTTTATAGCTCATTCTTTTAGTTTTTTTTTTCAGATATATGACCCTAGGAGTTGGTACTCGGAGATCTCTTTCGAATACGGTTTATTACTATTTTTAGTACAATTAATTACATACATTTTTATTTTGGGATTATTAGGGATTGAGATGTATTTAAATTTCATGTATAAAACCAGTTATTCAAATTTGTAAATTTTAAATAAAGAATATTTACTTTTTGTTAATCGTGTTTTTTTTATCTTTTGATTTACAAATTTGGGTTTTAAATCACTTTTTGCAATTACTTGACATGAAAGTTTTAAAAGCAACAGTTTTAACCTACCGTGCTCCTTAAGTTAAAATTAAGAGGTTACACACCCAAAGATTCGAAAATAATCAACATTGGGTTTAATACCGCTCCACGCTTCCTTTGGGGTCACATCCTTAACAACTAGTGTAGGACTTCTATTGAGTACATGGGTTGTCCATTTAACAGCTTCTGGTCAAAATTTCTTTGGGATTTGTTTCTCTGATAGCATACTCCTAACCATGTTCATAATTGTTCTGTTTCTGCGTTCAGCTATTCCATTTTGTTGCGGAATGAGGGTAGTCGTAAGTTATCTGTTGATGCCATTTAACTTGCAAAAATCCTCAAACTCAAAGGATGTGAATTCACCACCCCTATCTGTTCGTAAGCACTTGATATATAAATCTTCTCTTTCTCAACAATAAAAGCTTCGTACTTTTCAACAAGAAAATTTACCCACATTTTCCGACTAAAATCATCAATGAAACTTATGAAGTACCTCTTATTACTGTTGGAGATTGGTTTAATAGGTCCGCAAAGATCAGAGTGAATTAACTGCAGTCTTTGTGTTGCTCTTCACCAACTCTTCTTTGGTATTGCCACTCTATGTTGTTTTTCCACCAAACAATTAGAGCAAACTTTTGAAATGTTTTTCAATATTGGTAGCCCTTTCACCATCTTCTTTTGTTGTAAGGTTTTTAAACCTTTATGACTTAGGTGACTATATCTACGATAAGTTGAGTGTTGTCCTCGAGAGTTATTTGAAGGCAAACTGTAGCATTTGATAACACCTTTGATTGTATTGCGAACATCCTGTTTGTAGACATTGTTGTTTGAACAACGAGGCCTTATTTTGGATTATAAATTATGCAACCTCCATATTGAATTAAAATTGTTAAACCTTTCTCTTGTAACTGGTCAATGCTCAACAGATTATTTCTTAACTCAGGGATACAATAAACATTAGAAAGTACCAGAGTCTTACCACTAATTTGTAATCTGATGGTACCTCTTCCTAACACTTCAAGCTTGGAGTTGTTTCAAAGTTTTACAGATTGACGAAAATCGCCATCAAAGTTGAAGAACCACTGTTTGTTTGCATACATGTGATTACTACATCCTGAGTCAAGAAACCATGTTTCTTCTTTTGCTTCATTTGGCTCAATTTGTGCCATTAACAACATTCATATTGAAAATGTCCTAGTTGATGACATTTCCAACATTCAATTGTGTCTTTTCCAAAAGCTTGTCGGCCTCTCCCTCTTCCTTGAATATTTCCTCGACGAAAGCCACGACCTCTTTCAACAATCGACCCATTATCTAAGGTCACCTTTAGTACTTGATCATTTGCTTCATGCCCTTTCATATGCTGCTCATGCACTAACAAACTACTTTGCAACTCATCAATGGTTAGGGTGTCTACATTGTTGGATTCTTCAATCAAACAAATAACATAATTAAATTTGGACGCCATTGATCTCAAGATCTTCTCAACAACCTTTACTTGACCCATGCTTTCTCCATGAACTTTTATTTTGTTTGTTATGGAAAGAGTCCTGCCAAAATACTCATCAACACTCTCACCCTCTTTCATGCGAAGAACCTCGAACTCCCTTCGAAGTGCTTGGAGTTGCGCCCTTTTGACTCTTGTTGAACCTTGATACTTTTGTCTCATGGAATCCTAGATACTCTTAGAAATATCTTTATCTAAAATAGTCTCCAAAATGAAAGGATCAATGGACTGAAACAAATAATTTTTTACCTTCAAGTCTTTTAATTGCTGCTCAGCATGTGCCTTTCTTTGAACTTCAGTAAGCTCCGTTTCTTCTACTGCAGCAGAAATACCATTTTCCACAAGACTCCAGTACTCTTTTGAACGTAAGAAATTTTTCATAAGCATGGCCCAATGATCACAGTGGCCATCAAACTTAGGAATAGCAGTTTGAACAAAAGTACTCTTAGAAGTCATTCTTCAAATACTTACTCTTTCTTAAAAAAACTGATATTTTTTTTCCTCTCAAAACAGGTGCTATAAACCTGGCTCGTATACCAGAATTGTTAGATTCTTAGCATAAAAAAACCCACGCTTATAATAAGTGAATTTCCCTCTTATTGAAAATGAAGAAACCTTTGACTTAAATAAGCCTTACAATAACAGAAAAGAGAAAATCAAGTTTCAATGATTTTGTTATCCTAAAATCATGCTATCTAATTTTAGAAATATCTACTGATTGCATATCCTAACAAATAGGAACTTATTAACAATAAAAATCTTAAAGAAATCCTAACAGCTCCTTGGGGAAGTTGGCAAATGCCTAAACATCCTTAGCATCCTCTACCAGAACCGAATTAACCGAATTAACACCGTTACAAATGCCGAAAAATCTTTGTCATCCCCCACCAGAACCGACATTGCTGTCGAAAACATGGACAGTTCAGGGAAGATTCAGCCTATAAACCCTAAATTTCTCTAGGATTTATTAAATTTAGATTGATGCATTTTACTCCATTTGTTCATTGTTCATAAAACCCTGCACTTGTCCTTTTGCAGAAATGTCACCAATCAGAGGTGCACACATTTTACATATTACCCGAGGTAAATATGTAAAAATTTACAGGGCATGTTACATTCTAGTTTCTTTGTGTTGGTGTGCTGGTGAACTGTGATTCAACCTCTTATTGAAACTAAAGTTGTTTTATATATATGGCTACTGGTGCACATACAGGTTTAGTTGAAATATGCAGTCTCCAACACTCTGGCCTTCTCACCAACAGACGCGGCTTCCGATTCCGGTTTGCCACTCAGCTTATAGCCTTTCTCCTGGACATTAACATGCAAAATGTCATATGATCGTACTTTTGTCCGACACTCAGCACCGAAGTCCGAGTAACATAGGTGCAAACCAGACGGATGATGTATGTCGAGAGAGAATTGTATATGCGTGCACTTACCAGCAGCCGCCATAGGAAAGGAGCTCCATCCCTCTTCTGGATCTGTTTCTCAATTGATTCAATTGCTACAATTAAAATAGAAAGTTAAAAACCAATCACCATAGATGAAATTGGTACAGCATTTAACAAGAGTAAGTGTCCTACCTTTGGCAGCTTGTCCATTATTTAGCAACATAACATACCAGATTTCATTAAATACATCAACCTGTTCATCAGATGCTCCAATAATCTGACATTCGGAAACAAAAATGAATCAATAATATTTACCAAAGATTTGATGGGGCAATCAAATTACCAACAAACACAAATGATAGTTAATAACAGTAGTACCTTATAAGTATAAGCATCGAAATCAGGGCCTAGTATTTCTAGTGCTTTTTTTTCGTTACCTCGTCCAAACTCGTATACAGCTTCCGCAAGCTGTAATAATTCTCATTTACAATAAAGATATGATAAATGGATAATGGATAAAAGAAAATTAATATAAACGCCAAAGGAAGAAAAAATTAGAACATACCTGCATTGCTCTTTGCATTATTTGTTGCTTCTTCTTGCTCATCTTGGAAAGTCTACAAAAAAGAAAGACGATGGCGATGAAGTAACCACATTTCAAAATGAAAAGAAAAAGAGAAATATCTTTCGAACCTGAACTTCAAGCCGTTTAGTAAATCTTCTGCTTTAGAAAGTTCCTTGGCAAAAGCTAAGGCCCATAATATCAATAAATCAAGGTGCCACTCAAGAAACCAGTTCTCCTTGAATAATACAGGGAATACAAGCATCGTCAAACAATAATTAAGTCATGCACACAACACTATCGGGTTGAAAGGAAAGACCATAACTTCTGGTCCTTTTTCATTAAAAAATGGAGTAAACATCCGAGGAATCTTACACCTGAAGTACCATTTTAGTTATGGTCTTATTAATGTCTCCTACTAATTGCATAAATGTGTTATAAAATAAATCATTGTACTTCTGAACATTTTTGTCTGTCAATAAGATAGAAACTGACTTAATATATGACAGTGAAAAACAAATTAGCATTAAGCAAAGGGAGGATAAAGACCAAAGGAACTCGGATTAGTAGAGGTACAGCATAATTGTACGTATTTTTTATCCTTCATCCAACTCATTCTAAATGTATTTTGAGTTTTTTTTCCAGCATAAATCCTTGTCAAGGAAATAGAAGCTGAAATTAATCCATGTTAGTAATACACATGATCAAAACAAAATCTCACAGAAAAATGGCTGTAGGTTGAAAAGATGTGTTAAGGAACAAGTTCGAGTCACGACGGAAGATAGGCGATAATCTACGCTATCATATATTAATGTTCTATGAGATCTGTAATTCTGTATGCACTAAAATTTAATAAATTACGACTAACTCAAATGCCATTTCAGATTCATTCAAGGGGCAGCCCAAATTACAGCTGATGGACATTTAGAACTGCATGTAACTTGTTCCCGATCCCCAACATGCATATATGTCAGTGTATGTGTGTAGTTCAATAGAATTGCCAACAATTCTTTTATGATACCATAGCGAAGGTAAATTTACAAGTAGAGGAACTTGTCACAAAACTGATAGTTTCCAAGTATATCATTGAGCATTAAAACCTTGTAATTTCAATTCTAAACAGATACAACTCGTTAAAAAAAGTAAACTATACTAATAAAACTAGTACATGAGGGTAAACTCACTTGATCTGTTAGAGATGCTGCCAAAGTTTTCAAGCGATCTTCAAAGACTTCTAGTTTTCCTCGTATATAAACCCGCAACAACAGACCCAAAGCATTTAGGTACACCTAAATGTGCCAACAAGTCAAAACTTGTAATTACAAATTGTGGATGATGTTGAAAAGATGGTAAAAAGAAGAAAATACCTCCGCGGGAACTGCATCAGTTCTTTCCAACTCCTTCCATATACGATTGTCATAAATTTCTCTGACCTTTGTAATTGGAGAATGACCTTCCAAATAACAAAGAGCCACATGCCACCAATTGTGGGTTAACCTAGATATTTCTCAAACTTTAATATCGAAAGAAGGCAAGAAACGCTAGTCAAACTCATCTAATGGCCTAAAAGACATACATGAACGATGAAGAAGAACTCCATGACTTTGAGCATTCTTCCATGAACTGCACTGCTTCGTTGTAGCGACACTCATACTGAAGAACATGGCACAACTGCATGACAAAATAAAAACTATGAGAATTTCTGAAAGAAATAAATATTTATAGCAAAAATAAAAGTATTTGAGATAATTATAAACATTGCAATCAGTCAGTTTCGTTGTAAACAGAAATTGAATGTATTGATGACAAATCTTTTCCCAGTCTGTTGTACAGGGACAACCTTTATTGTATATTTAACACTGAATCAGTTGACCATCCAATTACAAATGCATAAGGTAAAATATAAGTTCATCAGCACATAAATCATATATAATTTGAAACAATAACCCCCAAATACATTAAGAAATTAAACATATAGTCTTCAAAGCATATCACAAAAACTAGAACTCACAGCATGTTGCGACCAAAAGTCTTGCTTATTTATTTCAAATCCCTTTTTTGCAGCATCCTCTGCATCTTTCATTCGTCCAAGCTCTAACAGAGGGAATGCAAGCATGCCATATAGGTAACTTTCTTGTTGATTTTGAGGTATAACCTATTGAACATACAAACCATTACAGGAAGACAGTAAAGGGAAATTAAAAGTTCTCACAGTAAAAGTGAAAGTTGTTCAATGCAACCAAATATGGCAAAACAAAAATACTGCTAGATGTGAGACGTATTAGTCCACCATTGCAACATACAATTGAAGGAAAATTGATTGGTTAAAGCTACCAATTTCCCCACTCCTTCTAAAATCAGGAAAATAATTCTTCACCAGATAGGTATAGGAAGTCACCTGTTGTACAAGATTTAAAGACAGATCAGGTTGTCCCATATAAAAGCACAATATTTGTGCCCTCTTCAATGAAACAAGATCTCTAGGATAATCTCTCAAGAGCTGCAACAAATGTATAGGTATCAAATACAACAGAAAAAAAAAAATCAAGCCTATTGAAGGAATCAACAAAATGAGATTGAAGCTTTGTACAAACGTCGTAATCGTAAAACTTGCCAAGACTATCATTGCATAAACTGCCAAGTCTCTCAACATGTAAACCATGGGACATTAGTGATCTGGTCTTATTCTGAACTTATGTAACACACTACCCTTCTTGTCATTTTCATTATCTAGGCCTTAAATTTTGAATCAGGAAAACCTTGTTCCTTGTCAATAAGACAAAAAACTTGTCAAATTATCTAAAAGACTAAAAACCTAATAACTGAGGAGGGTTCATCTCGACGGGAGGAGGAAATGTTGCAAACCAGTAAAACAAATGTCATGAATAGACGGTGGAGACAAGTGCAATGAAAGTGATGAAGGCAATAAGTGGCAAAGAATAGTGAACGTTAGGATGATTGTAGTATTTGCAGAGAAATAATTGTAGACAGAACTAGAGTGCTCATCTTTTTCAAACTGCCAAACTATCTGGAATATAGCTCAAGATTAATTTACATAAATTTCTAAACTAATATACAAGATTGAAATGATTAAAAGACAGCTCCTCTACCTTAGAGTGTAACTCCACAGCAACAGCATCATCTCTATCATGAGAAATCAAATAATTGACAGCTTCAAAAACTGCTTTCTCATAAGAAGTGGCTTGCTCCTGCAATAAACAACAAAATTACAAAGAATTCCAGTATTTTTGTGATTTCTAAAGGAAAACCATATATGAGGCAAGATTACAATTCTAGACTTGGCAGCTTCTATAAGTGATGGAGTCTTTGAAGGGTCAGAGGAATGGAGAAAATGGGCAGCCAAAATGTTGGCCAAAACACAATCTTTGTCATGAACAAGAGCTTGTAAGATCACTTTCCGATTTCTCCCATAAGCAAGCACCTGCAAAAGTAAAAAGTTGCAAACTAGAACCAAGAATCTTACCGATTCAAATGGAAAAAAGGGGTGTTGAAAGAGAAGGAGAAGAGTGAATACCTGGTGATAGTAATCGTTGATAGCGAATATGCAGGGATCAGAAGAGGTTTTAACTTCATAACCCCATTTATCCAATTTCGTTCCTTCCATTTTTCAGAGAGAAAACGAAGCACAAGGGAGAAGACAAGTTCGCAGTGTGATCGGGATCGGAAATGTGTCGGGGAGTCCTGAAGTACAGCTGACAAGGATATCTGGATAGCTACAAAGTTGGTTTATATATATTTTTTTAACCGCTTTATTTGAAAATTATACTCCATTAATTTAATTGGAATATCGGGAGGTAAAACTTTATTCGATTTAAAATATATTAAATAATTTTATTTGATTTAATATAAACAATATTTAATTTATATTTTATACATTCAGTTTAATTTGAAAAAAAAATTATAAAATAAGAATTTGAATAATTTAAGTTTATTAATAATTAATAGATTGATTTTAATGTTTTAGTCAAGACTCACAATCATGTTATATATTCATTACTCTCCTTCTAAAAGACATGTCTAATAGGATATACAACGCCACCGTTTATATACCCCAAGACCTCTCTTTTCCTTTCCGATGTGGGATTAATACTCCTTGCCTATTTTCAGGCATGACATTCTCCCCCACTCAACCTCGTGATGCACCCTCATCACGCGTTTCCGCTCTCGTGATTGGCCTCTTGTTACGGTTGTTCACCTTGCCTACCTCTCTTATGGACACTTGATAAGTGCTCAAAAGACTATCATTTTTCACATCTTTCATGGACAATAATTACTTAATCTACACCTACTTGGGCTAATGCATGAGCTTAATGTGTGATATTTGGATGTTTTGCCTTCGTGACAAATAAGGATGACATTTATAGAAAATGTAAGTTTTAATGCATCTTTGTGCATTTGCAGGTAGACTGGGGCCGGGGCAGTAACCAAACACTAGGGTCGCGGCATCATGATAAGGAAGCCTGGACAGCAGCGAAGGACAATAAGCGAAAATAGGGCAATGAACTATGAAGCAGACCCTGATCGAACCAGCCACATATGGGAGCTTCTATTGATGGAAGCTGAGCAAACTCAAAGTTAGACCTCCGCCGAGACAGCAGATGCAACCTGCCGAGGCGGGAAATTCCATAATACCAAAAGTTAAAGTGGTGATCAACTTGAAGAGCATAAAAAGCTGGATTTTTCTAGACACTCTACGTGGCAATTGGAGTTCGAGAAGGCGGTGAAAAGTTGGAAAGAAGTTAAAGTTTGTGTTTGGTCAAAAGTCATTAAATTACATCAAATTAAAGAGATTCACCTCTTTAAGGAAAGAAATGTCCAAACCAACTTTACTTCTTCTCCAAGGCTGATGTCGCACTAATTTTAGCCTATACAAAGGATGTGCCGTTCAAGAAGAGGAGAGAGGAGAGTTCACCATAAATCTTAGAGATTTCTTTATTTTCATCTTGTTCTAAATTCTCCTAGGGTTTAGGTGAAAGTTATCGAGTATTTGTGGGAGAAAATTGTACTTTGTTTTCTTGTTTCATGCAATAAAATATCAAAGTTTGCTTATTCTTTGCCATTCATTGTTCTTGCATTCAAGCTCGGGAGAAAAGTTTGTGAGAGATTTATTTATCTAATATCGGGAGAGTTAGATTCACGAAAGGAATAAGTACGGTATTTTTCTAGCTAGAAAATACTAACTCGACCTAGGGATAGGTTAGAGTTTCAGCGGCTAAAAGAAGTGTGAGATTGGTTGGTGGTTATAGTTGATTCACGCCGGGAGGTATCATCAAGGACTAGTCATCAACAATGATTTGACTTAGGGATAAGTGGAGTCATCAGAGGGCACTTTGCCGAACCTTGGAGAAGTCCACCCAAGAGCAAGGAATTGTCGCGGTGGACGTAACCCTTCACTGTCGAGACAGTAAAACTACAGTTCTGCCGAGGCAGTGTTGTATAGTTGCATTAGACAAAAACGAGTCAATTGAACTCATAATACGACACAACTGGATCCTAGCCATTCTCTCAATCTGATTTTATTTTCATTCTCTGTTCTCTTTTTATTATTCAAATTGTTTTAGTTTAATTCAGAACAATCAAATTAATCTGTGTTTTTATTTTATTTCTTTTGCAGAGCGAGAAGAGAAAAGGAAACATATTAAGTACACCAATCCTTGTGGAGACGATACTCTATATTCATCACTTTATTACTTGTGAAGTGTACACTTGCACAAATTGCGCAACTCTTTCTACACGCAACAAGTTTTTGGCACCGTTGCCGGGGATTGACAACTAAATTTTTGTTATCTTAATTTTCTTGCATTTTAAGTTAGTTTTATTAGACTTCGGTTTTTACTGGTGTATGACCAGGGCAAACCCAAGCAATCCTTTGTACGAACTAGATCCAGAAATTGAACGCACGTGCCAAAGGTTGAGAAGACAAATCCGAGTAGTTATGGCAGATAACCCGATAGAGTAGAACTTACCCGCTGGCAATGGAGGACTTCCGTCGCCACCATTGCCGCGGCAGCTTACAGTTCGGGATTTCCTGGAAGAGGATTTAAACGGGTTAAATCCAGGAGTTGTTACACCAGAAATTGAAGCGGCCCACTTTGAGCTAAAACCTGTCATGTTTAATATGTTCAATACCATTGGACAGTTTGGTGGGTCATTAACTGAAGATGCCATGCAACACCTCAAATCATTCATGGAGATTTGTAGTTCATTCAAAATCCAAGGAGTCCATGAAGATGTTTTGAGACTGAAACTATTTCCCTATTCACTGAGGGATAGGGCAAAGACCTGGTTAAATAGCATTCCAGCAGGATCCATAGGATCTTGGAGTGAACTATGTCGTGATTTCATTACACGTTTCAATCTTACTAATCTATATGATCGTATATGTAATGAAATCACTTCTTTTCGGCAGGCAGATGATGAATCGATGTATGAGGCATGGGAGCAATATAGGGAGCTATTACACAAGTGTCCTTTGCATGGATTTCCATTGTGGACACAAGTAACTATGTTTTACAATGCAACCATTGCCCCAACAAGGACGATGCTAGACGCCTCTACCAATGGGACACTTCTCGACAAACCACCGGAGGAAGCAATAGAAATTCTGAACAAACTTGCAAAGAATGACTTTCAATTCTCTACATCTAGGCGAGGAGGGGTGAGACGCCAGACCACAGTACATGAGTTAGAAACATCCAATTCAGTGGCAGCACAATTGGCCTCTCTTACTAAGATGGTCCAGAATATGCAAATGCAAAATAATACCCATGAGGTCAAGGCAATAGATTTTTTCTGCAATTTATGCAGAGGTAACCATAGCTCTTCTGAATGCATGCAGAATCAAGAATCTAGCCTTTTTGTGGGAAACTACAACCGGAACAACAACATGATGTCTAGTACATATAATCTGGCATGGAAAAGGCATCCAAATTTCTCATGGAGTAATCCTAACAATGCCCTGAATCCGAATGCTCAACCTTCAAGTTTCCAGCAACCCATGTCAATGCAACTTCCACCGCAGCAACAGGTAAAACAACCACTGCTGCAGCAGTAGATGCCTCAATAGCAGCCTAGAAGTTCATTGGAAAATTCTCTTAAGGCCTTTATGATGAAAACAGAATCATACATGGCTGAGAATAGTAACTTCATTAAGAGAACCGATGCCTTCATAAACAGAACTGAGATGAGGTTGCAAAACCAAGAGGCAACCATTAAAACACTGGAAACTCAAGTTGGGCAGTTTGCTCAAAGTCTGAACACTAGACCACAAGGAGGATTACCCAGCAATACTGAAGTTGCAAGGGGAATGGGCCATGAGCAATGTAAAGCAATCACTACCAAGAGTGGCCTACAACTTTAGGAGATATTAGGCAGTTCGGCAGACAAAGTCCCACTAGTGGAACAAGAAGAACCAGATAGAGCGGACTTAGATGCTGAACTAAGTGAACCTTCCTTGGCAGAGAAATCGACAGTCTCACGCCCAGCAGCCGAGGCAACAGAAGCACCAGTGGTACCAGACATTAAATTCCAGATTAATGAGACACTAGAGGAAATGCGACCCCACCACCTTTCCCACAGAGGCTGAAAAGGCAAAAGTAGGATTATCAATTTAAAAAGTTCCTAGACATCCTGAAGTAAGTCCACATTAATTTGCCATTAGTTGAGGCAATAGAATAGATGTCGAATTATGCCAAATTCTTAAAAGACATTGTGTCCAAAAGAAGAAGGCTTGGTGAATTTGAAACCGTTGCCGCAACCGAAGGATGTATGGCCATGACTCATAATCGTATACCCCCTAAATTGAAGGATCCTGGGTGCTTCACTATACCATGTACGATAGGAAACCACTATGAAGGAAAGGCCCTATGTGATCTTGGAGCAAGCATAAACTTGATGTCGAAATCCGTCTTCCAAAATCTTGGAATAGGAAGGGCAAAACCTACAACTGTGATGCTCCAATTGGCAGATAGATCGTATGTGCAACCTGAAGGGAAATCGAGGACATATTGGTAAGGGTGGATAAATTTATTTTTCCAGTTGACTTTCTTGTTCTTGATTGTGAAGCAGATGACAATGCACCGATCATCTTGGGGAGACCTTTTTTAGCTACTGGACGCACTCTTATCGATGTGGAAAAAGGAGAATTGACAATAAGGGTTAACGACCAGCAAGTCAAACTCAATATTTTCCAGATTCTGAAAAGACATGATGATCCAGAGGAATGCCAGGTGATTTACACCACAGATGCAGGCAGCGCAATACCCTGACTCAGTAACCACTGCCTCGGCAGCAACTTCGGCAATATATCACAGCTCTGCCTCGGCAGTACAGTTGATGACTGCTACAACAGAGTTTTGGATAGTTTGCCCAAAGCTGATAAGGTTCAAACACAAGAGATTGATGAAGTCAATTGGACAGCATACCTTCCAGGTAAGTACTTCGAACCACTAAATTTCCCAGGTAAGGATGAAAAACCTTCAAGTGAGGAACCATTGGTTATCGAATTAAAACCTTTACCTGACAAATTAAAGTATGTTTATTTGGGAACCAGCCACATAATGCCCGTAATTATTTCTTCTAAGTTGCAGCCAGAACAGGAACAAAGCTTGGTAGAGATGTTGCGGCAGCACAAGAAAGCAATTGGGTGGTCAATTGATGACTTGAAGGGAATAAGCCCAGCCGTTTGCATGCACAAAATCCTTTTAGAGGAAGATCATAAGCCCACTGTTGAGGCCCAGAGGAGACTTAACCATGATATGAAGGAGGTAGTACGTAAGGAAATAATCAAATGACTTGATGCCGGAATAATCTACCCTATCTTTGACAGTGCATGGGTAAGCCAGGTACAATGTGTACCCAAGAAAGGTGGCATGACCGTAATAACCAACGAAAATAATGAGTTGATCCCAACCAGGACTGTGACCGGTTGGGGGGTTTGTATGGATTATCGCAAATTAAATAAGGCAACAAAAAAAGGATCATTTCCCGTTGCCCTTCATTGACAAAATGCTTGATAGACTTGCTGGTAAACCTTTCTATTATTTTCTTGATGGTTACTCAGGTTATAATCAGATTGTCGTAGACCTAGAAGACCAGGCAAAAACCACCTTCACTTGCTCGTATGGAATATATGCATTTAGAAGAATGTCATTCGGCCTCTGCAATGCCCCGACAACTTTTCAAAGATACATGATGGCAATTTTTTCCGACATGGTAGAAGACTTCCTGGAGATATTCATGGACGATTTTTCAGTCTTTGGAGACGACTTCACTCACTGCCTCAGCAATTTAGAAAAGGTGTTGCAAAGATGTGAGGAATCCAATTTAGTTCTCAATTGGGAAAAATGTCATTTTATGGTGAACGAAGGAATAGTTTTGGGCCACAAAATCTCATCACAAGGAATCGAAGTTGACAAGGCCAAGATAGATGTGATAAAGAAATTGCCTCCATCAATTTCAGTCAAAGGAGTCTGAAGTTTCTTGGGTCATGCAGGTTTTTACAGGAGGTTTATCTCTAATTTTTTAAAAAATTTTAAACCTCTATGTAACTTGCTTGAACAGGACAAGAAATTTGAATTTAGCAAGGAATGTACTAAAGCATTCGAGGCTCTCAAAGAGAAGCTGATCACCGTACCAATTGTAGTCCCACCAGATTGGGCCCTGCCATTTGAAATAATATGTGATGCAAGTGATCATGCTATCAGGGCAGCACTTGGGCAGAGAAAGAACAACCTATTCCATGTCATCTACTATGCTAGTAAAACCCTCAATGATGCCCAGATCAATTACACCACCACGGAGAAGGAATTACTAGTAGTGGTCTTTGCCTTTGACAAGTTCCGATCCTACCTTATCGGAACAAAAGTGACTGTCCACACTGACCATTCGACAATTAAATACCTGTTCTCAAAGAAGGATGTCAAGCCCAGACTGATTAGATAGATCCTTCTTTTGCAAGAATTTGACGTAGAAATCAAGGACAGACGAGGTACGGAAAACCAGTTAGCCGATCATCTTTCCAGATTAAAAGTTGGGGAGAAAAATAACCCACTAGAAGAAATACAAGACACATTCTCAGACGAACACATCCTGCACATCTCGGTAGTAGCAGAAGAATCTATCGTAGCAGAGACCGCGGCAGTATACGACTACGCTGCCACGACAGTGACTAAGTACATTTCGGCAACATTGATAGAAGACCTTGCCGCAGTCACAACCATTCCCTGGTATGTTGATCTTGTCAATTACTTAGCTAGTGGTGTTCTGCCATATAATCTTAACCATAATGAAAAAAAAGAGGTTTTAACATAATGCAAAACATTATTTCTGGGACGACCCTCTTTTATTCAAGCAATGTGCAGATCAGGTTATAAGAAGATGTGTTTCAGAGGACGAGCAAAAAGAAGTGCTCCAGCACTGCCACGATTCACCATGTGGAGAACATTTTGGAGGAACCAGAACAGCCACCAAAGTGCTTCAATCAGGCCTTTATTGGCTCACACTCTTCAAAGATGTTCAACTTTACTACAAGCACTGTGATCGATGCCAACGCACGGGCAATATCTCTAGACGTAATGAGATGCCATTACAGCCCATATTGGAAGTAGATCTGTTTGATGTTTGGGGCATAGACTTCATGGGACCATTCCCATCATCTCAAAGAAATCTGTACATCCTAGTAGTGGTGGATTACGTATCAAAATGGGTCAAAGCAATTGCCACACCACACAATGATTCCAAGACTGATCAGAAATTTCTCAAGAAAAATATCTTCACCAGATTTAGAGTTCCTAGAGCAATAATTAGTGATGAAGGTAAACACTTCGACAATAGACTCATTGCCGCGACCCTGAAGAAATTAGGCGTCACACACAGAATTGCTACGGCCTATCACCCACAGACAAATGGGAAGGCTGAAATATCAAACAGGGAATTAAAGCAAATCCTTGAAAAAATAGTAAACCCATCTCGAAAGGATTGGTCTCATCGTCTTGACGAAGCCTTGTGGGCATATAGGATAGCCTACAAGACCCATTGGAAACATCTCCATACAGGCTTGTATTTGGAAAAGCATGCCATTTTCCCGTGGAAATTGAGCACAAAGCCTATTGGGCAGTAAAAAATTTGAACATGGAATGGGAGAAAGTTGGCCAAAAAAGACTGCTAGACCTCAATGAGATAAAAGAATTTCGAGCAGCAGCCTATGAAAATGCAAAGATATACAAAGAAAAGACTAAACGATGGCATGACCGTAAGCTACTGCCGAGGCAGTTTTTGCCAGGGCAGCAAGTCCTTTTTAATTCCAGGCTCAAACTGTTCCCAGGCAAACTCAGGTCCAGATGGTCAGGCCCATTTGAAGTTATTCAGGCTTACCCACATGGTGCAGTAACGATCAAATCACAAAGGGATGGGCATGAGTTCAAAGTGAATGACCAACGTTTGAAGCACTACTCTGACCTACATGATATGAGGACTATGGAGACCATCACCTTAGGAGATGCACTTGCATGCACTCTTATCGTGACTTAATTTTATTATCTTATCTTTGTTTTATTGTACTTTTAGGATTAGTTTTAGTTTAGATTTTTTTTATTTTTAATCTTTTCTTGTTGGTGTTTATTTTTAGGACAAGAATCAAGAATGAAGGTGAAGTCATTCATAACAGAAGATCCACTAGCGCGGCAGTGCACAGTGTCAGGGCCGCAGCAATTACCAACGGGCAGAGAAGCGTAACGGCTAGTTTGGCGTAATTTCAGACATGGCAGTAAATGCCAACGGCTAAAAACGGCTAGTTGGGTTAATGAAATCAACACGGCAGTACATGGCCGAGGCCTATATAAACACTTTCTCACCTTGAACTATTCACTCTTGCATTCTTGATTTCTTAGTATTCGTTGCCTATTTCTCTCAGATTGCTTAAAAACTCTCACAAATTCTCCATGGCAGATTACAATAGATTCGCACCCGTTGCTGTTGAAGAACGATTCAACAGATCCTTTATTGCAAGGCAGTTATGGGAAAAGCAAGGATTCCAGCATTCAGACGAGGAAAACTATGGAATCGAGCACTATTTGTTCGATAAAATAGTGTATCAAGAATGGCAAATCTTCTTCTTGCAACCCGCCTAGGAAAATGCAACGATTGTGCGGGAATTTTACGCTCATGGGTCGAGCAAAGATTAACTTTATGTCCACTGTCGAGGCAGACCGGTTAGAATTGATGTCGACACCATCAACTTGTTCTATGGCCTTCACCCTGCTCGAGATGACCATTCAACGTTTATGAAGGACATCAGCAACGAGGACTACAAACTCATAAAAGATGATCTCTGCTATGATAACACCCATTGGAAAACCAGATCCCACAAAGGCTCCGTGGCAAGACAGAACCTAAGGCCCGAAGCCTAGTTGTGGACCACGTTCGTAAAACGACGCATAATCTCAACATCCCATAACAGTACAGTAGACAAGAGGAGATTGGCTCTCATCCAATCTATTATCAATAAGAGAAGCATAAATGTGGGAGAATTGATCCTACAGGAAATTTACGAATGTGGTAGGAAGGAAAAAGGGCCCTTGTACTTTCCATGTTTAATCACGGGTCTATGCACTGCCACGGGTGTCCCAGTTGAGGATACGGACGAAATTACTGCCCAAAGGCGCGGTTGTACAAGGGATTTTTGCCACAAAGTCGTGCAAATAACCCAGGCGAAACCAATCCAAGCAACTCCACAGCCAGGCACTGCTGATACCACTGTCGGGGCCCAGTACACGGCGGATATACCTGCTGCTTCCCACAGCAATGCCACGGCGGATCCTTACCAGGAAATACTCCAAATGATGGCAGCCATGGATATAAGACAGCAACGGTACATGGCGTACCAGAGAGATTTCAACACTGCATTAACCTAGATGATGATCACCAATTTTCCAAACCAAGGGGTGCAGTTCCCAGAATTCCCTCCTGATATGTTTGTCATAGCTACACCATACACCGAAACAAATCCGGCTCCAAGAGGATTGCGGCCATTTTATGTTGCTGGACCATCGCAACCATTCCATGCATCAGACCCATCTCAACCACCAGAGTCTGTCGCGGCATCATCAGCCAGTAGAAGGCCATCCAAGCGGAGAGCGACCCTCAGTACTCCAGCGGGCTCTCCTATAATCATGAGGAGTTTTACGTCAGAGATGGACTCTTTCATGCAGCAGCCTCATTCAGCCGCCAGGCCAAGCACTCAGCACGCCTGGGCTGAAGCAATGAAAGTTGAAGGTGAGGGCGGGACAGAAATAATGCCCACTGAAGAAATTGGTGATGAGGAAGAAGGAGAAGAAGTCAACGCCCCATTGCAAAGGACACCACCCACTAGAGTCCAGCCGCCCAGAACAACCAAAGCTCGGCAGTCACCAGCACAGGGAACGAAAACTAAACTGTCAGCAGCAAGGCCAAGAAAACTGATCATTCGCAGCAGTTCTTCGGAGGATTTTTAATCTTTTAATACCTCTATTCTGCTTTTATCTCTTTTCTTCCCTTGTTAATTTTCATTTTTGTTTCCTGCTTTGTGTTATAAGTATAGGCATTGGGGGCAATGCTCAGTTCGAGTTTGGGGGTGTAGATTCACTGTCGAGGTAGTTCATTGCCGCGGCCCTGCCATGAAAGGAAGCAATTTAAGTTTATTTTGAATTTTTTGTCTATCACCTTACTTGAAATATTGTCCATACTTTTGCACTGCTTTACATCATTATTGCCTAGTTTATTCTCCTTAGCCTATAGAAATCTTTCTCCTTACCATTGCTTTGTCTTGTTTAGAAGGATTAACTTTAGGATACTTAAGGACGAAAACTTAGAAGCTTGCTATAAGATTGACTCTAAAAACACTCTTGGGACTTGTTTGATTATAGGAATTCTTTTAATGAACTTAGGTGATAAAGGCTAAAGAACCCCTCCCACTCCCATAGTATACACAACTTCGTCCCTGACTAGACACAAAAAAAATTCAAATAAAATTTGAGTTATAATATTAGACTTTTCAACTCAATTTGACTTAATCGAATACCCACTATCAACTCAATTAATATTATCATTGATATAATATATAAAAGGACGTAAAATCAAACATACTTAACCGTCGACTATTTTGCAATTTATAAGCGGGTAAGGTAATGAACAATATAGACATTGTAATAATTTAATTAGAGTTTAAAATTTTTATAAACATTTATAATTATTGGTTGATTAATCTAAAACGAGAATTATAGATATCCATTATTAAAGATCATCCAAACTTGATGCGTTTCATTTGTAATTATGATTTTAAACTCTTAATTTTATTTAAAGTACATAATATTTTTTTTTAATTATCTTAAAACTAATAAAAAAATTATTTCATTAGATGAACTGATAATTAATTCGTTTGGAAGTTCAAACTATAATTGTTTCATTATTTTTTGGTATAAATATCAGTATCTAATTTATTGGATAATTAATCTAAATTCAGCGTTGTAGATATTTATTATATGACGATTCTACGTATAATTAATCCTAATTTATTTTTTAAATCTAATATCTCAAACTAATTTAAGAAAAGAAATCAGAATTTTTGACGAAGATAAATGTATAATTAATCTAATTTTTTAAAATATATAAAAACAAAGGTAAAAAATTCCATTTCTTAAGAGACATGAACTCCTTCATTTACGATTTAATTTTGTCCTGATACAGCTAAATTGATTGAATATTAATATAATTATTTCATTATTAATAATTGATATGTGAACTAAAATGATTTAATTTTCGATCTATACTAAGAGATATACATAAATGTGACATTGTTATAAAAAATAAAAAAATAAAATAAAATATGCCACCGATGTTTTTTTTAATCAACTATAATATGTTATAATAATATTTGTTTTAGAATATATTCTTAATCATTAGACAGTGATCGTTCAATCACTATGCTAACATTACTGGTGCTCGAACATGTGACCTTTAAGAACAATAACCATTTTTTTAACCACTGATACAAGATGATTCGTGTTCCGATGACGGTTAAACTCACAAGTTATTGATACTTTAACATGCTTGGTCATGATATATTCACATTTTCTTTTAATAACTTCTAAGGGAGTGAGAATTTATAAGGATGAAAAAAATATTTTACGGGTTTTAATTCGATTCGATCAATTAGGATCATACTTTTTTAATTTTAGTTTTCAAGTCAATTTAATCGAATTTTAAAAAAATAAGTAGGATTAAGTTTAGATTTAGGGTAAAAAATTCTCGACTCAACACGTCAAGTTTATTTATAACTATATAAATTATATTTTTATATATTACGGTGTATTTAATATTTTTATTATTTTTTTAAACAGGTCAAGTTTAATCTATTTTTTATTAAAATTTAAATATCAAATCAAGATCGAATTATAATTTTATTATATAAAATTAAGAATAAAGGTAAATTAAACTTGAATCGGGTCGAAACTTTAAATTTTTAGGATGAGATTGAGGCTGCCGAAAAATCATCCTGTTGTCATCTATAAGAATTTACTCTTAATAATTTTAAATCCACAAACTCAAGGAGAAAAATAAATATCAATTAAAAGTTTTAACTACTTACTCTACATATTATTGACGTGTTATATTATATTTTTATATTTTTATATCATATTTTATTTACTTAATTTTGTATAATATATAATTTAATATTTTGTTTAGAGAAAATCACATCCAAGAGGAATTTTTTACTTTATTTATTTTCTTTCTCTAGTATATTAAAATTTTGAGCTTAACGCCGAAAAAATTCATTCATTAAAATTAATTGTATATCGTGAATCGATCCGTAAAAACATAAAGGAAAAAAAACTTGATCTCAACAAGCATTTCGAGGAACAAAGCGTTATTTAATTTATTTTGAAGAAAAACTTTAATACACAAACCCTGTAAACTTTAATTTACATATATCTTTTAGTTTTAAAGGTTAAAATTTTTGTTTAAGGTTTAAGTTGTAGGATTTAGAATTTAAAATTAGTATTTAGAATGTAGGGTATAAAATTCTAATTTTAATCTTTTAGGATTAAAATTATGAATTTAAAATTTATGTTTTATAGTTTAAATATATAAATATATAGGGGTGAGTATTCGATCGAGTCAAGTCAAAAAATTTCGAGTTATTCGAGTTGACAAGTCATATTTTACAACTCAAACTTTATTTGAAAATTTTTCGGTTCAAGTCAAGTTTAAGAAATTCGAGTCGAATCGAGTCGAGTTTTCGAGTTCCTATAAATATTTAATTATAATTATTTATCATGTTATAATATGATTTGATTTCAATTTAAACGACTTTCTCTAATCATATAAGATATGTATATATATATATTCATATGTAGCGATATTTCTTTATGTTTTTATATATCAATGTATATATATCATAAAAAATTGATAGACTCGTCTCAAATTTAAAAATTAATCATTTAATTACTAAAAATTTCGAGTTATTCAAATTTTCATTTTACAACTCGAACTTTATTTGAAATATTTTCAAGTTGAGTCTATGAAATTTCGAGTCGAATCAAAACGAGTCGAGTATTTTCGCCTCGATTCGAGTCGTGTTATTCGATTTTTTCAAATCGAGTCGAGTTTTGCTCACCCTATAAATATGTGTAAAAATAATTTTACCCAAGTATAAATGGACTCAAATAAATTAGTTGTAAACAAATTGGGCTCATCGAGATCAGGTTAATGTGTTGGGCTTGGGATGTCATTTTCTATAAATAAAAAGGTAAACTACACTATAACCACTAAACTTTTGGGTAAGTCCTAATTTGATCATTGATTTTTAAATTTTATAAATCCGTTCAAAATTGACTGAGAAAGTCATGGGTAAGTTAAATAAAATTGTATAATTATATATTTAGTCCTTATTATTTATAGATTTTATCAATTTGATTTTAATTTTAATTTAATAATTTAATCCACAATCCAATCTTGACACCTATCAAAATATCATTAGTCCCTATTTTTTTTATTTTTCCTCTAACCAATCAGATCATGACATATGTCACAATATAATAAACAAAAAATAAAATTATATATTCTGGGTTTTATTTTTCTTCAACTAGATTATAGCATGTGTTAAAATTGAATTTATTAGATTAAATTTATTAAATTAAATTAAAATTATGATAAAATTAATAAAAATATATAAGTAATAAGAAATAAATATATAATTATATAAATTTATTTAACTGTTACATCAATATATCCGTTAATTTTTTAATAATTAATAACTTTATTATATTATCAAAATAATTAAATGATTAGTTTGATAAAATTGAAAGATCAATAGTTAAAATAATACTTATCTCACTGTTTAGTAGTCATGGACGTAGTTTACCCTAATTAAAATTAAAAATTTTGAGAACCTCTCAATTTTCCTTTCTCATTTCCTTTGGCAATCATAATATTCTATTTTCTTTTTTATTTAAAATATGTAGATCAATTAAGGACCCATGGTGATTATGTATTTATTTTTTATGTTTTATATAGGTATAGATCTAAAAATTTAAATTTAATAATTTATTTATTAATAATAAATCGTAACAGGTCTAGAATTCATGATTTAAAGAAATATGAGAGAATACAAATAAATAGCTTACTCAATCGATCAAATATGTTTGTTTTAAATTATATTTAAATTATATCAACAGGAGTTGGTTTAAGTGGTAAGTAGTTTGGTTCTGCTTAAGTAAGTCTCTGGTTCAAGACATTATGTATGTAGAAAATCCCTGCTGAAAGACTCACTCACCAAAACTAAGTGTGCGACCCGGGTCGGTTTAGATTAATCAAAATAAAACTCTGAAAATCGGAAGAACAATAAAAAAAATATATTTAAATGTATATAATTTAAGTTTTTTTCATGTTTAATTACAACTCTGTCCCTGACCGACTTCATTTATTTCCTCAAAGAGCACATGTTTTTGGATTCTGTGTCCATGTGGTTTTGACGTGAAGGCCACTTGTGACTTATGGTCGTCTGTATTCCATTGTCTTTCTGGCTTTCGGGTTGTTGGTTCTTGTTTCTTGGTTTTGCTTTGGCTTTGGCCGAAAGATGTATGGCTTGACTTTTAAACTATACCTTTTAGTTGTTTTTAATTACGCTACAATGATTATGATAGTATATGTTTTAAAATATATTTTTAATTATTGAATATTATCGTTTAATCATTATGTTGTTGTTACTGATATTCAAAACCGTGACCTCTGAAAACAACAATCGTTCCTTTAACCAGTAAAGTAAGATGATTCGTGCAAACTCGATCTTTTAGTTGAAATCATGGTAAGGAGAAGTCTTTGTTGGTTGCTTGGAGTGAATTTAATTACTACATTCGGCAAGAAAGGAATGGGAGAATTCATGGAAAGTTTCCTCGAGAATAATTCATTGAAAGTTAGACATTTAGACCCTCACTTGATTGTTAGTTGTTTGTCGATATATTTAATTATAAGCAACGAAATATTTTGTCTGATAATTTAAGTCGTTTATCATTCTCTTTTCACTTGTTATGTATCTCGATTAAAGAAAGATAAAAGAGATTCATGAAAATTTTTGTATTTTGATGATATGTTTTATCTCTGTGAAGTATTATTTTTTAGGTTTGTAATTTGTAAGAGATTTTGATAGTTAGTTATATTATTCTCCTTTGTGGATGCATTATAATCGTGATATCTTCTATAATTTTAATAAAAATTTAATAATAAAAAATTAAATCATGCAAGAATCTTTAAAATGTGTGATATTCAGGGTCAGTTTAACATTGCTTTTGAAAAGTGTAGTGTAAAAGTTCTTTTGAAATTTTTTGTTTGAGATATGTGTTTAGTATTGCTGTCAAAAAGTGCTTTTGAAAAAATAAATGACTATTTTAGACATGATGTTATAAGTTAAAAAATATATATTTAAATGATAATTAAATTCTTTCATTCTTTCATGTTATAATGTTAACTTAAATTATGATAAAATATAAAATATTAATAAATGAATACATAAATTATTTTTGAAAAATACTTTTCAGAAGTGCTTTTGAGAAAATATATAATTTTTACATGAATATATATAATTTTTAAACTAAAAAAATAATTTATTATAATATAATTATGTATTTGTAAAGATTAAATTATAATAAAATATAGTAAATAAAGGTTAAAATTATAATCTGGCTCCTAAAAGCATTTTTTCAACCGTAAAAGCTAAAAATTGTAGCTTTTGCAGTTGGGTTAAAGCACTTTTCAAACGTAGTTTTTTCTCCAAAAATTATCTGCATTACTTATGCATTCTAAACCAGCTTTTTTTGCCCAAAAGATGATTTATAACGCAATGCTAAACGCAACTTCAATAGATTTAGAATTTGTTCATTTGTGTAACTATCGATATTTAGTTGGTTAATTAATTTATATTAAATATTTTAAAAATTTATTAAGCAAGATAACTTTTCTATTAATTTGTTCTATACACAATATCAAGATTTAAATAGTTTATATAATTAAAAAGAACTTAAAATCTTATCTCATTATCCATTCGGTGATCATTAAGTTTATAATTGACACAAGTTATATGGTTTGAACGTGAAGATTTTGACAAATAAGAAATTCAACCAAAGACAGATTTAAGAGAACAGTCATATCTCTAAATAAAATTTCTCTATATTTTATATACATTTTTTATTGACAATAGGGATGGGCACGGAACCTGAACCCGACAGGTTTCGACCCGATTCGATTCGATCGAATCAGATTTTTTGGTAAAAAATTTAGGTTCGGATCGGGTTTTTTTAAGGGTGATCTCGGGTCGGGTCGGTTTCGGGTTTAGGGTGGAAAAAATTCGACCCGACCCGACCCAGGACTAATAGTGTAATTTTCCCATATATATTTTAGGGATATTTGCAATAATGATCTCTCTTTATATATATTTTATACAATTAGATCATTAAAATTAATTTTTTACAATTAGATCACTAAAATTAAATATTTTTATAATTAGATCCCTAAATTTTATTTTTTATAGTTTAGTCCCTAAAATTTTATTTTTTTAATGATTTGGTCGGGTTGGATTTTAAAGCTTAAAAATTGGGTCGGGTCGGATCAGATTTTTTCACCCTAAACCCGAGGCGGGGCGGGTGGCAGGTATGATTTTTCAGATCGGGTGCGGGTGGGCCAAAAATCCGACCCGACCCGACCCATGCTCATTCCTAATTGATAATCTAATTTTATACTTCTAAACTCTTATAATTTTATATTTTTATTTATATTTTTAATATAATTTTTTTGACAGTATAATCGTATAATTATTGGTCCATCATTGAACCCGACACTGATGGCAAAGATCCCAAACATGATGCAATCAATTTCTTTCTAAATTTAGCAAAGGGACAGGGTTACTTTTGTAGTCGGACTAACGAAACGAAACCAAACATCAAAATGACAATAAGTTGGGCAGAAGCTATCATCTCCCTTTGCTTGTCTTCGTTGGATTCATAGCCTAACCTCACCCCTTGTCCTTATGGGAACGTGTAAGTACTAAATTTGGGGTTGGATAAGCCCATCCCCCAGCACCATAGGACCATTATAAGAATAAAACACCATTGCTAAATAATACATCATCCTTGTATCAGTATAATTAACAGTAAAATCGAAAATCGAACCGAATCAGGATATATGATTCATAAATTTACGAACCGTGGTTAATCGCGATTAACCGAATTAAATTGAATTTGATTTTTTTAATTAATTTTTAATTATTTTTATAAAGTAAAAATATATATTTTATACTTAAAATACTATAGATGTATTTTTATTTTTTATTTTTTACTTAAAAATAAGTTTTTAGTAAGTATTTATGAAAAATATCTCAAAATTTTACCTTTTAATGTTTAAAAGTTATAAAATAAAACTATTTTGTCAAGATAAAATATATTTTTTTTAAAAATAATTAGCGTTAATATGAAAAAACCAATATGGTGACGACGAAATAAAACGATTTTGAAATGATAAAAGAAATAAAATAAGAGAAATGATCATGAAATTTCGGTGACTAATATGGTGGACGACGACGTAACAAATAATGACGAAATTAACCTAAATCAAGATTTAGATTTGACGAAAAAAGATTTTGAAATTTAGGGTTATTTTGTAAAATATAAAAAAACTTAGCGAGCTTTTGTAAATTAAGTAGTTTTATTTATTTTAATACTATAATTTTGGAATTTTTAATGACATGTGTCCTTTTAACAGTGAGAATTAACAAAAAAACTTAAATGAGTTACGAAATTAAACGTTAAGTACCTATTTAGCTCGTAAAATACTTAGGGCACGTAACAAAAAAAAAAGTTAATTTAGATACTTATTTGATGATTAAGCCGAATTTAAAGTACAATTTGATACTATTTTTTATCTAATCAAGTATTCAAACTTGGTTTTACGTTTCAATTTGGTACTTGAAACTTTTTTTTATCCAATTAGATATATAAATTTGAATTTTAAATTTAAATTAATACCTGAGCTTAATTTCTTGATTCAAATAACTCATTTACCGTAAATAACAGTTCAAACAAAATTAAAGTTTAGGTGCGAAATTAAATTTTAAAATCAAATTCAAATACATTATTAAACAAAATATTAGATATAAAAATTATATATTAAAATTAAGTTCATATGCCAAAATATAATTTTCCTTTTTTTTATTACCTTTTCCCTCTAACTTTTTCTTTAAAGTAATGATCTTGGAGATACACATCGATGGCAGGGGTTTGCATATTAATCACAATTATTATTTAATATAATTATTATATTTTATAAATTAATTAATTAAATTATTAAGTTAAATAATTTCGATTAATCGAACCGTTGGAAATAATAGTTAATACCGTTTCAAAATTATTTATGTATATATTTTGTTCACAAAATTGATTATGTCAATCTCGATACCCTTTTATAATATAATATTTTTTGAAGAGAATTTTATTATTCTAAAATGATACAATGATCTTGTAAAAAATATAATACATTATACGTTAACTTATAACTAAATCATTAATGATGATTAATAGTTGGTAATTAAAATGATTGACTTTTTTTTTATTTGAATTAAAGTGGAAGCTAATAGACTAGATTACATAGCAGTAGTCTTGCAGTAGGGGGGACCGTCAATATCTCTGATAAGTAAGTCCTTGATAGAATCCGGAGGGGCTTCGTGGAGAATAAAGTTGTAGTGAGTCAAAGTGGCATTTCTAGCCAAATTATCAGCAACCTGATTTGCTTCGCGTGGAATCCATGTGAAATCGACCACCCAACCTCGTTTGTGTAAAAATGAGAAGACTCGGACAAGAGGGATGGAGCTATAATAATTAATAAATTTACTAATTTTTTAACAGTTAGATTATGATTTAACAACCGTTATAATAATTAATAAATTTACTTTTTTTTATTAAAAACATGTAATTACTATCAACAGGGGTTGATTCAAGTGGTAAGCAGTTTGATTTCACTTAAGTAAGTCTCAGGTTCGAGACGTTGCGTACATAGAAAATCCTTAATCGGAGGCTCACCTATTGAAGTTAAGTGTGCGATGCGGGTCGGTAAATTAAATTGATATAATTTAAGATTAATCGATTAATCTAGTAATTAAAAATATTCATATTACTTTATTTTGTATGAGTTTAAATCTTAGTATAAAAATATAAAATCTCTTTATTTATCAAAAAACTAGTACATAAATTTGATTTTATAATTCAATTAAATCACTTATTGTAAGTAATAATTTAGAAAAATAGTGAATATATATAAATATAATAGATTATAAATTAATCTGTAACCAAATAATTAATAACAATTAATCGTTAAGGACCAAAATAATTAATTATTTTTTTAATATTTAAATTACGATTTAATAATCGCGATAACGATTAACCAACTATTTAAGCCGGTTATTATTAATATACCAAACATGGTACACAAAACAAATATGGTGTTGGATTATATACCTCTCAAGTTCGCTACTATCTGTAACGATCCGGATTTTGGATCCGAGTGTCGGGTTAACCCGTGGAGTGGATTTCGGTTTTGGGCCCCGGGTTTGGGTAGTTTGGGCCTTGTGGGCCTTAGGTTGTTGGGCTTTAGTTGGGTTTTTAAGTTGGGCCTTGTGGTGAGGACTTTTTGGTAATTGCACTTTGGGATGAAGATGGTGGTTGTAGAGGTTAATTCTCTACAAAATGACCTCATTGTCTTCTCTTTTTTTTCATCTTTCTTCCCCATTGTTGCAAGAGAAAAATGGTGGTAAAGGTTGGATCTTTGAGGGTTTGTTAGGGAATCTCGTTTTAGTGTTAGAAGAAGAGTTTAAGGGCTGGTTGTGATCTATAAATCAAGGTAAGGATGTGTGGTTTTGGTGGAAGATGAAGGTTTATGTGAGGTTTTTAGTTGAGTTTGAGATTGAGTTTTGTGAGCTTAAAATCTGGATTTTATACTGTTTAAGCCTTAGAATTCATCCCCAAAACGTTTCTAATAGTTGTTTATCTTTCTCTTGTAGAGAAAGAGGGTGGTGAGCCATCACCAAGTTTAAGAAAAGGAAGAGCTTGAAGAAGGAAAAGGAGGACGTTTTGTTGCTGGTTTAGCTCAAGGTTGGTACTCCCAACTCCTTCTTTCATCATTCATTCATGGTAGAATGCATAGCATGTAGAGAATCATGTATATATGTTGGTTTGCTTGGTTTGCTTGAAAAAGGTTATTAATGGTGAATTTCAGACTAAAGTGTTTTGTGGCATGAAATTGATGTTAAAATACTCTAATCATCTCTAGAAATGATTAGGAACACTATAGGATTGATTGGCTTGAGTTTGGGAATGATCCCTAGAATTTTCTAAGTGAAACCTGCAAGTTCGTGCAGGGGGTATCGATACCGGTAGCCCGTGTATCGATACCAAGCCCTCTAGTGGCATAATGGCATCGATACCGGTATCGAATCCAATCATCCCCTTTTTCGTTAACTTTGAAAATGGTCAAAGGGTATCGATACCAGTATTGATACCCATGGTTCGATGCCTTCTTTGGGTGGGTATCGAAGTAAGGTGGTTCGATACCCCACATAAGGGTATCGATACCCCTGCGAGAACTCGACAAATTTGGTTTTGTTTGAGGTTCGATAAGGGAATTAAAGATCATAATGAATCTTATAATTAATTAAATGAATGGTTAACACAAGATTGATGTTTTAAACCCCGAAAGGCTAAGTTATGAGAAGTCTTGATATGTTTTGATGTGAAGATCCTAGGTGGATCATTTATGTGTGTTGAGTCCTTGTTTGATGGAAATCCGGATATCCAAAAGTGTTGCAACACGTCGAAGGCCATCTGATGTAACATTCCGGGTGATGATTCTGAAGACAATTTCGAATGTAGGATCCCGATGCTATGTGGACGCGGGCCTCATCCTGAGTATGGGATCCCGATGCTGTGTGGACACGGGCCTCACTACCTTGTTGTAGAACTAATGTTTTGATATAATAATTAAAAAATAGTTTTGGACTAATTTGAAAAGATTTCAAAAATGGTTCTTATGGCCAAACTACTTGAAATTATATTTAAGATGTTTTTGAGAAAGTTTGAAAGTACTTTAAATGATTTAAAGAAACCAAAGAAGTGATTTTTACCCAGGTGTTTCGATACACCTTCAAGGTGTTTCGATACATGTTCATCAATGCCATGTTTTCTAAGGCAAAATCACAGCGATATCGATACTGGTATCGATACTCTTTCACCACTGTGATGTTTGGTTTCGAACCATGTTTCTAAACACCCCCAACGGTCAAAACGATTTATGAAAAACCCCAACGGCTAGGAGCAGTATCGATACTGGTATCGATACCTGTTCATAAATACAGGTCAACGGCTATTTCCCAACAAGGGTGTTTCGATACCGGTTTCACGGGTATCGATACCGTTTGCACCAGAAGAAGAAATATGCCCTGAAATCAGCTCTAAACGGCTCCAAAACATCTCCAACGGCTATAAATGGCTAGATCATGATTTGGGATGATAAAAGCAAGCCTCAAGCATCAAGAGAAGAAAAAATGCTTCACTTGTAACAACATTATGATCAAGAAATTGTCCTAGTGCTTAATTTCCTATTATTTGGGTAGACAAACACTTGTGAGCTTAATTGTCAATATATGCTCAAGTGTAATTAGGAATTGGGTGAGTGCTTAGATTGCAAACATTAGCCTTGTTAGAAGGATTAAACAAGTTTGCTAAGTTTCTCTTGTTTGAGTGAATTCCCAAAGTTCGGGTTATGAACTTTGGATGTTAGATTCGGGTTTGAGTCTAGGATTGTAAGGTTATCCCTTTAGCCTCAAAAGGTTGAAATTCTTAGTGAATTTGGGAAATCCTTAGTGGGAAGCTAAGGTAGTGGATGTAGGTGCTTGTTCGAAGGCCGAACCACTCTAAAATCCTTGTGTTCATTGTTTATCTTTTTGCTTCCACAACAAATCATCCAAAGTGTTCTTTCTCCATCAAATTGGCAAGTTAATCGGTTATCAATCGAGCCACATCAAGCCCAATACTTGTGTTATTGTTTGACATGTATATGTTGTGTGCGTCAATATACATTGTTATGCCATGTGGTAGGCAAGCATGTTAGATCATCATATCATGCACGATATTTATATGTTATGCTTTACCGCTTATGTTATGCATGATGTTGGCCGAGTTCGGCGTACCCACTGAGCTTTCGTAGCTCAGCGTTCGAAATGTGTTTTCGTGCATAGGTTAGGTGAAGCCGGTTCGTGGAGCACCATCAAGGTTCGGATTTCAGCATCGACCGTGTTGTCAGAGTACATGTATTAGATTTAGTGGGCTAGTACTATGTCGAACCCTATGTAATATAACTCTGCTTATTTTAATTTGGGTCGAATGTTTTTAAACGGTTTGTAATATTTTGGAGCTCCGTTTACTTATTATCTTTTGGAATTTACTTTTATCCGAGTTTGGGCTTTATGATAATATTTTGGACTTGAAATTGAATTTATTTGTTGGGCTTTTGAAAGAAATTTTGGAATACAGGTTTTGGGCCGGAGGCCTAACGTGACATCGGGTCGGGTGTTACACTATCGGCTTGCGACGATTGGTTGATAGTTCAAAGATGGGGTGAAACGAACTCATTTTTGTTATCGTTTTTAAACAGTAAATTAATAAAAATAATAAATATTATTTAAAGATAGAGTGAAAGGAATTCGTCTTTAAAAAATGTTTTACTATTGAATAATGGTTGAGTAAAAAAACACTATTTAAAGATCGATTGTTTTCTTCTGTCTTTGAATAGTGTTTATTATTTTTATTAAGTCATTGTTTAAGGACGGGTTAAAAGAAATCGATCTTTTAAATTTAATAGTAAATCACAATATAAATAAAAAATAATAAGATAAAAACAATATTTTTTAAATTAAAATCTTCGCTCATAATATTTTTATAATTTCTCCTGAGTTTTAACTATATTTTAAAATAAAAGATGATAATAAAAATATATACTTACAAAATAAATATTGTTACTTGTAAAAATAAAAATCATTAATTAAAAATATTACTATAAAAATTTAATTTTTTAATTCATAAATAAATTTTAAAATTTATTACTTTTAATCCTTAATTAAATCTCTGGACCCCCATCCGACAAAACCTCACTGGAACTGTGGTTCGCAACTCCCGAGGTCTCCTTCTCTCATAAAACCAGAAAAAATGGAAACAAACTAGAAATCAAGAGCATTCAGTTCAGTCGAAGCCGAAAAAGAGCAGGCAGAACAACAAAACCGTGAAACCAACAAACAATCTCCACTGTCCAAGGAGACCAACACCCTCATTTCCCGCATTCTGCTCCCATTCACTGTAAGAAAAGTAAACCCGGAATATTCCCATCCCGGCGGTGTGAAGTTCAAGCTTGGGGGTTTAATTTAATGGTGATGGATCCACAAGCTATGATGAGGGATGGGGGGTACAATCTGGCGGAGATCTGGCAGTATCCAGTTAGGGATCAATTTGGACCCGGGTCAGCTCAGATCGTAGACCCGAATCGGGAGGTTTCGGGTAATGATCCATTTAGCTCTGAGCAGCAACAACTCGGAGTGGGTGGTGGTGTGAGGAGGAGGCGTGATGGGGAAGACGAGGCAGCTAAGGTTTGTTGTTTCTAATGGCAATGGCGTTTTCATTTTTGGCTTGTTTTCTCTTTGAAATCAATTGGATTTTCTGAATTGTTCTTATTTTGATTAGGCATTTAGCTTGTTCCTGTAGTTATCATTTGTATTTAGACCATGCGATAATAAACTTGTAAATGAATCCTAAAGTGTTTTTATTTATAGTGATTTGTATTTCGGATAATTTTTCGATGTTTATTGTAGTGATGCGGTATTGCGGACTAATATATGACATGTTACGGGATTACGTAAAAATCAAAACAGTACGATACTTCAGTTACACTGCGTTATGGATCCATTTTAATACAATGGACAAATTTTGTTTACAATTTGGGCAGAACGATGGTGATGGTAAGAGACTTAAAGCATCAGTTGCTGCAGATGAGAATCAAGATTCTAAAACCAAAGCAGAATCCAGTTCTGGAAAGCCTGTGGAAGAAAAGGCACAGCCACCTAAACAAGACTACATCCACGTCCGGGCGAGAAGGGGTCAAGCGACCGATAGTCACAGTCTAGCAGAAAGGGTAATTTGCTTCAGGATATGCCTAAAACCATTCTCCTACAACGTTTACAATCATTGTTTAGCATCAACATTTGGTCGGAATTCGTAGAATCTGAATATGTGTCTTTGGTATGAATCATTTTTGGGCAGGCAAGGAGAGAAAAGATCAGCGAACGAATGAAAATTCTTCAGGATTTGGTCCCTGGTTGCAACAAGGTATGCCATTACCAATGCACCATGGAATTGGTATGCAGTTTCTTGTCTGCAAATCATATGCTATTCGTAAATGGAATCTTGACTACTCATCTCATGCAATTGCCAATGGCTTTGTATTGCTTGTGAAGTTGTGATTGGGATACCAAAACCATGTTGAGATTTATCTTTAGCTTTCATGGAAACCGGCATATATTTAATCCGCTTGCTGAGTTAATTTTTTTTTTTTTGCTCAGGTTATCGGCAAAGCGCTTGTCCTTGATGAGATAATTAATTACATTCAATCACTACAGCTTCAGGTCGAGGTGTGGATCCTTCTGTTCATGTGACACTGTATTTATTTTGCAATTTTCCTCCGCCAGACCGCCACTTATCTCGAACTTGTGTTCTGGAAATTTTCTGGTGTTGCAGTTTCTGTCAATGAAGCTTGAAGCAGTCAATTCAAGAATGAACCCTTCCATTGATGCATTTCTTACTAAAGATGTAAGTACTTATTCTGTTATCACTATGCTAGCTTAGGCACATGCTCTCTGGGTTGTGTTTCCATTCATCTATACTTAGAGACTCATAGTCGTATCGAACTTGTACTATGTCTTTGATTCGTGTACGTACGAGGGTCCAGGGATACCCTTCTATTTGTAGTTGGTAGCCCAAAAACGAACGGAACAACGCATCCGGATGGAGCTTGAATGAACAGTCTTTTGTTCTTATTTGTGTTTGTTCGTAAATAACTTTTCAACAAACAATATGTTGTTCATTTACACCCTTACTATGAATCTCCAAATTCATCAAACAGATTTCGCTCCTTTTACTCCCGAACCCCGACATATCATCTGTCGTAACGATCTATTTTTGGTGTTCCAGTATGGCCATCAAACTTTCCATACCTCTGGTATGGCATTTGGTTCACAAGCGACGCGGGAATACAATCGCGACATGTCGCCAGAGTGGTTGCATATTGGTGGTGCTTCCGAAAGAACAACATGACACAGCTAAACCCCATGCCATAATAAGAGCATTCATTTGCAATGCTTCCCTCCTGCAGTCTTAGCCGACGACATATACTGCACCATGTTGAACCAAAGAGACTCGATAGTTTCCGTGCTCGACACGGGGCATGGAAACACATTTGCCGTCGAAAAGAATGGTAAAAGTTATTGCCTGAAAACATCATATTTGTGTTTTGGACAATCTCGTGGGATTGATTATTGTTGTTGTACAAGAAAGCTCACTTGTTCTGGCTTATTGAAGCTTAAATGTTGAGTCCAACTTTGTTTTGACATTGTATTTGTTAAGAACCGAAAGTGAAAATAAGACCAGTTTCCTGTCATATTTATCTTTTAATTTTGTTGTTCGAACAGTATTAGGGACAGTCTGATTTATAGAATATAAAATTCGTAATAATGAGAATAAGATTTTTAAAATATAATATTATTTTTATAAGATTATATTGTTTGATTGGAGAATATATGATTAAATAGAAACGGATTTTACTAAATTAAAATTATGATATATTTTTTAAATATGTAAAATTTTTATTATTAAATTGAAAATTTTTGCAAAAAATTCGTAGAATTATTTTTATTACATTGTCTGAAATTTATAAAATTTTATGTTTATAATATAATCTATTGATTATTTTTTTTAAGAAAAATATTTTAAATTTATATCCTCTCATTCTCTTTTAAAATAATTTTTTTGAATGGTAAAACGTTGAATATTTAATATGTTTAATTTTTTTATTATTTATGATAATTTGTCACCTATTCCTTTTTTTTAAGTAAATTATACAGATAGTCACCATACTATAAGGTTGGTATCGAAATGACCATAATACTTTAAAAAGCGTCAAATACACCGGTCAACTATTAAAATAGTATTGAAATAGTCACCGACCGTTAAAAACTAACGAATCGATGACGTGGCCATTAAAAATAAAATAAAATAATTACACATTTACTCCCTGTTATTCATACATCTTTTTAATTTAGTCATAATTTTATGAATAACATAGAGTAAATATGTAATTATTCTATTTTATTTTTAACAGCCACGTTATCAGTCTATTAATTTTAACGTTCGATGGCTATTTCGATACAATTTTAATAGTTGACCGGTGTACTTGACGCTTTTTAAAGTATTGTGTTCATTATGATACTAACCCTATAATATGGTGACTATCTGTGTAATTTATTTATTTATTTATTTTGTTAATAAGTATTCCAAAGTTTATTAGGGATTTAGGTCCAATTTCTATAGTGTTGTGGAGAGGACGTCATTTATTTATGTCGTTCTCTAAATCACGTGACCTGTAAATAGCGTCGTGCAGGGGCAGGGGATTGGATATCTGACTGAACCGATTACCAGTTTTATCAGCCAAGCCAGCTTGCCACCTGCATATGGCGATAGAATCTCTGCATGCAACATGCAGGAAAGGCCAGCTTTCACATAAAGCTGGTTATTTAATTATTTAAATATAATATAATTGTATATATAAGGGAGAGTTGGGAGAGATGAAATGATAAGAAGAAATTGAGAGTATTTAAATTTGAAGGTATTTTTTTAAATTTAAAAGTTATTTTTAATTTGTTATTTATTTTGTGTTGTATTGCTTGTTATTTTTAGTTATTGTTAAAATTATTATTTGAAAATTATTGATATTAGAAAAATATTTGAGTGATATTTTAGTAATATTCGAATATAATTGTGTTTAATTTGATATTTTGTTATCTTTTAAATTTATAGTTTATTTTATGTATTAATATTTAATTTTTTAATGTTCTTTTATTTTTTTGAATATGTAGTTATAATGAGCTCCTCAACCTATTTTAACACCGAGAATATAGTTAGTCTTGGGGAGAACCGTTTGATGATTTTAGTGAGGATGAAAAAAATATTATGTTTCTAACGGAAGATGATGATGTTCATTTACTCGATATGGATGATGTCCAGGTTGTTTTGACAAATGTAAATGAAGGTCCACATGTGGATATTGAAGATGGTGTTTGGGCAACTGTTGTAGCTAGACTTAGTTTGAAAAATGATCCACACGTTTAGGGTTATGTTGAACCAGAGTTCGAGCAAGTGCGACCTATTACCCAGCTTATGAATCACTATCTCGTATGCTTGAGGTGAACTATATTGTCACGTAAGATTTGAAACATGAATCTCCTGTATTTGATTATTCCTCATCTTTCCATTATAGGGAATTGATGTTAAAGGCGCACTTTGATACCAAGAAAGATACACAACTAGTAGTTAAGGAGTATGCATTAGAAGACATATGAGATTTTGTGTTGCTGAATCGAATACCCAAACTTATTCCGTACGTTGTATTAATTTGAAAAGTAAATATTTTTTGTGGATATGAATTTCATACTGATAGAGGATTTAGATATGGGAGGTGACACGATTCAACGAGCAACATAGATGTTCAAATATATCCTTATCATAAGATCACATTAATTTAGACTTTGATTTAATTTGTGCATACACCAGACTATTGGTTGAAAAATAACCAAAGATTTCAATTGCAATGCTAGTAACATCTATTAGAAATCAACTTAGATATATTCTCTCTTACTACAAGGCATAGTTGGACAAACAAAAGACAATGATACATGTTTATGGAGATTGAGATAGGTCATATATTGAGCTGTCAACTCTTATACGAGCAATGAAAATCTTCACCCTAGAAACTATTATAGAGTATGAGACCATATCGATATACAACGTACAAAGTGAAAAATTCTGGTGAAAAATATATTTAGTAAGTTATTTAGGGTATTCAAGGCCAGCATTAAAGAGTTCACATTCTGAAAACGTATGATTCAATTGGGTGATATCTGGCTATATAAGAAGTATAGTCATATCTTACTTGTGGTTGTTGTACAAGATGAAGATAATAATATATTCTCAATTTTCTTTGCCATAGTTAAAAAGGAAGATATTAATTTATGAGAATTCTTTTTGACTCATTTATACAATCATGTAGTTAAAGAAGATGGAGTATGTATGATTTCTGATCGAGGGACTGCGCTCTTATCAGTAATTGAAAAACCTCAAAGTTTTTGGTTTCCCCCACATACATATCTATCATATTATATCCGACATATTACACTTAATATGAAAACTAATTTTGGGAGCAATGAGATTCGAAAAGAGATTTTTGGTGTAGATAATTTTTTAATAATTTTTTATAAATAATTAATAGTTGTAAATATCTTTATTTATGGTGGATATTTATATATTAAATAATAATTTAATATACTTTATTATTAGAGTTTAATTTCTATTAGAATTAGGATTTCGCCTAAAATTATAGAATTTTAGAGAAAACATTGTACATAACTCTATTTTGAGAATATAATACAAATCTCTATCATTTTGTCTCTCATCTTTGTTCATCTATTTTGTTCTTGTTCTTTACTTTATTTACAACACGTTATCAACACAAGACTCTAACCAACGGAGGTGTTTGTCGTTCGAATCTTAAAGAAGTTATTGAAAAGAATTTGTTACTAGCATGAGTCAAAGATAAGTTATCTTTCTTCTATTGTATTTTAATTATCTATTATTTTTCTCTCTTGATCTTTAACTTGATCTTTAATTTTTGAAAAATCATCGGTTATTTAGTGTTTTAGTAGGTGATAGAATGACTCAATTACTGTAGTTCTTTTCGATAATTCTCGAAAAAGATTTTAACAAGATATTGGTGACTAAATCTACCATATATTCAACATAGCTTGGAAAGTCCGATATGTTTAATTAATATGTTTTATATTATATTGGTGTAACCCGAGTATATTGGTTGGACATCCCGTTCTGCGAGGCTATTAATCTCAAAGAAAGTTCTTTTTAAAGGACCTTGTAGACTAATTTAAAAATGTCGCGTATGAGAATTAAATTTTTGTTCTTTGCATGTATTGTACATATATTAATTGATCAATTACTATTTAATAATATGAATGTTATAAAGTTTATATTTGCATGTATTGTATATATATTAATTGATCAATTACTATAAACTTGTCCTAAGTTCAAGTTACGAAAATCATCTCGATCCAAGAATTTTTATGGGAGGCAGTCCTAAAGTGAATGCATGCATGATATTTATTCCATGCAAATATTGGATTTATGTCATTCCTTGAAGTGAATACAAGCATGATGTTTATTCCATGCGATTATTAGATTTATGTCATTCCTTGAAGTGAATGCAAGTATGATGTTTATTCCATGCGATTATTGGATTTGTTTCATTCCTTGGAGTGAATGCAAACATGATAATTCATTATATGGTTAGTGAATAAAACTCAGTTATGTGCCAGAGTATCACTGATGAGGATGTGTTAGAAAAACATACTCCATTTTTCACACATTAATGTTGTCCTGTAGATATAACATCGTGAAAAAGTTTTAAAAACCTATTGGCTCCGGTCCATTCCCTGAAGTGAATGTGACATTTTATAGTAGAAAGAATAAATGTCACATTAGTAATTGTGGTTGTGATTGAGGTCATAAAATAGACATAGATAAGATGATTCTTTTGAGAATGCTTATATCCACCAGAGGTGAGATTATAAGAATGACAAGAATGATAGAGATCTGATTTGGATGTCATTTTTTTTCTTCGAATTTTTAGTTTTTCAATAAAGTTCTCTTATAACTAGGGGTGTTTATAATAATCTGATCTGGGTTTTTGGATGTCATTTTTTTAGATAATCAGATTGAATTTTTAGATATTTATTTTTATATAATCCGGTCGAATTTTTAGATATTTGATTATCTAAATATATATTTTAATTTAATTATTTTTTTAAATTTAAAAGTTATATTTATAAAAATTTCAGAATTTTGAATATAACAAACAACAAATTATTAAATATAACAAGATTTATATCAATATTTTTTTAAATTTTTGTATATAACAAACATCAAATTATTATAAAATAAAAAATATTAATAAAAACTAAATTTTGAGTTTTTAGATTTTAGATTTTCGGATAATCTAGAACTTAAAATACTATAATTCGTATCTGATTAAAAATTTTAAAATTAAATCAAATATTTTTGAAAATATAAATTAAACCGAATATCTAAATTTCTGAATCAGATCAATAAATAATCGAATATTTTTAAACACCTCTACTTATAACTATATAACTTTATAAAATATGAAGTATCGCCCTAAATATTTTCCATGAATCTTACGATAATTTATTCAGATACAATTCAGTCATCTATATCTCTAAGAAATTTATAAGATTATGATTTGAATTAAATTGAATTAAAAATCTTTTTTATAAGTCAAATTAAGTTAATTAATTTTAATTAAAAAAATTTAATTGACACGCTTCTTCTTTTTAAGTTGTAAATTTTATGCTCATTAAAATTATTTTTTCTTCTTTAAGTAGAATTTGTTAAGAAAAAGTATCCTTAAATTTTATTAAAATCCCAATTAAAAGTATTTTCCCTAATTCTAAATTATTTTATAATGGGTTTTGTTAATTTATTCTTTTATATTAATTCGAAAACTTCCCCAATAAGTTTTGTCTAGTCTATTTCAACCTAACGTCAATTCTGATGCTTTATTTTTGTTAGAAAAGTACAATTATAAAGCGAAGAAACAAACAAAACCCTTCGGTGGGTAAGTTTACATTTTCGTCTTACCGGTTCGCAAATTACTCAGGTTTAATTCAGATAAAGTTTAGTCAAAACTCAATTTAAATGAGTTTAATTCGGATTCAGATTCAGTTCGAGACTTTAACAAGCTAATCTGATTTAAACTTGACTCGAAAAACTCGTGAACAAGTTTAAAATAATTATATTTTATGTATGCTAGATATACACTAAAAATAATCTCTTTGGAAAAAAAAAGTAATAAAATAAAATAAGAGAAATTCACTAAAAATAAATTAATTAAAATTAATTGGACATTCTTTTTTTCTTTTTCGATATTGAATTTCGTTTCGGTGTTGGTTAAAAAAATGATTTTTAACGAGACCTTATCTTTTATAAAAAAAATATATAGCAAAATCATCTATTTGAGCCGAGCCGAGCCTCTGACAAGCTTGAGCCGAGCCCAACGAGCTTCGAGACCAATAACATTGTTTTCGAGTTGATCCCAAACCTAAAATTTCGAGCTCGTCGAGCCTCGAGCCCGAGTCAAACCCAATAACATTATTTTCGAGCTGAACCTGACCAAACTCAGATTCGACTCAGCTCGTTATCACTTCTAAACTCATCAACTCAAAATATTATAAAACACAAAAATAAAATAAAAAATGTTATATATTTTAAAAATAATTTTAATAATATTTCGCGATAGTATCAATACAGAATTTTTTTTTTGATAATTATAAACGTTTAAAATATTATAAAAAAACATTGATACTCAAAATCAAGTTTCGATACTTAATTATTAATTTAAAATATTATAAAAAATATGATATTTTTAATTCTTCATTATATGTCTTATAATGCTAGGCTCATCATTAAATTAAACGAGAAATTATATCACGGGTAATTTTTATCACGTTATTTATGAAACCAATCATTAAAAATTATTTATTTTATTATTTTTTTATGTCATATTTTTTAAGTGAATCTTCGTTCATATGAATAATTTTAATAGTTAGTCTATGAACATGTGATGAAACTTACCCATGATATAATTTTTTGTCAGTAAACACATTGAAATTTTATAAATATAGTAATATCTCGAATTAGTAAAAAATTAATTTTGGTAAAAAAAATTCTCATTCATTAATGGTTTGATTTTGATTGGAATTTAAATATAGTATTATCTCGATTTTCCATAAAAAACTTTATCACTCATTTAATGGCTTGATTTTAATGCAGTTTGAAAAGTGTTGTTGTTGGCTCTCTCTCTTGCTTTCAATGTCCATGACCATGGAGAGTTGTGCCGAATCTTATTTTCTGTTTGTGTTCTGTTTTTTTTTTTTCTCTGAATGTTTTATTTATGTTGTTCATATTTATTTTTTTGTTTTTTTGGATTTTTTTAAAAAAATTCATAAATATTAATAGTTGGATTTTTTTTTTTCTAAAATATTGATGTTATTTTATTTCTCATAATATTGATGATCGTAGGAAAAAAATTAAGTGCATCACCAATATCATTAGGAAACAAATCGATATCATCAATATCTTCATCTCCGCTTGAATCGGCAACCCAACGATCTTGTAGTTTTTTCACGTCAACACCATCAATCGGATCACTAGTTTCTCCGTATGTTAAACTGTATCTCAAAGTATCGATAGGATTCAATTAAGTCAATATCTCATTAGATAACATTATGACAAAATTATCTCTAGGCATATCAAAATCACTAATGTAGTTCATTCAAGAGGATTTTCCAACGATATTACTCAATGAGTTGGGAACATCATGAACATCGAAAAATAACTCAATATATTGAATTTTCATAGATCGTGCTCTGAAATCATCATTCTAACATCAACATTATCTTTAAGATTCATTGCAATATATCTGACTGAATTTTCACGGGTAAGTCACCGATAACACAAACTATGAATTTTTTCTCTAATCTTCTTTGATATTTCTCCTTCAACTGTTAAAACATGATATCTTTTGCAAATATCAATTTATTAGTATTTTCAGATTTAAACAAAATTTTAAATTATGTTCTCATAATCTGACCGTTGTAATACACGATCGTCATAAATCTATCTTCACTCATTTTATATGTATATTAAAAATTTTATTTATAAAATTTCAAATCTATATACAAAAATAATTCCAAATCTACATAAAAAAAAGTTGGTAAATTTTGAGTAAGAAATTTGAGGACCATTTTTTTAAATTAAACTAAAAATTAAAAAAAATAGTATTTAACTAAATTTTTTTAATGATTTTGAGATAATTTTTAAAAATTATGACATGAGATTTAATTAAAAATATTTAAAATTTTAAAGTTTAGTGTGACTTTTAAAAATCTTGAAAGGACTAAATTAAAATTTTAAAGATCAAATTATAATTTTATAGAAAGGTTGATTAAAATTTATTAACAGAAAAATATTATATTGTTATGATTATAAGAAAATATATTCTCTTATTTTGTATTTTAAAAGAGATAATAAAACACCTTAAAAAATAATTAATTAATCCTTAAAAATCAGCATATAAATATCTAATTAAAAGGATTAACACATATTTAAAAAAAATCTAAATTTAGGCATCAATTGGTTAATTAAAACATATATTTTCCTGTTAAATGTCATTGTAAGTACCCATTACTTAGGGTTTTGGAAATCTCATTAAATGTTTTTGGATTTATTTATTTATATATATTTTTTACAAATCCCGTAAATTTTGATTAATCCTCACATTAAAAAAAACAAATCTTTACTCATTAAAACAAATGTTTAAAATTAAATCTTTAAAATTATGAACATAAATGATAAATTTAGTTTAGTTAATAACAATAAACCAATTTAAAAAACTATAAAATATGATTAAAATATTAATTATTAAATATGTTTATGAAATTTTTAAGATTCAAATATTTATATATTTTAAAATAAATATCGAAATTGATATTTTGTGTTAAACGAAGAGTAGTATCACAAAGGATTAAAAATAAAAAAATATTAAGGTTTAATTCAAATATTTAATGAGTTATTTTTTATTAAGATTAAAATAATATAATATAATAATTTGAAGAATTAAAATTATTATTAAATCATGTCATAAACTTCGTTAAATATTTAACGGGTTAAGACCAAAACGATAACAAAATAAAACATTAACGACAACTTTAACGAAAAATTTAATTGGTTGACCAAAATAAAAAATGAGTAATAGTTAGGTGACCACCCTTATAGTTTTCCCTATAAAAAATAATTTAATTAAAATTATATTTTAAATAATTATTAATTATACATTGAATCCTTAAAAATTGTAATCTTTATTAACCAATTTATTAGTGTTTAACAATGTTTAACGTTAGTGTTGTTCAGCTGTGTTCGACGACCATCGTAGAATTTTTCTTAAATAAAACACATATTTAACACATTTTAATGAGAGATTATATTATAGGTCCGGCTCACCACGTCAGCCGTGGTCCCTAACCAATGAAAATCACTCATTTCACCACTAATTAATCATGTAATTAATACAATTTTCAGAAATTATATTTTTAAAATGACATGAAAAATATGAGTGAAGAATCATTGGTTGGAAAAAAATAAGTTAGAGATTAGTGATGAAGAGGGTGGTTATAATTGGATGAGACCATGACTGACGTAGTGAATCGAACCCATGATATAATTTCTCCATTTTAAAAAATATAAAACTTTAAACACCCATTTCAATCCAAAGTTACTTTAAATACATATTTCATAATTTTTTTAAAATTTTTTTCTTTAATTAAAAAATATAAATATCTAATAAAAACTAATTTTAACACTTATAAAAAAAATTAAGAGAATAATCCAATTCCAACAATATTTTAAAATATAAAGAGAATGAGTTATTATTTACCATGTGTACTTAACGTCATATACACCTGACGTTTTACCTTTTTACCGTAAAAATTACCATAAATAATAAATATTTATTATTTCTTTTATATTCTAAAATATTATTAAAGATTGGAATATTCCCCTAAATTTACCACTTATAAGCGAAATATATACTCACTGCCTACTCCCAAGTCCCAACGCCGTCCAATTCAAATATACGCCTGTATGTGTGTGTATATATACCCCCAAACCTTCGTCTGCAAGTTTACGAAGGGGAGAGGACGAATCCTTCCTCAGCACTCAGTTCCTTTGTTTGTCTGTTGTGTAATTATTAATTCAGGTGCTCTCTTCTTTCTTAGAAAGCAGCATTTCAAAAGCTAACGAAAAAACCCAAACCATCCGCCATTGATACCTTGAGTTTCCTTTTCCAACTCTTTTTAGAGTATGCATCTTTTTCGTTGCTCCATTCTTTCTTTATTTTGATTCTCTTCCTTTCTTCTTTCTGGGTTTGTTTTTTGATTCTTTCCCTTTCTTCTTACCTTGCCATCGGTATTGTTTTAATGAGAAGTATATAAGTTGGGTTTTGTTTGTGATGATATGTATTTTCTTTTTTTGGGGTTTTGGCGGAGAGTTAGGAGAACTAGCCGGAGAAAGGGCTGGGAGGTTTCTCAAGCATAGAACAGTGTGAAAGAGTTTTGGAGTTAGAAATATAAAAAACGGTATAAGAGAATAATGAAAGTAGTAGAATATTGGTGAATGTGATTGTATATGTATTTTTTAATCGGTGGCTGAGTTCCTTTTTTTTTTTTTCTGAATTCTCTCAAGTGATGTAATGGGTTTAAGTTTGATTTCTTTTAGAATCTGGGTTTTCTTGATTTTCTCTGTATCATGTTGTTTTCAGCTTTATGCATGTTAGAATTCTAACATGCTTACTTCGCATTGGTGGGAATGTATGTGAATTCTTTGTTATGGTAATGTGTTTACTTTTTACAGGCAGATGGCAGCCATGGAACCAGTTGACATAGAGATGGCCATTTCCGAACAACACTCTGCTGATCCTCTCTTGTTTGCCAGATGGTGATTCCTTTTCATTTTTTTTCTTCTTTTGATAGCTTAGCTGATGATGTGGGATAAAGTTTCTTTCTTTCATTTTTATTCCGTACCCTTGTCGCTCTTTGTTTTGTCAAGACCTAACGTCTGAAGTTGTGATGTTCTCTGCATTTATTTGTTTATGCAACAGTTACCAGATTGAAGCATTAGAGAAAGCTATCAAGCAAAACACAATAGCTTACTTGGAAACTGGCTCTGGCAAGACATTGATTGCCATCATGCTTCTCCGCAGCTTTGCCTACCTTATTCGCAAGCCTTCATCTTTTTTTGCTGTCTTCTTGGTTCCCCAAGTAGTCCTGGTTAAACAAGTATGTAAAATTAAATATTCTCCGTTTGATTCATACCATTACTAGAAAATCAAGAGAACAGTGTAGTTTTCTTGCTGAAACTTTTTGAATAGTATCTGTCTATCCCATGTATATTTCTAGCACGCAGGAATGCTCTGAGTTCAAAGGGACACTCATGGTTTAAGTAACATTTTTATCTGTAATAATCACAGAATACTGAAACAAGACTTAATTTGATATGATAGAACATCATTGAGTTATTTATGTATTGATATTTGTGTTTTCCTTTTTTAAAAAAGCTTTGTTTTTTCTGTTTCTCTTGCTGTTTTAAATAATGATTAGCAAGCGGATGTTGTGGAAATGCATACGGACTTGAAAGTGGGCAAGTATTGGGGAGATATGGAGGTGGACTTTTGGGATGGTGCAAAATGGAAGCAAGAAATTGAGAAATATGAGGTGGGTTTTTCTGTTTGTAACGTATAGTTGATATGGAAGTGATGCAGAGCAAGTGCTTTCTTTTCCTCATCATGTAGATGATGTAGGTTCTATGTGCTGTACTGGCTTCTTCACTGACAATTTTTGGACTTTTATTTCAATTGTATAATATCTTTCCAATTTTAAATTTATTAATCTGTTTCTTTGATCAGCTTTTACATTTTAGTTTTCATAATTTCAAGTTTATAAAAACTTTTCTTTGAAGTGCTAGCGGGTAAATTTTACAATATACTTATGCTTAATGTTTCTTAAGCAGTTAAAGTTGATGTTGATCAACAGAGTATTAAAGCATGTTTCTTAAGCTTAAAAGATACTGATTAGTCATTGGTTTGTACTGCTGATACTTTTAAAATGGATCCCCTGGTGTTCCATGCGTCTCTTCCTATTGATCACCAATACCTAGGTAGAGCCTGCAAAATAATGTCTTGCACACAGAGGTCTATACTCCACGAGTCAGGCCCCTAGTGAATGGAGATAAACAGTGAGGCTTGTGGTTTAAAAGTAGTTTACATGTCATTGCAAAATCTGTGAAGTGCAAACCAAACCACTGCAATCTTTATACCTACTCATTCACTGGCATAGACTTCTTTTGTGGACTGTTATTGCGCATCTTTCTTTATTTCTTACATATCGTACATGCAGCGAGCAGTAACATGTCTTTCTTACTGACAGGTGCTTGTGATGACACCTCAAATTTTACTTAATGGACTGAGACATAGTTTCTTTAAGCTTAACATGATAAAGGTTTTGGTAATGGATGAATGCCATCATGCCAAAAGAAAGCACCCATATGCTTCTATAATGACAGTGAGTTGTCTTTCATTCCTTTTTCTTTATATTATAATTCTGTTTACTGTATGCATTGTTGTGATGCTCATCTTGTGGAAATGGATGGAATTTGGTCAGAACTGCATCTTGGTAACAAGATGGGAGAAATGAATTGGAGAAGCTTTTGGTTTGTCTTCGTTTGTATGACTGCTTTGTTTTATATTTTGACATATTTATCTTATGATATTTCTCTAGAAAATACATCAGTATAGAAAAACGTAGATCACATTGCACATAATCAAGTATAATTAAATTGTTTACATTGTTAGCTCCCACTTAAGTATGTCTTGCTCAACCAGAGACAGAATGTTTCATGTTTTTTACACAATTTTTTAAGTTTGATAATTGTGTTATTATTGGATAAATGGGAGTGGTTTTGATAGATTAAATTTGAATATTTATTATTACGATAAAATAAATAAATGGGAGTGGTTTTGATAGATTAAATTTGAATATTTATTATTACGATAAAATAAAGGGGGCAAAAAGGAATTTTCTTTTAATAATATATATACCTCTTGGGGTCGACCATTACTTGGATTAGAAAAAAATCATTACTTGATTTTTGTGTTGTCATAAATGGTGTGGCTAGGGAAATCAGAATTATGTTATTTTCGTATTTCAATTTAATTACCAATCATCACAGTCTACTGGAGTATGTCAGATGTAGAGTGATATATATATATATATATATATTAAATTCTTTAAGTTTGAGGATTGGTTTCATTACAGGATTTCTATCATCGCCAATTAGAAGCTGGTGAATCTAACCTTCCTAGGATTTTTGGGATGACTGCTTCCCCTATAAACACAAAAGGTGATTCTTTCAAGCTTTCATGTTTATTGGTTGTTTTTGTTTCTTTTATAGTACTTGAACGTCTTACCCCTCCCTATTACGCTAGGGGCAAACTCGGTTGGTGGCTATTGGCAGAAGATCCATGAGCTGGAGACTATTATGAATTCGAAGGTTGGGGTTTTCATTTATGTTTCTATGGGACTATTTTAATTCAATTTTCTCATTTTTGCAAGTTCATCTTGGAGTAGAGTTATATAAGTTTATTAAGGGTCTGTTGAAATCAGTAGCCTTTGTTAATTGAAAAGGGGAAAAAGAAACGAAAAGCCTCCTGCCTAAGTATTGATTGAAGGGAAATGAAAGGAAACTTGTCCAAAATGTATAAATAAACTAAATTGCCTTGAGACCTTGAGCTTTGGCTCAAATGGTCACATTCCTGGTTCCCCATCTATGATATGGGGTTGAGCCCCAAATCCTTCTAAAACTAAGGTTTATCCCCCATCATCAAATTCCTGAAACTTTACTTGAAACTTATTATCATTCTTACAGTTACATGTTTAGGTTTAGGGTTATTTTCCACAGTATTATCTGTTGATCATCAATTATACAACTTTATTTTGCTTCCACGCTTTTGTTGTTGTACTTTCTTGAAAATGAAAATTTCCTAATTAGAACTTTTTTTTTCTGCAATTATTCTTTTGCGTCTTAATTGTAAAATTTAAAATAAACTGTCTGGTCGTGATAAGAATTCTTCAATTTTGCTCCTTTTGCCTTTTGTCTTTGATGCTGTTTCGCACAAGCTATTTTAAGGCATATAAATTTTTTAAAAGATTTTTTCCCATTTCTTGCCTCTGCTTCTGATTTGTTTCTTTGAGACATGATTGTATCATAATGAAAATTACATTTTAATATTTACATGGTATGTTTTCCTCCATCGAAGGTGTATACATGTGCTAGTGAATCAGTGCTTGCTCAGTATGTCCCATTTTCGACTCCAAAGTTCAAGGTTTATCAGCATATGGAATTACCAAATTGCTTATATGCACACTTGGAAAAGGACCTGGATGTTTTGAAAGTAAAGGTACATATATTCTTTGTTGAAACTTTTGGCTATATTGCCAGTTTAATGTGATAAATTTCCCCTCTTTTTATGAGGTGCGAAGGAGTAAGACTTTTATCATGGTTGCTAAATTTGGCTTTTCTTTTGTCTGGTGTATCTATATCTAGTTCAACTTGCACTTTACATTTTTTTTTTGGGGGGGGGATTTGTATCTTGAAAATATTAGGAGAGGGAATTGTTTGTTATTCTTTTCCTTCTGTTTTAATTGGACCTGAATCATTTGGGAGTTAGAATGTAAGAATGTTAGATGTGAAGACTGATTGGTGGACTTGATTGCAGCATTGCAAAGTTAATGATTCTTTAGTGAAATTGCTTGGACCAGTGGCTACAATAAAGGCATCAATATGACACATTTATCTCAAAGACTAATTTTTACATGCCAATTTATTAAAATATTTTACACATGGAATATATGTATACATGATGTGTGCGTGTGTGTCTCGTATTGGAGATGCATTAGTATTTAAGATAGTTCTGTTTAGCTATTTTTTGGAATTCTAATTACTAACCACATACTTGGGATACTGTTTTGGGATGCAAACAAGAGGGATGGAAATTTGTATTCTTGTGGATTATCATCTATACTTTTGGGTGTTTGTTGATATTTAAAAGTGTGAATGGGATCCTCTTGTCCCATGCCTTGGCTCATACTTGAGTATGTATTGTCTTCCTTTTCCCATTAGAACACTGAGTATATTTACTTCTTTTCAGCATGAACATTCGTTGGACAATTTGGATATTGAAGCTTCTGAAGCATTGTCTACAAGGAAAAAAATATCAAAGATACATTCAACTTTAATGTATTGCTTAGTTGAACTTGGTGTCTGGTTGGCTTTAAAGGTACCTTTTTAGACAGTTGATTATTGCTTTCAAAGTACCATATATTTGTCATTGAGTCTGTTCATTTGTAATAGGCTGCAGAGTACTTGAAATGTCATGAAAATGAGTTTCTTCTGTGGGAGAAACTGGATGGAAATGCTGAGAAAATTGTTAGGAACTTCAGTTCGGATGCATTCCATGCGATTCAAAAATACATACCCTCTGGTACTTGTCTATTCCTCTTATTGTGAGTTAATAATCAATTGTTTTTATCATTTTCTTATTCTTTTTTTATTTTTTATTTCCCCATATAGATCCATATTGGGGTATCACTAATGATGTTAAAGCCAGTGTGGATGCTGGGTTTCTCAGCTTGAAAGTTTTGTGCCTTATTGAATCTCTTTCCGAATACAGGTAACAAGGTTAACATTCGGTTTAATTTGTTGTTCTATTGGTCAACTAAGTGCTAAGAGAGTATTGTCGTTCTCAAGTGTCATCCTTTGTGCTCTCCTATTATTTAAAATTTATTTTTGGAAGAGAGTCTGCTGTTATAATATCTTTAATAAATCGAAAGGAATGATTTGTGGTTTTCTTTCCACTGCTGCACCTACTGTAGACTCAAAAAAGGTCTGAAAGGATTTTTACAAATATCAAGAGACATGTTAAAGCAATGATGAGAGAATTTAAGAATTGGTTATTAAAAATCATTTCTTGGATTTTATTACTTTGAAACATTAATAACAAAATGAGGTTATCAATATAAATCTATAGAGGATTTAAGAATTAGATTTGAAAAAAAATTACCTACACCCCATTCTACCTCCCTCATTTTTCTTCTGTTTTGCATCAGTTCTTCTTGTTTATGGTTCTGATATGTGCTACAATGCAGGATGTTGAAAGACATAAGGTGTATAATTTTTGTAGAGCGGGTTATGACTGCCATTGTGCTTCAGTCACTATTCAGTGAATTGCTTTCAAAGCACAGTAACTGGAAGACCAAATATGTTGCAGGAAATAGCTCTGGATTGCTGAACCAAACTAGGAAAAAACAAAATGAAATTGTAGAAGAATTCCGTAACGGGATGGTATGTTTTTATCTCATGTAAAGAAGGAAATAACGATTTTGTTACACGGCTGTATTTGAATGATGGTATTCCATTCCTGCAGGTTAACATAATTTTTGCTACTTCAATTCTTGAAGAAGGCTTGGATGTCAAATCATGCAACTTAATTATCAGATTTGATCCAGCGTCAAACATTTGTAGTTTCATACAGTCTCGAGGACGTGCTAGAATGGAGAATTCAGATTATCTGTTATTGGTGAAGAGGTAATAATCTATATTTCTATTCCTTCCCATATATTATTTCTCAAATTTTAAAAATCTTTATTACTAGTGCTACCTTAGATAACTTATTAATACCTTTAAGGCTTTAAAATACTATGCAAACATATTTGGTAAAAACAATAAAAAAATTGGAATCTTATTAATTTGCTTGATTTTTGTACTGTTGAGAAAACTATATCACGGATCTTCTTATGTTCTTAACAAATGCTTATGGTTTAATTATTGTAGCGGGGATTTGAAAACGCAATCTCGGCTGAAGGAGTATCTTACTAGTGGAGAAGTAATGAGAAAGGAATCGTTATGCCATGCATCTGATCCTTGTTCTCCTCTTAGTAAGGACTTATACGATGAAGAATTCTACCATGTTGCAAGTACAGGGGCATGTATGACTCTTAGTTCTAGTGTTGGTTTAGTATACTTCTATTGCTCTCGTCTCCCTTCAGATGGGTTAGTAATTCATGTATTTACTTATAGTACACTATAATAAAAGCCTTATTATCATTATCCCCATGGTTTAATGTTTTTGCTTCTCTTGTGTTTGTTTGTTTTCTCTAGGTATTTTAAACCTAGTCCAAGGTGTGTCATAGACAAGCAAATGGGGATTTGCACCATCCATCTACCCAAGAGTTCACCTATTCAATCTGTTTCTGTCCAGGGAAATATTAAAAATTTAAAGCAAAAGGCATGCTTTGAAGCATGCAAACAGCTCCATCAAATTGGTGCTTTAACAGACAATCTTGTGCCTGATATTGTTGTGGAAGAAGATGATGTAGAAGAAACTGGTAATAATAATGCATGCCTATGTTTTCTTTATCTTCAACGATGTTGTATGTGATATCAATATGCTTAAAAGATGTTAGAAGAAATATCTAACTTTCCCTCATTTTATATAATTATTTGATTTGTAGGAAAGGAACCCTATAATGATGATCAATCGATTTTCTTTCCACCTGAACTGGTTACTCAGGGTTTACAAGAGTCTCCGACAAAGTATTACTGCTACATAATGGAGTTGAAGCAGAACTTTGACTACAAGTTTCCAGTTCATAACATCATGCTTCTTTTGAAGAGTCAGCTTGAAATGGATGAAAAATGTGTGGATTTGGAATTGGAAGTTGATAGGGGTACTTTAACAGTCAACGTGAAATACATTGGACCAGTAACTCTTGATTATGACCAGGTACTATTATCTTTTTTTATTATTTTTTAAGAAATTTTTATTGTTCTAATGTGGTAAAAATAGAAAATATTTAGACAGAGATTAACATTTTAACATTTTTCCTCTTTGCACATATTCGTGCTGGTAGGTTAACTTGTGTAGAAGGTTTCAGATTGCCCTTTTCCGAGTTCTTATGGACCGTAAAGCAGAAAATTTGACAGAGGTGTTATCTGACCTTACTTCAGGGAATTCTGACATTGATTATCTTCTTCTTCCATCAAATTATGTGGGCCAGAATCCTGCTATCGATTGGTTATCAGTTTCTTCGGTCCTATTTTCTCATGAAAAGGTCTGGACTTATCACAAGAACTGTAATGCTTGTATGATTCAGACGAAAAGTGGTTTGTTATGCACTTGCATGATTCGGAATTCGTTGGTCTCTACCCCTCACAATGGCAATGTCTATATTATCAATGGTTTTCTAAACCATTTAAACGCTAACTCACTTTTGAGGTTGAGGGATGGAAGCGAAATAACCTACAAGGAGTATTATGAGAAACAGTAAGCACCTTTTTAGGTACTTTTGTGATGAATTAATGTGGAATATGTGATACTTATTTTTATTGTTAGTAACTCAATTCTCATGTGATATTACAGCTATGGTATCCATTTATATTTTACTCAAGTCTCTCTCCTTTCTGGACGACACATTTTCCCTATACAAAATCACCTTCAAAAATGCAGAAGACAGAAAGAACAAGGCATGTTTTCATTTATCATCTTGTCTTCTAGAGATTAGAAAGCTAACTTTAGATGTTTTTGTCAATTAAATTCAGCTGTTAACCATAAGATTGAAATTGACGTTGTTTTGTACTGAAATAACTTGTTCAGAATGTCCGGTGCAAAATTGGTTGTCTTTGAATTGTTCAATTGGTGAAAGAGAATGCATTTTTTTCTTTTATTCACCATTTACTTGTTAAGTATTCATATCAATTCACTATAGTTCGTTTAGATTCTTTTAATTTTAAATTTTGTTTTATTTATTTTGCAGAATCAAGTAATGCATTTGTAGAATTGCCTCCTGAACTTTGTGATGTCCTTATGACTCCCATATCGATTAGCACATTTTATTCTTTCACATTTGTTCCATCAATCATGCATAGGATCGAGTCTTTTCTCCTTGCTACCAGCTTGAAAAAGATGCATCTCGATCATTGCCTGCAAAATGTTGCTATTCCAACTACAAAGGTAAGATAGCATACTTTTTAATTCCTTGCACAAAAATATGTATTTCATCTTAAAACTATATGCCAATGTATTATTCAGAAAGCAAAACAGATAATATCTGGATTCTCGGGTATGGCCCGGTATAAATTTCCTTTTATAATTTCCAAATAATTTCAGTAGTACAGGAGAGAATTTGTCATTTTGCCCTCATCTTTGTCAGCTAAGTATAATCTGAAAGTTAAGCAATTTAATGCGAGTTACCTGGTTCAACTATGCTTGGTAGATTTTGGAGGCAATAACAACGAAGAAGTGCCTAGAAAGTTTTCATTTGGAATCACTGGAGACTCTTGGCGACTCTTTTCTGAAGTACACTGTTTGCCAGCAGCTATTCAAAAGTCACCAAAATCATCACGAAGGCCTTCTTAGTATCAAGAAGGATAAAATCATTTCAAATACAGCTCTTTGCACTCTAGGATGTGATAAGAAGCTTCCGGTAAATTTTCCTCTAATTTGATTAATTTACCCGGCCACATTATCATCAAGGTGGTTTTATTTCTTATACAATCAGTTCTCTCTTTAATATGCTTCTGAAACTGCCAAACCTACAGGGATTTATCCGCGATGAACCTTTCGATCCCAAAAATTGGATGATTCCTGGTTGTTCAGGAATTTATACTTTCAATGAAGAGACACTGTGTAATGCAAGAAAAATATATGTTAGAGGGAAAAGAAAGATGAAAAGTAAAAGGGTTGCCGATGCTGTTGAGGCACTTATTGGTGCATATCTTAGCATGGGAGGCGAGGCTGCTGCCTTGTTATTTATGGATTGGCTTGGGATGACCATCGATTTTACATATATACCATACGAAAGACAATTCAAAGTACAGGCTGAACAATTTGTTAATGTCCAGTATTTGGAGTCACTTCTGAATCATTCATTCCAAGACTCTTCATTGTTGGTGGAAGCACTAACACATGGTTCTTATATGCTTCCTGAAATTCCGGGATGTTATCAGGTTAGTCCGGTGATAATCTAGTGTAAGAATGACATTAAAATTGTATCATTTCATCTGTTTCATAGCGTTTTATGATTCCGAGTAGTGAATTCTGTTCTCTTCTGTGCAGCGGCTGGAATTTCTTGGGGATTCCGTTTTAGATTACCTCATTACACTGCATTTTTATAATAAATATCCTGGGATCTCGCCGGGATTGTTAACTGATTTGAGGTCTGCATCTGTGAACAACAATTGCTATGCATTATCAGCTGTCAAGTCCGAGTTGCATAAGTACATTCTCCATGGTTCACAGAAGCTATACAAGGACATAAAAGAAACTGTCCAAAGTTTCCGGGATTCGTCGTTGGAATATACTTTTGGTTGGGAATCTGAAAAATCTTTCCCCAAGGTGTGTTATTAGATTACATTTACTAGTAACATAAATCATTGTTGTAACCTGTCTTGAATGTTTCTGTAATTTATCTAAATGTTATTCTTAACCTTCTGCAGGTACTCGGGGATGTGATGGAGTCACTAGCCGGGGCCATATTTGTCGATTCAGGATACAACAAGGAAGTCGTATTCCGGAGTATAAGGCCGCTGTTGGAGCCCATGATTACTCCCAAAACAATGACAATCCACCCTGTGAAAGAGTTGCATGAACTGTGTCAAAAGGAACATTACGAACTAAGAAAACCCATTGTTTCACACGAAAATGGCGTTTCTTCTATTACGATCGAGGTCGAAGCGAATGGCAGGGTGTTCAAGCAAACATCAACAGCATCAGATAAGGAAATGGCAAAGAAACTGGCTTCCAAAGAAGTTTTGAAGTCACTTAAAGAGGCCAATTTTAGCTTGGCTTAGACTTTGTGCACTCTTGAAAATTTCTCCAAAGCTGTGGTTTATTTTATGTTATGCTTACCTTCTTGCCTTTTCCACTATTTTTAGTTTTTGGATGTGTAAAATTGGTTTAATATTCCTTTTTAAAAGTTTAATTAGAAAAATATATTCTTTTAAACATTATTTAAAAAAATATCTTATTTTCAGTGACCAAACACAAATTTAAAATTCGTAAATACGAATTTTGTATAATAAAAATTTGATAAATAATATTTTTATGTTTAGTTAAACATAGATTTTAAACTCCTGTTTAGTCAAAAACAAATTTAACCTACGTGAGTTAAAGAAGAGATTTTTTATTAAAAAAATATATATTTTTTCAATTAAATTAGGGATTATTTAACCAATTTAGCCTTGGATATGCATTCCTTGACCAAAGAATATTCTAAAAAAATAAAAATAAAGAAAAGTAAAATGAGGGTCCCAATTGCAAAAATTGCCAACCTAGAGGACCGAATAAATAAATAGAATTTTCAAAGAAAGATGCTTCAAGGGACACGTGTCGTTTACTTTACATATTTGACTCGGCGGAGCCACCGGGGAAAGTCTGAACAACGAATACTTTTGAATTATATTAATTTCAATTATTGCAAAATTGAAAGATTTCACATCGGGATAAAGTAACTTTTAGTCCTAAAATTTAGTAACTTATTTTAATTTGGTCACTAATTTATTTTTTCACATTAATTTAGAATTCATTTTTTGTCTCCTATTTTCAGTTATTTGGTATTGATAAGATATAATATTTGAGTGAGATCATCAAAATAAAAAAAAATCAAATATATGGACCAATGTTGAACCAAATAATTTCAGCGACCTAGTTGGTAAGAGCTGATAAGTTTAGGGACTAAAAGTTAATTTACCCTTTCAAATATCAGCTAACAAAACCATACAATTAAAAGGACCAAAAATTAGAATTTCATTTGCTTTTTGAATTTGAATTTCATTTCAGCTTTCTCTTTTATTCATCTCCTTCTGCATTTTCATCGCTTAACAGCTCAACGATACAAATCGGTAAACCGCGGTGCTTCGCGGATCAAATTCAGCCGATCCGACCGGGTTTTATTTCCACGATTGTACGGTCAGTAGTGAAGGGGGGATCAGGTGATCGGAGGGTGTGGGAGAGAGGATGCCGTCACAGGGAGACCTGGATCGTCAGATCGAGCATCTGATGGAGTGTAAGCCGCTGTCTGAGGCGGAGGTGAAGGCGTTATGCGAACAGGCACGGGCGATACTAGTGGAGGAATGGAACGTGCAGCCGGTGAAGTGTCCGGTGACGGTATGTGGAGATATTCACGGACAGTTTTACGATTTAATAGAGCTGTTTCGGATAGGAGGGAATGCGCCTGATACGAATTATCTCTTCATGGGAGATTATGTAGGTAAGTTTGTTATATGGTTCTGTTCCTTATCCTTCCACGTTTTCTTTCAATTTTCTGAAGAATATTTGGTGAGTTTTCAGTAGCTCTTTCTTTTTTGATTTGTTAATTAGAATAAAAATAAATAAATTAAGGTTGCTGTAAATCTATTTTACACCTTTATACTAGGGATTAGGATTACAAATAAAACTATAATCCTGATACTAAATTAAAACTCTAGATAACTTATCATCCTAACCATCGATCCATATGTATGATAATTAATAAACAAGTATACAAGCAGAATAGTGGTAGCTTCTGTGTCGTATTTTGAGGAAAAAAATTGTATTGCTCGTTCCGTATGTTACAACTGCAGAGAATTTGAGGTAGGTATGCTATTTGAGCTTGACCAACTTGGTCTAAACTATTGGCAACTCTGCTCAATTAGTTTCTTACCTCTGGGGGAGGATTTGTACTCTTAGATTGAATTCCTCTTTGGCCAAGTTTGGACTTGTGTAGCTTATCAGGGAACTTATCCTATGTAATAGAAATAATAGCCGTTATATGTCAATTATTTATATGTAAAGGTGTAGCTACCTAGTCTATAAGATTTTTAGATGGTATCGGGAATGGGATGTGGATAGAAATCAGTACATTTTAATCAAATAATTGCTGCTGTTTGCAAACTTATATTTATGAATGGAATGGGATTTTCTTTTAACCTTAGCTGTATGTGCAGATCGTGGGTACTACTCAGTGGAGACTGTCACACTTTTGGTTGCACTGAAAGTCCGTTATAGAGATAGGATCACAATTCTTAGAGGAAACCACGAGAGTCGACAGATAACTCAAGTGTAAGATCTTTTCACCTACCTTTCCTTTAGTGATAATGTTTCATAAACTAAGAAAATAAAAACATTTAAGCTTTGCTTGGCAGATCGTCGGATTAATAGTTGTTCCATCCTTACCCTTCCTCCCTTTCATACTAAGAAAAACTTTAGTTATTATCCTTATTGCCTGTTTGGACCTTAAGCTGAGTGACTTAAAAGATCTTTGTGATTAGTGAAATAACTTATTTAAATTTGGGGTTGCTTAACTGATTTGAATATATTGCTAATTGAGAAAGTTTAGTTGATCAATCATCTTGGACTTATTTCTTATATTTGACTTAGATGCAATTGCTATTTTCATATTTTTGTGGGTGGATGTAACATACATGTTCATGAAACCTGCATGATAGATATGGGGTTCTTGTTTGGATTAGTAAAATATGTCTTGCAACAAATCAGCATGATTACTTGTTAGAAGATTATAATTGGCCATACAAAATGTTTTGATGATGATATGCTCTCAATTTAGTATTGCATGAGAATCATGTTTCTCAACTGTCAGTGTGGAGCCAACCACTTTGCACTTGTGATGTCAAAAACCCCTCTCCCCATTTAAGCATATGCGTTTCACCTATGATACTTTGTCGTTGGCTCCATTTTACTCTGAAGCACCCATCTCTGATTCCCACTTTTGACATATTTTACGTGGGTATGGGCATCCTGGTCTTCTAAGGACCCTCCAAATGCATGAAAATTCTTAAAACCCTCATATTGCACACATACTCATGTCTGAAACTTACACGAGAACGTCAGTTGCATAGTGTTTCACTTAAGTTTCTTTATTTCCAATGCTAGGAAACTACAGAGTTTGCTACTTGGATGCTGCTTAGTTACCCTCAAACCTTTTTGTCCATGTTGACATTTCTCCATATGCTTTTAACTTATTATTTTCTCTATTTCCAATGAAAGAAAACATAGAGCATGACTATTTTAATGCTGCAAATGTTTATTTAGAAAATGAGAATGGTAAGTGTCATGCACTATGTTCCTGCTGTCCGTCTAGTATTACACTATAAAATTAAGGTACATGCATTCGAGGAGTCATGAAACAGATTTGGATTGTGATTATTCAACTTTCTCAATGTTAAAATCATACTGAAGTCTTGAAATAGCCCGAGGCTGACATGCTATGGAATGAAACATTTAGTAGATAATAGAAATAAGGATGTAAAAATTGATATGAACCAGTAGTTACAAACATCATGGTGATTTCTCTGAATGCTTGGAAAAAAATCATTGGAGTTCATTTGTTAACGTTTGAAACTTGCTCATGTTGTATTAGGCTGTATATCGAGGTCCTATATTTGTGGTTTCACCACTTGAGGGTTAATTTTCCATCCTTTTCAGGTATGGTTTTTATGATGAATGCTTGAGGAAATATGGAAATGCCAATGTATGGAAGCATTTTACGGACTTGTTTGATTATTTACCCCTCACAGCTCTTATTGAGAGTCAGGTTTGACATCAAGTTTTAGTAGACTGTTTTAAGTTGATTAATATCTTTACAGTTTCTGACAGGCATAGAATTTGACTATACAGATCTTTTGTTTGCATGGAGGACTTTCACCATCTTTGGACACACTAGACAATGTTCGAGCATTGGATCGTATACAAGAGGTATGCATATAAGTGATTCTCCCAACTTTTCTTTTTCGCTTTGATAATTCACCATGGAATCTTACACAGACTGTTACATGTTTAAATTATGAATGATAGGATAGTTGAGAAAATGGCCAAAAATTTGAACGTATATAGGAGGGGGTATGCATATAAAACTATACAAGTGATTCTCTCGACTTTTCTCAATAACTTTGATCCACGTCCCACGGATCGTACTGCTAATTCTCCATGTAATTTGATTCTTACACAAACAATTGCACAAGCAGAGACTTGTTAAACTGTGAATGAGATGATAGTTGAGAAAATAGTCGAGAATTGGGATCTTGGTATTGAAATTATTATCAGTTTCTTCAGTGTCAAGGATGGAACTGAAAATTTGTAAAGTTGCTTTGGATGATGCATTATTGTGCAATTTTATGAACACTATTGTTTATTCGGTTGGTTCATTTGTGTGGTTTTATTTTATTCATGTGTAGGTTCCTCACGAAGGACCAATGTGTGATCTCTTGTGGTCCGATCCCGATGACCGCTGTGGATGGGGCATATCTCCGCGTGGTGCAGGTTATACATTCGGACAAGATATTGCATCTCAGTTCAACCATACCAACGGTCTGAGTCTGATTTCAAGAGCCCATCAGCTCGTGATGGAAGGATACAATTGGTGTCAGGTATGAAACCCAAAATGAAATCAGTTTAGCCTGGTTTGCAACAATGCTTGCTTATATATATATATATATATATATATATTCTTATAACATCAAGATTATCGTTCAGGAGAAGAACGTGGTAACCGTCTTCAGCGCTCCAAACTACTGTTATCGATGCGGGAACATGGCTGCCATTCTTGAGATCGGGGAGAATATGGACCAGAATTTTCTTCAGTTTGACCCGGCACCTCGGCAAGTTGAGCCTGACACCACACGTAAGACTCCTGATTATTTTTTGTAAACTTTCTAATCTATAGGTATCTTCCGTAGCTGTTGAGGTTCATCTACGCCACGATTCATTCTTTACCTTGTAGTTTGTTCATTTGGTTACGAATCCCGTTAGAATACTGATGAAGCCTGTTGTCTTTGTATATTTCTTACAAGAAGTGAGGGAGCAGCAATAACATGTTATATCTTTGTGTTACTGTAATTTTGCATTTTCCAGGTAGGTAATAGATTATTTTAATTATTATTATAAAGTTTTTGTCACTTAATCATAAATAATTTTCCAAGAATCTAATCGGTCTACAATATGATTGGAGTTTTGACTTAAATATGATAAAAAAATCTCTAAAATATAGTACAAACGACTTTAATTCTCAATCTATGGTAATAAAGTCGGTAGTACCTGATTCCGGCTTTGAACAATATTTTTCTTAAAATATCTCTATTACGATATCAAGAATGGTTTAAAATCGGATTCTATTGTATCTATCTTTAGGGGTATTTTTTTTAAAAAAAATATTGTTATAAGTCGAAGTTAGATATTGCCGATTTTATTGAAATTGTAGAAAGTACAATATTATTAAAAAAAATAATTTTCTATTATCACTATGTTGAGAATTATTTTTTTATTATAATATTAATGAAAATTCTCCAATATGATTTATGTATAAAGCTTTTATTATTTAATTTAGTTATAATGTCAAAAAAATCTCTATTGTTTAATTGATTTGTTATTTTTGCTTTTATTTATATAATAATTTAATATTTTATTTTGAGTTAAAATGTTTTTATTGTTAAAAATTATGGATTAATTAATAACAAATAACTTAAAATGATATAATAAATTTATATAATAATGTATATCGTGATAATATTATCATATATTTTATAGAATAATTTATTAATAAACAATTATTTTATAAAATATAAAAAATTTCTTTTGTCATTTTATTCTATTAAATTATTTAAAGTTGTTTATTGTTAGTTGATTAATATTTTTATTTATACATATTGTTTTAACTCAAAATAAAACGTTTAAAGGTTAAAATATTTTAAAAATAAAGATTAATACTTTAAAAATATTTTTTTACATTATATCTTTAATCTATAATTATTATTGAATGTAATTTATAAAATAATAGTTTTAATATAAAATGCTCTTTTTTTCACTCATAATGGGTCTTACAAAATTTAATATAAATAGAATAAATGTTGTGAATTTAAATGTGCGTAAGTATAAATGAATAAGTTTAACGAAGAATAATATATTTATGTTTTTTTTTTTTGTTTTTTTAAAGTATTTTTTATTTAGTTTATGTTCATTTAAATTTTTAATATTATGTTTATATTTATTTATTTATTTATTTTTAAAGGTGTTCGTATTTGTTAATTTAGTATTCGCGAACGTTTTCGTCCATGTATTCATGAACGTTTCGTTCAAATATTCGTGAACATTTTGTTTAAGTACTCGAGAACTCATTTATTTATTCGTTTTCGAACACGTTTGTTTATATGCTCAAAAATATTAAGTAAATAAACAATAAATAAAATAAAATAAAACATACATTTCAGCATAAACTTATATAACATCCCAAGTAACAACAAAAAGAAGGATTTAGATATATCCACATGTATTTTTATCCTACAAATGAGCTTGTCCTTAAATATAAACGAATTGAATATACATTTTTTTCATGTTCGTTTAAAAAACATAAAAAATTTATTCATACTCGTTTATTTAACTTAATAAACAAATATTATACGAACGATTTGTCAAATACTTTATTCATTTATATCCCTACTAGGTAGGGGTGTATTCGGTTTGGTTTCGGTTTAATTCGGTAAGCTATTTTAATAACCACCGGTTTTCGATTCAATTAACCTCGATTTTCAGTTTTTTCATATTAAAGTTGAAATTTTTAAAAATTTGTATTTTATCTTGACAAAATAGCTTTATTTTATGACCTTTAAACATTAAAAGATAAAAGTTTTGAGATATTTTTCATAAATATTTATTAAAAACTTATTTTTAAGTTAAAAATAAAAAATAAAAAAATATTTTTACCTTATAAGAATAATTAAAAATTAATTAAAAAATCAAATTCAGTTTAATTTGGTTAACCACGGTTCGTAAATCTCGTGTTAACCATGCTCAGCCCTACTACTAGGGGTGTAAACGAGCCAAGTTGAGCTTGAGTAGTGTTAAACTCGACTCGTTAAAATCTCGTGTCGAGTTTGAGTAATTTTTAATGAGTCTAAAAAATCTAAGCTCGATTCTGCTCGTTAAATACTTGAGTCGAGTTTGAGCTTGATTTGAGCCCAATCGAGTCAAGTATTGACTGATCTTTGGTTGTATCAGACTCAAGTAACTCGTCATTTATTTTATATAATCGAATCAAATTAATCAATTGAATAATTTTGAATTCCCTAACTATACTATCTACCACATTCAATGACTTGCATACTTTTTACAGGTTTAGTATTATCTGTGTGCGAAAATAGAATAAAAATCTCCTGCCTCTTTTTCATGCCTCTTTTTATGCCTCTTTTGATTTTTTTTTTTAAAATTAAATTTTAAACTCTAAACCCTTATTTTCTGTATCCTAAATCCTAAATCCTACACCCTAAAAAATACACCCTACCCCTAATTCCTTAAACCCTAACCAAAACCCCTAACCTAAAACCCTAAACACTATACCCTAAACCCTCTAATTTGAAGTGAGACATAAATGGACGTCCCCGTGAAAATGTAGCTTATTATTAAGGATCAGTAAATTTATAGTTAGTTAAGTCCCTATAAATTATAAAAATTATATTTTTGTCCTCAAAACTTATGTGTACGTAAGTAAGCTCCGGTTTGTATCATGATTGCTTGTAGCTTTTATTGTTTTATGTTCACCTAAGAATGTAATTAATGTATTTAAGGAAAATAAATATATTCATGTTAATTTTTTGATTCGTTTCAATGAACTTAATATGATCTTTTTGACTTGATTTCGACTAGACCAAGTTATTATTTTCGTTAATTATCTTCTTTAATCTGTATTAGCTCATTAATTAATGCATTAATCAATTCATTAATCTATCACTTTGATTCTCATCCTTGACTAGTATTATAGACATCTAGCTCAGTGGATATCGATACTTGAACACGAGTAAACCTGTTTTGCGTTCACGATATCTTCCGGATGCATGAACCTAATTGGCATCGGCGTTGGAATCCTAAGGACACTGATCGAACTCAAACAGATTGCTCATGCTAACACATTCCATCACTCAAACACCGAATAACATGATACCCTTCTCTCCTCCTCTGTCATCTCCGCCGTTTCTTCCGCCGCCGGCAACCTTTTCGTACCGAGACATGTTTAGGTTGCAGCCTCACAGACTTGAGGTTACTTTGAGATCCTCTTGAAATGTAGAGTTTTGCTTAAACTTTGAGATTCTCTCTCATAATACAAAGTAATCTATTTGTTAGTCTCTTAATATTCCCAAGTTTTTCCTGGCAATTGTGCAGCATGACTCCATGAAAGCTAAGCTAGCTTGTTCATACTCCAAGATTTAAGATCTATCCCGATTCCCGAGTTCCATTCAGACTCTTTTGAGCTCTTTACTTCACGAAGAAGAACCATAAAGTAGGCAATGGAAAGGTGGCTGAAGCTATCCATTTGATAGTTCACCTGGACCTGCTTATATAACTATTTGTATAGAAATACTGGATTTGATTCTTTCTGGTTGAGCCCATGCCGAGGTTTCACTTTCCTTGCCGATGAATCAATTAGATATATGAATACATTGCTGCTGGTTGAGCCCAGCAGCAATGTAGGAACAATAGTATTCTCTTACTTGCAGTGCGGATGAGTCATGTTCCGTAGTGGATCCAGAATGTTTTTTCAAGATGGGCAGAAGTTAAAATATGTTTTAGGACGGGTACAAATCATAAAAATTTTAAATTTGAGGATGAACACAAATTATAAAATTTAAAGACTAATTTATAAAAATAAGAAAATCAAAAACTATAGAAGGTCGGGTTTTATTTAAGAAAATATTGCACTTTCATTTAGGGCTGAGAGAACACAACCCGACTTAAAAAAAAATAAAAAAATTATGAAGACCCCCTGCTTTCTACCCGACCTCATCTTGTTTCTAAAAAAAATTAAAATTTTTTGATGATCACTTGAAAGCAACACAACATTGATAGTAAAAAAATTGAAAAGTTTGAAGTCTAGTAGAAAGGAACCCGACTTCATGGGTCCTTCTCTTGGACAATTGATTCGAAACTTGAGGTCGGCTTGCTTTCTTACAGTCTTTAAAATATTTTAATAATTTCTCATGAGGTCGAATAGAAAGCAGGAGGTCTTCATAATTTTTTTGTTGTTGTTGTTGAAGTCGGGTTATGTTCTCCTCACCCTCAAAAATGCACTGTTGAAAGTGCAATATTTTCTTAAATAAAACCCGGCCTTCTATAGTTTTTAAAATAAAAAAATGCTGCAATATACCCCTAATTTTGCCCAAAAATATGTGGCTCTGCTACTGTTCATGTTCATTCTATTTTATTTATTACTTATTTACTTTGACTCTTTATCTAGAATTAAAAAAAATTGTCCTCTAATTATGTTCTCTTTACGTTTTATACTAAAAATTATTAAAAATTTAAAGGCTTAACTCAGTAATAGGTGCCCAAAGTATACACTTTTTCTGAAATAGGTGCCTAATGTTTTTTTTTTGCTGAAATAAGTGCCTAAACTATATATTTTTTCTGAGATAGGTGCCTAATGTATTTTCTGAGATAGGTGCCTAATTATTAATCAATTATAATAAATAATTTAATAGATTAAAACATTGATATAAATAATTTTATATCTTATAAGAAATATAAATTACTTATAAGAAAAAAATAGACATTTATTTTAATAAAAAATACATTAAACACCTATTTTAGAAAAAATATATAGTTTAGGTACTTATTTATAAATTAAACAATTTTCTTTTAACAATGTTACCTTAAAACACTAAGGGAATAAAACTTTAGGCACCTATTTCAGCCAAAAAATACATTAAGCACCTATCTCAGAAAAAATATATAGTTTAGGCACTTATTTCAGCCAAAAAAAAAACATTAGGCACTTATTTCAAAAAAAGTGTATACTTTGAGCATCTATTACTGAGTTAAGCCAAATTTAAATTATAAACCTTAATTTTCGCATCTTACACCCTAAAACTATCATACTCTTAATTTCATAATCTCTAACCTTACCGTCTAAATCCTAAACCCTAATCTTATTTTAATACGAAACACCCATACATATACAATAAAAAGACATGATTTACGCACCTCAATCTACCCTATACTTTGCCTGCCACCATACTTTATAAGAAGTGCTATTTTTTTCTTCAAATGAACCCATTAGTTGTATTATATATACATATATATATATATATATATATATATATATACCCTTAAACTTTTTATATAAAAATACTAGTTTATTGATGCGAAATATAAATTAAAAAAAGTGTAATTGGAAATATAAAAATAATTGCAAGTTAAATATTAAGATTTAAATTTATACAAATAATATAATATAATTATATAGGTATTTTTAGTTATTCAGTGAATTAATAAATCTATTCATATTTAACAAATTTATTCATATTTAATTGCAAGTTTATTTTTATTATTAATCGTATTGTTTAACCTTAACAATTAATTAATCATTATAACAGTTCTTAAATTTTATTGACCGTAACATAATCATTAAAAAACGACTAATCATAATAATTAATATTAAGAAGCGGTTAACCAATAATTCAATTATAGGTAAATCTAAAAACTATTATAAATTTTTCCACACGTTTATTATTTTTTTAGAAAATAATATAATTATCTCTATGATAAATAATATATTAAAATATTCATAAAAATACTTAAATAAATATATTCTATTCACTTACACCATAATTAAAAATAAACTTACATACGATAAAGTTTTAATACAAGACAAACACAAAAATTTCATAATATTTTAAAGTTAAAAATGTTTACGGTACATAATAATACACCATCAAAGTAGTCCAAGACATAAAAATCATTGATTCTGCTGTGTATCTTACGTTTCTGTGCCTTGTTTGACTGTAGTACCAAAATGGATACTCTTTTCTCCCCATTTTAGGATTAGGGGTATTTTATAATGAGATCCATGATGGTATACCTTCTTTAATAAAAAAAATACAAATGTTTAACTAACATATATAATCAATTTTTTAACGAGACACAATTTTATACGCTTCTTTACCCATAAAAAAATTCAAGACATAAAAATCACCATTAAAGTTTAAAAAGTTATTTTATATTTTAAATATATATAATTTAATAACGGTTAACCTATAATTAGTCAAAATCCATAATTGTAACCATTAATCATCATTTTTAATTATTCGGTTAATAGAATCCGTTTAAATTAATGGTTCGAATAATTAACATATAAAATATAACGATTATAGCGATTAACAGTTATGGTTAACAATTACGATTAATTATGCACACCTTACCCTTAGCAGTAGTATGCGTAGAGATGAGCACGGGTCGGGTTAGATTTTCGGCCCACCCAAACTCGACCCGAACACAAATATTCTAAACCCGACTCTGATCCGACTCAAATATTTTTCTCAAAAAAATCCGACCTGACCCAAAAAATAAATAGCCTAAACCCGACTCCGACCCGACATATAGAAAAAAAAATTTAGGGACTAAATTATAAAAAAATAATTTTGGGGACTTAATTATAAAAATATAATTTTAAGGAATAAATTATAAATAAAAAAATAATAATTTTAAGGACCTAATTATAAAAAATAGGTATATAAAGAACCATTATTATAAATATCCTTAAAAAATTATTGAAAATTACATATACATAGTGTCGGGTCGAGTCGGATATTTTACATACTAAATCCAAACTCGATCCGATACCACCTTAAAAAATCACCCGACTCGACCCAAACCCGATTTTTTCATAAAAAATTCGACCTATTCAAACCAGGTCAGATTAAAACCCGATCGGGTAAAATGCCATCCGCGTTTACCTGGTGGGTTTTTGAAGAACCAAAGTAGTAGTCCACTTCCTGGCGCTGAAAGCGGCGACGAGAGGGAGTGGGGAGTGGAAGACACCGCACCACAGAACGTGGGTTTGGAGTGCGACTTTGGTTCACGGTGGAGACTGGAGGTGGTGTTAAAATGGTATATAATGCTAATGATTATCGTACTAAAGTTAAGTCAAAGTAAAATAAAAAAATATATCCCTTCTCAATAAACTTTTCAAACTGCAAATCCATGTTCTTTTAGCTTTATTTAGTACTAGAAACGTGATAAATTTAATTTGAGTTTTGAATTAATTTATAATTTAAAGATATTAATTTAAATTTGATTTAAAATAAATTAAATCAATTTAAATTTTAATTGGATTGAAATACTTGAACTTATTATTAATCGAATTGAATGAATCTGAGTCGATTTTATACGAATCGAAAATAACTCAAAATAAAAAAATGAGATATAAATTCTGAATAATTCACCAAAAGTTAAATAAACTAGTTTCATAAAATCATATACGAGTATAAAAAATATCTAACTTAAAAAATTGAACAATCTTTTAATAACCTAATATGACCTGATCCCGATACAACATCTAAATCAAATCTCTATATACCAAAATGACAATTAAATTAAATTAAAATTAAAATTGAATTAAAAACAATCAAACATAAAATAATTAAAATTCAAATTTATCCGAATAACTTGTTGATCGCCTCTGAAAAGAATGAATTATGTAGCATAAAAAATAAACATTTATATACAAATAAATTGACACATGATAAAAAAGAAGAAAAGACGGGAAATGTTATTTTTACCGACGGTGACTCACCACCATACAAAATACTGCTAATATTGAATGGTCCGAAATTCACGTGTAAACTGTGACAGCCGCCGCAATTGTCAGCAGAGCAAGAAACTCGCCGCCTTCACGGGACTGCCAACGTCCGTCGCACATAATTATATAGTACTTTTTTAGAAGGAAGAGATCCAAAATCAATTCTTAGGAGGCGGTAGGGATGATAAAATTATTCGATTCGGATTTATGGTATTTGATTTAATTTGATCGGTTTTTTTAATTAATTTCGGGATCGGAGTATGTAGGGTTTGAAAATTAGAAAATCGAGGAGGGGAGGGTTTATATATATGTTTGAAATTTCTTGTCTCGCTTTCGCTCGATATATTTTTATTTATTTTTATATATTATATTTATAAAATATATCGATATATGTAAATATTTTTATGAGTTTTAAGTTTTTTTTGGGTTTGCTTTATCATAAAAATTTATTAGATGTTGTTCGAGTTTTAATATATTTGACTATGTCAATTGATAATTAAAGTATTTTTTAAATATATAATTTAACATGTGGGTAATTTAAATTTTATTTTAATTTTTATAGATTTTAAATCAATTGAAAGACATTATTTATGATTGTGATATAAGATTGATCGAATCTAGTTTATCGTCAATGAAGATTAACTTTTTTTTTTAATTTTTCTTGCATGGTCGGAGTCGGGTTAAAGGGTAATATATCGAATCAGATTGGATCAAATAAATTAATATTTTAATTTAGAACGAATGAGATCAAATTTAAGAATTAATATACGAAGACGGTTAAAAATCCGTCCAGATAAACTATAATTCGACACTTAAACTATTTTTTTTAAATTATATAAATGATCTCTTCACTATAGTATATAAAATATTTTTTTCTTGAGTCCTACTATTAAGAAAAATTACAAACTGATCATTTAATTTTAAAAAGTAATAAATTGGTCCACGAAAATTAAAAAGTTACATAAAATGTATATATATATATATATTTTATTCAGGATATAATGTATAAAAAATGATAGAACGAATTTCTTTTTTTAATTGTGATTAAATTCATTGAATACGTAAATATAAGAAATTAAATGTATTATTCTATCAATATTTATTAATTATTAAAATTTTAACGTTTAAATTAATTATTACTTTTTAAAAATTATTTTTTATAAATTTTCATAATTAAAGGATTACTAAAACATCAATATAACACACCTACTTCCCAATCTCCCTTAACTTCTGTAAGCATGTTGTAGTCATATATAATTAGGCTTAAGCAACCCTTAAACTTTTGAAAAAATAATTAATTAAGCCTTAATTTTTTTTATTCAATTAAACTCTTAAACGAAGAAATTTAATCAATTAAATCTTTTGACTAATTTTGACCGTTAAATCTAAATAATTTTTTGATCTACTATTACATGCATCGTACCATAGTGTTTTCATTTAATATTTTTTAGAATTTTCATTTTATTTAATTTTTTTTAAATGAAACATGATAAAACTGTATTGTATCATGTGCTGATAATATTTAAAGAAAAAATTGTCAAGATTTAATAGTCAAAATTGATTAAAGTTGATTTAATTTCTTGATTTAAAGATTTAATTGATTAAGTCTTTTTTTGTTTTAAAAACTTAATTAAGTGCAAAAACAAGTTTAGAGACTTAATTATTTATTTTCAAATTTAAAGACTTCTTAGACCCTTAAACTAAAAAATATTTGAGAATTTGAATGTCTGATATATTATTATAGTTTACAATTTTATATATTTACTTTAAAATTAATTATGCGAATTAAAATTTATTTGTGTAAATATATACTTTTTCAAAAAGATGAAATCACTATGGACCGACCAATCTACCAACCCATGCTTTATTTTTTAGTTTTAGAGTCAGTCTTAAAAAATATTTCACAATATTTTTAGAAAATGTAATGAGTATTAATTTGAAAATATATATTTTATTTTTTTAATTATTTGGTTACTTAATGGCTTTACATTTATATCCATTATTAGTTAGTATAAGATAACGTATTAAATTAGACTTTTATTATATAAACGGTGGCGTTGTATATCCTATCTGACATATCTTTTAGGAAGAGAGTAATGACCCCGTGACATTAATCTATTACCTATTATATATTTTCACATATATACTATTTTTTTGAGAATAATAAAACTGTATTTTCGATAAATATTATATTAAAATATTAATAAAAATACTTCAATAGAAATTTTAAACGTTAAGTCCACACTTAATTAAAAAAATACATACGTACTACAAATTTTTTAACACAATACATCACCAAAGCTTTAAACAAAAATCTTTATGAGTTAGTATCACAAGACACAAAAGCTAAACACTATGACCAAATCACTACATTTTCTCTAAAATGAAATATCACTCATTACAAGTTAATTATTTAAATTCGTAACCGTAACGATTTTATTTTTTTTAATTCGGCTAACCAAATCATTTAATCTTAATAATTTAATTAATTAACCTATAAAATATAACAACTATACCGATTAACGGTTATAGTTTATGATTATGATTAATTATGCACACCTTAGATCAGTGAAATTCTATAAGTATGATATTTAAAAAAATACTTCTCAAAATATAGCATCAACCATTTATTTTCTACAACTTTGAATAATAATTTTAAAGATGATTTCATAAGAGTCCAACTTTTAATAGTAAAATGGACTAAATTGAATAAAAATTAAATTTGACACCTCTCGGTATCAACTTTGAACAATAATTTGCAAAAAAAACACTTTAAAAATTATTAAAGTAGTATTCAAAGTCGATACCTCTTGATACCGATTTTAATTTTTTATTCAATTCACTTTTTAAAGTCACGTTCTTTTATAACTATCTTTAAATTCATCATCTAATATACAATATTTTAAAAATTAAAATGGTTGATATCGTATTTTATTTTTAAAAATCAGATAATATTTATGTAAAATTTTCCCTCGATTCGTTTATTAATTAACAAGAAATTAGTAGGTTGTTTGCATTTTTTAATTATTCAATACACATATTATAAAATAAAAAAATACAAAAAAAACAAAAGAGAGAAAATAAAACATATAAGAATGAACACCGATGCTTCCTATAACCACGAAACAGAAATCGGAACAAATACGTCGGAACATACTACCTATAAAAATATCATTATAAATATATTATATAATTTTTTATGAAAATTGATTTATTAAATTATATTAAAACTTTTATTTACACATGCAAAAAAAACATACGAAGAAGAAGTCCTTATCAGTTATCACTTTAAACTATAATGTTATAAATAATTATAATTAAATTTATAAACTCAATCCGATTCAAAAAAATTTCACATAAAGTTTGAATGATAAAATAGGACGTGTCAACTCGAATAACTCAAAATTTTTTGACTCAACTCGATCGAATTCCCGACTTTAGACCTGATTGTTGAATTATTTAAATTTTAGAATACAAATAAAATATATTTTATAATACTAGGTAGTCCATCTATTTCAAATAACAAACCTTTTTATTAAAAATAAGAATCCAAAATATTTGGTCTTAAATCCTCATGTTCTCATATGCCATGAACAAAATATTATAAAACTGAACTCTGATGCCACAAAACAGAAATCAGAACAAATACTTTGGCACAGGATTTTCATCAATTTTCTTTGATCTTCTTCCGTCAAATAGTCGATTTCCGTTTTGAATGAAGCCGGAGAACTCACCGGAACTGTGCTGATCTATTCCCCGCAGTCTTGAAAATGATCTGAATGATTATGTTTTGTCAAAGAAAATACATTTCTTTTTGTGTTTTTTAAAGAAAAATGTGTTCGTGTTTCTACGTTGCTGCCGTTTTTCTTATTCATTTCTTTCTAACAGCGACGTTCTGTGTCGGGTTTCGGAACGCCGGCGCCGGATACGGGTCGGGTTTTAGATTCTCGGAGGCACCGGATTATCGTAACGGAGTGGAATGTCTTTCTGTTAACAAAGAACTCGTTTCTTCCTGCCACCGGTCTTTAGTCCACGTAGCGTTGACGTTGGACTCCGAGTACTTGCGGGGCTCGATCGCCGCCGTCCATTCCGTCCTCCGTCATTCCACATGTCCGGAGAACATCTTCTTTCACTTCATAGCCGCAGAATTCGACCCGGCCAGACCGAGAGTACTGAGTCAGCTCGTCCGTTCCACGTTCCCTTCTCTCAACTTCAAAATCTTCATCTTCCGAGAGGACACGGTGATCAACTTAATCTCGTCATCAATCCGGCAAGCCCTGGAGAACCCACTCAACTACGCCCGGAACTACCTCGGCGACATACTGGATCACTGCGTCGAGCGAGTCATTTACCTCGACTCAGACCTGATCGTCGTCGACGACATTATCAAACTCTGGAATACAACCCTGACAAACTCCCGCGTCATCGGCGCACCCGAGTACTGCCACGCCAACTTCACCAAATACTTCACCGACGGGTTCTGGTCGGACCCTGTACTCTCCCGGGTTTTCCAGTCGAGAAACCCGTGTTATTTCAACACTGGGGTGATGGTAATGGATCTTGTTCGTTGGAGAGAAGGGAATTACAGGAAGAGAATCGAGAACTGGATGGAAATACAGAGGAAACGACGGATTTACGACCTGGGTTCTCTTCCTCCATTTCTGCTTGTGTTTGCCGGGAACGTTGAAGGCATTGATCACCGTTGGAACCAACACGGTCTCGGCGGTGACAATGTACGAGGTTCTTGCCGTTGGTTGCATCCCGGTAAGGTTAGTTTGTTGCATTGGAGCGGTAAAGGGAAGCCATGGGTTCGTCTCGATGCTAGAAATCCTTGTCCGCTCGATCATCTATGGCGACCTTATGATCTTTTCAAGTTAGTTTAGTCAAACAATATATAAATCTTTGGGAGATTTTTTCCAGTTTATTTTTTTTCCAGCTTTTTTTTTATGATATTTTTTTACATTATATAGTCATGCTGACGATGATGATTGTTTGATAAATAGCTCAGCTGTGTACAGATTGAAATTTTTATCTCTTTATTTTATTGCCCATTAATATTTTTTTTAACAAAAATAGGACTATTCCTAATGAAAATTAATTTAAAGATATAAAAGTTCTTTTATCAAATTTAGAATTTATAACTTAAAAAAATTGCGTAAAAAAAACTCTAATCATTCGATGAATACTATTTTTATATTAATATAATATTAATTTTTAGAGATCAAACTTGTCCTATTTGGTCAATATTTATTTTTTATTTGGATAAATAACATCTTCTAAACAAGATTTGAAGGAATAACCCTTTCATCCTTTGTAGGTTAATTCGTGTTTGATTAAACGTGAATTCTAAAACTAAGGAAAGAAAAATATTAATTTATCAAATATTAATAAATATTTACTTGATAAAAAATAAAAAAAAAATTATTTAATTAGTTAGTCTTATAAATAACGTAACGAAAATGACATATAATATAAATATCAATTCTATTAACTATGAACTTTAATTTCACGGGAGGAAAGGGAAATAATTAAAATTTGAGACAATTTAGGGAAATTAGATTTGGATTTTTTAATTTGTTTTTATTTCTTTTATTTAATTAAAGTATAATTCAAAATAGCAATTCCTTGTCCATCGTTATCTTCCCTTCAGAAGCAACCCTAATAAACAAATAATATCATCTACTTAATAATGGAATCTTTTTATGTTAAAAAACAATCTGACCCAACAAAATTATATGACCGTTGGTAGGTCTATTTTATGTGAAAGGAATACCTTAACTAGCATTTTCATACACAACATGTTGAATGACAAAATTAGGATTAAATATATATATATACATTTAAAATATTTTTTTTACTAAAATATGTATAAATTTATTACAGAAAAAAATCATACAAAATATTATTAATGTCTTAAATTAGTGCATCCTATTATTAATTTATAAATTATTTTATTATTTTTATTTTTTAGAGCTTGTTATATACTAGAATCAGTCTTTGATTTGTGGAATAATTTTAGGATTAGTTAAACTATTTTTTAGTTAATAAATTAAAAGTTTTAGTTTAAATAAAGGTATGTTTTTTTTCTATTTCGACTGTACTTTAGTTTTCACTCTTTCTCCTGTATTTATCTTTCAAAGATAATAAGATCATTCACTTCATAAATTGTTAATGTTTTGTTATTATTGTTGTTGCTTTAACTTATCGTTATTGTTTCAATTTTGGTATATGATATTAAAACAGTTGCTCAAGCTCGTGATTTTATTACTTAAGAAGATGAATGGTGAAAGTGTTCTTCAAGCCTCTATAGATAAACTGGTTGGAAGTAATTATAGTTATTAAAATCTATGTATGAAAGTGTATTTACAAGGACAAGATTTGTGAGAACTTTTCTCTAATGACGATACAACAATTGCAGAAGATATTACCCAAAATATCGAATTACGAAAAAAATGAAGGATACAATGTTGAAAAACTTTGTTTGCTTTGAGAGCATCAATTAGCAATGAGTGCATTGAGTATGTTCGTGATCTGAATTCACCAAAAGATATATGAGAGACACTTGGTAAGCTGTTTATCAAGAAGGATACAATTCGATTGTAAATTCTTGAGAATAAATTAACTCGTACAACTCAAAAAAATCAATTGAAGAGTATTTTTTGAAGGTTAAGAATTTGAATTTTGAAATTTCAGAATTGGATTCAAAGAAATCTCTGAGCAATTCTCGTTTGCTTCGTGGTTTATGGAACAAGTTTATGCCTTTTATATCTTCTATGCAGGGTTGAGCGAATCAACCTTCAATTATTGAGTTAAAAAAATTATTTTCTAATCAAGAAGCTTTGGTAAAATAAGTTACAAGTAGTGAAAAATTTTAGAAAGATGAAATCTCTTCTCTCTAAGAACCAAAGGAGAAACAATTATACTTCTACAAGCAAGAATCATGAACAGACTAAAATAACTTCAATCACTTGTTATCATTGCGAAAAGCAGGGAAATATCAAACAAAATTATCGAGTGAAGTTAGTTTGTGATTGAAGTAGAAAATTAAGTCATATTAAGTCAAAATGTCGTGTGGAATTTTAGAGAGGAGGTAAAAATGTTGCATATGTGATTTGGCATAACCTAAATTAGATTTTAGTTTTTTTTTTTTATCTTAATAGTATGAAAATATAGTATAAAAATGCATTCATTTCTTCTGCATCAATCCAATTTTATAGTAAACCTAAATCAAATTAGAAAAACTATTTTTCCATTGAAGTTTTTGATCAGAAAATAATTTCTCTTTTACACCAAATTGTTGCATTTACAAAAATAAATGTTTTCATTAACTACAAGAACGAGAGTGGATTGTTAATTCTGATTGTTCTCACATACAATAAAAAATGATGTTTTATTATTCGATGTTCACACACACTGTGAGAAAAAGTTCATTACGATAGCCGATAACTCTTTACATTTAGTAGTAAAAGAAAGAATGTTAAAGAAGATGGTTTTAATGATGAAGGCATATTTTTCAAAGATTTTTTTATCATGTTTTAAGCTTGAAAAAGAATTACGCCTCAGTTTCTCAAATTATTGATTCGGGAAGGTATGTATTTTTTTATCTTAATGATGTAAAAATTCTCTCAAATGCAGATACTATTTTAATTGATGTTTTATTCACTGAAAAAAAAAGGAGTCCTTGTATGTATTGTCTGCAAGTGATGTATATGTTGCAAAGACATATCAGAATGTTAGCTCTACACTTTAACGTGCTCGTTTGGGTCACGCCGGCTATTAGTCTTTATAAAAAATATCAAAACATCAATTACTTAGAGGTATTTCTGTTCCTAAAGATGTTCATCAGGATGATTTTGCAAAAGTTATCAATACGGGAAATTTCATTAACTTCCTTTTGTAAAGTTAGAGTATAGAGCATCGTCAGTGTCATAATTTTTTCATGTTGATTTATTGGGCTAACTAAAACACCTAGCTACACTGATTTTTAGTATGTGATAGTTATATTAGATGTTTTTTTTTTCGATTTAGCTGAGTTTATTTCTTCGAACGTAAAAGTGAGATTTTCTCTAAATTTGTTCAATTCAAGCTTGATGTGAAGAAAAAATTTGGGTATCCAATAAAATGCTTGCACACCGATAATGGAGGAGAACTTATGATGGATGAGTTTTTAAGATATTGTAAGACACATAGGATTCAACGTCAAATGACATGTCCGAAAACACCACAACAAAATAGAATTATTGAACACAAGTTAACTCATTTAAAATTTGTGTGTTTGTCATGGATGCAGTCAAAGAGTCTACCAACAAAATTATGGGCAGTGATATTTTATAAAATATTCATGTCGTGAATCAATTACCTCTATGTTCAAGAATAAAATCTTCTCTGTTTGAGTTAGTGTATCATCACAAACCTAATGTGAGTTATTTTTGAGTTTTTGGTTTGTTTGTTATGTTCATATTTTAAAAAATTAATAAAACTAAACTTGACCCCAAGGTAAAGTAATGCATTTTTGTTGGCTATGACACTCATGGAAGGGATGGAAATGTACGAATCCACATAAAAAGGCTATTGTGGCTCGTGATGTGGTATTCGACGAATTTTTATATTGTACGATCGATTCAAATGAAAAAAATACAATTGATCTTGTCATTTTTTCTGATGATTCTCATATAAAAATATACCAAAGTCATTTGATGAAGTTAAAGGAATTTCTAAATGGGAAGAGGCAAAGCAAGAAAAAAATTTAGCTTTAAAGAAGAACAACACTTGGAAACTTATGCCCAAACCGATAGATGTTGAGTTAGTTACATCTAAATGAGTGTATAAATTAAAAAAAAGAGCTTATGGTAAAATTAAAAGATACAAATTTTGACTTATTGCTCGTGGGTTCTCTCCACAATATGATAAAGATTATGATGAGACTTTTAGTCCCGTTGTTAGGATGGTAATGGTTCGAATAATTATTTCTTTAACAACTAATAAAGGTTAAAAAATATGACAACTTGATGTATAAAATATCTTCTTGTATGAAGAATTAGATTGTGATATTTTTATGATATGGTTATTATGGGAGATAATGATATCGAAAGCAAGTTTCTTAGAGATATTTTATCTGTTAATTTTGAAATGAAAAGCTTGGGTGAAGTATTTGTTTTCTTGGGTTAGAGATTGTTAAAACATGTGACTATTTTGTATGTCAAAGTGGATATATAACGAGTCTACTCAAACGTTTTTATGTAGAGGAGTCAAAAGAAATGAATACTCCTATGAAACCTCTTCCAAAGTTAGAGCATGAAAGAAAGCTACTAAAAGATGATACACTTTTTCGACAAATGGTTGACAATTTATTTTTCTTGACTATTTCAAGATCTAATATCATATTTGTTGTTAGATTTATTTCATAATTTATAGAAAAACCATGTAAGGCTCATTTGAATACAACAAAGAGGATCCTACGTTATGTGTGAAAGGGACTTCAAGTTATGGGTTAATGTATAAGCATGGTGTAACATTTTCTTTAAGTGATTTTGTTGATACTGATTGGGCTGGTGACGTAAATGACAGATGTTCTACAATAGAGTTCTATTTTACTATAGGTTCAATTGCAATTATATAATTTAGTAAAAAGTAAACTATTATTGTTCTTTCAAGTTGTGAAAAAAATATATAACTGCGACTATGGCTACTCAAGAATGCATTTGGCTTAAAATATTTGTTCAAAAATTGATTTCTACTTTCTACTATCCGATTCTCATTTTTTGCAACAAAGAAAATTTAAAAAAGCTTTCAGAAAATTATGTGTTTCATGCGCGTTCAAAGTACATTAAAACTCATTTTCATTCGTCCAAGAGAAGGTTCTAACTCAAGACATTGATATAAAGAAAATTAAAAGTAAAGACCGAGTAGCTGATATTTTTACAAAAGCACTTGTTAAGTCTAAGTTCAATTTTTCCGTGCATCACTTAGTGTTGTTGAACGTAAGTCTGCACTAAGGGGGACTATCATAAATTAGTGCAACCTATTACTAGTTTATAAGTTATTTTAGTTTTTTCTTTTTTCGAGGAGTCTGTTATGTACTAGAATTAGTTTTTGATTTGTGGAATAATTCTTGGATTAGTTAAACTATTTTTAATCAATTATTTAGGAGCTCTAGTTTAAATAAAAGTTTTTTTTTCTATTTCGGTAGTACTTCAATTTTCGATCTTTCTCCTGTACTTATCTTTCAAAGGTAATAATCTCATTCACTTCATAAATTGTTGTTGTTTCGTTGTTATTGTTGTTGCTTTAATTTGTTGTTGTTGTTGCTTCAATTTTGGTATATCAAACAAAACTCTGATACTAGTTGGTAAGCAGAAAAAATGACATGTTTCATATAACGAATAGACAAAGCATCTTTAAGACACTTGCTTTTGATATCATTATCTCATGTTGCGTGATTTTAGTGCAACGCAAACGGTGCAAGTGTACACGTCGCAAGTAATAATATAAATTAGATATCGTCTCCAAAGAGATTGATTTGGGCCACTTTTTTTAACTTATCACACCGTAAATAAAAACACAAGTTAATAACAGAAATATGAATGAATAATTAAAGTAAAGAAATAAGTAATAAAAGATAGATGAAATTGAATAAGAGAGAAGAGGTCGGATTATCCTGAGTTGCGGAGTGACGTTCGAATTCAATTGTCATGGCAATTGAGTGCTTGCGCCTCTCGCTCATTCCTACAATTGAGCTCAGTAGGATTACCTAGTCAGTTCTTCGAATGCTTGGGTAATTGCGATGAGGGAATTGCTCGAGCAATTTGGGCGACTACCCTCAAGGTTCGACGAAGCATTCTTTAATGGTTTTCGTTATCCCTAATGCGAAACTCTGTTAATTGTGCATTCTTTGATGATACATCCCTGCGTTAATCAAAGGTGAACAACAACCAATCTTGCGCTCCTATTAGCCGTTAAAATCTTCAACTTATCCCTAAGCCGGATTAGTTCTTACGTACTTGGTTTGAATCATGCTTATTCGTTTCATGAATCTAACTCTCCTGATATTAGATAAATGGATCGTTTTACAAGGTTCTTTCCCAATTCTCTCACAAACCAATTTAAGTATCAAGAATGAACAAACCTTGATTGCAAACAACTCAAATACTTATATAAAATCCAAACGTTTCTCACAACCACAAAATAAAATAACTCAAACCAATTTACATTAATTCATGGTTGGGTTCAAAAGATATACAAAGAATAATCCTAATTCATGAATCAAAAGAAAAAAAAAGATAAAATATGTGTTACTCTATCCAAATCAACTCTTCAATTCAACTCTCCTTGTAATTGGCACCATAAATTCCTTTTATAAGGTCTTGCTTGGTCAAATTATGTGATGAGAAAGAGTTTGATATAAAAATAAATATCAAAGAGATAATTATCCTTTTAGAAATTTCCTTTAAAACTTAATTCAACTCAATCTTTTAGAATCTTTCCTTACTTTTGAAATTGATTTGATTTACTTAGGATTCTTTCTCAAAATCGACAGTTTACTTCTAATTCTCCAATGAATTAAATCCTATATAAACAAGGAAATACACCACAACAATATTTCTTTCCACGAATTTAACCAAAATACGAATTAAATAAGATAATTAAGGAAATTATGTGAAAATGCATGAATAACTAACAATGCAACTAAAAACATGTCTAAATCTAACAACAATATGAATAAAAATATAATAAAAATAGTACTTTTGAACACCCATCATCTTTCATAATAACCATATCATCTACATAAAGAAGTAAAGTGCGCATATCAGGTGATTTTTTAATAAACAAACTTGGTCAACATTTGAAGACTTATAACCATAGAAATGAAGATATTGAGCAATCTTACCAAATCAAACACGAGGAGCTTTCTTGAGTCCATACAATGCTTTTTTGAGACGACAAACATGATTATGATGCATGCTAGAGATAAAACCTTGTGTCTTCTCTATGAAAATATCATGACCGAATTCTCCATATAAGAAGGCATTTTTTACATCAAATTGTCATAATTTTAATCTTTACTAGCTGTTAAAAAAAATTGTTCGATCCGTTATCATCCTAGTAATGGAGCTGAAAGTCTCATCATAATCTCTTTCATATTGTTGAGAGAACCTACGAGCAACAAGTCGAGTTTTGTATCTCTCAATTTTACCTTCAACTCTTTTTTTTTAAATTTTCACACCCATTTAGATGTAACTAACTCAACATCTATCAGTTTACGTAGAAGTTCCCAAGTGTCATTCTTCTTTAAAGTTGAAATTTTTTCTTGCAATCAAGGGTCTGTTTAAAATCTTTTTAGACTTAATTATAGGAAAAAAATACCCCAAATAATAGTACAAGGCATAACAAGAACATAGCAAAACCAAAAAACATTAAACAAGCCAAAATATATGCAACACCATGACACCAAAACAATTTCAATATATAAACTTGGTGTATTTTTAATATCTCAGAGCTAGTGAAAATTCAAATGGAGTTGGTAGGTTAAGAGTGGGCGTAAAAATAATATTTGAAACTAAGTTCACGTGTCGTCAAACATTGAAATCAAACCTAAATATGCTAAATCGAATATTTAATATTATTGATGGTTTGTGAGATTTTAAATATTTAAATAATTTAGGTTTGAATTCCCTATCAACTATTTTTATTTCTTTATTCACTAGCATTTACTGTATTATAATATATATATTAAATAGTTCAACTTATATTACAAAAGGGGTTTGGTGTAGTCATAAAGGTATGGAATTTTATTATTGAGGTTGTGAGTTTAAACCCCATGTGAAGCACTTTTCTTTATTTTTGAATTTTTCTTTCACAAGAGAAAAATATATTAAATAAAATAAATTAAAAATTAAAATAAATATATTCAATCAAGTGATTACACATGTCATCATATGATTAATAGATTAATTTTATTTAATTAAATTAGGACTAAATTGATATAATATATAAATAATATGAGTCAAATGCTTAATTTATAAAATTTCATTGACTGTCACATTATCACTTCGACATTCCTCCATTAATTTTTTAATGTAATGATCAAAATAAATTAATTTAATAATTCGATGATTAAAATAGATATACCATATAATTTAATTGTCATTGGAGTAGTTTGTCCCTATTGTTATGTGGGCATTGTGGTATTCTAGAAATAAGATGTATGAGAGCATAATACAGAGAATTAAGTGTCTACCTTTATTAGAGATATTTTGGTGAACTTGAGTTGCTCTATTTCTCTTAGTCCGTAAATGAGACGAGACATATATGAATTATTTAAATTTTATTCGGTCAAAATTCAATTCAAAAAGCTCGCGAGACACGAGCTACTCAAAATCAATAATAATAATAATAATAATAATAATAATAATAATAATAATAATAATTTTTTGATCGATTGATTTTAGTAGAATTTTCAAGTCAAGTAAATTTTTTACTCCTAATTTTTTGATCGATTAATGCTCCTTGCCTATTTTCTAGCGTGACATTCTCCCCCACTCAACCTCGTGACGAGCTTTTGCTCTCGTGAGCAGCCTCTGTCACGGTTGTTCACCCTGACTACACCTCTCATAGGCGCTCGGCGTGAAATCAGACAGTCAAAGGGTCGTTCTGATATCACTTGTCACGGGGCCATTACCCTTTTCCTAAAAGACATGTTTGATAGAATATGCAGCGCCACCGTTTATATATCCCAAGACCTCCCTTTTCTTTTCCGATATGGGATTAATGTTCCTTGCCTATTTTCAGGCGTGACACATATCTCATCTTTCTTTATTTTGTTTGCCTTCGATTTGAATGAAAATAAATCGGTTCTATTTGGTTCGATTAAAAATCGATTTGGGTCTTATTTTAATTCAACTAAATTTTAGATCAATTTTAATTCAATTTATTTCAGATTTTTTTATTAAACTTATACTATCATATTCAGGTCGATATTGTGTCTCAGACCAAATAAATTGGTTCGAATATGAGATCAAATTTACCGGATCTGTTTGTAAATTGAAGGGAAGAACGAATTGAGGTTGAAGTTGGGCCTTGCAATTGTTAATTCTAACCTATCTTTCTAGATTTTCTCGGGATTAATTAATTTTTTTTTTATCAATATTGATTATTTCATGCCGGCGTGACCGATGAATCTTTATAATAATGACATGTCATAATTTAATTGATTATTTTTTGTTAGATAAAAATTTAATTAATTAATTAAACATAACAAATTTGATACTCAGATTAAATTTCAAACCGTAAAAATTTAATTAATTATTTTTTTTATCAATATTGATTATATTGACAATTATACCTTGCTGGTGTGGCTAATGAATTTTAAATGCTGAGATTATAACCAATAAAAGATGTGATAATATGAGATTGTAACCTATAATTTAATTGATTATTTCTTTATTATATCTTGTTGGTGAGCCCATTTATTTTTTAATAATATAATCGAATATAATTTTGTTTTGTATTATATATTAGGTATCTGAAATATATTTTTAAATATATTATTATATAATCATATCAATAATTTTAAAAATATTTTTGAATATTTTTATTTTAATTATACTTTCGGTTTTCATAATTTTGCCGTAAACAATTTTGACCATCCATGTTGTACACTTGATTTTTTTGAGTGATTTTACTGGTGAAAATTTTCAACAAACACGAGGCCTCGAAATCAAGACCTAAGTATGTAAATAAACGTAAACGATCGTATGTATTCATGTTTATTCGTTTAATTTTAATCGAACAAATGAAAAACACAAACTAAACAACATAACTTTTTGTTTATGTTCATTCATTAAAATGATAAACAAACAAAAATAAATATTGAGTATTGTTTAATTTTTCTTAAGAAGTCTAAAGTCCCGTACATTAGGTATTATTTAATTTTTTTCTTTTTATTTCATATTTTAATATATGTTTCAAAATTTTTAAAATATAATATTTTTACGAAAAACAATAAATATAAATGGATATATATGAATAAATTGAAACGAATATAAATAAATTGAAACAATAAGTATAAATGAATATATGTGAATAAATTTAAACGAATATAAATAAACTGACATAAATAAATTGATTATCGAACATTCGCAAACGTAAATGAGCGGAAAAAATATTTTTTTATGTTCGTTCTATTAAATAAACAAACAAAAAATCTCGTTCATATTCGTTTATTTAATAAATAAACGAACATATCGTAGAACAATTTACGAATCCTTCGTTAAACCTTTGATTCGTTTATAGCCCTATCGAGACCTGTTTAAATGACACCAAATTACTTATCATTTGGACCAACAACAAAAATCAAACAAAAATTATATTCTTTTTGTGTTTTTTTATGCCCAACACTAAAAGAATTAAATCTTAAGCTCTAATCTTACGTTTTAAACAATAAACAGTAAAAATACATTTTAAATGCGTGTGAGTAGGGACTGCAATGGGAAGGTTTTTTGGCCGCCCGGTCTAACCCGAAATTTAAATCATTCGGTCTGATTTGATTCTAATATATCATATATCTGATTTAATATGTCATAATAAAAAACATAATTTGAAATTTTGAACAAATATATTTTAATAAAAAAATTTGATTAAGCTCAACTCTAATATAAAAATAAAATATTAACTATAATATATAATAAATATAATAAATATATATTTGATCGGATCAGATCGGATCAAAGATTTTTATTCCTAAACTCGATTTTATCTGGACTCTAATATCATATATCCACCCCTACATGTGAATTTGTTTGCGACTGCATTGAGTGAAAATATAGATGCTGAGGTTATGTGATAGCAGCAGCATGTGGCAACTGAGATCAGAACCCTGGACCGGGAACTAGCGCATTGTACTGTGAATTCATACCTGGATTTAAATCAACGGATAATTATATAGGAGTATTTAATACCTCAATTATTTTTATATTATTATTTTAATTTTTTTAAATAAAATGATATTTAATAGTATTAGTGGCGGATCCAGAAATATTTATGAGGGTGGACACCAATCAAAATATGTTTTAGGGTGGACACAAATCATAAAATTTCAAAAATTCAGGGTGGACACAAACATAAAAATTTTAAAAATTTAAGGACCAATTCATAAAAATTTAAAAAATCAAAACCAAATGTATGAATTTTAAAAAATTCAAGGTGGGCACGGGCCCATCCTTATCACCATGTAGATCCGCCGGTGAATAGTATTATGTTTTGTTTTTAGTTTTATATCCATTATTAAAAAACTAACGATATGTTTATTATAAGAGAAAAAAGCACGCATAACATTATGATAAGTACATACAAGCATGAGTCGGGTTGGTTTTTTAACCCACTCAAATTCGACTTAAAAATAAATATTTTAGACTCGAACCCGAATTAAATACTTCCTCTAAAAAACTCGACCTGATACCCGTCCCTGATCCGATCCAAAAATAAATACCCTAAATATGTCCTCGACTGGACCCAACCTATAAAAAATAATTTTAGTGACCTAATTTAAAAAAATAATTTTAGAAAACTTAATAATAAAAAAATAATATTAAAGATAATATTATAAATAAAAATTTAATTTTAAAGACCTAATTATAAAAAAATATATATAAAGATAAGGTATTATTAGAAATATCCCTAAAAATTAAGAAAAATTTACATAATTAGTTTGGAATTGAGTTAGGTCGGATATTTTTCATTCTAAACCCGAATTTGACTTGAATGCACCATCAATAAAAATTCGACTCAACTTAACCCGAACCTGATTTTTTATAAAGAAATTCGGCCAGGTAATAACGAGTAAATTTATATTCTCTACCAACAAGGAAGAAAAAAAAATAATATTGTAGTTTATCACATGTGATTTTTAACTAATCTGTTATTAATATTTTTAATAATAATGTATGTAAATAAAATTTAAACGTAATGTTAAATATTATTTTATAAAAAATAAATAAAATATAAAAATAATAACATAACAGTAAGTAGAATACTAAATGTGCTGTTATCTTAAATTAATCAATACGAATCATCTAACCTTATTGGTTAAAGGAACGGTTGTTGTTCCTAGAGTTTACGAGTTCGAGCACCAGTGTTGCTAGCACAATGATTGAGCGATCAATGTTTAAAGGTTGAGAATATACTTTAGAACAGATACTACTATAATCATCATAATAGAATAAAAAAAATTATTTTAAAATTTAAATTTTAAAATTATAACTTAAAATTTAATTTTCAGGTATTAAAAGATAAAAAGAACACGAGAAAAATGATTTTTTTGTACTTCCGGTTTCAGACAAAGGTCTTTTGTGTGTAGTCCATACATCTGTGTCCATTGTACTGCAATGGAACATAGCATCGGATGCCATGTATTGTTGTCGTGTCGTAACTTCATCTCCTTCTCTCGGTGTCCATGTGGTTTTCTCGATGTTTTGTGTGCCACCATACTTGTCACCTCAGGTACAACACCGACTCAGGACAGTGTACCAAGACATCTGTTTGCAGAGGTGTTCAATGTTCGATTAAAATCAAATTAATTTGTAATACCTTGAAAATTAATTTAGTAGAAATTGAGTTTCCACAATCGAAAACCCTAATTAAAAGATCTAAATATTTTAATGACTTTGACATTGTGATTAATTATATTGTTATTAGACTATAATTGAGTCAATTTATAAACCTTTGACCCAATTGAATTTATTGAAAATAATTTGATGACTAGATTGTAAAAGTTAAAAAATTAAAGACAACAACACGAAGTTTAGGAAGTTAAGAGATCACTCTCATGATTTTTCTAATTTGAGGGTTATTAACCTTGTGTATCCAAATCTTTGCATCGAACATCATGGGATGCTATGTTAATAAATATTGCATTGAAACATTGCTTGTAGTATCTTTAATATTTTTATCGACATCATTAAACCATTGACATATTGAATCATTGATTATTAAAGATTCCCATTAAAGTTTTATTATTGCATCATTGTCATTGAGATATTACATAGAAAAATTGCTCTTGTAATATTGTTATTGGACTATTGTTATTGAATTATCGATATTGGACTATTGATATCAAACCATTTTTTTGAAACATTCTTATCGAATCATTGATATTGAAACATTGTTATTAAATCATTGATATTGATCCTAGGATTCAAGTGAACTTTGAATACAATTGGCATACTATAGAATTCACGAGCTCATTGGTATGTATGGACCATGATTCTTAGGCTACAACCTTTATTATGGTGAGGAGGAGCGATATTGCGTTATTGATCATAAAGGTGAGGTAGAAGTGCTAGACCACTATCAATTTGGTGAGGCGTAGGAATTCACATATCCACAATCTTTATATCGATTCAAAGAATATTTTTATAATAATCTCAAAATTAATTTAGTAAAAAACCTTAATTTTGTGTAAATTCCCAAATCAAGAACCCTAGGTTTAAATTGAGAATTTTATGTTTTAAAATAAGTGAGGGTACAATTGGGAAAAGTGTGACCTAGAGAGGGTATTTTTGGAAAAACAAGGAAATCCCAACCCTAATAGGAGTATACCTCCTTCCTTTATTTTATCATCCGTTCACCTTACCTCTCTTTTTTCCTCCTCTAGTTCTTCCTTCTCTCTCCTTCACTCCCTTTAGTTTTTCCGTTTAAGTTGCTAGCGAGGTTAAGGTCGTCAGGGCTTGTGTTTTCATGTCCGTAACCGCGAGTTTCTACGGGTTTAGTGGGCGGGAAGGGACCGGCTAAAACAGCACTGTCGCACTGCCAACCTGCATGGAATCACCTGACTCCCAATTTATGTATCAAAGAAACCATAAGCTTTCTATGTTGCAGTTCTAGCAGATTGCTGGCCGTCAAGTTGTTTGGTGATTTAGATATATTTTTGCATTACACATTTACACAATAATGAAAAAAAATGTACAAAAGTAAAGTTTGTAAAAAATCACTAAATTATTTTATATATTTATTTTAATTATCTAATTTTTAAATATTATAAAATAATTTAATTTTTATTATAAAATTATCACTAAATCATTCATAATAATTGAAAGGTGATGTGGTAATTAAGAGAATTTATATAATAATATATTTAATTTTTTTAATTTTATTTATTAAATCAATTTAATAATTATTAAACTTTAATTTTTATTATATAATATATATTTTTTTCTACTAGAATAAAGTCATATGAACCGAAAGTACTATAAAAACATATATTATGACTACAAAAGGACAAGGGATATTTTGTACTAGAAAATAAATAAATGATTATAAAAAGGCTCAGCACCCTTTTCCTAGCGGCCCCAAGTTTCGAAAACTCAGCATCATCAGCCACCGAAAGAAGCTAGCACCCAGCATTGCCACCTATCTAATGGAGTTACGCCTTACTCTCCTGCTTCTGGTTTTGTTCCTCTGCATGGTTCAGGTAAACAGCCGTTTTACCTTTAAAAATAATTTAAATCTTGTTTTAACAACAGCACGTTTAACCCTTTTAAGAATCAAATGTGCTTAACGATTCCTAGGTCCCATCAGAAACCATGATTGAAGAGCAGAAACATACCCAGATGGTGAAAGGAGCAACAAGAAAGCTTTTCCAGTTTGTTGGTACAGATTTCTGCCATGAAAACTATCATCGATCTTGTTGTTTAGAAGCCATGTTTTGAAGTTGGGTTTCGTCCTTTCAAGGTTAATTATATCATAAAACTGATGGTTTCCGCCGGGTGTGAATTTGCAGATTGTGAGCAGTTGTGCAAGGCGAGGTGCAGTCTACACTCTAGGCAAAACGTGTGCAAAAGGGCATGCGGAACATGCTGCGCCAGATGCAAATGCGTTCCGCCGGGCACCTCAGGCAACCGAGAGAGGTGCGGGAGCTGCTATACCGACATGAGAACCCATGGAAACAAGTTCAAGTGCCCTTGATTTGCCACCTCATGTTCTCGAACTCACATCTGTTAAAATAAACCACTTCTGTCTTAGTAGTCAAATGTTGTGTGTGATTTTATGTTTATGTAGTTATTGATGTTTTAATCTTGTCGTTGATAAGAGTTGGTATCAGTTCTTGTTTGTACCTTGAGGCTTGATCTTCCAAGTTCAATGTGTTGTAGTTATAATCTATACTTCTGTGCTAATTTCAGACCTGTCTCGCTCTTCAAGTACCGAGGTGCATGCCAGATATATCTCTAGTAAATAAGCAGGTTGTTGAAGCATATATTATTCGATTTTAATTAAATTAATTAATTGAATTAATTTTTTTAAATAATTTAGTTGATTAATTTTAGATAAATTTAATTAATGTTTTTTTTAAAATTTAGTTATCGGTTAAATTAGTTTAAAATTAATTATTTAAATTAATTGAAATTAGTATATACTAGTATTAAATATTACATGTTATATATATTTATTTTTATCAATTTTTAAAAATTATAAAATGATCATTAAATTTTTGGATATATTATAAAAGGGTCATTAATTTTTTATCCAATTAGCATAAAATAAAATTTTAGTGATTAAAAAGATAATTTTAGCACAATATAGTGACTTGTTGTGTAATTTATCCAAAATTTTGTAACAAATTTCGGTTAATTAAAAAATCGACCAAATTAACTAAAATAATTTGGTTCGATTAATTACTTATGGCTAAATCGGTTCAGTTAACGGTTAATGTTTTAAAATTTTTAATTAATTTAATTGTGGCTAATTAAATTTAATCATTGACCGAATTAATCAAATACACACTCCTACCCTCGTTATGTAATTTTCTCATTTTTTTTTCATTTTAAATTTGATGAATTAAGTGTAGTTGTTGTTAACGTATTGTTATGAAATTATTATTTTTTTTCTTAAAAGATATATCTGATAGGATGTACAATATCATTATTTATATATTTTAATATATTTTTTTAAAATGGGATTAATGTTCCGCCTCTTTTCAAGTGTGATAATATGTATATGCATATCGTGGGTAGGGCTGAACAAAACTCGAATCGACTTAAAAAAAATCAAATAATTTGATTCAATTCAAGGTGAAAATACCTGACTCGTTTTGACTTGACTCGAAATTTTATAAACTCAACTCGACTTGAAAAGGTTTTAAATAAAGTTTGAGTTATAAAATGAAAATTTGAATAACTTAAAATTTTTATTAATTAGAGGATTTATTTTTAAGTTCGAGATAAGATGTTTAAAATTTATGATATATATACTGTTATTTAAAAGTATGAAAAAATATTATCACATATGAAAAAAAATATAAAAAAATAATATATCTTATATGATTAATTAATGAAAGTCATTTAAATTAAATCAAATCGTACTATAATATAATAAATAATTACAATTAAAATTTTATAAGAACTCGAAAACTCGACTTGATTTGAATAAAAAAATTGAATAAAAGTTCGAATGATAAAATTAGACTCTTCAACTCGAATAATTCAAAAAAAATATTCAACTCGATCGAACACTCACCTTTAATCTGAAAAGTCACGTGGAAAATTAAGGGTCAATTAACCTCACAAAAAATATAAATAAATACTCTATATACTATAATAAGTTTTTCAACTTTGATTACCCAAAAATTTAGTAAAAAAACATTTTATGAAAAATTAATTTATTGAAATAAATCCTCTAAACATCTCATAAATCCTTTTTATTTTCTTTCAATATAATCACTTTTGTTTTAAATTTCTCATATTCTCACGTGCTCCTTTTTAGAATTTTTATGTTATCATAGATAATTAATCTTTCAAGATTTTAAACAGTAATTTCTAACTCGATAACAATTTTTTATTTCTTTTAAGTTTTTAGTTTTTAATCCTTAAAAAACTTATGATTGTGTATTATGAAAGATTTCTTACAATATTAATTTTTTATTTTTATAGAATAATTTTGATTCTCAAGTTCACATGAAATTTCTAATATTTTTTTAATTAATTAATAGTGATTACTATAGTATCTATTTTAGAATATAATTTCCATCATTTGACATTGATCGCTCAATCACTCTGTTGGCATCACTGGTGCTCGAACCCGTGACCTCCAAGAACTATAACTGTTTCTTTAACCACTTGGGTTAGAGTACTCGTACAAATTTCTAATATTTTGATTCTCAGTGTTCCTTGTATTTATTATTTTTAATTGTTTTAGAGTAATCTTTACGTATGATATAATTCATTAGTATTAATATATTTAAAAATTAATATAACAGACTAAAATGCGCGTAAATAAGTCGATTCATTTGAGTAATATTGAGTTAATTTATTTTATTATAAACTTGATTTAAATTCAATAGTATTAAATTCAATTCGAATTCACTTAATTTATTAAGAATTTAAGTAAAAAATAATGAGTGTTGATCGAGTCAGAGTCAAATAGCCCCAAGTTATATTATATCTTATTTACATCCAAAATAATAATAATAATATCAATCAAAATACATTTTAGTTCACTTTAATTTAAAAATAAATAAAATTTTGATATATTATATTCTTTTAGTAATTAAAGATTTATTTTTAAGTTTGAGACGAGTCTCTCAATTTTTTATGATATATACATTGATATATAAAAATATAAAAAAATATTGCTACATATCAAAAAATATGAAGAAATATATATATATATATATACATATCTTATATGATTAGAGAAAGTCGTTTAAATTAGAATCAATTTGTACTATAATATAATAAATAATAACAATTAAATATTTATAGGAACTTGAAAACTTGACTCGATTCAACTCGGCTCGAATTTCTTAAACTCGACTCGAATAAAAAAAATTTAAATAAAGTTTGAATTGTAAAATATGACTCGTTAACTCGAATAACTCAAAATTTTTTGACTCGACTCGAATGGATTGAATACTCACCCATGTGTCGTCTATATGTACAAGTACAAATAATTAGTAACTGACTAGCAACTAAATACTACTCCCTCCGTCCCACTTTATTTATCTAGTATTGAACTTTTTTTTATTAAAACTTTTTTAACTTTGACTCATTATAACTTCAAATCTATTATTGATAAAAATATAAAAAATATATATTTTAAAATTAATTTTTTAATCAAATAATTTAAAAATATATTTTATAAAATTTAATAAATTAAAATATTTAAAATAATTATGGTTAAAATTTAAAAATTTTAACTTTAAAAAATTAATATTATACGTCTTTAATGAAACAGAGGAAATAACTAATTAACTTCTAGCTTTAACAGCCCTTACTAATTAACTTCTAGCTTTACCAGCCCTTACTAATTAACTTCTTAATCTATAATAAAGTATATAGATTAAATTATATCAAATTAAAATAGAGGAACTAAATATAAAATTTCAATATAGTAGAAAGACAAAATCTTGTGAAGTTTATAAATAAAGTAATTTCTTTTTTATCGTGTATCCTTGATTAATACAATCTTAGATATTTTAATTATTTATTCAAATATTGATTAAAATATTAGACAGACAATAATTAGTTTGTTGTTGAAATAAATTATATTGTGAGGTGGATTTGGATATTTCTTACTATTTTTTTTTGTTAAAAAAATCTCAATAACTTCTTTCATGGGGTGATTTTGGATTTTAAATATATTTTTTTATTTTGATATTTAATTTTTTTTGTTATTTAAAATGTTAAACTATCATTCTATAATTATATTACGTTATTTAAAAATAATATTTACGAAATATAAAAATATCAACCCTAAAAAACATATCCTATAACAAATGACATGAGATACATAATTCAAAGATTAAATTATGATTATATTATGTTTTTTTATTTATATTTTTGTGGTTTATTTTATTTGTTCTTGTGACATGATTCAACATATTCTAGCAGCTGATTGTTGCAGAGATTTGAATCGGTATTAGTTTTTTATTATGATTTTGTCGGTGGTCATTGATGGTTAGATCCCCACTCAGTTGATGATTGTGTACCGATATAATCAGTCCTGGGTAGCAGAACATTCTGCATGATGGTTTAAATCGCCCACCACTCCTTACTCACCCGTTATGTGTCTCGATTGGATAAAGACAAGGAGATTCATGAAGCTTCTGAATTTTGATGGTATACTTATCTCCATAAAAAGTATTTTACTTTTCTTTTTCCTAATGCATTGTAATTATAATATTTTTTATAGATTTAATAAAAATTCGGTAGTAATTATCAAAAAAAAAAATTACGATAATTAAACTCTAAATATGTCTACGACATGTAACGTGACCTTTGAGTGAAGGCTAAATATGTCTACGAGCCATTGTCTCTAAAATGTTGGGGAAAAGAATTTCAATACCTCACTATGCTTCCACTATAAAGTTGGATGTGAAGGAGTCAACAACTTATGATGTGTATAAATATGGTTTAAAGTAGGGAGGACTTAGGAGGAACATAATTGATAGTATTTGTCTTTTTAATGGTCACCACCTTTCTTACATGTTCAATTATGTAATGGAAGTTGGAGGAATATCTGTTGAAGCGTCAAACGAAGAAATAATATCGAATAAGTAGGAGGAATATAATAAATAAGAGTTTTCTTGTTTAATTTAGTATTCAAATGAATGTTTCGTCACATTTTAAACGAATTTATTTAAAAATGGGAATTAAAAGTCAATAATCGTTTTAAAATCTCTGTTGAACGAAGCCTAAGTTTACACCATTATTCAGGTAAGAAAACTTAATTTTTTATATCATTTAATATCACATGTTACACCTTACAATTTGTTTATTGGAATGTTATATCATCATAGATATTAATTTAAAAAATAATATTATATAACATGTGCAAGTGACTAAATGAAAACGTCCGGAGCCGGGTGGTTAAAAGGAAATGTAGATGGGGCTGTGCAATCGGGTGATGCTGCAACGGCAGTGGGTGGTATGTTGCGAGACAATAATGATAGATTTTTAGATTTTCAAAGAGTATTAATCAGAAATGTAATCCAACATATGTAAGTGACTAAATGGAAACGTCCAAAACCGGGTGGTTAAAAGGAAATGTAGAAGGGGCTGTGCAATCGGGTGATGCCGCAACAACGGTGGGTGGTGTGTTTGCGAGACAGTAATGATAAATGGATTTTTAGATTTTCAAAGAGTATCGAAACGTGCTCTATTTTGGTGTCTGAGCTTTGGGCAACACGTTAACTCTTGCACCATGCTTGGTATCTATGGCATCATAAGATTGCAGTGAAGACAAATAATGTTGAAGCTTTTAGGATAATCCTTGAAAATTCGAAAGCTCTTGTAATCACAATGTTATATTTAGTATTCGACAAATGCTAGAGCGTAATTGCGAGGTGACAATTAACGATGTTCAACATAGAGCAAATGAGGTCGCTAACATTTTGGCTCATATGAGTCGAGCAACACCAATTGAATTACCGCGGTTTGATGAATCTCTTATAGAAATGACCTTAACCTTGTTAAAGGACTCAATGATGTAACCTAATGTCTCTTACTTCAGTATTATCAATATATATATATAAGATTGTTTTGATAGATCCACTGATTGACCTAGTGGTCAAGGATGCTCATCTTGCCCCATCTTGTATGTGTTCGAATCTCGGTATGGAAAAAAATTGTAATCTCTCTACTTAATCAAAAAAATTGTTTTGAGGTGCAGATTAACACATATAGGACATGTATAGAGATAGGAGAAGAAATTATATCATGAGCTATTCTCACCATATACTTTATGGGATCAATAAATTAAATGCATCTATTTAATTCTTTTTATCTTATCTTTTTACTAAATGAATTTTCACTTTACAATAAATATTAGTAAATATTCACTTGTTAAAAAATGAGATACAAAATTTAATAAAATAAATATATTTAATAAATTGATCTTATAAATAACGTGATAAAAATGACTCAATATAATTTATCAGATAATACAGGTAACAAGAATATACCATTTTTTCAAAATTAGAACATTTTAGTTTAATTGTCCTTAGCTTGTAATGTTTCTTGTAGTAATTTACTATTTTTTAGATAAATAAAATTATTTTTTATATAAAAAAAACATCTAATCAGGTCCATTATTAAAAGATAGTCATTATATATATGATAATTGTTTGACTACATGGGATTAGGGACAAGATTCAATTTGGATTTTGTGTATTTGAATTAATTGGTTAATTTGTGTTGGTTTTAAGGATACCACAGTGTTGCATTTTTCCATGTTCAAATAATTAAGGTAAGAAAAGGGACAAAACTCTACCCGGACCCAATGATTGTTAGTCATTGTTTTGGACAATTTTAGGATGATCAAATTTATTATCCATTTCAAAAGAGATTCGTATAAATGAAATGAGATAAATTATGAGTTATTCAGGTTTAGTTTAATTAAAGCTCGATTTGAATTTAAATTCCGTTTGTATTCTTAACGAGCCAAACTAAGTTATTATAAAAAAAAAATTTCCTAATGGGTCTTTGAATGAGACATGATAGATGATAAACTACTTGAGTCCGACACAATCAAAGATCGGTCAACACTTGACTTGATTGAGTTCGAATCAAGCTCAAACTCTACTCGAGTTCTTAAAGAGTCGAATCGAGCTCAAATTTTTCAAACTCGTTAAAGTAACTTGAGTTTGAACTTAACTCGGCTCGTTTACATCCCTAATCCAACTATTGCTATAGTACCCGATGAACAATATTAAAGGATAAAATTACTTTAACAATATTTGATTAGTTTAGTAGGATGAGACATTAAAATTTTTAAACAAGATTAAGGTTTCGGATTTTGACATTATGAATTAAGTAAATTGAATTAAAATTTAATTTTTTTTTTAATTTTTATCAATTAATCTTTCAAAATATTTTAATTTGTGTTTACTCTAATAAATATTTTTAAATATATCACCGTCCATATAATAGATCTCAATAGTATTTAATATTAATTAATTAATTAAATATCGATAATAAATAATTATATTATGTATAAACAAGATTCATATAAATATATAATATTTTTTAATTTAAGAGTTTTATTAATTATGACTAATTTATATTATATCTATTTATTTTAAGAATTTTCTCCTCTCCCATCAACTATAAAGTATAAACTATTCCGCATATATTTGGGCGGCACGCTTTATGTCATTTCAGATAATTGTACAACTTTTTAAGGTTGGTCGATAATTAAGTTGTATAGGGTTTTCGTATCGAACAAGTTGATTGTATGTTAAGTATTATTTTATTTATATTTATTAAAAAGTTTTATTATTTAATTTAATTTATTATTAGTTAAGTTTAAAAAATTGTGTTTGATTCATTTTTATTAAAAATTTTATTGTTCGATTCGATTTGTAGCTCATTAAATTCGTTAAAATTTTTATCTTATTTTTAAAATATATATAAAATCTAGTAATACTATTAGAGCTCAATATAAACATATATTTTAAATATATATGTATATATATATATATATATATATATATATATATATATATAAATATAAGAACTAAGGAGATAAATAAAAGAATATGTCATAACTAAGTTAGAGATATAATCGATATTCTAATAATAAAAGAAAAAAAGAAATTATTTAATAAAAAGAAAACGCTAATTGTTATAATTTTATTTTTATTAATATAAATTAACTTTTGAAATTCTTAGGAAATAAAAATGTTAAATATCTTATTGATAAATTACTTAGTAAATCATTGATTTTTTTTAGAATTTTTAATTAATATTTAAATTTTTTTGAAACATATTTTTTTAAGCTAGTCACCAAAAGGAATTAAAATATATATATAAAAAATAATGAGTTGTTTGCGAACTTATCAACTCGAAATGAAACTTACCCAACTCGACTCGTTAAGATCGTGAGTTAAATTAACTCGAGTCAAACATTAATCTAATTTTAATCGAATCAATCTTAAAATATTTACGAACTATTTAACTCAATAAACACCCCTATTAAATTTGGATCCTACCAATTTAAATATACAATTTATTTTCTGCTAGCCGATTTCAAGTAATCGTATTGATTTTCTTTGCTTTAGAGCCTCATATTAAATTTAAATATACAATTTATTTTTGTGTATAGTTTCTCATGACGCTCTACTCTGATTTATGGTTTTCAGTGGCCTTTGATGGAGGCTCGGAAGTCCTTTATTTTTCCACCTTTGTCAGATTGTAATATTTTAGGTTGTCGAACCCATAGGGACTGTGTCGACTTCACTACTTCTTATGGCTGCACTATAGAAAGTAAAAACACAAATAATGGTTGAGTTGAGATTACTAAATTAACTACTAAAACTAAACTAAATATCGGAGAAATAAAGATTGATAAAGTGAGGCTAAGTTGAGTGTTTCGTAGAGGAGAATCCAGTTGTATTAAGTATCCAATTATTAATGCATGGGTTGAACTGCCGCCTCGGCGGGTCGCACAAAGGGTCGCCGCAGCTGCCTAGGCAGGGTTATGCCTTGTCGACAATTTAACATTCCATAGTTCGACAGAACATCCTTGTATGTCTTCTTCCTTATCCCTAAGCGAAGAGAACTGTTAAAACCCACGTCTTGATGATACCTCCCGGCGTGAATCAAGGGCGGACAACAACCAAACACATGCATCTTGTTAGTCGCTGAAATACTAGACGGTTAATCTCTCAACTGGATTAGTCAATGCCTGTGAGCAAGATCGTATTCTCTCGTTTCGTGAGCCTAACTCTCCCGATATTAGACAAATAGATTTTTCTTCACATACTATCATCTCGAGCTCATATGCAAAGAAGAGTAAATGTCAAGAGAGAATAAACTATGATATAAGTTTTGCATTAATAAATATCTAACATAACACAACCATCTTCTCTGACTACTCCACAAACAACCTAAACCTACGAAGAAGTTTAGAACATGATGTAGTCGGCGGCGAAAAGTATTTTTCTAGGGTAAAATCTGACTTATTAAACCAAGCCCTAGGTTAAAGTTTTCCATGCAAGGAAAGAGTTCTAAAGGGGAGAGAAATATAATTCCTAATTAAACTATAACACTTAATTCTTATTTCCTAAAATATCTCTTCTTTCCCGCACTTGACTTTGACCAAGGCTTGACTCCTTAATTTGGCTCCGTCTTTCTCTCGCTTTTTTTTCGTTAATATCAACATCTTTTTCTCTTTCAATTGAGCACTAGTTGTCATCTTTACTCTGTTGCTGCAGCCTCAAAAGTGTTGTTGTGGCGGGTGCTCCATCTATATTCTAACATCTATCTTCTCAATTGGCCATCTTTATATGTAGTTTTCTGTCTAAGAAAGCAAACTATCAAATGCATCTGTTTTATGCCAAATATTGGATGAATTCATGAATTATGTGTTTGAATGCTGAAATATGAAAAATATACAGAAATATCCATTAATGCCCTTAATTCTGTCCTTTATTATTAATAATCAAGTGGGAAAATGGTATTAAAAATAAAACTTTTATGCACTCATCACACCCCACACTCGAACTATTGCTTGTCCTCAAGCAATGCAAAAGATAATTTTTTTAAGTAAGGAATTTTAAGGGAATATACCGTCCTGCCTACCGTGGTAGAAATCCTTTCTTGACTCGGGCTCTTCTAGTTTCTAGGTATTCCTCGAAACTGGACTATAAGTCCTAGTGTGTGTAGCTATGTCAAATTTGATTTTCTAAATTCTAATCCTTTTTCTAGCTCATGATTTTCGACTAAGATTTTTCTTTAATTCTTTTTTTTCTTTCTTTCTCCCTAATTGGTATATAAATATATATTTCTATATACTTATATTGCTTGAGCCGGTTTCGGGCACCTCAAGTGTTTAGCTAATACTTACTAGAGCCGGTTTCGGGCACCTCTAGTAAGTGGGAAAAGACTAATTCTTAGAGCCAGTGGTGGGCACCTCTATGGACTAAACTAGAGCCAGTGATAGGCACCTCTAATTAAAATCTAAGCCTAAATCCTTATTGCTTTTCAAAGAAAAGAACTTATAAAATCAACTAAGACTAGCAATGTTGAATATTTTTTAGGCTCATAGTCTAATCCTAAGTACTAAACCTAGTATACCTTTCCGAGTTCAAGTTTGATGAATGGTGCAGACTGCGGCGGTGGCTGAAGAACATATTGTTGCCTAGTCAGTTTCAATAAAATTCAACAGACTTAAAAAAATTAAGTAAATATAAGATTGTAAGGACAAAAATTAAGGCAATAATACGATAATCTAAATGTTTTCCATATATTACAGATATTTACAGATTATAAAAAGGAATCAATACTCCCCCACACTTGAGGGATGCATTATCCTCAATGCATGAAAAGTAAAAAGAAAGCCGAAAATAAAAAGGCAAAAGAAAAAAAAGAAAGACTATCACCCTTTAAAATGCCGAGGAGGTAACGGAGTCCTCGGAATTGCTGTCGATGAGGAGCTTGCGGCGGCTTTTGGGTGGTTGTTGGGTTGCTACCGGCAGTGGACTGGCGGATTTCTTCTTGGCAGATCGGGGTTGTTGGACTTGGATGGGAGTTGGGTTGTTGCTTACCTCCTCTACGGAATCGATGTTGATTGGGTATGAGGAGGTTGCCTTTCTCTTCTTTTCTCCTAGGGCTGCAGCGAACAATTCATCTGTAGCTTTAATTTGACTTGTTAAGTCCTCTGCAGAATCACTCCAAGTGAATGTACCGGATTGAGATGGAGTGGCTCCTCGATTGGTGAAGTCCATACGGAGGAATTCAGCTAAGGAGTTTGACGGGATGGGTTCTGTTGCTGCTGCAGTAGTGGTGGTGGCAGGAAAAAATGGGACTGTTGCTGAGGCAGTCGCTGATTTGGCAGGTGCAGCATTGGGTGTTTGAGGCATGGAGGGATCGACTGTGAAGTCTGAGAACACAGTCGTACATGTAGGGGGTTCTTCTCGAATTGTTGTGATGATGGCGTTGTTAAACTCCCTAACATATGTCATGAAGGTCAGCTGCCTTCTCTCCATGCGTTTCAGGATGTCCAGAACTCCTTCTGGTTCAGGTGCGACCTCTGCTGCTGCCTGTTGATCTGCTTCGGTTGATGGTGCCTTAGTGGTCAGCAGGATGTATTCTTGTGGAGTGACTTCCTCGAATTGCATTCGTTTGATGTATACATCCTGAGTCCAGCCTTTTCGTACTAGCGTAATCGAGTCTGATGGCAGTAATGGGACTCATTCGAGGCGGCATAAATTGACAATTAAGCATGGAAAATAGAGCATACCTCTATCTTTCTCTGCACAATCAAATATTTGATCGCTGATAATCTTGCCCACATTAATTCATCGGTTATGGATTATTGGTGGATTAGGGCAAGTCGTGGTCGGTCTACTGTCTAGTTGTGTGATGTTGGTGGATTACGTGTACAGGTAAATAAGAGTTAATTATGTATTTAAAAAATTAAAATATCGACATCTTTGTAGGTATTTTTTGAAATTCATATTGTTATTTATACGGTTATAGTTCGACTATCTCAACGGTTCATATAGCACCCTGATTTTGACTCGAATTTAAAATATTATATTCAAATCACTCAAAACTGGCCTATCAATATTTTTCATTTAAAACCATAAGTTTTACCTTTCCAAAATATCAAATTAACCATAAAATTTTTATAATTAAATAAACATTTAAATAAATTTACAAAATAAGAAATTCGAGTTTAGAATATTATATATCAAAAAAATAATATAGGCTCGACTGTGGTAAGGTTCTATAAATATTCAAATTAAATTAAAATACAAGTATTATACTTTAAAACAATCACGACGTTAAAAGATCTTTTACGATATACTTCTCAAATGAAAACTTATCAACACACAAAATCCACAAACACGCATATTAAGCTAACAAAACTCTGTGATACATAGTTTATAGAGTATATATAGGATTTTGTTATCTAAAGATAACAAACACGCATGCTAAGTTAACAAAACTCTATAATACTCTATTTTACCATAATTTATAAATTTCATTTAACAAGTATGCAAGATAAAATGGTGTATAGAGTATATATAGGATTTTGCTATCTAAAGATATTCATCTAACCTAGTATAGTTAGATTTCAAAGATCATCTATCTTAAGTATCGTTTAATCATAAAGAAGTTTCATATGACATTATAAAATTTTATCATACTCAAGGTCACACAATCTACTGAGTTACTTGAATCCATAATTCATAAATATTATAAAATAAACATACAAGATAAAATGATGTAGAGAGCATATATAAAACTTTACTATCTAAAAATATTCATCTAACCTACCATAGTAAAATTTTAAAGACTATCCATCTTAAGGTATCATTTAATCATCAAGAGGTTTCACATGATACTATAAAGCTTTTATCATACTTGAAGTCACACAACCTGTTAAGTTATTTAAGCCCACAAAATTTATTAACTCGGTACATAATTGTACCCTGATCACTTAGTCATCGGGTACAAAAACTATCGTTTAACATTTACACAATATACATAATTATATCTATACATAATATACATAACGGCCAACAAAGTCATACCTACCCATGTTCACACAAGCGTCGGGTTACTCGTAATCACATAGTCGTCAGGTTAATTGGATTATATACGACTCACCCATCCTACACATACTTGGATCACATTCGCATGCAGCCTTTACTTGAGGTCACTCGGGTTATTTGAGTTTACTTAGCCCATTGAGTTATATTACGTTATTCGGATCACCATATCCATGGATAGATTCATGATTCCTTTGCTGCAATTACACCTGGCAAACTTGATTTGAGAACCGAAAACTGAATCGATTTATCCGAACCAAAACCCGATTGAATCCGAACATGATGATCGTACGTGATCCAAAACCTAAACCGAAACTGAAACCGATCTGAATTCTAGAAGAACCAATATAGACCCATAACTGATTTGACCCGAACCGATTTTCACCCGAATCGAAAGTAACCCGAAATTAGCTTGCTCAAAACCGATCTAAACCGAAAATCAATCCGATATTAACCCGATAATTGATTCAAAGTGAATGAATAATTTATTTTTACTATTATTTATTTTTTAACAATATGATAAATGATAAAATAATATATATTTTATTATTATTTTTTATTATGATAATACTAGTTAATCATTATATCTGATAATAATTTAATGTTTAATATCATATTTTCTTATTTAAAAATCAATTTATTTTTTGTCAGTCAATCTCCATCAGAGTTGAACCTCCATTTTGATTTATCTGCTCATAATAAACATTAAAGACCAGTAATCCACGATACAAATGGTGTTTGCATTTGAAAATACTCATACAAGAAAATAACACAGTTGATTTGGAGATAAAAATTAGAAAGAGTACCCAGTAACATAAAAATAAGTCTTAAATAAATAATTTTCGTTCAAAAGTGATATTTAACTGCATATAAAACCAAGTATCTAAACTCAGCTACTCTTACATATCAAATTCAGTTATATTGAATACACACAAATTCAGTTACATATCAACTTTTGGATTTTGTTGCAGTCAAATCTACATAAGAACTAATAAACGATTAGATTCATACTCAAACTATTCATTTATGGAATAAAAATAATTATTGAGATCGTTATTAAGTTGGTATTTATAGTTTTTCCTCTTTTCACTTTTATCCTCAAACAAATAAAAAGATATATTTTTACAAGAATATATGATTAATTCTATATATAATATACACGATTAGATTCATGCTCAAGTCCAAATCAAACCAAATTAACCCAAAAATTCAAAGATTGACCCGATACGAACCGATTCGAATGACCCGATATGGACCCAACTCGAAAACATCCAATCCGATATTGACCCGACCCAAAAACAATTGATCTGATTTTTGAATTGACCCGAATTATCATATAACCGAATTAAAACGTAAACCCGAACCGACCCAAACTAAATTTAAATTGAATGCAAATAAACCCGAAAATGAATCGAACTGAAACAATCTGAACCGAACCCGAACCTAATGACCCGTTTGTCACCTCTAACTATAATACAAGATAAAAAATGCTCCGTACCGATACTCAAGGCATAACTCTAACCATCAAGGTTATATCCCAGCCATGACTTACTACATACTCTCATAAATAAGAGTTAAATATTGATTTTTCAGATTTATTATTTGTTTTATGATCTTAGAAGCCCATTGAATCTTAATTCTCGAATTATAAAATCTTTGAATTAAAATGTATCTTTTCGAACAGACTCTCAGTACCGATACTCACCCTCATGGGTCTTAGTCCTCTAATGTAACGACCCGGATTCGGATCCCAGTATCGGTTTAACCCGTCGGGTTTAGGCTTTGGTTTTGGGCCCCGGGTTAGTATGGTTTTGGGCCTTAGTGTTGGGTTGCCTTGAGCCCAAGTGTTAGTTTGAGGGCTTTTTGGTCCTTTCCTTTGTGTAGGACAAGGTAAGGGGGAGAGATGGTTTGATTTTCTGCAGAGAAAATCTGAGGAGTGAAGTCACCACTCTTTCTCTCTTGTTTACATCTTTTCTTCCATCAATCTCAAGAGCAAAAGGTAAGATCTTTAGAGTTTTTTGTGGCAATCTCGTTTTGGTGCAAGAGAAGAAGTTGTAGGGTTGTTAGAGATCTTTAAAAAGAAGTAAAGATTGGTAGTTTTGGTGAGGATGAAGGTTTAAGTGGGGGTTTAGGGTGCAATCCGGGTTTGAGTGTTGAGGGCTTGTAATCTAAGTTTTCCTAGTGTTTTAGGATCAAGAAACATCCCAAGAAGTTTCTAATCCGTTCTTAATCTTTCACTTGTAGAGAAAGAGGCTTGTGAGCCATCATCAAGCTTTGGAAGAGGAAAAGCTTGAAGTGGTGTGGAGCTCGGGTTTGTTGCTGTTTTAGCTCAAGGTTGGTACTCCCAACTCTTCCTTTCTTCTTTCATACCATGGTAGAATGCATGACATATAGGAAATCATGTATGAATGTTTGGTGTGCATGTTTGAGGACTTTAATGGTGAAATTCGTAATTCTGTGTTTGATGGTTTCAAAATATTGTTAACACACTTGAAACCTTCCTAAGAATGAGTAGGAACACCTTAGAATTGATTTGATCAAGTTTGGGAATAAATCCTAGAAATTTTGTAAGTGCAGACCTGCATTTTGTGTAGGGGTATCGATACACAGGCTACCGGTATCGATACCCATAAGTGAAAATAGGCTATGTGGGCAGGGGTATCGAACCATGATTGGATACCGGGACCTCTAGTGGCATAATGGCATCGATACCAGTATCGATGCTGGAGGGGCCCCTTTTGTTGACTTTGCAAATGGTCAAAGGGTATTGATACCAGTAGCGATACCCTTGGTTCAATGTCTTCTTTGGGTAGGTATCGAGGCAGGGTGGTTCGATACCCAATATAAGGGTATCGATACCCCTGCAAAAACTTGACAAGATAAGGATTATTTGAGGTTTGATAATAGAATTAAAGGTTACAATGAATCTTATAATTAATGAAATGAATGGTTAACACAAGATTGACGTATTAAACTACGACTGACTAAATTATGTTAAGTCTTGATATGTTTTGATGTGAAGATCCTAGGTGGATCGTTTATGTGTGTTGAGTCCTTGTTTGATGGAAATCCGGATATCCAAAAGTGTTGCAACACGTCGAAGGCCATCCGATGTAACATTCCGGGTGATGATTTTGAAGATCATTCCGAATGTAGGATCCCGATGCTGTGTGGACGCGAGCCTCATTCGATGATACTCGATGTGACATTCCGAGTATGGGATTCGGAGGATCTCGATGTTGTGTGGACGCGGGCCTCAAATCCCGGATGTAGGATCCCGATGCTATGTGGACGCGGGCCTCATCCTGAGTATGGGATCCCGATGCTGTGTGGACGCGGGCCCTGCTCGTAGTGTAGGATCCCGATGCTGTGTGGACGCGGGCCTCACTACTTTGTGTTGTTGTTTGACATGTATATGTTGTGTGCGTCATTATACATTGTTTATGCCATGTGGTAGGCAAGCATGTTAGATCATCATATCATGCACGATATTTTATATGTTATGCTTTACTGCTTATGAAATGCATGATGTTGGCCGAGTTCGGCGTATCTACTGAGCTTTCGTAGCTCAGCGTTCGAAATATGTTTTCGTGCGTAGGTTAGGTGAAGCCGGTTCGTGGAGCACCATCAAGGTTCGGATTTCAGCATCGACCGTGTTGTCAGAGTACATGTATTAGATTTAGTGGGCTTGTACTGTGTCGAACCCTATGAAATGTAACTCTTTTTATTTTAATTTGGGTCGAATGTTTTATTGGTTTGTAATATTTTGGGAGCTCTGATTACTTACTATCATTTTGGGCTATGTTTTAAATTAATGGATTTTATGAATCGTATTTGGATTTGAATTTGATTTTTATTTGATGGGCTTTGAAAAGAAATTTTGGAATACAGGTTTTAGGCCGGAGGCCCAATGTGACATCCGGGTCGGGTGTTACATCTAATATACCTATATAGGTATAAATCACCCTCATTAATAGATATAATGATTTCCGTCCTTATTTTTATTTGAATTTCGACGATAAAACTTCTTTATCCTTGTTCTTGTAAGTAATTTTTTTTATTATTCTTTCTCATTTATTTAAATCCACATAATTTTCAGACATTCTCCCCCAATCCACACCCCCTATGTTCTGTTTCCAGTTATTGCTCATGAGTTTCACGGTAAGTGCCTGGGTCCCAACGTAGCATAAGCTGCTTGTTTTCTTCTCAAAAATAAAGTTTTTTTCACAGTAACCATAGGCTGAATTATTGAATAATTCCAGGGAAGGAAGGTGAAGGGAATCTACAAAGGCTTGAAATCCTGCTTACTCTATTAAGATGAGGCACCGATGTTTTCATTATAAATGCTTTTTATGACAGATTTGACATTTTATAAGGGAAAAAATGTTAAAAAATTATATCGAACAAAAATCATCTATTCATTTTAAATATTTTTATATATATACTTCGAGTATAAATCGTATGTCCCTTTATTATACTTCATTAGTATTCTCACTTTTAAATTTATAGGTTTAAGATTTAGGGTTTAATATTAGGGTTTGTGGTTAAAGTTTAAAAAATTAGGGATAAGGTATATTTTTTTAGTACGTATAGTTTAGGGTTTAAGATACAAAAATTAAGATTATGGTTTAAAATTTAATTTTTAAGGATATTTAAGATAAGACATGAAAAGTTACATTATTAGAGGCAAGAGATTTCTACTCGTATACTTCGATACTAAAAATATTGATTAATCTTTTAATTTCAATTTTTATATCATTTAAAAAATTAAATATTATATTATAAATTATATATTTTAAATTTTATTTTTTAATGTTAAAACATAAATATAAACTTAAAAAGTATAAAAAAACTTGGACAAATTACAAAAAATTTACTCAATTATAGGTAAGGTTATATTTGAATCACCTAATTATTAAAAATTATATTTTGATCACTCATTTATAGGTAAGATTATATTTGAGTTACTCAATTATTAAATGTCACATTTGTGTCATTCAACTATTGAGTAAGTTTATGATTGGGTCACCTCTCATAATTAAAAAAAGTACATAAATTTGATATCTTTTATTTCAAATCACTTGTATACCTTCGATAATATTAGAGTACTTCATTAGAAATCATTAATTAATCGGATACACAAATTGATAAACTATTTTTAAACATAAAGGATGATCCAAATATAACATTACCTATAATTGAGTAATCCAAATATATCTTTTAGTAACTGAATGATCTAAATATAATCTTATTTGTATTAAATGATCCAAATATAATTTTTAATAATTAAACTATTCAAATATAATCTTATTCATATCTGAGTGACCTTCGCTATAATTTACCCAAAATTCTATTGAATGCCAGGTTGTATCCCTGACTTTTCCTCTCTTCCAATCTTCTGAACCATCACATGATACTAGTCAGTGATTAATGAGAATGACTTCAATTTTTTTTTAATTTTTCATTATTAATTTTTATAAAAAAGTTACATATGTAATTAATATTTATGGACTTCAATATTTAAAAGGGTTGGGAGTTGGTGGTTTGGGTTTGTTGATTTTGCAGATTGCACATGGAGACAGCCTTGGCAACCACAAAAACTTTGAAATTTGATTATTAAAAAATAATGTGATGATAGCATAAGAGGGTTTTTTCAACATGATTGTAATTGGCATTTGCAGATTGTAACATGTTGCCGCATTAGCATCATTTTCATGAAACCCATCTCGCAAAATCAGTAACGAATCTAAAAATATTTATTATATAGATATAAATATTATAAAATTTAATTTATAAAAATTAAAAAAATAATGATAAATGTATGAATTCTATATGCAGATCCGGTATTGAATCAAACACCATTATCTTTTTATAGGTAATTTTTTACTGCCAACTATATTTCTTTGGCTCAAGGAAGGGTGTAAACGAATTGAATCGAGTTCGAGTAATATTGAATTCAACTTGATTCATTAAGATTTTGATTTGAGCTTGAATAATTTTTAACGAAGTCTGAGAAATCTAAACTCGGCTCGTTAAGAACCTAAGTCGAGTTCGAGCTTTATTTGAGTCTAATCGAGTCAAGTATTGATCGATCTTTGATATTGTCAAACTTGGGTAGCTTATCATCTGTCACGCCTCAATTAAAGCATTATCAAGGGGAAAATTGATGCCCAAATTGTATAAACTCAAGATTGTTAATTTAAAGGTATATGATATATTAGTTTAGGGTTTAGAAGTTTAGGATTTAAATTTTAGCGTTTAGACTTATGTTTAGGATTTTAAGTTTAGGAATTTAGATTTTAAGGTATAAAAATTAAAAAATTTAGCATATTATATTTTTGAATAGCTCATGAGTTTTTTAAGTTAAGTATCAAGTAACTCAAGTCGACTCATTAAAAACTCGAGTAGAGTTCGAGATTGAGTCGAGTTAAATCGAATCAAGCTTTAATCGAACTTTGACGAGTTGAGTTTAAATAGTTCGCGATCTGTCTTGTCTTTTTTACAGTCCTAGACTCGAGAGAGACTTGTTCATAGGTTTGAGGTCGAGTTGTGATCTTATTCTTTATATAAAATTGTGTCCACATTCGAATCGAATCACTTCGATCTGTTGGTTTGTCATATATTTTTTTTATTATGTCCGAATAGGATGAACTTGATTTTTTATAATGTTTTGTTTAAAACCCGAGACGTACGGATCAAATCAAAGGTAGAATCCAGCTTTAAAGAGGTGAAGGTGGAGGTGAGCTACCCAAAAGCTAACGGAGAGAGTCATTAGTATCGCGGGAAAAACGAGTTAGATTGGACATTTTGAAAGTTCAAGAGTCGCATTAAAATAAATTCCAAAGTTCAAGGGCCAATAGTGTCATTATCCCTTTTTATATATCCCAGATTTATTAAATTTCATATATAAATTTTAGAAATAGTATTATGATTTAATTATTTAGAGTATAGTAATAATAATTAAAAATTAGATCATTTAATATATTTTAATTTATCCATATAATTATCTAGTATAAAAATTATAATAGTTTAACATCAAAAATAAATATTTAAATTACATCTTATTTTTATAATAGAATGACTAAAATTATATTTTTACTCGTTTTGAATTTTTTAAGTATTAATTTAAAATTTTATTTTAAAAAAAAATTAAAATAAATTACTTAAATTATATATAATTTAAATAATTATTTTATTATTAAGTTTTTATATTCAACTCTTTGGTATTTACCACCGAATAACTAGTAAGTCAATTATTGAAACATATGGCACACGTACAGCCTTTCTCTTCCAACAAAAGCCTCAGCCGTTACGTTAAATTATATAATCATAATCTTATTTAATAATAGATTAATTTAGATTATATATTAAACAATAAATATAAAAGTGGTTTTCTTAGATTTAGAGTAAAATAAGATAAATTTATATATTTTTATAAGAATTTAAATCGAACCACATCATATTTTTTGTTTTAGTAAATGAATCTTTCAATAAAAATTTTATGTATGCATAATATCTCGAATTCAAGATCTCTTTAAGTTATACAAAATTGTTTATCATTTGGACCGATCCCAACTATGAAAGGTATCTTTAAATAAGTTAATTTTGAAATGTCATGGGTAAATTATAATAGATGTCACTTAATTATGAGTATAGTTATTTAAATTTGGGTCACTCAATTATTAAAAGTTACATTTGGGTCACTTAATTATATATAAGTTTACGATTAGATAATCCTTCATATGTTAAAAAAGTACATTAATTTGATATTTTTTCTTCCAAATCAATTGTATACCATCGTTAATATTAGAGTACTTTATTCGAAATTATTAATTAATTTGATATACAAATCGGTAAACTTTCTTTAAATATGAAGGGTGACTCAAATATAACCTTACATACAATTCATTGATCTAAATGTAACATTTATTATGGGTGACCCAAATATAACCTTAATCATGAGTGATCTAAATATAATTTTATTCATAATTGAATGACCTTTATTATAGTTTATCCAAATAGTATTAATGGGGAAAATAAAATTTAAAATATTTGTTTTTTTTTTATTCCCACCAATAAAATCTATTTATTACCCTCCAAAAATGAAATCACCGTTTTCCCCGGCAAACTCTTACCCGCCAACCAACCAAACCCCAGGAAAAACGAAATATAAATAAATAAAAACTCAGATATTTATATACAAAACGAACTCAGACTCTACAACTACCAAAAACTAAAAACCCAAAACAATTATCTACTTCTACCACACCCGATTTCTAACAACATCGCCGCCGATTAGTACTAAATCAACGGCGTTTATGGAGGTAGAATGAGGCGTAATCAACGGCCACGATTGCCGTCATCTTCAGTACCATCGTCAATATCACTTTCGACATGTCGGTGACCTGTTCCGATCGTTTCACGGACTTACTCTGCGCTGAGGATTCCGACGAGGTATTATCCGGCGATTCGGAGGTATGTTCATCGGAGCTCGAGTCTACAGTGTCTTCCGTCGAGGAATCCTCAATCGCCGGCTTTATCGAGAACGAAAGGAGCTTCGTTCCCGGATGCGATTACTTGGCTCGGTTTCAGTCTCAGTCTCTCGAGGCATCGGCTCGGGAGGAAGCGGTTGCATGGATTCTGAAGGTGAACTGACTAAAACTGTACCTCAGTACTGTCACTATCTCTGTTCTTTCAATATTACGATAATGCCACTAGCGCAAGTTAGCTGAAGTTTCACGTTTCGCTAAAAAACGCTTGATATGTTAGGATTTCGAAATCGAAGTAAAGAGATCTAATAACAGCCGTTTGATTGACGGAGATTGTCATCGCCTGACGGCTCCAACTTTTGCAACTTTTTCCATTCCACCTTTTTTCCATCGAAAATGCTTTTGAAATTATCTTTTTGTTTGTTTGCAGGTACAAGCATTCTATAATTTCCAGCCTTTGACGGCGTATCTTGCCGTTAACTACCTAGATCGGTTTTTGTACTCTCGCCGTTTGCCGGTGAGTTTTCTTTTTGCCGTCACTGATTAATAAAAGTTAATAAAGAATTAAGAATAATTAGCTGGATAATGATAATATGAGTAATTCAGTTATGTTTAGCTTTCCAACGTCGATAAAAACATTTAAAAAAGGCTTGAGAAGTAGCAATATATAATTAAGAAGAGGTAGACATTTTTGTTTGTTTGTTTGTTGAATCTAACAGTAGCTTGCCTTTGCATTAACTACGGAGAGAGATTTTTACTCATGTAGTTATAGGAAACGATGGACTTAAAAAGTTGTGCTGAAATTTTTTATAAAAAGTGTACGGATTTAAGTTTGTATCATTTTCTTAAAAAATATAATAATTTTGATATATACCGAATAATGATATAATCGTTTTTAACTGTATTTTACCCTGCCATTATTTAGAAACCACTTTTACTCAAGTATATTTATTGAACATTTTTAAGATTCTTGGAGTACTATTTTTTTATGATGGTATGCATAGATATTACTTTCAATAAAGTTACACGGGTTCGGGAATATAATAATATTATTAATATTCTTTTTTCTTTGACTGCTTGTGTGTATGTTCTTTTTAACTGAACTCAGCAAAATGGTGATTAACAATGAGATGTGTTTTTACTATTTATTTATTAAGCAAACTAGTGGGTGGCCATGGCAACTTTTGGCTGTTGCATGCTTGTCTTTAGCGGCCAAGATGGAGGAGCCTTTTGTTCCATCTCTTTTAGATCTTCAGGTATTCTATTTTGTTAAAACATTTTCAGGGGTACCCTTTTTTAAATTATAGATTCCAGTGATTATTAATTAGTTTAATTTCAACATAATTATATGTTTATGCAGGTAGAGGGTGCCAAATATATTTTTGAACCTAAAACAATCCGCAGAATGGAACTGCTTGTTCTCACGGTTTTGGATTGGAGGCTGAGATCGGTAACGCCATTCAGTTTCACTGATTTCTTTGCCTGTAAGGCCGATCCAACAGGAACATTTTTCGGGTTTCTGATTTCAAAGGCAACGAATACCATTTTATCCAATATCAAAGGTATGTTATTATCTGATATTTATATTAGAATAATGCTCTTTTTTTTTGTTGGTTGATATATATATGTACATGCAAATTATAAGCAATATAAAAAGAAACTTGTTTGGAAATTGTGACAGAGTCCAGCTTTCTAGAGTATTGGCCGTCTAGCATTGCTGCTGCAGCGATACTTTGTGCAGCCAATGACATTCCAAACTTGTCCCTTGTTAACCCCGAGCATGCTGAGTTATGGTGTACTGGACTAAGCAGAGTAAGCTCCATTCAATTCTCTGTTTAACAAAGCAACTTTTTTTATGCCAACTTGGAACAAATATCCCCATTTTTTGCAGGAAAAAATCCTTAGCTGCTACCGGTTAATGCAAGAACTGGTGGTTGACAGCGCTGGGAGGAAGCCACCAAAGATCTTACCTCGGCTTCGAGTAACCATCAGGCCCAGTGAGTCATCACTTTCATCTTCCTCATCACCTTCTTATAAAAGGAGGAAATTAAATAACTGCTTGTGGGTAGATGATGACAAAGGAAACTCCGAATAAAGGGGTGTGTGGGGAAGAGGGGAAGCTATAAGAAAATAAAATAAAAAAGGGTGGCCCAAGATGTCTAGAAAACCTCAATATTTTTTTGGAGGGTTTTGAGAGTAAATTGACCCCGAGTGATCTAGATTATTTGGTTTATTAATGTCTGTATGAGAAGTTTGTTGAGCTTGCTGATTTATTAATTTGATACATAAAATATAGTTTTGTGTGAGAAAATTTGGGAAGTTCAGCCATGTTTAGGATTTAGGAGTTTTGAAATAATGGGGGGATGGGTTTGAATTTCAAAGCCTATATTGATTATTGAATTGAAAGGTGTGTCCGGTCCCCTGGTCGGCAATGGCCGGGTTAGGGATGGAAAGGTTCATCGGTATGGACTTAAAAGTCAAGCAAAGCTTCCCCATCTAAGGCCATCACTATCGTCTTTCTTTTTTGTTATTTCGGTTTCGAATGGCACAGTCGAAAAGGAACAATAAATGCTTTTGTTTGGTTTGGTTTGGTTTGGTTTTTTGAGTGGTTTTCGTGTGCACTCGTAGTTGGTATGTGTGGCACACACGTGTCTGTTTGTTTCTTTTGGCGGGAAATGCTTCCTCCTCTTCTTCCAATGGCCGTCTTGACCTTCGGCCTAACCAAATACTGAACTTTTTTTGTCCACTGGTGCTCATGTGTGTGATGTAACACGTGTGCATAGTTCTTAAATTTTTTTTTTTAATTCCAAATAGGAGAAAGAAAAGAAAAAAAACTCTTTTGATGGCCATTGTTCGGCTTAACTAGCACATACAAAGGTCTTTGGGGCCTTTTTCAAGCGTGTTGTATGTACTGGATTAGTCAATAAAAAATTATAATAATCAAATTATTTACTTATATAATAATGTAATTATTTATTTTCTCATTCTGTGTCTGCATGTGCTTGACCATATATAAATTTGTAGTTTTAGTATTGGTTTTTTTAATATCTTTCGATTAATACATAATCTTAGTCCGATCTATATTATTATTATTATTATTATTATTATTATTATTATTATTATAATATTTAAAAGATTGAGAGTTCGAACGTATTAATTATGTTCATGGTTGATAAAAAAAGAGAGACCCATAGTTTAGGTGGGCATTGTTTTGAAAAGCCAAGTGGTGAGAATCCATCTCCTTTTTCCTTTATCTATAAAGATTTCATCTGAGTTTTCCTGTGACCTTACCAACAGAAAATGTCCATTTAAGTTGTGATTTATCTCTTGATCCCCGACATATGGCATATCCTATCATCTTTCGCACTGCATGTGATCCTAGGACAAAAAAGGTAAGCATGCGTTTTATTTGGGGAAAACTAAACTACTGTCCATACAAATTGCCAACCTTATCACCTCCACTCGATTTCCATGGCAATCAAAGAGAAGTTTTACGTGCCCGGATCCCTCCATGGGGCACGGTGAAAGGAAATCCAATACGAAGTGACAATTCTTCACAAATACAACGGTATCCAATTCTCTTGGATCTACTTTCAAGGTCCTTTCAGCACAGTTTTCGTTGGAAAAAACAGTGGTTTGTGGTCATCTTTGGAGCATATTTTGAACAAGTAAAGATGAGGTCTTGAATAAGGAAATGGTTGATTCCTATTCTACGCTGTGAGATCTTTACAACGGTAGTTTATACGCTCAAAATCGTTGAGTGATGAATGAGAAATTGATGCTCAAAGTAGGAAGGTCAAGAATAAATAAAAGGAATATAGAACCCCTTATCCCACATTGGTAGGATAAATGGAGTGGGAGTTGTTTACATACAACTATCCATAAAAAGGTCATTGAATGACTTTAAATGACTTTGTGTCTCGTGCGCAGGGGGGTGCGAATCCAATTCCATTCGGGTTGGGGCGCACCCACACGACGTGGGCGACGCGAATTTCCGTACCGGTCGGGCCTTTCCGAGGCTTGCGGATATTTTACCCGTTGTGCATGTTTTTTTCTTAATTTATTTTTTGAAAATATCCAGAAAAAGAGTTTTAATTCAGAATTAATTTTTGAATTAATTAGCAGTTGATTGCTCGGGATAATTAGAGAAGTAATTGTTCATTATGGTATTTAATTTGAATTAAATATCGGATAAATGACAATTAATCCCGGATTTTTCGGATATTGACAATTAATCTCGAATTTTCCGGATTGTAATTCGGGCAATTCTGACCACTGTTGCCCTAGAATTCCACTATAAATATGAGATGATTTTCTCTGTTTTACTCACCCCAAAACGTTTTCCTCTCCTTTGATTTTCTCTCGGTGATCGGCAAAGATAAGAGTAGTTCGAGAACTCGACATAAGTGTTATTGTTCGGAGTTCTTCCAGTTTTTGTATCTTGGGAGACAGACTGCAAAACAACTCAGCACCATCGGAGTGACAGAAAATTTGTCTTAGGGAAACTGCTTCCAACAGGCCTCAACTTTATTCCGTTTTCAAATCAAAATTTGGTTTGAATTTTATACTTCTCAATTTCCGATTTTATTTTAGTGTTACTAACATCTGTTTATTTCTTTGGATCGTTTGGGAATAAGATTGTATAACAATCTTAAGACAGACCTTGTTTCATTTATTTACCTTTTTAACCCGAGACATTCAAAGAGATTGCAAACAATCTGTTTTAGGATTTATCCTGCCGTTCTTAAACGGGTTTGCGCAAAAAAAATCTCAAAAGTGGTGACAAATCTGTTTGCAGAAATTGTCAAATTTAAACAAGAAATTTTTTATTTCTGTTTACTGGAATTAATTTGAATTCCAATCGTTTCTTTCGCAGAAACAAATGACTACTGGAGAATCTGAAAATTCGAAGGTCTCTGCACCTGCACCAGACTACGAATGCACCGGCTGTGAATGTTAATCACAATGAAAAGCCGCCCAAATTCACTGGACAGAACTTCAAGACATGGCAGCAAAAGATGATGTTTTATCTTGCCATGTTGAGCTTGAAAAATTATTTAACAGTTGATCCTCCGGTTATTAATATAGGGGATGGAGAAGGGCAGGTTGACACGATCACTGCCATAAAGATGAAAGAAGAATGGGAAGACGACGACTATATGTGCCGAAACTATATTCTAAACGGATTACAAGATTCTTTGTATCCGGTATACAATGTATACAAAACTGCTAAGAAGCTGTGAAATGCTTTGGAAAATAAGTACAAAGCAGATGATGCTGGGGCTAAAAAGTTTTTAGTCGCAAAATTCTTGAATTTTACTATGGTTGATTCAAAATCAGTAGTAACTCAAGTTGAAGAACTCCAACTAATTATTCATAGAATTCTTGCAGAAGGAATGGTCGTCAACGAGCCTTTCCAAGTAGCTGCCATCACGGAAAAATTGCCTCCCGGATGGACTGATTTCAAGAGTTACTTGAAACACAAGAGGAAGGAGATGACTGTGGAAGAGCTGATCTCTAGGCTTAGAATTGAAGAAGACAACAGAGGTAATACCGGGAAATCTCAAATCAGAGAAGCTAAGGCAAATGTTGTCGAAACAAGGAAAGGAAAGCAACCGCAAAGGCCTCAAACTAAGCCAAAGTTGGGGCCAAATGGCGGGATCTTCAAGAAGGAGAAGTTCAAAGGATCATGCTTTAATTGCGGGAAAATGAGGCATAGATCCTCAGAAATGCAGGCTTCCAAAGAGAGTGAAAGCTAGAGAGGTCAACGTCGTGGAAGAAGAGGACCTAGTTGCTGTGATATCTGAAGTCAACATGGTTGACTCAAACCCAAGAGAGTGGTGGCTGGACACAGGAGCCACACGTCATATCTATTGTGACAAAAACTCTTTTCATGAGCTGACACCATGCGATAATGGAGAGAAACTCTGCATGGGTAATGCTGCAACTTCCATGATAAAGGGGAAGGGAACCGTGGTGTTAAAGATGACTTCTGGAAAGGAACTCAAGCTTCAGAATGTGCTGTATGTACCTGACATACGCAAGAACCTTGTTTCCGAAACACTTCTAAGTGTTCACGGATTTAGGATGGTTTTTGAATCCCAAAAGTTAATTTTAACTAAGGGGGAATGTTTGTGGGTAGGGGATATGTATTAAATGGAATGTGGAAGCTCAATGTTATCTCTGTAAAATCCCATATTAAGAATATGAATAAGAATAAGAATGCAGCTTCTTCTGCTGCTTATATGCTTGAGTCATTTAATTTATGACATGGTAGACTTGGACATGTCAATTATGATACCTTGCGAAGGTTAATTAAAATGGACCACATTCCCTTATTTCACATTGATTATAAGTTAAAATGTGAAATATGTGTTGAAGCAAAATCAACAAAAACTTCGTTTCAAACTATTGAAAGAAGTACAATGTCGCTTGACTTAATTCATAACGATGTTTATGATTTAAATTTTGTCCAAACGAGAGGAGGAAATAAATTTTTTATTACTTTCATCGATGATAGTACAAGATATTGCCACATACTTGTTAAAAAGCAAAGACGAAGCTATAGATAAGTTTATAATCTATAAGCAAGAAGTCGAAAACCAACTTAACAAGAAAATGGTAAGGAGTGATCGTGGTGGCGAATATGTTAATCCATTTGGTGAATACTGCACCCAACATGGTATTATTCACGAGGTAACACCACCGTATTCCCCTCAATCTAATGGAGTAGCCGAATGTAAAAATCGGACTCTAAAAGAAATGATGAATGCTTTATTAGGAAGTTCTGGGTTACCTCAGAACATGTGGGGGGAAGCCGCTCTTTCGGCAAATTACCTTTTAAATAAGGTCCTACAGAAAAAAAAAAGAAAAGACACCATATGAATTATGGAAAGGTCGAAAACCTTCCTATCAACACTTAAAAATATGGGGGTGTCTTGCAAAGGTAATGGCTCCACCACCAAAACAAATGAAAATAGGTCCAAAAACAGTGGATTGTATTTTCATTGGCTATGCTGAACATAACAATGCTTATCGGTTTTTTGTGTATGAATCGAAAAATCCAGAGATTCACAAAAACACGATAATGGAGTTAAAGAATGCATCTTTCTTTGAAAATATATTTCCCTGTAAAACTAGGGAAGTTGATCAGTTTGTTACAAAGCGAACACTGGACGATATGTCTTCAAATGATCAACAAGAGGATGAATCCGAACAAGAGCCAAGAAGGAGCAAAAGGACTAAGATAGAAAAATCCTTTGGATCTGACTTCCTAACCTATATGCTAGAGGATGAACCTCTAACGTATAATGAAGCTATACGTTCCCCTGAAAGCACTTTTTGGAAAGATGCAATAAAAAGTGAAATTGATTTCATCTTGCAAAATCATACATGGGAATTAGTGGACCTTCCTCCAGGAATTAAACCACTAAATTCAAAATGGATTTTCAAACGGAAAATGAAAACAGATGGAACAATTGATAAATACAAGGCACAGTTGGTAATAAAAGGATACCGACAAAAGGAAGGCTTTGATTACTTTGATACGTTTTCCCCCGTATCGAGAATAACATCTATTAGAATGATACTTGCCATTGTTGCATTAAGAAATCTCGAAGTACATCAAATGGATGTTAAAACAGCTTTCCTAAATGGAGAACTTGACGAAGAAATATACATGGAACAACCTGAGGGTCATGTAGTTTCAGGTCAAGAAAGGAAAGTTTGTAGATTGGTAAAGTCTTTATATGGGCTTAAACAAGCACCAAAACAATGGCATGAGAAGTTCGATAATGTCATGATGACAAACGGTTTCAAAATAAATGAGTGTGATAAATGTGTATATGTTAAAACTACGGACATTGGATATGTCATCCTATGTCTATATGTAGATGACATACTCATTGTAGGAAGCAACAATGAGATGATACACCGTACCAAGAACATGTTAAACTCAAATTTTGACATGAAAGATATGGGATTAGCTGATACAATTTTGGGTATCCAAATAAAACGATCAGCAGAAAGTCTCATATTAACTCAATCACACTACGTGGATAAGATTCTTGAAAGATTTGGTAAGGATGATTATGGTACAACTACAATTCCTTTAGATCCTTGCTTTAATCTATCTAAGAATAAAGAAGAAAGTATCAATCAAGTGGAATATGCAAGGGTCATAGGCAGCTTAATGTATCTCATGAGCTGCACAAGACCAGATATTGCTTTTACTGTAAGCAGTCTAAGCAGATTCACGAGCAATCCAGGAAAAGATCACTAGAAAGCAATAGTGAAGGTACTAAGGTACCTTAGATACACTCGGGACTATGGATTGCATTATTCCAAAGACCCTGCCGTCTTAGAAGGATACTCCGATACGAGTTGGATATCTGACATACAAAATACCAAAGGCACAAGTGGATATGTGTTCACTCTAGGAGGAGGAGCCGTATCTTGGAAATCCTCAAGACAAATGATTATAACCAGATCCACAATGGAATCTGAGTTTGTAGCTCTAGATAAAACTGGAGAAAAAGCCGAATGGTTAAGACAATTTCTTGAGGATATTCCTGAATGGGAAAAACCAGTGTCCACTATGTGCATATACTGTGACAATCAAGCAACGATTGCTAGGGCACAAAATTTTATGTATAACGGTAAGTCGCGACATATGCGTCGACGACACAACACCGTTAGAAAACTTGTCTCAAATGGAGTTATCCCTATTGATTTTATAAGATCAAAGGATAACATTGCGGATCCTCTAACCAAAGGGTTAAACCGAGATCTAGTTGAGAAAACATCGAAAGGAATGAGACTAAAGCCTATGAAAAATAAAGGCGCTATGTGAAGGAAAAACCCTACCTAGTTGACTGGAGATCCCAAGATCTAGGTTCAAAGGGATAACCTAATTGCATAGACCTGTGCAGTCACTGTGGGGGGTTCTCTCCCAAGCCCATTCCTATGATGTGAACAGTGACAATAATTTGATAAAGGTTAAGCAAAAGCTTTTAATGACCATTGTGTGCTTCGGTGAGCCGAGCAACATAAGTCACCTATGTGAGAGTGAAGTGGGGCCGCTTCAAGGAGACTATTGGGCATAGTTCTTTCATACTCTTGCAGAACCAAGAGATGTCCACGGCCTTAAGGACATAACCATGAGAGTTGTATCTCTTGTCAGAGAGATAGGTGTGTGAAGTATGTCATCGTTTACACCAACGACTGACAGTTCAAGGACATCGCGTCTACTGATTAGCTAGTAAAGTAAATATACTTTCACAAGGGAAGGTTCAAAGGAAATACCTACCTATCCTATGCATCTATCTATCGTAGAGCCTATCACCACAATGTGCCAAAATGTTTTGATACAATCATCAATTTCATTCATGTGGGGGATTGTTAGAAAAAACAGTGGTTTGTGGCCATCTTTGGAGCATATTTTGAACAAGTAAAGATGAGGTCTTGAATAAGGAAATGGTTGATTCCTATTTTACGCCGTGAGATCTTTACAACGGTAGTTTATGGTCTTGAATAAGGAAATGGTTGATTCCTATTCTACGCCGTGAGATCTTTACAACGGTAGCTTATACGCTCAAAATCGTTGAGTGGTGAATGAGAAATTGATGCTCAAAGTAGGAAGGTCAAGAATAAATAAAAGGAATGTAGAACCCCTTATCCCACATTGGTAGGATAAATGGAGTGGGAGTTGTTTATATACAACTACCCATAAAGAGGTCATTGAATGACTTTAGATGACTTTGTGCCTCGCGCGCAGGGGGGTGCGAATCCAATTCCATTCAGGTTGGGGCGCACCCGCACGACGTGGGCGACACGAATTTCCGGACCGGTCGGGCCTTTACGAGGCCTGCGGATATTTTACCCGTTGTGCATGTTTTTTCCTTAATTTATTTTTTGAAAATATCCAAAAAAAGAGTTTTAATTCAGAATTAGTTTTTGAATTAATTAGAGAAGTAATTGTTCATTATGGTATTTAATTTGAATTAAATATCGAATAAATGATAATTAATCGCGGATTTTTTGGATATTGACAATTAATCTCGGATTTTCCGGATTGTAATTCGAGCAATTCTGACCACTGTTGCCCTAGAATTCCACTATAAATATGAGATGATTTTCTCTGTTTTACTCATCCCAAAACGTTTTCCTCTCCTCTGATTTTCTCTCGGTGATCGGCAAAGATAAGAGTAATTCGAGAACTCGGCATAAGTGCTACTGTTCGGAGTTCTTCCAGTTGTTGTATCTTGGGAGACAGACTGCCAAACAACTCTGCACCATCGGAGTGGCAGAAAATCTGTCTTAAGGAAACTGCTTCCGGCAGGCCTCAACTTCATTCCGTTTTCAAATCAAAATTCGGTTTGAATTTTATACTTCTCAATTTCCGATTTTATTTTAGTGTTACTAACATCTGTTTATTTCTTTGGATCGTTTGGGAATAAGATTGTATAACAGTTTTTTCGTTGAGTTTTCTGCTATTGAACGGAAAAAATGTACTAGAACGATTAAGCCCTGTTTTTGGTTGCTTAAGCACTTTTATTTATTTATTTATTTTGGTGAAAAGGTATGACTATATTAGAATAGATCATACACAGGACGGATAATAGTGTGCCTCGTTAAATCAGTTTTTTATTTAAAACCAAAAAGCTAGAATTTATGGCTTTTGAGTTGGATAAGCTAATTTGAAAATAAAATTACTTATTTACCTATATAATATATTATTAAAATAATGTTTATACATATATAATTATAAAATAATATGTATTTTATAATATTTATATTGAGAATAAAATTATTTTATTTATATTTTATTTTAATATTTATATTGAGAATAAAATTATTTTATTTTTAATATATTTTATTTATTATTTATTTGTAATTGTTATCGTTTATATATAATTTAAAATATAGTTTATATTTTTAAATTAAATTTTATAAAAAAATAAATTTTTATTATAATTTAAGTTGATTTATTTAAAAATCATAATATTAACAAAAATTTAAAATTTTTATTATAATTTAAATTCACTTATACCTTACAACATTATGTCTAAAATAGACATTTATCTTTTTAAAATCATTTTTTGACAATAATGACAAACACTACCCAACTTTCTAAAATTATTTTTTTACCACACTTTTAAAATCAGTTTTTTAACTGCAATTTTTCAAACAGGTTTTTAAACGCCTGATTTGATTGAAAAAAATGAGTTTTAGAAAAATAGATTTTTTTTAACTTCTTTCCAATTCATTAACTCCTTATTTTTTAAAAAATCATAATCTCTATATAATTAACCATTAATTTAAATCATTTATTTCACTCATTTAACGATTTAAAAAATATATAAAATTTAAAGAATTTTACATTATAACTTAAATTTTATCTCCTATGCATGGACAATAGAAAAAATACTTCACAAACATAGTTATGATCCTATTGTGTGTCTTATTAGGCCCCTTGTATCCACTTTATTCTGGTTTTTATAATTAATAAATTGATTACTTTGTGAAAAAATCGTCTTATTTACAAATTCGAAAATTTAACCAATAATATCTAAATCTTGACCTTTAAAATTAAATTTTAAATCATAAAAAAATTCATAACAAGAACAAAACTGTATTTGCCAAATATTTTTTTCATTGTCAACTTATATGATAATATTCATTTTTATTTAAATCGAGAGAATATCAAGACCCAAAAAAAACTGTTCATTTATTAATAGTTATTCATGTTCATTCATTTATTTAGTTAAAATTAAACAAAAAAATACGAATATCCTCTTATTTATCTACGTTCGATTTATATCTATGTCAAACAATATTTTTCTCAAACACTATGATGGGTGGAGCGTATAAACATAACCATCACCTTGTTTAATGCTTTATTCCATTGATCCCAAACCAATTGAGAGAATGAGAAATTAATGTTTAAAATAGGACAAATTGAATAAGTAAAACACGTTTATCTCATATTGATAGAATAAATGGAATAAGTGTTTATATACAATTACCCAACTGTATTTGTGTAGGCTTTAACATGTCTTTTTTCGGTTTGATTTAAATTATTAAATTTATTTATTTATAATGAATATGTAAGTTCATTTTATTTTAATAATATTTGAATTCTTCATCTTAGATTAACTATTATTCTATATTTTTAGATATATTTTTTGAAAAGAGACTAATATGACGTGTTACTCGATATTCTAGAAGGTAGCTATTTAACAGATGGCAGTGACAAAATCTGAGGTCCCCTTTTGTTTGGAAACACAAGCTGGTGGGTTTCTCTTTAAAAGTAGCTATTGGCTTGGTCCCCATCTGGCTCAAGAGTTCAAAAGTTAGAATCATATGCTCAACACTTCTCAGATATATGGTTTTTGATTTTAGTAGTGAGATGAATGCCAAGACAGTTCCCATTCTTCTATGCTCCATTGCCCACTTTAAATGGAAAAAAAATGTCACCATATAACCCATTACTGTTGATTAACTAAACAAAGTAAAAGCAAGTCTGCATATCAACTATTCATCATCATGGGATAGACAGTTCCCATCACTGTTGGATCGGTTATATCGTATCTCTTTTATATTTTTTATTGATTATTTAAGTTTTCGTTCTTAAATTTGAAACATAATTCCTTAACGGCTCACATACATGACAGAAAATTTTGTGTCCATTGATAAGTGCATAAAAGTCTTATTTTATAGGTCTCTTTTTCTTTAACTATAGTTAGTTTTCGGGTTATTTGAATGGCAATATTGATTATTTCTGCATATTTTCTACAATTCAGCATTAATACACTCAATTACAAAATTTATGCAATATTTGGTAGAAAAGGTATTGCTTTTGTTTTTATTCCATGACAGGTAAATATGTCGCCTAGGCAACTCTTTGTCGTTGCAGAACAAGAAGACAATTGCAATTCAAAGTCACCATATACTACCATGATGCTAGCTAAGAAATAAGCAGATCGAACTTGACCAAGAGAACTGTACTAATGCAGTTCAAGTCAAGACACAGTAGAGGTTTGCCGAGGCGGTACATTTAGCCCGTCGAGGCGGCACCCGGAAAGAATGTTGATATGGTAGGCGATCTAAAGAGAAAAACGAGATGAATTTTTTAAGACAAGCGGCATAGAAATCGAAGATAAGAAACTCATGAAAAGTCAAGGTCAAAGGCACGTAGGAAAAAGAATCCTAATAGGAATAAACTAATAAATAAACTAAAGATCTTTTATTTATGTACTTAAGTTGTATTTTATTCCAAGTTGAATTCCTACTTTGGAAAAGTTTACCCTAGGTCAAGATTCCGAAGCATTCATAGAAAACCTTAAACTTTCTCCATAATCCCATTAGGTTTTAGGTTAGTTTGTGGAGTAGTTGTAGAAGAAAGTTCGTAATTTATTTAGTTCTTATTAATGCAAGTTCTTGATTCATAGTTTATTCTCTATTGGTTCTTATTCTTCTTTGCATACGAGCTAGAAAGATAAGTTTGCAAGGAAAAATCTATTTGTCTAATATCGGGAGAGTTAGACTCATGAAACGAGAGAGTACGGTCTTTGCTCATGGCCATTGACTAATCCGAAAAGGTTTCAGCGACTAAAAGGAAGCATATCATTGGTTGTTGTTCGTCCTTGATTCACGCCGGGAGGTATTATCAAGACGTGACCTTCAATAGTACTTTGAATTAGGGATAAAGAGGAGGCAATAAAGGATGTTTTGTCGAACTATGAGTTGTTGATTTGTCTACAAGGCATAACCCCACCGAGGCAGCTAAGGCGACCCTTTGAGCGACCCGCCGAGGTGGCACTTCAACCTTTTGCATTAATATGAACGATACAATTATATTCTGAATCCACACTACAAAGCAATCTAACTTGACCCACTTTTCCATCTTGATTTCTTGATCATTTATTTTTATCGCTTTAATTATTTCTTCTTAGTTTAATTATCACATAACTCAATTATCCGTGCATTTAATTTTTCATTGTGCATGAATAATAAATTGCGTAAATAAAGTCAATCCTCGTGGATTCGACACCTTAAATACTACAATTTGACAAAAGATAGATAGATGGCTGCTTCATTGTAAAAGTATAGGACTCTCAAGCCTTCACCATCCAACCATATAAAAGATTAATAGTTGTTTTGTTTTGGTTGAGGAGCCATAATTTTTGGTTTTCCGACTCGTAACATACTAAATAGATATTCTCATTTTTTGTGTTTCTATTTATATCTTACATTAAAAATAGAGTTTATGATCTATTATTATCGTCTAAGATTAAAGTTTAAAGAATTAAGCAGGGCGGTTCAAAGATATTGGGACCCTATGCAATTTATTAAAATGTGACTCTTAGAAGTAATTGTTCATAACTCTCACTAGTTATAAAAATGTGACCCTTAGAAGCAATTGTCCTTTTTAGGGCCCTGTGTGGTCATTTCTATTGTGTCTGTCCAAAACCTCACTGATTTTACAGAAACAATAATAATAGGAATGATCAATAAGATTCTATAATCAATTGTTACGTTTAAGAAACAATTATAACGTTTTAACAATTATAAATTATATTTTTAAAGAGTGTTTTTAGAACTTTTATAATAAATTTCGAGATTAACATCATCTAATGAATGTAGTTTATTAAAACTTTGGGCCCTATTTTTTAGAGACCATGTGCGGTCGCTCTTATTGCGCTTATCCAAAACCTCTACTGGAATTAAGATAGAGTGTATTTTTAATATTTAGTATTTAAAGTTTATAGTTTAATATTTAAAATTTATGATTATGATTTAGAAATTAAATTTTTTTTTTAATTGTCGGAACATTTTTCTAAACTTATTACTCTCTTTGGATGCCATTAAAGAGATGGTTTTCACCTTTGTCATAGTGCACATGGATCTCTCCATTTACAAGAGTGGAGTCAAAAGGGTCTTCCATTCAATCATCAACATTCATGAACTTCTTCCCTTGCCCTCTCTATTCATTTCACCCCATTTATGTACACATGTATATAATCATGCATGCATGCATGTTCATTGACATACATACCTATATGCATGCATGTATGAGGCTATAATGTTTATGCAGATATTTTTGGTCTGACAAGTTTCATTTGATGCAATGGCAGGTGCCGATGAGAATATCTAAGAGGAGAAAAAAATATCAGGAATTTTCAAGAGCAATACAACTCAAAATCCCACCTCAAAAATTATATTTTTTCAAACTTTAACGACAAAGGGGTGGGCATGCAGGAACAGTAATGGGTCTAAATTTTGGGATCATCAGGGTCAGGCCGAAGGCTACTAGAAGAAATAATTATACCCCCTGAAAATTTCACAACTTTCATACAACTTTTATATATATATATATATATATATATATATATATATATATTTGTATTTTTTAAATTTATCTATGATCTAAATTCATATTTTTAAAGTTTTATTATCTAGCATCTAATAATTCACCTCTAACATAAAATTTAAGGATGATAGATGGGTATAATTTTACGAATTTTACAACACATCCGTCCCAACTGAAATGGGGATGGATATCAATTTTATGGATAGTAGGTAGGTGTGGATGTTAAAAGTCATACCTGTCATAGGTAGTGGATAGGTGATGGGTTTAAAACCTTATTCGTACCGTATCCATCTCCCCCATATTCGCCTGCTCTGCATCCGCCTGTTATATGAATTTTGAATAATTTTTATTTTTAGACTTTGGTTATGCCTTTTATTTTGGTGTTTTATGTACTAAGATATTAATTTGTTTTAAAATCTATGTTAATTCTTAAGCTTATAGAACTTTAACTCAATTAATTTAGTATGAAAAATGATGGTTTATGATCGAACTTAAATTAATCACATTGTAAATTTATAATATGTGTGAATAAGTAAAATTTATAAAAGTGTAAATATACTTTAGCTAAGTTAGCTATATATAATTAGTTAGATATAATTGAGTAGAATTTATATCGATAAAAATATATTTTAGTTAAATTAGCTATCATTAGTTAATTAGATGTAATTAAATTTATATTAGTGTAAATATATTATATATACACTTGTTCAGTCAATAAAGTATGAAAGTTTTACTCTTCTTTACAAAAGTCTATGATTTACTTTTATATAATTCGATATTAATAGTTTCTTGTAGGCATGTTACAAACGGATACAACTTAAGTGACAAGTATAAGAATGGATTTAAGAATGTATCTGCGTGGACAGATGTAGATTTAAAAATTATATCCACCGTGAATGATGGATAAGTAGTGAATATAAAAATTTTAAGTGAGTAAAGGTATAAGAAAAGAATATCCGCACTCACCTCGCCGGTTTGTTATCTCTAAAGCATTTACATCAATTGGACGGTTGAATCTAGACAAGTCCAATTGATTGACAAAATATTATCAAACCAATTAGCAGAAGCCCTTTGAAAAATATTATCTCAGTCATTGCTTTATGTGATCTAGAAACTTGCTTTTCATATAAATTTTTGAAACTTGTTCAAAAGTATCTTCCATAGGTTTTTAATTAATTGACTGCTCTCATTGATTAGTAATCATAGAAAAACAATATCACATACAGTACTGGATTAGTTAAAAAAAGTGTATATGTATTGCTTAGAGGTCTAATTCAGTTTACATTGTTATTGTTATAACAAATTAAAAGTTGTAAATTCAAATATACTAAGACATTGAATAAAGAATATCGGTGGTTACGACCGGTTTCGTTAAAAACTATCAAAATTTAATAATCAAAATGGCCAAATTTAAAAATTTAATAATCAAAATGGCCAAATGATTTAATTGATTCAATCTCTTGATTTCGGGGTAAAAAAAAAATCGGAGTTTAATTTTTTTTCCCCAGAAATTCAAAGACTTCTTATACCTTTTAAGCCTAAAAAATCATGAGAATAACCTCTTCTACTAAAAAAACTATGGTCCAATATCTTTAGGAGCAACTCAGCTACCTTGCATTGATGATCCATGGTTCTAGTCTTTAGGATTGCCTATCCAGATCATGCTCAGCCCTAGATTCTAGAGAGCTGTAATTATTTTTATTTTCCACATTTGATAGTCAACTAAAATCTCATTAAAGAAGCTCAATGCTGAAAACAGGATAAGCTCTCATGGGTGTCAACTTCCACAATTTTACCCTATCCTTAGTAATGTTGGGAAGAAAATGGTTGAGAATACCTTCAGAAAGATACATTCATCAACTGCATTTGTCTTCGGACTCGTTAATCCATTCGACATGATGGGAAGGTCCAGGGAGACCCTCTTCCAATAAGATATAACAGAAACGATTTCTTTTTATTTTTCGGTGGATGTCGGGTAAAGATTGATGACAGATGGATTTCACTTCCATTCATCAACTGCATATGTTTGCCAAGGCAATGAGAGAGGTCTTTGAAGGTTCCTATGATGATAGAGTGATATGGAATACAAGGCCTATGGGATTGAGATATGATCAAAGGAGAATGTAGTTTCTAACATATTCAAATGCAAATTAATAATTATTAGAACAGCTTTACCGGACTCGGTAGTAAGATCTTTGGTTACATGCAACATGAACTAGCGATCAATTTCCTCCTACTGCCTTCCACAAAAATGTTATGATAAGCCTGGAATACATATACCTAGAGCAGCTAGGAATGGATTATAAAGCAAAATTTCCAATAAATCAAAACGATAACTCAAATTCCCCCTATTTGTACCGACTTCATTACCAGCCGGCTCGTCTAAAGAAAGGTAGGGGTAGCATTATATTTGGATTAACAATTCAGTATCAGGCATTTGTTTAAGTTCTTTCAATAAAATAAGAAATTCTGAGGCCAAAGAACTACCACAATAATACCAAGCATACCACGTTTTGCTTTCTTCATCCTTCCAACAGCACAAGTGACAACTCTTCACTGACTAGTACCACGAGTTTGCAACCTCTTCCTTTCAAACTCCAGCTGGAAAATTAAATTAAATTAAATTAAATAAATGATATATTATTTTTTTGATGAAAAATAAATGATATATAATGACCATATTACAAGGGGGAAAACATATGCAGTTTCCTTTGAGCTTCTTACCACTTTTTTCACACGTTCGTTGGCTGCAGGAGTTCCTCCACTAACAGACTCAGGGAGATATGGACTGCTTACGCGCACCTCATTCATTACAACAATGACGGTCTTGTCCCAGCGAACAGGAAGCCTGGTCATGTCCATTGTGTTAATGAAAATATTTGTACGTTTTCAGCATAATTATCCAGAGCAATAAACTGTTGAACTTCAAAAGAAGCCCATAGAGATAACAATTAGTACTTCCAAAATTTAATCGATAGGAATAGAGCCAGCGGTCAATAATGAATCTTAAAATACTTCTGATTTTTGGCGGGGAGATGAAAATGGGAAAAAAACAAAACAAAGAACAACACTTCCCAAATCATATTGATATGTCCAAGGAAAAAGGAAGAAAAGATGATAAAGCTGAAACTAGGTCACATCTTTGGGAGAAAAATGAGGAAAAGCATATGCTCATGTCACAGTTCATGCATGAGAACCGAGGACTATGCATGTACATGTAATCATAGTGGCAGCTATGCATGGGAGGGAGGTTGGCCAAGTGACTCTGGAAGCCTCCAAGGCACTCTAGGCGGTTTTGGTAGGGATGGCAGGATTTGGAAGCCTCCAGACTCCACTTTTGAGATAGATCAGGTAGAAATTAATCATTATGGAATCAGTCCCAAACTCACCAGACCAGTTTAACTTGGAACGAACAAACAATGAAAACTTATTCTATTTCCAACTCAAGCTCCAACTTCAGCTATGTTCCAAACGAAAATGAGAGCTATTTCATTTATTCTTTTTTATGGTTATTCTATCATAGCTAAACTTTCATTGATGTTTCAGGACAGATTAGGAAAATGCCATTGTTGGAAATAGAAAGCAGAGGAGTTCATCTGTTTTAGGACCAAACCAACAATACAATTACAAGGTATATGCTTTCTGAGGGGCTTTTGGAAGATACAATGAGAAATCTCTTCCACTTTGTAATTATTTGATTGACATTCACAGCCAAGTTCTCAACAGAATTGGAACCAGAAGGTTTAATCTGTAGGGTGTGCAAGGAAGACCAAACTACAGTGGAATAATGCTAGTGTTGGTACTAGAAGGGTGGACAATTTTTAAGAAAGCCACTAAACAACCTTCCCCTCAAAGCCACAAAATACGATGGCTGATGGCAATATGGAATGCAAATCAACCTACTGCAGGGCTGTTCCCCCTCTATGCATGTCTTCCATCTCAACCCTCTTGAATTAGCTAAGATGAACCATACATTCATAATTTCATCACATCTTAATTACTCATCGACTAGGGGCATACATCGTAACCTATTAGAAGTCATCTCACATTCTCACGCAGAGGTACTTAACATTATACTTCTCCTAAGAAGAAGATTTATAATTTCCTCATGTGAACACTATGGCAGATTATCAAACATTTATCATCTTTGCTTTTACACTCACTCGAGAATTACTCTGTACTGACACTCCCATCCCACAATTACAACCAAATTTCTGCCTCCCTGCTTCGCTTTATCTTTAACAAGATAACCTTAGCATGCAACAACTACCCAACGTTAATGAATTTCCTATCTGTATACTTGAGAAAAATAACCATAATCTAAACAATCCCTTCAAAAAAGCTTTAAAGAAGAAATGAACATACGTTTTAGACAAAGCATCAAACAGGTTCTGTGCCTCACTGGTAACTCCAACACCAAACCTCTCAGAATCGGCCTTAGCTTGTCTGCAAATAAATAAACTCACTGAAATCGAATAATACGAGAAAACCCTAGATATGGGATCAAACGAAATACCTAATAGCAGAATCTTCCCTTGCTTGAAGGCTAGACAGGTCCAAAAAACATTTCTTTGCATCAAGCGGATCTTCTTCTTGACGCAACAAAGAGAACTCTCTGATGTAATTTGCCTTGAGCAATCGAATGTTCCTTCTGGGTCCAGATTCCAAACCCTCTTGGAGTACGAGGATGTTGGAGAGGCGGTCATAACTTATGATTTGACCTTCGAATTCGTCCCCCAGAGTTGTCTTGATTGAAAGCAAACAACCCACTGCGAATTCCTCACCTTCCATCCCTTGATTCAATCTCTCTGCTCACTGCTAATTTTCTTCTTATTTTGCAAATTTGCTTCCTGTTTTTGAACTTTTTGCTCTTTTATTTGAAGACCAGAACAAGTCAACAAAAGAGATGGGCCTAAGTAGTTTGCTTTACTTTTTTTTAAGTCTTGGCCCAGTAGAATTAGCCTTAATTAAAAAACGGTCCAACCGGTATTTTATCGGTCCACAATTCATCCCGATTGAATTGAATTTTTAGTTGATTCTCAATCCAATTGGTTAGGTCCGTCCGGTTGAGTTTCAACATTTATATAGATAAAGAGAGTGAATAATAGGAGGATGTTTGGTTCGCGAAAAAAAAAAAAATTATCAAAGGAAATAATTTTTTTTTGAAATTATATACTAACGTTTGGTTTAAAAGAATTTTTTATAAGGAGTAATATTATATTCTCGAAGGGAATAATAAGAGGTTGAGTTTCAACATTATTAAAGGGAATAATTTTTTTCGAAATTATACACTAACGTTTGGTTTAAAAGAATTTTTTATAAGGAGTAATATTATATTCTCGATATTAGTTTCTTTTCCCCAAAATGAAGGGGATGTCATTCTCATCGTATTCTTAAATATTAAACAATTCCTATTACTTTGGACTAAAGTATCCTTCAAATAAATTTTTATTTTTATTTCTCCGATATTTATGTTTTGATACTTTAAAACAATTTCTTATCTAACCTAAATTATAGTGTAATAAAATATATAAATCACAATCATCATTAGAAAAAAAATACTAAATATTAAAAATAATTTTTAATATTATTTTTTCTCAAAATAATAAGATATTTATTTTGATATAATATTTAAAAAATATTTTGGACAAATTTAAAAATATTTTAAAAATATTCTTATGTCCAAACATCTTGAGAATGTATTTAAGAAGTTTTTGAAGGGTTTTGAAAGTGTTCAAAATATTTTAAAGAAGACAAAGAACAATTTTTAATTCAGGCATTTCGATACACCCTTAGGTGTTTTGATACAACTGAATTTTACAAAGGCAAAAATACAAAGGCATTTCAATACGATCTTGGACCGTTTTGATACATTTTGCCACTATGAGTTTTGGTTTTGAAACAGAAAATACACGTATCGAAATAGACGTTTCAACAACTTTTAGGTGTTTCGATACACCTCCAACGGTTTTATAAAAAAAACAATGATTTTATGGGGAAAAAACCAATTGTTAGGAGCTGTATCGAAACAGGTAACGACTATTTCGATATGGGGGAACAAAGTGCAGGCATATCGATACGAATTCTTAATTGTAGATCCAACGGCTCTTTTCCAAAAGAGCGGTATCAAAACGATACGCCCTGCACTAGGGGTGTTCAAATTCGGGTACCCGAAAGTCCGGGTTGTTAGAAAAACGACCAATATCCCGACCCGAATTTTTCAGGTACCCGGTACTTTGGGTAATCGGGTAGAAAAGGTAAACGAAGTTTCTCAAAAAGAGAGCTTGTCAACTCTACGGTCCTTCCTAATCAATCCCTTACTCTATAAGGCCTCTCGCATGATCCTCTACAAGATAGAAGGTAGGAGACAAGTGAATATAAGCATTTTCTTTTTTAAGCCAAAAAAAAAAATCACTGAGAATAGAAAGATGAAAAAGAGCAGAGTATATTCAATGAAACAAGAGAGAAGCAAATAGCGTAAAAGGATACCTATCGAATAGGCTCTGGGACTTCAGGATCCCTAACCTATTGAACAAAACCTAGTGTTCAAGCCTAAACCTAACTCCCTCGCTCGCTCTCTTTGCCGACAATTCCCAATCAGTTGTGTTAAGGAAATAGGATATCTATCAATACTCTGATGCGAGCGAGTACTCTTCTAGCCTCTCTTCTTCTCCCGCATTTTAATTTTTTTTACAAATTTTAAATTTAATCTTGAAAAATATATACACAAATATAAAAGTTCAAATTACATAATCTAACATTCAAATATAAAATTTTAAAACCCTAGTTACAATCTAAACATAAAATTTAAGACCTAAATTGCATAATCTAATTTAAAACAAAACATAAGGCGTAAGAAATTTTTTTAATATTTTTAATTAGTTTGATTTATTTTAATGTACAAAAATTAATGATTTAAATAATAAATAATATTTAGTTGATTTTCATCTTAGTTAATACACATGCAAAAATAGCGTATATATAACGAGTAAAGTTCGAATTTTGTCAACTCGAACAAATAAATTTATTATTTTATAATAAATCTTAGTTTTTATACAATGATTCTCTAATTCTTTTTTGAAAATAAAGTTTGAGAAATCGGAATTTAGGAATTAAGTTGTTTTATTTAATAATATACTGAGTATAAAGATATTTTGTTTAAATAATAATTATATTTAAAATAACAAAAACTAAAAAAAATAAGAACTCGATACCCGAAAATTTTTAATATTGTGACCTGGGCCCGACCCGAAAAATGACGTACTGGATACCCGACCCAAACCTAAAAGGTTTTCCGGGTAAATACCCGATTATTTATGTTCGGGTAGTCGGGTCGGGCCAATCGGATCGGGTATTTTAAACACCCCTACCCTATACCAGAAGAGGAATTTGGCCTGGAAATCAGCTCCAAACGGCTCCAAATCAACCCCAACAGTCACCAACGGCTAAAAGCTCATTCCTAACTATAAAATGAAGGCTAGAACACTTGCAAATGGTTAAAGAACACATCCAAACAAAATTATCAAGAGAAATTATTTTGAAATTCACATTTTCTTATTTTTATTGTATATAGTGTTTTAGAGAGTTTTCCATTGTAAATTTACCAAATAAATCTCTTGTAAAAGAAGAGATTCTAGTTTAGCCTTAGACAAAAACTAGAGTTGGTTTTATATTAGACAAGTCTAAAAGATAGGATTGTAAAAGTTATCCCTTAAACCAATAAAAAGTTGTCAATTCATATTGAATTAGTTGAAATCCTTAATGTTTTATATTAGACAAATCCAAAAGTTGTCGATCCATAATGTTTAACGGTATTTAACGTTAGTGATGTTAAACAGTATTCTACGTTCATTATAGACTCATCCCTTAGTTTATTGTTTTCAAGCATGGAAAGGATTGCAATATCATGATTCATCCGGTCACAATTGTTTATCATACATATTAACTCTTTGAGAATACATATAATTAGAGGTGTTCATTTTTAGATATTAGATCAAATCTGATCCGAAAAATTAAATTTTTAAAAATTTTACATTATTAATATAATGATTCGTATTTAGTTTAGAGAAAATAGAATATCTGAATATTTAGATATCAGAAAAAAATTAAAATTTAAATATATTTTTGGATTTGTTGGTCTTATTTATAAAATATTGGAATTTAGAATATAATAAGCAAAACAATAAGATTTACATCTATGAAAATTTTGATTTTTCAATTTTTTGGATATTATAACATCAAATTGTTAAATATAACAAAATTAATTTTCATGAAATTTTGAACTTTCATATATTCGAATAATCAGAAACTTAAAATATTATAATCCGTATTCGATCTGTAATATTAAAAAATCAAATTGAATATTCGATCCAAAAATAAAAATCAAATAGAATATCTAAAATTTCGAATCGGATCAAATATATTTACGCACAATCACACACTTTATAAATAAAACGATTTAAACTCAAATCTCTCCTATAATAAATATCATCATTCTTTTCCACCGAAACCGCTCCATAATTTTTAATATAAACTTCTTGTATATGTTAACATGAATAATTTGTTGAGAGAAATCCATTTTTCTCGTCTGCTTCATATCATCTCTAGAAATAATTATAAGCTTCCAACGTCCTTACATGAACAATCACAAATTTCGAACAGAAACATGAACAATGAAACAATCTTAATTCACAAACAACTGAGATGAGACATTTAAAACTTGATGACTCGATGTAAGAGTAAGAAGCAAAGCAGACAGTGAAAGAACTTCACATCACATGTAACATGTCGTAGACAGACAACCGAAGTAGCTTATACAAAACCATGCACACAGTTGTCAACAATCTACGACTTGGGCTTCTTCCTTCTCCAACAGCAGAGGTTTCTGCAGGTCCATTTTTTCAATATCACACTCTGTACCAAGCTGTTCTTCTTTTATTTGTCCCCACATCACAGTATAGTATCCCACTCCAATTATTAGTGTTCCAATGACACTGAAAAAGTTTGTTCTTTTCATTTACAGGGAGATGCAGATTTCAGACAAAAGCTTGTAAAACAGATAGGGAAATATTCGATTACCTTCCATAATGAAGACTGTTTGTAAAGAAGCTGACACCAAAAACTGTGGCGAACACTATCCCTAATGGCTTGAACATTGGCACGTAAAAAGGGCCTTTCATTCGTGTACATGCTAAATGAACGTTGCTGCGGATAATGCTCCCAAAGACTCCCTGTAAGAAAAAAAATAGTTTAGTTCTTCATAGTCATGGTTGATTAAACTGTTTGGTTTAGCAGAATCTCAGGGTTTTCTTGTCTTTACTGTCAGAACAACGAGCAAGAGCTCCGGTTTGTGTTTCAGTTTCCAAGCATTCATGTCTCTTTCCATATACAGAGCGAAAACCAGACATTGGATGGTCCCGACTATGCTATAAAACGCTGCCACTTTCATCACTTGTGGATAGAGTTTAGCAGTCCCGAGCTTAATAATATTCCATAAGGAAACAGATAAGGATGCAGCCATTAGCAGAACACCGCCGAGAATCCAACGATCCGGTGTCGAGTAGAACACAAAGAGTTTAGGTACATGTTTAAGTTGGTACTGGTTGCCGTAGAAGAACAAGGATTTTCGTATAAACGGGCCTTTGTATAGTTCAACTACGATGGTTCCAACGATGGAAACCAAGGTGCCAATCACTTTGGCTTGGCTGCCGGCGCTACTCATATCTGGCTTTGTTGTCCTATATGATAATCAAAACGTCAGACAACTTTTGGATGTTTTTCAGGACACTGTTTTACTTTGTTATTAACATTCTCGTGAATCATGCATGTGTTGTTAACTTGTTATCATCACGAGTTTACCCTTTTTTTCTGAACTGAAAATAGAAAACGACATGAAAAATATGGCTTTGGGATTGGGAAAATGAAGAACCTGAGAATAATGGAAAGCAAGAAGGACATGGATGGTATTAGGAGACCAGTTGCACATACAACGATGGGGGAGCTATAGCTTAATCCGACGAATACAAGGTTCTGAGATATAGCTATCCTACAAATCAAGCACCGGAAAAAAGAAGAAAACCAGTCATTTTCTTTTCAAAATTTTGAAAGAGGTTGAAGAAGTGAAGACTGAAGAGAGAACTGACCCTGTTAAACCCAGTAAAAATACACGCACGAGGAGTGGGAAGCTGAAGAGAGACTGATCCGTTCTGCAGAAACAAAAGATGAAGAAAAATGGAAGAGAGTGTATAGTTTAGAAAAGGAGAAAGATGTTGGAAATTGCAGGCACCTTTCCCTGTGAAAAAGAAATGAAAATGGGAGTAGCAAGATCGAGCCGACAGCATTGGTGTAAACTACAAACACAAAAGGGCTGATTCCTCCGGTTATGGCTGTTTTGGCTAGAATCGTGAGTGCTATGGTGCAAGCTTCCATTATCACCATCACCGTAAACGGTGCCATTTCACTGACTCTTTCTCTCGTCGTAACGACCATCTTCCCCTCCGCCGAGTGGTTCGTTTCGCCACGGCCTTGTCTGTTTGGCCGCTTGTTGGCGTGTAAATGTGGTGTTTTTATTATACAGAAAGAGAAGACGAGACAGGTAGGGAGCTTAGCCTTTCAAGTGTGGGTGAAGATGGTTGGGAGAGAAAAAGCGACTCGGGTGGCTGACTCTAGCTCCCAGCAGAGGGGGAGATGTTGACGTCCGAGTTATAATTTTATACACCATTGCTAGAAATTACTGTGTCAAGATCTGTCTGTCCACTCATTGATAAGGTAATAAGAGTTTGGTGTCTTTAAAAATATTCTAAAATAGTTGAAATTCCATTAATAGTAATTCATTTTTCTGTCTTTAGATATCTTATATTTTTGAGTAACTTTTTTGAGTTGAGTATCAAATAGTTCGGTTCAACTCTTAAAAAACCCATGTCGAGTTTGAGTTCAATTTAGGTTGTTGAGTTTAAAGTTAAGATTTAGGATTTATATTTTATTGTTTAGACTTATGTTTAGGGTTTATATTTTAAAGTTTTAAACTTAAAAATTTATATTTTAAATTATAAAAATTTAAAAATTTTATATATTATATTTTCGAGTAAATCACGAACGATTCAAATTAAATATTAAATACTCAACACTCTTGAAAACTAAAATTAAATTAAAACTCAAATTAAATTTAAATAAATTAAATTTTAATTAAATTAAACTTAAATAATTTATAATTTATTTCGCAATTCAAATTCCCTAACTATGGACCAAAATCAAAATGGTATTTGATTTTATGGGGTTTGTTGGGATGAAGTCTTGTGGTGGCCATTGATCATGGCCCCACCTTAAAAGCATTGTAATAATACTCCATAATCCTACTGCTCCCACTTCTTTAGTGATTTTTCCAAGGGGCCAAGGGTGAAGAAACAATCTTAAGCTTTGGGTGGAGAAGTGGTGCGTATGATTAAAGAATACCACAAAAATGGGTATCTTCATTGGCTTAAGAGCGTGGGTTGATGCTATTGTGAAATCACTAAAATAAGATTAATTTAAAGTTTACTTGTTTAATAGATAGTCGGTTTGTATATATTTTATTACGAGATTTGTACATAAATATTTATAATAATTGTAATAAAAATTGTATATACATAAAATATTATAATATAAAGATTTATGTACATATCTATTTTACTACGATAAATTTTATTTATTACAGAAACAATAAGAATTTTAGTAGGTACATAAATTATAAAATGTTGTACATAGTTTATTACTTAAACCGTAATAAAAACAGTATGAACCGTATTTATTACAAGATTTAACTAAAACTAGGGGTGTTCAAAAATACCCGACCCGATTACCCGAACATAAATAATCGGGTATTTTCCCAAAAAAATTTTAAGTTCGGGTCGGGCACCCGGCCCGTCATTTCTCGGGTCGGGCCCGGGTCACAATATTAAAAAATTTCGGGTACCCGGAAATAACCGGGTACCCAGATCCTATTTTTTTTTATAATATTTTAAATATAATTATTATTTAAATAAAATACCTTTATATTCACTATATTCTTAAATCAAACAACTTAATTCCTAAATTTTAATCCCTCAAACTTTATACTTTATTTTATTAGAGAACCATTGTAAAAAAGTTAAGATTTACTATTAAATAATAAATTTATTTATTCAAGTTGATAAAATTCAAACTTTACTCTTTATATATATATATATATGTTATTTTTGTATATGCATTAACCAACATGAAAATCAACTAAATATTCTTTAATATTTAAATCATTATTTTTGTACATTGAAATAAATTAAACTAATTAAAATATTAAAAAAACTCTTACGCCTTATGTTTTGTTTCGAATTAGATCATGTAATTTATGTTTTAATTTTTATGTTTAGATTATGTAACTATGATTTTAAAATTTTATATTTGAATGCTTTTTAGTCAAACTTTTTTAACTTTGACTCATTATAAATTTAAATCTATTATTGATAAAAATATAAAAAATATGTTTTAAAAATCTTTAATCAAGTAGTTTAAAAATATATATTTTATAAAATTCAATAAATTAAAATATTTAAAATAATTATGATCGAAGTTTTAAAATTTTGACTTTTAAAAAGTCAACAATAGACACAATAATTGAGACAGAGGAAGTACTAAAAATTGAATTATTTGAAATTCCATTTTAAACTCAAAACTTTATTTGATTTTTTAAATCGAGTCAAATTTAAAAAAATTTAATTTAGATCAAATCGAATTAAATTTTTCTTATAAATTCAAGTTAAAAAAATTTAATTTTTTCAAGTGGAGTAGAATTTTATGCACCCTAACTCTCAAATATGTCACTCCCATTTTTGTCCAATCTGAGCAACAAATGATATACTAGAATGGAGAAGCCAAAACTGATTTCAAGTACCGGCATGACTTCGATAATATCACAAGGGGAAGAATTTGTTTTCCTTTTATTTAAAATTTTAAATAAAATTTTAAAATTTTGATTTATTTCTGAATTTATCTCCTATCAAATATTTATATTTTACCTGCTCAAATTATTCTATAATGGACTTGGTTTGATTTACAACTCTCTTTGTCTTTTCTTCTTATTTTTATACAGAAAAATTTCTATCTTCATCTCTTCTGTTTTGCAGCAAAGGGGCCTCATGGCTAGATGATTCCAAGCTCTCCTCCTTGGCTTTTCCCCACAGAACTCCATAAAATCCACTCACTATAACGATGGCACCAATTACCCTACAATGGAACCAACCACCACCACCACCGTTGATTAGTTTCTACTTACCATAATGTGTTGGTCTGGTTATAGAACATGTTTCTTTAACTCATGTCTACAAATGATGCTGAAGTACCTTCCCAGAGAAAGGTCTTCTCCCAAGAAGATGATGCCAATAGCTGCCGCAACGACGATAGCCAACGGTTTGAACATAGAAACGTAGAGAGGTCCTGCTTTCAATAGGCACCATGAGAACAAACTGACACGGAACGTACTTGCCACTATCGCCTGCATGAAAAGCAACGTGTTCTGAATCTTTTGGTTTGTGACTTCAAACAATTTGCAGTTATGGAGTGCTTACTGAGTATAAAATGGCGACGAGCTCTATATCCGATCTTAGTTTCCAAGCATTGGGGTCCCTAACCAGAGCCAAAGAATATATTGTGGAAAGAATGGCATTGAAGAAGCAAAGATAAAACATGACAATGAATACTGCTGGGAACTTGTTCAGAACCATTGCCTGCAGAATTCACAAAAAGATAAAAGGTCAGTGTATAATGTATAGTGTACTGTATTTATATCTGTCTAATGTACCAACCTGTATACTATACCATGCAGAAGTCATAAAAGCTTCAACTGCAAGAAGAAGCCCTCCAAGGACCCATTTTAACTGTGGAGAGGAAAGAAGCTGATGAGAGTGTCTCGGAATTGTTGGTCCCTTGTAAAAGGTCACCACAAATGCCCCTGTTATGGAGATTACGGTTCCGAAGACCTTGGCTCGGCTGTTTGTGCTTCTCCATTCGAGCTTTTCCATCCTACGTGACAAAGAAGCAAAGATTCCAATCAAGTTTCTACAGATTAATAGAGTGATGGATTTTTATTCAGTTGATCATTCAGGGAAGGAAAACGTATAAAGAAAACTAGCAAAACCTGCAAATGATGGCAAGTATGAAGGTGAAAGCTGGAATAAGGTTGAGCATGGCTGTTGCCATTGCTGGAGAAGTGTAGTCTATACCTGCATATCCGCATAGCTGAGCGGTACATCTGTGCATGGATCAATATGTGAAAAGTCTGTAATCAACTAAAGATAATTGTTATAATCATGGAATTGCAGGAGAAGAAATATATGTTACAAACCCAAGCAAGGAAAGTAAAAAGATCAATCGATATAGGTTGGACGAGGTCCATGGAAGACGCACCGATCTGCAAATAAGAAATGATATGTTAGAAAAACAATAGCTAGAACAAAGATGCTGAGCTAAATTTGTCAAGGGAAAGCTTCAGATATCAGGCACCTGTGGACTAGTAAAGAGCAAGGGAGAAGAACAAGGGTGGAGAGAGCATTGGTGTAAACAATAAGAACATATTTGTTAACCCCATTGGACATTGCTGCTTTGTTTATCTCCATACTGCTGACTTGAACTAAAATCACAATTATCATTCCCACAAAAGGCAGCAGCTTCCCCATTTCTGCAAAATCTTTCTCCCTGAAAAAGAATACATAAAGTGAGACATAGCATGGAAGATATGTTTTTAAGCTGAATGGACTTGAGAGAATGTCACTTTCTGGCTTGTGAAAACAAAGGATGTAACTGATGAAAGCTTGGTATTGCTGGTAGAGAATCTGGATTATGAATCCATGGGAATAGGATAATGGCCAAATGTAATCTTCCTTTTCCCAGTCCTCTGTTTTCTTGGCGATTTCACTCTACTGGTGATTGCTTGCTAGTGGTGAAGCCAACCATCATTTGTTTTGAAAATATTCTTCAGATAATGGCCACTAGACTAAACAGGGCATGGAATTGGCAAGAACTATTACAGGATTTAAGTGATGTCACTGCCTTTATTGCTTTGCCTAAGGTTCCATTCCTCGTTAAATATATGTGGTGACATTTTTGTATGAATAGCAAACACATCACACACAACTCTAAATTTCTATTTTCTTTCACCATAAAACTCTCAAAATAACATTTTGGACAAACAACAATTTCATTAAAATAAAAATCCCACCGGACATGCAGTGAAAGAAGAATTAAAACTGGGAGTAATTGTTCTTCAAACATGAAATCACAATCAATCTGTTCTTTTGTATGCAATAAAATTCTTAATGGAAAGCAGCAGCTTCAGCCTGGAAGTGTTGGAGAAGTGATTCTATGCTCATTGTTTTGTGTTCTGCCTTGTCCCTCACCCGTACACACACCTGAATCCATTTAAATCGAATATTATAGAATTAGCTTGGCTCTCTTTTAACTTGAGTACACAAATCTATTCAGAAATCATATAGAATACACAAACCTGGTTAGTGTTCACTTCCATTTCTCCCACAACCAATATAAAGTTGTATTGTGCCAGCTGAGCTTCTCGTACCTGCGTAGTGAAACGAGAAGCAAGTGAAAAAAGATGATTACTTCAAAAAAGACTAAATCATGAGGATGATGAAATTATAAAATCAGCAGTGACTCGGGGTTCCTTCTAAATCCATTAACTGCATGTAGAAATATAGATTATAACGTGACTGTAAGAAAAATGGAAATGGAAGTAACTGAGAACATCAATGGTTGCACCTTTTTCTGGATTGTTCGATCTGTCATATCAACATCTACATAATAACCGGCCTCATGAATCCGATCCCGTACCTACAAAAATGGAATAAGAGATGACATCAGCAGATTAAAGTTGCAAGAGTACTATTTTTGCATTTCAAATTGATTGTTGCATGCCAAACAGTAAACTCACCAACAATCGATTCAACGAATACTACTGTAACATATACTTCATAAGATTTAATGGGAAAAAATGCTTTCAATAGTCTCCATCCACATGTATGGTTTTGTTCTCAAATTTTCCACAAGCAAATAATAAACGTCTATTTTGGCAAGTTCATAGGAACTCCAGAACAACATAAATAATGCCACGTGAGTTGAGAAAATAGATAATATCAGATAGCATATGCAGTGATTATATATAGATGCACCCTAAATTCCATAGGTTAACAGTTGACTAAATTCCCCTAAAAAATTAGAGGTCAGCAAACAAGACACGGAGCTACTGCCGGATCGAATTACCTCTATAGCATATTTCTGGGACTTATCTGACACAGGGCAAACAATTGCTTGACGGGGACTAAGCCAGAAGGGCCATTTGCCCTTGTAGTGCTCCAACAATATAGCAAACATGCGCTCAACAGACCCCAGGATTGCTCTGTGTATCATAACAGGTTTCTCCCTCTTGGCTTCATCTTCAGCTGAGTACTCCAACTTGAAGCGCTCAGGGAGCTGGAAGTCAAGCTAAAATAAAGGCCATCAGTTAATAAGTGATAATTATCACAAGATAAAAAATTAGATAGTAGAGACAAAAAAGAAAAATGAAGCAAAATTAAACATCACCAACCTGTAATGTTGCACATTGGAATTTTCTATTCAATGCATCAGATACACTAATATCTATCTTCGGACCATAGAAAGCCCCATCTCCTTCATTTATCTATACCAACATAACAGTTGCATATAAATATAAAGAAAGAAGATCTGTAAAATGGACAGAAACATAGACTTGTACTCAATATAAAACAGAGAATGTAAAGCACAACAAATATATCACAACAGGCAAGCAAACTGTTTTCCCATCTATTATTGAAAGAGAATTCCACCATTTAATCTGACAAACTAAAGAAGAGATCTTCAAAGTTTCCAAAAACAATAATATTTAAAATGACTTCCCATCTGACAAAAATAGTTTGAGAACACATTCTTCAAACAAAATTGAGTAAAATTACAACACTTGATTTGCTCAACAAAAGGTTCCAAATACACAAGAAAGAGGTCTTGAGCAACAAATCGAACCAACTTGTATTCTCGCCACTTTTTCTGGCACACAACATTCAATTTAAGCATCTTGCCAAAGTTTCAAATCCTATTGAATAATAAGCTTGAACTAATATTTTGAGGCTGAAAACTTGACAATACATAAGATGGATCGTAAGGTGGTTGCACGCTGAAGCAAAATTCTCATTTATTACATACACAATTAATTCCGAAACAACCTGTATAGTCAAGAACCCAAGTTGCTGGTATAAGGTGTCGAATAGAAAACTGACCTGCCATGGCTTCCCAGATTGGTTCAAGGCTTCGGTAAGAGCAGCTTCAGCTCTGTCCCAAGTTTCCAAATCTCCAAGGTATTTCTCTGGCCTCTGCAGTTTAAATATTTGTAAATACAAAATAAAAATTGCATCAGAATTCAATCCAAGAATGAGTATACACATAAATAACTACTATTTAAGTCTTCTAATGTACAACAAGAAGAATATAATCATGATGGAAGTAGATATATTAGATCATCCAAAAACCATTTTAACCAACAAATTATGAATAAAAAGTGGTCATTAAAATTTCAAGAAATCGTGTTTTTATTTGTTTGGCATCTCAAGATTATAGATTATAACAATTCGTCATCCTATGGTCCCTGCAAAATTCACTTAGTTATCAAAGAGAATACTTCCAATCCCTAAAAATAAGTAAATGGAGCTTCTCATACCGTGGATAGTTTTAGGTCATAAGTAAATCCAAAAACAGTGTAAGCATGATCAATGAACTCCAGGACGCCTTTAACTTCCTCTTTTATCTGGGAAAATATAGAAAATAAGGTATCATATACATTATAAAGGATACAAGGAGCTAAAATATTTCAGAGTTTTGTATGTTCAAGTTAAAGCCAACCTCACCTGGGATTCCCTGCAGAAAATGTGTGCATCATCCTGAAAAAATATAGGTAATGTCAAAGGATGGAAATAAAAGATGATCCACTTTCACCCAAAAAAAATGTTCATGAGGTTGCTAAAGATTATTTTAACTACATGACTAAGCAAATCAAAATTGAACATACACCAAAATTGGTGTTAGATGTTAAACCAAAAGAATGGAACGAAGCAGATACAAGGATCACAAGCTTGAAATATTAACAACAGGTACCTGCTGAAACCTCCTGACACGAGTCAACCCAGTCAGTGCCCCACTAGCCTCATTTCGATGCAAGACACCAAAATCAGCCAGGCGAAGAGGTAGTTCTGCATGAATTACTAATCAATATAAGAGCATAGAACCTAAGCTAGAAATGAGACGATAAATCACCTCTATCAATATTAACATGGCAAGCATATGATGTCAACAAACCTTTTCAAAAGAGGACAATTTACACCATAAGGATAAACAAGAGCACTTTTTAGCGAGCAGCTTAGTTTTAAAGAGCGCTAGGCCCAAAGAGTTCCTAAAACCTAGGCGCTAGGTGCCAAGCGAAATCAAGTGTCTTTCGTAGGCAAAATGCATTTCTTATGACGAAAATTTATAAATTAATTTTGGGGTACATTTTATACTCAAAACGTGATAATCATATTATAAAAGTTTAAACCTTGGCGCCTCGATTTTTAAATCACGCCTTGGCACGTGATTCTTATTATTTTTAGGCTATATGTCCCCTTTTCATATTTTCTATGCATATTATTAAGTATATATTTTTGAATTGAATTATTAAATATATTTTAATTATTTATTTAATTATTTGTTTATCTATAATAATGATTATAATTAATTTGTATTGATGTATTGTAATTGTAACTCTATCTATAAATCATATATTTGATTGTTTTAATTTTATTGAATTACATTAATTTCAATTAAAACTCAAAAAATATCATATAAGATTAATTGTTATGTGAATTTTTTATAATCATTTAATTGGTAAGTAACATGACTATAAAAAATAAGTGATATTTTATTAATATATTAAATAAAGTTAATCATTAAAGTGTAAAATTAATTATAAAATATTAAATATTTTGATAACTAATATTTTAAACTTTAAACATCAATAATATAATTATCATGTTTTGAGTACAAAACTCCAAAATAAAATTAATTTAAAAATTTCAGCATAAGAAATGTGTCTTGCCTACAAAAGGCGCTCGTCTTCGCTTGACGTCTAATGCCTAGGCTTCAGGGGCTCAAAGCACCTAGGTACACCTATCAACATTTAAAACTAAGAAAAGGAATACTGACCTCTATAGGAACGAACTCTGTGCTGAAACATTAAACAATGGCCTGGGCAATTCATAGGTTTCAGTCCAAACTCTTGCTTTTCAATCTGTAGCAAAAAACAAATACCCACGTCCAACCCCCCAAGAAAGAGAGTAAACAGATTATCAGAGGAAGACTAAATGCATAAAATATCATTTTTAAACATATTACATTAAATTTCCAAAAAGCTCATAAATATTAAGATTCACCTCTACAACAAAAACAACAGAAACAAGTTATGTTTATCCATTATTACACAAAATCTCACCTCAAACAAAAACATATTCTCCTTATAATTTGCAGCATGGCCAGATGTTTCCCAAAGATTCATGTTATACATGTTTGGCGACTTAACCTGCCAAAGTTATGAAACTTCAGTGACATGTTATTCGAATTTCATAAGTTTTAAATAAATCTTTAGAATATAAAAGAGAGAGAGAAAGAAGATATGCAACCTCTTCGTAACCCCTTTTCCAATACTCATTTCGTATAAATGTCATTAATTTGTTGTAAATTCGAGTGCCGTGAGGAAGAAAAAACCAACTTCCTGGACTGAAAGTTACCAGAGATGTCAAATATCAATAAAACACACATTCTTGATTCTTAAACTCGGTACTTCGAGTCATATTAAGTTATACTATACCTGAGGGGGTGACAAAAGAATAGCTCCTGCTTTGTACCCAACAATCTATGGTCATATTTCTTTGCTTCTTCTATCCGTTGGATATATTCCTATGGAAAAACATTAACTCTCATTAGAAGCGAAAATTTGATGCAGGAACAATTAATGACTTATGAAACAAGAGCACTTATCCTCTTACAGTAATGAACTGCCTAAATCCTCTGCCTTTGTCTGCTTATGTACAAAGTAAGCCTAATAAAAGGAAGGGGCTTAAAGTAATTTCTGCTAATATATCAGCTTTAGATATCCTTAGCATTATAATAAAAGAAATTAACATTTTTCCTTATTCATCATACTCATGTACAATTGTTTTTACAATCACAAATAATTAAAATTTAAAAAAAAAAAGAAACATAAGTGCTAAAATATTAAATCTGACAACTATAATCAAAACAGAAAAATCATCTCACCTTCAAACGTTTCTGGTCAGGATATGATATACCATAAACTCTTTGTAAACTCTCACGGTCTTTGTTTCCCCTCCAGTAAGCTGATGAAGCCTGAGGATCACAATTAATGTGTAAACCATGAATCCATGCATCTCTAAAACATAGCTTTCACATATCAACGTAACATGTCACCTTCAAGCATGCAAATGCCTTCACAAAGGAAGTATTGGGAATATGAGGTCCACGACATAAATCAACCAAGGGGCCACATCTGTATACTGTGATAGTTTTGTCCGCAGGTAAATCATTGATAATCTCAACCTGATTATAAAAATTAGCACTGCATAAATTAGTGCAACGGGAAAGCTTATTGGTAGAAAGGAATCATTTCAATTCACATGAAAATTCAAAGCAACACACAACTTGCCTTAAAATTATTTTCAGCAAACAACTCAAGGGCTTGTTCCCTTGTCACTTCAATGCGTTCAAAAGGTTGTTTTTCCTGATTTAAGATACCAAGTGGAAATAAGAATCTACTGTGAAATAACAGTTTTATCAATAACACAATTCCCATGTAATAGGAGCATAAAGAACATAAAAATTAACACTGTTCAACATTCCATAATAAGATTTTTAACACCCATTTTTTTCCTTGACACATGCTTAAAAAAATCCCTGGCACATGTATGAGTTGAATCAGTTGATTAGTTGAATTGAAGTAAAATGAACATGGGATAGCAAAATACTGTATAAACAACGAGCATAGATATTGGTGGGAAGTGATCATAAATAAAACAATCAGATTTGTGAAAGCATGAAGTTGGTCTTTTAGTAATGTTAATAATACCGCAACAGCTTTCAATGCCCCTGCTTCAATTTGCTTAAAGTGGTCTTCATTCAAGCCCAAATCGCCATAAAATGCATCATAATAGAAACCCTGTGAAACCACATACCAATCTTGTAAGAAGGCAAATTTACACCAAAAGGTCTTGTAAACCAACTTAAGAATCAATATGAAAGAATGATACATTAAACGTTAACTAAAAATATAATATTATTTTCAAATGCCTTTACTAAGTGAATTTTAAATCCTACAAAAAATAACAAGCTAAACACAGTATTTTTCAATTGTCGCAATGCATAATACTTCATCCCTACAGGCTACAACAAAGACATGCTTGCTCATGCAATCCTAATGAGTTATTCAAGCATACATACAAAGCAACAGAAATTAATTTAATAAAAAAAACACTAAGATCATTTAAGAAACAAATATCTACAGTAAAGCACCTTTCAGTGCCAAAGAACAAAAAAAAAATGAACCTACCTCTCCTCTTGTAGTACAAGGCCCAATGCAAAGTTTGCAACCATATGTGCTCTCAAGGGACTGCATAAACACCAAATCAAATTAGCCAATTATCTCATCAAAACAGAACAATCGAAGAGGATAAAAATTCCAGCTTCACTAATTTGTAAACACATGAACTTGAGCAGTGAAGTTATGATAATTTGTAGCATATAAATTGATGAAATGTTTATTTTTAATTTTTTTTACTAATTCTTGCCACATAATCAATTTCTCAGTTTTCAAAGTTAAAAGTCAAATTAAAGTAAATTTTAGCAGAGGATAAAAAAATCCCACTTTACCTCACCAAGGATGTGAGCACTGGAGTGCCAAAAGGTATCACGGCCTTCATCGGTATCAAAATTGAAAATCTTAAGCTCACAGTCACCTTCCAAAGGTCTATTCATATCCCACAAAACCCCATTGACCGACGAAATCAAGGCATTGTTAGCCAAACCCTTGGAAATTCCTCGGGCAATATCCATAGGGGAAGAAACCCATTTTTTCCCTTCCTTGACTGACCCATCAGGCAATGTGATCTTGATTGGGTCGTGCGGGAGGGACTCAAGATGAGATTGCTGTTGAGACTGAAGGGCTTGGAAGATTTTGATGCGCTTCTCGATGACTTGTTTGAGATAAGCCTCGTCTTTGGGATGGGAAGCAGCCATGGTCGAGGCGGAGAAGCGGCGAATAAGAGTGGAGGACGGCCTAGAGATGAGGAAGTGAGTTGACTGAAAAATGTAACGGCGGGCAGTAGAAGAGAAAGTGTATAACATAGAAATGCAAGGCTTCTTCTTTCCTTATTTTAGCCTTTCTTTTCCCGGTTAGGGAGGTTTAGGGTTTTTTAATATTTTTATACCGAAATATTTTTTGGTAGATTTAAGAAATGGTCGTTTGATAAATGATTTAATTTGGTAATTAAAATTTTAATTATTTTAATATTAATATTAAATTTTTAATTTAAATTTAAATTAGATATTAATATGTTAACAAAGTATTAAAAAATTACGTAATAATTAAAAAGTTATGTAATAATATATTAATTTTTACATTTATACAGTCAAATAATTCAATCATAATTTTAAAAAATAATAAATTTAAACTTCATTATTTATATATTATTTTAATTTAATTATATTTTTAATTCACCATTTAACACAAAAAACTCAACGTTACTTAAATTGTACAATGCATCTCTACTACACAACTGTAACTTGGAAGCTACAGAAGAGCATATAGAAAAGGCATGAGATTCTTTCTATATATGATTATTGTTTTTACTTTTAATAAAATACCCTTTAGTGGGGATTTTGTGTCTTAGATTAAATTATTTTTAAAATTAAAATATTATGTAAATAATAAAAAAATGAATTTATTTTTTAAAATTATAACTAAATTGTTTAAATATATAAATATAAAAATTACGTATATTATTATATAAAATTTTTAATTATTATATCATCCTTTTAACGATTGTTTACTAGTTAATACTTAATTTGAATCGAAACTAAATATTTAAGACTCGCAATTAAAAATTCAATTATTGAATTAAAATAATGTATCAGAGCTCACTAATCCTTTATAAACTTTACCGTATATTTTTTAACGTGTTACAAGCTAACGTAAAATTTTATTACTAAAAATTTTGGAGGTAATATTATTGAAAGGAACAACTGCATATTCCAAACATGGATTATAAGATTAACGTGTATTATAAAAATAAATAAATTTATACATTTTAAAGTTGACATTTATTATATTTCTATTATTAAATTTTATTGTTGATAATCAGTTGAATTAGTATTGGGTAAACCACATGAATGATTTTCGTCTATGATTCAATTCTTTATTAATTCTCTTAACTATAAAAAATTATAAATAAGTCTTTTCGATCAATCATGACTAACAAATTAATTTAATTTTATTAAAAATATAAACAACCGATGATATGACAGTTAAAGAACTATATATAATATCAAATTTAACCAACTTTTATATTTTATTTTAATTTGATTTCAAATTTAAAATTTTATCTCAATATTTTAATCCTTTAAATCCTAAACTTCGTATTCTTCCTTTATAAAATAACCTTTATTGATGTTAACATAGTCATTTGTAAACTCGTTTGTATGAACAATAAAAAAATTGTTGGAGAATCAAAACCATCATTGTTGTTTATAATAGTTATCTACTATGAGTTACTCACAACGAGATGTATACTTTTTATTTTAAAAATGGAAGAATATAAAATTTAAGATTTAAAACACTAAAATATTATAATATTTAAATATTGAAAGCTAAAATTTTAAATTTATGACCAAAATAAAATAAAATACAAAAATAAAGAATTATATTTATTATTATATAGATTTTATTAACTATCACATAATTAACCATCAATTTTTAATAAAATTAAACTGATTTATTAATTATAATTAGTCAAAAAACTTATTTATAACCTTTTATAATCAGAAAATTCAAAAAAAAAAAAAATCTTGATCGAAGACCATTATATAGTTTACCCGAGATTTTTTCGTTTGAAAGCTGTTAAAAATATTTAGTCAAATTTTCATTAAAAACAATTTTTAAAAAGTTTAAAATCAAAATTAGTTGAAAAAAATATAAATCAAAAGGACAATATATAAAAACGCTAAGAATTAAATTTATCATTATACCTTGAATAATTATTCTTTTTCTCTTGTTATTTGTTTTTCTAATTTAAATATTAAATTTTATTTTATCTACCGACATTTATTTGTTGGATGGAGAATTTAGAATCGTTTTCCAAAAAATCCTAATTTTATCTAAAGGATAAAATCTAGGAAAAGGATGAGATGTTTCTAATGAGCCTAAAACTCATGACTTATGAAAATATAATAAAATAACGATAAATAACTTAATCGATCGATAAAAAAATATAGTAAGATAAATATTTTAGTGATGTCAATATCAATATATTTTCACAACGATAAGGTCATATCATACATCTTACAAGAATAGTAATAGTAATGAGAAACGTTTTTTTAAAAAAATCAACATGACACATTGTGTATAATTATTAAGAAATATGACAATTGATTAGAATCTTATTGATTATTACTATTATTATTGTTTCAGTAGAACTGGTGAGATTTTGAACATACACAATAAAAACGATCGCACAGGGTCCCCTATAAAGAATATTTGCTTCTAAGGACTACAATTTTATAACTAGTGAAGGTCATAAACAATTACGTTTAAGGACCATATTTTAATAAATTGCACAGGGCCTCCAAAATCTTTGACCCGCCCCTGTGACACAAGCCCCAACAAAATCTTATGTTCCCCCCTATGGATACGAAGATTTGAAACATAAAAAGAGTGCATGCGCTATCAGTCTATCACTACAAGTTGTGTGAGTTGTGACCAAGTTTAGCAGAGATCAAAATGAACAAAGTGGATAAAAGAAAAAGGGAAGAAGGTGGTACATGAATATCCCCGAAGATCGATCGATCGACCTCATAAATCACGAGGGAAATTGTTGACTTGTCCCTCTTCCAAAACATCTTTGCCGTTTATCTTGTAAGCTATCCTTATGCGCATCACCAATGATCTCTGAAAAGTTAGATAGATGAATGAGTAACTAAGCATCTGTAAAAGAACATCAAACGATGAGTGCATGAAGAGAATAGTTAACCTTTGGTGGCAGATTTCCGAACAAAGTTAACAGGGGAATATTAGTCGTTATTGGTTACCAGAAAAATCAATCAGGAAGACCATAGTTTTATTGGCTTTTATTTTTTTTTAGTACCATGGCATTTGGGATGGCCAACAAGAGACTTAATCCACTGCACCCTTATCTGTTGGCTTTATCAGCTTTTATTAAGTTTTAGCAAGTGGCAACCATGCCTTTATGAGGAGCGTTGTTGTTTTTTTCCCCTTTCTTTTTGAATTAATCCCAGCACAAAACAATGCTCTTCTGCTCCCCCAAAAGAAATGGAAAACTGGGTGGTTAGAGACTGGAGGGAAGAAAAGTTTTGCTACCAAGAGGCTCTGGACATAAAATAAAATTGGATAAACTACATAAATGATCTCCCGACTATGACCCAATTATTTGTGAGCCCCTAATTATGAGAAGTTACAAGTTGGTCCCTGGCTAATCGAGACTAACAAATCAATCCAATTTTGTTAAAAAATAAATTGTTGATGACATGATATTTAATAAAATCGGTATAATAACATATTTAACTCTGAACCTTTACATTTTATTTTAAATTGGTCTTAAATTTAAAGGACTGAAATGTTGTAATATTTAAATATTGAGAGCTAAAATTTTAAAATTAAGCCCAAGTTGAAATAAAATGTAAAGGGTGAGGGTGAAATTCGTTATTTTACAGATTTGATTGATTGTCGTGTCATTTATTTTTTAACAGAATTGAATTGCTTTGTTAGTCACGATTAGTCGAGAGACCTATTCATTACTTCCCATAATCAGGGACTCAACAAAGAATTGGATCATAGTCAAGGGACCATTTATTAGTTTACGCAATAAAATTTTAGTTCTGACAAATCTCTCCAGGGTTCTTGATTTCATCTTCTTAGGCACAAAAGTAAACCTTATCTAGAGCAATAAATTGTGTAATCATCCTAGGAGCCCAAGCCACCCTTATTTTCTCTATAAAAGGGGGAAATGCACATGCTTGGCAACTACTGCCTATATGGTGGAACTACATGCTTAGTCAAAGTGACTTGATTCTATCAAGTTCTTAGACCCCTATAATCAATTGTTTCAAAATTGTTTTTATATGATTAAGCAAAAACTGCATGTGGAGGATCCAGTTAGCACAGAGCATCACTGACAGTTTCACAGCAACTTTAACCAATTAAACTATATATATATATATACTGAAACTCGGTGCACGTACCTTCCCATGTTGGCTATTGGTAACTTTCATGCTCTGAGAGATGGACCCATTTGCAGGCAAGATGTTGCTGCTAGCCGGATCCAAATGCAGCTGAAGAAACTGCAGTGCTCAGAAGCAGCAAGTGTATCAGCATCACTTGTTTTTAAAAGGACAACTATGCAAAGATTTAATATTTTTAATGATTATTTCAATTCAAGCAACATATCACTGTCAAGATTTGTGAAATTAATGAAGCCTAGATTTTAGGAACCCTTCAAACAAGGCTAATTAGAGAAGCATTTTTGAGGCATATAGAGAACTAGTAGTTAGGACAGGCTTTAAGTTGTGAAATTAATGAACCCCAGATTTTAGGAACCCTACAAACAAGGGTAGATAAATTAAGTATTTTTGAGGCATATAGAGAACTGGTACTGAGGACAGGCTTTAAGTTGCAAACTGCAAGTTCTTAAATTGTCACAAAGTCATGATAAAGAAAGCAACAGGGAGAAAACTGACGATGCAAAATCCACCTATGGCGGATGGCACTGAAACAGAAATGCAAATTTCTCTAATATAAGTATAGCAATATCATAAATGCTGTCTTGAGTTACCTTAGGAACTGCCGCCTGGAAAAGAAAATCATTATAAACATTGGTTGACAGATTTGTAAAAGTAGACTGGATCAAAGTTTTTTGCGGGTTTTCTGGTTGCTTTGTGAAGTTGAATGACATCCTTAAAGTGCTGCTCTCGTATGCAATTAAAGAAGGATAAGCTGGTCCATTTTCCTCTGCCAATGGAAAAAAAAAAGTATAACTACTTTGGCAACTACAAGGGCTACAACATCTGCCATGGAATCTGAACTTTAAAGTTTACCATTCTTTTGAGGACTGGGGCCAAACCCATCCAATAAATCCATCACCGGAGCAGGACTTGCATGAGAACTGCCATTTGCAGAAAGTGGAGAAAGTGAAGCGACTCCGTTTAAATTGGAAAGTGATGATGTGTTATCTTGAATGGAGGATAATATATCAGATGCAGATGAGCTGCTTTGTACAGGAGGCGATGTTCCAATTGACAAAAGATCCAGCAGAACATCTGTACCACCTTTTGGAGGTTGATTTGTACCTAAAATGTTGGATAAAATCAGCTTTTTTTTAATCAACAGGGAAGAAGTAACATTTTTAACTGCAAACAAATTATAGGAGATTATACATTTTCTTTTAAAATTGTTACACACTCAAAATGTCAACTTAAGTAATTAAGCAGTGCAACAAACATAATCATGCAATGTCAACTTTCTTTTAACATCGTTACACATCCATATACATGCACAATCAATTTGAAATTAAAAATTATAATGATAGGGAAATAAAATTTAAATGTGATTATGTTCTTTCATAGCATAATCCAAAGAGCTGGTTTTCGAGTAAAAAAAGTTACAGGTGTTTTCCTGAACTGCCAGCTAAGAATATCAGATATAGATGATGGATTATCAGAGTATATATGAGTTGAATTATAATTTCAGGTACTACCGCTTCAACATCCTAAGAAGCTTGAAGAAATAGGTAACTTAAAACATAAACATGCATGAAAAAATTAATTTCACTCAAATGTTTCTCAAAACTGTGCCATTGGTGCATCCCAACTTACTTGATGGGGCAGAAGCAGGGGATAAATCAACACCAAGAAGATCCTGAAGAAAATCACCACCAGAAGAGCTAGGTGCAGGAGCATCATCTGAACTTAGGTCAAGTAAGTCTGCAACAGCAGCTGCAGCTGGTTTAGCAATTCCATTGGGAATATTACGTGCTGTCCCAGTGGAAGTTGAAACAGATGTAGGCAAGGAGCCAGCTCTCCTTCCACTGAAAGTTGCCTCATCCAGAACTGGCATCCTTTCAACCAGCGCAGCTCTGTACCAATTCATCCATCAGCTTTGTACTTCATAATGCTACGTTGTTCAAAGCGTTCTAAAAAGACATGAGGTAAAATATAGAACAGAGAAAAATTTAACCATACCTAATGTTCTGATGCTTCAGAAGAATACAATTAAATTCAATAGATCGCTGTTGTAGCTCAAGCACAAAGCTCTGTTTATTCTGGAATAATATATCCTTGATCCTCCTGTAGATAAGAATATTTTTTTCATGCCATATAAATAAATAACAAATATTCTTCAGTTGCTTTGCACAGAAAGTTCAAAATAAAATAAGGCGGTTAAACCAATTATAATATGAATAAAACAACACAAATGTAACAGGTGTTAATAATTTAAAAAATATGAAGAAAAATGTATTTTCCCCAATTGATTCAACAATTAGGGGATTAATTTAAATATAATTTTATATAATTGAAGAACCGATCAACTTATGCAACACAATGTGACGAGAAAAATAATACAAAGCGAATATGACGAGAAAAATAGTTAAAACACAATGTGAAATGGAAAAATAATACACATGAGAATTTGCAAAGGATCCAATGTATTATGTATATATAACGAATATTAAAGCATTCAATTTTGTATAATGCCTTGAATACAATTATGAATAAAAAATAAAAACGACATGAACTCATAATTAAAAAGACCTTCTCTTTTTTCCTCAGCAATTTGTAATCTTTTCTTCTCTTTCTCTTATTATTTACCTTTTACAATCCTTCAATTGCACATAAGCAATTGATGACAATACTACTTTATTTAATTTATAAGAGAACTATTTTTAAACCCCTGACAGAGGTAAGCTAATGGAAACAGGCATGATAAATGGTAAAATGTATGGGAATGCATTAACATACGCTGAACAAGAAGGGAAACGAGAAGAGAGCTTTAAAAGCGCAATCAAAGCCATTGCTTTAGTAGTGAGATCAGAAGTATGACGCTTCATAACAACCTCTACAGCATCCACAGCATCAGACTCTGTTACCTGAAGTATAGGAAGAATGTGAACTAAGCATTCAATTTAAGAACTGGATCCTGACAAGGACTTTCAGCTAAGTATTCAGCAGGTTAAGAATCTCAAGAAGTTAAAAATCAAATTGGGTTTATGTGATTCTACAGAAAAGATTCAAGTAATACAGCAGTCCATTGGATGACAACCCAAAATATTAGCTGCTGGGTTAAGAATATAGAAAATAATATTACAACCAGAAATAATATAGAAAATACTTGAACAAGATGGTTTGGATAAAAACTGAAGGTACTTTGCAATGCCTTGTTTAAAGGGGAATGGCTCCTTGCCTATTTCCAAATCCGCAAAATCAACGCCATACTTGATCTAGATTATTTTGATCAACTCCGTCTTTAGAAAAGATTTATCCCTAGGTAGCCAAAATGTATTTGATTGCTATACGTAACTCAGTTATACCACTTTAAAACTTAAATGAAGTTCCACGAGAATCTAGAATATGAAGAAGCAAGTGGTGAGTTTATATGTTTCATACTACCTAAACAAACAATACAGATACTGGTTCTGTTAACAACTTTATTACTTAAATTCAATTTAACAGCAACCATGTCATAAGTCTTTAAGGTATTATACAAAATTGAATGCATACCGATACCTAGAAGAGCCCATACCGGCTCCTTTGCAAATTCTCATTTGTACTTAATTTAACAACCGATCGGCTGTTTTCCCTCTTTTTTTCTGAGGATGATAATGCAACATGATTACTGCAAGTGCGTGCAAACTAGTCAATGGATAAGATGCACTTACAGTTATTGGTTCTTCAATATCAAGCATCCCGACATTATTTACCAACATGTCTCCATATTCACCAATACACCAAACTGCAACTCGAACAACTGATTCCTAATGAAAATATCAATTTGTATTTTAATAATTAAGCAGATAAGAATACATATCTAGACATAAAAAATCCAAAATAAATCAAAGAACACCTGTTCTGTTGATGTTTGGAAAGCTCTGTACAATGCCCTGACTGAATATCCATGGAGGTCGGAAGCATTACTTATGACAACGATAAGGGCATGCCAGACTTCATCCTTTACAAAACTTCCAGCCTACAAAGCAACAAAATGGTTTATAGAAGTGTTCATAGAGCCAGAAAGATTAATAACAAATATGCAAGTACACATAAATGACAAAGGTTCATCCTCACTCCTCTTTTCTTGTCTAACTATGATTTTTTTCTAGCAGAAATGATAGCAAGAGTCTAACAGATGAGATTCTCACACCAAACAAGGTTAAAAGCACAAGCATTCTATCACTTGAATGTTGGTCAATGGCTCAATATTTCTTTTCTTCCTTCTTTTAGTGACACTTCAGAATCATCAATAAAATGCAAAAACATTGAAATCTCATATGAATTTTGTAACACCCCAAAATTCGCCTAATTCAAAAACCTAATTTATTTTGAAATCCCTAAATCAGAAACCCTAATAATTTAGGAATTATTCTTTTAATGATCTAATTGTTTGAAATTGAAATTTAAGGGACCTTAGTTGAAAACAAGAGAAGTTTGATGCTTATTTGTAAACTCAAGACAAATCAATGGCTTACCTTGTATTTTTACCCAATATGTTTACCCAATTATCAAAATAAACCTAATTTTAAAATTATTTACACTAAAGTATTTACTTGAGGGAAAAGTTTTGATAACTTGATTCTCAAGTTTTAATCTAAGAAATTAGGTTAAAATTAGGGGTTACATTTAGTGGTATCAGAGTCTGATTCAACCCTCAGACCGTGTGGCTCATCACAACGGTTTTCAAAAATATTTTTGACTTGTGTATGCATCCGAAATATTTTATGAAAAGCAAGATTTTCGGACCAACTTACTATGATTTCAGTTGATTTTTGCCGAACTATTTAAGCGTTTTACATGCGAGATTCCAGTACCGATTCTGACTCCAGATTATTCTCTTGTAGATAACTTTTTATGCCACCGTGTAGGAGTTTTGGCTTTGAGAATGGTCGTGGTCAAGGTCATGTCGCCGCTTCTGTTTTAATCTTCCACTTCATTTGAGCAAACGATAAACTCGAATGAGATATCGGAAAATGAGCATGAATCATAGGAAAGTCATCAGACTCAGAATAATAATTTTCATAGTTTTGAGGATCATGAGACAATTCAATTGGATAGTGTCACGGTGAACCGTGAGTTGTGTTATCTCCGTAAGTTAGAGAGTTCGAGAAAATTTGTATCTTCAAATTGGTTGAAAAAGCTATAAAGGTTGTCTGTTGATATAGATTACCCCGCAAATCAGATGTTAAAGGATATTGTTTCACTACTCGAATGTAAAGCTCAGAATTGGTGAGAGTCGGTGGTGGGTACAGTCCCTCCTAATCTGATTACATGAGAGTTTTTTCGACATACATTCTAAGACTGTTATGTTAGAGCTGAGATTTTTAACAAAGTGTTGCGATGACTTTTTGAATCTGAAAGAGAATGACATGTCAGTAAGTGACTTTGGGATAGAGTTTCGGAGATTTGCCAAGTATGTTCCTGGTTGGTTATGATGGAGAAAGATAGAAGTGAGTGGTTTTTAAGTGGGTTTCGTCTACCACTTTAGAGAGAAGTTGCTACACACCATGATAAGTGTTTAATGAGTTCATTAATCGGGCTAAGACTGCCTATGTTGCACCGATATGGATACGGGAATGAGAACAGAGACGAGAAACAACAATTTGTAAAATTATAGGGTATGGATACGATAAGGGTACGCATATAAAATAAATTTAAAATTTAAAATAGATAGAACATTATAAATAATCATTAAAGTTCATACTTCATAATAAATTAGAAAAATAAAATTTATAAACACCTACATACTAAAAAGTGAAATCTCAAACAACAAAGTTTAAAACAATATTAAAAAATCACAAATCAAACATCGTTAACGTCTTCTAAGATTAATTCATTTTTCAAGTTCGAATTTAAAACTAATCATTCATTTATTAAGGTGTAAATATTGACCATGTTAATAAAATAAAAAATTATAAAAAAATAAATATTAAAAAATACATAAACAATTAACACAAATATAAAAATCGAGAAAGTTCCGTGGAGTTCATAATTGCATAAAAGGAGTCAAAGTAGTGGCTGCGGCGCGTCGAGGCACTTCTTTGACGGTCCCCGTCCGCCGGCCTGCCGCCCCGCTCTGAAGAATTCATGGGCCTAAGGCGGGCGAGACAAAATGGGCGGGCACTACTAACCAAGCCAAGCCTAGTTCTCGCCGATAAGCGCTGGTAGCTTGCTTCCAAGCCTTGCCTTATATAATAGTTGTGGCCATGGCCCGAAGGAGCCTTAAGCGCTTGTACAATGCTCAAGTCAAGGCTCTGGGCAACGAGTAGGATGGAGCCTTGACTTTCTATTATATTAGTAAAGCGTGCCATATATATTGAGGGAAGGGAAAAGGGGTCTCTTTCCTCGCCCGATTGTAGAGGTCGATCCCCTATCACCTTCGGTGCCCCCTTGTGGTCCTTCTCTTTAGCTTTTCCTCGGCCTTTAGAGCTAGTTGATAGGCCACTTTCCACATCTGATGCATCGAGATTTCATCTTGGATTTATAACCTCAAGCCCTATCAAGCAAGCAAGGGATTCTGCGTCGGATTCGTTCAAGCCATTGCGAATAAACAATTGGTAGAACTCTGCAACTTTTTTTTTTAAGGAGTAGGGGCTTTCTTGTACGCTTGTTATAATAATAATAAAAATATTAATAAAAATTAATATAAAAATAACTTTATACTTTTTAATAAAATACTTATAACAAATTGCCCATAAAATTTATTGCTGCCCCACAAAAAAATTATTTACCATTGAAAAAAGATTTTTTCATAATTATATAAAACCAAATATTATAAAATTTATTGTATTGGGCCCCACTAAAATTATTTTAAATTGAGAAATGTTTTTTCCACGTAAATTTTAAGCCTTCTTCATCAATGCCTTCTTCAACCACAACCCTTCTTCACAACCCTTCTTCTGTTTTTCTGAGTTATTTTTTCAATGACCACTCTACCTCCGCCGATGGAACCACCATCAGAATCTAATCGAAGAGCGTGTGTCTCTCAATTGCAAAACAATCTTGGGGACGCTCATGGAGATCGTTTGCCATCCTCGAAACGTCCCCAAAAATATTTCATCCTTCACCGATCGTTTCCAATCGTACCCTGTCGACGTGGAGCGTCTCCGGTACGTACACCAGCCATACCCGTCTTATACTCATCCCATAAATGATTTGGATACTTAAAATGGCATGGGATTGTTGTACCCGTGCTTCCTTGAAGACTGCCGAGGGAATAAGGGTCATACAAGGGAAGAAGAACTTCATAATGTTAGTCAAGTTAGGAACCAATCAGATAGGTCAGTTCATCAGGAAAAAAGCCCTTGAAATGAGCTTATTTTTTAGAGTCATCGAAATGTGAGACCTACAGTTTTGACAGTTCCAACTCGCAGTATCGGCAAACCTAAGGCTCCTCGTGCTATTGCAATATATTCTTTTTGTAACAAAAAGCATAACGGAGAATGCAGATGGATGACCAGATCGTGTTTCAGATGTGGGTCTCATGATCATTATTTAAAGGATTGTTCACGTTCACCTACGGTTCATCCGTTCAGAGTCAGGCTTAACCATCGGTTCATGTTTTTCACTAAGATAGAAGGTAGTTTAGGTCAGCTGCTTCAGGTTCTATTGGTAAAGGTGGACATACTCAAAGTGCTAGATCAACTAGAACCGAGGTTAGACGACCAGGTTTAATAGTTGACACCGGAGTTCAAGTTGGTTATGAGTATGCATCTGATGACATATCAGATATCTTATGATGTTTCAGTTTGTCTTTTATATTAGATTATGAGTCCGAATAAGAAAGTATATATATATATATATATATGTTTCAGTTGGTTTTGAGTCTCTGTTATGATATCAAAAAATTTCGAGGATGAAATTTCTATAAGGAAGGGAGAATTGTAGTACCCCAAAATTCGCATAATTCAAAAACCTAATTTATTTTGAAATCCTTATATCAGAAACCCTAATAATTTATGAATTATTCTTTTAATGTTCTAATTGTTTGGAATTGGAAGTTTAGGGACCTTAGTTGAAAACAAGAAAAGTTTGGTGCTTATTTGTAAACTCAAGAAAAATCAATGTCTTACCTTGTATTTTTACCCAATTGTCAAAATAAACTTAATTTTAAAATTATTTACCCTAAAATATTTACTTGAGGAGAAAGTTTTGGTAATTTGATTCCCAAGTTTTGACCTAAGAAATTAGGTCAGAATTAGGGTTATAAATTTTGTCAATGACATTCGTAATCCTAATTGACTTAGAAAGGCATTAGAATCCTTCAGCATTGAAGTTTCAATTTCCTCATTGGGGTCACACTTCACAATCATACACAAAACCGAAAGGACAAAGAACATAGCATAACCAATAGCAAGTTACAAGATGACAAATTGCAATGGCCCAGCAAATTTTTAGCTTAACCTACCAATTCTCAATAGTCAAAAGCTAAAATTCAAGTTCTTGAGCATTGTGAGGACTTATACAATTTTCATTGATGGTATTTACTTAAATAGTTAAAGTAACAAAAAAAACTTTGAGTACAAATACAAGTTGTTGCGTACCGATATCCAGAAGAGCCCATACCGGTATAGATAAATTGTGTATCGATACATCCTTTCATCCCAATTATTTTATAAAGCACCACATAAAAACGGTGCAAGATGAAGACATGTTTAAAAAAGATGTCCAGTAATCAAAAGGGTAAAGATGAAGACATGTTTTTACCACATTACTTAATGGTTACACATGCAGACCATTGGATCAGATCAAGGATGGAAAATATAAACACATCAGTGAAACAAAATGTGATAAAAATGTAATATCCCAATTTCCCCCAGCTTTAAACACTAATTTCTTTAAATCTCTAATTCGAAACCCTAGAAATTTGGGGATTTCTAATTCTGATCTAATTGAAATTTTGAGACCAAATTGCAATTTCTGAAAGTTTAATGATTCACTTTTAAAGTTCTGACCCTTGTTTGGTGTTTAAACCATTTTCTTTTTGGAAACAATTTCTCCTTTTCTGTTTCAGCTTTCAACGTGGGAATTAAAGTCTCCTTTAATTCCGATTTATTCGGTTTTAATCTATTTCCCTACTAGTGTAACCCAAATCCGAAAATCATCCTTCTTTTCCTCTTAACCTCGTTCGAATCGATCTTTGGTGTGCTCTGGTAAGTTTCTCCTTTTCCTTTCATTTTCTGTTGTGTGTGAAGGAGGTATGTTTTCTGTTTTAATTGATTTAGGAAGGGCAGATATGTGTTAGTGTTAGTTTTCGAATCTGAGAAATTAAAAAGGGGTTCTGAATCGTGTTTTGATTCGAATCGAGAAAGGGGGAAGAGAATCAAAATTTTGAGTTTCTGGGAAATTTCTGGAATTTACTTGGAAAATCCTGGAACTGCCCGCCCGCCCGACCCGACCTGACCCGTGACCCGACCCGATCTGTTGACGTCACCTGTTGATTTCACTGTTGACGTTAGCGTTGACCAATGCTGACATCAGCGTTGACTTTTTCTAACCCAGTTCCACTTTATGTTTTTTGACGTCCTGAGTTCAATGGCGCGGTCCATTTTTTGAAATTTGAACCTGGAGTGTCGTTTTTAAGGTTTTTTATTTCAAATACTTTAATCTGAAGTTGTCTTTTTCGGAATCTGAAATTGGTTTACCATTTGGTTCAGGTGACGTGGATTCGGACCCTTAACATCTTCCTCCTCATCCACCTGGACGACCTCCTATTCCTCAGACTTCGAGACACGCACATGAGTTTTTGGTTTACTTCCGTTTCGTGTATTTTTCCTGTATTGTGGCATAGTAGTGTGTTTTATGTTTTTGTTACTCATAGATTCTGCTTCCACTTGACCTAGTGCTAGAGCCGAGTCCAGGCGTCATTCTCAACGTTGAGCTATCTATTTCAGGTGTGTCTTTCCTGACAATTTTGTTTATTACTGTATACGCAGATTCTGTTATTTATGTATGATCATGTTCACTGCATTATTCCTGTGATTTTTCTGAATTAATTCAGATGCCATGCTCTGAGTTTTATAATTGCATATTTGTTTCCGAAAGTATCATGCATGCCTCATGTTAGTTTTTAAGGCACGTATTTCGATTCTGTATTATGTTCATGTCATTGCATTGGTTGGATTATTTGTACGGGGAAGTTCAGTTATGTCATCACTTTTGTTCAGTGGCTCCACCTTCGAGTTGAGTTTCCACTTCTGTTGGTGTGACGAAGTTAGAGTTGTTCAGGGGAACCTACTCTTCTGATGGCATTCGGAGTTAGGTGCATATCATGCATACATTACATAATTTGTTTTGCTCTGTTCTGTGATCCTGTTTATCTGCACACTAGGCTCCCTAGCTTACACCCTCTCAGTTTCTGTTTCAGATACTCGATTTTAGGTTTCGGTACTTGGAGGACTGTGATTCTGAATTACTGTTGATCCATACGTTACAATGTTTTAGACTTATTTTAATTTCGGTTAATATTTTCTGTAATGGATTTGGAACTTTTATCCAGATGTCAGAACTGTTATTTATAATTTGGGTTGAACTTTTGAAATATGTTTTATGTATTATTCAGTATTTCAGTTACCCTCGATTTAATTTATTTATCAGATTTTTAGTAATTCCTTTATTGAAAACCTAACGTGAGATACAAGTTTCTTTAATGTGAACCCTAAGTTTTAATCTAAGAAATTAGGTTAAATATAGGGTTATAAAAAACTTCTAAGAAAAAGTAATATTCTACAACACCATTTAACAGAGACTGCAACACGTGAAACTCAAAGAAAGAGAAGACAACAGCGAACCAGAAAAATGGGACCAGGATGAATACTCTGGAATAAGAAAAATAAACATCTTTACTCCAGTGATAGAATAGTACAATGAACAAAAATATACCTCGGAAAGAACCTTGAGCATCTGATCAATGTACCAAATTTTCTCTGGGGAAAACCTGAGGCAATAGAAATGATTGTTAATTGACCAGGCAATGATCCAAAGAAATTTTGAATAAATATTTCAGCATACCTCCACCAACCAAAAGATTCATGAAAATGCAGATCCAAGAACATAAAGCATATAGAAGAAATTACAAATATTATAACATAAATTAAAAAGATAAAAAAAAAAAAAAAAAAAAAAAAACAACAACTAACAAATAGAACTTACTTTTCAACAAGAGAGCAAATCTTGGCAGTAAGAACTTCCTTAAATTCTTGATCGCTTGCTTCCAAATATTCAATCAATTCTTTTGTCAGAGGTTTCACATTTCTTTCATTCACCAGCAAGTATACAATGTCAAGTGCCTTCTTCCGAATTGAAGCATCTGAATCCTGGAAAACAAATTTTCAAATCATCAACTTCTTCCGTGGCTGAAACCTCCCTTTTTGACAATAATGGCACATTGGCACTTGTAAATAATGTAAGAGTTCAATTAAAGGCAATCATAAAACATTGGAAACTCTTTCTTTCATTCATTAGAGTACTATGGCTTAAACATTGGTTCTCTACCAATTCCTACTCCACACTACCCCGATCCAAGCCCAAGGGATGATGCTAGAAATTTCCATATCTCCAAAATTGAATCCCTACTATATCCAAATATCAATCATAATAATAATAATAGTCATAATTCTTTTTTACTACAGGGAATTTATCCTCAATGGGAGATAAAAATCAACTGATATCTAAAGGGAAAATTAATCCTTGCTTCTTTAGCAAGTAATGAGAGATACTCCATCAAATATGGGGTTCACCTGAAAGTAACAAATAAATAGAACCAAAGAAACTGTTGACAAAAAGGAAAGCAAGTGCAAACTCCCTGAGTGCTTTTTGAGTAAGAACTAAAAGAGACCTATTGTCATCAAGCAGCATGAATCTTAGTATCCTCAGGCCTTACCTTTACACATTTCAAAATTGTTGCTCTATGTCTCTGCACTGCTTGAGCATCCACTGCCATAGCTTTCATTAGCATATTTAATGCAACATATCTGAAAAAGCATGCAAGGTTCAGTTCCATAATATAGTAGAGCAAAAAAGAGTGCAGAAAGGGATATGAAAAATCAAGATAAGATTCAAAACAAAATACCTAATATTGTTGCCACGATTTGATAAGAATCTTCCCAAGATATTGATAGCAAGCACACGTAAGCCACCATTATCTTCAATGCTCATAATGGTTCCAACACATTCATAAAGAATGGCATTCCCTGCATTTTTGTTTGACTCGATTTTTGTTGCCACCTAAGAACAAAATTTGTGACCACAAAGAAAAATAAGTGAAAAACCCCTTAACCTCATTACAAAGTTTGGATAAACAGTAATAAAGGAAAAGAAATGAAAGAGGATGAGGATGAGGAAGGTAGAGGAAAGTGAAGAATATAGGGATATCTAGTTTGGATAAATAAAATTAGTAAAGGAATTTAACTATCTTTGTTTGGTTAAAGAGCAGAATCTTAAAAAAAAAAGATTCATTATAATGAAGTTTCCAATTATAACCCTTCCAAAAAAAGTTTATAAAAATATGAATAGAACATAAAAGATATTTTACATTTTTAAAAACACATTCACCTTCCTTTCCTTAGTTGTCCCTCCAAACCGTGGTAACCAAAATTTGGATGTTTTAAGGAAAGCAAGGGTTACTCTGCTCCCCTTTCTTTCACTTCTCCAAAAGAAAATCCAAACCAAGGAAAGGAAGATCCTTCCCCTTGCTTTGCTTTCCCTTCCCGTACTCCAACCCAAACAAAGGGTAGGAAATGAACGGTTGTGAAGAACATGAAATGAGTTTTCTGCAACATGTTTAGCTTCTATGTTCTTTTCCAGAATTCAGCTTTGAAGCAGTATCCAATAAAATCCAAATAGTACTATCTTTTCAATTAACATGCTCCAAGCAATCTCATCAAGGTTTTTCTCATGTAAAGGAGCAAAATATGAGAGGAATGCACAATTAATTTTCTACCAACTACAAAACTTGTATTTTCTTCATCATGCAATACTATCTTAAACCATGATATTTAAGAGAGATCATTCCTCAATAGAGAAATCTCATCAAGTGTCTTTTCAAGAACCTCTAATAAGAAAATTTGGTGTTCTACAGACAACGATCATGAACATGAAATTTATGTCAAGAAAAAAAAATGAAAACAAAAATCTCTTTGCTATCATAAAGAAATGAAACAAAAACCTTAATGCAGTTAGGCACTGGTGAGAGAAACAATGTAAGGATATTTATTTTGCTTAAATACTTCTTTCAGGACTTTGAACATATGTTATCAGTCTTTCGTGTTGTTTTATTGAAATGATGCCATTGGGAAGTATTTTATTTTAATATTTTGTTTTTGACTTTAGGAAATATTAAACATTGTCGTTTGAGGTAGGTTAAAAGGGAAAGTTATCCCAAAACCTAGGGCATGTGGTTACTGTGTATTTTGCTCTGGTCTTTTCACTTTTCTTATGAATGAAATCCTACCTTCTTCCTCTTATTATTCTCTTCATCTGAGTCTCTAAATCTGTGTTTGAGTTATTTTCAGTGTTTGAATAGCATCAACATATTACAAAGAGGGAGATAAGTCACAACAGACCTGGGCAAGTATGTCATTCATACAGTCACTAGCATCAGCATCTCCCTGGCCCAATATGCGCAAAAGCTTAAGCAATCTTATATGAAGGAAAGGATCTGTAATGCCAGCAACGTCATACTCAGGTACATAGGGACTGTTTGCCATATCCTTCAGAGTTTTGACCAAACCTTCAGTACACTTCTGCAGTTATGGGAAAAAAAGTTATTATTGAGAAAACGAGTTATCCATTTTTGACAAGTTTCATCCACTAAAGTCCACAAATATGATTCAGGCCAATCCTTAAACAACAACAAAAATGGATCCTGTTTTTGCATGACCCTAAAGGACAAAATAAGTTCATAAGTACTATAAGGCAAACTGAAAATTAGACTGAAGCATCTTAGTGTGAAAAAGGTGAAAGATGGCCAACAGTTTAGGCAGAACACCAGTAAACCTGATCCCTTCCTTCAATCCTTTTGATAGTTAGTACTCTCCGGCCAAAACCGAAACAAAGGATTGCTGGTAAAGTGGGGATGTTCCAAACAAGCAAAAGCTGAAATTAACTATTTGCAAAAATTATGCATTATAGCTTCTTCTTTTCACAGGGTATAAAACAACCCATATGCTCGATAAGGTGTTTTGTCTTTCCGATGCTATAACTATATACTTACAAGTTTATAACCAAATTACCTCTCTAAAATATTCAAGGGCTTCTGAACTGACTTGACATAGATCTGTACAAAGTTGAACTCCTGTTATTAGGACTCCATGATGCTTTTCTCTAAGTAGTGAAGCAGCAGGATTTATAAAGTTTTCAGCAAGGTCTGGAACTTTCTTTATGATCCGTATGGAACACAATGCTGCCTACAAAATACAGATAAGAATCGAGAGGAGTCAAAGATTGCAGAATGATTTCTCAAGAAAAGACAGATAACCTAAAAATTATCATATAATTCACATGATGAGAAAAAGGAAACAAAGGGAAGCTGGCAGGGGAAGAAAGAAAAGAAAAGCAGAATTCCTGTATGATAAAATTGATCCTCCGATAGGAAAATGAGTAATTGTTTATGGACCGATTTAATAGATAAAAAATGCGATCAGGGAATGTAATACATGTCTCTATATGAATAATAGAAACAATGTCATTTTGACATTCATTGACAGCAGAAAAGATTTTTCCCCTCAAATCATCAAACAAGCAAACCAACTTTTGACTTTCTTGGAGTCATCACGAGTCAAGACAGACTCGAGAGTTCTCATCAATTGGCATTTTTCTCTTGAATGAGTACATGCTACAAATTCTTCCAGTTAAGATAAATGGATAGAAAAATATCCAGATTTCATAAAAGTAGTGTACCTTACGAAGATTGTAGAAATCATTTAACAAATATCACACTATTCATGAAGTAAGAACATAATTAAATTGTACAGTTTGAGGTATCAGTCATGTAGCATGTGGTCATGGATTCACATTGAATTTTTAACCTTTGTATACACAAAATTACAAAGGCATTATTGGAAACAAAAAAGAACAAACAAATCAGGATACTTGAAGAGCTCAACAAACCAAACCAAAACTTTCCAATTCCTGTAGAAGAAAAGAGGATGAAGAAGATATCTTCTAAGAGGGATGCTTAACAATGTTTAAGCATATAAAATACACAAATCCTGAAATCAGCCTCCTTTTCCTCCTTTACTTCATCTAATTGAACCCAAAATCTGTGGCCAACGTGCCCTTGAATAAAGAGTGTCACACACTTACTTTCTTCCTGATATTTGGATCTCGAAACTGCAGCAATCTTTCTACTTCTGGTGCAAGATCACGAGCCATTTCAGCTGAGCAAATATTTCCCAGAGCACAAAGAGCAAGCCCTATAATATACTGGTTTGAATGATTGAGATCTCTGCATATAAGTTAAGGTTTCTAAAAAATGTAAAGTATATCTCTCCATTTTCTTATTCTTACCCTTCGTAATACCAGACTATTAGGGACAAAGTTAGTTGTTAAGAAAATAAATGGAAAAAGGAACAAGGAAATGGGAACAAATTGAACTTGATAGAGTCTACATGTAGGATACTGCTTTAATGAATTTGTTACCAACATCAGAACCTCTTGTCTTTCATCGAGAAGCAACATAAGAGCAAGATATCCAATCCTCTTCTCTGGAAATCCAGATGACGCAATCAACTTCAAGCACTCCATTTGGCCAAAATGTGTAGGATACCCTAGCATGTGAATGAACATAAGCTTTGCCAGGTTGCGGTGTCTATAATCTTGATCATTTTCACTAATTGCAGCACGAATAGCAGCACACTCTTTCCTTACAACAGCACGTTCTTCAGCTGCAGTTTTGCAAGAACGTATAGCCCGTATCATGTCCCTGCATTGGAGCAGTAAGTTCAACAGCTTCAAACAATAAACACATAATCTACAGTTAAGTCGATCATTTAGATTCTTTAATATAGCGTGGAGCAGAAAATGTACAATATATGTGTTACTTGAAGAATATTTACTAATTATCTAGTAACAATTTGAATTAATTCTAAAGGGATAAAGCTTTTATCTCTTAGTATTATCTTAGGATTCTTATCTCTTAAGGATAAAGATCTTATCTCCTAGTTAGATTCAAATTTAAATTAGAGTTATTTGAGTGTAACACAACTCTTTGTTTTCAGCCTATTTGAAGGCCTTGTACCAATGCATTATTCAATTCAATATTGAGAATTCATTCTTTCTCTACAAAAGAGTCTATATTATTAACATGGAATCAGTTGCTTAGGGTTTTTTCGATCCACAAAACCTACAAAATGCATACCCCTCGAAACCAGTTTAGTGTCTGATCAAACCCTCTCTCAAGCATGACAATGATAGTAAACGATGGAAGCATTTCTTTTGCAAATGTTGCAGATAACAAAAATCTCATCCCTTGGATAGTCGATTCTGGTGCCACTGACCACATGACAGGAAATAAAAGTCTTTTTCTTACTCTTACAAAGCAACCTTGTCACAAGAGTGTAAAGACAGCTGATGGTTCGATGACTGCAATAGAAGGGATTGGAACTGTTTACATCAACAAAGATATTGTCCTTTCCTTTGTTTTATATGTTCCCAATCTCAAATGTAATTTATTCTCAGTTAGTAAATTCTGTGATGTTTTTCAATGTTCCACTCAGTTTGATTCCGTTGGTTGTATTTTTCAAGAAATGGCTTCGGGAAAAGAGATTGGCAATGCTAAGCTATATAATGGTCTTTATATTCTTGAAGGTCAACCTCATCCCAATGGACAAGTTCACTCAAGTTGCACTTTTCAGTCCGTTTGTTTACCCTCTCAAATTTCTAGTATAAGTTCTAATGAAATTTTGTTATGACATTTTCGACTGGGTCATCCTAGTTTCTTTTATCTTCAGAAATTATTTCCGAAATTATTTCTTACTAAAAAAACTTCATTTACTTGTGATGTTTGTCAATTTGCGAAACATAAAAGAAATTTTTATCCTCCATCTTCTTATAAAGCTTCACAACCTTTCTCTCTTATTCAGAGTGATATTTGGGGTCCTTCTAATGTTAAGAATATCACAGGAGTTCAGTGGTTTGTTTCCTTCATTGATGATCACACTAGGACAACCTGGACTTTTCTTATGAAAACAAAATCTGAAACTGAGGAAATCTTCAAAAAATTCTATTCTATGGTTGAAACACAATTTGAGAGGAAAATTAAAATATTCAAGAGTGATAATGGTAGTGAATTCTTTACTAAAACTTTGGGTATATTTTTTAAAGAAAAAGGTATAGTTCATATTAGCTCTTGTATAAATACTCCTCAGCAAAATGGAATAGCTGAAAGAAAGAATCGACATTTATTAGAGGTTACTAGGGCCATCTTATTTTCTTCTAATGTCCCTAAGCACTTTTGGGGAGAGGCATTACTTCATGTTACTTTTCTAATTAACAGGTTACCTAGTAGAGTTTTGGGATTCAAAACACCAAGGGAGGTATTTCTCCAAATTTTTTCTTTCTTCAAACCAATGTCATGTACATTACCCATCAAAGTTTTTGGTTCGTCTGCTTTTGTTCACATTTCCAAACAATTTCGGGGTAAGTTAGATCCTAGAGCCATCAAATGTATCTTCCTAGGATATTCTTCTCAAAAGAAGGGCTTTAAATGTTATTCCCTTGTCACTAGAAAATTTTATGTTTCTATAGATGTTTCATTTCATGAATCTCAACCTTTTTTCTCAGATTCTCAAATTCAGGGGGAGAGATGGATGAATTTCAGTCTCAACAAATCCAGTTGCCTCTAAAAGAATCCATTGTTCTGCTACCTCTAAATGAACCTATTGTTACACCTACTCCTGTTCCAACACAAGATCCTGATGCTATCCCTGAATCTACTATGATACCAGATTCTGTTCTTAAACCTTTATCTCCTATAGTTGAATCCGTACCAAAATCTCAACTAAATTTTCCTTCAAAGACCTAACTTGAAACCAAAGAACTCAGTGTCTATACTAGGAAGAAAAGGAGGCCTATTCAGGACACTACACAGCTTAGGACTGCTCAAGAACTGGAACCGATCCCATTTTCCTTGGAAGATGAAGGTATGAAAATTTTGAATAATGATAATATTGAACATATTGATACATCTAACCTACCTATTGCTAAAGAAAAGGTGTCAGGAAATGTACAAGTCATCCGATACAACGATATGTGGCCTATGGAAAGCTAATGCCATCATTCAAGGCTTTCACAACCAAGATTGATAATATTCAGATCCCTCAAACTGTACATGAGGCCTTGAAGGATCCAAGACGGAAAAAAGCTGTAGAAGACGAGATTCAAGCATTACAGGAAAATAAAACCAGGGTGATGACTTCTTTACCTCCAGGAAAGAAGGTTGTAGGTTGTAAATGGGTATTTACAGTTAAATATAATTCAGATGGGAGCATTGAAAGGTTCAAAGCAAGGCTAGATGCAAAGGGGTTTACTCAGTCCTATGGGATTGACTATCAGGAGACATTTGCACCAGTGGCGAAACTCAACACAATCAGAATTTTACTGTCACTTGCTATGAATTTGGATTGGCCTCTTCATCAACTAGACATAAAGAATGCCTTCCTAAATGGGGATCTCGAAGAAGAGGTGTACATGCAAAAGCCACCTGGTTTGGATGAAAACTCAGATCCAACTAAGGTATGTAAACTGTTAAAATCGCTTTATGGTCTTAAACAATCACCTAGAGCTTGGTTTGGCAGATTTACCAAGGTTGTTCTAAAAGTTGGCTACCTTCAATGTCAAGCTGATCATACCATGTTCATCAAAACATCTTCTGAAAATAAAAAGGCTATTTTAATAGTCTGAACTTAAGGTGTATTCCAAGAGAAAAAAAGCTACTGTAGAAGAAAAAAAGATCTTGATACCTTACCATCTGAACTAATTATCTAGTAACAATTTGAATTAATTCTAAAGGGATAAAGCTTTTATCTCTTAGTATTATCCTAGGATTCTTATCTCTTAAGGATAAAGATCTTATCTCCTAGTTAGATTCAAATTTAAATTAGAGTTATTTGAGTGTAACACAACTCTTTGTTTTCAGCCTATTTAAAGGCCTTGTACCAATGCATTATTCAATTCAATATTGAGAATTCATTCTCTCTATAAAAGAGTCTATATTATTAACATTACTCATTAATTGGATTCATTTAAAAGGGGGACGGGGTATTTATACCCTAAATTGTTTGGAAAGGACAACAGTGTTATCAAAAACCAGCCATAGACCCATAGGAATTGCCTTACAAGAAACTTTTCAAACTATTGGATGTCAGATCCATGGTCCCTCTTTTCTTTTTCCCTAAAATTTTACACATAACTAAGAGAACCCTTTTTTAAACATACATATAAAGTTCTTGTCCACAATTTCTGGAACAAGATATACTCAGATGCAAAAGAGAGGAGATCATACATTCCTAATTACCAGTTTCCTCCTTAAAAGCAATAGACTACTGGTCATTCCACATAAGAAGAATCTCAAGCCATAAATCATTCAATGGATAAAGAAAAGGACATTGGTATCTTCGCACCCAAAAATATGGCTAAAATTCAGTAACCTAATGCAAAGAACTGACTTAGAATTCACATAACAGGGAATGGAGGTTATCATATTCATTCAGAACCAGACTCTTTTGCTATCTATATGGGTGAAATAGAGTAATCCAAATCAATTTTTTAACCATGCTAAATCATATAGAGAAATATACAAATATTCAGTTCCATTGCAACAGATATAAGAAGCCTCTAGAATCACTTAGTATTTATTCTCCACAAGGAAACGTAGAAAGATAATTTGATTTTCAAATTGTTTCCTAAATTTGTGATAAGTAATATAAATCAAGTTGAACATATAACCACAAAAAACACAAGTACAACTATGAACTATTCAACCAGACTGTTCTGAATTCTTCTTGTACTTGTGGTGACAAGATTGGAGGATACTTACATAAATGACTACCTTGGATATTTTATATGCAAATTGCCACTAATTACTGATGTTTAAACTTTACATGTTCAAATTCATATCTATATTCTGAAAAATGCTGCATAACTTACATGTCCTAATGCAAAAAGTAGAGGAAGAATGGTTTGTAGGCTGGTGAAAATTCTGGTTTCCTCTATGAAATTGTACTTCAAGCACCAAGTTCATTTGGCATTATCAATATTCATGACAACAACAGATCAAGCTATTCTCAAACGCATTACTAAATGCATATGTTATGACTTCAGACATTTCTGCATTTTCACCCTTAGTTGAAACTAGTTCAAAGTAAATCAAAAATAAAAAGGCAAATCTAGCTTGAAGAATCAAATTATGAAACCGAAAACCTAACGAACTCCATCCGACTTTAAATTCAGACGCAATCACCTTTTAAGTAGCACATACTACAACCTAACTCTCCAAAATCGAGGAATCAAACCAAATTGTACAAAATCCCAACTGTTTCAATACAAAACCCAATACATTCAAATAAAAACATGTTTGGTTTTCAAAATTAAAAGGAAAAGGGGAACTAAAAGAAGAAATCGGCAACAGTAGGGATAGGTGCTCACCGTAGACGAGTACCAGACGAGAAAGGATTCATGATTTCGTCCAGGGTCAAAACTTCCGGAGAGAGCTGGAATCAGATCAAATCAATTAAACGCTGCAACTAAATCAATCAACGAGTCACGGCTGCACGGAATTTCTCTTCAAATCTAAGGATCCGCAGCTTGAAGATCCAAAGATCTAAGAAAGATAAAGCAGGCAGAGATTGGATCTGAGAAACAGAGAACACGCAAGTCTCTGTTTTCCTTCAATTTTCTTCTTTTTTTCCAGTGACAATGAAAATGCTGCTTGCTTCTTTTGTCTTTGTAAAAAAAATAAATTTAAAAATAAAAGCAGAAAATGGGAGCGCTGAGTTATTTAATCACCCCCGGGTCGCATAATAACCCATGGGTCGGACGGGTCGGGTAAAAGCTTCGATTCTACTGTTAGTTATTGTGATTTAGTGATTTATCATATTTATATTTTTGAATTTTGAAAATTTAATCTTAATTAAAGTGATAATATTAATTAACTTAACTGCTGTTATTAATTATTTTATTATATAAATTATAAATTTCATTTTATTCTCTAATTTATTTTTTATAATTTAATATTTATATTTAGATTCTATTTATAATTATAAATTGTTTTAAGCGTTAAATAATTGTTCAAATTATATTTTTTTAGATAGATATTTCAAGTTATATAGATGTCTAACATTTTTCTTATCGTTAACAACCATTAAAATTTTTATTAACCAATAAAAACATTACATGTGAGATGTATTATTTTTAAAAATATTATAAAAATTTTAAAATAATCACCTAATCCTTAAATTTTTAAGTCTTAAATTTCGATTTCAGTTGTCATCGTTGTCAACCACTGATAATATACCCACCATTTCTATCATTGAACCCTCATAATTATTTTTCTCATTCTCTCGTCATCAATAGTTGATGGATGGCATGCCTAACGTCGAAATAAAATTGAAATCGAAAAAAAATGATCGAAGACAAATGGCGACCGATCGGCTTACAAAAAAATGTTTGGATATTATGGTAAGAGAGGAAAATTCGTTCCCTCATCGACAACATGATGAACAACAATAATAGTGATCGGATTTGGAGATCTATGGATTTTATGGTTATTTTGTAAACTTTGATAAATATAGAATTTTTTAAGTAAGTTAAAAGCAGAATACCTAAATGTATAACTTTAAAAACGTTAGGCATACACTTAGTCTGAAAAAATTAAACACTTATTTAAAAAATAAATTAAGCATTTATTTAACACTTAAACCGTATAAATTAAAGAACTCGAAATAAATACATAATATATTAATTAATTAATTAATTAATTAAAAGGTTATTAAACAGTTTTGTGTATCTTTATCATGTAGGTTTAAGATATTATTCACTCTAATTTGAATTGGATGTACTTAATTTATTGATTAACTAATAAAAATCAAATATTATAGATACTCGTTACGAATACAAATGTCCCAACTCGACTTACCATAAACATAGCCCGACTAAAATAATTTTTTTGAATAAAGTGCTAAATTAGTAACTAACTTTGTTTAAAAAATTAAAACGATAATAAAACTATTAAAAGTCATAAAATAACTATTATATTTTATATTTTATTACAAAATGATAAACTAAAGGTGATTATTATCAAATTTTGTGGACAAGCGGAGAATCAGATAGACCTTGTCCCTATATCCTACTGGAACACTAATTTTGTAATTTAACTTTCATTCTCAATTTAAGTGCATACTTTTTAGTAGCACATTCATATTTGACTGGAGAACCAGATAAACCACATTAAAAACCTTACTTAAAAAACCCATTGGGACAAAACTTCGATTAAGAAAAAAAGAGTGTAACGCGTATTTACTCTCCCTCATAAAAACATCACATAAGATCTTTGAATCTTCATAATTCAATATTGAATAAAAACTTCAAATGTTGAAGTAGATTATGCACTAGTGGATAAATCTTCTAAATTATTGCTTGAAATGGTTCATCGAATACTATTCTTTTGAAGATCATAAGGGATGAAACTTTAAAAAAATATATATTTCGTTTTATCACATTTGATGTACCCACCTTGAGATATAAATTTTGCATTATCTCCACACGAGATAACTTGCATCTTATATTGTGAAAGCAATTCATATATCTTCTGAATATGTTTAGCCAAACACATATTTCGATTTTGCCTCAAACATGGTAATTGTTTAAAGGTAATGGTCTGTAACACTTAAATAGTATTTCTGGACCAGATAAGTTACAATGTTTCCCGATCAAATAATGTATATATGGTGCTTTTAGAACAAGAATATCATCACTCTTTTCTTTAGGCGGAATGGGTCTTTGTTTTCATTAAGAGACCCAACAACCATAAGGGTGATCAATGAATATGCGTTATGCATATAAAGTCTCTTTAAATATTTTTCTGTATGCCGATTAATGCACAAGGATTCGTGGAAATCTCTTCATGAATCTCAACGATATTCAAATCATTAACAACAAAAACAAAAACAAGCCCAGAGCTAAACTTCTTAATAAAAATGCTCGGGGAAATTAATTAATTTATATAGCTGCTAATAAGTATTCAATGAGGAAATTGTACCAAATACGCTTAAATCGTTTCAAGCCATAAAAGATATACTTAATATGATTGAATAATGTTCTCGAGAACTTGAATTAACTGCTTCTGGCAGTCTAAATCCTTTTAGAAGCTTCGTGTAAATGTTGTTATCAAGAAGCTCACACAAATAAGATGTAACAACATCCATTAAACAAAACTAAGTCATTTGATTTATTGCAGAGTATATAAAAGTAGTTGCATCTACCACCGAGGAATAAGGGTGAGTATTTGATCAAGTCAAGTCGAGTCAAAAAATTTCAAGTTATTCGAGTTGACAAGTCATATTTTACAACTCAAACTTTATTTGAAATTTTTTCAGTTTGAGTCGAGTTTAAGAAATTCGAGTCGAATCGAGTTGAGTTTTCGAGTTCCTATAAATATTTAATTGTAATTATTTATCATGTTATAGTATGATTTGATTCTAATTTAAACGACTTTCTCTAATCATATACAATATGCATATATATATATATATTTCATATGTAGCAATATTTCTTTATATGTTTATATATCAATGTATATATATATCATAAAAAATTGAGAGATTCGTCTCAAACTTAAAAATTAATCCTTTAATTACTAAAAATTTCGAGTTATTCGAATTTCTATTTTACAACTCAAACTTTATTTGAAATTTTTTCGAGTCGAGTCGAGGCTATGAAATTTCGAGTCGAGTCAAAACGAGTCAAGTATTTTCGCCTCAAGTCGAATCGAGTTATTCGATTTTTTCGAGTCGAGTTTTTCTCACCCCTACCGAGGAATATATTTTCCTCATAATCAATGTCTTTGTGAGAATCCCTGTGCAACCAAATGAGTTTATATCTCGTGATTTCTCTTTCTCACAAAGGTTCATTTATATCTACAAGCTTTACACATTTCAACTTACGGGTTATAGGACCAAATACTTCTCTTTTCGAAAGAGAATTTAGTTTTGCCTCAATTGCCTCTTTCCATGTTTGTCAATCATTTCTTTGTTTACATTTCCCAATTGACTATGATTCATGATCCACGTCATCAAATAAAATCTCTAGTCCTATATTATATGCAAATATATTATCAACGTCTATTTAATTTCAGTTCCACTTATTACCAGACATGACATAATCTATTGAGATCTCTTTATTATCAGGTACCTGAGTCATGTCAATGTCTCTGTTGGAGATCTTTTAATCTCTTTTAGAGATTTTCTTAATACATTAATTCTTCGATCAAACCATCATAAAGTATAACTCTTTTTTTTCGAGGATTTTTATTTTTGAAACCTACTTGTCTACCACGCTAAAGGTGTAAGTTAAACTCATTAGCAGCTAGAGTATGTCTTTCCATGATATCAAATTTAATCAGAACATTCATAGCTGGTATACATGACTTAGTCACTCTTTTAGGGTCAGCAAAATTATCTGACAATTGATTTGCTAAATGAATTATCCTTTGAACTTATAGTTCACATTGTTGAACACGTAGATCAAACTAAGAAAATGCTAATTCATTCCAACTTATTTCTTTTTCAACTATTTTATTTTCTCCCCTTAATGTTTGGTAAACTGACTCATTAAAATGATAATCAGTAAATTGAGCTGTAAATAAATTCCCTATCATAAGCTCAATATATTTAATTATCAAGAGGAGTTTAAATCTGACATATATTTCCAATAGAATTCATCTTTGTGCGTTGTGGTGGACTAATTAGAATATATATCGCACACCAAAAAAATCTAAGATGAGAAATATTTGATTCCTAACCAAAAACCATTTGTAATGGGGAGAACTTATGATCATTTGTTGGCTTGATGCGAATTAGTGATACTATATGTAAAATGACATGTCATCAATATTATCAAGATCGATTGTCTTTATAAGATAATCTGGAAAATGTGCTCATAATTTTATCAACTGAGCAAGTAGCATCGCAAACACCAAATTGCGGGTTAATAACAAGGATATATATGATCATCTAGTCGATGCATCGATAAAAATCGTAAAGTATCTAGATGGACTATAAGAAAGGTGTATGGGCCCACATATATCATCTTGTATCCGTTCCAAAAAATTAATAGATTTACACTCTATCTTAGCTGATGATGAGTGAATAACCAGATTGCTTTGATAGCAAGTATCATATGAAAAATTACCTTGAAGAAAATTTTAGTTCTTCAATAAATGACCACATGAAAGTGTCAACAAATTTTCGCATCATAATTGAACCGGGATGGCCTAACCGGTCATGCCAAATAAAATTATCAGTAAACATCTGGTTTACAATAACTTGAGCTTCAATTTGTACTAATTCTTTTGTAGTACAATATGATGATAGTGCATATAATTTTTTCAAGATTTTCTTATTATCTTGAGTTATACTCGTAATATTGAGATAATCAGCATCCCATTGATTAATATTCTCAATATATTTATGCAAAAATCTTTAAAACTCAATAAGTCTATTTGCGACTTTGACGAATATAATGCAATATAAATATGGAATAAAGTTCCATTTGACAATAACATATTTGTTCAGTTGGAGCCTTTTGTGATATTAGTACTTCTATATATAATACTCATATCATTCCCTTGCATTTAAAATGGGAAAATATGTATAATTATGCACCTTTTAATATTTGTTTTATTTCATTCATTTCGGGGAATAAAAATATGTGCTTTGTACCATTCACTTTGGGGAATGGAAAAATATTAAATATAGTACATCATATCAAATCGATTATCTATCAAAGATAAACTCTCAAGAGCTTTTCTGAAGCATTGATATTTCAGTACTTTAAGATATGGTACTTATATTTTCCCACTTTTCTCTTACATTTAAAAGGAAAATTGTTTCTTATGTTTAAGTATAGTATGAGTACTTGCATTATCAGTTTGGCATAAATAACCATAATTTATTGCATATTTTATTTCGGAAGTAATCATATTCTTCAAAAGAAAATTAACATAAAACGTAAATAAATAATATGTAAAATAAATTAACATAATTTAAATTAATATAAATAAAATAAAATAAAGATCAAAAAAATAAAATAAATGATGAATTATTCCCTTCAAGGATTATGAGAAAATTAACAATATCCAATTGAGTTGGACCAATAACGTCATAATTATTTTCGTCACAAAAAATTGTTTATATTTTCTTTCATTTATCATTCATACTTCGGCGTTTAACAAGTACGAGACCAATGGTTTGTACCAACCAATGCATTGATAACATAAATATTTTGATATGATCTCTATAATTCTTTTCATTCTTATAATCCCACTTTTGGTGGATATAAACATTCTCAAAAGAATCATCTTATCCATGTCTATTTTATAACCTCAATCGCGACTATAATTACTAATGTGACATTTATTCTTTCCACTATAAAATGTCACATTCACTTTAGGAAATGGAGCGGAGCCAATAGGTTTTTTAAATCTTTTCACGATATTGTGTCTATAGGACAATACTAATGTGTGCAAAGTGGAGTATGTTTTTCTAACATATCCTCATCAGTGATACTCTGTCACATAACTAAGTTTTATTCACTAGCCATATAATGAATTATCATGTTTGCATTCACTTTAAGGAATAAAACAAATCAAATAATAGCATGAAATAAACATCATGCTTGTATTCACTTCAGGGAATGACATAAATCCAATAATCGCATGGAATAAATATCATGCTTGCATTCACTTCAAGGAATGTCTCCAATAAAAATTCTTGGATCAAGACGATTTTCGTAAGTTAAACTTGGGAGAAGTCTATAGTAATTGATCAATTAAAATATATACAATACATGCAAATATAAACTTTATAACATTCATACTATTAAATGATAATTGATTAATTAATATATATACAATACATACAAAGAACAAAAATTTAATCCTCATACGCGGAATTATTAAACTAATCCACAAGGTCCTTTAAAAAGAACCTCATTTGAGACCAATAGCCTCGTAGAACGGGATGTCCAGCCAATATACTCGGATTAAACTAATATAACAGAGAACATATTAATTAACCATATCAAACTTTCCAAGCTACTTTGAATATATGGTAGATTTAGTCACCAATATTTTGTTAAAATCTTTTTTGGGAATTATCAAAAAGAACCACGGTAATTAAGTCACTCTATCGCTACACAAACACCAAATAACAAATGATTTTTTCAAAAATTAAAAATCAAGTTAAAGATCAAGAGAAAAAAATAATCGATAATTAAAATACAATAAAAGAATAATTTATCTTTGATTCATGCTAGTAACAAATTTTTTTAGTAATTCTTTTAAGATTTAAACGACAAACACCTCTGTTGGTTAGTGTCTCATGCTGATAATGTGTTGTAAATAAAGTAAAGAACAAGAACAAAATAGATGAACAAAGATGAGAGACAAAAGAGAGACTTGTATTATATTCCCAAAGTATGATTGTGTGCAATGTTTTCTCTAACAGTCTATATTTATAGGCATAAGATGAAAGTCCTAATTCTAATATGAATTAAACTCTAATAACAAAATACATTAAAATATTATTTAATATATATGTATCCACCATAAATAAAGATATCCATAACAATATTTAATAATACTAATTTTGATATATTTATATATATATTTTTTAAAAAAATTAGTGGATTAGTGTGAGTGTTATATTCTTTTTGCATCATTATTCTCTCGTTTAAGAGTGGAAAAAGGTTTTGGATTAAAAAATATTTTTTTGGATAAATGTTATTTTATTCATCCAAGAACCATAAAAAACAACAAAATTACAACCGTAAAATAAGAAATATCAGAGCTCCTAATTTTCTAACAAAAATAAAGGCCCAGAAAAACCTGAAAATTTGACACTAATATCTTTTTTGATACCAAAAAATAAAACTTCAACCGTGCGAAGGGTATTCCCGTGTAGACGTAAGTTCCTTTCCTGCAAAACAAAATAGTTGACACAACACCAAGAAAGCCTCAAGATAGAAGCCAACAAACTCTTACCTTTTGCCCTTGATTGCAGCCAAACACAGAGGTCAGTCCACCCTCTATGTGTAAATTGCATGCCACAATGTCCAAAAACCAACGCTAATAGTTGTCTAATAAAGCTACACTCAGCAAATATGTGATCCCTAGTTTCTAAGGTCTCTCCACAAAGTAGACATAAGGGATCAATCTCACAACCCCAAGAAAGCATGCGAGTCTTAGTAGGCAACCTATCCAAGACTACTAACCAAGTAATAAAAGAATACCTGGGAATAGAAGGGCTGCCCCACACAATCCTAGCCCATGGTACCTTTTCCAGTTTGTGTCGAAGTTCCATCCAGAGCTTTCTCACCTTGAAACCACTCTGAGGTTTTTTTCAAGATTTTTTTCCAAGCCCAACTATGATGATTTTTTACTTGCACATCCCATAACGAAGAGCCTTTGAGCATATAAGCATTAATCCAAGCAACCCACAATGAGCCAGACCAAGCAAGAATCAACCACAAACATCTCATGAGACAAACTCTGTTCCATGTATACAAGTCCTTAAGCCCCAAACCCCCTTCGCTCTTTGGGTGACACAATTGCACCCAACTAACCCTCGAACCACGAGCAGATGTACATTTTCTTTTCCATAAAAAAGAACCACAAAGAGACTCAACTTTTTTACCACTCTTGAAGGAAGAAGAAAGATTCACCCCCAAAAGTTTTGTATGCTGAAAATAACCGCTTGAATAAGTTGTAGCCTTCCAACAAAAGCGAGAGATTGAGAAAGCCAACTAGAAATTTTCTTTGTAATCTTACTTATCAAGCTTTCACAATCAACTCTATTTAAATTACGAGTCACAAGAGGAACTCCAAGATATCGTACAAGCAAACGTCCTAGATTGAGTCCTGAGCTTATAGCCAAATGTTGCTCCTCAACTAAGGATAGGTCAGCACAAAATAAATCACTTTTAGCTGCATTCAATTGTAACCCAGATATTGAATAAAAAACATCCAAAACTCTTTGAACTCCAAGAACAGAGTCAACATCACCTCTAGTAAAAACAAGGAGATCATCAATAAAGCATAAATAAGTGAGACCTACTCTCTTACATTTAGGGTGAAAGTCAAAAACTCCATGAGCTGCAGCAAGGTTTAAGAGGCCTGATAGCACATTCATACAAAGAATGAATAAGTAGGGAGATAGAGGGTCCCCTTGCCTAACTCCTTTAGCACCAGGGAAAAAACCCACAAGCCCATAAGGCCAATAGAAAATCGAGGTTGCATAATGCAAGCCTCAATCCAATTTCGAAATAAAGTAGGTACTCCCCAAACCTTCAATACTTGTAAGATAAAGTTCCAACACTGAGAGTCAAAAGTCTTTCTAATATCTAGCTTCATCGCACACCGAAGAGAGAGGTGTTGCCTTCCATACCCATTAATAATCTCTTGTGCCAACAATACATTATCAACAAGATCTCTCCCAGGAAGAAAAGCACTCTGGTTGGGGAGAATGATAGAAGCAAGACAAGGCTTCAAACGATTAGTCAAGATCTCTGTGATGCATTTATAAATGGTAGAACAACAAGCAATTGGCCTAAAATCAGTGGCATATAGAGGGATATCCACTTTTGAAACCAGAGTAAGTATGGTAGAATTAAAACCGTGAGGTAAGTAACAGGATGAGAAAAAATATTGCACAACATTAATAACATCATTACCAACAGCACTCCAGGCCAACTAAAAGAAGTCAGCAGGATAACCATCAGGTCCAGGAGTCTTATTACGTTTCATACCAAATATAATAGCTTTAATTTCATCTCTAGACATAAGAGTAACCAAATTTTTCTTATCTCTAAATCCAAATCACAGCAAAAAAATTCACCAAGCAATGCATCTGAAATACCCTCCAAATTTGAATCTACAACACCCAAGGTGCTTGAAAAATACCTTACAAGCTCATCCGAGATAGACTCATAAGTCTCAAGAATCTGACCAGAACTATCCTTCAAAACCCGCACATTTATTCTTTTTATTCCTTACTGCAACTTTCCTGAAAAAATAAGCAGAATTCTGATCTCTTTCCTGCAAAAATTGAGTCCTTGATTTATGCTTATAGAACTTTTCCTCAGCCCTCTCTAGATCTCGTAACTCATCTCTTAATATCTTCTCCCGTTTGGCGTTATCAACAGAAGGCAAAGTGAAAAGCATTTTTTGAATATGCTCAAGTTCTAACCACAGTTCTTGAACTCTATGAGAGATACCACCAAAATGCTGTCGATTGAAATCCTTTAGTGGAACCTTCAATCTTTTTAACTTCACAAAAAGGCAATACAAAAGATTACCAGACACAGGTAAATTTCAGGAGTCCTTTACCACCTAAAGAAAATTAAAGTGATCCGCCCAAAAACTAAAAAACTTGAAAGGCTTGGGAGGAGAATGAAAAGAATCCTTCAAAACCACATGACTATAACAATGATCTGAACAAGCAGGCCCAAGAAACTTGACAGAAGCATTAGGAAAAGAATTAAACCAACATTGGTTAACCAAAACTCTATCAAGCTTTCGAGATAAAAGACCTTCTTCCCTTCGATTACACCAAGTAAAAAAATTACCAGTAAAAGGATGATCAACAACATCCAATGCTTCTATACAACTAATAAAATCCTGCATAGCACCAGATATTCTTTGCGATTCATCATAATCAGAACTCTCTTGTGGACGAAGGGTAATATTAAAATCTCCAACCAGCAACCAAGGGTGATCACCCACTCTAGCCCGAAACTCAAGCAAGCTCTCCTATAAAGAAAGCCGATCATCCCTACCATTACACGCATACACAAATGAACTATAAAAACAAAAAAGGCCCCTGACGCATGCAGCAAAAAAACACTTGAGAAATACAACTCAACTCTTCCAAACACCAATTAACTTGAATAAAAATCCAAATTCTACCATTAGTAGAAAGAGGATAATTATTATAAAACCGTCATTCATCAAATCTACCCTTGACAAGAGCATCAGAATTATAAACCTTCACTCTAGTTTTCAAAAGACAAAGCACTTCAACATCCAGCCTACGAGCAATCCCTAAAACTTCCTTTTGCTTTAAGGGGTCATTAAACCCCTTAATATTTCAAATAAGTAAAGACATCAAAAAGAAGGAGATAAACCTCTCCCTTTACTTGCACCTCTACCTCTCACTTTCTTTTTATTTCCATTGTCCTTATGTTTTAATTTTTTCATAAGGTCAGCAACACCCCCCGCAGCTAGACGCACTGGTCGATCATTCTTAGAGAAAGTGGAAACAACAACAGATTCTATACTTTTATTTGTAACTGTGACACCATCCTCCAAATTAATATTAATCGCAATTTCTACACACTCATTCGTAGCAGGCAAAACTGCAACCGTATCGGTATTCTCTTCAGACAAATTAGGAATATCATCAGAGTCTAACTGAACCCTATCAAGACCAGCAACATTAGTACCAAACTTCGGACTAACACATTCATTCTTGGGAGCAACATCAGGACTATGAAAACCAGAATCATTACTACCAGAATGAACACCTAGATCAGTACTACCAGAAGTAACCACATCTACCTTTTTTGACTTTTCTTTACAATTATCAACTGAGTGCCCAAAAACAGCACATACACTGTATTTGGGAGGAGCCCAATCAATCTCAACTCCAATCTCAACACAATCACTCACACCTAAATCCACCAAAATTGAATTCGGCACCACAGAAGAAGTTGAAACATTAAATCATTAAACTAATAAATTTAATCAGTTAATTTTTTGTCTGATCATTAAATTTTAATAATTTTTTATATATCATAAGTCTATCATTTGATGTGATATTTATATATTTTTCTAAAAACAATTTTTTTTATGTTTCATATATTTTTTAAGAATTTTGTACCAAGTAGTCCAAAAAAACTGTTAAATCCGATAGTCAATATTAGTTAAAGGATTTAATAATTAAATTTAACGGTTTAATAACTTAATTAGATAAAAAAAAAGTTTAAGGCTAAATTATTTTTTAAAAAGTTTAAAATTTTTGATTTAAAAAAATATATGATCATAAATATTCTTAATTCTTTGATAATGCATGTACAAGCCTTACTGACAGAATGATTAAATTTAAATCTCTTAAGATAAAGATCATTCGCTTTTTCAAAAAAATTATTTATTAGGTTTATAACTTCTTACGAACTTAGACCTTGTTCGTCATCTCTTATGCAATCAATCCATTCGTATAAAATTTTAATATATTAATATTAAATTACTAAAGATAAAAAAATAACTTCTCCTTTAAAAGTAACTATCCACCGAAAAAATTTAAAAAAATAATTTTTAAAATTAAATAAAAAATGATTTTTTAATCCAAAAAATGAATATTTAACCTTGTTTATGTTTAAAAAATTGAAGCGCTCTAAAAATAAACCCTCCTATACTGGCCCAAGTTTATTTAATACAATTAATTTCATGAGAACATACACTAAAAGTCGGTTTTCATAGGATGTATATTAACATAGCTGAGAGGTGTAGAATTAGGGATTTAGGGTTAAGGTATAGGATTTCTGATGAGATTTGGAATTTCCAAAACCCTATATATTTCTTTACCTCAGCCTTCATTGTGCCATCGTCTTCTTGTTCCAGTCAAGGGTCTGATTACTATACGCAGAGCACAGCCATGGAACCAAGGCCAAGGGGACCGTTGATCTGCATCGGTCAGAAACTGGAGTTTATCAAGCTGGAGAATCTTGGCGAAGGAACTCATGCAGTTGTCGACTTGGCGAAGATAACAAAGCCTGTTCCCCGATTACTTGCGGTTAAATCTTCCCCGTCACCGAGTTCTTCCCTTCGAAAAGAATGCCGGATCCTACAAAACTTTCTGTATTGCCCGAATATCGTTCAATGCCACAGCGAGTTTCAGACCATCGAACATGATGTTGAATATGATAACCTGTTTCTTGAATATGTCTCCGGTGGAAACCTTCTAGGTATGATTTATAAATACGGTGGTAAAATACCGGAACCTGATGTACGGCGTTATACGATGATGATACTCGAAGGGCTTTACTTGGTTCACAAGAAAGGTTACGTACATTGTGATATCAAACCAGAAAATATTCTTGTTTGTCCACTGGACGAATCTGGTGTGCGTTTTACTTTGAAGTTAGCCGATTTTGGGTCAGCGAAAGAACCCGGCGAACAAGACCCGAAACGAGGTTGTTTTCGAGGTACGTCTCCTTACATGTCGCCGGAATCCGTGAAGCATGGAGAAATCACTGCTGCTTTGGATATATGGTCGTTAGGGTGTGTTGTCGTCGAGATGATGACCGGATTACACTCATGGGAATCTCCGGTGAACGTATCGGAAGACTCTGCAACGAGGAATGCTTGGTCAAGGGATATACCCGACGGTATGTCGGTGGCCGGAACGGACTTCTTGAACAAGTGCTTTGATCTTGATCCTTGTCAACGTGGGACCGTTGATAATCTGATATGGCATCCTTTTGTGTTTAGCTGAGGTGTCTCCAGTAGTATAATTTTAATTTCATGTACGGTATAATCATTCTTTTGTAACGGTCGAATGTATCAAGATATTTTAAGAAAAGTAAAAAATAATTTCAGTTTCTTAAAATATTTGTCTGATATAGATTAAAAATATTTTTTATGTGATTATAAAAAATATACATATTTATTAATTTTAAATTTTTAGATATACATTATACAAATAAATTATTTGAACTAGAATTGTTTGAAAATAAGTTCTCTTTTTTCTGCTAAAATTACTTAATAAATTTTGTAGACATTTATTTGTTTTTGTATAATTACTATATTCAATTTATTTGCGTAAACAAGTCGGGTCAAATTTTAGTATTAAGTTTGATTTAATTCGTTAATAATTTGAGTATGAGTTCAAATTTACTTTAAATCTAAATATATTGAACTTGATTCGAGTTCTACAACTCAAATCATAAATATACATGGAGTTCAGATATGTCTCGTTTTATTGACGATATTGTTCATAAATATATTATTATTGGGGATTTCCCCTTCCTTTTGAATCAAAGAGAAATCTGTTTACTCTTTCTTTCCCCCCTTTGAATTTGGAAAATCGAAAGTAGAAATGGGCACAGAAGGATCAAGTGTTGTTGGTAAGATTTTATTCTGCAAACCCCTGGATTTCTCTTTTTTGTTACTCAAATTTCAAGCAAGCATGTTTTTTTTTTCTTGAAGATGTTGTCTTTTTTCCCTTTGGTCTTTGATTTGTTGGAATTGGGATTAAAATAGCTCTGTTATTTGTTACTTTGTCTGAGTTTTTAAGTTAGTAAATTTGTCTGAGTTTTTAAGTTAGTAAATTTGTCTGAGTTTTTAACTGGATCTAGAAATGTTGTTTAGTGCATCTTGTTTCAATGGAAGAATATTGATGTTGATTGAGTACATTCAGAAAGAAGAAGAAAGAACGTTTAAAATGGTATCATCACTTTTGATTTTTTCTATGCTTAGGGCCTGTAGCAGATGAAGATGTAAGTAGTTGTTATCTGCTTTCGAATTGGTTGACGAAATTCGGGTCAAGTATGTTATGATTGAACAAATCAAATAAGTGGGAAAACTTATGATTTTGTTCACCATGTGAGAATGGTTTCACAGTTTCAGTAGATGACTTGACTCTGCTGTTTATCTTCTGAGTGTGATACTCAATGAAGATATCGGTCGAAAGATGTTTAGTTTAACACATTCGATCTTATTTATAGGCGAAACTGAGACTATTGTATACCCCTTTGGTCATTAAGGATAACCTCTTTTGGCTACTGTGAATTGAGATTTCTTGGTATCAAGGCCTTATAGGCATACCAAGTTGTGGTATTTAATTTTGGGAAGCTTCGGGCGCAATCTCTTTTGAGACGTAAACTCGAGAGTCGAGTGGATATACCAAACATATGGTATTTATTGAGGGAAAGCAGTTGTTCTGTTTCTATATCTAGTTTTTGTGCTCATTATGGTTCATGAGTGAATAATGGTGGCCTATACTAGTGTATGCTATTGGGATTACTTCAGCTATTTCTGGGATCATGTTGGTTCTTTTGAATTATTTGACATAACATGCAAAGCATTAGTCTTACATTTTTACCTTTTGTTATTGAAGTTTGGAAGATGAATTTATTTAAGATGATTCATACAAACTTCACTTGTGACTTCGTTACAATCTTGATCAGGGACTGAAATGTCTGTTTTTTGCAGTGTCCAGGAGTTTCAGGTTGCTAGAAGAGCTTGAGAGGGGCGAAAAGGGAATCGGAGATGGAACCGTTAGCTATGGGATGGATGATGCTGATGATATATACATGCAGTCATAGACCGGGACTATTATTGGCCCTCCTAACGTGAGTCTCTCTTCCTCTCTATCTCGCAGTCTAATTCGTAGTCGGCGCACTTGTGTCTCTGAATTTTGTTCGAGAGACTAATTTGCTGGTCATCCTAAAGTACAGAAAATCGACTTGTTGATTAGTGTTCTGTCCCGTGCAACTTTAATGAAGTTACCGTTGCTTTAGAAACTGTAACTAATAATGATTCGGCTTAATCCACCTAGTGAGTTGGTATCTTGCTTACTTCTTTATGCATATCAGACCATTCATGAAGGATGCATATACCAATTGAAACTGTTCTGTGGCTAGGATTATCCAGATAATCGACCAAGTGTGAGGTTTCAAACACGGATAAATATTAGCTGTGTAAATCAGGAAACCGGAGTGGTACGTGATGTTTTTCTCGCAACCGTTTATGTTACGATATGATACTTATAGCTTCGGTAAATTCCCAGGTTGAACCTAGCCTTTTCCCCATGCTTGTGAATTGACAAAAGGAGTATACAATGGAGGATATATCGACTCAGCTGAAGAAAGAAATGATGTCTCCACAGAACAGGAAGCTAACTCAGCTTCCTGAAGGTGCGTAGATCGTTTAATTTATACCGATAGAAAGTATTGGTTGTTGCATGGAATGTAGATTATGGTTATCCACATAGTTCAACCGATATGATTTGTGATATATATCGACTCTCCGGTGTCTAAATGTTCTTTCTTTGATGTTATGTAAGATTTAAACCGTGATCATATTTTCCTAAGCAACGACGAGGCACGGCTCAACCAAAAGGGTTCAGCGTTGAAGTGCTGCTGCGTCGTCTGAGATCACTGGTGTTATATGTGAACTCTGAACATTATGTACATAAAGAAAATATATACACAGCGCCATTCCAGCAACCGGTGAAGCATCAAAACACCAATGGTGGTGAAATAAATCGAAACTTCTTAAAGAATTCAATGACATCTCCGTTTTTCTCTGGTTTCCTCGTTTATTTTCATTTCCGTTCGATGTAATTTAGAACGTTTCCGAGGACGGCACTAGGTTGGAATCTTTGATAATGAGCAAATTTTACCATTAAAGCTTGTTAATTCCAGCAATGTTTAAATTTCAGTTTCAGTTTCATTCAGAAGCTTCCTTTTTTAGACAGCTTATGTTGTGTGCATGTTTTTGCTTAGTTTCTTCCATATTTCTGATCTTCCTCAGCTTATTACATGAATAAACTGACGAATTCAATTGTTGATATAAACATGGGTATTTACAGTTGTATCTTAATATTGTATTTAGAAGTTCATAACTGTAAGAACATATTTTTGCTTAGTTTAGAGAGTGTCGTCCCGATTTTTCGGGTGTCATCTTTTTTGGATATCGTAAATTTACGAGATTTTAATTGTTTGAGTGACATGTATTCATGCATTTTTTTTAATTAATTTTATATACTTGGATTCACTAAATTATTTCAGTATCAAATTTTATATATAAAAACACTTTAAACATGTTTTTATTTTACCAGTGATATAAAACATATGAACAGAACACGAATATACGATGTCTGGGGCTTTAATCCAACAAGCCTTGCAAAATCTAGGCTAGCAGGAGTGAACCCCAAGAAGACCGCCACAGACCACGCAAGCTCATTTCTCTATGAACAAATCTCAGTTCTGTGTTTAATAGTCACGAATTAACCCGAATTTGATCGGAACCGAATGTTGTTGTGAGGATCATACATGTTGTCTCCATAATAAACAGGCTTTATGACTGCAGATTCATGCTTCCTATTTTGTTCTTGAACTGCTCCGAAAACAATCTCATTGGTTTTCTCGTGGTTCTGTTCATGGTAAGTATGCGGAGTAGATGATTGATCGCGGTGCAGCATATTAGAATCCCATCCGCTGTAGAACACCCGGCTTTGTCGCAGCTGATGGATCTTTTCCGCGTCTTTAGACATGAAAGGGTATGTTTTCCTTGGGGTTGGGGTTCGAGTATCGATCGAGGGGGGTTCATCGTCATTTGGTATCACAAAGCTCTCCTGTTCGGGCCAAGGCATTGAGTGTTTCTGTTGTTGATGGTGCTGGATCTGATGATACTGATAGTTTAGTGGCTTTTTCCGAAAACCAGGGAACACTCCTCTGACAATTTCCGAAACACATACACCACCGTTGACAAAAAGCGTCCCAAGGGATCCCAATAAGCCTTCTTCTTGCTTCACTTGTTCATCTTCATTTGGAATTAGAGGTGGCGTGAATAGTTTCGGTGGTGTCTGGTATGGACTCAATATAGCAGCATTCACATCGACCGAACCTTGATCCTTCACAAGCATAGGTGAAAACATATAAAAAAGTTAATAAGTATCGATGATGAAAGCTACCATCCGCAGGTGGTTCTCGGTTTTAGCAATCATGAAGCTGTTTCCTATGGACCCTAGTAGAACCATTTGCAAAAATTTACATATTAATAACATTGAACTCACATTCTGAGAGGATACAATGGTGCCTACTCTACGCTGCAACAAGCCTAGCATGTAACCGAAGAAGCCAGCTGCAACAAGTACACCAATTCCTGCAACAACAGAAACTAAAATGTGTAAAGCTCGAATACCGACCAATGGACATGAAGTTCGGGTGTGCATTAGTTTACCGAGAGGAAAACCACTTCCATATTGATCGGCGCAGTCATCAAAATGTAGTTGAATCTCTCTGATAGCTTGGTTTCCCCGATCTATCACAAGAAGGGAGCAACTGCTTCCAACATAGACGACGTCAAAATCATTAGAAAACTTTGCATCTTCACTCGATCCATCTGCATGTCTCCCTCCCTGTGTCCATTTCCCACCAGCAATGGTTGTAACACCTGAAGAAGATTTTACATGTATCAGCAAGAGTCAACAACTGTCTCTATTTCGACTCAGAATACTTGTAGGGGTAAGAAACAAGGGGTATAAAGGATGAAAAATTTATATACTTGGCCAAAATAACAAGTGAACTCGGATTTTCTGTCAGACAACTTGGTAACTACGTTGCTAACCTGCATCACTTATCTTCCTGATTGCCATATTCATCGTGTCTGCGATATAAATGTTCCCTCTGTCATCTACAGCTACCCCTTTCGGATGGTTCATCCTCGCGTCTCTGGGCTTACCATCTACATGTCCAGGGTATCCATCAGGGGAACCAGCAAGCAGCCTTGGTCTATTATCTGCAGTTCTCCAATAAATTTAAACGAGATAATTACAATAAAACACACTCCCACGGAATATATATCTCAAAATAATAGATTGATCACAAAAATTCGACGAAGAATTCATGATCGATCTCAACAGAGACTTCAAGCATTCACTAAAACGAAAATATAATAACACAGGGTTGAGATGTCCAACAAATGGACTGAGGAAATCAACTTAAAATTTGGAATAACTAGCAAAGCACCAACAAAGTCTACCGAGAACACTAGTTAAGGTTCCATTTAACTCATCAAGTGTCCATGATCAGTACCGGATATTCTCGGCTTACAGCATTCCCAAGCTACCAAGTTTAGCCAGAAAATGTTGCAATCCTCCAAATGACAGTTAAGCTTTAAGTTATGGTACAATTACATCATTTTCCAAGCATGATAAGTGGACATGCATTTCAATTACATAAAACTGGTTGGCACATGAAACAACTTGCTCTAGAATGATCAATGGAAATAAAAAAAATGTGATGGGGAATGGACAATTAGAACTACTAAAGGCAAATGAAGTTGAGAGACAGAATTCGACTTCCGAGCGCCAACATATGAGCAGAATTCGACCGCCAACCTATGCAAACACCACATGTGTTTTCCTTCTCCATTAACTAACATAACTTAGAACTATCAGAACCCAAGGATCATGCTAAAAATGTCATGGGAATGGACAATTAGAACTACTAAAGGCAAATGCAATTAACAAGGGATCAACCACTTACATAAAGATAAAGAAGCTGAAATTCGATAAAGGTTGCTATTAGCAGAGTCTAGAATCAGCAGCTCGCCACTAGGCAAAACCTCAACAGTGTGAGGCTCAATCCCAAGTTTACTTCCATCAAACACAGTCTCCACCGTGTATCCACTCTCAAAAGTCATCATCGGCTTGCTAGTGATTGCTATCCACACATGAGTCCCATGGAGAGTAGCATATCAGATACCATTCACCAAAGCCAAAATCATGAAAAAGAAAGAGGAAATATGGGTTCTAACTTCTGTCAGTATCAGAGATCCAAACCTGTTTTGTTATTGGCTTTGAGTGACCATAACCATTTCATAAGGGCTGACAAAGCATTAGATAAAAACCCACTAACAATCTCTGCAAAGAAACAAAAAACATATCAATTATCAAATGCATTTATCATCAAAGACTTGATTTAAGCTTTAAACTATAACTGAAGCTTACTTGCAGGTGAAGAAGCAGTGGGAGCTGAAGAGACACCTCCAAGAAGAAGAAGAAAAAGAGCAACACCCAGAACCAACACATTTCTTCCCATTGCTGCTATCAACAAAGAGTTGCTGGATAGCAGAAAAAGATTCAATCTTTACAGGCTGAGAAGAAACCCAGAACCCAATTTTGGAATTTGGAACCTGGGTCTTTTGCAGAGAAGTGAATGAACAAGTGTTGAGTGTGAACTACTGTATAAGTAGAATGTAAGAAGAAGACAAAGGGAGTCAATGTGATGTATGATCAATGTATATGGCTTAAATGCTTCTAATAGAAAGTTTAGCAACAGCCAACAAGGACCAAACTTCACATTACTTTCCAGCTTGAATCCTTTCTGTTTTCCATTTTTCTATATTATTTACGAACATTAATCTTTGTCCCTATATACAAATTACCATGGGTGTGATGATGTGATGTTTTGCTGCACTGAAATGAAGGGGGAAATGGAGAGTTCAATAATTCAGCAGCAAATGGGAAGGTGGGGGCTGCAGCCAGTAACAAATGCTAGCCTTGGATTGTATGTTGAATCTGGGGTTACTCCTGTCGGTGCCAGCCTGGGTATTAGTAGGCAATGACGTGCTTTAATTTACCCTATAATGATTTTCATCACTGAGTTTTAGCAGTTGCTTGTCTTATGGTCCACCTACACCACCACCTTATCCTATTAACCAATAAAAGAATAGAATATCCTAAAAAAAAAAGTCAATTTAAATTAGTTTTAAAAAATATTTTTAAATTATATGATCTAAATAGAAATAATTGATATTATAAAAAATGTTTTTAAATATATAATATATCTATTTTAGATATATTTATTTAAAATATAAAAAAGATTGTGATATAAAGGAGAATAAATAAATAATTTTATTTAAAAATATTTTATAAAAATAAAGAGTTAGAAATTTTAATTTTTAAAATATATTTTTTAAATAAAACTGAATAATACTCTTGACTTAAAATAACATCTGGTCTATGCTAATGGCACTAAAATTATTTTTAACCCAATTAAAAAAAGACACATTAAAGGATATAACCTAAGAATCTGTTTGATATTTTTTTTAACAAAAATCAGATTATCGAAAAAAAATGTTCAACATGTTATTTTAAACATTTCAAAACGAGTATTTTTTTTCGTTGAATTTACCTTCAAACATATGCATCGCATAGATAAATTGTTTATTTTTTTATTGTGTATTTATTAATATCTTTATTTTAAAATAATAGATTTAAGGTTTAGAGTTTAAGGTTAGATTTTATAATTAAGGTTTAAAAAATTAAAGTGAGATATATTTTTAGATTATAGGATTTAAAATATAAAAATAGGGTCATAATTTAAAATTTTATTTTAAATTTTTTTAATATAAACTATAAAAAAAATATAATTGAAGGACAAAATATTTACACTTTGCTTTTTTTTTCTATTACAATGAAAGAATAATAATATGTGATTTATTAGGACATATCGAAAACACTTTACTTCTTCAAATTCTTATTTAAAATCAAATTTATTCATTTTTAACAGATTCAAATACACAACAATAATTTAATTAATTTAAATTTAAATTTTAAATAAATATATAAATTCGAATTCAATTTTAAAAAAATACATATATCAACCCTGTGCATAACATAACCTTGCCATTTACCTATTACCATCATCTTAAACTTTATTTAAAATTAAATTGAAGATAAAACTAAATTATTAATCTATAGTTAAATTTAGGAATGGAAGAAGAAACTGGTGAGCATTCTATTTCCCTACATATACTTAATTATTTGCCACTGAAGCAGCTGTGAGGCCTTGAAGCATTCTCAAAACGTCAGTAGTATCATCCGGATAATATTGGGCTTTGCTAGTGTCACGGATCGCACCAAAGGGCTCGAGACAAGCACCAATCAGGTTGCCACAGAAGCACTCCAAAGCATTCTGGGCATCTCAGCATTAACCCAATCATCCATTAGAGCCCAAATCTGGAATGGCCCAACACTTGGGAAAGAAGACTTATCCATCCACCCATGTGAACACACTATGTGAACATGGGAGATACTTTCCTTACTCAAATGAAAATATTCTAGGAATTATGCTTTTGGATAGGATAGGATTGAATCTTGACCCTTGATGTAAATCATTTATAACTGTTGGATGTACAAGGCTTCAAGTATAAATAGAGGCCTTGCCCACCTCATTTGTCACTCACTTCTTCATTGAGAAATACAAGAGTATTCACTCAAACGCTCTCTAGCCTTTTGTCATTTCTCTTCCTTTCAATTGTTCTTTGGTTTCCGCCAGGTTCTTAGCATCCTAGCTTTAAACGGTTTAGGCTTACTTAGGCGTTTTATTGAGAAAAACGCGTCTAAGGCCGCACGCCTCGAGTAGTTGAACTCTACGGACGTGACAAGTGGTATCAGAGTGAGTTTGTTCGATCGAAATGGCACCACAAAGTGTTAGCGAGGTCTCAGCAACTGACCGAGAGACTCGTGCAGGAGCTGCGGGGAAGAAGCGCGAAAGTTCTAGGGACATCATTGCTACCTTGGACAAGAGGGTTGCGAGACTGGAGGATGCGTTGGGCAAGTTCTAGGAGACCCAAGATGAGGCCGAGATGCACCTTGAGAAGATGAAGTCCAAAAAGGACGAAATCTCGGAGCAAGTTCAGTCCGTTGTCGATGGGAAACTGACTGAGAAAGAGAAGACCTTTCAAGTTGCAATGGATGCAATGAAAAAGGAATTGATGAGGGAGATCAAGAAGTTCAGTGCCGAGTTGCTCCTTTATAAGAATGTCATACTGGATGGCATGATGGCTGAAGCAAATACGCCTAAGCCCAGGATCGATGTGCCGAAACCCAAAGAGTATAAGGGGGCGAGAACTGCTCAAGAAGTGGACAACTTCATTTGGGGGTTGGAGCTGTACTTTCGTCTAACGGGCATCGAGGATGAAGTTACTAAGGTTAATACGGCTTCAATTTATTTGGTTGATGCCGCCCTGTTATGGTGGTGAACCAAATGTGCTGAGTCAAGTGATGGAGACATTCTAGTTAAGACATGAAAAGAATTCTAGTCGGAACTCAAGAAACATTTCTATCCCAAGAATGCTGATGAGGAGGCTCGAGACAGACTTCACCAATTGAAGCATGAAGGCTCAATTTGGGAGTATGTCAAGAGATTTTCTGAGCTCAAGTTGCCAGATCAAAGACTTGAGTAAATCAGATGGACTGTATCTCTTCAAATCTGGCCTTCAACGATGGGCAAGAGTGGAGCTGAAGAGGATGGGTGTGCAAGATCTTTCGAAAGCGATGACCGTTGCGGAATCCATTGCAGAATTCGAGGTCAAGAAAGATTCTTCCAAGCCAAAGCATAAGGGCAATGGTGAGGGAGATAAAGATAATTCCGCCAAGAATGGTTCCGGAAAACCGCATAACAAAGCCGGAGATAAACAATTTCGGGGCCAAAATGAGAAGGGCGAATTTAAGTGCTACAACTGTGGTGGTAAGCACTTAGCCAAAAATTGCCCACAGCCATGAAATGAGAAGATTGCTGCCATCCAAGAGAAGATTGAAGAAGGAGAAGAGGTTGTCAAGCTCAACTCCATCATCAGTTCCATGGAATTCAAGAAAGATTCCAAGGAGAAGGGACTTATGTATGTGGATGTCTCCATTGCTGGGAAAAAGTTGAGTGCACTCATAGATACTGGTGCCTCAGAATTGTTCGTGTCCGAAAAAATTGCCAAGAAACTTGGCCTTCATGTGGAGAAGGCAAGTGGATTCATCAAGACTGTGAATTCCGAACAGACTCCGATTGTAGGGGTAGCAAAAGGAGTGAAGCTTGAGATTGGTGGCTGGATCGGTAAGGAAATGATTAAAGTAATTCCCCTTGATGACTTTGATTTCGTAATTGGGCTCAATTTCCTTGACCGAATCAAAGCGTTCTCTATACCATTTGCAAATTCTTTGCTAATTCTTGACCCAAGCCATCCATGCCTTGTTCCGGTGAACCGAGAAGTTGAAATTGGGGCCAAGATGTTGTCAGCAATCCAATTCAACAAAGGAGTACACAAGGTGCAACCATCTTATCTAGCAACATTGGTCCATGATGAGCAAATCGTGACCAAAGGAGTTCCAGCTAAGGTGAAACAAGTGCTGGCAGAATTCCGGGATGTGATGCCTGCCGAGCTGCCCAAAACTCTCCCACCGAAGAGGGAGGTCGACCACAAGATTGATCTTGTGCCAAATGTGGAGCCACTTGCCCGAGCCCCTTACCGAATGGCTCCGCCCGAGTTAGAGGAGTTGCGCAGACAATTGAAGAAACTCCTCGACGCAGGCTATATCCGACCGTTTAAGACACCATATGGAGCACCAGTGTCATTTCAGAAGAAACATGATGAAAGTCTTCGAATGTGCATCGACTACAGAGCTTTAAATAAGCTCACTGTGAGGAATAAGTACCCGATCCCACTGATAGCAGACTTGTTCGACCAACTTGGTGGTGCAAAGTGGTTCACCAAGATAGACTTGCGGTCCGGATATTGGCAAGTGAGGATTGCAGAAGGAGATGAGCCAAAGACAGCTTGTGTGACACGCTATGACTCATATGAATTCTTAGTGATGCCATTTGGCCTCACGAACGCTCCCGCCACCTTCTGCACTTTGATGAACAAGGTACTACAACCCTTTCTGGATCGGTTCGTTGTAGTTTACCTAGATGACATTGTCATCTATAGCAAGACCTTGAGGAGCATGTGGAGCACTTAAGGCAAATGTTCAGGGTCTTGCGAGAGAACGAGCTCTATGTCAAGGAGGAAAAGTGCTCGTTTGCCCAAATGGAGGTCCCTTTTCTAGGCCACATAGTCGGAGGTGGCAAGATCAAGATGGATGGGGCTGAGATATGGGCTATTGAAGATTGGGAGCCGCCAACCAAGGTGACCGAGTTGAGATCCTTCCTGGGGCTAGCCAACTTCTACCGCAGATTTGTCAAAAGCTACTCCAAAATTGCCGCACCCTTGACCGAGTTATTGAATAATGACAAGGCATGGGATTGGAGCACTGAGTGTCAAGAAGCCTTTGATGGACTTAAGAAGGCTATGGTGAGTGATCCAGGATTGGTGTTGCTTGATCACACCTAGCCTTTCGAGATCTACACCAATGTATCCGACGTAGCCATTGATGGAGTCTTTATGCAAGAGGGACATCCGGTTGCATATGAAAGCCGGAAGCTCAATGAGACTGAGCAGAGGTACACGGTTCATGAGAAAGAGATGACAGCAGTAGTGCACTGTTTGCACACATGCGACACCACATACTTGGGTCAAGGTTTGTGGTTTATACAGATAATGTGGCAAATAGTTACTTTCAAACCCAAAGCAAGTTGTCTCCAAAATAGGCCCGATGGCAAGAATTTCTTGCAGAATTTGATTTCTCATTGGAGTACAAGCCCGGGAAAGTAAACACAGTTGCTGATGCATTAAGCCGGAGGCACAACATTGAGACCATAAGCCTACCGAAGGGACAATTGCTTGAGCGCATCAATGAGGGGCTATCCCATGATCCAACAACCAAAATGCTGATCAGTTATGCCAACGAGGGAAAAACTAGAAGGTTTTGGCTCGAGGAAGATTTGCTTTATGCTCGAGGACACCGTCTCTATATGCCATATTTTGGGGACTTGCGCAAGGAGATCATGAAGGAGTGTCATGACTCCAAGTGGGCTGGTCATCCAGGAATGACCCGGACGATGACACTTATTAGCGAGCACTATTACTGGCCACGCTTGGGCGAAGATGTTGAAGCCTATGTGCGGACTTGTCTTGTGTGCTAACAAGACAAGATCGAGATGAAGAAGCCTGTGGGATTGTTGCAGCCTTTACCCATTCCCGAGAGACCATGAGAAAGTGTTTCCATGGATTTTATTGTTGGTTTGCCCAATGTTAATGGACTGTCAAACATCATGGTAGTTGTTGACAGATTTTCGAAGTATGATGTCTTTATTCCAGCATCCAAGGTATTCCCAGCCGATAAAGCGGCTCGTCTTTTCCTAAAGCACGTGGTGAAGTACTTTAGAGTGCCAAAGACGATCATTAGTGACCGGGACATGTGGTTCACAAGGAGGTTTTGGACGGAGTTGTTCAAGCTTTTGGGATCAAGCTTGAACTTTTCTATGAGCGTCCACCCACAGACCGACGGGAAAACCGAGAGAGTGAATGCTTTATTGGAGATCTACTTGAGGCACTATGTGAGTGCCACGCAACACGACTGGCCGAAGCTGTTAGATGTGGCCCAGTTTTCGTACAACTTGCAACGGAGCGAGGCGACAAACCAAACTCCTTTTGAGATCGTGAATGGGAAACAACCATTTACACTCAGCACGATGTCTCCAAGTATCAGGGGCCTAATCTAGCAGCACACAAGTTTGCCAAGGAATGGCAAGAACATCATGACTTATCCCGAGCTTGTTTATAGAAGGCGGGGAAACGGACCAAGAAGTGGGCAGATACAAAGCAGAGGGACGTGAATTTCCAGGTTGGTGATCTAGTCTTGCCAAATTGACCGGGATCTTGCGCAATCCAACCGTACACAAAGGGCTTGTGCAAAGATACGAGGGTCCTTTCAAAGTCGTGAAGCGAGTAGGCACCATGGCCTACAGGATCGAGTTGCCTCCAACCATTCGAGCTCATCCCGTGCTCCACATAAGTTTACTGAAACCTTACTATCAAGATGAGCTAGATCCGGATCGAGGCAAGTCACACCGAGCGCTAGTCAGAGTGAAGGTCTCTTACGACAATGAGGTACGAGAAATCCAAGCGGAGAAGGTCATTCGTAGACCTGGCCATAGACCGAGACACGAGTACTTTGTTCTTTGGAAAGGACTTCCCGACAATGAAGGTAGTTGGGAGCATGCCGAGACACTTTGGCAATTCAAGAACCAAGTGGAACAGTACCATTCTAGTTGAGTGACGAGGGCGTCATTAGATCCAGTGGGGGAGAATGTCACGGACCGCACCAAAGGGCCCGAGACAAGCACCAATCAGGTTGGCACAGAAGCACTCCAAAGCATTCTGGGCATCTCAACACCAACCCAACCACCCATTGGAGCCCAAATCTGGAATGACCCAACACTTGGGAAAAAAGACTTATCCATCCACCCATGTGAACACACTATGTGAACATGGGAGATACTTTCCTTACTCAAATGAAAATATTCTAGGAATTATGCTTTTGGATAGGATAGGATTGAATCTTGACCCTTGATGTAAATCATTTATAACCGTTGGATATACAAGGCTTCAAGTATAAATAGAGGCCTTGCCCACCTCATTTGTCACTCACTTCTTCATTGAGAAATATAAGAGTATTCACTCAAAACACTCTCTAGCCTTTTGTCATTTCTCTTCCTTTCAATTGTTCTTTGGTTTTCGCCAGGTTCTTAGCATACTAGCTTTAAACGATTTAGGCTTACTTAGGCAGTTTATTGAGAAAAACGCGTCTAAGACCGCACGCCCCGAGTAGTTGAACTCTACGGACGTGACACTAGCCTTGTGTCCGACAGTGCACACAAATGTTGCAGGTGCCACGGGTAATGAAGGTTGAGAAACGAACGTTAATATGCTCTGAAACATATCTTCGTCGGATTTATCGTCCCCGATACACAGAACAAAATCTGGTGCAGTCCCACCAAAAATGTAATAGAAGTGTACAGATAAGTGCATGGCAGTATTTAAGAGCTTCATACATGGGGTTTAACTTCACGATACGGCGACCTCTCTTAACAACCGCCGGTTCATTTGCAAGAAAACTTTCTAGATGATCTAACAGTTCCATAGCTTAGCATGATCTGAAGCCAGGGTCTGCATCTTGGTGCTGCAACACCAAGGCACTCTCTTTAGTTTCTATGCTGGAGCCATCTGTTTCCTCTCTATACAGGGTCATAATTGTTTCCACAACTTTCTTCCATTCAAGGTGAACACCTAGAGCTAGAGGGTTGGTTTCTCATTTGGAGTCTCTATTCCATCTGGAGGTGGAGGAGAAGGTAAACGACATCGGTTTATTTTTGAACATTTAGTGTCATTGTTACTGGTTATATTTAAGACGTTTACAGAAACGTACCTTATGAAGTAGCCATGTTCTACAACTATTCCCAGTTTCTCACATGGAGCGAGCCAATCAGCGAGTGAGGTTCGCCCTCTTTCGCTCGCAATGAACACTGTGTTATTAGGATCTTCAGAAAGGGTCTTGAGAATGGAGATAAGTTCAGGGCTAGGAGCTTTAATAATGGATGTTTCAGGAACAACAGTGCCATCATAGTCCAGAAATATTGCTCTTCTAGTTGTGTTTATATATGCTGAAAGAATGTGATCGGTAGACAGACGCCGAAAATTTGGAGAAAGAGACAAGACCCTGAAACTAAGGTCCAAACCAATTCCCCAACATTGTTTGCTAAAATGATCTTGGCACGCTTTATCCAAGTCCTATGCAAAGCTGCGAGTCCAATAAACTAAGTCGTGGGTTCTAACATAACGGTTGTGTTTCTCGTGTCCCGATTGCTTCAATATCCAATGGATTGATTCTAATTGCTCCACTTAAGGAAAGTGAACAACCAATGAACTCAGACACAACAAGCATGCTGGTTCGTGCAGAATCTGTCTTTATATCTAGAGCCTCATCCAAGAGGGGAGTCCCCTGCCTACAAACAATATACTTGTAAGGAACCAAGTTCATTCCATCCCTCAAAGTATTTACAATGCAACATTCTGCTACTGCATAAAAGGTTGCTTTCTTATAATCGGGAAAGGGGCAATCGATCAAAACCACCGGCTGATAATCGGGTGAACCATACAGATCATTGATCCTTTTAGCAGTCAGATAAGTTTCATTCTCTTCTTCCTGGACATCCTTCCCAGAGCCCCTAGCAGGATTCACAATTTGAACCAAAACTATTTCCCCTTGAAAGACATGAAACTCCTACAAGAACTGTTCCATAGCCATTAGCTTCAGACTGATGCCTTTGATACTATCCATGTCATCTATGCCAAGAATCAATTTTTTTCCCTTCAAATTGTTTCTGAATCAAATTCTGGGACTCAATCCGAGACCCGTATGAACTCCTACGGGAAGAATTTTAATGAATACGGTGCGGCCAACGTAATCTACACCAATATATCCTCTTTTAAATTCATAATCATGTCTCAGAATTATACTGCAACAAGACAAGAATTGTAGTGCATAATGAAATGTCTGAAAACCAATTAGATCACAGTTCAGCAGTCCCCTCAGGATTTCATCCCAAACAGGCAATGTTCGATATATTTCCGATGAAAGAAACGGGATGTGAAAGAAGAACCCAAGTTCGATTCCATAAAATCTTCTCCTCAACAATGTGGGAAGAACCATCAGGTGATAATGATGAATCCAGACATAATCTTCATCTGGTTTTATTACTCCCATAACCTTGTCAGCAAATATTTTATTAGCATCAACATATGTGTTGGATAATGCTTGAATCTTACACTCCGTATTTATAGGAGACATGAAAGCAGTTCGGTTAAGTTAAAATTCATTTTGAATTTTAAATGTGTAACTGATTAGATTTAATAAATATTAGAGATTTGATTATGATATAATCTGTTATTTAAATCAGATTTTATCTGATTCTCGGACAGATTTGCCCTTGCTTTCAACCTATAAATAAGAGAGCTCTCTCTCAGTTTTAATTATCCCATTCAGATTTACTTCTGTCTTATTTGAGAGAGATTGAGAGCATTCCTTGAAAAGCTTAGAGAAGCTTTTGTTCGACTCCGGTTTAGACGATCACACACCTCGGGGCGAATTGTTTCTAAGGCAGTGGCCTCCATACCACGACACGGTCCATTTATCTTTTAATTAGTTCATTTTATTTTCCTGTCAGTGCTAACGCCCTGTTTTGCGGTCCATATTACCGACAATATGCTTGCCATTGAGAACGCTCAAACTGATCACCACGGTCGGCACACATTGGTAGCAGGTAGTGGACACGTGACCATAGATACTGTTTACAGAATCCAAGATAAAACTTTTCCTGCAAATCATGAGGCAGAAACGTAGGAACACAATTAAATTCCTCCAACAGTTTCCGGGAAACTTCTTCCTGTTCACTGGCATCAACATCAACCTTCAGAGATCCCACATAGACAACCTCAGTTTCAGGAGAAAAACCATCCTTTAGCTGTAATAAAAGTGAATCATCATCCATCCCAGCTGAAACACCATTCAGAAGTTACTGAATCTCTTGTAGCATGCAAAGATATTATATTTGCCACTATAATTTTACGTCTTCTTAAACTTGAAGAACCCCCATCATTATAGATACTGGAATCCATGTCAGAAGCCAAGTGAAACAAATTTGCACATGATCTTGAAGCCATGAAAGATCTTATTTTGCAGAACCAGACGAAATTTTTTGTTGATATGGTCTAATAACCTACACATGGAGAAAAGAATATATATATATATATATATATATTAGTTGAGCTCATTCACAATAAAGCAAGCAAGCCTTAACGATACGGCGCCACGGTCATAGATTGTGGAGGAAGCAGCTTACCTCAGCGATACGGCGGTCGGGAAAAGTACGGCCGGTGATTGGTGGTTTATGGTTTGAACAGAAAACCAGAAAGTTCAAAATTTTGTATTATATTTTTAATGTAAGCTTATATACAGTATGTTATACAAATTATATATTTATAGACCATAGAAAAACCTTAATTTTAATAAATATTAACTTTATTAAAAAGTGTATTAAAGTTTCTTTTAATACATAAATATTTACCATAAATAAATTATATTTGTGAATAATACTTTCTATGTTTGACTCATAATATGGGTTACCTTTTTAACCATTTTTTTTAATATTTTGTTTCTAAAAACGATATATTTAAAATATAATTGAATATAAAAATTCTAGTAATTTGATTTAATTATAAGATTTTATTTAGTACAGTTTAATATTTAAAAAATTATGCACATTTATATATTACATTTATATATTACGCTACTCGAATTTGAAAGAAAATTACACTATTCAAATTTAATTTTTTTAGATGAATGTTTTATTCTTTATTATTAGGGGTGTCAACTCTTTCACACATATAATTGACTCTCAAACCACCAAAAAATAAAATCTTTAATTAGTTTTTTGGTGTCTGGTCTACTTAACGTAAGTGATCGACGATGACTTCAATTTTATTTTAAAAATATGATTTTTAATAAAATTTCCTCAAATTATTTTTTTAATATTATAATACAATTTTATCATATGACATTTATAATTTTTAGAAAATTTTTAAAATTTTATTTTTTTTAAATGTCAAATCTCATATAACATCACTATCAACGTTGATTAGAGAGTTTAATTAATTTAATTTATTATTTTAAAATTTTAATTTATTTATTAATTCAAAATTTTAATTAGATAAAAAATTTAAAGAATTTTTCCCAAAAGTTTAACCTAACCAAAAAAATGTATATTAATAAAGACGATTTGTAAGGCCAACTAAAATTTTCCGGGCCCAGAAAAGGAAACTAAAGGGCGTTTGTTGTTATGGACTTTGGAAGGGTTTATTAGTGCAACGACAATAGAAAGATCCAGAAACCGGAGAGATCAGATTCGGAGATGTCGATACTGTGGGAGAAGAGCCAGACCTGGCGGTGGCTGGTGAGGCGGACAAGAGATTCCAAGCCCTTCTTCTTCGCATTCGCAACCATATGCGGCGTCGTTCCCGGCGTCATTGGTTACGGCGTCATGAAACTCACCAACTCCCGCAACCCTCAGTTGGAGGCCCAGCTCCGCCAAAACTCCCGCCCCGAATCCATCGTTACAACTCTTCCCTTTTTACTGTTCAATTCCATTCATGCTTAATTCATTGATTAACATATTGATTCCATTAATGCATGCCTGATTCGTTGAAACATCGTAATTAATTTCATGGGTTTTGATCAGATGATGGGGAGAGTAAACCAAGAGCGATTAGCGGAGTACCTTGGCGAGCTCCAGCGGAAAGAGGATACGAACGATCGATATGTAGCCGCTTTGAGGGGGGAGACCTTGACCAGAACTCCTTACCAGAGAATTCAGCCTGTTCCTAACCGAAACCCTGAAGCTGGAAATCAACAGAAGAACAACACAGGTAAGGCTTAGGCTTGGCCGTGTACTTCGGTTGCTGGTAGCTTATCTCACTAAACTATGCACTGATTAATATAATCCATGGCTGATGTTTTTGAAATACTGTAAAGGTTCCTTTCAGCTCACAGATTTATGATTATATTTATATTTATGCTTGCATCTTCGTAATAAAATTGTTTGAACTTGCATCATTTGGTTTTTCATCCCTTCCAGTGTAAATTTGCAATTGTTAAGGATTGAACTTTGAATTGTACGAATGTCGAATCTGACACCAACTCTTATGTGAGAAGGAAGAACCCCTTGAATTAGATACCATTTTAGTTATTTACTTTTATTGTTGTGTTCACCTCTTGATTTTACACTTTATTGCTCCTTCATAGTATAAAGTTTTGAGTTTTGCTTGTTAAATGATTTGTTCTGAAGATTCAATCTTCAGAACCATTTATGGCTTCATCCTTCATACCCCAGTTTAATTTGTTTGCAACTTACCATGATTAACAGACCTGATGAACTAAGATTTTGGCTTTCCAGTCCTGTTTAGGTGTTAAAGGTTAGCTTATTAGAATACAAATGCAAGGGCTTTCTTCTTAGTTAATCCATAAAATTTATAATTGATCATTTTTAGTTTGAATTGTAACAGAAATGTCACCATTTGCAACTAAATGCAGTTTACTTTTTCTCCATGTTTGTAAGATCAAACAATTCATTTGCTTTGCCTTGCTTTGTGAAATTGATTCAATGGGAGTGTAACCTTTTTTAGGTGAAATTACTCTGATATGGGTTTAGATTTTATAAAAAAAAACTTGTACACAAGCTGTGTAAACTATAAACTTGTTTAGGGTTTATGAGTTTAGTTTGTATGGTTTAGAAATTAGGGTTTATGGTTTAGATTTTAGGGTTTGATAATGATATTAGATTTTACTTCAATTTAATATTATTTTATAAATTTGAATTTAGTTCGACATCTAAGTGAGAGGTTGATTAAATATAATTTAATAATATATATTAAAGTTGAAATGCTTGATTAGGCTTGTGACTCATTGGTATTATGGCGCTTGATTAGGTTTGTGTTCAAAATTTAAATTTTTGATATATTCAGTATATTTTTTATTGTCCTATATATTCTTAAATTTGATTAAATTCAATTTGAACTGAAAATATTAATAAAAATAATATATATAATATATAATAAAAACATATGTATCAATAAATAAATTGGAGAATTTTACCTCAAAACTAATCGGACATATTTAATTTTTTTCTTCAAAATATGACTTTAATATTTACATTTATCGAGTCAGGATCTGATTGAGTGGAGTAATTTTACCAATCTTACATAAAAGTTTACCTTATCTGCAATTAAGGTTAATTATATTTTAATATCCACTTAGTAAATTTTTAATTTAATTAAGTTACATCATTTAACTTTCATTATTTATAAATTAAGTTACTTATATCGATAATCTAAATTTAATATATTTCTAATAAATAATATTTAATTTAAATTTTTTTTATGAAATTTAATTATTTTCTTTTGAATTTATTTAAATGAATTGTTTTAATTTTTTAAAAAATTATTAAAATTATCAATTAAATATTATTGATGATATGAAAAATATGTTAATTTCAGTTTTTTATTAAAATTATTTAATAATATTAGTATAAGTGGCTTGGTTTATTAATGATAAAAAAATTGAATAATAAAATAAAATTAAATTAAAGGTATATGGTACAAATGAAAATTATGTTAAAATAGTTAAACATCAATATGATATAAAATTTAATCAAACTTATTTTATTTATAACTTTAAAATTTAAATTTATGACTTTAATTAGATAATTGATTTGTTAAAAAAATAATTGTTTTCTTTTATTATTTTTTTATAATTGCTTATTTTTTATTATTGATATTATTATTATTATTATTATTATTATTCATAACTTTAAGAAGATAAGAGTATGGGCCTGTGGACCTCAACCGAGAACTTTCGACCCGGTCCTGCAAAGCGAAAGGCCATATGCCACCCGGTCCGATTCCCTAGGCCTGTATGCCCTTCTACACACTACATTTATGTCTTTAAAACAAAGAAATCAATTTACAGTTTCAAGTTCTAGGGTTTCTAATTTGAATCCAACGCATTGCGATTGAGTGTAACAGAGCCAAAGTAATTGATCATCCACTTAAATTTTCAATCTCCCACTCTTGTTACCGTAAAACCCCCTATAGATTTCCTCGAGGTAAACTCCTAATCATGTTCTCTCTCAATTATATCTATTACTTCGATCGTTTCCTACAAATGCCCCTAAATTTTTCCTGGGCTATCTTTTAACGATCCTATTCCTAGTTTTTTTTTTTTTTTCTGTTTCTTGTTTCAATTATAACGATTTTTCATTAATTGCTTCTATTATTTATTGTGTGCAGTAATATTTCGAGAATGTCTCGGGTTTATGTTGGGAATTTGGACCCTCGGGTTACTGAGAGGGATCTCGAAGATGAGTTTAGGATTTTCGGTGTCCTCCGCAAGTAAATATGATTTTATTTTTCTGATTTAAGGGGAAAAATTGATTTTTTTTATAGAGACCTGAATAATTATGTGTTTTTATTATATGATAGTTGTGAAGCTTTTTGTTTTTTTCGTGTGACACTCGGAAAAAGTTCACCTTTTGTTTTGATGTATATATATGTACGTATATTATATGTTTTGATTGTTTGCTAATGCTGGTTGAATGAATTCAGTGTTTGGGTAGCTCGAAGGCCACCAGGATATGCATTTTTAGAGTTTGATGACCGCAGGGATGCTCTGGATGCAATCCGTGAATTGGATGGTGAGTATACTTCGATTCCAATATTTACCATGGATCTTGTCGTTTTTGGTGTTCAATTTACCCATTTGTAGCATTTCTCAAATCTTGCAATTGGCTTTTTCTTGATTATTTCAATTAATCAAAGTTTTGATATGCATGTTAAGAGAGATGTCTTATATGATTCTTCTTAGTATTTTCTCAAACTGGGAATTGTTCACTAGTTGTTTGCAGTCTTCTTTTTAGTTTATTGTGGTTGAGTATCAAACAAATTAAGTCTAAGCACTTCTTTGACTCTTGACAAAATTATGGCTGCTTAAAATCAATGATAGCTTTCTGATCTATCCTGCATTATTGATCCAAAATTTGCTTACTGTTTTTATTTTTCTCCTTAAAGGCAAGAATGGTTGGCGTGTGGAACTTTCTCACAACTCTAAAAGTGGTGGGGGTGGTGGAGGCCGTGGTGGACGTCGTGGTGGGGGTGAGGATTTGAAGTGTTATGAGTGTGGTGAACCTGGTCACTTTGCTCGTGAATGCCGCTCACGTGGCGGCCCAGGGAATGGGCGACGTCGGAGCCCCAGTCCTCGTCGTCGTAGGAGTCCAAGTTACGGATATGGGCGCAGGTGTGTTTAACGTTCTTACATATATAAATTAATTATATTTGAGTCTGTAGGAGGAGAGTTTCTACTGAATCAGGTTATCAAAGGACCAAAAGTGCCTGTATGCAATGACACAATACATGTTATGCCATTTCTTATGCCAAGCAAATGCTTTTTCCACTTACTGGCTGTCAAATGAATGGTTGTTAAGTGAACATAGGATGCCTGGATATATATATTCCTGGTTGTATACATGAGGTAAAAATTAAAATCGAATTGTGCTTGCGCCCTACTTATTTAGGAATCCATAACCTTTGACTTTTTTTGAAGCCTGGTGTGCTTGAATACATATTTAAGTCTGAATAATAAGGTTTATTATTTTAACTAAACTCTTTTTGCTTGTGTGGGTTGGTATGATTGGTCGTCTGAACAAATATATGCACAGTACTGGATAGATTACTTGCCTTTTTTACCTGCTTATAAAACTTTTATATCACATGGCAGGAGCTACAGTCCACATGGGAAAAGATCTCCTCGGCGACGTAGCATATCACCTCGTCGTGGTCGCAGCTACAGCAGGTCACCTCCGTATCGTCATGGTCGTCGTGTTTCACCTTATGCTAATGGGTAAGTCATGTGCACTGAATTACTTTAATCATCGGATCTTATTTTTGAAACTTGCAATGCAGTTCCATATTTAACATGCTTTGCTTAAATTCCTTTGCAGAGATTAAAGCCGGACGACCCAGACTTTAACTGAGCAAATCTGGAGTGATATCTAGGGAAAAGAGTATGTAATACTCTAGTATTAGTAGTTCGTGTGAGCAAAAGAGATTTATGTTATGTTCATTTCATGACAATGGGGTCGTAAGAACTTATGGTTTTGCATGGCTTCCTCTCTGCAAAGTGTTTCAGCTGCCAAAACAGGTGCCTTGGACACCATTTTGTGATGGCTTGTTGTAAGCAGCATATGAAACCGGGAAGTCCTTTTCTCGCTTCATATTGTTATCTACTTTTATTTACGTGTTACCTTTTTTATGTTAGTTATTACGGCAAGTTTGTTTCTGTGTTAGATGATTCTAAAGGGTTTTTATGTTTTTTTTGGTTTGTGATTTTGAGGTAAAACAGCATCCTTTCGCCTCTTTACTGCTTCTTAATGCACATGGTTTCCTCACTATTGCTTCTCTGCACCACCTCTACTACTCGTCGTCACTCCTGCATGTGTAGAAGCTTGAGTTGCATGTTGAATTCGCTAGTAGTAACAAACAGATTTTGGTTGCGACCTTGTTCTTAGTGTTTGCATCTGCAACAAAGCTTCAAAAAATTTTTGGTCTACTTCGTCATCTGCTTGTATGATTGCTTCATATTCAGCCCAGAATTGAATTGTGCAAGACCGCTTCTTAGTAGCGCATCTTCAACAAAGACTTTGATCTAGCTTTGATCCTTTTCTTCCATGGTAGCTGAGTTTTGGAAGGTTTCGGTATTACTTTTATCTTGGTCTTGTCGTGTCTAGTACTACTTGATGATGTTGGGTAAGATGCTCAAACATTTTGCTTGGAGATATATTTTTGTGTTGATGGTATGGAACCTTTTATTTCTGCGTTGTGGCACTGTCAGCATGTGTTTGAAGGTTGCTTCAGCGTGGACACTGCTTAAAACCTGTAGCAACAAACCTAAAAAGCAATGGATTATCCTCAAAGCTCCTAAGGTAAGTAATTGAGAGTAAACATCCATCTTGTTTGTCTGCCTTGTTTTCCATCCATGGTGACTGGCTAGTCTGTTAGTGTTCTGTATGTTTGGTTGTCCATATCGGTGGTGCCTAATGCCATAGTCTTCATGTGCATGATATGTGTAATGGTTAATGTTTTAACTTACCATTCCGGTCCATTCCTCCCTTTGTAATTTGATTGCAATGTGTGTTACATTACACTATTGAGAGATGGAGTTGGCTAGGACTAAAAGTTTGGGGATGAGAATTATTAGGGTTTTTATTTTTATTATTAAATCTGATTGAGATAGCCCCTTATAATTATTAAACAGACCCCGCATCCAATTTTGGGCTTAAATTTTTTTACGTAATCGACTCTTTAAACTTAAATCTTTTTGAATTATTGGCTTACTTTTTGTACGTTGTTAGATCTGTCAAAATGGTTGATAGTGATTTTTTTCTTCTTATTTTTAAAATTTACGTATTCTATTAAGAGTATGTTTTTGATTTTCAGATGTCAGTAAAATATTTGTTATTTATTTTCTAAAGACGTTTATTACGGACAAAGTCCCTAAATGCTAAAATCCAGAGCTTTTAAGCTAAACAATCACCCACCATGCCCTTAGTTTTGACAAGTCTTTCAACTAACAACCACTTGCACTCAATGCCTGGTAGGCTTGATCTTATCGTCTTCCCAAGACTAAAAGAGACGACTTTGATCTTATTAAGTGAAATTTTGTTGAGGTTGCCTAGCCTTTTTGGTAAGCGCAGTGAGAGAGGTGGTGGCATGCTGTTCATCTACGTAAGCACCGGTTTGATCTTCCTAGGGAACTTGCTGAAATGGGTTGTTTTGGTGGTTTATTTCTTGGATTGCAAGAAGTGGATTTTTGAGAAGAAAGTAGATGAGGAAGTTGGAAGAAAAGATGTTGGAGTTGTCCATGCTTAAGGACTTAAATGGATAGATGTTTGCAGTTGTTTATGTTGATGCAATTTTTTTTTGATAAATAAAAACTTTTATTCATCCAAGAAACTCATATAAACCTTATGTACAAGAATCACCTATACAACTGATATCTAACTTAAACCTTATTTACAAGCTAGTCTAGCATTCAAACTAAGATTTTTACAATTCAATAAGCGCAAACGAACGTCATTTTAAATAATTGCAAAGATAACAACAACCCTACGAGATTGTCTTCCATGAATTCTCCCATTTCTTTCCTGTCAGATGTAATAATTTAATCCACTCTGAGAATAGTAGCGCGCAATGTCTTCCCCTTACCTTCTTTACTTATCCATGCAAACAAATCGAACCAAGAGCATCTGTTTTGCTGACATTCACAATCACGCAATATCATCTCCCATAAAAATCACAATCCCCAAATAAATGGTCTCGGGTTTCTACATCGGCCTCACAAAGGATACAAGTCGAATCTAATTGACATCCCCACTTCACTATTCTCTCCTTAGTAGGCAATCGATCCAATACAACTTGCCAAGTTATAAGTGAATGCCTTAGAATTGTTAACTTTCCCCATACCACGCCATCCCAAGAAACTTTTTTCTTCTTATGCCTAATATGTTCCCAAACCTTCCTATCTGTAAAATTCTCCTGCCTTTCGTCTAAGATCGATAACCAATCCCTTAGCTTTAATAATTTCTTCAAAGTCCAACTATCATGTGGCTTAACATGGATAGTTGAAATAAGATTATTCTTTAACAAGTATTTTTGTACCCATGCTACCCAAAGAGAACCATATTGAATTAACAGAAGCCATAAACATCTAATCATAAATTCCCGATTCCATACAATCATATCCCGCACCCCTAAACCCCCTTCACTTTTTGGGTGACAAAAACAATCTCAACTTATCTGGGTACTCCTAGCATCAACTTCATTTTCTTTCCAAAGGAATAAGTTACACACTTGTGAGATCCTTTTCAAAACTTTAATAGGCAACACGAAAATTCGACACTAAAAATTTTGGATTCTAAAGAGAACATATTGGATCAACTGTAGCCTACCAGCAAAAGAAAGACATTTGGATGGCTAACTTTTTATTCTACCAATAAGTTTTTTCAACTAAACCATCACAATCAGCAATTATTAAGTTCCTGGTGACAAGAAGAACACCCAAATATCTAATAGGTAATTTGCCTTCTCTAAAACCAAATTGAGTTAAAATCAATTGTAAAATATCCACGCTGATACAATCATTAAACAATTCACATTTTGATTCATTTACCTGCAAACCAGAGAGCTTATAAAACATATTCAACACTCCTTTTATCCCCATTATAGAATGCATGGTACCCTTTGTGAACACAAGCAAATCATCTGCAAAATATAAATGTGTAAGTTGGACTCTCTTACATTTTGGATGATACTAAAAAATTCCAGCCTGTCCAGCCTTGTTCAATATAGTAGACAAAACGTTTAGTACTAAAATGAACAAATAGGGAGAGAAAGGGTCCCTTGATGAACACCCTTTGCCCCATCGAAATATCCAACCAATCCACCATTCAAATTTATTGAATACTTAGAATTCATGACGCAAGCTTTTATCCAGTTACAAACTTTCTTGAAAATCTCATTACTAGAAGAAACTAAAGGATAAAGTCCAATTCATAGAATTAAATGTTTTTCTCAAATCAATCTTCAAAGCGCACCTAAAGAAAAGATTAGCCCTACCATAACCATTTACGACCTCCTGAGACAGAAGAACATTTTCCACAATACCCCTTCCAAAAAGAAAAGCATATTGATTTCTCATAATCAAACAAGGCAGTCATTCATTCATTCTATTTGCTAGTATCTTCGTAATACATTTATAAATTGTACTACAACAAGATATTGACCTAAAATTTGTTGTTACCATAGGGACAGTAACCTTCGAAACAAGAGTTAAAGCAGTAACATTAAAACCAGGGGGTAAGGTGCCCATTTCAAAGAAATATTGAATACCTTTTATTACATCACTGCCGACAATACTCCAAGAGGCTTGAAAGAATTTTGTTGTGTAACCATCTGGACCAGGAGCCTTGTTACCATTCATTGAGAACAAAACATCCTTGATATCTTGCTGATTTACTGGCCCGATCAAGTTATCTTTCATTTCATCGGTTAAGACCACTACAATTAGCTCTTTTTTGAAGAAAGGAGCATGCAACTTCAAAAAACATGGGCTATGATCCGAATAACCAGGAGGTAGAAACTCTACAGTAGATTCTGAAAATTTTTCGAACCAATACTGGTTTACCAACAACCTATCAAGTTTCCTAGCCAAGTTTCCTTCATCATGAAAATTGCACCAGGTGAGTCTAAAACCAGTAAAGAGTGATCTGAAACATCTAACTCAAATAAACAATCTTTGAACTCCTGCATCACCCCTGTAACACCTTGTTTACCATCAAAATCCGAACTTTCTTGAGGCGAAAAAACAATACTAAAATCTCCAGCCAAACCCCAAGGAGAAGCACCCACTCTAAACTTTAGGTTAATCAACTCAGCCCATAAAGCTTTCCTAGTCTCTCTACAATTACTTCCATAAACAAAAGTGAAATAAAATATCTCATCGCTTTTTGAAATCGAGCAAGAGATACACTGTCTTGATCTAAATATTTCAACTAAAATCCAATCTCGCCTACTTAATACCCATATTCGACCATTTAAACTATCCCTGTAATTATTTAACACCTTCCACCCTCGAAATTTATCATTAACAATTCTAACAAAATTATTCTCTCTAACTCTAGTTTCCCAAGACAAAGAACTTCAATTTGCAATCTATTTATCACTCTCATAACATTTCTCTGCTTCACCGAGTCATTGAAACCCCGGACTTTTCACCAAATTAACAGAAGAGACCACTTCACTTTCATTTCCTCCCTCCACCATATTCTTTAACTTTTTATCAACAACACTATCAGGACAATCCCTTTCATTATCCAAATCTGGTTTCTCAGATTCTGAACTCATACTATCATCAAGAGCAATATCAATGACTGCACCCATGGGAGTATCCGAGACCTGCTCTGCAAACTCTGTAGCTTTCTCTAAATTTACATGAACCTGCGCCTCACTTCTTTGACTACATTCCTTCTCTTCATGTCCAAAAACAGCACATTGACAACAACGTGGAGGAGCCCAAATCAATTCAACAACAACTTCAATAACTCGATCATCTTCTAGTTCAACTAACATCGAACGTGGCATATCATCCTTTGCTGAGACCTCAACACAAACTTTGGCAAACTCTAACTGACTTTTCATTGCTGTAGATCTATCCGTGTACAACGGTTTACCTAGAGCACTAGCCATATATCCGAGTCCTTGTTGGGAGAAGAGTTCCAGAGAGACATTCCAAAATTTTAACCAAACTGGAGCCGACTCTACTTCAAGCACATCAAATTTCATACTAGGCGTCCACTTTCGCAGGATCATTTGCTTATGCTGAATATGCCAAGGACTCGACTCAAGGACCTAATCTCTAACTCTTTGCGAAGGAAAATTTAACATATAAACACTGGGTGCAAGAAAACGAATAACAATCGACCCCTCCCTTCCCCAAAGGCGATCCAAAGTCTTCTGAAAAATTGGCAACTGTGCAGATTTTCCAAGGAAATTTCCTACCAAAGCATTCGTCCATTGCTTCTCTCCACTTCGTAACACTTCAGGCGGTGGCTTTACTCTAGCCCTACCCCCATTCATGGATGAAGGAAAAGACAGCTAACTAGTAGCACTCAAATCTGATTCATTCGTAATTTTTTCTTTATCAGACGAAGCTTTATCTACAGGTGAAAAATCAGCTAAGTTGAGAACCGTTTCCAGCTCCTGTACTTCCTGAGATGATGAAATCAGATTTCTCATTGGGTTTTCCCTCCAGCTTCCTGTACTTCCTGAGATGATGAAATCAGATTTCTCATTGGGTTTTCCCTCCAGCTTCCTGTTCAAGGTAATTGTCAATGCGAGTTGTAGGTTGTGTTTTTAGGTTGTTATTAAGGTAGAAAACGCTCGTTTATCTCTAACAACTCCAAATAAATTATTCAAATTTATTATTTATTTTTTATTTATAAAAACTATCAAAATATAGATTATTTAAGTTTGCAAAATCTATTTTAAATTTCAATTTTTAACTGATTCTTAGATGTGAAAATTAATTTCGGACTAAAATTTTAATAATTCTACACTAGACCCAATTAATTAAAATATTCATGTCGTTTACATCGTGCAAGAATAACAATTTTTTTTTCATACATGATAATATTTTTTTATAATTTTATATATTGGTATATATATAATAAAAATTTGAAAGAAACTTAAAAATAAATCCTCCAGTTATTAAAAATTTTGAGTCATAGATAAAGACAGCAAATGAAGTAATTAATGTGTATGTATTAATTTATTACATTAGATAAGATTAGTAAACTGGAAACCGCCGTAAGCAACTCCGACGTGGAACCAAGTAGATTATTTACTGTCTTCACCTAAAACTCAGAAAGCATCACAAATCTGTCACTTTCTTTCAAATCCTTAGCTTATCTATACGCTTTTTCAGCTTTGCAGTTTGCTTCACTCTTTTTTCAGCCGTTTGATTGTTAGATAATCGACGATGGCGGCGGCGACTCGGAGGATTTCATCGTTTTTTCTTGTTCAGTGATTTCTTCTCCTTTTCTGCTTACTACAGGTTCTCGTTCATTAGAGTGTGTTTGGTTGCTCGGAAAAAGTATTGGGAAAAAAGGAACGATTTTTTTCATTTGATTAGTCACGTCTTTTGTTATTTCTGTAGTAAGAAATTCAACGTGCAAGTTGACTGCTTTACACTGAAAAGTTACCTACAAGTTTTCCCCATGAATTTTCAGGGAGGATCTCTGGTGTGGGCAGAGTGGTTTCTGGTTACAGCACTGCCGCAGCCCGCTGCTATTGAGAACCCAACCACTCCTTCCGTCCAAGTGAATTACACCCAGCTTTTAATCAATGACAACTTTGTTGATTCCGCATCAGGTGAGCTTCTTGTTTCTTGTAATAACTTTTTGGAGTTAAAATGGTTAATCTTCAGCTACTTGTTTACTAAAAATGTCACAATCCGACAGGCAAAACTTTTCCAACATATGACCCTAGGACAGGGGATGTGATTGCTCATGTTGCTGATGCTGAAGACATCAATTGCTCGGTTTCCGCCGCTCGCAATGCATTCGATGAAGGACCATGACCGAGGATGACTGCTTACGTAACTTTGTAGATTTTACTTCTGTTGTAGGGAATTATGTTCCAACTATGTTACATTTCATGTTTTCATCTATTGTCTTACAGGAAAGATCGATGGCATTGTTCCGGTTTGCTGATCTTCTAGACAAGCATGACGAGGAACTTGCCACACTTGAGACTTGGGATAATGGAAAGACATATGAGTAGGCTATTAACACTGAAATATTTGGTCCAGTTCAAACTATCCTGAAATTCAAGTGAGAAACGGGGTTTGCCTTTCGCATCTTAACAACTGTATCAGAGTTTGGAGTTTAACTGATATGATCGCTTAGATGACAGGGACATCGATGAGGTGATTCGAGGGTAAACGGAAGTAGTTATGGACTTGCTGTTGGTGTCTTCACACAGGACATCCACACCACAAACACGTTGAGTTGAGCATTGAAAGAGGGAACAGTTTGGATGAACTGTTATAATGTGTTTGATGCAGCAGTTCAATTTGTAGGGTACAAGTTGAGTGGACAAGGTAGAGAAAAGGGTATTTATAGTCTCAACAAGTACTTGCAGGTGAAGGCAGTCGTTACTCCCTTTTTATTTTTTAAGCACCTTTTTACCTGCTGAATGTTTTCTTAATTGGAGGAACTTCAACTAGTTTGTCTTTTACTTTATTATATTTTTCTTATTAAACTTTATCGTAGGAAAGGGTATAGATCGTCTACCTTGTAATCGTTTTTATATTATTGTCTTTATTTTCAAAATTAGTGAATGTAATTTATCAAAATTCATCAAAATTATTATAAACTTATCAATTGTCACATTTAGGACATAATTATAATTCATCTGTCTTAAGAGTATTTTTAAAATTTTTATAATAAATTTTGAGATTAACATTATTTAGTGAATGTAATTTATCAAAATTCTCTCTTTTTTAAGGGTACCATACGGTCGTTCTTATTGCGTCTTTCCAAAACCCCATTAAACTTATCAAATTATTATAAACTGATTATTGATTTATTGCACATTATAAATTATTGATAAATATTAAAAATTTTAGTGATTATCTTTTAATAATTTGATAAAGTTTAATGTCCATTTTATAATTTTTAAAAATTTAATAACCAAAAAAATATAATATATATTATAAATTTTTTAATTAATTCAGTTAATTAACTGATTCGAATCAAATTAACCGATTTAAAAAAATTAGCCACTCACCAATTGAACAAAATTCACTGACCAACCGTTTAACTAAATCAGTTCAGTTTGGCCAATTAATTCAGTTTAATCGACCGTTTAAACACCCCTAAAAATACATATTTGATTGATACAACATTTATGTGTTTTTTTTCAAAATTCGTTATTTTCTTTCTTTGTTTTCTCCATACATTAAAACCTCTATTAAATTATATTCTAATTTTATTTTTATATATCAATAAAATCATGTGATTGATGCATAAAAAGACCATTTACAAATGTTTTAAAAAATTACCATTACCATAATTTTCAAACAATTAATTCGTTAATAACTCCCGAAAGCGAGTAATTATGAAAATTAAACCGTCTGCAAGCAATCTACATGAGAGAGTAAATACTCCTTTTTCATTACCTTCTAACAATAAATGAGAACATATCATTATTGCTTCTTCATGGGAAAATAATCTTTAGAAGGGGGAATGTATATACATACATATATGTATACGTATACGTATATACCCGTATGAATTGTAGTAAAATTTACTTGCATTCTGCAGGCAAGACTTTATATCTGGATGTATCTTTACGGTAGGAATAAAGATGAGTAAAACTCGACTAAACTCGAAAAAACCGAATAACTCGACTCGAGCCGAAAATATTTGACTCGTTTTGACTAAATTCAAAATTTTATAGACTCGACTCGACTTAAAAAAATTTCAAATAAAATTCGAGTTGTAAAATAAAAATTCGAATAACTCGAAATTTTTAGTAATTAAAGGATTAATTTTTAAGTTTGAAACGAGTCTATCAATTTTTTATGATATATATACATTAATATATAAAAATATAAAGAAATATCGCTACATATGAAAAATATATACATATCTTATATGATTAGAGAAAATCGTTTAAATTGAAATCAAATCATACTATAACATTATAAATAATTATAATTAAATATTTATAAGAACTCGAAAACTCGACTCGATTTGAATCGACTCGAATTTTTTAAACTCGACACGAACCAAAAAAATTTCAAATAAAGTTTGAGTTGAAAAAGTATGACTCGTTAATTCAAATAACTCGAAATTTTTTGACTCGATTTGACTCAACTTGATCGAATACTCACCCCTAGTTGATTCGATAGCTTGACGAAGTCAGATCCTCCGACAGGGTCGATGCTCGAAAGGCTGGCATTCGAGCAAGACGAATCAGTCTGCTTAAGATTTATGCTACAACCAGCCATTTCCATGTCTGTAAGTGAACAAGTTAAACACTTATTTTAATAAAAACTTAAAAGAAAAAGATATAATTTAAATGCTTATTTTAATATTAATCCTTATTTTAAATTTACATTAATATGGATTTTACACTTTTAATTATTTTAATGATGAAATATTATATATTTATGACACGTAAAATGATTAAAAAATCGAGTTTAATACTAGCCATAAAATTCAGGGAACTATTTGAATTCACATTTCAAGAAAATGAGGGATGAAGTTGAAAATAAGTTAAAATTTGAGCCCAAGTTTTAAACCCGTTGCTACTTGTCTGTTCATCCCATTCCCTACTTCAATTTGAGCCCAAGTTTGATCCATATTTTTGCTGACCCAAGGAAAAGAAACCGTTCTAAAGACTGTTGATTTGTATTAAAAAGGAGGGAAATATGGGTAGCTGAAGCGGAGACCACAGCCTGCTGGCGTCGGAGGTTATTTTCTAAAGGAAAGAATATCGAGGAGATTGATGATTCCGTCAACCATGTTCGGCCAAGTTCATGCTACTGAATCGGTTCCGGTCGATTTATCCATCTCTCAACGGGTTAGTCTTTGTTTTACCCAGTTTATATGTTGATTCCCCAACCAAATTTTTAGAGAGAACAGGTTCGTATGAGATTTGGTTTCTATAGGAGCATAAATAAATCGAGATTTAGAATCTATAAGTATGTTTATATTTGATTTATGTTCGTTTGAATTTTTAATATCATATTTTATATATTTATTTATAACGAACTTTTCAAACATGTTTGTGTATAGTTAAAATAGTGGAATTCTATAACTAGTCCTTAAACTCTTTAGATTTTGTTATTTGAACTTCAAAGTTCATTTTATATTTAATTTAGTCTCTATTTGTACCCATATTTAAAATGTAAAAAAGAAATAAAAAGAAGATAGAAACCGGATAAACGAGCTTATAAACATGATAAGCGAGTTTGTTTGCAGATATAAATGGTTCATTGAACACTTTATGAACAATTTGTCGAAACGCCCTGTTCATTTAGCTTAATGAACGAACGATTCAGGAAAAATTCATTGAACGCTTCATAAACAGTTCTTCAAACGTTCTGTTTATTTACGGCCAATAAGTTTTATGTTTTCGATGTTTTGCGAAAAGAAATGTTTAATTGTTAAATTTACAAGTTTTAGTAAACGTACAAGAAAGAGAGAAATATACTTGGTAGATTAAAGCTAAAACCTTCTAAAAGATGTTTTCATATTTCAGGATGTGAAATCTCAAGAAAATGTCCCAGATCAATGTATTGAATCCTCCATTCTGCAATTTTTCCCCAACATCCGTTCAGGTAGTTTTGCAGACATTGGACCGAAGAGATACATGGAAGATGAACATATTAGAATAGATAATCTATCATCACATTTGGGGTCCGTTTTCAAGTTTCCGAAGCCAAGTGCCTTTTATGGGGTAATTATATTTTGCCAATTTCGGTACCGTCTTAATCCGATGATGTTTGTAGGAGTTGTAACCTGTAAGTAATAAGGGTTCTGCTTTCGTATGCAGGTATTTGATGGCCATGGAGGTCCTGAGGCTGCTAAGTATATAAGGAAACATGCACTTAGGTTCTTTTTCGAAGATGTCCATTTTCCTCAAACGTGTGAAGTTGATGATGTATTCTTGGAAAGGGTTGAGAATTCGATTCGGAAATCGTTTCTTCTTGCTGACCTTGCTCTTGCAGATGATTGTACTGTGGATAGGTCTTCTGGAACAACAGCACTTACAGCTCTGATATTTGGAAGGTACATTCATGTTTATGGCTTTGATTGTTGTTTATTTACTTTCGGTATCTTGAGCGAGTATTATTTTCAGTTTTTAAATCTCTGCTTGACTTGTATGTGCTTCAGGCTTCTAATGGTGGCCAATGCTAGTGATTGTCGTGCAGTTCTGTGCCGAAAAGGGGAGGCAATAGATATGTCTGACGACCATAGACCTATATAACCATCAGAACAAAAGAGAGTAGAAGAGCTCGGCGGTTTTATCGACGATGGTTATCTTAATGGTGTCATATCAGTTTCCCGAGCCCTGGGGGATTGGGAACTGAAGTTTCCAAAGGGTTCGTCATCACCTCTCATTGCAGAGCCCGAGTTTCGACAGATGATCCTTACAGAGGATGATGAGTTCCTCATAATCGGGTGTGATGGGATTTGGGATGTTATAACAAGTCAACACGCAGTTAGCCTAGTTCGCAGAGGGTTACAACAGCATGATGACCCTGAGCAGTGTGCTAAAGACCTTGTCGCAGAGGCCTTACGTCGCAACACGTTCGATAATCTAACTGTGATCGTTATATGCTTTACCACGCCTAAAAACCGAGAGCAATCATCTCCTCGGCCAAGAAGATTGAAGTGTTGTAGTCTCTCTCCAGAAGCCATATATAGCTTGAGGAGCTTGTTGGACCTAAATGCCAATCGGTGAATGTAAATACTCTGTAAACCAAATCAACCAGCTTTAGTAAATGTAAATACCAAGTTTTAGTTAATCCTGTCTATAATTGTACAATTTCTAGCCTGATTCAGTTAATGTTACAAAAGACAGCTAACGATTTTGGAGGACTTGGTTTTGATATTTTGTTTAGATAAACGCATAATTGTTATTATATTATTATAATATAATTGAAATTCAGAATTTTTATTAAATAAATCAATACTAGTTGATTTTGTATTATTTTTATTTTCTTATATAAGTAAAGAAGAATTGTCCATAAAAATTTAAATTTAATAATTAAAGTAGACTGATAAAAACAGGGAGCAAGTTGAAAATAATTGTCATATTTAAGGATTAAAGTATAATTAATCCCTTTTACTTTTCTTTGTTTTGGCTTCACAATGAAAAGTAATAACCATGCAAAACATTCTTGGGATAGTAGACCGATAAGTTCATGGTAGCATCAACAACAACAGTGATTCAAATATTTTAAAGTTATGTACAATTTAATAAAATATAATATTAAATTTATAATTAATAAAAGATATATATTTTTAAAATTCTTTTAATACAAAATAATATTATTATATTTTTCATTAAGTAATAAAAATTTGATTTATAAATATTTAAAAATTAAATATTTTTATTTAAAAAGTGTTATTTTTTACATATTTTTAATTTTATATTATTGTTATATATATACATAATTAATTAATTATATATATTTATTTATTTTTTATAAGTATTAATTTAATTTAGGTTTAGATTCTTTAATTTTGACCCTTCTCTCTTATCGTTTTTATTATATCTGTCCATAATTACTATGTATGGTTAAAAATTCATGTCAATATCATAGAAGAAAAACTTCAGAAATTATCGCATTCACTCCTATATTTTGACGTATAAAAGCTACTCAAATCTCAATTCGATTTATCAAGATATTATAAAATAATAATTAAAATTTATCAAAATATTATAAAATATCATTAAATTTATTAAATTATATTATTTTATAATATTCACTAATTATTTTAATGGTGTTTTTATAATTTTTAAAAGATAGTGACCGAAACAATCATTATTTTTTAGTTTAGTGACTATCTTGAAGTTTAACCATGAAAATATGTCCTCAGTCGTAGGGCTGTGCATTCGGTTTGGTTAATTCGGTCGGTTAATTTTTGATAAATTCGATTAATGGTTAATATTTTTTGATAATTCGGTTATCGATTTATTCGGTTCGAAATCAGTTAATTAACCGAATTAACCAAAATTATATATATTAAATATTATATATATTTATTTTTAGTCATTTAACTTTTAAAATATTATAAAATGTTTATTAATTTTTTTATATTATAAAATGATCACTAAATTTTGTATTAAATTAGTATAAACTAAAAGTTGAGTGACTAAAAAATTATTTAGCTTAATTTAGTGACCTATTATGTAATTTAACCGAAATTTATAATAAATTTCGGTTAATATGGTTAATCCGAATAATTAATCGAAATAATTTCGATTCCGTTAATTTAATTAAAGAGAATTTCGATTAACGGTTAAGATTTTAAAATTTTCGGTTAATTCGTTCGGCCACTGACCGAATTAACCGAATGCTCACCCCTACTCAGTCGTTACATATATGAATTGATCGGATCAAATAATTCAGATAACTAGGAAAGAAAAAAATAGTGAATTTTTTTAGTAGATTATTGTTGGATCCATTTTCGAGATTATAAAAATATTTGAATTGAAATACACAATTTGAATAATCGCGATGGGTTTCAAGATGTTTGTAGTGGCGATTATAGCGGGTTTCTTTGCAACTGTGCAGATTTCGTTGGCATCCACCGTAGGGATGACAAATGGGCGGGGCGGGTGCGGATACCCCCTCCCCATATTCATACTTACTTAAAAAATTTATATCCACCACCTACTCATCACTCACGGTGGGTATAATTTTCAAATCCAAGTCCGCCCACGCGGGTATATTCTTAAATCTATCCCCACACCCATCACTCAAAACGTATCCGCTTGTACATGCTTACAAGCAACTACTAATATCGAATTATGTAAAAATAAATCATAAACTTTTATAAAATAAAATAAGATTTTGCATACTTTAATGACTAATTAAGTGTATATATAACATATTTATACCTATATAAATTTAACTACATCTAACTACTAACGATAAGTAATTTAACTAAAATGTATTTTTACTGATATAAATTCTACTTAACTACAACTAACTTAACTAAAACATATTTATACTTTTATAAATTTTACTTATCCACACATTACAAATTTTCAACTTGATTAATTTAAGCACGATCATAAATCATCAGTTTTTTAAACTAAATTAATTGAGTTCAAAATCTACATGCTTAAGTATTAACATAGATTTTAAAACAAATTAATATCTTAGTACATAAAATATCATAATAAAAGGCATAATTAGGGGTGATAATGAGCCTGGCCGGCTAGCGAGCTACTCGGGCTTGGCTCGGTCAAAGCTCGACTCGGGCTCGGGTTCGACTCGGGATTTAAACGAGCCAAGCTTACCCAAGTTCGGCTTGAAAAGCTCGTGAACAGACTCGGAATAATTATATATACATTAAAAATAATTTGTTTAGCAAAGAAAAATAACAAAATAATTGAGTAAATCCACTAAAAATAAATTAAATAAAACAAATTGAATATTATCAACTAAAACAAATTTACAAAACTACAAATAATAAATAAAAATAAACTATAAACAAATAAATAATAAAAATAATATAAAAAATTATCAATTTCGAGCCAAACCGAGCTGAGCCGAACCTGGCGAGCTTTGAGCCCGAGCCAAGCCTAGTAATATTATTTTCGAGCCAAGCTCGAGCCGAGCCAAGATATGCATGTTTCCGAGCTTAGCCGAGTCTGGCCTAGTTCGGACTCGACACGTTATCACCCCTAGACATAATCAAAGTCTATAAATAAAAATTACTCAAAATATATATATGACAGACGAATGGCATTATCTACCCTCTATCCACGATGGTATAACTTTTTACATCACACCGTCTGCCATCCTCCCTAATCCACTGTGCCTGCTTTTCTATGGTCTCCGGGGTAAGTTATTTGGCATTAATTTTGATTTTATTGGATCAAATTTGTAAAACTTGAAACAAAAAATCTAGTTTAGGGTTCTTGTAAATTGAGATTTGGGATCTCATTTTCTTTGGAATATCTTTTGATTTGTATTTTTTTTCAGCTTCTCCAGTAATGAGTCGAAGGAATCTGTAAATTATCAGATCATGTCTCCGAAGGATCTAGCTAACTCTGTTCTCTCTCAAGGGGGTGGTCCGACTTACTGGTACTTTGAACGTCCTTTTTTCCCCCTTCTGTATTGTTGCTTGCCATGGTTCTAATTTTACTGACTTCTTTGATTAATTGAGGTTTTCCAGTGTGATTTTAGTGCTCCGAGAGGAAACTTGAGCGCCCTGTTGATCTCGCCATTGTTTTTGTTGTTAGAGAGGTAATATTCTTGGAATGTTGTATGTTATTTTCTAAGCTTCCTCTTTTAAGCCCTAGACGTATTTTGCAGAGTGAATTTCTCTACTTCTTTTGATACATCAGCGGAACAACTTTGCTATAGTAGTTTAAATCTAAAACTAATTCAATGAATCGAAAACATCTAGCATGCTGGATGATGTAATAGGAACATAAATACAATATTCTTGTTGATATTCTCGTGTCACAACCTTTATCGGCATGTGGCTGTGATGGTAATGCTGTTTATTATGTTCTTGATGAAGTTGAAGCCTTGAAGGTGCATTTAGTTCACTGTTGCATCGTGATAAACTGCAACCCTTACCGTCTTTCATGTGGTTCGGCTTATGATGTTGCTTTTGTTCTCTATAGTTGCATTCTTTAGATGTTGCAGGAAACAAACATGTGGATCCGGCTCTTCTGAACTTGCTTAAGGCGACTTGATTTCACCTGGTTACTATTCTTTTATACATGTATTTATTGGTTAGTTTTTAATTACATTAGATTCTGCTTCCCTGCTTTTTCATTGCTGATTCATACTATTGAACAGGCCTCTTTTACCAGGTCCAACTTCTCAATGGCATTTCCATATGTAGCTACCTCTGAGGAGTGAGGAGGAAACAATGGAAAATTTGTTGGTTTCAAGTTTTTTGGAAGCTTGTGGGAATGGTTTGGGAGTCAGTAATGTTGCATTTTCAGAATCGTGCTCTATAGAGGGTGGAGATTTCCAGAAACTTGTGAATTTGCATTCGATCCATGTAAATTAATTTCAGTAGTTTTTTTTTTTTTAAATGCATCTTGTCATCTCCATCTTATTAATTCCTTAACAATTTTCTGATAAAAAATAAACAGGATCATCTAGTTTCAAGGATGGAAAAGAGAACAATGGGGGAAACTGATTTGGTTGTTCTATGCCAAGGAGGTTTTCAATCTCTGAAAGAGCTTGATCAACCATTACCTGAGAGTATGCTATAGTAGGATGTGTCTTATTTTATTGAAGATTCGTTACACTAAAACGTATTGATGTGTTGTTTTATTTAATTATGCAGGTGAGGTTTTGAACGAAGTTATGAGTTCAGTGGAGCAATCTGGGGCAAAATATGCAACTCTTTATGTTTCTGATCCTTTTAAATCCATCCACTAAAGAGCTTGAAAGGTTTCTTGCTGAAGATACTCCGAATAATGCTTCAGCCAGTGCCCACGTCTGCGATGAGGTTTGCAAGCTAAAACCGTCACTCCTAGAGGGAGTTTTAGTTGTAAGTCATTTTCCTTGCCCTCTTCATATCTCTCACCTATATTCTAACAACAACGTTTTTCTATTATATGGTTATATATATGGATTTGGAAATACATTACTGTCGTTAAGCGTTAACTAATCCTTTATTGGATTCGGTAATGCTTTTATTTTAATTAGTGTTAGGATATGATTATATGAATTTGGATATGTATTGTTGTCTTTGAATGTTGGTCTTTTCAGTCCTTCGCATCTTATTGCTTATATTATGCGTAAACATGTCCCTGCTGTGGCATACATTGTCTTATAATATGGTTGCACTTGCACCACTTGATTTTCAGGTAATCATGTTGCTTTTAATTTTAGTATCAGGCCTTTGCCGCATGATGGGCATCGATACTCCAACGAGATTTGAGGTGCCCCAAGATAATTGATTGTCCTTTGTATTCAACCGAGCATCTTTATGTTGTGATAAGGCGTGTCTAGGAATTCATTCTTTGAAACTGCACCAGACCATCTATGGCCTTAAACAAGCATCACGAGCTTGGTATCGACAGTTAAGTAGTTTTCCACTGCAATATGATTCATAATTCGGTTTCATATGTTCGTTTATTCATCTATGTTTAGGATTCTATCCGCGTTTTATTTCTTGATTCATGTGCAATAATATAATTTGCGGTCTATTTTTGCAACGATTAGCTCATATTTCGTTTATTCATCTATGTTTAGGACTAGTCTTGTAATTTAGCCATTTTCCTTTATAATAAAAATCAACTTTCGGTAGATTGTGTTTTGATTTCTCATATCCTGTCGCTGGTTTCAGTTTCCCTCTCCCCCTCTCTCCCGATTGCATGCTTTTCAAACCCCTTGGTTCCGTGGAATCTCCGTTTAACCATCTTCCACAATTCGTTCAACCATTCGTCACCGGAGTTGCCATCAGTCTCGGTAGAATTTTCTCTTCTCTGTTCTTTTTTTTTTTGTTAAAAATTAGTTTGGGTGAAATTTTAGGTCTTTGACGATCTGTCGGTTGCCTTGTCGTGTTTTCAGTTCTGGTAAAATTTTTGGTGAACAAGTGATCGTTTTTTTTTGTTTTGTTGAGTTAAGATTTTCGGGTTGATATGTTGTTGGTTTTTGGATTCGGTTTTGTAAAGTGTTGTGCTTTGTTTGGGTCACCGGAATTGTCGTCGGAGAGCCGTGTCGCCGTCATCGAAAATGTAGTGTTTCGGTTCTCCTTGCTACTGCCAGTAAGGGTTGCTGGAAACCCTAGTTTCCATGTGGGTTATTTTGTGAGTGGGCTAGTGTGTGTGTTAGTGTTGGGTCTGGTGGTGTGTAAGAGTGGTAGGTTATGTTGTTGGGCTAGTGGATGTGTTGTGAGAAGTGGGCTAAAATATTAGGTGTATGTTTTGTTGTAAGCCCGAATGATATTGACCCAATATCAGAAAAAAAATAAACCAGATCTGAATTAGACCGAATCAGTGTTGAACCGGTGTTGACCTGACCTACGTTTGACCGACCCGTTTGACCGGGTTTTACCCGTTGACCTGCTTTGACCTTGACTAAGTTTGACCTTGACTGAGCTTAATTTTGACCTAGACTTTGACTAGTTGACTATGGAGTTTGACTTTGACCTTGGACCTTGGATCAATTGACTTTGACTTTTGAGTTGACCAGAGTTGACTTTTGACCAGTTAAGTCAAAGTTGATTTTGCATAGTTTACTTTGACTTTGACCAGAGTTGACTTTGACTTTTGACCAAAGTTGTCTTTTTCGGAAAATCTTTTTCTTGACCTTTTTCGACATTTTAAGTCCGAATCCGTTGTCTGTTTTGTCAAATTCAAAACCTAAAGCCCCGTTTTTAGTGTTTATCATCTGAATTGTTCTTAGAGTTTGAAAAGGGTGTTTTGAGGAATCTAATTTATAATATTTTTCCGTTCAAGTGTTAACGTTTCTGAAGCCTCTAGTGTACCTCCTGTTGTTCGTACCGATCAGACACTTTCTTCGAGGTTGTCATGTGAGTAAGCTTTTGACTCAAAGTTTTATTATAGTTGGTGGCTTAGAATTATTAATAAATAGTAATTTAGTTATTTTATCTCGTAGGTCCTGTTTCAGCTAGACCAGAACGTGAGACACGTCCATCTCAGAGTTAGAGCTTTAGTTGCTTAAGGTATGTCTCTTTCTGTGCTATATGTTTCTGTGTTTATTATATATTATGGTATTTTTTGTGTGTATCTGTGAAACATTTTTGTATATTGCTTGATTTGGTCTGTGAAACTGTTTATCTGTTCATACATGGTATCATCATACATGACATGTGAAATTTCTGTTTTCAAATCAAGCATCTGATTTTTAGAAAAATGTTACTTATATGAGTTCTGATTTATGATTTTACGAATCGTTTCATGTTCTGTCATCGGAAATATTTTCTGAATTTAAAATCAATAACGTGAGGGAAACCTCCACTCTGGTGAGGGAAACCTCCACTCTGGCGAGGATAATCTTCTACTCTGTATGTTTTCTGATATTGGACCCTCTGATTTTTTGTCTTGCATTAGTCATCATAGCATCATGATTCCGATTTTATTGAATTTAGAAATATTTTTAAAAACTTTTCAGAAATTTTTCAGAAATGTAAAACATGTTTTGTTTGTGATTGTTTGCACTCTAGAGACACACTAAGCTCTTTAGTTTACAACCCTTTAGTATGTTTTCAGATTCTCAGATCAGTTTAGGCGAATCGGTACTTGGAGCATCTCACACGATATTTAGATAATTATTATTCAGTATGATCTTTTAATTATTTCAGTTTAATGTTTTAATCTGTTATGGAATATGTTACATTTTCGGACTATGAGATATTTTGACTTGGATTTATTGGATGCATATTTTTATGAAATTATTTCAAATGTTTTATAAGATATGCAAACTTTGTTTTAAGCAATTGAAGTTATATAACTGAAATCCCCAATTTGTTTTTCTCAATTTTTCAAAGTAACCCTAATTTTGAAATTATTTAACTTAAATTACTTACTTAAGGGGAAAGATTTCGTAACTTGTTTCCTAAGTTTTGATCTAAGAGATTAGGTTGAAATTGGGGGTTACAACTTTTATCTTGGTCTTGTCGTGTCTATTACTACTTGATGATGGTCTTGTCGTGTCTATTACTACTTGATGATGTTGGGTAAGATGCTCATACATTTTGCTTGGAGATATATTTTTGTGTTGATGGTATGAAACATTTTAATTCTGCATTGTGTCAGCATGTGTTTGAAGGTGCTTCAGCATGGACTCTACTACCACCTGTAGTAACATACCTAATGATCATCAAAGTAATGGATTATCTGCAACATTCCGAAGGTACGTAATTGAGAGTAAACACCCATCTTGTTTGTCTGCCTTGTTTTCCATCCATGGTGACTGGCTAGTCTGTTCTATATGTTTGCTTGTCCATATCGGTGGTGCCTAATGCCATAGTCTTCATGTGCATGATATGTGTAATGGTTAATGTTTTAACTTACTATTTCGGTCCATTCCTCCCTTGTAATTTGATTGCAGTGTGTGTTACATTACACTAGTTGAGATTATAGTCTAATATAGTATACTGGTAGGTGTAGATCTTTGATGGTTAATGTTACTTTGATAACCAATTATCTATACATTGAATCATTTAAATGTGCAACTGTTCAAATTTCAACTAAATGCTCTCTTCATTTCCCTTTTAAATGTATTTACCTTATATAATTTCTGCAAAAGGACATGCTTGCTTGTTTTTGTCCAGATAACTTGAACCGAATCTAAACCTAAATTTATATCTACCTTGAGATATAAATTTTGTATTATCTCTATACAAGATTGCTTGCATCTTATCTTGTGAAAGCAATTCACATATTTTCAGGATATGTTTAGCTAAATACATATTTCGGCTTTGCCTCATGCATAACAATTATTTAAAGGTAAAGATCTCGTAGCACTTAAATAATATTTCCGGACTAGCTAAGATACAATGTTTCCAGAACAATTAATGTATATATTGTGCTTTTAGACCAAGAATATCATTACCTTTTTCTCGAGGGTGAAATGGATCGTTTACATTAAGAGACATGACAACCATAAGGGTGATCAATGAATATGCGTTATGCATGTAAAGTATCTTTAAACATTTTTTTTCTGTATGTCGATTGATGTACAAAGAGTTGAGATCTTTTCACGAGTCTTAACAATATTCAAATCATCGACATACACAACAATAAAAATTCAAAGTTAAACCTCTTAATAAAAATGCTCGAAGAAATAATTCATATAGCATTATGCTAATAAGTATTCAATAAGGCGATTATACAAAATATGCCTAAATTGTTTTAAGCCATAAAAGATATATTCAATATGATTGAATAACGTTCTCGAGAACTTAAATTAACTGCTTATGACAATGTAAATCTTTTCGAAAGTTTCATATAGATATTACTATCAAAATGTCCATTTAAATTGGATGTAACAACATCCATTAGACATAAACCAAGTAATTTTATTTATTGTCAGATTGATCAAAATCTAAAAGTAGTTGCATCCACCATCGAGGAATATATTTTCCTCATAATCAATTTCATATTTTTGTGAGAATCCTTGTTCAACCAAATAAGCTTATGTCTCATGATTTTCTCTTTTAATTTCTCTTTCTCACAAAGGCTCATTTATATCCACGAGCTTTACACATTCCAATATACGAGCTATAAGCCCAAATATTTATCTTTTCGAAAGAGATTTTAGTTTTGTCTCAATTGTCTCTTTCATGTTGGTCAATCGTTTCTTTGTTTACATTCCCAATTGACAATGAGTCATGATCCACATCATCAAATAAAATCTTTAGTGCTATATTGTATGCAAATATATTAACGACGTCGATTTAATTTCAGTTTCACTTATTACCAAACATGACATAACCTATTGAGATCTTTTTATTATCAGGTATTTGATTCATGTCAATGTCTCTTCTGGAGATCTTTTAATCTCTTTTGGAGATTTTCATAATTCATTGATTTCTCGATCAGACCATCGTAAAATATAGCTATTTTTTTGAGGATTTTAACTTTGGAACTTACATGTTTATTACGCTTCAAGCGTAAGTTAGACTCATTAACAACTAGAGTTTGTGCTTTCAAGATATCAAATTTAATCGGAGCATTCATAGCTGGTATACGTGACATAGTCACTCTTTTAGGGTTAGCAAAATCATCTGGCAATTGATTTGCTAAATGAATTATCCTTTGAACTTTTAGTTCATATTATATAGTACGTGGATCAAAATAACAAAATGATAATTCATTTAAACTTTTTTCCCAACTATTTATTTTCTCCCATAATGTTGGGTAAACTGACTCATTAAAATGATAGTCTGTAAATCTAGTTGCAAATAAATTCCCTATTAGAAATTCAAAATATTTAAATCTGATATATTCCCAACAAAACTCATCTTTGTGCGTTGTGGTGGAGCAATTAGAACATATATCGCACACTAAAGATGAGAAATATTTGGTTCCAGACCAAAAACCATTTGTAATAGGGAGAACTTATAATAATTTGTTAGCTTGATGCGAATTAGTGATACTACATGTAAAATTACATATCATCAACATTATCAAGATCGATTGTCTTTATAAGATAATTTGAAAAATATGCTCGTAATTTTATCAATTGAGCAAGTAGCCTCGCAAACACCAAGTTACGGGTTAATATCAAGGATAAACATAACCATTTAGTCGATGCATCGATAAAAATCGTAAAATATCTAGATGGTCTTTAAAAAAAGGTGTATGGGCCCATATATCATCTTGTATCCGTTCCAGAAAATTAATAGATTTACATTTTATATTAGCTATTGATGATTGAATAGTCAAATTGCTTTCGTAGCAAGTTTCACATGAAAAATCATCATGAAGAAAATCTTAACTCTTCAATAAATGACTACAAGAAGTGTCAACAAGTTTTTGCAACATAATTGAACCGGGATGGTCTAACCGGTCATGCCAAATAAAATTATCAGTAAATATCTAGTTTACAATAGCATGAGTTTCAATTTGTACTAATTCTTATGTAGTACAATATGGATGATAGTGTATGTAATTTTGTCAAGATTTCCTTATTTCCTTGAGTTATACTCGTAATATTGAGATAGTCAGCATCCCCTTGACTAATATTCTCAATATATTTCTACAAACATCTTTAAAACTCAATAAGTCTCTTTGTGACTTTGACGAGTATAATGCACTGTAAATATGGAATAAAGTTCCATTTGACAATAACATATTTGCTCAATAGAGCTTTCTGTGATATTAATACTTTCGGATATAGTACTCATATTATTCCCTTGCATTTAAAATGGAAAAATATGCACAATTGTGCACCTTTTAACATGTGCTTTATTTCATTTATTTGGGGAATGAAAAATATGTGCTTTGTACCATTCACTTCGGGGAATGTAGAAATATTAAATATAACACATCATATCAAATCGGTTATCTATTAAAGATAAACTCTCAAGAGCTCTTCCAAAGCATTGATATTCAGTACTTTGAAATATAGTACTCATATTTTCCTTTGTATTTAAATGGGAAAATATTTCTTATGTTTAAGTATAGTACGAGTACTTGCATTGTTTGTTTGACATAAATAGCCACAATTTATTGTATATTTTATTTCAGAAGTAATCATATTTTTCAAAGGAAGATTAACATAAAGCATAAATAAATAATATGAAAAATAAATTAACATAAATTAAATTAATATAAATAAATTAACATAAAATAAATAAAAGATAAAAGAAATAAAATAAATGACGTATTCATTTTAAGGGTTATGAGAAAATTAACAATATCCAATTGAGTTGGATTAATAATGCCATAATTATTTTCGCCAAAAAGAAATCTGTTTATATTTTCTTTAATTTATCATTCATTATTATGGATAAAGCCCATAATACCTCGGCATTTGACAAGTACGAGATCAATGATTTGTATCATCACATTGATAACATAAAGATTTTGGTATGATCTCTTTATATTCTTGTCATCTTTATAATTCCACTTCTTGTGGATATAAGCATTCTCAAAATAATTATCTTATTCATGTCTATTTTATAATCTCAATAATTACCACAATTACTAATGTGACATTTATTTTTTCCGCTATAAAATATCACATTCACTTCAGGGAATGGAGCGAAGCCAATAGGTCTTTAAAACCTTTTCACGATATTGTGTCTGCAAAACAACATTAATATGTGGAAAGTGGAGTATATTTTCCTAACGTATCATCATCAATGATACTCTGACTTTTAACTGAGTTTTATTCACTAACCAGAATTATGCTTTGTAAATGGATAGGGTTGTATTATAGCCGTCGATGTAAATCTGTATAGACCGTAGGATCGATGGGAATTCAAGTATAAATAGAGGTCTTCCCTACCTCATTTGATATATCAGAGATGTACTGAGTTATTCTAATTTTTCAAGGAATAAAGACATTTTCTCTAAATCCTCTGAGTGTTCTTGTGTTGTTCTTTCTTTGTTCTTGAGCGTTCTTGAGAACTTCTTCCTTGCTCATCTCTTTTGATCCGTTTCCGCTTAGAACGCTTCGCGTTTTTCGGTGTTTGGGAAGTTTGATCTTCCGAAAGTGTTGAAAAAGCTTACTTAGGCGTTTGTCTTGAGTCACATCGCCTAAGGCCGCACGTTGGGTTGGTTTAAAAGTCTAGCCACGTGACACTTACATTCACTTCAGGGAATGACATAAATCAAATAATTGCATGGAACAATCATCATGCTTGCATTCACTTCAAGGAATGTCATAAATCCAATAATTGCATGGAATAAGTATCATGCATGCATTCACTTTAGGGAATGCCTCTTATAAAAATTCTTAATCAAGACGATTTTCGTAACTTGAACTTGAGAGAAGTCTATATTCGAGTTTTTCGACATAAAAATATTGCTTTCAAGCAAATATAGACTTTATAATATTCATACTATTAAATATTAATTTATCGACCAATATATACAATACATACAAGGAACAAAAATTTAATCCTCATACGCGACATTGTTAAACCAGTCCACAAGGTCCTTTAAAAAGAACCTCCTTTGAGACCAGTAGCCTTGCAAAACGGGATGTCCAGCCAATATATTCGGATTAAACCAACATAACAAAAAAAAATATATTAATTAATTAAATGTTTAATATCATGTAATACTTAGAACATGATTAAAACATAAACTTTCATAATAATAATAAAATAAACAAATATTGGTTATATATAAAAAAATCTCAAATTAAATAAATAAAACATACCAGACTTTCCACTAATTTTAATATATGATAGGTTTAATCACCAATAATTTGTTAAAACCTTTTTCATGAATTGTCGATAAGCTCAACGGTAATTGAACCACTTTATCGCTACACAAACACCAAACAACCAAAGGTTTTTTAAAATTAAAAATAAAGTCAAGAAAGAAAAATAAAAAATTAGAATATAATTAAGGGAGAAGAACTTATCTTTGATTTATGCTAGTAATAAATTCTTTTCAATAACTTCTTTAAGATTTACATGATAAATACCTCCGTTAGTTAGAGTCTCGTGTTGATAACGTGTTGTGAATAAAATAAAGAATAAGAGTAAAATAGGAGAACAAAGATGAGAGACAAAAGATAGAGATTTGTATTATATTTTTAAAGTAGGGTTGTGTACAATGCTTTGCCTAAAAGTCTATATTTATAGGCATAAGATAAAAACCCTAATTCCAATGGGTATTAAACCTTAATAATAAAGCCTATTGAAGTTTAACTTAATATATGGATATCTACCATAAATAAATATATTCATAATAGATTTTAGTTTTTATTTTTATTATTAAACCTGATTGAAATAACCTTTTTAATTGTTAAACTGACCCCACACGAAACATTGTTATTTTTAGTTATGTGGGTGTTAATCCTTCTTTATCGATTCTTAAACTCAAATGTTTTGAATCATTGATTTATATTTTTTACGGTATTCGATCTATCAAAGTAATTGATAGTAATTTTTTCTTATATTTTATAAAATCCTATAGACTAATATTCTTTAAATTAATAAACTCTATTAAATAATAAAATTCTCCGGTCCCAACTTGGGCCAATATAAAAAAATTATCAAATTTGATAAGATAATAATATAATATTTTTTGAAGATCCCCTTTATAAAATATAAAGGTTCTATCAAAATTATAAATTAATAATTCATAAATATTACAATTATTACTTTGGTAACTTGTTAAAATATGAATCTATTGTAATCAGTTTCTTTTTAAAATTCAAATTTAATTCAATTTTATCTCTATTTTTTTTAATTGCACTCACAAGTTCCGACGTTGTGGTCTCCAATTATAATAAAAAGTTGTGAAGAGTTGTTGCTGCATTCAATGTTTCCTTTTGCGTGATTGGTTCAAGTGGTGTTGAATCATCTTCAACTTCATCGTTAGAACTTTTAACAATATTAATCACAATTTCTTCTAAACTTTGAACTTGTAAACATTCGATATATTAATATCTCTCTAAATTAATAAAATTTTATGATCTTTAAGGGTATTAATTTATAAAGGTTTTACTGTATTAAGAGTATCTTTCTAAATTTTACGTATTCTAAGAGTATCTTTCTGATCTTCGGATGTCATTTTTAAAGTATTAATTTTTTAATTTATTTTCTAAAGACGTTTATTACGGACAAAGTCCCTAAATGCTAAAATCCAGAGCTTTTAAGCTAAACAATCAATCACCCACCATGGTTCATCGCAAGTGTACGCCGTCAGTTTTGACCAAGTCTTTCAACTAACAACCACTTGCACTCAATGCCTGGTAGGCTTCTTCCTATCGTCTTCCCAAGACTAAAAGAGACGACTTTGATCCTTTCTTATTAAGTGAAGGCCATAGCCCATATGGTTGAAGATAAGCCAATTCCCAAACATGGCCACAGAGGAGAAGCTTGAATTCCTTGGCATACTCAAAGAATCTCTATCAATTCCATACAAACACATCAACTTCATCATCTTCATCCTTTTTGCTTCCCTTCCTTTCTTCTTTCTCTCTGTTTTCTTCGAGTTCATCCTACAGAAAACAGTGCTTGATACCCTCAAATTCATCTCCTCACCATCTTCAGATTACTCGTACTTTTACCGGGACTCGTCGAGTACCATCTATGTCGATGAAGCTGTTTCTAAGGGGAACCTCTTGACTGAATGGATTAAACTCTGTTTTCTTTACTTGGGACCTTGCTATCTCCTGGGGCTCATCAACATCATCATGACTGTTAATGCAGCCTACATGATCTACACAACGGAGAAACCGATCAGCTTCAGTGATCTAATGAGACAAAATCCGAGGTTGAAAGGTCCTTTGATTACATCAGTTTATGTTCTTCTTTTGTCGACATGTATTCTGCTAGGATTAGTCGGGGTTGTCTCCAACTGGTGCATGTTGTCAAAGGAGTTTGTCAGAGACTACTATTACTACTACTACTACTATAATCTGACAATTGACTACTCTGTTATGTCATTGATAACCATCTTCCATGTTGCTGCGTTCATAGCTTTGCTAATCAAGTACTCAGAGTGGAGTGCAGGATGGAACACGGCTCTTGTGATCTCGATATTGGAGGAGTCGTACGGTATCGAAGCGTTCCAACTGTCGGCTTATTTCGGAAGGGGTAGCACACAGCGTGGACTCCGGTTGATGCTCGTCTTCTCTGTATGGGAAATTTTGTTGAGGTTGCCTTGCCTTTTTGGTAAGTGCAGTGAGAGAGGTGGTGGCATGCTGTTCATCTACGTAAGCACCGGTTTGATCTTCCTAGGGAACTTGATGAAATGGGTTGTTTTGGTGGTTTATTTCTTGGATTGCAAGAAGAGGATTTTGGAGAAGAAAGTAGATGAGGAAGTTGGAAGAAAAGATGTTGGAGTTGTCCATGTTTAAGGACTTAAAAGGACAAATGTTTGCAGTTGTTTATGGGAATGCAATATCAATACTTTACCTTTTATCCAAAACTATTGTGAGGAGTTGAGAAATGTTATCGTGGCTATAACACACCCTATTGCACATCAGATTGCTCATTGAGCTTTCCCTCCAGCTTCGGTTGTGTTTTTGGTAGTTATTACGGTAAAAAATATTCGTTCATCATTAACAACTTAAAATAATCGAAAATTTTATATTATGAGTTATTCTCGTCACGTCATTATGAGACTAATCAATCAAATGCATTCTCATCTTTTTTACTAAGTAATTCTTAATTAATATTTAGCGTAAATTAAGTTTAAAAATAATTTTTACTTGTAAAAACTGTCTACCTGAGATTGTCCTTTGGCCCGTAGGTTCTGATACAAAGTTAGAATTTTAGCTCTTCTAAAGTGGTATTTCACTGATGGCTCGCCCCCCCGAAAGGAGACCTTCACCTTCCACCTATGCTGCACAAGAAAAGTCCAAAGCCAATCCCAGGGAACAGTAAAGCTTCGTAGGGTCTTTTCTGTCCAGGTGCAAGTAGTCTGCATCTTCATAGACATATCTATTTTGAGCCTCTCTTCGAGACAGTGTCCAGATCGTTACGCCTTTGTACAAGTCGGAACTTACCCGACAAAGAATTTCTTTCAAATAATTCTTGTCTAATTCTAAATACTCAGTCATCAATTTTTTTTTATTTAAATAACTATTTTATAAAAATAAAAAAATTTAACTTCGATAAACGAACGTTTACACACCTCAAATCTGGTTTGGGGCTAATGATAAACAAAATCGATAAACAAAATCGTGCTATAGATTTACTGTTCACGTTATTAAAAAAAGAGAGTTAATAATTCGATACTACAAATAATAAATAAAAAATAAATGCGATAAAATTATCATTATTATAGTAGTATATATACAAAGCTTACCTTTTTCCATCACCGTGGAAAAAAAATGAAGAACAAGTATAAGATGATTTTAAAAAAAAATTAAAGAGAGTTGAGAGAAAAAAATTATTCACTTGCAATATTCATTGTGAATTATTATGTGGTTCATTTTCTTCTTGTTGAAGTTTTTTTATAAATAATTAAATTTAAATGATTATAAAATTCAATATTTTTTTAGATTTTATGTAATAACTAATGGTCTTCAGGTCAAACCGAATTACCAAAAGTTGAATTAACCGATTTTTTTAAATCTTTAATCGTTAATCGAATCGATTTTTTTTTGAAATATATTAATCGAAATGGACAAATTTTGGTTAATTCGGTCGGTTAATTTGGTTAATCGAAATTTATTATAAAATTTTAGGTAAATTACACAAACGATCACTCAAGTATGTTAAAATAGTCTTTTTAGCCACCGAACATTCAAAAGTTATAAAACAACTATTAAACTTATCAAATTATTATAAATTGATCATTGATTTATTATATATTATTGAAAATTTAATGATTATTTTTAATAATTTAATAAATTTAATGATTATTTTATACCAATTTGATAAAATTTAATCACCATTTTATAATTTTTAAAAATTTAGTGACTAGAAACAAAAATATATAATATATAAAAAATATATTTTAAAATTTTTAAAACTTCAAAAAATATATATTATTAATCGTTTTATATATAAAATTTCTTTTAGTTGATTATGTCACGTCCCGCACATTGGGGTCTGTGACAGTCGCGCATAAATCTTGACCGTCCGTGTAATTTAATCCTGACCAATGATTGAGTGAGAGCTCAACTATAAATAGAGAGCTCTCACCACCATTGTAAATCACTCAATTCCATCCATTCTCTCTTTGCGAAGAGTAATAAAGCTCTTAGGCATTTACTCTATTCCTTTTTGTTCTTTCTTTAGCTTTTAGTTCTTGTTGCCTCTCGAGTGGTTAAGAGTAGCCACCCTAGTGCTAATAGCTTCCACATCCATCGAAGCCTTGAGGGCTTGTTCAAGCCTTTGTCGAGTTAGAGTTCTCGCAAGGCTAGTTGAAGGTTGACTTAGTCGCTGAAATCGAGACCAAGTAGCGTCACGAAGCGTCTAAGGTCGCACGTTCCGAACGAGTAGTCGAGTTCTACGGACGTAAATCTCTACGGACATGACAAGTGGTATTAGAGCGAGTCGAAAGGGACTTGTGTTCGAACCTACTTGCAGTTGTAGTCAAGTTAGTTCGGGAGAAGTGATCGAGATGGCAAGACGAGGGTTAGTTACGATGCAGACATTCGAGTCCTTTAAAGATGACATCTCAGAGGAAATCAACGGGCATCTTCGTATGTTGAATGAACAAGACGTTCTCAACAAAGAATTGATGGAGGGCATAAAGGAGACCCATGGGTCCCGTCTTGATAAACTTGAATCCATGGTGGATAGGATCAAGGACGAGACACAACGCTCCATCAATGAGTTGAAGAATGATGCTCGAGAGAGTTTCCATGCCTTGTTTGGGAAGTTGAAGGTCCAAGACAACTCCATCCAAACTACAATGGAGGCCATGAAAGAAACTCAAGGTGTCTTGGAGTCCCGTCTTAACTAGTTAGAGTCCATGGAGGACAGGTGCAAAGACGAGACCAAACGTGTTCTCAAAGAGTTGGAGACCGTTCGAGGGAGTAATGCTTGTGAAGCCGAGGTGAAGGCTTCACGGATCGAGGTGGATGAGCTCAAGAGCGAGCTACTCAGTTGCAAGACCGCAATGAGTGAATGGGGTGTGCTCAAGACCTTCTTGGATAGACTTAGTACGAGGGTAGAACTTGCTTCGGAGCAAGGAGATGCCCGTGTTTCTTCAAAGGCCAATGATGAGACCCAATTGCTGACCGAGCTTGCGGGAGACAAGCCAACTAGCATCGAGACGACCAAGCCCATAAAGAAAGACAGTGGGAGTGGCGAGACTAAGTTTGTGCGCGAAAAGAAGGCGAGCAGAAAATTGAAGTGCTACTTCTGTGATGGCCCACATTTGATAAGGAGCTGTCTCGAGAAGAATCACCTTGCTGCCATTGTCAAGGAACCAGACGAGCCACAAGGAGAAGTATTGCGACTTGTTGCAATTGCGTTTTCCAACAAACCAAGTAAGAACCAAGGTGTGACTACAAGTGCCAAAGTAGTCGAACCAAGGTTGAGACCCGGTGCGATAGCGAATGATAAAGCCGTCAAGCCGAGGGAGAAGAAGCAACTGAAGTGCCACCAATGCAATGGGCCACACAAGTTGCGAAAGTGCCCAATGAATTATGCTACAGCCTACATTGACAGAAGGCTAAAAGAGTTAGCCATGTCCGAGAAGGCCACTAAGGAGCTTGCCGAGAGTGTTCATGGGAAGAACACTTCTTCAGAGACTACAATTAAAAACAGTCGAAGGGAGCCAAGCCGAAGGACATAGCGACTGTGCAGACACCACCCATGGGCAAGGTGGAGAAAAAGCGAAGGACTTCAAGTAAGAAGCGCCAACGCAAGAGGAAGCACCATACTTCGGGGAAGAAAGGTCGATGCAAGAAGAGAGCTCCAAACATCAAGTCAGATGAGCGGATGCGATCGAGGGCAACGGACTTCGTAGAAGGGCCGATGCAACATGGTGCAAAGAACTTTGAGGCAGAAAGTTCGATGCAAAGGGGGTCAGACTTCATCGAGACAGAAGGGCTGACCCATTTTAGAGTAAATGTGAGTGAGAGGAAGGTACATCTCAAACACAATTCCAGTGTTCTTGATTCTGATTTACCAACGTTGTGGAGTGTAGGTCGGGTTAGACCTAACTCATTTTGCGGAGGAGAGAAAGCTTGGAAGGGACCTTTCAGAGTTCTAAGGAGCCAATCAGATGTGCTGACGAGTCTGAAAGTTCGTCCGGTGTTCAACTTTGTGACACCCAAGACTTTGCCGCAGGACCAAGAGTGTCCGGTTCAAGGTAAATCAAGTGAAGAAGGAGATATAACCGAATGCGTCTTAGCACGCAATATCACTTGGCGGGAAGAGTCAAAGCGAGCAGTCCTTATGGGGGACATGAACAAGCCGAGACACTGAGAAGCCACCAAGCTAATGTGAGGAATGATACAGAGGATCGAAGTAGTCGATAGAGACTAGAGCCTACGCAAGCAGTTCTTATGGGGGAACCGCATCAAGCCAAGGCATCGAGTAATAGCATCCAAGATGGACCAACCCAAGATCGTTCTAGTGGAGCGACGAGGGCGTCGCTAAGTTTAGCGGGGGAGAATGTCACGTCCCGCACATTGGGGTCCGTGATAGTCGCTCACAAGTCCGACAACAAGGTTCCATCGGGCTTGCCAAGACCACCAGAATTGGCCCAACACTTGGAGAATGCTAGAGAACCCATTTCAAATATGGAAAGAGACAACTTATCAGATAAGGATAAGGGAGAATCTTGCCATATCGGGAGAGATCAACTATCCGGGGAAAGTTTCCTATGAATTGATGTAATAGGATAGAATTTCCTTAGTTAGTTGATTCTGTATTTATTTCGGGCTAATCTTGATCATTCGTGTAATTTGATCCTGACCATTGATTGAGTGAGAGCTCAACTATAAATAGAGAGCTCTCACCACTATTGTAAATCACTCAATTCCATCCATTCTCTCTTTGAGAAAGTAATAAAGTTCTTAGGCATTTACTCTATTCCTTTTTGTTCTTTCTTTAGCTTTTCGTTCTTGTTGCCTCTCGAGTGGCTAAGAGTAGCCACCCTAGTACTAATAGCTTCCGCATCCATTGAAGCCTTGAGGGCTTGTTCAGGCCTTTGTCGAGTTAGAGTTCTCGCAAGGCTACTTGAAGGCTGACTTAGTCGCTGAGATCGAGACCAAGTAGCGTCACGAAGCGTCTAAGACCGCACGTTCCGAACGAGTAGCCGAGTTCTACGGACGTGACAATTACAATATTTTTAAACAATAATTTTTTCTTTAGTTTTTTTTACATTTTATAGAGAAATTTATTTAATCTGAAAAATCTTAAATATATCACGAAAAAACCTTAAATAGATGTGGTTAACCTAACCCTAACATTACATCCGCCACCCACCTTCATCATCTCAGCCGCCACTACCGCTTCTTTCAACCCATTCGTCGGCCGTCGCCATCAACATCGTCTTCAATTCTTACCAACCCTAATTGAAACCCATCCCCCCCTACTGGCTCTGCATAAACTAAACTCTAAGATTAACAATACTTCCCAAACCTACCCTCTGCAATGCCCATCCCATACGGCAACCACTCGGCAATCAACGCCAGAAGACGAACACCGTGAAATTTAGATCAGTAATGGAAGAAATAACAACCGCATCAATAGAAAAATGGGAGGGTTTTAGTTTTTTCGTCTGAAATATGAGACATTTTTTTTTTGCTAAAAAAAGTATTTATATGTAGGGGTGAGCGTTCGAGCCAAAAAATTTTGAGTTATTTGAGTTGATATAACATATTTTATAATTTATACTCTTTTTAAAAAAATTTCGATTCGAGTCGGTTTTAGCGAGTTCGAGTCGATTCAATTTTTTGAGTTTATGTATAAATTTTAATTGCACTATTTATAATATTATAGCACATTTTGATTCTAATTTAAACGATTCTTTTTATATCTACATACATATTTTTTATATTATTTTTAACATGTATAAATAAGATTTTGAATTATTATTATTATTATTATTATTATTATTATTATTATTATCTTAGGTATGAATACGGTACTTCATAAAAATAATAAACTAAATGTAATAATATAAATACATAAATTAAAAAATATAAAATAATTAACATAATTTAAATAATATAAATAACAATTATATTAAATAAAATAAAAGATAAATATAGAAAGTGATCATATTGTAAAAAAATCAAAATTAAAAGATAAAAATAATAAAAAAGAGAATATATGACTGAAATAAAACTGAAAATAAAATTATAGAGACTAAATGTGTAATTAAATCCTGAAAATTTTCAAGTTATTCGATTTTTCGAGTAATTCAAATTTTGAAAATTTGAACTCAAATAGAAATCGAAATTTTTTTGAGTTATTCGATTCAACTTAAATAGCTCAAAATTAAAAAAAAAATTAATTTTTTTTAGTCGAGTCGAGTTTTGCTCACCCCTATTTATACGTATTTCAAAATAATTCTATTTCAGGCGTCGGTATCTAAACTTAAACGGTATCGTTTAATCTCTGTACCTGCACAGGGGATATAGAAGAAAATCTCTTTTTAGTCCTTCTGCTTTCAATATCTTTTAATTTCATATTTTTTATTATTGTTTACGAAGAATTTTTTTTAATAAAGTTTCAATTCCTTTCAATAAAATTTGAAGGAAAAAAAAATGATATAATTTTAAAATAATCAGATGATGAAGATTGCTAATCAATCTAAAAAAATAATTGAAATTTTGATTTGAAAATTTTCAATTTAGAAAAAAATTCAATGAAAATTAAATTAAAAAGGTTAAATTAAATAGAAGAATTATTTTGATATTAATTATGTTATAAATGATAACTTGTATGCAGGGGTGTGAAAAAAAATCAGATTCGATTGATTCGATCTGATAATCTATTAATCCGATCCGAAATTTTGGATATTCAATCCATTTTCTATGTTTTGAATAATTTAGATCGGATATCCAAAATTTTGGATCGGATACGGATAGTGGTTTCACTCTCGGATCGGATATCCGATTATTCGATATCCGAAAATTCAAATTTTTTATAGGTATGAATTTTGTTATATTCGATATTTTTACTTGTTATATGAAAATTTAAAATTTTCATAGATAAAAATATTGTTATATTTAATAATTCGTTGATTATTATATTCGAAAACCAAAATTTTCATGAATAAGACCGTTAAATTAAAAAAACATAAATTAAATCATAAATTCAGATATTCAGATATCTGAAAATTTGATGTAAAATTTCGGTATCTAATTTTTCAGATATCTAATTTTTTCGTTTCGAATCGAATAATCCAAAATACACACCTACAATGATATGATTAAAATAATGTAAATTAAACTGTGTCATCCAATATTAAGCAATAATAATCATTAATTTTGTAAATTTTTACACGTTATCTTTTTATTAAGTAATTTTTTACTTTGTAAAAATTATTTTATAACAAATATAAAAAATAAGAAATTAAATAATTTTTATTATTTAAAATCATAAATAAGGTAGTAAGACTTATTTCGTGCTTTATACTTTTAAAATTTACAGATTTCTTATTTAACTCCACCTCTATGGTCCTATAAATAAGGTAGTAACTTCTAAAATTATTGTTTGAATTAAAGAAATTTTTAATATTTATCAATTTAATTCTACAACATAATTTAAAAATTATATATTTTATTTGATAAAAATATTTGGGTTAAAATATTCGTAGTCTTATAAAGGACACAATTAATCTAGACATTTATGTTAACCAATCTGTAGATATAATATATAGTAGATCGTCATCTTTTAAGAAATAAACATGAAAAACACATACCGATTTTAAGGATTTCATCTAGTTTATGTTCTGACAACTTTTCAAACACCCATCTTACAATGAATCATAATTTTTTTACACAAAGAAGAAATACCTAGGGTGTTCAAATGGGTAATTCGGTCGATGATCGAACTGAATTAACCAAAATTTTTAAATCTTTAACCATTAATCGAACTAAACTTTTTCCGAAATATATTAATCGAATCGAACAACTTTTGGTTAATTTAGTCGGTTAATTTGGTTAATAAAAATTTATTATATAACTTTGGATAAATTACATAAATGACCACTCAACTATGTTAAAATAATCTTTTTGGTCACTGAACTTTTAAAAGTTATAAAACAACCATTAAACTTATCAAATTATTATAAACTGATTATTGATTTATTACATATTATAAATTATTGATAAATATTACAAATTTTAATGATTATTTTTAATAATTTAATAAATTTAATTATCACTTTTTGCTAATTTTATAAAGTTTAATGACCATTTTATAATTTTTAAAAGTTTAGCGACAAAAAATATATAATATATAAAATATAAATTATTTGATTTATTCAGTTAATTAACTGATTTCGAACCGAATTAACCGATAAGCGAACTTTTAAAATAAACAGCCACTCATCGACTGAACAAAATTCAGTGGCCGACGTTTAACCAAATTATATTCAAATTTTATTTTTATATATCAATAAAATCATTTGATTGATGCATAAAAAACCATTTAAAATTTTTTAAAAAATTACCATTACCATAATTTTCAAACAATTAATTCGTTAATAACTCCTGAAAGCGAGTAATTATGAAAATTAAACCGTCTGCAAGCAATCTACATGAGAGAGTAAATACTCCTTTTTCATTACCTTCTAACAATAAATGAGAACATATCATTATTGCTTCTTCAAGGGAAAATAATCTTTAGAAGGGGGAATGTATATACATACATATATGTATATGTATACGTATATACCCGTATGAATTGTAGTAAAATTTACTTGCATTCTGCAGGCAAGACTTTATATCTGGATGTATCTTTACAGTAGGAGTAAAACATGAGCTTACTTCTTGCCCAACCCAAGGCGGTAGCCTGTTGATTCGATAGCTTGACGAAGTCGGATCCTCCGACAGGGTCGATGCTCGAAAGGCTGGCATTCGAACAAGACGAATCAGGCTGCTTAGGATTTATGGTACAACCAGCCATTTCCATGTCTGTAAGTGAAGTTACAAATGGGGCATACTTATAATTCACAGGGTATTTCCCTCCATGAGTTGCCCATTCAGACCCATCCCATATGGTCACGTAAAGCGACATCGGCTTCGAGGGATACGCGGCCGAGAATTTGCCGTTGCTCGGGAACTCTCTCACCGGTATATTATCAACGAGGAACCTGTAATTTTTTAATAACAAAGATGACAACATGTTCGGGTTATGAACACAATCTGTTCAAACAGAGTAATTCAATAGTCTTACACAATGTGGTGGCTGTTCCAAAGAATGCTGTAGTAATGATACTGCAGAGTTGGATTAAACCAGAAGTAAAATTTCTCTTCCCTCCCGGTGCTCACACCATTTGCATATATATTGGTTTGGAGCACCCAATCGACTCGTTTATCGTTGCCGAGCAGTTCAATATCGATCTCATCGTGACTATGGGGATACGTATCGGCATTAGACAACTGCACAAACAATCCATTTAACCAAATACATATACATATAAATTGTTAAATGGAGATGGACAGGAGCTTACATAAAAGGCTACTACAACCCCAGATGTGAGACCTGCAGGCAGCTTTATTGCTGCACTGAAGAATCCATAGTTATATTTGTCCTTGGAAGCCAATCCTGACCCTGAAAACAGATCATTTGAGACAAAGGGTTCGTAGTTTTCGGTGAAATTTCGAACACATCGATGTCGAATAATTCACCTGAGGTTTTGTCTAGAGCTAGAGTGACCATGGACCCATTGTTTAGAAGCTTGATATTATGTCCACCAAAAATGTTGGACAAGCTTTGATTCACTGAGACATGGCTAAACATGTCGGTTAACCGTGGAACGCTAGGTGTTGTGTAATGCCTGTTGTGTGAAGAAACCGAGCTCGCTGCGCATAACAATGCGAGACAGAGGAACAGAATCTGTTGGAGTAGAGCCATGTTTCTGTATGATGAAGGGAAAGAGATGCAGATTTGGTGATATATAAATATATATTTGGAGGAAAGCAAGGAGTGAATTTAAGCTTAGTTGTATTTAGCTGGCGAGTCTTTTTTGGTCATCTTTATGTGTAGATTGGATGGTGACAGTGAAACCATGTACTCATGTGGGTTGATTTGTGATGCTCGGCAGAGCTGAAAGAGTTGGGACCAGTTTGATTGAGACATTTACTAAAGTCTAGTGGGACCAACCTGAAAACTTTCGAATTAATAATTCGATTAATCGTTAAATAAGTGTTTATATTATACATTTTATTTTAAACAAGTATTTAAAATATTTTTTGAATCATATAGGTATTTAACGTTTTCATGTTTATCATTTTAAGTGTCCGACCGTTAATAGATGTTTAAAAATTTCGTTAGCTAATTAAAACATGACACGTGACATTTAAAAACTTATAATTTTTAAAATATCTTAAAATTCTAAAAAAATTAAAATAGTCCTCAGATCCCTAGATCTTCAAATCCTTAAATCTCAAATCCATATTGCAACCGTTGTCCCTGTTAATCATCGACGGTGTGCCCTCTATTTCCGTCATTCGACTCTAAAAATCATTTTCTCTATCCTTTCATTTTCAAAATTCGACAACCGTTGTGTCTAAAGTCGAAATAAAATCGAACGACAAGAAAACACACACGATGAGTCATAAACAATGGCCGATCAAAAAACGAATAATGTTCAGGTCTTACGGCGACATAAAGAGATTTCATTCCGTCATTGACTGCATGACAATGATGATCAAATTTTAGGATCTAAGAATTTAGAGTTTATTTTGTGAGTTTTGGAAATTTCAAGAAATTTTTGAAAAATATATATTAAAAAAATAAAAAATAAAAATCAAAGTCACGTGTCATGTTTTGATTAATTAACGGAGTTTTCGTAAATAACTATTAATAATCACACACCTAAGATGAATAATAAAAGAAAAAACCGAAACCCAAACCAACCAGTTTATTTCCTGGGATGTAATATTCCAATTTGAGACAGCTGTTTGATCTTTCCCCGTCTTTACTATGTAAGCCATTAATGTATTCGGCTGGCGGTGTAATGCTAGAGTTCGTAGCACGAAAGGAGCAGACAAAAGACTACTCTTGATTGGCAAGCACAAGCGTAGACAAAGCAGGCTTTGATATGTTATTCTCCATGGAATTATACATTTTCCTTCATACATTTGCTGGTTCTTCTGCTTCATTACTCATCAACAGCTTAGTCCTTGATTCATATTTATGGCTCAGTCAGGCTTAAGTCTAGTACTCGAGAGATTATTAGGTGAACCTTGTTCACCACGTTATTTATGGTCTAAATAATCAAGATCATTCATCTTTAAATAACTATCTAATAATTGTTCACCTACTAATTACATGTAGGAAAGAGATGATGATTTACTTTGAAAAAAACTGAGATGAACGATCTTAATTGCTTGGGATCACGGATGATATGGTGAACAAGGTTCACCTAATAATTTTTTCTAATACTCAAGGTCGAATCCAAAAATCAAGATTAGAAGACGAGATATAATTAATCATAAAAATAGAATAGACAAAGTTGAAATGCAATGGCAACACATATTGCTTTCTCAAGGGTTCGAATCTAGGAAAAGACTACGAGTGTCTTATTTGCTGGCTCATGTTTCGGCATGTTTAAGTCGAGTACCTGTAAAACCCGAATAATCGGGTAGCAAATATTAGATTCACATTTTTATTTATTTATATATTTTTAATTTAAATATTTTTAAAAAATCATATAATAAACACATAAAATTTAAAAAGTCATAATACATATTCCAAACATAAAAAATTATTTGAAGTTAGTTTAAGAATATTTAAATATATATATATTAAAGTACATTAAAAATATTAATATATTTTTTTTCTTTTAGTATTAATAAATTAACAAAAATATATTTGAAAATTTTAAAACTTAAAAGTACATAATACAAACATATAAGCTAAGTATTTAAATTTAGTTTTAGGTATAAATATTAAGAAATCTAAAATAAAATTATAATTTAAAACTAAAAAATATATTAAAACTAATTGATTTAGGTATTCGATTACTAAAAAAATCGGTTAATACTCAATCTAACTATTCTTGGGTCAGGTACCCAGTCTAGACAAATAATTTTTTTTAAAAAAATACTCAATTTTTTTAAGACATCGAATTAGATCAATTGAATTAAATAATTTTAAATGCCCTTAAAAAATATTAAATATAAATCACTATAAATTAAATAAATAATTTATTAAAAAAATATATTCCAGATATTCTTTTCCTCCTAAACAAAGTACTCCGGGAAATTCTCATTATAAACATTAAAAATACATTTATCTAAAATTAAAATTGAATATAAATATTATCTTGTATTTAAATAAAATAATGAAAAATTATTTATTAAATTATATTACAAATAACAAAACCAGCCAAGTTTGGGTTGGACAAAGACTGCATGCCAATCATTTTCCCCATAGGTTGTTTCTGAGAAATAATGTCACATTCCCATGCAATATTGCCATATTAATACCAGAGAATATCGACAAAGAGAGATTCGATAGTTAAAGATGGAATCATTTTTTTTTTAATTTTTAAATGGAAGAAAAATTAAATAATGAAAATGATATTGTACACACCATCAATGAGCCTTTGAATAGGGGTCAACGTTTGATTGAGTCAAATCGAATTAAAATTTTTTAAATTATTCGAGTTAACGAGTCTAATTTTATTATTCGAACTTTTATTAAAAAAATTCGAGTCGCATCAATTTAAAAAAAAATCGAGTTGAGTTGAATTCTTATAAAAGTTTAATTGTAATTATTTATTATGATATAATATGATTTGATTGTAATTAAACGACTTTCACTAATAATATAAGATATGTATATATATATTTTTCATATTTTTATATATTGGTATATATATCATAAAAATTTGAGGGATACGTCTCAAGCATAAAAATAAATCCTCTAATTACTAAAATTTTTGAGTTATTCGAATTTCTATTTTATAAATTAAAATTTACTTGAATTTTTTTCGAGTCGAGTTAAGACGAATCAAATTTTTTTTCGAGTCGAGTTATTCAATTTTTTCGAGTCAAGTAGAGTTTTATTCACCTCTACTCCTGAGTAAACCAACAATCGATTAGTCTAGGAAGACGAGATACTAATTTTTTTAAACAAATCAAACAAAATAGATTAAAAGTCTTCTATAATGTCTTTATAGTATCAATCCAGATTAATTAATTTAAATAATAAATATATTAATTCTGTTTAAACAAATCTCGGATTCGAAATAATCTATTTAATTATTAACCCGTTCGAGTAGTTACTATTGAGGGAAGGCAAGACGCATCTTATTTAAAATCTGGTTGTCAGATTTTGCATGAAACTGTTTAAAGCTGTATGATTAAGAAAGTTTTGTTTGTGATTAGACGTGTCTAATTTTTCCCATTTATTATGATTGTTGTCGGGAAATGGAATTTGAACAAGTTGGACAGAAATGTTTTGGCTGTCGTTGATAGGGATAGATCGATTTGATTCAATGATTCGATTTCCATATTAATCTATTATAAAAGTGGGATAAAAGAAATTTATTTTTTATTTTTTAAAAGTTTATCATATATTTATGTTTATATTAGTTTTTAAATTTGATATTTTTATTTTTAGTACAAATATAATTTTTGTATTATGACTCGTGACATAATGTTAGAGTGATATATTATTGATAAAATTATAAAGGAATCGAACGTTTAATGAATCTTTCATAAATTGTTTGGAAAAAAGTTTATTTATGTTCATTTATTGTTAAACGAATGAACAATGACCAATTTTTTTGTTCGTTTAATTAAATGAATGAATACGAATAAAGAGATTATTCATTTATTTATGTTAGTAAACGTTTGCTAATTCGTTATTTTATAACAAATGTCTATAGGTATTCGTATTCAGTTAAACCAAACTAACCGATCGAATCAAAATAAAATTAATAATCTATTAGATTATTTTAGGTTATGACTAATGATTAAGAGTTTTTCCAAATTTCAATTATTTATTAATTCAATTTAACATCAGTTAATTAACTGAATTAATCAAACTAACAAAAAATATGTAACACCCTAAAATAGGGTTAGTAGAATAATTCGAGTAGATTCGTAAAATAAATCGAATCACATATTAATTGAATTAAAAGGAAGTGACTAAATTAAATTAGATGAGAAACTTGAGCATTACATGATAAAGTATGAATTTCCCTAGACTACCCTCCTTAATAAACTAAGCCTAGGTATATCATTAAGGGCAAAATGGTCTTTTCTCACCCCATAAACAATCAAACAAAATCAGTCCCAATTTGTTCTCTTCTTCCTCACTTCACGTGAACATCAAAGAAAGGGAGGAGAGAAATTTTCATGGGAGTTTAAGGGGATAGCTCAAAAGCTTTGCATGGTGGAGCAAATACACTAGGAAATTGAATCTAAAGGCCTTGGTAAGTTCATCTCTCCATAACCGAATATTTTAGGGTTTTGGAACTTTTGGGTTTGATTATTCTATGATGATTTCAAGTTAATTAGGTTGATAGAAACTCAATTTAAGGATTTTGATGCTTGGGGTTTAGTTATTGAAGCATGAACATTAAGTTAGGGAACTTGAATTTGGTGATTTTATAAATGTCAAATGTGTGTTATTTGATCTTGTAAGTTGTTGTAAATTGGATTTTGAGGTGTTGATGTCGTGTTAGAAATGCTGGAAAATTGATAAGACTAAGTTTGGATTGGGTTCAAACCCATAGAATGAAGGTTGGCCGAAATTGCCTAGAAAATGTTATTGCGGGTAGCCATCTTTGAAAAACTCCCTAGGTCGGATTTGAAGGAGTTAGGAGCTGAAATTTTGAAGTATAATACTCCCATACATCTATTTTAAGGAAAAATTTACGTAACCTCAATCGGAATTTTGTATGAAAAGTTATAAGTCTTTCCGTAAGGGCTGTTCGAACAGCCCCGAATCTGGATAGGTCTGATTCGAACGAAAACTGGTACTGATCGGGAAATAATTAAAATGTGAGGTTAAATTGTCCTTGTATAGGATCTTCTTATCTTTCTAACGATATAAAATGGGCTAAAATCGGATATGGGAACTAGGAGATATGATCGATTCATTATAGGGTAGCAAAGTTGTCCCTAACGAACCAATGTGTATGCTTACATTTGTTAGGTCTAAGATTGCTTGAATTAAATGATTGAATATGTACTGATGAATGTTATATGTGTATGGTTTACTAGAGAATACGAGAGAAGAGGACATTTAAGAACAAGAAAGGATCGAACTAGCAAGGAAGAGGGACAAGGGGATCACCATCTTAAACCCTTGAGAGCTTGGAATCAATAGTAAGTGTGGCAAACCTTAGGGTTAGGACCTAGGTCCTAACCACCTTTTTTTATTTGTTTTGTCATGTAAATAGACTAATCTCATATTCGGTAAAAAGGTAAGGAGGTTTAATGTTAAATGACTTGAATGCTGCCATGATTGTGTGCTAGATGGTTAAGACTTGCTTAGTACATTTGCATAGCTCGGAAATGTCAAGGTAAGTTACGGTATGCGGCTACGGATTCCAGGTACGCGAATCATGCATGAAGCATGTATATAATGATATGAGTATTGGTCTGATAACATGATATGCATGTTTGCTTATTAGTATGTTATGGTTGTATTGGTTGATAACATGCTTTGGACACTTGCTCTTGATGACATGAACTTGGCTAATGTGAATCGAATGATCAAACGAATAATGAAAATGTTATTGAGCCTTGGTTGATAGTTGGTCATAGGTAGTACGGCATGCCTAGGGTCTGAGCTCATTGTTTAGTGCTACGACACTCTTGTTTAGTACTTTGGTACTCTTGTTTGGTACTGTGGGTACCTTGATTGGTGGTTAGTCACCATTTGTTAAATACCATGAGTATCTCTTATTAGTACCTTTGTGGTACTTTTGTTAGTGTTTTCGTGACACTCTTGTTGACTCGCTTACCTTGTCTAACTATACCAACGCATCATATGAAATAAAATTGAAAAACTAAAGTTTAAATGTGAAACTAAATGTACATGCATGCGCTTACAAAGCATTGGAAATTGATTATGAATTGTTATTGAATATTGAAATGAGATTATTGCTATGGGTAGCACTTGAATGTGAAATGACTAATGATCATTGTAAATGAATGTATGGCTAAAAGTAGCCCTTTATATGAATGGTTTACGAATGCTTGAGAAATGGAAATTGAGTATTGATTTATATGCATTGAGTATATGTTAACCAATGCATGAGCATATAGATTATAACATTGAATTGAATGATAGAATCACGATAAGTGTGGAAATTGTGATATACATGAGAAGCATGTTATGCATGATATGTGATCATTGATAACCTTGCATTATTGATTGAGCTATTGCCATGAATCGAATTTATTTGCTTAATTGAAGCATATTATATTTGTTTTTGTATAATGACTAATATGGTTAGACTTAGGGCTGCCTCACTAAGTACCTAGCAAGTACTTACCACTCGTTTGTTTCCTCCTTCCCAAACAATAGGTTATCGAGCCAAGGAGCTAAACCGAATTGATAGCAAGCAAGGACACCAACCAAGCAAGTCAAAGTATGGTATTTTGTAACTTTTGTAACTCCTAGCTTATGGTGGCATAGTATTCATGCTTAATCTAGCTTTTGCATTTTGAAATTTTGTTTAGGATTTGTATGGGTATATGACCATTTGAGCATTGGATATGTAAGCCATAAGGCATGTTGAACATGTTAGGCTAGCTAATACGATTTGGGGTTGAGCTTATGGTTTGAACTTGTATAGGTCTTGTTATGTGCATTTAGCATATAAACCTTATAACCGAATTGGGTATAGGCTACTTGCCATAGTAATTGTATTTATGCTAGCTTTGGTATTTTGGGGACTAGATTCATGGATTGCATAATTGACCCTCAATATATGAATTTGAAATGTGAATTAGTTATCTTGGCATGCTTAACATGGAACTAAATAGGGTGTATGAGTGTAGGCCTCAAACTTAAGTGGTTCTAGGTTAGTTATTATGAAAATGGAATGGTATATGTGTTGGCTTGGATAATGAATCGATTAAGAACCAAGAATTGGTAAGTTGCCATTGATGTCTAATGTGCTAAAGTCATTTATTAATGTTTGAGATTATTGTGAGGCTAGATTAGAGGCCTTAGGATAATGTCTAAGTGAAATTGAAGCTTAGAACCTGCAAATTCGAGCAAGGGTATCGATACCATTCTCATGCGTATCGATACCCCTTGAGAATCACAAGTATAGATGACAGGTGTTTCGAAACACCTATCGTCCGTTTCGGTACCATGAATTCTAGTAGCAAAATGGGTTCGATACCCAAACCTCCAGTGGGCTCCCTAGTTTGATACCAGTATCGAACCAGGCTACTCAGCCGTTGGTCAACGAGTCAACGCTTGTGACCGGTATCGAACAGTGGTTCGATACCCCTGTTCCGATATCTCTCTATAGGGGTATCGATACCCATTGCCACTTTTGGCCTAGTTGAGAGATTAAAGTAAGGGAGTTTCACTATTTGGTTGAGGGATTATATAGGTTGAATTTAAAAATATATTGAGTACCAAATTGAGACTGAGATAAGATCGTATAATGAAACCAAGCATTAAGTGAATTATGATCGAAAAATAAAATGAACTCGAAGTTGAGTAATGAGTAAATTGAATTTAGAAAAGGTTTTAAATTACCCTTAAAATTGATAGGTACAACATGTATTTGAATCGAATTGTCAGTAAAATTAACACAACTTCCGGTTTAATTACAAGTGTATAGTCCGGTCGAAGCTCCCGTCTCCTAACCCGGGGCGAGGGTGTCACAAAATATTAAATATTTAACACATTATATATGTTCGTTTATGTTCATTTATTTATGTTCATTTGTGTTCGTTTATCATTTTAACAAACGAACATGAATGAACACGAACAATCTACATTCCTTAATTAACAAACACGAATAAGAAATTTTGCATTCGTTTATGTTTTTGTCCGTTCATTTGTTTGGTTAAAGTTAAACGAACGAATATGAATACACCCTCGTTCGTGTCCATTCAGTTCGTTTACCAGCCTAATCATCAAAATAACAAAAAAAAATGAAATTTATAAACTAATGCTGACCAAAGAAATATTTAGAGGTTAATTTGAAAAAAAATGTTAAATTTAAGGGTAAAGTATTCATATTAAAAAATATCTTTCATCTCTTTCGGTCGTGACAATTTCTTTGTTTATGTTGAGACAAAATTGTTGAGGAGATGCTAGGGTAAGACACTTTAGAGCGACTAAAATACAATTTATAAAAATTATTATTATTATTATTTAAGGAAGAATTTATGTAAGACTCGATAATAATTTAAGTTAAATCCTGTTAACGCTCTAAAAAGCGTTTAATTTATACCCTTTTACTTAAGGTTTTGTTTGATTTCAAATTCATTTGCATTACATTTAGTTGCATTTCATGTGCATTTGCATTTAGAATATGTTTTAATTTTTATTTTCTCTTTTCTCTTTTATTTTTAAAGATGCTGCTTGGAAGGGTATTTTCTTGGTGGTGATGTGCAGATTGTTGGGGCAAAGTTGAAAGATTGGAAGAGATGCTGTAGCATATTTTTAAAAGTGTTGGATCGGACTTCAAGTTGCTACAACATTGTGGGTGTACAAAATAGCAAAGCAGAAAGGACACACCTGCAGCTCACGCGTTTTTCCAAGCCAACTACACCTCCTCTGCAGACGTTGCACTGCACCTGCAGACCTACATTTTGCTGCCATTTTCTACAGCAAATGTCAGGGAATATTCCCTTGCACCATTAGGGCACAAAACCCTAGAAGCCTCCTATAAATACAAGGGCGAGCCTCCTTCAACAATCATACTGAAAAAGAGCAAAGAAGAGCAAAATCAGTAGCTAAGAGAGCCACAAAAAGAACAAACTTTAAGAGAGCACGAGAAAAAAGAAAGAAGAAAGGAGGCCACTTTTCTTCGTCTTCAACCTCAAGCCAAGCACACATTGTTGGAGAGCTTCGAGCAAAGGATTTGCGCGTCTTCGGGAGGAACGACAAGCTAGGAAAGCCTCACAGCACATGCGTTTGGGACTTCCTTCCTCTTCACTTTGTTTTACCTCTTTTCTTACGTTGAAAATGTATTTCAAACATATTTCAAACGATGCAAGTTGAATAGTTTACCTAACCTAGCCATGAATTAACTTATTATGGTTAAGGCTTGTTTTGAATGATCTTTATTTTGTTTAAATGAATGTTTACTGTTTCCAGCGTTTATTTTAGTGTTTTGTTCAATAAAGCTAACACCTCTTTTTTTTCTTCTAAACCTTGGTTTGTAAGAGCATCGGGAGATAGTCATAGCTAAGGGGTTCGAGAAGATCTAGGGATAGACAAAGCTAGACCAACTTGAACAATGGGTTACTGTGGGAGCAGAATCCTAACTCACCTTAGGGATAAGGGAGAGTTTCAACAACTAAAAGGGGTAGCACTTTATCAACATTAGATGTGTTAGGGTTGAGACCGGGAGGTAATGCCTTATCATTTTTGAGTGTTAGGCTTTCTGAATAGGGATAGTGGAGGCATTTTTTAGTAAACTCTGTCGAGCACTTTTTAAACCAGTGGAACAGTAAGTTTTCAGGAGAACAGTAAAATTATTACCATAGCAAGCCTAGACTGTCTTAAGCTTGAATATCTTCTCTGTGTTGTGTTTGTGCACTTTATCTATTACCCCATTATCAGTTTGATTCTACTGTATTTTGGTGACACTCTTCACTTTGCTCCAGGATCATTAGTAACACTTTTACTTTGCTAAAGCATTTTGGTGACAATTACAGAATTGTTTTAGCATATGTTCATACAAATGATTATTTTATCTTTTGTGTATGTCAATTATTTTTGAAATAACCTACCCAATCCTCGTGGGAATGATCTCACTCACACACTTTATTACTTTTTCGATGTGTATACTTGTATGCAAATCAATCACACATTAACACTTCAACAAGTCGTTAAGTCGCGCAACAAATCTATATTTAGGTAAGAATTTCTGTGATTGCATAAATTTTTATTATCTTTATAAGAATTTTTATATATTTAGCCTTAAGTAAAAATATTTATAACCTAATTTTTATCATTTGAGTAAGAATTTATGTATATTATAAGAATTTATGAATTTACACAAATTCTTATCAAATGAGTAAGAATTTGTGTAATACTGTCTCATTTTAGCGACATTCTAAAGGTGTGTCACCCTACAACTACCTTAAATTATTTTGTATGTACAATATCGACATGACACATTCCCTTTTTTCTATTTAGTTTTAAAAAGTTTTTTTTAATAAAATTCGTATTTTTTTTACGTATATATTATCGTCAATAAAATTACCATCAATAAAATGTCGATTTAATATTATTAACATTATTTAAAAAAATAAAAACAAATTTTCTTCTAATTTTCCATTCTGTTTTTTTTTATATACATTTTTATTCTTTTGTATATTAAAATATCATGACCTGATATGTATGGTCAATATTGTCCATACTGAAAAACTATAAATCAAGCGATAGCAAAATCGAATATTTTTTTTCTGCTTTAAAAAATATATTATTTTTCTTTTTAAAGAATATCTTTTTGGATTACTGTTGGAATTAAGAAAGCTAACAAATTATTAAATCAAGAAATAATGACCTGTCCCAAATTATAACAAACGGATTTCTTTCATATTTAAAATAGAAAAAAAAACTATATATGATAAGTTTTAATTTAATAGGATCAAATCTCTTCTATGAAATTTGAATTTTAGATATGTTAAAATTTTAAAATGGATCGACTTAAGTTTGTATTTAAAGAAAATCTATCCTATTCCGAATTTATATGATCAAACGGTCGGTTTGATTAATCGATCAATTTTTTTAATTTTAATCGAAAAAAATCAGTTAATCTAAACTATTAATTAGATTAACCAAAATTTTTAAATGTTTTTAGGTAAAATGCACAAAATTTTAAATATAATATATATTAAATATATGTATTTTAAACGAAAATTTTAGTTAAGCGAAAATTAACTGAATATACATACTGAAAATGTTTTATAGTTATTTCGGTTAATTCAAAAATTAATCAAATAAAGTTGGGTTTGATTTTTCTTTTTTTAAAAAAAAGTTAGGTTAATGGATAAAGGGTAAAAAATTTCGATTAATGACATCTAGCTAGTTTAGTTTGATCTATTAATCGAATTGACCACTAAATATTCCTAGTCAGAATATCCAAAAGAACGTCATTTTGATCTATCGTGACGACGTCAAATCTAACTCCGATAAAAAAAATTAAATGAAAGAAAAATTAAATGAAGGATAAAAAAGTGTCGAAAGACAAGAAAAATCATATCAAGAGTTTGAGTAAAGCACACCACAAGAACAAAGTTATTTATTTAAAACTAAAAAATAAAAAAAAGATAACAAATAAAAAATAAAAAATAAAAAAAGAATAAAAGAAATGATAAATATGTACGATAGTTAATAATCACTAAAATTAATATCGTCGAAAAAAAATAAAGAAAATTATAAAATAAAGGAAAAAAAGAAGACTATAATGGACAACTAAAACAAGAGTGAGACAAAAAAATGATAAGTTTAAAATGTTAATTTAAAAATTATTATGATTTTATGATTTTTTAAATCGGTAAAAATAGATAAAAAATAAAAATAAATAGTTTGATCAATCAATTAAATACTTTTATTTGATTTTATGATATACATGATTGAATAAATTATTATTCTATTGAATTCTTTTTATATTTTAATAAAAATATGTGAAGATTTTAAAAATTATATTAAATTGAATCATAATTGAATTTTTAATTAAATTTTAAGATTAGGTTTGAGATAAATAAATTTAGTTTGGATCGTATTTTATTGAGATGTATGAGTCAGGTTTAGGAAAAACTATATTATAGGTTATTTTTGTTATATTATTTATAAAATCAACTAATTAAATACATTCATTTAACTTGGATTCCAACTTTAGAATTAGAATTCAGTCCTCATATTTTAAGTTTAATTATTCTTTAAATTCATATCAATTTTAGAATTAGAAAAAATAGACTTTAAATTTTTAATTTTAATTTTTAAATTGATTGATTTAGCAATTAAACTCTGATTTCGATTTTATTAGTACTATATATCTAACTCTAATATTTTACCGGTTAAATTTGGGAAATAAATGTATTTCATTTTTATTGAATTGGTTAGTATACATCAACAAAACTAATGTAATAACACCAATCGTTAGATACAATGGTTAACAGACAAGATAATTAAATAAATTTATATAATAATATATTTGATTTTTAATATTTATATATTCTATCGATTGAATCTTGATTATATATCAATGAGAATGTTTGACACATGTTTATGTAAAAATATGTAAGGATGATAATAATACCCATCCCTGATGGTTCTTGACCTGATCTAACCTTTTGGGGCGGGTCTTTTAGTATTAAAATCGGTTTTTAAGACAGATAGGTGAGTGTTTAAAATTGTTGGATTGAATTTAGGGTTTAAAATCTTCAACTTGACCTGGTATATATTATATTTAATATTTAATATTTTATTATTATTTTTTAATTGATCGGTTTTAATTGAGTTTTTTTTATTTATTAAAACATCAAAGACAGAGAACCACTGATTGACCTAGTGGTCAAGGATGTTCATCTTGTCCCATCTTGTATGGTTTGAATCCCAGTGTGGGAAAAAGTTGTAATCTCTCTACTTAATAAAAACACACACATCAAAGACAGATGAGGATCGAGTTATATTTTTTTTATAATATCATTTAGATCGAATCAGGATAAAATATATTAAAAGTTAAGACAAAAAAAATCAAGATCGAGTTATATTCGAATCAAGATCGAGATCCACTAATTGACCTAGTGGTTAAAAATACACATCGTACTCTATCTTATATGAGTTCAAGTCCTGATACGAAAAAAAATATAATCTCTATTTCATAAAAAAAATTTAAGACAGAACAAATCCAACGTACTAATTTATTTTTAGGTCAGAGTAGAAATAACCAAAACCCACCCTACTCTTTACTATCCCTAAATAAATATCCTTGTCTCGAAATGATATGACTTGAATCAATCTGCCCTGCTCAATTCCTCCGTGCAGATAAAGTAGTTATAAGTAATATCTATTTTAAAATATATTTTTAATTATTAAATATTAATTTTTTAGTTATTTTATTATAAATATAATATTTAAACTCAAAATCTTTAAAAATAATAATTATTTTACGTTTTATTAACCACTAATATAAGATAATTCATGCCAAAATCAAGAAGTAATACTAATGCGAAAGATAAAAATCATTTTAATAATTTAATATCAATAATTATTATATTTTAAAAAATATTAATAATAATATCAAATAAAACAGTAAAGACATACCGTTTTTTTTCATAGTCTAATGTCGACTACCTTTCTTCACGTTCACGTATCTTCGGAAGCACGGCCTTTCCCATTATTCACAACCACGTGTCGTATTTTCAACACCCCACGTGCCTAATTGCCACCTGTCTCGCTAACCTTATCCAATAATCACTTTACGCGCGTATGAAGTCAAAGCCCCCTTGCCCGTTTGCTTCTCTGAGAAATTATTCTATGGATCGGTTCTATCATGTCATTTATAGTCTCTATTCAATAAAAATTAGTTAACTAATTTTATATTTTCTATATCATTTTTTAAGAGTGAATCTTCACTTTTTTATTGTCATATATGTAACACTATAAAAAAAAAGGGAACAAATAAGTTAATAAATTCGAAATATATATATATATAAATATAATAATAGTATACCTTTTTGAACCATTTTAGATTCAGAAACCCAAAAATAAACCCTTACCCTCTCAACCCTTCACTGTTCAACGCCGTCACTTCGCTGGCCGTTTGTGGTGTTCACCGCCCTTGTCGTTGGCTTCATCGTCACTCGCCGGCCCGAACCCCTCAACCGACGCGCTCGTCCGTCGCCGTATCTGCCGGGTTTTTAATGTTAAAGGTTCGTCAGATCTAGGGTTTAAACCCTTTGTTTCTTTCTCTTTTTTTTCGACCGTACCAGACTCCGATCCGGCGCGTCGATGGCCCACGTATGGCCAGCGTCGAAGGGCGATCGAAACCTCTCCCTTATTATCTCCTATCGTCACCGTTAAAGCTCTCGTCGGAGGGTAGATCCGATTTGTTTGTGAAGATGTTTTAAATTCGTTCAAATCTGTTTATGATGTTGTTGGTTCGATTGGATGTGTTTTTGGGTGGATTCAATGAAAGATCCTGTCTCAGGAAGTGTTTTCTGGCCGTTTAGGGCCGCGCGTGGCCTCCACGCGCCACTAGGGCGTTTTCCGGCAGCCTTGGATGGTGGCCTAGAGCCGGCCGGTCCAAACCGGCCTTGAACCGGCTAGCTCAAACCGAGCCAATCTAACCGAACCGAACCGGTCCAACCCGGTCAACCGTTGACCGACCCGACCCGTTGACCCGTTGACCGACCCGACTCGTTGACCCGTTGACCGACCCGACTCGTTGACCGTTGACCGTTGACCATGATGTCAGCATGACGTCAGCACTGACCGTTGACCTTGACTGCTGACGTCAGCATGACGTCAGCGTTGACTTTGACTGCTGACGTCAGCGTTGACTTTGACCTAAAAAGTCAAAATTTTTCAAAAACTCCCATTTTATGTTTTTCGACGTCCTGAGTCCATCCGTAAAGTCCGTTTTTCGAAATTCGAACCCAAAAGCCTCCAAATTGGACTTTAAAGTCTCGAGTCAAACTTTTCTTCCAAGTTAAGTTAAGTCCAGAGTTTTATTTAAGATCTAAAATTTATATCTGTTTGTTTGTAGGACCCCATAATTCTCCCGATCGTGTACCGACCCAGCCTAGTTCCTCCCGCTTTGACCGATCCCGAGATCCGATCGTGACCCGTATGTTTTTAATACCCGCGAATAATCAATTCAATATTTAGCTTCAGTATTAATGAAAATTATATCTTATATTTTTAGGGTCCAGTACAGCTAAAGAGCGAGGCTCGAACGCCCAGTAGATCACCTGGCTATTTTCTGCCATTGAGGTGTGTTCCTTGTGTGCTATATAACTGTATTTTACTGTTTTACGTTTTAAACGAATTAAGTATGTGCACGTGAATGTTTTCTGGGTTTATATAAACACTTGCTTTGAATCTTAAGATATATCATTTTATGATTTACTGTATGTCTGATATGTCCTGAATTATGTATATATATATATATATTGCCTGTTTAATTTCCGATACTACCATCATGATTCTTGTTATTATTGCATGCCTGCCATCTTAATGTTGGGGTGATGGGTAGTATTTAATATCCGGTTCAGCCTTGATCCAGCTGGTAATTCTACCTGTTTACGGTTCCTAACCTCAGTTAGGGTAATTCCGCCTGTTATCGGTTCCCGTGCATCAGCCGGGGTAATTCCGCCTGTTCCCTAAGGTAATCCCTTAGGTCGGTACCTTTGCCTTAAGGGCTTAGGTTAATGCCAGTATCAGATACTGTTCGGGGGAACTGTATCCAGGAGTTCGGTTGGAGGGTAGCTTGTCATTCATATTCATGATTTGATTTTCTGTATTACTACTTAATTAATATATCTGTATTTTTGTTGCACTGTTGGAACACATTGGGCTTCATAGCTCATACCTATTTTCTTCCCCTTTTAGATACCCGTAGATAGACATCTCGGACTTGGCATTGGAGGATCTACATATTATCTGGTTACACGTTGATGTAACATATTTAAACTTTTTCTCAGTTTACGTTAAGGTGACATGTGCCAATATATACTATATTACTAGTGTTTTAAACGTATTATTTTGATATTGGTTTTATAAATTATTTTGTGAACATTATTTCCAGTTACCCTGTTTTGGTGACATTTTATATATTTTAAATTGTTAGACAATATTTACTTTCACTTACTTCAGTTAAATAAATTTTTATGCCATATGTTTCGTAAATAAAAACAATGTGATACTCTAGCCGGGCTTCCCGCATAGGCCGGTTTAGGGGGTTACAATATAAATAGATAGTTGGTGGTTACATAGAGATTAATTAGGAAAGAAAAAATGATGAAAAATATAAAATTAATTAACTAATTTTCTCCTGACCGTGAGTTAGAGTTTCGTATAGATGTGATGCTAGGTACAACAACACCATATCGTATGTTACCAATGAAGATGAAAGAGTTGAAACAACAAATCTAGGATTTGCTTGAGAGAGGTTTTATCCAGCTAAGTGTGTCACATTGGGGAACACCGATGTTGTTTGTTAAGAAGAAAGTTTATTGCGCTTATGCATCAACTACCGTAAACTCAACAAAGTTAAGATTAAGAATCGTTATCCTTTGCCAAGAATCGATGACTTGTTTGACTAGTTGAGGGGTGCACGTGTGTTCTCTAAGATTGACTTAAGGTTGGGGTACTACCAGTTGAAGGTAGTGAAAGAGGATGTCTAAAAGACCGCTTTAGGATGCGCTATGAGCATTAAGAGTTCTTGGTAATGACTTTTGGGCTTACAAATGCCCCTACAACTTTTATGGACTTGATGAATCAGATCTTTCAGTCGTACTTTGATCAATTTTTGTTTGTGTTTATCGATAATATCTTGGTGTACTCACGCTCAGAGGAGGAGTATGACTATCACCTAAGAGTGATTCTCCAAGTTTATAGGGATAGATGTCTTTATTCCAAGTTTAGTAAGTGCAAGTTTTGGTTATCAGAGGTGAAGTTTCTTGGCCACATAATTGCGGTGGATGGCGTCCGTGTGGATCCTCAGAAAATCCAAGTTGTGGTGGAATGAAAACCACCAAACAATATGTCAAAAATCCGTAGCTTTCTTGGAATTGCCAAGTACTACAGAAGGTTTATAAAAGGCTTTTTGATCATAGCGGCACCTTTGACCAAGTTGTTGTAAAAGGGGTTCTGTTTGTGTGGAATGGGAGAAGACAACAAAGTTTTGAGGAGCTTAAGGCTTATCTCACAAAAGCACCAGTCTTAACGCAACCGAAACTGGGAAAAGATTATGTGGTGTTTAGTGATTCTTCCTTGAATGGGTTGAGTTGTGTGCTCATGCAAGAGGTTAATGTGGTAGCTTATGCCTCAAGACAGTTGAAACCCCATTAAAGGAACTATCCCACACATGATCTTGAGCTTGTATCGGTTATATTTGCGTTGAAGATAATGTAGGCATTATCTCTATGTGGAAAAATGTTATGTCTACAGAGATCACAAAAGTTTAAAGTATTTGCTCACCTAGAAAGACTTGAACCTGAGACAATGACGATGCAAGTAGTTGTTAAAAGGCTATGATTACGTCATAGAGTATCAACCCGGAAAGGCGAATATGGTCTCCAATGCCTTGAGTCGGAAGTCTATGTCGAACTTAAGAAACATGTTTGCACGGTTGAGGATAAACAAAGATGGAGTTTTTTTGGCAGATTTGCATGTGGATCCCACGCTAGTTAAAGAAATAAAATTGACGCATGTACTTGATGAGGAGTTAGTAGCTAAGATGGAGGCGGTTCATAGAGGTGAGGTGTCAAACTTTGAGATGTGGGATGATGGATTCCTTTACTTCAAAAGTCATTTGTGTGTCCCTGCTTTAGAGGACCTAAGATATACTAAGGTGTTTTTTTTTCATCCGGTTAGTAACAATAATATTATTGGGCTCGGTTCGGGCTCAAAGCTCGTTAGGCTCGGATCGATTTAGCTCAAAATAGACAATTTTCTATATTATTGTGTTTTATTATTTATTTATTTATAGTTTAATTTTTATTTTTTATTTGTAGTTTTGTAAATTTTTTTAGTTGATAATATTCATTTTATTTTATTTTATTTATTTTTAGTGGATTTACTCTCAATTATTTTATTATTTTTCTTTTCTAAACAAATCATTTTTAATGTATATATAAATATATATGTATGTTTATATATAATTATTCAGAGTCTGTTCACGAGCTTTTTGAGCTGAGCGAGCTTAATGAGAGAAGGATAGTGAGTTCCGAGCTTGTTAAGAAAACTGAAGAGAAAAGTACAGATCATCAAGGAAAGGTTGCAAGTAGCGTTTGACCGTCAAAAAGCTTACGCGGACCGTAAACGAAAGAACATCGAGTATGAGTTGGGAGAAAAAAAGTGTTTCTTAGGGTATCTCCAAGAAAAGGTATCATCCATTTTGGACGGAAGGGGAAGTTGAGTCTAAGGTATGACAGACCGTACGAATTGCTTGAGAGAGTGGGACCAATGTCTTACCGGATAACTTTACCTCCAGAGTTAGCACTTATCCATGATTTGTTTCACGTGGCTATGTTGAGATGTTATTGTTCGGATCCTTCGCACGTTGTTCAGCTTGAGGAAATTGAAGTCAATACGGATTTGACTTAAGAGGAAAGGCCAATCGAAATCCTCGAAAAAGTTGTAAAAGAGCTTCGAAACAAGAGCATACCTTTGGTAAAATGTGTTGTGAAGGAATCATGGCATCGAAGAAGCAACCTGGGAAGTAAAAAAGGATATGAGAGCCTATTGTCCACATCTCTTCCTGTCAGGTAAATTTAAAGGACGTAATTTTATTAAGGAGAGGAGATTTATCACAACCCGGATTCGGAACCGAGTGTCGGGTTAACTTGAAGTATTGGGCTCTGATATTTTAGCCTCTGGTTTGAGTTTTGGGATGGTTTTGGGTCTTAGGCTTTGGGGCTTTGAGTGGTTGTTGGAATTTGGGAGTTTAAGTTGGGGGAATAAGGGTCTTTTCCTAATTAGGATAGAATAAGTTTAGGGGAAAGTAATTTCTCCTATAGAAAAGAGAGAGTGCTGAAGTCACTCTTGTTCCCCCATTATTTTATCCCATCTTTTAGCTTCTTTTCCTTATAAAACCTAATTTTAAGGAGTAAACTTTAGAGTTTCATTTTTGAATCTCGTTTTTGAGTTGAAGGAGAAGTTATAGAGCTTAGAGATATCTATCAAGCAAGGTAAAAATGTATTGGGTTGGTGAGAAACAGGATTTATGAGTGAGAGTTGAGGGGAGAACAGGAAATAAAGTTTTAGAAGCTTAAATCTCAGTTTCTTAATGCCTTTAAGTTTTGAGAATCTTCCCCAATGATGTCTAATTATTTGTTTGATATCTCTTTGTAGAAAAACAAGTTGGAGAACCCTCTAAAAGCCTTGGGAAGGAGAATGATTGAAGGGAAGAAGGATGACGTGTTTGCTTTGCTTTTGCTTAAGGTTGATACTCTCTCAACTCCCTAGCATCATGCATTTCATATATTTTGGTATTTTTGCATGTGTGTTGATTGTTTGAATGCTTTGGTAGCTTAAACACCACTTCAATGGTTAATTCGCGTTCAATTTTTAAACTTGTGAAAATTGGGTGTTAAAACCCTTAGAATCATCCACATAACGTGTATGAATGAAGGGAAAATCAATCATGTAAGTTGAGTTAGAAATTTTGGTGAATTCTCACCCCTAAACCTGTATTTTCGAGCAGGGGTATCGATACGGGGAGGTCCCATATCGATACACGAGAGTAAATAAAAGGGTGAAATACAAGGGGTTTATCAATACGCTAGCTCGTGTACCGATACACCCTGCTTGATTTAAATTCTAGAAACATTTTTGGGTATCGATAAACAAGGTCGTATTGATACCACTGTTACATTGGGTTTTAGCATAAAGGGGCATATCGATACACCAAATAGGTGTATCTATACTAGTTTAGTTTAGTATCGGTACGAGGTTGGATCGTATCGATACGGGTAAGTTTGAACTTATTCTATTCTAAGCTATTTAGCTTGGCGTATCGATAGGCAAAGAAAGCATATAGATACCAGGGGGCATACCGATACCCCATATAGGCATATCAGTATTCGTTGGGCAATTTGTCAAAAAATTAACATTTTCGGGGGTTCTATAATTCGAGGTAAAGGGTCCTAAGGGTTTCTTGGGTGCTAAATGAAGACAAACTAAGAAACTGACATTTTAACCTCGTTTATAAGATAGTTGGGTATTAACTTGATAATCAGTGGATATTTGAATGATAATAGAAATCAATAAGGAATTTGTGGATTATTGTAGAACTAATATTTTGATATAATAATTGAAAAATAGTTTTGGACTAATTTGAAAAGATTTCAAAAATGGTTCTTATGTCCAAACTACTTGAAATTATATTTAAGATGTTTTTGAGAAAGTTTGAAAGTGTTTTAAATGATTTAAAGAAACCAAAGAAGTTATTTTTACCCAGGTGTTTCGATACACCTTCAAAGTATTTCGATATATGTTCATCAATGTCATGTTTTCAAAGGCAAAATCACAGCGGTATCGATACTGGTATCGATACCCTTTCACCACTGTGATGTTTGGTTTCGAACCATGTTTCTAAACACCCCCAACGGTCAAAACGATTTATGAAAAACCTCAACGGCTAGGAGCAGTTCGATACTGGTATCGATACCTATTCATAAATGCAGGTCAACGGCTATTTCCCAACAAGGGTGTTTCGATACCGGTTTTAGGGGTATCGATATCGTCTGCACCAGAAGAAGAAATATGCCTTGAAATCAGCTCCAAACGGCTCCAAAACATCTCCAACGGCTATAAACGGCTAGATCATGATTTGGGATGATAAAAGCAAGCCTCAAGCATCAAGAGAAGACTAATGCTTCACTTGTAACAACATTATGATCAAGAAATTGTCTTAGTGCTTAATTTCCTATTATTTGGGTAGACAAACACTTTTGAGCTTAATTGTCAATATATGCTCAAGTGTAATTAGGAACTGGGTGAGTGCTTTGATTGCAAACATTAGCCACAAACAACCAAATTAACCACTTCTCCACCACTTGGCGAGTTTAAATCGGTTATTCATCGAGACACATCAAGCCCAACAATTATACATGAGCTGTGTGGTATATTAGGAACCTTGCTTAGTGTTGATGGGTTACCTAGAGTTATATTATTATGAGTATGGTAAACTAGTAAGCTTGCTTAGTGCTGATGGGTTAACTAGTGTTATATTATCATACGAAGGACCAAGCTAGGACCTTGCTTAGTGCTTATGGGTTCTCTAGCGTTATATTATGTGGAGTGGCATGCTATAAGCCTTGCTTAGTGTTATGGGTCCCTAATGATATACTATTTTGAGGTGGGTCCGGACACCTTATATATATATGAGTCATATGGATTAAGAGATAGTGTGTGGACTTCTCCTAATATGCATATATTGTGTGTCGATAATACCCATGCATGATATCCTGTGTCTAGGCAAATATGATAGCGTCATTGTACTCAAGTCATGTCATCATTCATGTTTCATATGCTTTATTTAAGATAAGTTCGATGCAGGTCGAGTGGTAGAGTACCCACTGAGCTTCTGTAGCTCATCGTTTTCGGGATGTGTTTCCGTACATAAGTTAGGTGAAGATGAGGAGTGGAGGAGCATCATCGTGGTTGGTTTTAGCATCGAATTGTTTTCAGAGTAATTTTACTAGATATAGTGAACTATGTACTCTTTTGAACCTATATGTAATTATAATTCTTATTTAAACTTGATTGAGTCGAATGTTTTATGGTTTGTATTAAATGGAGCTCTAACTATTTTGATTTAATTGGATTTATGTTTTGATTCAAATTTGAATTTAATGGATTTGTTATGGTTTGGACTTGAATTCATTATTCTGGGTTTTTGAAACAAAAATTTTGAAATACGGGTTTTGGACCGGAGGCCTAATGTGACATCCGGGTTGAGGGTGTTACAAATCGGCTTGTGGCAATTCGACTTCCTGTGAACACACTTAGAGACAATCCACTAAGGAAAAACGAGGTTGGATTCGACTCTCAACGAGACAACATAATCTTTTTCGATCCTCCAGCACTTAATCTGATTGTTTTAACGAAAATAGTTGTGGTTAATCCACTCAAGAATCATCTTTCAAAGATTGGCTTGAGAAGATCGGTTAAGAGAGAAAGGTAAGTTATAACATGTTGGGCCTTGTAGACTATAACTGACAAGAATCTTGGAGTAAAAATTCATTTCGATGATCGAAAAATTGAAACAAAGTTAGCTCAAGGCAATTTCATCCTTTTCATTTGCAACTACTTCTCAACGTTTATTTTTATTTAATTTATTTTTTTTTTATTTTTTTATTTATTTCATCACAATCTCATCAACACCCTTATTTTATTTATTTATTTTACAACATCTTGGACTTGAATCAACACATAATTGCATAAGAAATTCTAAATTCTCTGTGGATCGATCTTCTTTAATATACTATTCTTTTACTTATTTAATTTAATTAGGACTATTTTATTTTGACGAGTAAAACGATGCTTGTCAAAGTTGGTGCCATTACCGAGGAATTTTGGCAAATTATTGATCAAATTTTGTTTTGCTTTTATGACCAGGAGCAATCCAGGAAATCTTATGGAACTTGACCCGGAGATCGAAACAAGAGCTCATAGAACTAACGAACAAACACTTCGAAAGAAGAAACAACAACGAGAACAAGACAAGTAATCAAATTCGGAATCCACTTTTAAATCATCATCCCATACTCAATCCTATGAAGAATCAAATCCAAACGTCTATCCAACATCTTCAAACGTAAATCATACTCTCAAACCAGGACCAATGGACAACCGAACGATTAAGGAGATAACTGCAACTCTCGAGATACAACAACCGTTGTGTATCAATTTTCCTAATGAAGAAACTCCATTTCAACTCAAGACGGGATTGATCCACCTCCTACCCACCTATAACAGTTTGTCTAGTGAAAGTTCACATAAACACCTTGTAGAATTTCATATGGTGCGCAGTAGCATGAAGCCTCAAAGAGTTTTTGAGGATGAAATCAAACTATGGGAATTTCTTTTTTCCTTATTCGGGAACGGCTAAGGAATGATTGTTTTATTTACCGCCTAATTCAATTACTACTTGGGCTAATCTATCATGTTTTTTCCTTGACAGTTTTTTCTAGCGACAAAAGAATGTGAAACTTTCTATAATTACTGAGAAATGTTTGAAAAATTATGCGCAAACTGTCCGAAGCATGGTTTATCTTAGTAGACACTCCTTCAATACCTTCGCGAAGGAATATTTTCAGTTGATAGGAAGATGGTAGATGACTCTAGTGGCGGTTCCCTTATTAACATAACAACGAATGCAGCAAGAACATTGATTTTCACCATGGAAGCAAATTATACCTCCTCGGGTGCATTTAGAGAGGTCCCTTGGATCCCTCTCTTGTGGAAAAACATGAGGAGTTGGGCTCGATTCCATGGTGTACACGAAGGGTGCTAACTCAACCCCTTTAGTTGCGGGTAATACATAAGGTATTTGTCTCGGTCTCATGGTGTGCAATGTTGGTTCTGACTTGGATCCCTCGATCGGATAAAACTTATGGTGTTTTTGGTAAGGTCCTTTGGTGTAAGGCCTACTCGATCAAGGATTGGCTTCCCATGACAAGTTTTGCTGTCTTGCTCATGTTGGAAAACATCCTGCAACACTAGCCATAGCATAATAAACATCAACAACATAAAACTTCTATACAAACCATTTTTTAATGGTAAAATTAATTTTAAAAATTATAATTTTATTTTAAATTTATTTTTTTAAAAAAAATTTAGAGACAATAACAATCATTTTAGTAAATTAGATGTTATAAAATAATCAAAAAATTATTTTTTAAAATTTTAAGTTCAAAAATCGATTACATATAAAAAAATATTAACACCTACAAACATCCAATTATCGATATTTTTAATTTTATGTGGCCATTATGATAATTTTTAATAGCAACATCCATCATCCAAATTCAAACTCCAAAAGTTTCTCATTCAATATTCGTTGATTTTTTATAATTACCTTACTAAATTAAATTATTAAAAGCCTAAAATAAAGATTCTAAAGGATAAATCTCTAAACAATCAATTAAATTTAAGTATTAATTGATTAATTGAGAATTATCTATATTTTAAAATTTAATTTTAAATTAAATTATTCTCAAAATTTTACCTCAAATATTAATTAAATAGTTGAATCGTTATGTCATAGTAAAGTTCAAAACGTTTACAGAATGAAGGGTTTTGGTCTGCAACACAAAATACAAACCCAATATATTTTCTAAACCGTAACAATCAACATATAAAACCCAAATTTTAATTAATAATCCAGAACTTGAAAAATATTTTGTCTGTATACGATCTGAAAAATTTAAGATTAAATATTCGATCTAAAAATAAAAATTAAATATTTAAATTTTTGAATTGAATCAATAAATTTTTGAATGGGATTAATTGAATAAGATATTTTTAAACAAAATGGAGGAAAATTAAGGATTTCATGAGACGGGGAAGAAGATGAATGGAGAAGGAGAAGATGAGATCCAATCTATTATTTTTTTTTTAATTTAATCTAAAAACAAAATGTAGAATTGTTTTCGTGTCCTTCACTTTTAAGTTATATTTTTTACCATGAAAAATAAAAAAAAAATAAAATTATTTCAATATTTTTACAAATACTACTGATTTTTTTATTAAATTCATAGAAAAGTTATAATTACATCACTTTCGAGAAGTATTAAATTAGATTAAACAATCCAAAAAAATTTACAACAAAAAAACAAAGAAAATAAAATTTCTTTGGAGATAAGCTTACCAATAAAATTCAGAAGCTTCCTGAATCTCTGTCTCTGTCCAAACGAGACACATAAAGAAGGAAGAAGTTGTAAACGATCCAAACTGTCATGTAAAAAGTATCGCAACCCAGGATTGATTTTATCGGCAAACAACCATTAATCGAGTGGGGATATAACTTTTCAAGTGACGACCGAAAAAAACATAAATCAGAAACTAGTTTCAATTGAATCTTTGTGTGAACAACAATTGATTGTTAGGGTATGCTGAAACGTGCCACAAAAACAGATAAATCAAACCACAAAACAAGAACAAAAACATGTCATAAAGACGAAAGAAAAATGTGTTATAAGGACAGAAAGAGCGTGCTATAAAAACAGAGATTTTTATTAAAACTGAAAATAAAAAAAAATAATAGATTCATAGATCCAGTGGTTGATAACCTATACTAAAATTGATTGAAAGGATAGAAAAAAATTAGGCTTAGTTTTATGACAACACTAGCTTTTATTCTAGTTAGGGCATAATGTTAAAAATATCTTAATCTTTGATTGAATAATTATTTTAATGACTTAAGGAATAACAGTTAGAAAAAATATTTTATATTTTATATAATTTTTTAAATGATATTTTATTCTATAAAATTAATATTTTGTCTAAGGAAAATTTTATAACGGGCGTCGAACATCACTAACGTTGAACATTGTTGAACACCATCATTAAAATTACTAAATATTTAAAATAAAATTTTTAATTAAATTATTTTTATAAAAAAAAACTACATGGATGGTCATCCAACTATCACTCTTTTCTTGTGTTGGTGATCCAACTAATTTTTTCATCAAAAACATCATTAAAATTTTATTTTGTTATCATTTTGATCACCGACTGTTAAATATTTAACGAATATATGACATGGTATGATTTAATAATAATTTTAGTCCTTAAAATTAATACATTATATCATATTAATCCTAATAGAAAATAACTCATCAAATATCTTAACTAAACACCAAATTTTTCATCCTTTTCTTATTCCTCTTGCAACACTATTTTAAAAATTAATTTGCCAACTCTCTATTTCTTTTGTGTCTTTGAACAACTTATTAAGTTTCAGATTATAGAAAACCACTTTAATTTTATGATTTTTTCTTTTAAAATCTAATTTAACTTTTTCGACTTCTTCAAAACTACTAGCGTAAACCACTTTTTCTATGCTTATCCTGCTGGAAAAATAATGAGAAATGACCAACTTTGAGACATATTTTAGAATTGTAAATATGGGATTCGAACAAGGAATTTATTGATCCTTATTATATTCCGTGAGATCTTTACAACGGTATCTCATATGCTCAAAATGGTTGAGTGATGAATGAGAAATTGATACTCAAAGTAAGAAGGTCATGAACAGAGTAAGAAAATAAAACTCCATTATTCCATATAGATGGGATAAATAAAGTGAAAAGTGTTTATATACACTTACCCGCGTAGAATCTTAAAATTCTAAAATCTTTAACATGTTGATATGTTATGTAACATGTTTTTATACAGCAAATAGAATCCTTAATAAATTTTATAGGGAATATTTGGATGAAAAAGATTTAAATGATTAAAAACTTTATCTATAATTTAATTACTCATATGGAAGGTCTTATAATTTCTGAAAAAACAAGCCACATGTTAAGGATTTCATGACTATTGATATATACAAACCTTTATGTGAATTGATAAATCGATTTTTATAGATTCAATAAGCATAAAAAATGATAAATATATATATATGCTAATAATTTGGGGAAGTCAAAGAAGTTGGACTAAATTTTAAAAGAACAAATTATAAAATTAAAGTGGTTTTTTATAATCTAAAATTTAATAAATTGCTCAAAGATGCAAAAGAAGTAAAGAGAGTTAAAAAATTAATTTTTAAAGTAGTGTTGCAAGGGAAAAAAGGGAAAAAAATGATACAAATTTGAGGTTTAGTTCAAATATTTGATGAATTATATTCTATTAGAATTAATCTGATATTAATATAATAATTTTAGAGACTAAAATTATTATTAAACCATGTCATGTCACAATCTTTGTTAAATATTTTACAGTCGATGACTAAAATGATAACGAAATAAAATGTTAATAGTGATTTTGATGAAGAAAAATAGTTGGGTGACCAACAAAAGAAAAAAGTGATAGTTGGATGACAATTCGTGTAGTTTTCTTTATAGAAAATAATTTAATTGAAATTTTATTTTAAATATTTATTAATTATATATTAAGTCCTTAATATTTTTAATCTTTATTAATTAGTTTAATGATGTTTAGGGATGGGCACGGGTCGGGTCGGGTCGGATTTTCGGCCCACCCGCACCCAACCCGAAAAATCACACCCTCCACCCGCCACCCGACCTGAAAAATCACTCCCTCCACCCGCTACCCGACCCGAGTTTAGGGTGAAAAAAATCCTACCTGACCCGAACCGATTTTTAATCTTTAAAATTCGACCCGACCCGAATCATTAAAAAAATTAAAATTTTAGGGACTAAACTGTAAAAAAATAAAATTTAGGGATCTAATTGTAAAAATATTTAATTTTAATGACCTAATTATAAAAAAAATAATTTTAGTGATCTAATTGTATAAAATATATATAAAGAGGATCATTATTACAAATATCCCTAAAATATATATGGGAAAATTACACTATTAGTCCTGGGTCGGGTCTGGTCGGATTTTTTTCACCCTAAACCCGAACCCGACCCGACCTGAATTTTTCACCAAATAATCCGACCCGATCGGACCGGGTCGGAACCCGCCGGGTTCGGGTTCTGTGCCCATCCCTAATGATGTTCAATAATGTTCAGCGTTAATGTTGTTCAACAATGTCCGACGCACGTCGTAGACTTATCCTTTGTCTAAACAATTTTAAACAATTTATTATTGGTTAACTAAACAATTTTTTATGCACATAAAAATTCTTTTAATCTAAAATAAAATGCTAAATGTTAAATTATTTTAAAAAATTAAAATAATAATTCAAAAAATATTAGATATTTTTTATATTATACCTTTTATTAATTTAAAGGTTTCCGAGAAGGACAAGATGTGAACGAAAGAATCTATTTGGAGGAGAAATTATATCACGAATCCTTTTTATCACGTTATTCGTGGTTCAATCAATCAGATTCATTCATCTCATATTTTTTAAAGATGAATCACATCACCTTTTTCTTACATGTAATTAGTGAGTGAATAGTTATTAAATAGTTATTTAAAAATCAACGGACTTAATTACTTAGACCATAAATAACGAGATAAAAATTTTTTATGATATAATCTCTCGTCGTGTCGCGGAGACTCAAACTTTGAAAAACTGACCGTTCAAAAACCTAATAGGGTAACAACATGATTCCTGGGACCACGAGAGGTCGACATTGAAGCAATTTGACATGTAATTATAGGGTTGAACTTATATCTCATAATAAATAAATAAAATTTATATTTATACGAATAGGGGATAATTATCTTCTTAAAATTAAAATTTATATAATTTAAAATTTTATTTTTATTTTTTATTTCATAAAGTTTTTAAAATTTTATAGATTTATCGTCCTAATATAAAATCTTATGTTTATATCTGTATACGACTTACGTTGATTACTGGTCTCGGCTATCCCCTAAAACTTATACAAGACCTTAATATTATGGACTGGGAGACGCGTATTTGACTTTATTGCAACTATTTTAACGTCAAATAAGACCTTAGAATATAGGCTTATGTCATAATTGAGTGTTTAAACTACTTTTTTTTTCTTTAAAAAATATTTATTTATTTTTATATTACATATTTCAAATTATGATTTATTTTAGATTAATTTTTAAATTTTGAATATTTTGATTTTATTCTCATGGTTATTTCATATTTGAGTGTTTAAATTAGGTCTGTAAACGAACTGATCGTTCATCGAACCGTCTGTGAACAGTTTGGCGGATTTTTTTTTTGTATTTGTTTATTTATTAAACGAACGAACGAACATAAATAAGTTTTTTCATTTGTTTAATTAAACGAACGAACATAAAAAAAATCTCGTTCGTTCATTTATGTTAGTGAGCGTTCGGTAATCCGTTCGCTTATATTCATGAACGTTCGGTAATCTGTTAATTCATGTTTGTTTATTTATGTTAGTTCGTTTATGTTCTTTCATTTATGTTTGTTTAAATTTATTCACATATGTCTAAGGGTGAGCATTAGATCAAGTCAAGTCAAGCCAAAAAATTTTGAGTTACACAAATTGAGAAGTCTTATTTTATGACTCGTAAAAACTTCCTTGTTATAGGCTAGGGGTGTTCATTGTTTGTTAAACCAAACAAACCAATCGAACCAAAACTAAATTGGTTAATTAGTTAAAATTTAGGCTTCGTTTAATGATTAAGAGTTTTTTTAATTTTAATTATCGTTTAATTCGGTTTAAAATTAATTTATTAATTGAATTCATTAAATTAATCCAAAATATTAAATATTTAACATATTTTATATTTTATTTATTTATTTGTTCATTTATTTTCGTTCATTTATGTTTATTCGTTTATTATTACGAAATAGTTTTTACTTGACATATAATATTTTTTTATAATGGTTTTATTAACATGGGATAACATTGGCATATATTGATAATTTAGAGATTAAATTAAAATGTTTAAAATTTTAGGGATCGATTCAGAATGAGATCATATTTTGAGAATAAAATTAGAACTTTCAAAGGTGTGTGGACTAATTTAGAATATTACCATATTTTAAAGATAAAATTGAAATATTCAAATATCTGGGGACCAATCTAAAATAAAAGCTACAATTCTAGGATGAAATTAAATTATTCAAAAGTATCTATGTTGCATTCTTTAGTGTGATATTTAAGTTTCTCGATTATTTCAAAAATGACTTGTTTGAAAAATAAGTATCTATTTTTATTTTTATTTTTATTTTAGACGTCTAAATCTTTTATTTTTCATCTTCTTCCGTTTTATTCTCTTATTTATTGTTTCTTATCTTAATTTTGAGATAAACATTTAAAAAAAAAGAAAAAATAGATAAAGATAACATAAAATTATATTATAAATATAATAATTCGAGATGATAAAAAATATTATTTTTAAAGAAATTAGATGGAGATAACACAAAATCATGTTATAAATATAACAATTAAGAAATAATCATTAAAGTTCATTTATGTTATTTTTACCTAAGGTGAATCTTTACTTTTTTGTATGGTAAGAGCGAAATCAAAAGTCTTATGAAAAAAATCTAAGAATAAAAGAAATTTTTTACTGATATTAAAAATGATGTACAAGGAAAAGTTTTGAAAAATTAGACTATATGAATATAACTGTATAACGAATTTTTATTCTGTACAGGGGTTTTAGCTACATAAGAAAGTTATTTGTATGGTTTCTTTTTATATTTTTTAGATGAAATGTAATTTCACTTATCCAATAAAAAAAATCTTCACTTTTTTTTTATGTGTAAAAATTGTAATCATATGAAAGTTTTTTAACATAATAAAACTTATTGACTGAGACCTTAATTGACGTGGTGAGTTAATAATAGCGTTCATACAAAAACAATCATACAAATTATCTGAAATATGTATTCTTACCTCAACAACCTATAAAATGATATTATTGAAGGAAAGAGAGAAAAGCGTTCACGTAATTTCTATTTTTTCCTATTATCTTCAACGAGAAATTATTATATGAATCCGTTCCACCACCTAGAATATGGTCTCAACTAATTAAATTAAGGCAAATCATATATTTTTTCCATATCATATTCACAAATAAGCATCCTCCAAATTATCTACTTTAATGCATTTGATTTAAAAAAAAAATATTACCAAAGATTTTTTATGTTGTCTTCCTCTTTATTGTTAAATTTTTTTAATTATTTTCCCCCCAAAACCCTAACCATTAAACCCTAAAACATAACCCCTAAACCTTAATCCTTAAATACTAACCCTAAACCCTAAACCCTAGCCTTAAATACTAAACCCTAACTCTAACTCTAAACCATAACCCATAAACCTAAACCTTAACTCTAACCCTAAATCCTAAACCCTAACTCGAACCCTAAACCATAAACCTTAAACATAAATCATAACCATAACCCTAAACCCTAAACCTAAATCATAACCCCTAACCCTAAACCATAACCCTAAACTCTAAATCATAAACCCTAATCCTCAAATCTATAAAAAAATAATTAAGAAAAATTTTAAAGAATAAAGAGAAAGATGACACAAGAAATATTTGTTAATATTTTTTTTAAAAAAAATCAAAGATATTAAATTGAATGATTTGGACAATGCTTATAAAAATATATGATATATATTAATTTAATTGGTTAGGGACCATATCCTAAATGATAAAACGAGTTTATGTAATAATTTCTCTATCTTCAACCTTCAAACTCCTTTAATAGTTACTTAACTTTCCATTCTAAAATTCAAAGACGAAGCAAGACATAAATATTTGAGGAAATAAGACCTCAAATACTGGAACAAGGAGAAATATGTGTTATCTTCTTTAAAATTTTAAGTCGATTTTTAGGTCTAAATTATATGTAATTTAGGTTTAATTTGGGTCAGCTTATATCATATTAATCGATTTTTGAGTTGTCTTAATATTAGTTAATTTTTTTTCAAAGTCGACCAACATTATTTTGGTCGATTTTTAATTAAGGTCAACCTTTGAATTTTGAGTCGGATCTAAATTCAATCGAGTATGCGTTGAGTTATTGATATGTTCTTGTAAATAATGCATATTTTTGTTTGTGAACCTTATCATTTAGGTTTAATTTATGTTTTGAATTCAACCATTATTAATCGATATATGTTTTTTACAAAATATTCTTTAGACTTTTGGTGTTCTCATTTATAATTATTAATATTTATTTTTAAAACAAATTAAAAATTTTATGTGTTTTTTAGTTGGATAAAATCTACAAAGTTTACACACTATTTATAGGAATTTTACGAGGGGTATAAAAGAAAATTTAAATAGAGAATTTATGATTTAAAAATTAATTAATCTTTGAAGAATAATGTTTAAAATTATTGTTTGAAGTTAAATAAAATTTTTTATATTTAACTTTTTTTTAATTCCAAAACATAATTAAAAAATGTACTCTTTAACGAAAAAAAATATTTTTATATAGATTTTTCAAAATCTATCTTCACCCTCTAAAATTTTATACGCGTGTGTTCACTAACATAAAATTTTATGACTATGATTAGTAAAAGTCATCTACTCTAATCGTATCTCTTTTATGCCCCTTACTAAAAAATTCTTAAAAATTAAATTTTACTCTAACTCTAATTTTCACACTCTAAACACTAAACTCAACATCCTAAAAAATACACCATATCACTAATTCCCAAAGCCCTAATCACAATCACTAACCTTAGACCCTAAACTTATTATTTTAAAGTTGGGATACCAATGAAAACATAATAAAGGGCAGACGATTTACACCTCAATCTAATAGCATTCAAACTCATTATATCTTCTTCAAAGAACATCTTCAAACTCGATCCATCACCAAATCTGGGTACAGAAGTTTATTGAAAGAGATTAGACTTAGTAGAAAGAAACAGTTGAGTAAACATGAAGCTTAAATTTTTGAATATTTAGGTTTAAATTTGCAGTAGCTAAGGAATCTTAAAGCTCTAATCTGCAATCTACACCATCTGCAGTTGAGTAATTATTCGTAGAAAACATGAGAATAGCTACGAACATGAAGCTAAGGAATCCTTCTCAAGATCTGCAGGCTTTGCAACCTCTCACGCACTCTGGAATTTTCAATGCCGATTCTGGAACAAACAGCCTGAAATCCAAACATTTACAACCAAAGAATTACTTTTTCAGTACATGAACTGTAATATTAGTAACATGTAGTGTACCTTAGAATCAACTGAAAGAATGAGCCTATGGCCATCATTAGTATAGCTAACACTGACAACTTCAGCTCCTTCTTCCTCGAGGATAGTCACAATGTCGCCTAATGCGGTCCACGTCCCCATCCCCGTCCCCGTCCTCGCAATTAGTTTGACTTGCACCGTAGATTCCGATTCCCAATCCGTTATTTCAAGAACCGGGGATATTATTGTTTCGTCTCCCACGGCTCGCTGCTGGTTATTCAGCCCTTCCACGAGTTGCGCTTTCCTTCGCTTGAGTTCCTCCACGAGTTCTTGCAGTTGTCTCACGTAAACTGTGGTGTTCTCTAATAGCTCGGACCTCGACATCTACAACAGTTATCACCGGTGTAGTTAACTATGAAGAAATATGGTCATAAATTGATGAAATTATTGTACTAACAGAGAGAGTTAGATGATACCCTTGTCGGGTGGGGAGGAAGGAGACTTCTGAGCCACGAATAGAGCGATCTCATATATGATCTTCGTTCTCTTTCGATCAAATTCCTGTTCGTTCTCGATGTCGTTGGATCTGCCATGGTTCTCTTGCAAAGAGGATGCAGCAGCAACCTATATGCAGGTGTTCTTATAGTAAGTAGGGCAAGGAATATTTGGAACGATGAACAGGACGCAAAGTTTGACTTTTCTTATCCGAACAAGTCTCGTATTTTTAATCAGAAATTTCGTAAGCTATTGAGTAAACTATATCAATTGTCAACAATTTTTGATCTTTTTCCAATGACGTTTTTCATTTTTTAAATTCAATTATTTTCTTACATAATTCTTTTTTTTTCAAATTCTTAATTAATTTTTGTAATAATTGTTTCATTTCCTCCTTATAATAATTTCTCTTTTCCTTTTTTAACATCATGCTGACGTCACATGCCTGACATCACATGCGTGACCTTAATTTCTAGGTAGTGTCAAAAATAACATAAATTAGATTTATACATCTTATATATATATTTTTTAAAGTGAATCATCATCACTTTCTTACAGAGAATTAGTGAGTGAGTAATTATCATATAATTTTTTAAAGATGAACGAACCTAGATACATGTGTTGGTTGGATACATTGAAACTTCTCACGTTCATGTCATGGCCGGTTAAGGTGATAGTACTGAGAAGTTAAGGGGTATTATTGTCTATTTAGTTTGCGATTTTGATGGTAAATCACCCCTATAAATACCAATCTAGCCTAAGGTCCATAAGTATCAAAATACAGAATCGCATACTTTATCTAGTGAGTTTTTGAGTGCTTGGAAGATCTTGGCAGTTTTAGTTCCTTTTTGTAGTCGAGTTCAATATTTTCACAGTATTTCAAAGTGTTACCACGGTGGTCCGATGAGCTCGACGGTGGTGCAACCACATCTCAATTGGCGTACGATTTTGACAATGGCTGAAGGTATTTATTATGATCCTTTTTCGTTGTATTTTTGCTCGTTTATTGCTTACAACATGGACTACGGATAACGTAAACAGAGTTCATGATATAATCTCGGGTAATATATAATAAATTTGAACTATATTTGTTTTGGGTTTTATTTATAAAAGAGAAATTATAAAAATATAAGTATATATTCGGATAATATTAGGATATTACAGTAAGTCTTTTAAATTATAATTTAGTGGTACATAGTTGTATGTGATATTTATCATAGTTTTTTACATATTTTTTGTTAAAGGGTTATTTTTTTCTGAGTTCAACCTAATAAATCAATTTACATTCAATTAGAACATTTAATTTATAAATTATACAAAATTAATATTTTATCGAATTCATAAACATAAATTATTTTAATTAAAAGTTTAATAACTTATTTAATATTAAATTCGACTGTCAGAGCTAATTACTGTTACGTCAGAGTCTTAGACTAAAATATTAATATTGTGGAACATAATAACAACAATGTAATGATAAACATCTGTCATAGAGCTAATTTTGCAACTTAAGAATTAAATAATTTAATTAAATATAATTTTAAACAAGAGACTGAATTGATTTTATAGAACGAACTTAGGTTAAAATATCTGTCGGCAAAATCCGTGACAATTCACGAAATTAAGACAAGCTCAAGCCTTTTGTATCTTCGACAGAGAACGAATTTGATTGGGAGTCTTCATGGAAATAGAAACAGTTGTAATTCAGCAGCCGATACGCGTTTCAAACGCAAAGTTTATTTTTTTTTTTTTAGTTTTTATGGATGATTTAATATTAATTAAATATTAGTTTTTAGATGTATATATTTAGGACAACTAATCCTAAAGGTTTCGTTTAATTATTTACATTTAAGGAAAAAAATATTTACCTTTCTAAGAGATTATTTAAAATATTTTATTAATTATATACTCGTAAGAAAAGGGTTATGTTATTGACGGTCCTTAAGATTATCGATAATCGATAAGAATTTTAAAGATTCTTACCATTAATTTTTTGATTTTTAAATAAAAAATAATAGAATATAATTAATTACATCCTTAAAAAGTTATGTTTTATTAATTATATTCCTAAACCTTAAATCATAAATACTAACCTTAATTTTTAAACATTAAATTCTAAGCCTAAATTATAAACATTAAACAATAAACTTAAATATTAAACCTAAACTAATAAGCTATAAACCCTAAACCTAAACTATAAACCCCAAAACCTAAACTTTAATCTTAAACTCTGAACTCTAGATCATATTTATCAAACAATAAACTTTAACTACTAAATTTAAACTCTAAACTAAACTTAAACTCTAAACTATAAGGAGATGAAGATTATAGAGGAGGGTGAGGGAGATAGTGAGCATGGTAAAACTTATGGAAAGAATAGTGGAATAAAAAAAATTATTGGGTTTATTTCGAGAAAGGGTCTTAGTGTTAAAAAAAATAATAAGTTTCGGTTTTCATCTCAAGCATTTGAGATATTATATCATGGGTCTGGCTCATCACATCATTCGTGATCTCTAACTAATAAAAATTATTCATTTTACCATTAATTATCCATATCATTAATCTAGTTTTTAGAAAATAAATTTTTTCAATGACATAAAAAAATAATAAAAATTTATTAATTAAAAAATGACATAAAAAATAATGATAAAATAAATAATTATAATTAAACGAAATCATATCTATGTGGTAAGTCAAGCTCGTAATATAATTTCTTCGGACATTTCTTCGTGAGTGGGTGGGGAACATGCCAAGAATATTTTTATAGTTATAATTTTTTATTTAAATATTAAAATATTAAAATATTTTTATTACCCTGGTAATAATTTTTTATATGAATCAAACGTCCCCTTAGAGGTGTGGCCCCAATCTTTATTATTTATCAAGGTTTCATTTCTACGTGTCGAAAAGCTGTTTGAGCTCAATTGACGTATCTCTTGTACAATTTTGTTTTCGTTTAATTATTATTGTTTTTATTCTTCTCCTTTTAGAGGGTTATGAAAAAAATAAAATTCACCGGAATTGAAAGTAACAATATATATTTTACAAGAAAGAAAATTTAATTTGTCAAGTATTCAAATTAATATGGACAAAAATTATTATTAAATAAAAAATTAAGGGCATAAAATAAAGGTAATCATTGGTCGTTTGGGTTAGATTTAGGTTGAGTCATTTTTAGATTAGATTATATTCGATTCAAGTTTAACATGATTTGGGTCATATTTATATCGATCAATTTTTAAGTTGTCTTAATATTAGATCGTTTGTTTTTTAGGTCGACCCACTTTATATTGTTCAGTTTTCAATTATGGTCGATCTTTGAATTTTGAGTTAGTTTGGATCTGAATCCAATCGAGTATGTATTGAATTATTGATATATACTTATAATGAACATGTATTTTTGTTTGTGAGCCTTATTATTTAGGTTGAATTTCAACTCTTAAACATTCAATATTTCGAATTTATCATTTCAATTTCGTCCCTAAATTTAATGGTAGAAATCATTTGCTACTTTATTGTGTCTCATTTGATGCTCCCACTTTAGAACGGTAGGTTTAAGTTTTAAGGTTCAAGGTTAGTACTTATGATCATAGTTTAAAGAATTAGGAGTATTGTGTATTTTTAGAGCCTAAAACTTTAGGGTTTAGGATATAAAAATTAGTGTTATAATTTAAAATTTATTTTTTTAAGAAATTTTTAAGATGACACGTGGAAATTAGGGTTTAGCATTCGAACTCATTTTATCTTCTTCAAAGAACATCTTCAAACTTGATCCATCACCAAATCTGGGTACAGAAGTTTATTGAAAGAGATTAGACTTAGTAGAAAACAGCAGTGGAGTAAACATGAAGCTTAAATTTTGAATATTTATGTTTAAATTTGCAGTAGCTAAGGAATCTTGAAGCTCTAATCTGCAATCTACACCATCTGCAGTTGAGTAATTATTCGTAGAAAACAGGAGAATAGCTAAGAACATGAAGCTAAGGAATCCTTCTCAAGATCTGCAGGCTTTGCAACCTCTCACGCACTCTGGAATTTTCAATGGCGATTCTGGAACAAACAGCCTGAAATCCAAACATTTACAACCAAAGAATTACTTTTTCAGTACATGAACTGTAATATTAGTAACATGTAGTGTACCTTAGAATCAACTGATAGAATGAGCCTATGGCCATCATTACTATAGATAACACTGACAACTTCAGCTCCTTCTTCCTCGAGGATAGTCACAATGTCGCCTAATGCGGTCCACGTCCCCATCCCCGTCCCCGTCCTCCCAATCAGTTTGACTTGCACCGTAGATTCCGATTCCGAATCCGTTATTTCGAGAACCGGGGATACTATTGTTTCGTCTCCCACGGCTCGCTGCTGGTTATTCTGCCCTTCCACGAGTTGCGCTTTCCTTCGCTTGAGTTCCTCCACGAGTTCTTGCAGTTGTCTCACGTAAACAGTGGTGTTCTCTATTAGCTCGGACTTCGACATCTACAACAGTTATCACCGGTGTAGTTAACTATGAAGAAATATGGTCATAAATTGATGAATTTATTGTACTGACAGAGAGAGCTAGATGATACGTACCCTTGTCGGCTGAGGAGGAAGTAGACTGCAGAGCCTCGATAAGAGCGATCTCATTTGTGATCTTCGTTCTCTTTCTATCAAATTCCTGTCTGTTGTTGGATCTGCCATGGTTCTCTTGCAAAGTGGAAACCACTGTATGCAACAGCAACCTATATGCAGGTGTTCTTATAGTAAGTAGGGCAAGGAATATTTGGAACGAGGAACAAGACGCAAAGATTGACTTTTCTTATCCGATGAAGTCTCGTATGTTTTAATCAGAAATATCGTAAATTATTGCATAAACTATAAAAATAGTTACCAAACCTTTAGGGAAAATTCATTTTGGCCACTGTACTTGTAAAATATTTGATAAGATCATGTAATTTTTAGTTTAATTTTAATATAGTTATCAAAATTTTAGCTCATTTTTAATTTGGTCCTCCAGTTAGCCTCCATTAGAAACCGACGTTAGTTTTAATTTTTTCCTTAATAAAAAAGTTAAACTTCATCGATGAACTTTCTTCTCATTCTTTTTTTTTTTTTGGTTATTAGAGTTTAAAAATGTTCAATTTAATTGAACATTTTTAAATTGTAGTAACCAAAATAAGAGTGAGAAATAAGTTTAGTGATGATTGGTGTAATTTACCTTTTTTTAAAGGAAAAATAAAAATTAATATTAGTTTCTATGGTGCAAATCGTCTGCCTCTTTATTATGCCTTCATTGGTGCTCCTATTTTAAATTAGTGGGTTTAGGGTTTAAGGTTATAGATTATGGTTAAGGTTTAGAAAATTAGAAGTAAAGTGTATTTTTGGGACTTAAGATTTAGGGTTTATGATGCAAAAAATTAGGGTTAGGGCTTAGAATTCAATTGTTTAGAAATTTTTAGTGGGGAGTATTGGAAGGAGGCATGATTAGGGGACATGAGATTTCTACTGCGGTTTTGTGGTTTCTAACAGAAGCTAACGGGAGGACCACTTTGAAAATATACTAAAAGTTGTTGATTATATTAAAATTGAGTTAAAAGTTAGATGATTTTATTGAATATTTTAAAAATATGGTGACCAAAATGAATCTACCCTAAAAATTTGATGACATTTTTATAGTTTATCCTAAACTATTCCAGAGCTGATTGAATATTGATAAAACTTTACATCAATTATCAGATAATTAATGATGGTTAGTATGCTCTTCTCTGCATGCAATATACGTGACAATTACTGAAATTAAGACAAGGTCAAGCCTTTTGTATCTCCGACAATGTACGACTTTGCTTTGTAGTTTTCGTGGAAATAGAGACAATTTTGTAATTTAGCATCCGCAGACACCTGATACGCGTTTCAAAGGGGTGTGTTTTTGATTGCAGTCAGTTTTTAAAAGGGTCGTTTGGAAATAGATCGTTAACGGACTTTTGTCTATCATTTTTAGCCTTTAAACGGACGTTATAACGAATTAGACAGATTAAAAAATTAAAAAAATTATAGATTTTAGAACTTTGAGTAGTAGGAGATATGATTATATGTTAGAAATGATTAGTACGCTTATTACATCCGTATAATCAAACAAATTTTGAGAATTAGAAGTATTGTAAGCAACTGCAACTTTAGTATCTTGAATGACATCAACATCGGGAGGTAGAAGTTGATAAAACCCTTCAGGAGTGAGCTTCCCTTCAAGCAACACACTCTAAGTCTGAGAATCCTTTATACAACATCCAGTAGCATTAAACTCAAAAATGACAACATTATCTTTAACTAATTCAGAAACAAACGACAAATTCTTTTGAATAGATGAAACATATAATAGCCTTTGTAGAATTAAAGGTTTAGTAGAGGATGACAAAACACCCTTACTTATCTGAGAAATAGGAACACCAATTCCAATCCCTATAAGAACCATATTAGTACCTATGTAAGGGGTTGCAGCTTGAAGATTTAACCGGTCATGAGTGATATGGTGAATGACACCAGAATCAGGGTACCAAACACCATCAGAAAAATCAGACAGAGAAGCAGGAGTAATAAATAATAAAGGACATAGGAGCAGTGGAAGACACCACAGAAGATCTAGTGGGGACAGTTGAACAATTTCCAGATGAACCAGAGGTAGGACAGAGTACCCTAGACCTCCTTGAACAGGTTGACTCGCACCAAAAGAAATTCCATGATTATCTAAGGCAAAGAACCTCTGTTGAGCAGAACTGTATGTTGTTGAAGAAGCTAAACAAACCTTATGAGTGTATGTTTGCACAAGACTCTCAGTGTTGGAAGAATAACCATCAGTACTAACATTATTTTTGGCAAAAGAAATTTCTCCTGATTTTCTCTACTATTTTCAATAGAAAAATCATGATCAAACTTATATCAACACCTTTGAACAATATGCCCTACACGACCACACAGTTGACATTGTGGTCGATTGTTGTTGTATCCTTGACGACTACGACCTCGTCCTTGATTATTAGGAACACCACGACGTCATCCACGATTAGAAGACTGAAAATTCTGATAAAAATAAGATTGTACATACTGTTGTGAATGAAAAAAAAAAAATTGTTGACCACCAGTTGGAGCCTCAACTTGTACAACACTAGAAGAACCATGGTTAGACTTTCAAACAACCAAATTTGCATGAGCAGGTAAATTCTCTTGGAGAAACATATATTGAAGAGCTTCACAATTAAGAAGAATTTCTATAAGTTTTTCAAGAGACATAAGTTCCCAAGAGGCAACAACAATTACGGACTCAAACTCCATTTAAAATCCTGACAAAATGACACTCACCTGTTCCTGTTTTATGATATCACTACTAGTAGCACTAAGTGAGTCAGAAAGCATTCTAATCTTAGCCAGATAAGCACTCACAGAAAGATCACACTTCTTCTGAGTATGTCTAAGAAAGAATACTTTTGTTGCAGACTTAGCAACAAACATCCTAAGTATGGTGCACCAAATGGACTTAAATGTATTACAACTAATGAGTAGAGGAAGAACCATTGCCCTAATAGTGGTTAATAACCACTGGGCAAAAAAATTATCTTGTCTATTATATAACAAAAACTCAGGATTTACAAATTCAATACCTAATTTAGTCCGAAAAAACTTTGATAGAGGAACAAAATCTGCAGACAGATAGACTAATAGGCCATAGCCGTCCACAATTAGTATTGTTGATTCCAAAGTAAAAATATAGTATCACAAAGCTTCACAATATCATGTTTAGGTATTTACTGAATACAAGACACATTAGTGACGGTTGAAGTCATATTATTACTTGTATCAGAAATTGCTTCTTGAGCTATCAACAAAGTAACTAAGACAAAAACACAAACACCTTATGGGCAAAGAAAAGACTACCCCAAAGAACCTAAAGATTCAATAAAAAATAGACTCAAATCACCAAAAAAACCCTAAAGGATCACTAGTTTGTTCTTTAACCAATGAGTCATTACAAACAAACATTTTGATGATTAGACTAGTGTTTTTTCGAAGTGTGTGACCTTGAGTCAAAACCAATGAGCAAATAGGCAAAAGCACACAAAAAGACCACTAGTTTGTTCTTTAACTAATGAGTCATTTCGTAACAAATATTTTGATGATCAGACTAGTCCAAAGAAGAAACATAAAAACCAGAAGCACTAATATCTATCACAACAGAAAAAAATTCTAAGACATAAAAGCAATGATTTCACGATCTCATTACACAGAGCAGGATATCCCAAAGTAAAGTAACCAGAAATAAAGAAGGAGAAACTAGAAGATAGAACCTTAGAGAAGAAATCAAACAAAGCGATGCATGGTGCGGATCTTCTTGGCGATTGATACCATATTATAATTTTGGAGAATGGGGAAAGAAAGACAATACTCTCTGAAATTTATTAGTTAAGCAAAGTTGTATCTTTAATGAAGATAGGTGTATTTATACAAGAGGTAGGGTAGTGAGTTAGAGGAAAAATAGACTAACAACTTCCTAATCATTTCCTTAATACTTAACTACTTCTCAATTTTAAGAGATTCAGAACACAAAACTCTCCAGCATTCACTTGTAGACGATTACAACCATTCTAGTCTAATAGAGTGACCTTGAGTCGAAACCAACAAGCAAATAGGCAAAAGCACCCAAAATTACCACTAGTTTGTTCTTTAACCAATGAGTCATTTCGAAACAAACATTCTGATGATCAGACTAGTCCAAAGAAAAAACACAGAAACCAAAAGCACCAATATCTATCACAACATAAAGATTTCGAACACATAAAAGCAATGATTTCACGAGCTCATTGCACAAAGCAGGATAACACAAAGTAAAGTAACAGTAAACAAAGAAAGAGAAACCATAATGGTGACGTGGTAAGAGTCCTCGAATTTCTTCACCTTTTGCCAAGTTATAGTATTTTAGATATCGTATCCACAGGGAATGGGCAACTTATACTACAAAATAAATCTGCATTAAAACGTAAAGACACAACTAATTTGGAGTAATGGTGAATTAACTAAAAATAAAGAAAACTAAATAATTAAAGGAATTAACGATGAAAGAAGTAAGGCTAGGCAGTTTGCTTTGTAGAGGGAGATCTAGTTGCACTTATTCTCTAGTTATTAATGCATGTGGTTGAATTTTCATCACGGCGGGTCGCTCGAAGGTTCGCCTCAGCTGCCTTTGCGGGGTTATGCCTTATCGACAACTCAACTTTCCATAGTTCGACAGAGCATCCGAAATTGTTCCTCCTTATCCCTAAGCGAAGAAACTATTGAAACTCATGTCTTGATGATGCCTCCCGGCATGAATCAAGGATGGATAGCAATCGATTGTATGCTTTCTTTTAGTCGTTCAAATCCTGATTGTCTTATCTCTAAGCCGGATTAGTCAATGCCCATGAGAAAAGACCTTATTCTCTCATTTCATGAGCCTAACTCTCTCGATATTAGACAAATAGGTTTTTCTTCACAAACTTATCTTTCGAGCTCGTGAGTGAAAAAGAGTAAGAATCAAGAGAGAATAATCTATGAAAAATAAGATTGCATTAATAACTCTCAAATAAGATACAACTTTCTTCTCTAGCTACTCCAAAAAATACCTAAGCCTCGATGGAGTTTAGAACATGATGGGTTTTGTCGACGGCTAGGGTTTGTCTATGAAAACTGACTTTTCCTCTTAGCCTTAGGGATTTGCCTTTATATCGGCCAAACCTAGGTTAAAGACTTCCATAAAAATAAGAGTTCTAAAAGGAAAAGAATACATGTCCTTATTGAATTATAACTCTTTTATTCTATTTCCTAATTTAGCTTCTTAATTCCACGTCAGCTTTAACCATGGCTTGACTCTTTCTCTTCTCTTCCGTTTTGTCTCGCATGGCATCCATTGGATTCATCATATTTTTCTTCATCTATCGAGCACCAGTTATCATCATCCTTCTACTGACGTGGCGGGCGATCTATTGCTGTGACGGGTGCATCCTTACAATTCAGCTCATGTTCCAACATCCGTTAATCTTATCTGGTTGTAACTGAATGGTTATTTCTTGTCTAAGAAAGAAAACCATTAACCATACTTGTTTTACACCAAATAATGGATAAAATGACAAAGTGAGTGCATGGATGTTGGAAAATAGAAAATATGCATAATTATACTTAATTGTTATTAGTTCTGTCCTTTACAAACAATAATCAAGTGGAAATATGATATGATAATTAGGACTTTTATGTACTTGTCAAATATCCCCAAACTCGAACTATTGCTTATCCTCAAGCAATGCAATAAAATCCTTAAGTATGAATTTTTATAGTAATATACCTTTTTACCTTCCACGGTAGAGTTCTTTTCTTAACTCGGCCTCTTCAAAGTTTCAGGAATTCCTCTGAACTGGACTATAAGTCTGTGTGGGTGTGTGCGTTGCCTTAACTAAACTGAATTTCTAAGTTCTAATCTCTTTTCTTAGATCAAAACTCTCAACTTAGATTTTTAATTATTTTTCATTCTTCCCTGCCTTGTTATATAAGCATATAATTAATTACATACTTATACTGCTTGATCTGTTTGCGGGCACCTCAAGTGTTTAAATACTCTCACTAGAGCCGGTGTTAGGCACCTCTAGTAAGTGGGAAGGAGGCTAAGTCTTAGAGACGGTGATAGACACCTTTAAGAACTATACTAGAGTCGGTGATAGACACCTCTAGTAGAAATCTAAAGTCTAAGTCTCTATTGTTTTCTTAGACAAAAGAACTTTTAAAATCAACTAAGTCTTAGCAGTGTTTATTTATTTTATTTTTTTTTGGCTCATAGTCTAATCCTAAGTACTAATCCTGAGTTAACTTTCTGATTTCAAGTCTGGTGAAGGGTGTACTCGGCTGCGGTGGTAGAATAGAATATTGTTGCCGAAGTAGATTCTATAAAATTAGTAAACTTAAATTTTTTTTTTGTAGTAAATAAAAACAGAAATAAGATAATATTAAGATTACCCTGTTAATTTCCATGCATGACAATTAATTATAATTACAAAATGGACTAATGTTCCCCCAAACTCAAGGGATGCATTATCCTCAATGCATGGAAAATAGATAAGAAAAACAGAGGATATGGAAGAGACAAAAAGAAAAGAGAAAAACTACCGCCCTTTAAAATGCCGAGGATCCAAAGGAATCCTCGGAGTTGCAGCTGATGAGAAGTTTTCGGCAGCTCTTCGGTGGCTGCTGCGCTGTTGCCTTTAGTGGATTGGCAGATGCTTTCTTGGCAGAGCGGGACGGTTGGACTCGGAGGGGATTTGGATTGTTTCTTACCTCCTCCTCGGTGTCGATGCTGATTGGGGAGGTCGTTGTGGCAAAACTAGAGGTCTTCCTCTTCATTTCGGTTGAGATGAAGGCAATATAGTCCTTTACTGCATGCATATCATTAGAGGAGCCTGCCCTCCCATATGCTGTCACGGAGTCAACATATAATGGTTCGGTCGCAGCAGCAGCAATAGTGGCGGCGGGCGAGAGTGACACGGTGGCAGAGGAAATTGTTGTTGCGGCATGGGAATGTGGAGGCTATTGGGGCGTGGATAGGTCGACTGCACATGTAAGAAATGCAATTGAGCAGTCCGAAAACCTTTGTTTGATTGTTGTGATGATTGCATTGTTGAAGTCCCGGACATAGGTCATGAAGGCCTGTTGCCTTTGCTTCATGTGGTGAAGAGTTTCCAGGAAACTTTCAGGTATTGGGTCAACAACGGGAGGGATATAGACTTGTGGAACAAATTCTTCCACTTGCATTCTTTTCATGTAGATCTCCCGTCTCCAACCCTTCCTCGCCGGTGTGAATGTGTTGTATGGCAGAATTGAGACTCATTCTAAGTGCCCCAAAGATGTAATTAAACAAGGAAAGTATAACATAACTCTTTTCTTTGCTGCACATTCGAAGATCTGTTTACTGATTAGACGGACAACGTCGATGCGTTGATTGTGAATTATCGAATGGATGAGTGCCAACCACGACCGATCGATAGTTTTTTTATGAGAAGTTGGCATCAGATTCCTTTTTATGAAGGTGTTCTAGAGTTTTTCTTCTGGTCGAATATCACGGCGGTTGACAGAACCGCGGTGTTTTCCCATATTCCAATTTGTGACGAGCATGCAGAGTTCCACCTTCATCAACTCATAATCATCAACGGTTAGGGCGGAAGTGAACTTGACGTGTTCATGTCTCTTGATATGTAGTCCGAAGTGAGCATTGATTATTATGTCTGCCACGGGAATCGCCCGCCCTCGGAGATGAGTGTATGGGTTGTTCGACACCGGACGATGGGCGTAAAATTCTCGGACCCATTCAATGTTTTCCGGTTAAGGTTGCTTTGCAAACTTATGCCAGCGTTGAAATGTGATTTTGGAGAGGGTGAAAGTTTTAATGTCGAGATCTTCAATGTCCTTTTAATGAAGACCTTGCTCCTCCCAAATTTGTTTATTTTTGAAGTTTTGCTGCTATTCTTGTTCGACTTCTTATGTCGCGAAGCGTTTGTAATTTGTTGCCGTTTCGGCAGGATGTTTTTTGTCGAGATGTCATCGAGTTTGTGGAGAAGAAGAGAATAAAATTGTAGAGAGTAATGATAATGAAAGAAGAGTGAAGGAGTTTAACTATTTCCCGTGTATTTATAGGCGGAGAGCGGCGCAGTGTTTAAGGGAGCGGGGGGCGTGATTATTGCCCTTGGCATGCAAGAGACGCAACCCCAACTGGTAACCCTGACAGCAGAAACGACGCAATTTTTGAAACCAGGCGGCATAATTCCCACCCAGAAATTTATGCCGCTTAGATGGGGCCGTTAATTAGTTGAGATGATTATCCTCTTTTATTCCTCCTTATTAATCCTAAATAATAGAAAATCAAATTAATAGAGACTGTGAACAATATAAATATTCTGAAAACTAAATTGCAAAAATTGACATTTAAATCTTAAAACATAAAAATAAAATATGAAGATTAAAATAATTAGGTTACTAGAGGAGTGCAATTAATTGCATCTCTAGAAGTAACCATATTTCCTTTCTTAGTTGGATGAAGATTAGATCCAGAGAGATTATCATCATTGGGTGGTTTCTTCCTTGTGTGCTTCTGCTTAGGGGGTATGCCGCCGAGGCAGCGGTTGCCTTGGCGAGTATTGTATAGGTATTCAGTTTCATCATTAAAGTTAAATTCAGATTTAACCTCAATGCTTTGATATTAATCTGGTTCATCTAGATGTCTTAGAGCTTTGAACACATTGATCTTCACTGTTGGTCATTAAATCGAATAACCAATTCTCCTTTTTCAAAATCGAGCAATGTTTTTCCTGTGACTAAGAACGACATTCCTAATATGATCGGAGCATGTTCATTTGCTTCACAATCTAAAATTAAGAAGTCAACAGGGAATATAAATTTATCGAATCTTACTAGAATGTCTTCTATCTTTCCTTCCGGTTGCACATAAGAGCGATCTGCCAACTGCAGCATCACCATAGTTGGTTTTGCCTTCCAGATGTCTAGCTTTTGAAAAAGGGACTTAGGCAGCAAGTTGATGTTGTCACCTAAGTCACATAGTTCTTTTCCCACATATTGATCTCTAATAGAACATGGTATCATGAAACTACCAAGATCCTTTCTTTTTGTTGTGGCCCTATTATGCAGCATTGCCACACATCCTTCTGTCGCGGTGGCAGTTTCAAACTCCTCAATTCTCGTCCTCTTAGATATGATGTCCTTGAGGAACTTGGCATAATTGGGCATTTGTTTGATAGCCTCCACTAAAGGGTTATTAATGCGTACCTGTTTAAGGATTTCCAAAAATCTCTTGAATTGGTACTCCTGCTTCTGTTGCTTCAATCATTGAGGGAATGGTGGTGGTAACCTTAGATCTTCAATCTTTTTTGAGCATTGAAATTTGATATGGGGTGCTGCTATGGTATCTTCTGCTGTGGCATCTTTGTCGGCAGAATTTTCCTTTGGTTCTTTTGCCTTAGTTTTATTTTCGGTAACCTCCTTAGAGATTACTGTTTCAGACTTTTGACCCACTGCCTTGGCAAGAATTTTTGGGTTTTTCAATTGAAGTACACTTCTGGTGGTTATTGCTTTAAATTGTTCATATGGACCGGTTCTAGCGACTTCAGTATCGCTTGGTAGACCTCCTAAAGGTCAAGTATTAAGCTAGAGTGCAATTTTACCTACTGTGGTTTCCAGGGATTTCAGAGCAGCTTCATTGTTTTGTAGACGCATCTCCGTTTTGTCTATGAATGCATCGGCTCGCTGAATGAATTTATCTATATGCTCAATATACGAGTTGGTCTGATCCATAAACATGTTTAGTGTATTTTCTAGGGTTCGAACATCTGTTGGTTGCTGCTGCGGCATCGCCTACTGCGACAACTACTGTTGGGTTGGTCTGATATTTTGCTAAAATCCAGCAGGTTTCACATTCTGCTGTTGTGGGTTTATTGCATTGTTGGGGTTACTCCATACAAAATTGGGGTTCTTCCTCCGTGCTGGGTTATAAGTGTTGGACATATTGTTTCTATTTTAGTTTCCAACATAGAAGCTTGATTCTGGATTGTGCGGGCATTTGTTCGAATTGTGATTGTCACCACAAGTTTTACAAAAAATCGTGACTGCTTTTATCTTAAAAATGTGGCTAGGCTTCTGCAGATCCTTAACCATGTTTGTCAATGCTGATAATTGCGCTACTATTGAATCTCAAGAGTCTAATTTCGCCATTCCTCGCCTTGTTACTCCCCTTCTTGTTGTCGGGTGTTGATAGTCATTCTTGGAGAGTCTGTCCAAAATCTCCAAGCTTTCATGAGGTGGTCGATCCAGTAGCGTGCCATTAGCTGAGGCATCAAGCATTATTTTAGTGGGTGTATTTTCCGCATTATAGAATATTGATACCTGAGTCCATTCTGGTAATCCATGCATTGGGCATTTTCTATACAATTCCCTGTATCTCTCCCATGCCTCATACATAGATTCGTCATTATCTTGCCTGAAGGATGTAATATCTTTCTTAGCTTATCAGTCATGTTGGTGTAATTGAAGCAGGTAAGAAAACTTTGGCATAACTCTGTCCATGAGTTGAGTGATCCCGGTTGAAGGTTATTTAACCAAGATTTTACCCTATCCCTCACTGAATAGGGGAATAGTTTCAATTTTAGTATGTCACAGGAGACTCCCGACAGCTTGAATGAGTTGCAAATTTCTAGAAAAGACTTAAGATGCTGCCGAGCATCTTCGTTAGTTGACCCTCCAATTTGTCCTAAGGTATTGATCATGTTGAAAATTACCGGTTACAACTCAAAATGTACAACATCGATATCTAGAATAACCACTGCAGGTGTCAGCCCATCTAAATCCTCCTCCAAGTAGTCACATACAGTACAGACTCGTTCCTGACGAGGGAGATTATCGGGGTTGACTACTACGAAGGCAGCGAGATTTGCTGCCCTAGCGGCATGCATGCTAGCGTTGTTCCCCTTCTGGCCAGGTGCTTGATTCATCCTTTCACGTAATCTTTGTCGAAGGATTCTTGTGGTTCTTTCGATTTTAGAATCAAAAGGATATTCGTCTTCTGATGGGTTAACCCTGGTCATACAACAGAAAAAACTGAATTACATCGATTTAAGAAAAAAGAAAGAAAAAGAGAAAAAGAAAAGAAAGAGGATGCAAAGATAGTATGTAGCAAAGTTGGGACGTCAGTCCCCGACAACGGTACCAAACTTGGTGACATGGTTAGAGTCCTCGGATTTCTTAACCTTTTTCCAAGTTGTAGTATTTTAGATATCGTATCCGCAAGGACTAGGCAATTTATACTACAAAATAAATCTGCACTAAAACGTAAATACACAAGTAATTTGGAGTAATGGTGAATTAACTAAAAATAAAGAAAACTAAATAATTAAAGGAATTAACAATGAAAGAAGTAAGGTTAGGCAGTTTGCTTTGCAGAGGGAGATTCAGTTGCACTTATTCTCTAGTTATTAATGCATGTGGTTGAATTGCCGCTGCGGCGGGTTGCTCGAAGGGTCGCCTCATCTTCCTCGACAGAGTTATGCCTTGTCGACAACTCAACTTTCCATAGTTCGACAGAGCATTTGAAATTGTTCCTCCTTATCCCTAAGCAAAGAAACTATTGAAACCCATGTCTTGATGATACCTCCCAGCGTGAATCAAGGTTGGATAGTAACCGATATTATGCTTTCTTTTAGTCGCTGAAATCCTAGTTGGTTTATCTCTAAACCGGATTAGTCAATGCCCATAAGGAAAGACTGTATTCTCTCATTTCTTGAGCCTAACTCTCCCGATATTAGACAAATAGGTTTTTCTTCACAAACTTATCTTTCGACCTTGTAAGTGAAAAAGAGTAAGAACCAAGAGAAAATAAACTATGAAAAATAAGATTGCATTAATAACTCTCAAATAAGATACAACTTTTTTTCCCAACTACTCCACAAAATACCTAAGCCTCGATGGAGTTTAGAACATGATGGGTTTTGTCGACGGCTAGGGTGTGTCTATGAGAACCGAATTTTCCTCGTAGCCTTAGGGGTTTGCCTTTATATAAGTCAAACCTAGGTTAATGACTTCCATAAAAATAAGGGTTCTAAAAGGAAAAGAATACATGTCCTTATTGAATTACAATTCTTTTATTCTATTTTCTAATTTAGCTTCTTAATTCCACGTCAGTTTTGACCATGACTTGACTCTATCTCTTCTCTTCCGTTTTGTCTCGCATAACGTCCATTGGATTTAACATATTTTTCTTTATCTATCGAGCACCATTTATCATCATACTTCTGTTGCCGCGATGGGCGATCTGCTGCTGTGGCAGGTGCATCCTTGCAATTCAGCTCATGTTCCAATATCCACTCATCTTATCTGGTCGTACCTGCATTGTTATTTCCTGTCTAAGAAAGAAAACCATTAACCATACCTTTTTTTACACCAAATAATGGATAAAATGACAAAATGAGTGCATGGATGTTGGAAAATGGAAAATATGAAGAATTATCCTTAATTGTTATTAGATCTATCCTTTACAAACAATAATCGAGTGAAAATATGATATAATAATTAGGAGTTTTATGATCTTGTCACATAACATAGAACGTAAGAGAAGAAATCAAACAAAACGAAGCATGACGCAGATCTTCTTGACGATTGATACCATATTAGAATTTGGGAAAGTAGGGAAAGAGTGACAGTACTCTCTGAAATTTATTGATTAAGCACCTTAATATCTTCAATGAAGACCGGTGTATTTATAAAAGAGAAAGAGTAGTGAGTTAGATGGAAACAAACTAACAACTTCCTAATCGTTTTCTTCATACTCAACTACTTCTCAATTTCAAGAGATGTAGAACACAAAACTTTCCTGTATTCACTTGCACACAATTACAACCATTCTTGTCTAACAGTTTGACCTTGATTCGAAACCAATGAGCAAAAAGGCAAAAGAACCCCAAAAGACCACTATTTTATTCTTTAACCAATGAGTCATTTCGAAACAAACATTCTAATGATCAGACTAGTCCAAAGAAGAAACACAAAAACCAGAAGCATCAATATATATATCACAACATAAATATTTCGAAGACATAAAAGCAATGATTTCACGAGCTCATTGCACGCAAAAGGATACCTCAAAGTAAAGTAACTAGAAACAATGAAGGAGAAACTAGAAGATAGAACCTGAGAGAAGAAATCAGACAAAGCGAAGCATGGTGTAGATTTTCTTGGCGATTGATACCATGTTAGAATCTGAGAGAGTAGGGAAAGAGAGACAATATTTTCTGAAATTTATTTATTAAGCACCGTAATATCTTCAACGAGGACTGATGTATTTATACAAGAGTAAGAGCAATGAGTTAAAGGGAAAACAAATTAACAACTTCATAATCGTTTCCTTCATACTCAACTACTTCTCAATTTCAAGAGATGCTAAACACAAAACTCTCCTGTATTCACTTGTACACGATTACAACCATTAGAGTCTAACAGTGTGACCTTGAGTCGAAACCAACGATCAAAAAGGCAAAAGAACCCAAAATATCCACTAGTTTGTTCTTTAACCAATGATTCATTTCGAAACAAACATTCTGATGATCAGACTAGTCCAAAGAAGAAACACAAAAACCAGAAGCACCAATATCTATCACAACATAAAGATTTTGAAGACATAAAAACAATGATTTTACGAGCTCATTGGACACAAAAGGATACCCCAAAGTAAAGTAACCAGAAACAAAGAAGGAAAAACTAGAAGATAGAACTCGAGAGAATAAATCAAACAAAGCGAAGCATGGCGAGGATCTTCTTGGCGATTGATACCTTGTTAGAAATCTGGGAGAGTAGGGAAAGAGAGGCAGTGCTCTCTAAAATTTATTGATTAAGCACCATAATATCTTCAATGAAAACCGGTGTATTTATACAAGATAAGAGCATTGAGTTAGAAGGAAACGAGACTAACAACTTTCTAACCGTTTCCTTCAGACTCAACTACTTCTCAATTTCAAGAGATTCAGAACAGAAAACTCTCATACATTCACTTGTACACGATTACAACCATTCTAGTCTAATAGTGTGACCTTGAGACGAAACCGACAAGCAAATAGGTAAAAGCACCCACAAATACCACTAGTTTATTTTTTAACCAATGAGTCATTTCGAAACATTCTTATGATCATACTAGTCCAAAGAAGAAACAAAAAAACAAGAAGCACCAATATCTATCACAACATAAAAATTTCGAAGACATAAAACCAATGATTTCACGAGCTCATTGCTCACAACAAGATACCCCAAAGTAAAGTAACAGAAACAAAGAAGGAGAAACCAGAAGATAGAATCTAAGAGAAGAAATCAGACAAAGCGAAGCATGGCGCGGATCTTCTTGGCGATTGATACCATTTTAGAATCTGGGAGAGTAGGGAAAGAGAGACAATACTCTCTGAAATTTATTGATTAAGCACCGTATTATCTACAATGAAGACCAGTATATTTATACAAGTGGAAGAAGAGTAAGTTAGAGGGAAAAGAGACTAACAACTTCCTAATCGTTTCCTCCAGACTCAACTACTTCTCAATTTCAAGAGATGCAGAACATAAAACTCTCCTGCATTCACTTTTATTCTAGTATAATAGTATGACCTTGAGTCGAATCAACGAGCAAATAGGCAAAAACACTCAAAATTTCTATGATAAAATTTTATAAAGTATATTTTTAAGATCTCACAATTATTTATGCAATAAAAGTTAATTATCTTGTTATTTGTACATAATAATATCCATAATAAAATTTCTCGCATTCTCCTTCCAATTGGTGAAGATTATTTTAAGCTTTGTATATATATATATTTATATTTATATCTATATCTATATATTTACTTTTATACGTCCTTTAACTGTGTTGCACGAGTACCCGACTTTTCAAGATTTTTTTTCCATGTGTCGAGAATCTATTTGAGCTCAGGTACAACGTGATGAATCTATTCTACAATTTTCTTTTCTTTTTTTCTTATAATTATTTTAGAATTTAGAACTTGAATTTATTAGTATTGGACTGACCGACATATTTTTTAAGAAATCATGTGGTTTGGATGTTTACATTTTCCTTGAGTTTATTTTATTTTTTATTTTTTCTCGATCAAAATAAAATTTATTATCAAGGATTCAAAGGCTAAACTTACATTTTTAATATAAGAGAATATAAAGGAATAAATAAGATAATATAAAATTCCTGATTTGTTAATAAATTCAGTACATATATTTGTTAAATTTTATATTTTATATTTGTATATGTCATAAAAGGTCCCTGATTTGTTCAAATATTCTGATTTACGATGGGGATGGGGATGTAAAAAAGTAATTAATTAGATATGTTTAAGGTCGGTTTTTGTTGGGTCAAATTAAATTGGATTTAAGTTATTGTAAATTGATTTGATTTTTTTACTCGATTCAAGTTATGTAAAAGTTCATTTCAAGTCGGGTTAAATTAGCTCATTTCCTAATTAATTATTTGGAGTGTTAATTTGGGCTCGAGTAAACTTTAGATCGGGTTTATTTCAGGTCGAGTAATTTTTAGTCAATTTCATTTCAAGTTAAGTAAATTCAGATTTTGAATTTGTATTAAGTTTGAGTTTGGTACAATTATTCGATAAACTTTAGGTTGAGTCATTTCGAGTTTACTATTTAACGCCTTTCACAAACATTGATAACATTAAAAATAAATATAGGCACTAGAATAAACAAAAATATCATCATTTATTAAAATATTAAAGTAAATTACAAAATTATAAATAAATAAATAAGGATCAATCTTTATGAAAAATAAAATTTTATAGACTATTATAAATAAAAATATTATTATATTAAAAATATTAGAATAAATTCCAAAAATAAGGGTTAATTCAGATTAAAAATTAAATTTTAGCTATTAGAATAAACAAAAATGCTATTGGTCTAAATTTTCAAAATATAAATAAATATAGGACAATTTTGATCAAAAATTAAATTATATGGACTATAATAAACAAAAATATTATTCGATTAAATTATCAAAATAAAAATATATATAAATCAATTTCGATTAAAAATAAATTATAGGAAATATAATGAAGAAAAATATCATTATATTAAAAACAATGTTCTAGAATAAAATTTTTTGAAATAAATATGAGTCAATTCGATTATAAATTAGTGACTAATATAAAGTTTGAATACTTCAATTTGATGCAGTTATGAGATAATAAAGATTTAAAAGGTGTTGTCTTAAGAAAATTTTAGATGAGAGTTTTAGCTTATAACATATTGAAAAATTATAGATACCTTTTAGGATTCCCACGATTATTTATAGAAATAGAGTTTGATTATCCCGTTATTCGGATATAATAATCTATCTCATTTGAGACTAAGTGATAAAATTTAGATAGTCACTATATTAACGGTTAAAAAGAATTTATAATGATATTTGTATATTTTGCAACCAAAGAGATTTGAACCGAAGAAATCAAGTAAAAGAGCTCATGACTTAGCCATTAGGCCAAGAGTAATTTTAAGATGTGTAATCCCAACATCATTAGATATTTATTATTCTTTTACCTTTTTTTCTTTTGCATTTACTATATAATATAACATTTATTTTTTAAATTTAATTTAAAATAATAATTATATTATTATATAAAAAATAAAAATTTTAAATTAATAAAATTTTATTTAAAAATCTAATTCCTAAACTATAAATCTAAATTTATTTAAAAATTTTAAATTATAATAAAAATTTATTTAAGGTTTACTATTTAGGTTTTAATTTTTTTAAATCCAAAACCTGAATCTAAATTCTAAACCCTAAATCTTAAATCCTAAATTCAAACCTTAAACCCTAAACATTAAATACTAGATCGTACATTTTAAATTATTTTTTAAAATAAATTTTTATTATAATCTTAAATTTTAAATAATTGGTTTATGGTTTGGGGTTATTAAATAATTTTTTTTATAATTTATTATACAAAATAATATATTTTATATTTTAATTAAATTAAAAATGAAATCTATGTATATGTATAAGAATAAATATAGAAAAAATAGTAAATATATATTTTGTTGTAGTGATTTATATTACAAGGTTTAACTTAATCTAGTGGTTTGGTTGTTGGACATTGATTAAGGTCCTAGTTTTGATTCCTCTTGGAAGCAAAGGTTTAGATTTTGTATTTTCTCCTATATCAGCATCTAATTAAATTTAAAAATATATAAATAAGATGAAAATATATATTTTATTTTTAATTGTTACATCATCGGTCTATTAGTTTTTAACAGTCGGTGGCTATATTAATACCATTTTAATAATTGATTGACAGATTTAACGATTTTTAAAGAATGACAATCATTTTAATAAGAACCTCATAATATGGTGGTTATCTATGTAGTTTACCCTATATTTTTACTTTTATAACGTATTTATCCTTTAACTGTGTGGCACAAGTAAGGGTGGGCAAAACCGGGTATCCAATTAATTTGAATAGAATTGGTCCCGGTCCCGGTAACCACCGATTCTAGAAATTTGGAATCAGTCTCGGTCCCAGTCATACTGTGCCTTAAATTTTAAGAATCAGTCTTGTTACTTGTGGGAACCGATTCCAATACCAGGTACCCAATCAATTAGTTTATTCTTAAAATTTGAGTAATTGAAGACATTTTTTTTAACCACCAATAATAATATTAAATAATAAAATTAGAACATTGTAGTCTTAAAAATTAAAGTTTTAAAACTAGTCATACTCATAATATTCATACATAAAGAGAAAGTTTGATAAAAAAATAATAATATTTGGTATTGATCACGGTTCTATTGGGTACACACCAGGTATCATGTCCAAAAAATCAATATCCAGTTCCGGTTATGGGGACCTAATTTTGAATCTAGCCCCAGTATCATTAAAATCAATACTAAATAAAAATCTATCAGGTCTTACTAGGTCCGAAACTTGTAATTTTTTTTTCCCAGACACGAGTACCCGACTTTTTCAAGATTTCTTTTCCATGTGTCGAGAAGCTATTTGAGCTCAGGTACAATGTGACGAATCTCTTCTACAATTTTCTTTTGTTTTTAAGAAATCATGTGGTTTGGATGTTTACATTTTCCTTGAGTTTATTTTATTTTTCTCGATCAAAATAAAATTTTATTATCAATAACAAGGAGCTGAAAAAAAAGTATTGTTAACATGGATTCAAAGGCTAAACTTAAAATTTTAATACAAGAGAATAAATAGGAATAAAGAAAATAATATAAAATTCCTGATTTGTTAATAAATTCAATACATATATTTGTTAAAATTTACATATTTGATACTTGTATATGTCATAAAAGGTCTAAGTTATTGTAAATTGATTTGATATTTTGATGCAAATTCATTTTAAATCGGATCAAAATAGTTTGTGTCCTAATCAATTAATTGGTGTGTTAATTTGGGCTTGGATGAATTTTAGATCGGGTTCATTTCAAGTTGGGTAATTTTAAGTCAATTTCATTTTAAGTCAAGATAATTCAGATTTTGAATTTGTATTAAGTTTGAGTTTAATACAATTAGTCAATAAACTTTGGGTTGAGTCATTTCGAGTTTATTATTTAATGTCTTTCACAAACACGAATAACATTAAAAATAAATATTAGACACTAAAAATAACAAAAATATCATCATTATTTAAAATATTAGAGTAAATTAAAAAATTATTATAAATAAATAAGGATCAATTTTTTAATGAAAAATAAAATTGTATAAACTAATATAAATAAAAATATTATTATATTAAAAATATTAGACTAAATTAGAAAAATAAGGGTTAATTCAAACTAAATATTAAACTTTAGCTATCAGAATAAACAAAAATACTATTGGTCTAAATTTTCAAAATATAAATAAATATGGGACAATTCTGACCAAAAATTAAATTATATGGACTATAATAAACAAAAAATATTATTCAATTAAATTATCAAAATAGAAATATATATGAGTCAATTTCGGCTAAAAATAAATTTTAAGAAATATAATGAACAAAAATATCATCATATTAAAAATAATGTCTTAAAATAAAAAATTTTGAAATAAATATGAGTCAATTCGATTAAAAATAATGACTAATATAAACCAAAATAAACCCTAAATCCCTAAATTAATCCTACTACCCAAACATTCCACTTATAATTGTTAAACCCCAACCTCTAACTTCTATAATCATTATTTACTAATGATTAAAAATTCAAGTCTAATCCTTAAACTCTAAATTTCAATCCTTAAATCTTATATTAATAATTGTTATTTAAAAATTTAATCCCTTAATTTCTAAATTAATCTCATAACCTTAAATACTTGATCTATTTACCTTTAAACTCTGTACTTTACGAGAAATTATATCATGGGTCAGTCTCACCACGTCATCCATGGATCAACCATTAAAAACTACACACCTCATCAATTTTTAATTTTTCAAGTGAAGATTCACTTGGAAAAAAATTATGACATAGAAAAATTGATGAGATGAGTAGTTTTTAGTGGTTGGTCCCATGGACACGTGATGGGCCTCATCCATGATATAATTTTTTTGTACTTTACCCTCTAAATTTTACCATTATTAATAATTAAAGTATAAGTTTAATCCTAAAGATAGTTGCTCAATTTGACTTGTCTTATGCATTTGATGTTACCATTTATGATATAATTTTAATACCGAATGTTGATTTGAACACATAGGAAATGGCTTGTTTGGATCTGTCTGCAGAACTGCTAGATGTGTTGTCTAAGAATTTTTTTATTATATATATATTATATAATTTAATAAATTAATAGTTAACAATTAAATTATTTAATAAAAAATTTATATACAAATATTAATAATTTATATGATAAAAAAATTAATTTATCGTATTATGATATAATAAATTTATCACATGATCGAATTATAATTTTCTCTCAATTATATATAACGTAAATATTAAGTCAATTTAATATTAGTTCAGGTCAACAACAAGTTAAATTTAAAATAAGCTGGTTCAATTAACATATGAGGTTCAAAAAAAGATCTTGGTTCAATTCGGGTTCATGTCGTTCTCAGTTAGATGCAGGTCGAGTTCGATTACTACAGCATATAGTGAGAGTTTTAAACATAAGCAATAGAAGCGAGCACACAGGGCCCCTAAAAAAGAGGGGCATCAAAACTTTGATAAACTATATTTATTAGATAATGTTAATCTCGAAATTCATCGTAATAAAATGGAACATTCTCTTAAGAAAAATGAGTTATAATTGTTAAAACATTATAATTATTTTCTAAATGTGATAATTGTTTATAGAATCTTATTAACTATTCCTATAACTATTGCTTCTATAGAACTATTGAGGTTCTGGACACGTGCAATAGGAGCGATATTACTGTAACCCTTAAAAAAGATAATTTTTCTTAGGGTCACATTTTTAGAACCAGTGAAAGTTATAAATAATTACTTTTAAAAGTTATATTTTAATAAATTAAATAAGACCCTCAAAATTTTTGAACCGTCTCTGACAATAAAAGATCCAATTCGAGTTTGATTCAACAACCGTATGTTACATGTCAATTTCGGTTCACTGTCTCTTCTGTTCAACCTTTTACACGCTGAGGATCTGTGTAGCTTTTAATTCCTATTGTGATGGTTTGAATACATGGGTGGTACTTAATAGGAATCAGCAAGTCGTGCCCCAAGAAATTAAAAATTGAAATAATAATAAAATTATTAAACCCTTAAACTTATATATTTCTTCCGTCTCATCATTTGTGTCCTATGTTGATTTTTCATTCAATTTTAAGAAAAATTTATACAAGATATATGGTGCAAATTAATTTGAATAATAAGTTTACCCTTAAAAATTATCATTTATTTTTATTGGCAAATTAAAAAATAAAAAAAATAAATGTGTCTTATAAAAATTATTGAACATTTTAAAGGATAAACTATATAAATAGGCACCGTATTATAAGGTTGGTGTCAAAATGACTACTATTTTTAAAAAATGATAAATATACCATTTAGCTATTAAAATAGTTCCAATATAATCATTCACCGTTAAAAATTAACGAACTGATAACGTGATAGTTAAAAATAAAATAAAATAATTATATATTTACTCCCCGTTATACATACATTTTTTAAATTTAATCTTAATTTTATTATAATAAAATAATATAATTATTTAATTAAGTAGCGATGTATCATCACCTAATTAAAAAAAAAAATAAACTCAAACAAACTTGTTTAACAAGGGATTCAAACATAGCTTGTATGCATGGAAAGCATAAGGCTTAACCACTAAATCAAGCATATCCCTTTGACATAAAATATTAACATTTTGTATATATTTATTGTTTATGATATTTAGTTCTTTATATTTTTATATATATTTTAATTTAATTAAAAATAATAATTAAATTATTATATAATAAATAAAAATGTAAAATTAATAAAATTTTATTTACAAACTCTAACCCTAAACCCTAAATTTATTTAGAAATTTAAATTATAATAAAAATTCATTTAATAAACTCTAAACCCTAAATTTAGGGTTTAGATTTTGGGCTTTAGGGTTTAGGGTTTAAGTTCTAAGGTTTGGAGTTTAGGGTTTATTAAATGAATTTTTATTATAATTTAAATTTTTAAATGAATTTAAAGATTAACATTTAGCATCAAGGTTTAGGGTTTGTAAATAAAATTTTATTTATTTTAAAATTTTAACTTATTATATCATAATTTAATATTATTTTAATTAAATAAAAAAATAAATATAAAATTATATATGAATATAAAAGATCAAATATCACAAACAATAAATATATACAAAATGTTAATGTTTTATATCAAATGTTTGGATTTGGATTAGTGGTTAAGCCATATGTTTTCCATTCTTATGGCCCAGGGTTGAATACTTAGGTAAGCAAGTTTGTTTGAATTTAACTTTTAATGGCGGATGATTATATTAAAACATTTTAATAATTAAGTAGTATATTTATTATTTTTTAAAAAAGATGGTCATTTCAACATCAATACCATAGTATAGTGACTATTTGTCGCAATTCCTTTTTTAAGCGGCTCGACGTTTTTTTTTCTTTAAAAACTAAAACAACGGAGTCATCACCAATCTTTTTAAAGGTGTGATTGGATCACCTAAAATAAGTCATTTTAATAAAATCATTTTATTTTATTAAAACAACAATTTTGTTTTGCGAAAAACTCAAAAATGGGTTCGGGAATCGTTTACGTGTGGGAAAGGGTTAGCACCCCCACAATGCCCAAACAATTGGTACCTAGGCAATTACAAAACTTTTTAATGTCGGAATTTACAAGTTTGTATAAAATTTAAATTATTGTCCATTTATGAATTTTGATTCCATTTTAACGGTCCTATCGCCAGGAGAGTAAACTTTAATCACCGCCAACATTTCTGGCGCTAACCCGTTACTTCCCTTTAATAAGACACCGCATTAATTAAATTCCACTTTTTAACAAAGAAACAAAGAAATTTAGCTGTGTTGAAAGCTTTTATTAATATATTAAATTAATTATTAGTCCTAAAAAAGTCTAATTGAATTTTATAAGGTTTAAATATATTTAAGCGTGTTTTATTAATTATAAAGAAAGTCCTACTTTAAAAACAAAGGGTCTAACTAAGATTTTTTTAGAACTTAATTCTAGGGTTTAAACAAAACTATTAAAATATAACTATAAAAACAAAAAAAGGGCAAAATACAAATAATTAAAAGAAAGCATACTCAACATTATTCGAATTAAAACCTAATATTCAAACTAATTTCATAAAAAATAAATTTTTACATTATTTTTAAAGAATAAATAAAATTGATTAGGGATCCTTTTTACACTCTTAAAAATACGATGTTTTATAAAAATAATAACAATAGGGATGAAAGGTTTAATAGAAGTACACAAATACTCTTTAACATTCTTTTTTTAAAAATATGGATCAAACACCCAACTTTATTTTTTTCTTTTGAATATTCTTGATGTTCTTTAAGAATGAAGAACACCGGAAACTAATCACCGTGTCGGTCACCTTCCACCGGCGCCGACCACCATATGATGGTGGTGATCAATAAAAATTCACCCTTTTTGAAACTTTTTTTGACAATTCAACAAAGCAATTCAACAAAATTAAAAGATAAAGAATAAAATTAAAAACAAACTAAAGCTTACTTGTATTCCACCTTCAAATTTCACAACTTGCAATTCTTCAACAATTTTCGTAAGAAACTTTGTATTTCTTATACTTCTTGTGCTTGGTGTGTGATTTACAACAAGAATTGAGGTAGTTCATATAGTGAATTTACTACCTAAATTACATGGAATAAATTAAAGTAAATCACCTAAAATCTGTGAAAATATTACCCTAAAAATATGATTTGATTCAATCTTCGATCTTGATTGATTCTTCTTCCTCATTTGCTTGATTTGGTTCCAATTTGTGGAAATACATTGCTTCTTTCCAATTTTTCTCTTCAAAACCAACTTTGCTTTCCTTAATTTTTATTATTAAAATCAATCATGCTCCATTTGGTTGATCTGATTGACAATTCCACGTGGAGAATTGAGGTACTGAAAATATTTCAAAATAAGTGTGAACCTGCCTCTTCTTTGTGTTGATCCATTCTCTTTATGCGTGAATGAATAAACTAGTTGGTTCCATTCTCCTCATGCCTAACCAAGTATGCGAGATTTGAATTTAGGGTTTCATTCTCCTCATGCACGAATGGATATGCAATTTCTATTCTCCTTATGCTCAAATAGATAAGCATCTTCAAAAAAGGGTTTCATTCTCCTCATGTACGAATTGATATGTAAGTTTTATTCTCCTCATGCTCGAATAGATAAGCAGATTTTATATCAAATGTTTGGATTTGGATTAGTGGTTAAGCCATATGTTTTCCATTCTTATGGCCCAGGTTTGAATACTTAGGTAAGCAAGTTTGTTTGAATTTAATTTTTAACCGCGGTTGATAATATTAAAACCATTTTAATAATTAAGTGGTATATTTGTTATTTTTAAAGAATAATGATCATTTTGATACCAATACTATAGTACAGTGATTATTTATGTAGTTTACCCTGACAGTTCGATAAAAATAATTTTAAAATACAAATATAACAAATTTATTGAGAAAAAATAGTTTTTATTATTAACCATTTAAATATAAATACTTTTAAATATTATATTCAATAAATAATGTAGATATTGCTGATTTGGATGGATTCAATTTTTGTAGTGGCTTTATTCCGTTAATAATTCGTTTTTGGTTGACAAATATTATAACCAAGGTTAGAGAAGTCGTTTCTAAGAAATAATAATAATTAATAAAATGAATATTGATATTAATGTCAGTAGAACATAATATAATATATTAAAATCCGATTGAAAACGAAACGAGACATGTAATTATATAAATTTTTTTTTAAAAATTTTTTGGCTAATCTTTGAGATTTTCTATCTTCTATCTTCAAAGATATAAAATTAGATGATCAACTAAAATAGCACAACTACTAAATATTAAATTATAAAGTTTTACATGTTGGATTAAAATCCAATAACAATGGACAATATATATAATGTATATTGTTATTATAAAGTTTAACACATAATTAAGTAACTAATTATGTTACACATGTTATAAGTATTAAATTATCATATAATTAAAAAAATGTAAATGTCGTAAGTTATAATTATAACTCAGGGTAGAGTTGTAAATATTAATGAAATGTCTTTTAATTCAGTTTATATAAAGGGATTATAATCTCCAAGAATTAGGCTAACTTGCATATTTTTTTCCGTCTGAGAGTTGTGTGGTAAGAGGTAACCTATTTTTTTAGGAAGATTAAACCCTCTTACAAATCTTCATATGGATTCAAATACACTTCCACAAATCTAATTTATTTTTTTAATAATTTGATATAATCTTAGATTTATATTCGTATTAAATATATTTTAGTTTTAACGAATGATATCAAAACTATAATTATGTAAAATCATTAAAATTTAATTATTTAAACTTGATCACAATTTTTAAATTTAAGTTATACTCAACATGCACGTCATTTTCATGTTTTTTTTTTCAATTTTGATTTTTTAATTTAGAGTTTATCTTTTATGTGGATTGTATTTTTTCTTTTGATATTCATAAGCAATATTAAATTTTTTTCAATAATATGATTATTTCCTTAATTTTTTATTTTTATTTTAGTGTATACGAGAAACTCAAGTATGAAATATATATTATTTAAAATGTATATTTAATTTAATTGGATCAAAATTTTAATTTTGATCATTAAGTATTATATTAAACCTTTGAAAATAAATAAATTCATATTTTATCTATGTCTAAAATTTTTGTGGGTTAATTGAAATACAATGTCGTTAAAGTGACCTCTTCTTCCTATATTAACTTATTTAAAATTATTAAGATGTTTGTGCTTTATATTTCATACATTTATTAATTATCCCCAAAATATTAATATTAGGCCGAATTTAAAATAACACATGTGATAATAAATGTTTGAAAATTATAAGATAATTTATGTGTGCAATGTGTTAGTCCAAAGATTAACTTATTATTCGATTTAATTTATAGTCAATGTTTGGTTACTACAAAAAAAGTACTTAATATTATTTTTCAAAGACTTGATATTAATGTTTTACTTGACATCTTAAATGAAATTAATCATTATTTTGAATTTATTTGTTTACTTATAAAATATTAATGTGAGCATATTTATTCATTTATTATTCTTTTGTTCTATATTCAGCAAATTTTTCTAATGCCACAATATCTGTTAATGTCAATTTTATAACCATGCTTAAAGGGACAAATTTCAAGGAATATAAAAGACACTTATTGATAGTGCTTGGTTATAAGAACATGAACCTTATATTAAGGGAAGAACATCATGCATTTCTCATTGTAGTAAGCACCCCTAATACAAAAACAAATTTTGAGGGATGGGAATGTTCTAATCGTATGACTCTGATGATCATGAAACACAATATTTCGGAAGTCTTTAGAGATGCAAAATCTGAAGAAATTATTCAAGATAAGGATTTCCTTGATAATATTGAGCAATGTTTTGTTAAAAACGATATGATTAAAATGACATCACTTCTAAATTCTTTGATGTGTATAAAGATCAAGAAAATATAAGGGAGTAGATTTTGAAAATGTCTCACATTGATTCAAAACTTAAGACACTTAAAATCGAATTTTTTGATGATTCACTCGCACTTATTATCTTGGTTTAGTTTCCTTTACAGTTTAATCAATTTAACATTAGTTATAATTATTAAAGAGAAAAGTGGACTCTAAATAAAGTCATTTCTCATTGTGTTCAAGAGAAAAAAAGGTTAAAGCATGAGAAAATAAAAGGTGTTCATTTAACCAGTACCTTTAAAGATAAGGGTAAGAAAAAGAAATTTCATAATAAAGTTGCTAAAGGTTCAGCTCAAAAGAAATAAGAGAAAGTTTCAAATAATTCACTTTTATGATAAGCCTGAACATACGAAGAAAGATTGTATCAAATATCACGAATGACATGCAAAGAAAGGTATGAATCATACTTTGGTTTGTTCTGAGGTTAATTTAGTTTCAGTACCAAGAAACACTTAGTGGTTTGACTTTGGTGTTACTACTCACTTAAGTGTTTTTATGCATGGTTGCCCGAGATACCAAAAGTCAAGTGATGATGAAAGAAACATCTTTGCGGGCGATAAAAAATCAGTAAAAGTGACAGCAATTTGAAATTTTAGGTTGTTATTAAGAATTATTTTTTATGGATTTAAAAAGACACTTTTTGTTTCGTCTTTTACGTGAAATTTAGTTTCTATTTTTGTTTCTTTGTTGGACAAATTTAGTTATTATTGTTCATTTGTTAAATTCAAGTATCGTTGAAATTAGTTATTTAAGTACTTACGATAATGTTTATTTGATAGATAAAATTATATCTTATAATAAAATCTTACATGTGAAATTACATGGTACTAAACGAAAATTAAATAAAGAAATTTTAGCATCATTATGGCATAAACGCTTAAGTCATATATCAAAGTACATGAATAAACATATTGTGTCTAATGGTATTTCACAGCGACTTGACTTCATAGAATTTAATGTTTGTGTTGATTGCGTCAAGGAAAAACAGAAAAAAAAAACTAAAATTAGGTGCAAATCAATCTATAGAAGTCTTAGAATTAATTTATACTATTTGTGGGTCATTTCCTACGATCTTGTAGAATGGTCAACAATATTTCATAAAGTTTATAAACGATTAGTCACGTTATGGGTACTTATATCTCATTTATGAAAAATCTCAGTCTTTGGTTGTGTTCAAAACTATAAAGCTAAAGTTAAAAATCAACTCAACAAAAAATTAAGAAATTTTAATTTGAATATGATAGTGAGTACTACAGTAGATATGATGGTTCAGGTGAAAAACGTTCTGTAACACCCCGAAAATTAATCATAATTTTTAGATTCCTAGTTTTTGAAACCCTAATTTTTCTTGAGGTTTTAAATTGATTTTTTTAAAATTTGAGGAAAAATTTTTGAGATAAGATTATAAAGTTTTGAAAGTTTTAAATTTGAATTTAAAGATTAAAAGTTAAAGTGATATTTTGAAATTTGATAGTTTTTGGATAAATAATTTGTTTTTAAATTGGATTTTATTTTTACTGAGATTAATTATTTTTTTTGAAAAAGTTTATCTATAATCAATCTTTTTATTATTATTTTATTAAATTTTTATGGTCTAATAGAATTCTAATTCTTATTGGAATTAGTTTTTTTTCTCTATAAATACATATTTTGATCTAAGAGAAAACCATCAATTATTTTCTTCCATCAATATTTTCTAAAGCGGCAAAGCCTATATTTTCATTTTTTATTTCTGTTCGAGTTCAAGATGGTGAAGGTGTGTTCTCTTACTGGTGCTACATTTGTTTTGTTTTGTTTTTTAAAAAAAATATATTTTTTGTGACATGCTTAATATTTTATGTTTTGAAAAATATTCATGTTTTGCTGGCATGTTTAATTTTTGTATTGTGTCTTTGATTGCATATTTATGTTTCCGTGCTTACGTTTCATTATAATTTAAGAAATATATAAAACCTTTCGGATTTTGAGATCTTATACTTTTGCGAGTAATTATGATTTTAAAACCCTATAAAATTGTGTTTTCGGATAAATTATGATTTAGGATTAAGACTGAGATTGGATAAATTATAACATCATTCATACAACTTGTTTTGTATTGTTTCCTAAAATATTACTCTTAAGAAATAATTTTATAAATTGTGTTTTGTTGTTTTTATCTATAGAGATACACTATGTTCTTTAGGTTACTCCATCTTAGTTTCCTGTTACAAATCTTTGAACTTTAGGCAATGTGATACCTGAAGAATCTCATACTTTATCTGGTTATTTTATTATTCAATGTAAAACTAACTTTTAGTTATTCAAATTATTATTACTATTTTAGAAACTTTAATATATTTGGGAATTAAGGTTATTTTCAGTATACATAAATATTTTTCTTACATTCGGATATTTTATTTGAACCATCAGACTATAACGTTAATTTTAATAAGTTTATGAGATAATTTATTTTAGGAATTTTAACTCTTCTTAAATTACCAATTTTTAGTTATAATTTTAACTTTTCTTTTGATAAATTATTAAGTAATTAAATATTTTACAATTATTATGAAATAATATAAATTAAATTGATTTTGAGGATAAAGTTTTTAACGTTAACTTCCTAGATTTAATCTATTTCTTATTGTGTTAAAGTGTATTTCTTTTTGTGCTATTGTTAAACGAATTTAAATGCGTGTTTTCTTCTTGTGTTAAATGTGTTTTCTTTTCTTGCGTTAATTGTGTCTTCCTTTCTGTGCTATTGTCAAATGAATTCAAATGTGTGTTTTCTTCTTGTGTTAAAGATGTGCTTCTTCATGTCCTTTTGTTAAATAAATTTAAATGTGTGTTCCCTTCCAGTGCTAGATTTGTGTTTTGTGATTAACTGTTTATTGTGATACTGTGATCTTGATATTCCTTGTGATACTGTGATCAGATTATCTGAACTGTGTGTTTCGTATTCTATACAATTATATGTGCTGAGACATTTGAGATCATTAACATTGATTGCATTACATGTGCATGGGGTGGATTGTACGGAGGAAGGTGGTTTTACCACACTGTGTTTGGCGAAATAAGGGGTGAGGGGTTCTGGGGAACTACCTCCACTGTGATCGGTTGGCTTTGCCACCACTTTATTTGGCGTTCGGATTATGGGACTGCATTTTCTATGACCTTGCATTTAACAGATTATTGAAACTGTGTGCCTCGTATGTTATACGAATATTTGTTTTGAGACTTTTGTGATTTATGATATTGAATGCATAATCATGTGCATTTGGAAGGATTGTACGGAGGAAAGTGATTTTACCACACTGTGTTTGGCGAAATAAGGGGTGAGGGGTTCTACGGAACTACCTTCACTGTGATCGGTTGGCTTTGCCACCACTGTGTTTGGCGTTTGGAGTATGGGATTGCATTCTCTGTGACATTGAATTCATCAATATTTGTGTTTATTTACTGTGAATATATATATATTATGTCTGTGATTGTGAATTGAGTGACATTGTGATGTTTGACTGCACTTTAGAGACACATTGGGCTTTATAGCTCATTCTTTTATTTTTTTTCCAGATATCTGGCCCTAGGAGTTGGTACTCAGAGATCTCTCTCGGATACGGTTTATTACTATTTTTAGTACTATTATTTACAAATATTTTTATTTTGGGATTATTAGGGATTGAAATGTATTTAAACCTCATTTATTCAAATTTAATAATTTTAAATAAGAATATTTACTTTTTTTAACCTTGTTTTTATCTTTTAATTTACAAATTTAGTTTTTAAATATTTTTTTCAATTACTTGACATGAAAGTTTTAAAAGTAACAGTTTTAACCTACCGTGCTCTTTAAGTTAAAAATTAAAGGGTTACACGTTCAAGATCATTTGCAAAATTCCTAAAGGAATGTGATATTGTCCCACAATGCACCATGCTAGGATCATTAAATATGATTGGTGTAGTTGAAAGACATAATAGGACTTTTAAAGATATGGTAAAAAATATTATTACTCATTTTATCTTACTTGAATCATTTGGGGAGAAGAATTAAAGACAATAACGCACATTCTAAATAGAGTACCCACTAAAGCAACTGGAAAGACATATTATGAGATTTAAATGGATAAAAATACACTTTAAAGCACTTTCATATTTGGGGATGTCCAGCTAAGGCAAGGACTTATAGGCCACATAAAAAGAAATTAGACTCCAAAATAGTAAACAACTACTTTATTGGTTATTTGAATGATCTAGAGGATATAATTTTTATGATCCCATGATTAAGAATATTTTTGAGATAAGAAATGTAACATTTTTTTGAGGATATTGAGTTTGGAGGAAAAAATAAGGTTAGGGACATTGTGTTTGAGGAAAAATACTCAATTCCTCTTATCACTTTTGATGATAGTCAAGTTCTATAACTATCATCAATTAAGAAGTGAATCTGATTTCTCAAGGGTCCAACTACTTCTCACAGTTGAATCGGGCAATGCACCGGATCGTGAGAGCTATATTGAGGCCATATGTTATGCCTCGAGAGGCACTTGTTGAGTGGGTGCAAAGGTCAAGTGTTGTTGACTTCCACGGGACGGGACAAGACAACCCCGTGAAAGTTGACCAGTGGTTTCATGATACCAGATATATCATGAGGCAAATGAGGCTAAGGTCAGAAGATAATATATCATGTGTTATGTCGCTTTTGAAGGGTAACGCACGAGAATGTTAGGGGACAGTGGAGCACAAATCGTATCTCAATCGCCTAACTTGAAATGACTTCCTTAACGAGTTTGAGAAGAAGTATGTGAGAAAGACCCACATAGATACCTTAAGGGATCGGTTCACCCATATTGTGCAAAGAAACCGTTTGTTCTTTTCTTGTGAACAAGAGTTTCTACAGTTGAGTAGGTAAGCTCCATAGTTGGTGGCCACATAGAATATGTGATGTAATAGGTTCTTGAAGGGTTTAAGGAAGGAGAATCAGACTTAACTCACCACTGCCCCCACCTAAAGTGTTTTCAGAGTTGACTGCTAGTGCCAAGTCCTTGGAGGAAATACAAGGTTTGACCTATGGATCATCATTCGGGTAAGAAGGTTCCAGTGGGAATAATCAAAGCTACTCCAACAACTCTCAGTTGTACTTTGTGAGGAGTAGAAACCGTTGAAATCAGAATAGCGAAGCTTCTATTCAGGGTTCAAGATCAAATTAAATATTTGAGTTAGAAGATAGGAGGAGATAGTCTACATATTCCCTGATGATGAATCTGAATAGTTATCAGAAGAGGTCGGGTGCCCCAATTTGTTCTTAGTGTGGGCAGAACCATCGAGGAGAATGTTAGGGAGTGGTTAGAGCTTGTTACCGTTGTGGACCAATGAAACACTTCTTGAAGGAAAGTCTCGAGAAGATGAGGTTGTCGAAAAAGAAAGTGCAAAGGAAAAGTTATCCAGGCTAAAGGGGCTGATGTAACCCTCTCTACCCGATCTAGATGCCACCTGACTCAAACGAGCTACAATGGGAATACCAAGGCTAATTCGGAGACTCACCTCAATAAATGAACCTATTTTTTCTTTTTATCTTATCTAAATGCTTTAATTAAATCCTACATGTTCATGCAAGGACTGAGTTGAATTGCAGCGGAAAACGGTAAGAAACGAGTCCTAATTTGACCAAACAAGTTTTAAGACTTAATAGTAATTTTTCAGAAATTTAAGGGCTAAGAGTGTAATTGATGTTACAAATCCTTAATTAATTTCGTTACAAGATCAAGTATCATATTTCAACATAAAAAGAAGTCTACAAGCTACTTAAATTCATTCTCAAGTTTGGTGACAAAAACGTAAAATTTTAAAGAAGAAAAGTTATAAAAATTGATCAAAATGAAATTAGATGAAAAAGAAAAAGGTTTTACCTTGAAATTTGTTAGAACGAATGCCTTGAATGAGGGAAAACAAAAATTACAAAAATAGGCTATATTTTAATGTAAAAAGGTTTTAGGATTAAAAAATGGGTTTATTTTAATTATTTAAGTTTAAATATAAATTTTGATCTTAATTAAATAAACTTTGGAAATTCTAGACCAGCTAGGATTACAATTGGATCAAATCCCCCTAAAGATTCAAAGTAAAGACTTGTTTTTATAAAATTTTCCTCGAGTTTTTAATTTACAAAATAGTCACTAATTTCAAATCTTAGGGATCCAAGGGTCAATTTTGAAATTTATTTGGCCAAATTAAAATATATGTTACATGAGGATTTTAAGATATTTTCCCTTAATTTATTTAGATTTAAAACTAATTTTTAAGTATTTAATCCCAAACTAGACTATACTGACAAAATCAGTTCATTAACTTCTAAACTCATTTTTGGGGCGTTACAACCGAGGTTTTCGCTTTTAGGGGCGAGCCATGTGTCGGGTGGTAACTTTCAATCCATGGCGAGAGCCCCAACTAGGTAGTTGCAACTATAGATGTTATCTCAAGTACATTCACATTGTTTTCGATTCCAATAGTTGCTCTTTTGGAATCGGGTTCTACCCACTCCTATATTCGTAGTGGGATATATCAGTAATAGGGTTACCAAATAAGGATCTAGAGATAGGATTTGTGTAACAAGACAATTGGGTTTAGATGTGTTAGTGGATAAGTTGTATCAAAGGTGTTCGATCGAGGTGAAAGGGTCAATCTTTCTGGAAGATCTTATGGTCTTACCATTTTAAGAGTTCGATACAATCCTAGGGATGGATTGATTATTCGAACATGACAAAATTTTGAGGTATAAATCTAAGATTTTAATGCTTCGTGTTGAGGATGGGTCGAAGCTTGTTGTGAGAGGAGAAATGAACCCACTTTTACCGAATGTGGTATCAGCTTTTTCAGCTCAGCGGTTTATCTAACAAGGTTGTGAGACTTTCGTAGATCACGTGGTTGATTTAAGGTTTGAGAGCCCGACGTTGGTGAGTTTAAGGGCAATGAGTGAGTTTATAGACTTGTTCCTAGAGGAGTTACCCGGTTTACCTCCCGGTTATGAGTTGGAGTTCCTTATAGATGTGATGGTGGGTAAGAAACTAGTGGCATAGCGTCGTATCGTATGGAAACGAAGGAGATGAAAAATTTGAAAATAAATATCCAAGATTTGATTTAGAGATGTTTTATCCGGTAAAGTTTGTCTCCTAAGGGAGCACCAATGTTGTTTATTAATAAGGAAGAGTTAATACGGATGTGCATCGACTACCATAAACTCAATAAAGTAACGATTAAGAACCGTTATCCTTTGCAAAGAACCGATGACTCGTTTAACCATTTGAGGGGGTGCATGTGTGTTCTCTAAGATCAAATTAAGGTCGGGGTACTACCAGTTGAAAGTGGTGGAGGAGGATGTCCAAAAGAACATTTTTAAGACACGGTATTAACATTATGACTTCTTGCTAATGCCTTTTGAGCTTACAAATGCATCTATAACTTTTATAGACTTGATGAATTATATCTTTTAGCCGTACTCGGATCAGTTTGTGGTGGTGTTTATCGATGAAATCTTGGTGTAATCATGCTCGGAGGAGGAACATAACTATCACCTAAGACTAGTTCTCTAGTATTTGTGGGATAGACGTCTCTATGCTAAGTTTAGTAAGAGTGATTTTTGGTTGTTAGAGGTGGCGTTTCTTGGCCACATAGTTTTAGTAGATAAAATCTGTGTGGACCCTTAGAAAATTCAAGTTGTGGTGGAATGGAAACCAATAAGAAATGTGTAAGAAGTTCGTAGCTTCCTTGTTCTTGTCGGATATATAGAAGGTTTGTCAATGGTGTTTCGATCATAGGGACTCCGTTGACCAATTTATTGCAAAAAGGGCTGTCATTTGTTTGAAACGAGGGTAGACAATAAATTTTTAAATAGCTTAAGGCGTATCTTACGGAGGCACAAGTCTTAATGCAACTGAAACCGAGAAAAGATTATGTGGTGTTTAGCGATGCTTCCTTGAATGAGTTGGGTCATGTAGTCATGCAAGAGGGTAAGGTGGTTGCTTACACCTCGAGAAATTTAAAACCCCATGAAAGAAACTATCCCACGCATGATCTTGAGCTTGCTGCATTTATCTTCGCAATGATAATATGGAGGCAATATCTCTATGGGGAGAAATGTTACATCTACACTGACCATAATAGTCTCAAGTATCTGCTCACCTAAAATGATTTGAATCTAAGAAAACAATGTTAGATAGAGTTGTTGAAACAATACGAATACATCATAGAGATCACCCTAGCAAGGCGAATGTGGTCGATGAAACTTTTAGTCGGAAACTTATGTCAGACTTAAGAGTTATGTTCACTTGGTTAAGGATGACCAAGGATGAAGGTCTTTTTGCGGAGTTACGTGTTGACCCTACGCTAGTTCATGAGATAAACATGAAACAAGTGCTTGATGAGGAGTTGCTAGCTCAGATAGAGGTGGTTTAGAGAGGTGAGACATCAGACTTTCAGATACGGGATAGTGGATTCCTATATTTCAAGGTTCGCTTGTGTGTACCAGCTTTAGTGGATCTAAGGGATCGTATCTTGAGTGAAGATCACCGTAGTCCTTTTTCTATTCATCTGAAGAGTAATAAAATATATCAGGATCTTTGTACTTTCTTTTGGTGGCCATGTATGAAAAGAGTTGACTTCGAGTTTGTGACGAGGTGTTTGGCGTGTCAGCTTGTGAAAGCGAAACATTAAGTTCCTTCGGGTTTGCTTCATCCTATCTAGTTAAGAAAGTGTGATTGAATGACCATGAAATTCTTAACCGGGTTACCAATGACGTTAAGAAAGCATGACACTATTTGGGTCATTATTGACCGGTTGACTAAATCGGCTCACTTCCTACTGGTAAAGATGAAATTCAGTTTGGAAAAGTTGACACAGTTGTACATAAAGTAGATCATGAAGTTGCACAGTGTACCTTCATTGATCATATAAGATAGGGATCTGAGGTTTACGAAAAAGTTGAGGAAGTCTATCCATAAGGCTTTAGACACCAATTTACACTTCAGTACATCTTTTCATCCTTAGACCAATGGAAAGTCTGAGCGAGTAATCCAAATATTATAGGATATGCTTAGGTTTTGTGGACTTCGCTCAGATTTGGGAAGATTAGTTACCGCTTGTGGAATTTGCGTACAACAACAGTTATCGGTCGAGCATCAGAATGACTCCTTTGAGGCCTTATATGGGCGTAGGTGTAGGAAACCTTTATGTTGGATCGAGCTTAATGAGAGAAAGATAGTGGATTCTGAACTTGTTAAACTAACCGAAGAGAAAGAACAAATCATAAAGGAAAGGTTGAAACCAACATTTGATCGGTAAAAAACTTATGCGGATCAGAAGAGTAAGCACATCGAGTATGAGCTAGGAGAAAAGTATTTCTTATGTTATCTCATTGGAAAGGGATCATCTATTTTGATCGCAAGGTAAAATTGAGTCCAAGGTAGATCGCACCATATGAAGTTCTTGAGATAGTGGAACCGATGGCTTATCAACTAGATCTACCTCTGGATGTGGTCCATGTGTCTATGTTAATAATTTAGAATTCAAATCCTTCGTATGTTATCCATTTTAGGATATCGAAGTCAATAAGGATTTGACTTACGATGAGAGGCCAATCGAAATTCTTGACTAAGGGGTAAAATAGCTTCGCAATAAAAGTATACCTTTAGTAAAGGTGTTGTGGAAGAATCATGGAATCAAGAAAGCAAAGTGGGAAGTCGAGAAGGATATGAAAGACCTTGATCCACATGTCTTCTTATTAGGTAAATTTTGAGGAAGAAATTTTCTTTAAGGAGGGTAGATTTGTCACGATACGAATTCGGATCTGAGTGCCAGGTTTACTCGAAGCATTGGGATTCAATGTTTGGACCTTGGACTTGTCTTTAATGGTTATTTGTTGGGCCTAGAGGGTTTAAGATGGGGCATTACGGTATTTTTCTAATGAGATAAAAAAGATAAGGGGAAGGTTTAATGTTGCTGCAGAAGTTGATGTCATTGGTTTGAAGCTTTTCTCCCTTCTTCTTCCTTATACACCTCAAGTGAAAGGTGGATAAAAGGTTTGATCTTTGCTGGTTTGCTTTGGAAATGTATCATCCCGGTTTAGGGGTTAGAAGTTAGAGTGTTGATTAGGAAGGTTCAGTTCGGGTAGAATCGAATTTCGTGGATTCATTATTCCGAGTAAATTAAATAATAATAATATTTGAATCGGATAAATAATAAATTGGTAAAAGGGTTTTTAAAATATTAAAATGGTATTTTGAAATTAAGGAAATATTAATTGAGCCTTAATTGGATTTAATTAGGTGTAATTTTATACTAGTGATTAAATTATAAATTTTAGAAAGTTTAGGGATTTAATTTTTAATTTTCGGAAATTGGGATTTGTAATGACTAAATTGGAAAGTGAGTCAAAGATTAGAATCCTTAGAGAGCCATTAATCTATTTGTTTTTAAATAGAGATTATTCACCAAAATTGGTTTTTCATTTTACGGTTAATCACTTTCCTTTTTCAACAACATTTTCTCATCTTTTCTCTCAAATTTTCTCTCCATTTTCTCTCTTGGATTTCTAAAGGAAGTTGCTGAATTCTTCTCATTTTTCTTCAATCTTTATCTCATTTGATTCCTCATTTTATCCTCTTCAAAACCTCACAATTTGTTTTCCAAAATCATCATCCAATTTCAAGAAAATTCAAGAGAAGAATTCACGTCAATTTTGGTGGATGCATCTCAAAGGTAAAATTCTGATTTCTTCTCATTTCTAAGGTTCTTTATTTGATATTCCCAAGCTTTTGACTTTCTAATCAACAATCTAAACTTAATTTTGTGTTTTAATTCAAGATCTTTGAGTTTTTATGGAATTTTTGTGAAATCTCTTTAGATCTTAATTAAGGCTGTAATTAGGATGTTTTTCTATAGAATTATATCTACTTTTATGATTAAAAGAGTCTTGTAATGATTAATTATAATTCTAATCCCAGAATAGTTGAATCGGTGTTGTTAGAAATGGTTTTTCGGTTGTTTTAGGGGTTGTTTTAGATGCTCTGTTTTTGCTGGAGGTATAAGGATGGTTTGGAGGTGTTTTTTGTTCATGTTTGAGGTGGATTAGATGTTAGATTCATTAGGTTAAGGGCTGGAGTTGTTTCGGATGTTTTTCGGCTTAGTTTCGGTCTTTTCGACTTAGTTTTCGATAGTTTTGTGGAGGTTCTTTGTGGTTGATGTGTTGAGAATGTTTTGATGTGTATATGCTCTTTTTTGATGATGTAGAGGAAGTGCAAGAAGTCTCCTAAGTGGCTGGTTCGTTGGCGTCGACGTTGGAGTGTCGGCGAAGGCTCGTTTCGGCTTGTCGGTGAGTGAATCTTGGTTATAAGTGAACCTCAAGTGTATGGTTCTGTTTTGGGGACTATGGAATAGTGTAAAAGCTTTCCATGGTTCAATATTAAGTGACCTTAATGTTCTTGATTGAATTCCTTGAGCTTTGATTACAATTGCATTGGTTTTAGGGAAGGAATTTAATATTGATGTTTTGGAAATGCATAGCTTTGATTTTCAAGATGATGCATGCATGTGTTAATTGCTGAAAAATGCATGATTTAGAATTACATTCATGACTTATGAAGGCATGAAAAGGATTTGAATCAACATATGGTTATTGCCTTACATTTGATAATGCCGTTGAGCTTGACTTTCGGTTCATTTGTTGAACATATTATGGATGCATTATGAGCAGCAAATTAGCATGCACGATTGAACTTGATATTGGCTTAGTGACGCCAACTTTAGATTCGAATATAAATGACATGTCATTAGGATTGAGTGCAATATAAAGATTATGAAAATAAATAAATGCCTATACGTAACAAGGGTGACTTTGTGTCTAACCGTGCGTGGTAGAGCTTGATGAGGGTGACTTTTTGTCATGACGAGACTAAGGGTCTCCAAACAAAATAATGGATTCGCGTATTCGGTGAGCTTAAGGTTCACAATAAGTGATCACTAGAAAGCCAATATGCATACATGAAATGACTTGATATTGCTATGCATACTCAAGGAAATATTTTGGTATTATGAACATGATCATGATTTTGGTAAAACATGCTTGGTTTTAGTAAAAATATTGCAAGCTATGATTTTAATATAGTTTTAAGTAATGCATTGATGGTCTTGTTTAGAGCTACCTCACTAAGCATATTTTGCTTAAGCTCTCTTTTCATCTTTGCAGAAAAATAGAGACATTTGGGGCTGCATTTGGAGAAAGAGGACGAAAGGGAAAAGTCTTCATATGTTTGGTATGCTTTGGTAAATAAAAAAAGGGCTTGGCAATTTGTAAATCAATCCCATGAGAGAGTGTGTTTTGTTTAGCTAAATAATTTTAATAAGACCTCTATTTTTGCTTTGGTTGTTGCTTGATGGAATGTTGTATTGATTTGGTTTGTTTGTAGCAGGTTCATGCATGAATGTTTGGTTGATTTTAATCAAAATATAGGAAGCATGCCTATAGATATTTTTGGTGTCTTAGATGGTGGTAATTATGTGTTTAAATTGATTATTATGTTTAGGGAATTATGCATCTAGAGGTTGGCAAGTATTGGTTATGTTTAGAATAGATTAGAATGTCATCAAATGCCTAATTAAGTGTTTTCGGCCCAGGGGTTTCGAAACACCCCATGTTGGTATCGATACCCCAGGCTTAAATGGCCTTTAAGGAAGCCCGAGCATCGATACCACCCTAGGCTGGTATCGAAACACCCTAACCTTTATGGCATTCTGGAATTCCGAGAATTGATACCGCCCAAGGCTGGTATCGATACCGCTGGTTATTGGCCGTTAAAGCGGTTGATTCCATGTCATGGTTTCGAAACCATGGTCCCCTATTTCGATACCTCAGTGTTAAAAGTGAGTTTTGGGGCTTGGATTTCATATTTGACTCGTGTGCTTCCTTGTACTTGTGAATGGTTAATACGATTGACACTTAGAGTCGAACTAGAACTATAATGCATGGAAACAACTTAATTAACGATTGGTTAATTTAAATCGAAAATAGATATAAATAAATTAGGAGCCTTGCATCTAGACTTCCTTAAGTGAGGTATGGAATTGACAAGGTTGAAACGTCTTGCTTGAACTGATTTCGTTACAAGTGGCTTATGCATGATTATTTGGATTATTGTTGATCTTAATTCTCAGCCTGCAGTACGTATTAGAAGTAATCTCGTTTAATCTTTAAAGTGCGCATGTGCTTATCATATGCCCTAATGCGATTTTTTTGCTTTCTTTCTTGTCTTGCATGAAACCGACACACATAGGAATTTCACTATGCATCTAGATAAGAAAAAAATATATCAATTTTCAGGTTGTTTATTGAATCGAGCCTTCACGGGTTTGGTTCGATATTCCCCGTGTGACCCATTAGATCTGGTTTCGTCTAGGCCGGGCTAAGGGGGTTACATTTGGTGGTATCAGAGCCAGGTTGTTAAAGTGCGTGATAGGTTTTCTTAAGTGTGTGGTCGAGTTTGTAAAGTATGTGATTGAATTTGCTATGTGGTTAATATGTTTGATATTTATGCTTGACGGTTGTATTTTCGGTGATGATTGATAAAAGGGATTAAGGGTTACACATTGCCAATGTCGATACATTTTGAAATACTTTTCAGGTTTCCCTTAGATCTTGCCCGAATGTAAGTCTAATATGTTTTGATATTATGTTTTATTTTGCATGTTTGAAGTTTGAATATGCCTCCGAGACGTGAGACTCGAGCTAGTGCTGGTATGATAACTGACGGTCAGTATGAGGGTGAGGCGACTGCTACGGAAGAGCAACTTCCTCCTCCTCCTCCACCTGTGGGTGTGCCTCCGATTCCTCTAGGAGGTTAGTTTAGAGAGTTTGCACCGTTCATACAGGCTATGACGGGTGCGTTTCAGGCTGCTGTCGTTGGAGTGCGTATTCCGGCTCCTACACCTGCTGTTTTGGTTACCCCAGGTTTACCTTTAGAGCATCTGCGTAGCTTGGGTGGTGTTGAGTTCCGAGGTTCAGACCCGAGTTCAGTTGAGGAGTGGTTGGCTAGCATAGAGAGGATTTTGGACCAGATGGAGTGTCAGGATACTAGGAGGTTGGGTTGTGTGGTTTCCTTGCTCTAGGGAGATGCTTATCGTTGGTGGACTACCACGAAAGTTGGTGTGGCTGCAGGTAATGTGACATGGGAGTAATTCAGGATCGCTTTTGTACGAAAGTTTTTGGGTCCCTAGTATGAGGATACAAGGAAGAACGAGTTTATGTCTTTGGTGCAGGGTGCGATGGCAGTGGCGGAGTATGAGGTACAGTTTATCAAGATGAGCCACTATGCCCCCGAGTTGGTTCCCACCGAGCAGAAGTGGTATGGCAGGTTTCGTTATAGTTTGAATCCCGAGATTAAGACTTACCTGTTGCCTACTGAGTATACTGAGTTTGATGTATTGGTGAACCGAGCCAAGGATGTTGAGGAGTCTTTGAGTGAGACTAGGAAGTCTTTCGATGCTGGAAAGAGGCCTACAGAGGCAAGTTCTTAGGGTAACCAGGGCAAGAGGTTTCGAGACAACCGATACAGAGCTGATCGACGCCGAGGTGACTTTGGACGCGGTGGCCGAGCTCCGCAGTTTGGTAGAGGTGGTGGTGATACTACAGTTTGTAATCTGTGTTTTAGGCGCTATCCAAGAGAGTGTTGGTGGGCCACTGATGCTTGTATAGGTTGTGGATCGAAGGATAATAAGAAGCGTGACTGCCCAAAGTTTGCTGGTGAGACTGGTGATCGAGCGGATGTAGCTGTGACGCCTGGCAGAGGACGTGGTCGTGAAAGAGGTCCTTTTTAGAGGCAAGGATATGGGCGTAGAGTTTATGCGCAGCATGGGACTCGCAATGACACGGATGTGGTGGCAGGTACTTTTTCTTTGCAAAATATACCGTTGTTCTCTTTGATTGACTCAGGATCTACGCATTCTTATGTTTTGAGTGAGCGTGCGTATTTTTTTGGATGTTCTGGTTGAGGTTTTGGATGAGGGTTTGGTGGTTACGAGTTCTTTGGGTGAGACGGTTACAGTAAGGAGGTTGTATAAAAGGTCTCCGTTGGAGGTGCAAGGACATGTTTTTGGGGTTGACTTGATGGACTTGCCTTTCCATGGCTTTGATCTTATCTTAGGAATGGATTGGTTAATAGAGCATAGAGCGGTGGTGGAATTTGAAAAGAAAAGAATTACCTTGAGGTTGTTGGATGGTAGTGAAGTTGAGGTAAGAAGTGAATATACCAGATTCTTGTCTAATTTGATTTCGGCCTTGCAAGCGGAAACAATGATGCATCATGGTGGTGTGGCATATCTAGCTTATGTGATGAATCCGAGAATAGAATATGTTCGAGTGCGAGATATTCGAGCAATGCGCGATTTTCCGGAAGTGTTTCCTGAGTAGTTGACAGGATTACCTCCCGATCGCGATGTAGAGTTTAGTATCGAGACTTATGCTGGTACTAATCCGGTTTCCATTACCCCTTATCGCATGGCACCTAAGGAGTTGAAGGATTTAAAGATGCATTTGCAAGAGTTGCTTGACCGAGGTTTTATACGACCGAGTGTATCACCTTGGGGTACGCCGATGTTGTTTGTGAAAAAGAAGAATGGCACTATGAGAATATGCATTGATTAGCGGCAATTGAATAAGTTGACTGTGAAGAATAAGTATCCTTTGCCTAGTATTGATGATCTGTTTGATCAATTTCGAGGAGCAAATGTGTTCTCAAAGATTGATTTGAGATCGAGCTATTATCAGTTAAAGGTGAAAGAAACAGATGTGTTGAAAATGGCTTTTCGGACAAGGTATGGTCACTATGAGTTTTTGGTGATGTCGTTTGGGTTGACGAATGCCCCTGCAGCTTTTATGGATATGATGAATCGGGTGTTTCATGAATACTTGGACCAGTTTTTAGTAGTATTCATAGATGATATCATTGTGTATTCACGTACCGAGGAAGATCATGATCGACATTTGCGGATTGTGTTGCAAGTGTTGAAAGAGAATTAGTTGTTTGCTAAGTTGAGCAAATGTGAGTTTTGGTTAAAGGAAGTGGTTTTTCTTGGTCATGTGGTGTCGGAGAAGGGTATTAGTGTGGATCCGAAGAAGATAGAGGTTGTTGTAGGTTGGAAGCAACCAAAGCCGATGTCGGAGGTTCGAAGTTTTCTGGGTTTGGCTGGTTACTCTATCGTAGGTTTGTTGAAGGGTTTTCGAGCATTGCTGCTCCTATAACCAAGCTTTTGCAAAAGAAAGTTCATTTTGAGTGGAAAGATAGTCAACAAAGGAGTTTTGAGAGGTTGAAGGAGATGTTAACTAGTGCTCCGGTGCTGGTTCAGCCCAAGTCGGGTAAAGACTTTATGGTTTATAATGATGCATCTTATGTTGGTCTCGGTTGTGTTTTGATGCAAGATGGTAAGGTTGTGGCATATGCATCTAGACAATTAAGGGTCATGAAAAGAACTATCCGACGCATGATTTGGAGCTTGCGGCGGTAGTTTTTGCTTTGAAGATATGGAGACACTACCTGTATGGTGAGAAGTGTACTATCTACACGAATCATAAGAGTTTGAAATATCTTACATCACAAAAGGATCTAAACCTTAGGCAGCGAAGATGGATGGAGTTGCTTAAGGATTATGACTTGTCTATAGAGTATCATCCAGGGAAAGCTAATGTGGTGGCTGATGCTTTGAGCCGTAAGGCAGTAGTTGAGTTGAGGGCTATGTTTGCAAAGTTAAGTATTTGAAGGGAAGGTGGTTTAGTAGCGGAGTTGCAAGTGAAACCTGTGTTGGTAGAGATGATAAAAGAAAAACAGTTAGAGGATGAGACTTTAGTACCTTTTGTGGAATATATAGAGGAGGATAGACCGACCGAGTATCACGTTGATGATGATGGAGTTCTTTGTTTTAGAGGTCGGATAGTGGTGCCGAATGATGTTGAGTTGAGAGAGGCTATTTTGGCGGAGGCTCACACTAGTCCGTTTGCTATGCATCCGGGTAGTGTCAAGATGTATAAGGATCTCAAGAGTGTGTAATTTTGGGTTGGTTTGAAGAAGGATGTGACGGAGTTTGTGGCACGATGTATGGTGTGTCAGCGAGTGAAAGCTGAACATCAGTACCCTATAAGGTTGTTGCAACTGGTTCAGGTTTCGGAATGGAAGTGGGAGAGAATGATTATGGACTTTGTGACTGGGTTCCCGTTGACACCGTCCAAAAAGGATTCTATATGGGTGATTGTTGACAGGTTTACGAAGTGTGCGCACTTTATTGTTGTGCATACGACGTATTCTATGGATAAGCTGTCAGAGTTGTATGTTTCTAACGAGGTGAAGTTGCATGGTGTGTCTAAGTCGATCATATCGGATACAGATCCGCGTTTTACCTCTAAGTTTTGGAAGTGTTTGCAAGTGGCCTTGGGTACGAGGCTTAGCTTTAGTACAGCTTATCATCCTCAGAAAGATGGTCAGTCTGAACGTGTTATTCAGACTTTGGAGGATATGTTGAGGTGTTGCATCATCGATTTTAGAGGTTCTTGGGAGAAACAGTTACCTTTGGTGGAGTTTGCTTACAACAATAGTTTTTAGGCTAGTATACAGATGGCACCTTTTGAGGCTTTGTATGGGCGAAGGTGTCGTACGCCTTTGTGTTGGAAGAAAGTTGGTCAAAAGTATGTTTCTTTACCGCAAGTGTTGAAGGATACGGATGAGAAGGTTAAGCTTATTTGTGCTAAGCTTAAGGAAGCTTCGGATAGGCAGAAGTCTTATGCCGATATGAAGCAAAGGGAGATAGAGTATGCTATCGGAGATAAAGAGTTTTTAAAGGTTTCACCATGGAAGAAAGTGATGAGGTTTGGACGCAAGGGTAAGCTGAGCCCACGTTTTATTGGGTCGTATGAGGTGTTAGAGCATGTTGGCCTATTGCTTATCGGTCGAGGTTGCTTGTGGAGTTGAGTAGGATGCATGGTGTTTTTCATGTATCGATTCTTCGTAAGTATAGGTCTGATCCTTCTCATGTTGTTCCAGTGGAAGAGATTGAGTTAAGAGAGGATATGAGTTATGAAGAAAAACCAGTGAGGATCGTGGATGTGGGGACGAAGGATCTTCGAGGGAAGACTATAGACTTGGTAAAATGCTTTGGAGACACCGGGGTGTCTAAGAAGCAACTTGGGAGACAAGAGAAAGTATGAGAGAGCAGTTTCTCACTTGTTTGCTTCAGGTAAATTTCGAGGATGAAATTTTCTTAAGAGGTGGACTGTTGTAACATCCTGGTTTAGGGGTTAGAAGTTAAAAGTGTTGGTTAGGAAAGTTCGGTTCGGGTAGAATCGAATTTCATGGATTCATTATTCCGGGTAAATTAAATGATAATAATATTTGAATCGGATAAATTATAAATTGGTAAAAGGGTTTTTAAAATATTAAAATGGTATTTTAAAATTAAGGAAATATTAATTGAGCATTAAATGGATTTAATTAGGTGTAATTTTATACTAGTGATTAAATTGTAAATTTTGAAAAGTTTAGGGGTTTAATTTGTAATTTTCGGAAATTGGGATTTTTAATGACTAAATTGGAAAGTGAGTCAAAGCTTAAAATCCTTAGAGAGCCATTAATCCATTTTTTTTAAATAGAGATTATTCACCAAAATTGGTTTTTCATTTTACGGTTAATCACTTTTCTTTTTCAACCACATTTTCTCATCTTTTCTCTTAAATTTTCTCTCCATTTTCTCTCTTGGATTTCTAAAGGAAGTTGCTGAATTCTTCTCTTTTTCTTCAAGCTTTATCTCATTTGATTCCTCATTTTATCCTCTTCAAAACCTCACAATTTGTTTTCCAAAATCATCATCTAATTTCAAGAAAATTCAAGAGAAGAATTCACATCAATTTTGGTGGATGCATCTCAAAGGTAAAATTCTGATTTCTTCTCATTTCTAAGGTTCTTTATTTGATATTCCCAAGCTTTTGACTTACTAATCAACAATCTAAACTTAATTTTGTGTTTTAATTCAAGATCTTTGAGTTTTTATGGAATTTTTGTGAAATCTCTTTAGATCTTAATTAAGGCTGCAATTAGGATGTTTTTCTATAGAATTATATCTACTTTTATGATTAAAAGAGTCTTGTAATGATTAATTATAATTCTAATCCCGGAATAGTTGAATCGGTGTTGTTAGAAATGGTTTTTCGGTTGTTTTAGGGGCTGTTTTAGATGCTCTGTTTTTGCTGGAGGTATAAGGATGGTTTGGAGGTGTTTTTTGTTCATGTTTGAGGTGGATTAGATGTTAGATTCATTAGGTTAAGGGTTGGAGTTGTTTCGGATGTTTTTCGGCTTAGTTTTCGATAGTTTTCTGGAGGTTCTTTGTGGCTGTTGTGTTGAGCATGTTTTGATGTGTATATGCTCTGTTTTGATGATGTAGATGAAGTGCAAGAAGTCTCCTAAGTGGCTGGTTCGTTGGCGTTGACGTTGTAGTGTTGACGAAGGCTCGTTTCGGCTTGTCGGTGAGTGAATCTTGGTTATAAGTGAATCTCAAGTGTATGGTTCTGTTTTGGGGACTATGGAATAGTGTAAAAGCTTTCCATGGTTCAAGAGTAAGTGACCTTAATGTTCTTGATTGAATTCCTTGAGCTTTGATTACAATTGCATTGGTTTTATAGAAGGAATTTAATATTGATGTTTTAGAAATGCATAGCTTTGATTTTCAAGATGATGCATGCATGTGTTAATTGCTGGAAAATGCATGATTTAGAATTACATTCATGACTTATGAAGGCATGAAAAGGATTTGAATCAACATATGATTTAGAAATTAGGTTTAAGAGTGAGGGTTGAGGGGAGAACGAGAATGGAGATTGAAACCTCCTTTTCAGTTGGTTTACATTCTTAGTTCTTAAAATTCCCCATGGAAATGTTTAATCTCGTTTCTATACTTATCTTTCTAGAGAAGGAAGTTAGAGAGTCCTCAAAGAGCTTTAGGTAGGAGAAAGCTTGAAGAAAAGAGGGGAAAAGATAATGAAAATTCGTCATTAGCATTACGCATCTCATAAAACTAGTCTTGTTGCATGCTTGATTGCTTTGGTTACTTGAGAACCCTTTAATGGTGGTTTGGTGGATTGATGATGAAATAATGTAAAATGGTTAGAAACACACTTAAATATATCCTAATAACATCTAGGAACAAAGTGGGAATCAATGGTATAGGTTGAGATGGAAAATTTAGTGATTTCCCAACCCAGAATTACATTTTCTTATAGTGGTACCGATACGGGGTGATTCCTTATCGGTACGTTATATTATATTGATAGGTAAAATATAAAGGGCATATTGGTATGTCCGCCCGTGTACCGATAGATTCTGCTTAATTCAAATTCCAAAGATATTTTTCAATACCTTTACGCAAGGACGTACCAATACTATTGTTACATTGGGTTTACGATATAAAGGTGTATCGCTACATCAAATTGGTCTATTGATAAGAGCTCGGTTTAGTATCAGTATGGGGGATAACCGTATCGGTATGAGTAGGTATTCTTTGGTTGTTCAAAGTTGATTGGCTTAGTTTATTTGTACGCCATGGAGGCATATCGATACCGGGGGGTATACCGATATCCCAAATAGACGTATTGATACTCGTTGGAGAATCTATTTAAAAATTAACACTTTTTGAGGGGTTCTATGATTCGGGGTAAAGGGTCTTAAGGGTATCCTAGGGTCAAAAATGAATGATAAAATTGTGAAACTGATATTTTAACCCCATTTTTGAGATAATTAGCTAATCGATCGATAATTGGCAGGTAATTAAAATGGTGTTACTAACCCATAAGGTTTTGGTGGACTTATATGTGTTTTTTGCTAAATTTGGGGACCTTATTGTGTGTTGACAAGTTTCCTAATAGTATGAACTATATGGTGGTTCCAGATTCCCTATATATATGATTAAATTATTGCAACACTCGAAGACATGCCGAATAGAGGATCCCAATGCTTAGTGGATGTAAGCCTCGTTCGAAGATGCTAAATGGATCATTCCAGGCATGGATGTAGGATCCCAATACTTAGTGCACACGAGCCATGCTCGTAGTGTATATTCTTGGTGCTTAGTGGTCGCGAGTCGCACTACTATATATTACTATTATAGTATATGAAATGTTGTATGGACTTCTCTTAAAATGTATATGTTGTGTGTCGATAGTATACATGCATGATATTCTGTGTTTAGGCGGATATGATAACGCCATTGTTCTCATTCCATGACATCATTCATGTAACATTTGCTTTATTTATGGTATGTGCGACGTGGTTCGAGTGGTGGAATACCTACTGAGCTTTTGTAGGTTAGGTGGCGACGAGGATCTGAGGAGCACCATCATGGTTGGTTTCAGCATCGACTTGTGTCAAAGTAATTTTACTAGATGTAATGATCCATGTACTTGTAGGACCATATATGTAATTTATAACTGTTTTATTTAGGTTGGGTCGAATGTTTTTGAAGTTGTAATATTTGGAGCTCCTTACTTTTGAAACTATTTGATTTTACATGTTTTTGAAATTAATGGACTTATTATGGATTTCGACTTGAATTAGTTTTGGATTTATTAATTGGGCTTTTGAAATGAAATTTTGAAATACGGATTTTGGGTTAGATGCCCAATGTGACATTAGGGTCGAGGATTTTACATTTAGCCTTATTTAATTTTTGATATTTCATGCATAGTCTTCAACCGATGATAGTTCTAGTTTGAATGAGTTTAATGTTTTTATTACTTATAATAGTCATAATTTTTTAGTACAAATTTTAATGGAATTATACATTAGCTATCGAAGAATGAGTATATGATACTGACGTTAAGTATTTTGATGATCTCCTTCATCATGACTTATTTTATGTTAAGTTTAAGTCTTCTTTGAGGTTTAATTTAATTATTGTGACATACTTCCAAAGGTATGTTGTGCATCTAAACTATTGGGATGATTCTCTTTAGATCAATAATTTGTCCAAACTCTTACCTTCTTATGCAACGTCAACATGTCGACCAATATCTTTTCCTATTCGGTCTATAACTTAGAAGAAATTATCAAGGAAAATGTGTTATTCAATGGAAGGTTTTTTAGGCTTACGTTTCTTACTTGAATAGTCAAGAGATTCAAAACTTTTACCCGACTAACTTAAAATTCAATTCACTTTATGTTGCGCCTCGTTGTTCAATTTCGAATTCTCGATTTCTTTAGTCTTGATAACGAAATTTTCATTTCAATACGCCTCCACTTCGAAGTTAAATTTTGTGATATCTCTATTAACTTGAAATTTCTATGGATCATCGGCATACTTGAGGGTATTAAAAATTTAGTGTGACTTGATACTCATATACCCTCATAGTGATCTCTCATCTCTTAATATCAACTAAGGTCTTTTTTGTTTCTAAGAACAAACTTCCAAGAATAATGAGAGTAAACTCATCTTCTTCATAATCTAAAACAATAAAATTAGTGAGAAAAATAAATTTATCCACTTGTAACAAAATTATCTTATATTTTTTCCTCTTGGTGAAATTAAGATATATTTGCAAGTTGTAGCATGACTATGGTGGGATTCTATTCCCTATGCCTAATCATTTAAAAATATATTTTTGGCATATGATTTATGCTGGCTTTAAGGTGACACAATGCTTTACCTATATCATGATTCTCGATGGCACATAATACTGTGAAATTACTTGATTCTTTTAGTTTGGGTAGCAATCGTTTATGCAACATTATCAAACACTCTTTTATCAAGGCAATTATCTCAAAATCACTCATCCTTGTTGACTTAGAGATAATATATTTATAGAACATATAGTAGAATTTTCTCAATTACCTCAACTACTGGTAAGTTGATGTGAATTTGCTTCAAATGTTAAGAAACTTCTTAAACTAGTACTCATGCTTTTACTTTCTCGACCTTTGTGGCAATGGCAGTTGTAATCTATTATCTTTACCATTACTCATCTTTTTTGTCTTCTTAGTGTTGGTTGAACTTGTCTTGATATGTGGTATTTTTGTGTAAAGGGTTGGAGGTTCATTATCTACAATCATTGTAGTTTTATTATTTGGCATGTGTTTCTTGTACAACATATATGTCAATGGGTAAAGTGATGAATAAACTTAATTAATCTTTAATGGATAATTTTTAAGTTTGTTTTAAGTGTGAAGTTCAAGGGGTATATACTACTAATTTATGGTGTGTAACCCATGCATTTAGGGTGTTTTTAAGACTAGTTTAAATTTATTTAAGTCTCATAACATTCGGAGTTATATAAGAATAAGTTATGATAATTTAGTAGTAAAGGACCACAATTTATTCTACTTTAATGTCACTCTTAAGTTGGTTTTCATTATAAATAGTTATATGCTATATAAAGAAAGTAAGAGAGTGAAAAATATTGTAACCTTAAAAGATTTATTAAATTGTATCGTCTTTCAGTTGTTTCACCATTCTTTATTTTTAACAAATTGGTATCAGAGTCATGTCAACAACGGGTATAGTGAGTTTAAAAATGTTGCTTACGTTTCTTACTAAAACCAAATTTGAGAATTGGAGTATCTAAATGAAGGGTTTTTTTTTTGGATTGTAAGAACCATGAGAAGTTGTTGAGAACAGGTAAATCGAGTCTAAGAATATGACCGGATACATAAGAGCATAAATTAAGGCGCTAAAGGATAATCGCAGGCTCTCCGTACTCCACATAATTTATAAGGTACACGAGCCCAAATTTCCATTTCTAGAGCTAGAAGAACAAATTTTTCCTACCTAAACTTTCTCAAATCCTTCAAAAACTCTCATACAAGATATATAAGGTGTAACTAATAAATTAAAATCAATTTCAATCAGTTTTAAGCTCAAATTGGAATTCACCATTATCATCCTCAAGCTACAAACTAAAGCTCAAACACATACAAACATACCAAAAACACAATTATCATGAGTTTCATAAACACACAAGAGTTAGAAGTATACTAACCTTGAAATAACAGATGCCCAAAACCTCTAAACCACGTTTCAAGTTTTATTCTTCTTCTTCTCTTGCTTCCTTAAAGATTCTCCCAAATTTCTTACTACAACAAGGGTTTAAATAGGTTATTATGGTATTGTTGAGCGAAAAAGAATTAAAACAAATTAAAACACTAAGATTTGAAGTCTTAAATCCCTAATTTGTTCTTCTCCTGAACCCCATATAACCCTTTTTTTTTATTAATCAAACTCATCTTTACCTCAAAACGAAGATCTCTTCAAGCTAAAAATTCTTTTCTTCTTCATTAAAATGAAATTCTCCATCCAAAGCTCAAATCTTTGATTTTTCTAATTGAGAAAAATATGGCTAATGATGGGGAGGAAAAACAAAGTACATGTGGGTGTGATATCACCCGTTAAAGTTGTAAGAGAAAATTTAAGTTTCTCTCCTCCTTAAAGGCCACCTTCACCCAAAGTTACCTTTATGCACATTATTAAAATACTTAGCCCAAACACATACACATAACAAACCCATCTAGGTTTCTAAGGCCCATATGTGAGGTCTATGCTCCAGTTTAGACCCGACTCTCGAATTCTGGTAAAATTCGAATCGTTACAAAATTTAAACCTAGAAAGAAACTTCGGTATATATTTGTTCAAGATTCTAAAGATCCATATGATATGTTATTCATCCTTGTTGTCATATCCCTAAATGAATAGGAAAATAATTTTAGTCTCGAAACATCTTCATAGACTCTTTATTGTTTGAAAGAATTGCAAACTTTATATGTTGCTTGACATATTTTTGTTGTTAAGCCACTAAGTTGTCTAATTGAATTGAACATGTTAAACATAACTGACTTCAATTCAAAATGTATGGCTGGAATCTCATGAGTAAAAATTACAGGATTGAGATCACTAAGGTCTAGAAGTAGATAATCTTGAATGGTCTTGTTCCAACATATGAATAGGTTGCTCTACTAGAGCTATGTTGCCTCTCACAATATTCTAATTGCTGAGGGCATTCAGATTACCGATTGGATCTCCGATTCAAGTAGGTAATATTGTATTATTGGTCTCGATCTAGTTATACACAGATGTAAAACCAAAAGTCTTAGCCCTTTGAACCAAATAACAAAATAAATAAATAAGTGTAAAATTTAAAAATAAATTCACTATGGTCAATCCTCGATAACTATGCCAAATACACGTGTAATTTAAATGCAATGAAAATGGTGTAAGTATAAACATCGAAAATAATAATATAGATTAATATCATATCTACATGGATTGGTGAAACTGAGGTTTAGCTTTTCGCACTGAAAATGAATTAAATAGATAATGATAAATGGAGATAATAAACAATTAAAAATAAATTAAGTCTAGAAAATGTAAATGAATTAAAGGAAAAACTAATTTGAGAGGGTAGATTAGGCTATTGAGCCTAAAGGTGTATTTGTCAGACAAGTTATCGTGAGAGGGTACGATAGAGTGTTTTTCGATGCCTTCAAATTATCCTAGCTGAAGAATTAATGATTTTATAAGAATAATTAATACATTCATGTACTAAATTTTTATGTACGTTATCAATCAATGAATTCATTTTAATCGTAAAAATACTCTTTATCCTTAAGGTTAATTAACTTCCACCGACGGATGTTTAAATGAAAACTATATCAAATTATTTCATGAATTTAACTCTCACGAGTCTATATAAATAGATTTATCCAAGCCTATCTCCCAAATTCACTCTAAAACCAAAGCAATTTACTTTAATCCATGTCCAAGCTGAAAGAAATAGACGAGAATAAAATTCATTCATTGAACAAATTATATCGTAAACTCTTTTCAGGACATTATTTGTGGTCTCGTCCACTAAAATTTAGCCATCTAATTATTTTTATGTCATTAATTCATTTATAATTAATTTTTTAACCACTCACTCCATGTTTACGTGGCATAAAAAAATAAGATTTATCATTAAAAATTATATGAAAAAGAAAAGAAAATTATACCTGAATTTTAGTGGACAAAATCACGGATAACATAGTAAAAAAGATTCACGGTATAATTTTATCATATGTTGCTGAAGATCCGATGCATTTATATAAAAGTAGAGATCTTTATTTGAAATTCAAATTACAAAGATAATCTCTCTATCTTTATCCCAACGGTTTTAAATTTGAATTTAAACTTCATTTCAAACGATAAGAATAATGAATAATTCTTGAAAATTCTACATTGATCCTTAAATTTCCCTGATAACGCTCAAAAATCGACTCGATAATTTCTACATGCATAAAAGAAAGCAAAATATTAAAAATACAACACTACACCAAACTTGTTCTATAGCGGCGTCAGTAGCGGCATTTTTATAAGAAACGCCACAGAGAATTGCATATTAGTGGTGTTTTGTTCTACAAACGCCGCACATATCAAATATCAGTGGCGTTTTATGAAAAACGCCGCAAAAGATTGCATTTTTGTGGCTTTTATTCAAAAACGCCGCAATAAATTGTATTATTATGGCGTTTATTCACAAATGTTGCAATAGATTGTATTTTTTTGTTTTTTTTAAATATAGTGTTATTAACGGCATTTGTAAAGAAAAACGTCACAAGAAAACCCTTCTCTAGCGGCGTTTGTCTTTACAAACGCCGCAAGAAAACCCTTCTTTAGCGGCGTTTGTAAAGACAAACGCCGCAAGAAAACCTTTCTTTAGGGGCGTTTGTAAATACAAACGTCGCTAAAGTTCCGAACATGTTGTGGCGTTTTTTGTCCAAAAACGCCGCAAACTATTGCGGCGCTGGTTTTAGCGACGTTTTTTGTGGCGCTTTTTTAAGCGCTATAAACGTTTTTAGTGACACTGAAAAACACCGCTATAGAACTAAAAAACGCCACTAAAAATTTATTTTGTTGTAGTGTAACTAAATGATCCTAAGTCTAAATGATCGAGTTGGAAGAACAAATTTCACAAAAACTACGACCACATACATTATTCGACACGACCACTTGAGAGTCGGATTCCACTACATGATTTAACTTAGATATAGTTTTTTTCAGAATAATTTAATTTCAAATTCATTTTTAACATGAAATCAATACACTTTCGTATGTTAATAAAAACATCAATTATTATTAACTTTCGAGTGATTTCGGTAAAAAAAATATTATTTTAAAAATATAAGTTTAAAGAGTTTATGTGCAAGATGTACATATGTTATGATCTAATGGCTTGTAAAACAAATCGATATTATCATAAAATCGTACCAAATTGTAAAATAGAATGTTAATATCATTACCGATGATTTAAAAAGTGGTTCGTTATTATTATAATGGTCATTATTTAATAGTATCGTTGTTATCCAAAATCATTAGTTGTAAAAATAAAGGTGAGATTTAAATTCACATCAATAACGGTCGTTATTTAATGCATAACGGTCGATAACGACAATAACGGTCTGCTATTATCGTTCTTATACCGTTATTTACCGTTCTCATATCGTTATTTCAAAAAACTTCCATAATAAGTTGTGCGAATTTTAAAATATTTCATGATTATGACTCCCGCAACTATCGTAATAACAACCATTATGTTCACAACCACGATAAAATCGATGTAATCGAAAATGTGACCGAAAACGCTTTTTAAATCTTTTATCATTATATTAAAAAATGAATTACTACGCAATATGAAATAAGAATGAGGTATATAATGGCAGAGACAACCCAACTGGTGTAGGTAATACACATTCGGTTGCTGTCACGGCGGAATTTGAATGTTGCGCGTTCACAAAAGACAAGTTACGAATTTGTTGTCTTCTATCTGTTGAGAGTAAATGACAGGGAGGAATGATGTAGGAAATGTGGGAGTTGTCTTAATATGATTACGTGTTCAAAAAAGACTACTTAATCCAAATGAAATGTGACCCCCCAAGTTTCCACTTGCCGACGAAGTTTGATTTTGGATGGGGAAACATAGACCATTGTTGCACCAGTAGACCTACATGTGTTGCGAAAAACTATTAGGTAAGCCTTGTTCACTATGTCATCCGTAAACTTAAGTAATTAGAATCGTTTATTTTAATTTTTTTTTAAAGTGAATCACCTTTTTTCTATATGCAATTGGTGAGTGGATAGTTATTTAAAGATGAACGGTTCTGATTACTTAGATTATAAATAACGTGGTAAACAGGATTCACCTAAAAATATCATGTGTGTTGCATATTCAGTGGTTAGGGAATCAAAACGGTTTGGTGAATGGAAAATGGTGGTTGCCTCAAATACTGACTATGGGGAGAAAAGGAATATATCAAAATAGCATCAGAACTGTCAATACAGTGATTGAGCGATCAATGTCCAATGGTTGAGAGTATATACTCTAAAACAGATACTACTGTAATCACTGTAGTTAAATCAAAAAAAAAAAGGGTAAAATGCATTTTAGATTATTCAATTATGTATTCGGTTATAAATAGATCACTTTTTTTTCAAAATTTATAATTTAGTTAATAAATTAAAGTTTTGATACAAATAGGTCATTATATCGTTAAAATTGAAACATGACATGGTATAATAACTGAAAGGATTGATGCACAAGCTTGAATCGATCATCGAAAACCGTCAAGAGTGTTGTTTATGGTGCGTGGTTTAATTTGCTAAAATTGAAAGAATTGGAAAAATAAGACAATGATTTTAGAGTAGTTCGACCATGCATACATCCACTACCTTAGCACACAACTAAGGATTTCAACCAATTCACTATGAATTCAACGTTTTTACTAGTTCAAGTGATAACCGTTATAACCCTATCTTTTTGGACTTACCTAAGATAGAACCAACCCTAGTTTTTGTCTAATGCTAAACTAGAACCTCTCATTTTACAAAGGAATAAAAGTTACAAACTAGTAAACCTCTCAAGGTGTTTACAAGAATTTAGCTCACAAGAAATAGTACAAAAGATATACAAACGAGCACTCTCTAAAATATGTACAAAAGAAATAAATAAATTTGCTTTGCTCTCAAATTCTCTTGATCAACATGCTTGGATATCTTCTCTTATACTTCAAGTGTCTTTTGCTTGTATTTATAAAGTGAAATAAAAAACTAGATGTTGAAAAACTAGCCCTTAAAAAATAGTCATTAGAAAAATAACCGTTAAAAACTAGCAGTTGAAAAATTAGCCGTTAGAAAACTAACCGTTGGGGACTTTAATTAATTTTACAATATTTTTTCAAGTTTAAAAATATTTTTTATTGAGTTATATCAAAATAAATATCTTAACAATCTCCCCTTTTTGATATAACGAGATCACTTGAAAAATTATTTTTGAGATTCTTTCCCCTTAGTAAAAAAAATAAAGTTTAAATAAGAGATTGAAGTTTTAAAGTCATTAAAGCTCTCCCTTATTTAATTGAAAATCCAATTTTTAAATTACTTTTCTCCATATTGTTATATCAAATATGATTCAAACAAAATTTAAAAACTTTAAAACTCACAACATAGGAGGGTTTAAAATTTGTCAATTGTTTAAAAGAAATTAAAATCAAATACCCAAAGCAAGTTTGTAAAAAAAAAAAGGCTCGCCTTACTCAAGACATCATTAAGTGTTAGTTTAACAATTATGATAATTTTAGTTGAAAAGAAGGAAAAGTAAACAAATAAAAACAAATTCAACAATAAATTTTACCACACTTGAACTCAAGGGAGGGTGTACGAAGCTTTCCTTATTCAAGTGTACTTCTTATGTGTATGGAGCTCCCTCCCCCTTAATGTTGCATTTTGTTACTCATACCTCCATCACACCTAAACAAGACAATCAAGTAATTTTTGGTATCCAAATTGCTTTGAATCCTTTAACATTAGTAGCACGAATTCTTGACCCCTTAGGAATCCATTTTTTAATTTTATCATTTTTAATTGAAGTGATTAGTCCTTTTGGGACTCAAACACTTCTAAAACATTTTTTTATCAATAAATCTAGGGGTACTAGATTGTCTCAAATAAAAGTTAATTTTCCCAAATTATTTTTCTTTTCAAGTTCTTTGGAAATCAATTTTTTTTTTTCTTTTTAAGATCATCTAAAGCAATTTGATTCTTATAATAACCTTTTTAATTGAGACCGTATCAAAACACCCTTTAGCTGTATCAAAATACTTGTACAAAAAATTTAAGATAGGTTTGAAAATAGTTAAAAATAGCTTTAGTTTTACAATTTTCCTTTTTCGATATAATAAAATCAAATTAAATTTTTAACTCATTTTGAAAAACTCTCCCTTAATTTAAGATAAATTAAAAAAATTATACTCTTTATTTTTTTTTTTTTTGTTAGATTAAAATCAACTGAAAAAGAATAAAGGCTACCAAATAAAGCAAACAACATAGATAGATTAAGCAAATTCATTCAACAAAGCAAAAAAAAAAAAAAATCAAATCCATACTTAAATACTTAAAAAGTCATCGACTTGTCGGATATGTGTAAACTTACCGTCGGATGAACGAAACCACTAAGTAATCATGAGGTGAAGATTCGATCATGCGCATCAAGGCATGTTTAAATTATATCACGCTACTTATCACTTGGACGGATAAGTGAGTAATCGATCAAATCGAGTCGATTCAAAAAAAATCATATTATTCAGATTAACGTGTTATATTTTATAACTCAATTTTTATTTAAAAATATTTTAATTCGAATCGAATTTTTGAGTTTATATACAAATATGATTATAATTATTTATGATATTATAGTACAATTTAAATCCAAGTAAATGACTTTCTCTAATCATATAAGATATACATATATATTTCTTCATATGTTTTATATGTAACATATATTTCTTCACTTTTTAAAAACTTAAACAACTCAACTCGAACTTAAAAATTAATTAATTAATTATTAAAAAAATACAAGTTATTCAAACTTTTTATAACTCAAACTTTATTTAATTTTTTTAAAATTAAGTCAAATTTATAAAATTTCGAACCGATTCAAAATGATTCAATTTTTTCTCGTATCCTGACCTTTCATTTTAAAATTTATTTTCTTGGTCAAAACTCAACTTTGAAATAAATACTTGGATCTTGATTTTGATTGGTTATTCGAATTGTGCACATAAATTGGATTTTATTTATTTATTTATTTTAATATTGTCTTGGTCTTTGTTACACATTTCAATTGACAGAGAGATGAAGATGGAGACGTTTATATATACATGAGGAAATTCATGCACCAAAGCCAACAAGTCAATTTGTAAGAAAAAGATGAAGAGGGTCGCGTCGGAAGAACAGGCTCAGCCTATTACGTCATAACAGTTTCGTCATTGGTGTAATGAAAATAACAAATTCTGTCGGCAAAAAGAAAAATTATGTTCGAAAATATAATTACGTATAAGGAAAAAATTAATATATTCATAATATTGATTATTAATAACAGTTTATGTTTTAATCTGAGTAGTATAGGACACGTGAAATCTCATGCAAAAAGAATTCTTAGGAAACTGATAATAAAATAGTATCGTGAGAGAAGAGTGAAAAGAATTCTTTGAGAAATATAACAGAATATTAAACCGTAAGCCCACAAATGGTAGGAGTTTAAGGTTTCGTTTAGTGTCGTTAATGAGATAATACAGATTATAATTTATTCGAGTTTAATTAAATTAAATTCGATTCAAGTTTTTAATGAGTGAAAATAAATTATTGATATTCAACCAAAGAAATTCAAGAACTACTAAAAATTATATTATATTATATTTAATTTTAGGTTTTAAAGTTAATTTATGTTTCGGAGTATGATTTAAGACTTGCGACTTATAGATTTTAGGGAACAGGGTTATGTAAACTAGTTTTTAAATTTGGATCGAATTCTAATTATTATTTTTTATTTTAATTCAAGTTTAATAACTTTTAATTCATAAATTTTTATGTTATATTAGAATTTTAATCGAACATAAATTTAAATTTAATAATTTTAAATTCGTAAGATTTCGAACCGAACTTGAATCTAGCGCTGATCGCATGTCTGTTGAACAAAGAGTGTTGCGACTTATAGGCGGTGGTTTTAGTCAAAGGAACGCATCAAGCCGAAGCGAAAATGACTCTGAATTGAACCCATTGTCACTGCTTAATAAATGTATCATTTAATCACGTGTTAGTTTTGATTTTAAAATAATAAAATAATAAAACTTATATTTTAAAATAATTCATGAGAAACCGTTTATTTAATAATAAATTAAATATATTCATAAACAAGAATAATGACGGACCGACAGTGATCCTCATAGAATTTTCAAAGATAATAATGATTTAATAACAAATAGGGTCATCAAGTCTGACTAATTAGTATTAAGTCTAATTAATTAGGGGTGTAAATCGTCTGTCTCCTAATTGTATATTTATTGGTGTCTCTTTTAGAGGTGATAATGAGCTTGACCGATCACGAGTTATTCAGGTTCGACTCGAGTGAGCTCAACTCGAGCTCAGGTTCGGCTTGAGACTTTAACGAGCCGAGCCTACTTAAGCTCATCTCGAAAAGCTCGTGAACAGGCTCGTAATAATTATATTATATATATGCTATATATACACTAAACGTAATCTTTTTAGCAAAAGAAAAGCAATAAAATAAAATAAGAGAAATCTATTAAAAATAAATTAATTTAAATAAATTGAATTTTTTTTCTCTTTCTCAATATTAAATTTTATTTTCGGTGTTGGTTATGAAAAGAGTTTTCAACGAGGTCCTATTTTTTATATAAAAATATAACAAAATTGTTTATTTTAGGTCGAGCCGATCCTGACGAGCCCTAGTTAAGCCCTACGAGCTTCAAGTCTGAGTCGAGACCGAGTCTAAAATTCCTAGCTCGCCGGACCTCGAACCCGAACCGAGCCTGACCAGGCTCGGTTCGTTATCACCCCTAGTCCTCACCTTAAATTAGTGGGTTTATGATTTAAGGTTAGGGATTGTGATTAGGGTTTAGGATGTAAAAAAAATAGGATTATAGTTTAGAATTTAATTTTTTTAGAATTTTTAACATGGAACATAAAAGGATAGAAGATTTTTATTCATTAATTAGCGTAATTTGGTTATTTCTAATATATAGGCATCTAGGGCATGCACCCACATGTGGACATGTCCCAACCCAAACAGGATCAAATTCATTGAGGAAGCTCTGTATACTGTGAGAAGGATTCTTGTCCCTTCCAAATTTTTTGATATAAATGTATTTAAGATCCCTCTTAATTTAAATAATAGTAAAATAAAGTTTTTGTCTCTCTCAATTTTTAAATTTTAAAAATTAATAGAGTTTTGTCCCTCCCGATGTTTGATCTTAACCTCGTTCCTGATCGGATTCACAAACTCCTACACACGAGGTATAATGTTCATTAAGTCATTCGATAATAACAAGATAGGTAGGTATATAAACGTTTCTCATTTCATTTATCCCATTATGTGATAAAGAGTTTTATTTTCTTAACTCTATTTACAATTAAGTCTCTCATAGCATCACTCAACTATTTTGAGTATACGAGATAGCATTATAAAGATTTCATAGAATAAAATAATATTCGAAAAATTCTTTATTCGATTCTCTATTTGTACTCTTTCGAATTATGATTCAAAATTACCTATTCTTCGCTGTTTTTTCAAAAAAAAATTTTATATATGATTTGGATATACTGAAATATAAAACATTAAAAAAAAAATCTCTTTTACCAATTTTGAGGGCCATGTGTGTTAAGATTGTTAATCTGTTTTGTTATCCTTCCTAATGTCAATGGGGTGTTGAAAAATTGCTTATGAACAACAGGTATACGTCGAATTCAATGCCGGATCTAATAGAAAAAAGAATGATATTCATCATAAGAAATCCGAATTCAAACATTTATATACGAAAAGTTAAAAGATTAAAAAAATATGAAAAAGATATTACTTGTATATTATAAAAAAAAATGCTCCAAGAACTAAGAACTTTCTAGTTCATCATAAAAAGGAGGAAAAAAACATTGTTTATGTAGAAACATAAGCTCCTTTTTTCAAGATATTAGAAGACTCTTCAACCTCTCATGGACGCTTGAAGTTGCAATGCCAATTCTAGGATACATAGCCTGCAAAAATAATATGGCAAAACTATTTATATTGAAGTGAAGCGAATCCAATTGAATAATGGAAGAAAAGTTATAGTACCTGAGAAAGAATTGTGTAGATTGCCCGATCTTCTGTATATTGGCAAGCTGCCCTTATGATTTCAGCTCCTTCTTCCTGAAGAATACTGATGAAATCAGACAATGCAAACTGGTGTTTCAACCCTGTGATCATGTTTACTTCCAAATGGGTGCCCAAATCTCTGATGTTCAGAACCGGTGATATCTTTGTCCTTCTCTTTGAACAACACAGTCCACGCTTCTGTTTTATCTCCACCTTCATCTGCTTGTATTTCTCCAGATTCTGCTGCAGTTCCTTCACGTATGCAGTGGCTTGGTCCACGAGCTCAGGCATAGACATCTGCAACACATGCAAAAATCAGACAAGATGGACTAAGAATTGAAGAGATGTAAGAAAGAAGACCTTGGTTAGTTGAGGAGGAAGGAGAGCAGAGAGCTGGGAAGACAGGGATTTCATGTGGCGCCGGCGTTCTCTCTCGATTAAGCATCGATTGATTCTTGTTGATACACTTGCATGCTCCATTACTTTCTCTGCACTTCGAAGTCTTGTACTTGCCAAATATATAGCCTACAAGTTGGAGATCAGTGCTATATGAATATATATATATATATATATATAATTCATGAACATGTTTTACGAAAGCGAAACACAAAAACTTGAAAGTAACATTGAGGGATTATGTCTTGAAATAAGCTGGCACATATTGCATATTGCATCTTTCCTTGTCAGGTTTTTATATCGATCTTTGACTAGGGACTGATCTTGACAGTTCAGGTCGATGGAGTTGGTTTAAAGGGAAATATAAAAATATTATTTTTTATATCTCGAGTTTTAGATGTTGTGTATGTAGAGAATCCCAGTTAAGACTTATAAAAATTATATGTGTGACGCGGGTTAGATCAGTTCAATTAGACGAAGCCTTATAAATCAAAAGGACAATCAAAAAATTATTATAAAATCTTTTCAAATAAAAAATATTTAAAAATAAAAAATAAAAAGATTTAAAAACCTGAAATCCATTAAAGATTATAAAATTCACTTAACCATTAGAGACAACATGTTTAATAATGTGATGTTAAATTTTTATAGTTAGTAGAATAATAATTTTCATCCACAAAAGGGTCATTTTAATTTAAAATAAAATATTAACGGTTAAATTATTACAAACAAATAAGATTCAAATTGACTATTCAATCAAACATTAAAGATATTTTAAATATTATACTTTTTATTGAAGAAAATATTACATCCTCAAATATCAAAATTTAAACTTATATAATATATACGTTTTCAATCATTATACCAATTAGTAGAGTATAGTAGACCTCATTGATTGCTAAAATTAACCAGTCTTAAGTGCTAACATGTGTGTTGCCTAAATTTTTTCTTCAAGACATTTAATTTTTCTTAAACTATTGTATTTTAAAATAACAAAAAGGTGCGAGGAATTTAAACTTCTGCAAGGAGTTTACAGCTTAGTGACAGAAATGTGTATATCGCAAACAATAATTCCTAGAATACATAAATGGATGGATGTTGCACGCTTTTACACTTAATAATTTTTTTTTCTGACTTAATTGTCCCAATTGAATTATTTTTATTAGGATTCTAATTATTTCTATCTCTATTAATTAAAAGGAAAATCATAATTAAGATCCACTAATCGATCGAATGGTTAAGAATACGGATTTAAATCCTGATATAAAAAAAGATGTAATCTCTATTTAATCAAAACTAATATGGAAGAAGATAAAATAAAATTTTATAACTTTCATCATCTATGGAAGAAGATAAAATAAAATAGAAAGAAAGAAAAAAAATGTGAATGACAAGGGTTACTAGAAGTGATAAATGGGTCATTCGATTCAGCTTGATTTTGGTTAAGATCATTTTGGATTTGATCATATTTGGTTTAAGTTTAAGTCTTGTTCGATTTTAGTTTGAGTTTATGGTGATTTTGATTTGGGTATTAGGTGGGGTCAGTTGATTTTTAATTTAGTTAATATTGAGTTAGTTATTTTTGGGTCGAGTCAATATCGAGTTAATATAAGATCAATTAGTTTTAGTCGGGTTTTCATGCCGAGTTAGTTTTTTTACCTTATTGTCACGCCCCTGGATTTTCAACCGGGATATGCGGCCTTAGACGCCCCTTTTATATGAATAGGCGCCTAAGTTACGCCTATCCGGTCCAAGCCAACGGGCTTGAACTAAGACAGAAACGTGAATACTCGAGAAATAGTAGGCAAAGAAAGAGAACGTGGTTGAAACCCGAGCGTTAGCTCGACACTTTTTATTGAATGTTGAAAACGTAAAGAAAACAGAGTATATGACTTGAGAGCAAAACTCAAGACGAAGTAAATAATGAGGTGGGGGTAAGCCTCTTTATATAACCCCCTATGTTCCTAGTTCTAATCTAACTAGGATTTCTAGTCCTTCAAGGATTAAAACTCCTTGGTCCCTATTGTGGAAGAACTCCTTCATGGAGTCGAACTCTAAGGCTCCTTAGGTGTTGTCTACTTGGTCCCTAAGGTGCGGCAGGCTTGCTCTTGACGTACGGCAGGACTGACCCCGATGGTCTTCTCGGATGCAACCCTTAGTTGCGGGCGGACTCGGAACCCATGGTGCGGGTGGATTCAGCACCCATGGTACGGGCGGACTCGACACTCATGGTACGGGCGGACTCAACACCCATGGTGCGAGCGGGATCGACCCCCATGGTGCGAGCGGGATCAACACCCGCGGTGCGATTGTAATCTCCACCCGTGGTGCGATTGTGTTCGACAACCATGGTGCGGTTGTGACCGGTAACTATGGTGCGGACGACCTCGGACCCAGTGGTTCCTAGGGGCTTGGATTGGATGGCCTCGGACCTAGTGGTGCCGAGGGGCTTGGTTCGAATGAACTCGGACCCAATGGTGCCGAGGGGCTTGGCTCGGACAGCCTCAACCCTAAAGGTACCGAGGGGCTTGGCTCGGACAGCCTCAGCCCCAAAGGTGCCGAGGGGCTTGGCTCGGATAGCCTCGGCCCTAATGGTGCTGAGGGGCTTGGCTTTGACAACCTCTACCCTAATGGTACCGAGGGACTTGGTCCTCGTGGGCTTGACCCCTTGGGTGCGGAGTTATGCATTCTCCAAGTATGTGGTTTGGCTAAGAGTGTGAACAGGTTTTACCCCTTGGTGCGCGGAAAATTTAGACTCAAAATAGCGGTCCTTGACATTTTCCCCCACTGGTTCTAGCGATGCCCTCGTCACTTGGCCAATGTTATATTGGCTTACTTGGTTTTTCAATTGCCAAATTTTATCGGCTTGTTCCCAACTTCCTTTGTTATTTGGAAGTCCTTCCCATAGGACAAGGTATTCATGCCATGGTTTGCGTCCCGGTCGTCGAATGACTCGTTCTGCTTGTATGTCCCAAGTTGTGTTCTCGTAAGAGATTTTCACTCCAACTTGTGTTTGGTGTGATTTGACTTGATCTGGGTTTGATTTATTCTTGTGAAAGGATTTTAGTGAACTTACATGGAATACCAGATGAACTTTAATCGTTGTGGGTAACTCCAAATGATAAGTTTTGTTGCCCACTCGTTTTAAGACTTTGAATGGGCCCTCGTATCTCTGCACAAGCTTCTTGTGCGCTGTGGGATTTTGTAGGATCTCGGTCAGCTTGGCAAGGACTAAGTTCCCAGCTTGATAGCTGGTGTCCCCCCGTTTTGTGCTTGTCCAACTCCTTGTCTGCTTTTTGACACTTTGTGTGGGGTGCTCCTTCCACTTTGTCGCAAACTTGTGGGCTGTTTACATTGGTTCGTCATGCTTGCTTGCATACGAGTCAAGCGTGGAGGATTGTTCGGGAATTGTCGATGATTGTAACAATTCCTTGGAATCCTTCATTGCGACTTGTGAGATTGTTTGTGACATAAGTTTCAACTTGTGGTCGGCTCCTTCTTTTCGTGCAGGACTTTTGGGTGATTTGAAGGATATCTCGTCTCGAATTTCAACTATGACTTGTCCCACTTTTTTTGAGACTTTCTTTGGCTCGACTGGGTCATCATGTATCAGTGTTGTAACGGATGGTGGAACTTCATCGTCTATCCCTTTGTTAAATCTGATGGCTGACATTACTTTTTCTCTAACCCCAAGCATTCTTTTTGTCGGTATCATGCAGGGGTGCTGAGGGTCAAGTAAGTGCAAACAGCTTGCAAATGGGACGGGCATGGCCCTAATTCGATCAAGAAAATCAATTTCGATCACAAAGTTAAAATCATCGAGTGGTATTACACTTATTGATTCCTTGCCAAACCAATTGTCGATCTTGAGTTTGACTCCTATCGCTACTCCTACGATTGGTGTGTCCTTGGAATTAATGGTTTTGACGAACTCACTTGAATTTTGAACATGAAGGCCAAGCTTCTCAGTGGTTTGTTTTGACATAAACAATTCGGATGCACTAGTGTCTACTAAGGCGTTCAATCGTCTGCCTGCTACAACGAAATATATGTACATCAAACCTTTCTTGAACTTTTCCTTATTTTCCATAGAACTAAGGATGGAGTTCAAGTCTGCGATTTCTTCTTCGCATTCGTCTTCATGAATGGTTGCAGCTTTTCCGAGTTTTGGGCAATCTCTTTTCATGTGATTGCCTCCACAGTTATAACAATTAAAGTTGTTGTTTTCCCATGGCTTACGAAGTTTAACATCGTCGCTGATTTGCGCCTTGGACCCTTCTGTGGTATACATATCTTGGCCCTTTCCGCCATTACCTTTACGTTTTGGCTTGTCTGACTTCTCAAATTCAAATTCTGCAAGATAGTTGGCTACGTCCATTGCTTTGGAAAAATCTTGGACCCCCATTCGGTGCAATTCTATTTTGGCCTAACGTTGCAATCCGTTTTTGAAAGTAAATAGGGCATTAGCTTCGCTCATGTTATGAATTTGAAGCCTGAGTTCGATGAATTTGTTGACATATTCATAGATTGACCTGTCGTGCTTCAGTTGATGAAGCTTTTCTCGGGCTTCTTCTTGTGCATTCTTTGGGTAAAAATGCTCTCTAAATTCATATTGGAATTCTTTAAATTTTTTATAGGGATTTGGTCGTCCGTTGATTGGGAACACTTATGTCGCCACCATAGAAGTGTGGTGTCTACTAAGTACACAGAAGCGATATTCACCTTTGTGTTCTCGTCTTCGATGCTCGTGAATCGGAAATATTGTTCCAAACTCCACACGAAGTTGTCCACTTCTTGAGCGTCCCTTGCTCCTTTGAACTCCTTCGGTTTTGGCACATCGATCCTGGGTTTAGACATTGTCGCTTCACCCATCATATTGATTATTACGGCATTCTTGTAGAGGGATAGCTCTGCCTTGAGCTTTTTAATTTCCTACAACAGTTCTACCTTAATATCCTTCATTGCGACTTCAAGTGATTCATCTTGCAGGTTCAATTTTTCGTATGTTTGGTTGAGGAGCTCTTGAACTTCCTCGTTGACATCTTGTTTGAGAGGATAGATTTTGGCTTCTAGTTCCTCAAGGCAATCGTTGAAAACGTCTAGAGAATTCGTCGATTCTTTTAAACTGGATTCGAGTCGGTTTACCCTATCCTCAAGACTTGTGAGTCAATCCTTTGAGGCAGCCCCCTTTTTATCCGTCGTTTGGGTTTCAGTGGCCTTTTTGGTCGTTCTTATCTCATCTTTTCCGTTCATATCGAGCGAATGACCTCGTTCTGATACCACTTGTCACGCCCCTAGATTTTCAACCAGGATATGCGGCCTTAGACGCCCCTTTTATGTGAATAGGCGCCTAAATTACACATATTCGGTCTAAGCCAATGGGTTTGAACTAAGAAGGAAACGTGAATGCTCGAGAAATAGTAAGAAAAGAAAGAATATGTGGTTGAAACACGTCAGCTCGTTACTTTTTATTGAATGTTGAAAACGTCGGGAAAACAAAGTATATGACTTGAGAGCAAAACTCAAGACGAAGTAAATAATGAGGTAAGGGGTAAGCCTCTTTATATAGCCCCCTATGTTCCTAGTTCTATTCTAACTAGGATTCCTAGTCCTTCAAGGATTAAAACTCCTTGGTACCTATTGTGGAAGACTCCTTCATGGAGTCGAACTTTAAGGCTCCTTAGGTGTTGTCTACTTGGGTCCTAAGGTGCGTCGGGCTTGCTCTTGACGTACGACAGGACTGGTCCCGATGGTCTTCTCGGATGCAACCCTTAGTTGCGTGCGGACTCGGCACCCATGGTGCGGGCGGGCTCGGCACCCATGGTGCGAGCGGGCTCGGCACCCATGGTGCGAGCGGGCTCGGCACCCATGGTGCGAGCGGGATCGGCACCCAAGGTGCGACTATGATCGCCACCCGTGGTGCGACTGTGTTCGACAACCATGGTGCGGTTGTGACCGGTAACTATGGTGCGGATGACCTCGGACCCAGTGGTGCCTAGGGGCTTGATTCGATGGCCTCGGACCCAGTGTTGTCGAAGGGCTTGGTTCGGATGGCCTCGGACCTAGTGATGCCGAGGGGCTTGGCTCGGACAACCTCGGACCCAGAGGTGCCGAGGGGCTTGGCTCAGACAACCTCGGCCCCAGAGGTGCCGAGGGGCTTGGCTCGGACAACCTCGGCCCCAGAGGTGTCGAGGGGCTTGGCTCGGACAACCTCGGCCCCAAAGGTGCCGAGGGACTTGGCTCGGACAACCTCAGCCCTGATGGTGCCGAGGGGCTTGGCTTTGACAACCTTGGCCCTAATGGTGCCGAGGGGCTTGGCTTTGAAAACCTCGGCCCCAATGGTGCCGAGGGACTTGGTCTTCGTGGGCTTGACCCATTGGGTGCGGAGTGATGCATTCTCCAAGTATGCGGGTTGGCTAAGAGTGTGGATGGGTTTTACCCCTTGGTGCGCGGAAAATTTGGACTCAAAATAGCGGCCCGTGACACTATATATAACTTTATATATCTTGGATAGTTGGCTTTTCGATGAGTTGCACGAAACTTTACATCCGATCTTTATTTAGTTATTTTAATATATTTTCTTTATTTTAGGTTATCTTAGGTAAGGGTTGCTTTCGATTTAAGTAAAAATGATCCTTGTCCATTTAGTTCGATATATTTTGAAATTTGGATCAAATTTAGGTCATCATGTTTGGGTAGATTTTCAGTCTAGGATATTTGGTTAAGTTTTTTTTAGTTCTAGTGGCTACCATGTCAACAAAAAGTATTTCATTTCAACACATGTGGTTACTATGTCACCCTTTCATTCATAATTTAACACATGAGTGACCAAAATATAAACATATCAAAATTTTAGTGATTAAATTTAAAATTTTTAAACTCTAATAACCCGAACATGAATGATGCTAAAGTTGAGTGATAAAATTTTTATATGTTAAGATATTTATTTTGATATAATAATTAAATATAATTTTGGATTAAATTAAAAAGATTTTAAAAATAATTTTAAATTCAAACAACTTAAAAATAAATTTGAAATGTTTTTCAAAGGTTCTGAAAGGTTTAAAAACATTTTTAAGTAGTCAAATTCAAATTTTCTGCATGTTCATACCGTACAATAAGCCTCGTATCGATATTCTTGTTAAAGTTGAGGCACGAACTATCTAGTCTCATCGGTTAAAAAAACGGTTGTTGTTCCTGGAGGTCACAGGTTCGAGCACTAGTACTGTCAGCACAGTGATTGAGCAATCAATGTTCAATGGTTGAAAGTATATACTCTAAAATAGATACTATAGTAATCACTGTAGCTAAATCAAAAAAAATATATAATAATTTTCCAAAAACTAAAACTCATACTAATACAAGCGTAGGTATACCGATACGCAAATACGCTTACCAATACCCTATGTTTTAAACACCCGAACGGCTAGATTCATGCAAATGTACCTATCCTCGTATTAATCTAGCATACTGATATACGGTAAGGTGTACCGATTTATCATCATATCGATACATCCTAAGGGATATCAATACGCTACTAATTAATTATAGCTAATTATAACACGTTTATATAAGTGTAAGTTCTATTTAATTTCAATTAAGAATCGTTAACTATAACATATTTATATCAATGTAAGTTTTATTTAATTATATCTAACTAATTAATATTTAATTAATTGTTTTCTATTCAAACGAATACGAACACACTTTTATATAGTGCACATTCTATTAGATTTTCGGCACACAACTTGCATATTTTATAATTTAAAATTTTTTGAGTTATTGGATTTCACGTTTTATATTTTATAGTTTAAAATTTATTTAAATTTTTTATTTGAGTCAAATTTATTACGAAATTCGAGTTGAATCAAGTTTTTGAGCTCTTATTAAAATTAAATTATAATTATTTATCATGTTATAGTATTGTTTGATTCCAATTTAAATGATTTTTTTAATTATATATGATATGCATATATATCCTCATATTTTTTGTATGTGACATATATTTCTTCATATATTTTATATCAGTGTATATATATCAGAAAAATCTGAAAGATTTGATTCGAACTTAAAAATAAAACTACTAATAAAAGTTTTGAGCTAGTCAAATTTTTATTTTACAGCTAAAACTTTATTTAAAAAATTTTCGATTCAAATTGAATTTATAAAATTTATAATCAATTTTTTTATATCGGATCGAGTCCAAAAATTTTATTTTTCTCAAATCGAGTTTAGTTTACCCGTATATAATTCAGCATGTGTGAGCCTTTAAACTACGTCAAAATAACACATAAATAAACAACTAGAACTCAATAACTATTACCTGCCTTAAACATCAAATTTGTCTCGTAATTTACTCATAACCATATATATCAGTCCCTAAATATCTTCTTAATCGAGAAATTATTATATGAACTTGTTTCATCACCTAAGATATGGTCCCTAACTAATTAAATTAAGATACATCATATGTTTTTCCATATCATATTTACACATAAGCATTGTCCAAATCATCTAATTTAATGTCTTTGATTTTAAAAAAAAAATATTATCAAAGATTTCTTGTTTCATCTTTCTCTTTGTTCTTCAAATTTTTCTCAATTATTTTTTCTTTTTTTAATATAGATTTAGGGTTAAGGGTTAGGGTTACAATTTGAGTTTAAGGTTTTGGGTTTAGAGTTTAAGGTTATGGTTAGGGTTAGGGTTAGGGTTAAAGTTAGGGTTAGGGTTAGGGTTTGAGTTTAGGATTTAGGTTAGGGGTTAGGGTTTGGGTTTAGAGTTAGGGGTTAGGTTTAGGGTTAGGATTTATGGGTTATGTTTTAGGGTTTAAGGGTTAGGGGTTAAAAAAAATAATTAAAAAAAGTTAATAATAAAGAGGAAGACAACATTAAAAATATTTGATAATATTTTTTTCTTTTTTAAATGAAAGATATTAATGTGGATAATTTGGATGATGCTTATGTGTAAATATGATATGAAAAAAATATATTATGTGTCTTAACTTAATTGGTTGGGACCATATCTTAGGTGGTGGAACGGGTTCATGTAATAATTTCTCCTTTTTAATCTTGCCCGATGTGAACGAGAACAAACCAAACACGAGAATAAAACTCTTAAATAATATTATTATCATTGATAATAATTATTTTCGCGAATTAAACACCCTTTAAATAAAATACTTTCTTTTTTATATATAAATGTTATTTTATAAAAAAAATATATCAATTTTTTTCAATAATAGTTACATTTCTTTTATAAAAATAAAATACATTTATGAAATTTATTTAATTAAATAAAACCATATTCTATTGACTTTTGTTTTTTGATGGCTGTCGACATTAATCGATGATTTTTTATTTATTTTTTGAATGTGAAGGAATGGGCCGTCTCCACCAATGACCCACCTCGAAGTGGCCTGACGACCAAGTAAGGTTATAAGACACGACTCGAATGTACTTGAATTTTAAATAAATGATTAAAAATAACTATAATTAATTTTGAATATAAATTATAAAATAAATATTTACATAATATAATTAAAAAAATTTAGTTGGGAAAATATTTACAAAATATAATTAAAAATTTTGGAAATTTATTTATTTTGAGTTCGGTTGGAAATATAATTAATCTATGCAATACAAAACTCTCTAAGTTTTACATATTTTTAGATCGTTGGATAACTAAAACGGGAGATTCAAATTAAATCCTTATTTCCTTTACCAAATGATAATCACATAAATAATTGTTAATCCGAGTCACCTATTTCAGTCATCTAACGATCCAAAAGACGTATAAAACTTTAAAAATTTTACATTATATAACTTGATCTATCTCATAAAAAAAAAGTTGGACACATATATATGTGTGTGTGTGTGTCAACTACCCAAGAAAATGTTATGCATGATGGATCAACATGTAGGGTCATTAAGTGCTTAATAATCTTTCTTTCATAATCATTGGTCATATCTTGACCAAAAGATGCCTTTTTTATTGACTAAAACAACTAATTTGGAACATTTTTCTTTAATTGCATGTGATCAAGTGTTGTGTATTAACAATCAACCTACATCTTAGACAATTTGAAAGAAAAATAATCAATAGAATAAGATGGTATTATCATATTAACATATATTATCTTTTATTTAAATTATGTGATATAATTATATTGGGTAAATTATATAAATTTTCATCGAAGTTTCAAGTTTACGGAAGTGACCAAAAACGTTTAACATCTAAATTTTAGTAATTAAATTAAATATTTTAAAACTTTAATAACCAAAATAAGTTTAAGAGTAAAGTTCAGTGATGATTTATGTAATTTATCCAATTATATCTATAAAAAAATCAACCATCATAATTGATAATTTGGATAAAAAAAAAAACAATCGATCGAGTAAGAATTGTAATAACATATATGGTTACGTCATGTTATTATATGAGTTGGTCTAAGTGGTAAGCAATTTAGTTCTACTTAAGTAAGTCTCGAGTTTGAGACATTGTGTATGTAGAAAATCCATGTTGAGAGACTTACCAATCAAAACTAAGTATATGACACGAGTCCAGATAAAATTATATTTTAATATCTTAAAATGATAAAATTATAATTTAATCCTTTAAAATCTATAAAATCATAAACTAATAAGTGATAAAATTATATTTCAAAACTAGTCCCTAAAAAATTTCCTTATTTCACCCTAATTTTGATTCTCACAAAAGAACCTAAATTCATATCAAAATTATGCATTTAACCTTCATTTCATTTGTTTCTCAGCCTGCTAATTCAATTATAAGATTATATCTCAATCTGATTTTAAATTTAGATAAACACACGTATATTTATCAACTATATTATTAAAACTCATACTATTTAGAATAAAAAACATAATCCTTTATTACACCAACAACCACTCTATGTGTTCTTATTTATTGTGTTTATATATTATGTAATAACAAGTAGTAATTCGGGTTGATTTGGAGGAGTATGATGGAATTGGAACATAACCAGCCTGCAAATTTTGAAGGCCAACGAAAAGGACAATTCATCAATGTATATAGAAAATTCATGTTACGAGACTTACGTATCAAAATTAAGGATATGACACGAGTCCAGATAAAATTATATTATCTTAAAATGATGAAATTATAATTTAATCCTTTAAAATCTATAAAATCATAAACTAATAAATGATAAAATTATATTTTAAAACTCGTCCCTAAAAAATTTCCTTATTTCACCCTAATTTTGATTCTCACAAAAGAACCTAAATTCATATCAAAATTATGCCTTTAACCTTTATTTGCTTCTCATCCTGCTAATTCAATTATAAGATTATATCTTAATCTGATTTTAAATTTAAATAAACACACGTATATTTATCGACTATATTATTCAAACTCATACTATTTAGAATAAAAAACATAATCCTTTATTACAACAACAACCACTCTATGTGTTCTTATTTGTTGTGTTTATATATTATGTAATAACAAGTAGTAATTCGGGTTGGTTTGGAGGAATATGATGGAATTGGAACATAACCAGCCTGGAAAGTTTGAAGGCCAACGAAAAGGACAATTCATCAATGTATTTGGACAATACAGAGGATTTTGTAAATATACTAGACAATGGATTGGTGTACTTGTGTGGGGACCACACATGCTTTAAGGATTATTTAATATTAATAAATATTATTAAGGGTAAATTGCATAAATGATCATTAAATTGTGAGTAAGTTCTATTTTGATCAATCTGTCAATTTTGTTAATCATATTGCTTAACTATTTAAATGGGTATAGATCAAACCATTAATCGTTAAGGAATAAGATGAGGTGACAATTAAAAAAACTGGTATAATTACATTTTTTATTGTCGAATAAACTATTAATTTGATCTTAATTTTAATTTAATTTAATAAAATTAATCAACTAATTAGATTTGAAAAATCATACCCTCTACCCGTTACTCGACTCGGTTTTAGGGTAAAAAAAATCTGACCTAACCCAACCCGATTTTTAAGCTTTAAAATCCGATTCGACCCGAATCATTAAAAAATTTAAATTTTAGGGACTTAATCGTAAAAAATAATATTTAGGGATCTAATTGTTAAAAATAAAATTTTAGTGACCTAATTGTAAAAAATAATTTTAAGGCATAAAGATAATTTTAACCCTTAATATTTATAATTTTTATCAATTTTGGCCCTTATTCTTTTATTGGGATAAATTTAGCCCTTAACCTATATTTTTTTGACAAATATCTTATTTTTTAACTAGCATGTTAATTGGACCTTTAAAAATTTAACGATGATGACATGTCATATGCATATGATAATATATTTTAAATGACATATTATCTAACCTATCAAATACATATATATGAAATATAATTTTTGTAACGACCCGGATTTTGGATCCGGGTGTCGAGTTAACCCGTGGTGTTGGGCTTTGGTTTTGGGCCCCGGGTTTGGGTAGTTTGAACTTTAGGCTTGTTGGGTTGAGAATTGGGCCTTGTTAGTAAGGGCATTTTGTAAAATGCCTAAAGGTGAGGACAAGAGGATTTGGGGTTTAATTCTCTTGCAGAGAATGACTTCATCTTTTCTCTTTTCTTCATCCTCCTTCATCTTAGTAGCAAGGGAAAGAAAAAGCAAAAAGGTAAGATCTTTATCAGTTTTGTTAGAAATCTCGTTTTTAGTTTGAAGGGAATGTTGTAAGGCTTTCAAGGATCTATAGAACAAGGTAAGAAAGTGTTGGTTTGGTGAGGATGGAGGTTTAAGAGGGGTTTTGAGTGGAGTACATGATTTGGTTTTTGGAGAGATTAAATCCTAGTTTGTAAGTGTTTTTAAGCTTTGAGGATCATCTTAGGGTGGTTCTAAGTTGTTTTTATCATTCCCTTTGTAGAGAAACAAGTGGAAGAACCATCATCAAGCTTGAGGAAGGAGAAATCTTGAGTTTGAGCTTGGAGCTCGGGTTTGCTGTTTTGTTGTTGTTCTTACTTAAGATTGGTAGTCCCAACTCTTCTCTTCATCATTTATATCATGGTAGTTGCATTCATATAGATTTTGGTGCTTGTGTGCTTGGTTTAAAGCTTAAAAGTCATTAATGGTGGATTTTGGATTTGTGTGTTAGATGACTTAAAATTGATGTTAAAACACTCTAAACTTTCATAGTAATGAGTAGGAGCACTTTAGGATTGATTGGTTTGAGTTTGGGAATAATCCTTAGAAATCTCTAAGTGAAACTTGTAGTTTCGTATAGGTGGTATCGATACCGGTGGCCCATGTATCGATACCCCTAAGTGAAAATAGGCTATTGGGAAGGGGGTATCGATACAGGTATCGATACCAAACCCTCCAGTGGCATCTTCGATTCGATACCAGTATCGAATCCAATAATCCCCCTTTCGTTGACTTTAAAAGTGGTCAAAGGGTATCGGTACCAGTATCGATACCACCGATACCAGTGTTTCGATACCTTCTTTGGGTGTGTATCGATGCAGGGTGTTTTGATACCCCACATAAGGGTATCGATACCACTGCGAGAATTCGACAAGTTTGGTTTTGTTTGAGGTTCGATAAGAGAATTAAGGGTCTAAATGAATCTTATAAATAATTAAATGAATTATTATCACAAGATTGATGTTATAAACCCCGAGAGACTAAGTTATGATAAGTCTTGATATGTTTTGATATGAAGATCCTAGGTGGATCATTTGTGTGTGTTGAGTTAGAGTTCCGGATAGAGGTGTTGCCAGGGACAGCACCGGTGTCCATAGCACCTTATCGTATAGCACCGACGGAGATGAGAGAGTGGAATCAGCAGATCCAAGATTTGCTTAAGAGAGGTTTTATCATACCGAGTGTGTCACCGTGGGGAGCATCGGTTTTGTTTGTGAAGAAGAAGGACGGATCGATGAGGATGTGCATTGACTATCGTAAGCTTAATAAGGTCACGATCAAGAACTGTTATCCCTTGCCTAGGAACGATGACCTGTTTTATCAATTGAGAGGTGCTCGTGTGTTTTCTAAGATAGATCTGAGGTCGGGGTATTACCAGTTGAAGGTGGTGGATGAGGATGTCCAAAATATCATTTTTAGGATACGGTACGGACACTATAAGTTCTTAGTGATGTCATTTGGGCTCACGAATACACCTGTAGCTTTTATGGACTTGATGAACCGAATCTTTCAGCCTTATCTAGATTAGTTTGTGGTGGTGTTCATCGATAACATCTTGGTGTATTCACGCTCGGAGGAGGAGCATGACTACCACCTAAGGGTTGTTCTTCAGGTGTTAAGAGATAGGCAGACTGTACGCCAAGTTTAGTAAGTGTGAGTTCTGATTGTTAGAGGTGGCGTTTCTTGACCACATCGTTGCAGCGGATGGAATCCGGGTGGATCCTCAGAAAATACAAGCTGTGGTGGAATGGAAACCACCAAGGAATGTATCGAAAGTCCGTAGTTTTCTTGGACTTATCGGATACTATAGGAGGTTTGTTAAGGGTTTTTCGATCTTAACGGCACCTTTGACCAAGTTGCTTCAGAATGGTGTTCCGTTTGTGTGGAATGAGAGGAAACAACAAAGTTTTGAGCAGCTTAAGGCTTACCTTATAGAGGCACCGGTCTTGACACAACCGGAACCGGGGAAAGATTATGTGGTGTTTAGTGATGCTTCCTTAAATGGGTTAGGTTGTGTGCTTATGCAAGAGGGTAAGGTGGTTGCTTACGCCTCGAGGCAGTTGAAACCCCTTGAGAAGAAATATCCTACACATGATCTTGAGCTAGCGGGGGTTATCTTCGCTCTGAAGATATGGAGGCATTATCTCTACGGGGAGAAATACTACATCTACACCGACCACAAGAGTTTAAAGTATCTGTTTACCCAGAAGGAGTTGAATCTGAGACAGAGTCGGTGGATCGAGTTGTTAAAGGATTATGAATGTGTCATAGAGTATCACCCCAGCAAGGCGAATATGGTCGCCGACGCCTTGAGTCGGAAGTCCATGTCGGACTTAAGAGCTTTGTTTGCTCGGTTGAGGATGACAGATGATGGGAGTTTGTTGGCAGAGTTGCGTGTGGAGCCTACGCTTGTTCAGGAGATAAAGAGAGCACAAGTGCTAGATGAGGAGTTGGTAGCTCAGTTAGAGGCTGTTCATAGAGGTGAGTCGTCAAACTTTGAGGTACGAGATGGTGGGTTCTTGTACTTTCATGGTCGGTTGTGTGTACTAGCTTTAGATGATCTAAGGGATCGTATCTTGAGAGAGGCTCACCGTAGTTCATTTTCTGTGCATCCGGGTAGTAACAAGATGTAACAGGATCTTTGTCCTTTCTTTTGGTGGTCGTGCATGAAAAGAGATGTGTTAGAGTTTGTGACCAGGTGTCTGGCATGCCAGCAGGTAAAGGCGGAACATCAGGTTCCTTCAGGTTTGCTTCAGCCTATCCAGATTCCACAGTGGAAATGGGATCGAGTAACCATGGACTTTGTCACCGAGTTGTCGATGACGTTGAGGAAGCATGATGCTATATGGGTTATAGTTGATCGGTTGACCAAGTCGGTTCATTTCTTACCGGTAAGGATGGACTTCAGTTTGGAAAAGTTGGCTCGGTTGTACATCAAGGAAATCGTGAGGTTGCATGGTGTACCTTCATCCATCATATCGAGTAGGGATCTGAGGTTCACAGATAGGTTCTGAAGGTCTATCCACAAGGCTTTAGATACCAAGTTGCACTTCAATACAACTTTTCATCCAGATCTTGGAGGATATGCTTCGGTGTTGTGTTATGGACTTTGCTCGTAGTTGGGAGGAATAGTTACCATTGGTAGAGTTTACTTACAACAACAGCTATCAGTCGAGCATCAAGATGGCTCCATTCGAGGCCTTGTACGGGCGTAGGTGTAAGACACCTTTGTGTTGGGCAGAGCTTAATGAGAGAAAGATAGTGGGTTCAGAGCTTGTTAAAGAAATCGAAGAGAAGGTTCAAATCATCAAAGAGAGGTTACAAAAAGCTTTTGATAGACAAAAAGCTTATGCGGATAAGAAGCGTAAGCACATCGAGTATGAGCTTGGTGAGAAAGTGTTTCTCAAGGTATCTCCGTGAAAAGGTATCATCCGGTTTGGTCGCAAGGGAAAGTTGAGTCCAAGGTACATCGGGCCTTATGAGGTTCTTTAGAGGGTTGGACCGGTAGCTTATCGGCTTGCCTTACCCCTAGAGTTGGCACGTATCCACGATGTGTTCCACGTGTCTATGTTGAGACGTTATCGTTCCGATCATTCGCATGTGGTTCAGCTTGAGGAAATCGAAGTCAATGTAGATTTGACTTACGAGGAAAGGTCTATCGGAATCTTATACAGAGGAGTTAAAGAGCTTCGAAACAAGTGTATACCTTTGGTAAAAGTTTTGTGGAGGAATCACGGAATCGAAGAAACAACGTGGGAAGTGGAGAAGGATATGAGAGCTCAGTATCCTCATCTCTTCCTGACAGGTAAATTTCGAGGACAAAATTTTCTTTAAGGAGGGGAGAGTTGTAACGACCCGGATTTTGGATCCGAGTGTCGGGTTAACCCGTGGTGTTGGGCTTTGGTTTTGGGCCACAGGTTTGGGTAGTTTGAGCTTTAGGCTTGTTGGGTTGAGAGTTGGGCCTTATTAGTAAGGGCATTTTGTAAATGCCTAAAGGTGAGAACAAGAGGATTTGGGGTTTAATTCTCTTGTAGAGAATGACTTCATCTTTTCTCTTTTCTTCATCGTCTTTCATCTTAGTAGCAAGAGAAAGAAAGAGCAAAAAGGTAAGATCTTTATCAGTTTTGTTAGAAATCTCGTTTTTGATTTAAAGGGAATGTTGTAAGGCTTTCAAGGATCTATATAAAAAGGTAAGAAAGTGTTGGTTTGGTGAGGATGGAGGTTTAAGAGGGGTTTTGAGTGGAGTACGGGATTTGGTTTTTGGAGAGCTTAAATCCTAGTTTGTAAGTGTTTTTAAGCTTTGAGAATCATCTTAGGGTGGTTCTAAGTTGAGAATCTTCTCTTCATCATTTATATCATGGTAGTTGCATTCATATAGATTTTGGTGCTTGTGTGCTTGGTTTAAAGCTTAAAAGTCATTAATGGTATATTTTGGATTTGTGTGTTAGATGACTTAAAATTGATGTTAAAACACTCTAAATTTTCATAGTAATGAATAGGAACACTTTAGGATTGATCGGTTTGAGTCTGGGAATAATCCTTAGAAATCTCTAAGTGAAACTTGTAGTTTCGTGTAGGTGGTATCGATATCGGTGGGCCGTGTATCGATACCCCTAAGTGAAAATAGGCTATTGGGAAGGGGGTATCGATACAGGTATCGATACCAAACCCTCTAGTGGCATCTTCGATTCGATACCAGTATCGAATCCAATAATCCCCCTTTTGTTGACTTTAAAAGTGGTCAAAGGGTATCGGTACTAGTATCGATACCAGTGTTTCGATACCTTCTTTGGGTGGGTATCGATGCAGGGTATTTCAATATCCCACATAAGGGTATCGATACCCCAGCGAGAACTTGACAAGTTTGGTTTTGTTTGAGGTTCGATAAGAGAATTAAGGATCCAAATGAATCTTATAAATAATTAAATGAATTGTTATCACAAGATTGATGTTATAAACCGCGAAAGACTAAGTTATGAGAAGTCTTGATATGTTTTGATATAAAGATCCTAGGTGGATCATTTATGTGTGTTGAGTCCTTGTTTGATGGAAATCCGGATATCCAAAAGTGTTGGAACACATCGAAGGCCATCTGATGTAACATTCCGGGTGATGTATTGAAGACTTTATTCCGAGTGTTGGGCGGCCTCACTCGAAGATGTTCGATGTAGCATTCCGAGCATGGGATTGGGTGGGCGACCTCCATCCCTTATTTTCCGAACGTTGGGCGGCCTTGTTTGAAGATGTCCGATGTAACATTCCGGACATAAGATTTAAGGGCGACCTCAATCCTGGGTGTAGGATCCCGATGTTGTGTGGACGCGGGCCTCACTCTTGTGTGTTATTTGTGATATGACATGTATATGTTGTGTGCGATATTATACATTGTTTATGCCATGTGATAGGCAAGCATGCTAGACCATCATATCATGCATGATATTTATATGCTTTGCTTTACTGCTTATGATATGCATGATTTTGGGCCGAGTTCGGCATACCCACTGAGCTTTCGTAGCTTAGCGTTCGAAATGTGTTTTCGTGCGTAGATTAGGTGAAGCCGGTTTCTGTGGAGCACCATCAAGGTTTGGATTTCAACATTGACCGTGTTGTCAGAGTACAGTTATTAGATTTAGTGGGCTAGTACTTTGTCGAATGTATTGTAACTCTATTTAATTATTTGGGTCGAATGTTTTAAATGGTTTCGTAATATTTGTATATTCTAAATATTGGACCATGTCACTTTTGGATTTGAAACCTTTGATATGTTATGATTTTATTTGGACTTAAATCGTTTTTACTTGGGCTTGGAGCCGAAATTTTGAAATACAGGTTTTGGGCCGGAGGCCCAATGTGACATTCGGGTCGGGGTGTTACAATTTTATTTCAATATAATATATAAAACAATTAAAATTCAAATAATATATTAAAAAATAATTAATTCTAAAATAAAAGACTATTAAACCTTCTGAACCCTAACTACGATAGAATCAAAATCCTATCTTACAAAAATATAAACACAGACCGAAAAGGTAAGGCTTTGTAGAGTTGGCTACCGGTGAATTAAAGGTCGGGATTTTGATACTAATCAATTGAGTTTTTATTGTATTTAGAATTTAGTATTTTATTATTTTAATAAAAACTCAATTGATTAGTATGGAAATATATTATCTTTGATTCACCAATAATAAACTCTACAAAAGCTTTTTTAAATAGAAAAATTTGATCAGACGATTTTAAGAACTCAAATGTAATACTTTAGATTTAGATCAGTATCCGAGTGTTATATAAGTTTTTTTATTTGGAAATCATGTGTCGTACACTTTTTTTTTCTTTTTTTTTTATCTTCTTCACCAAAATGAACTTGTCTCATCGTCCCCTTTCATTCTATTAAATTAGATTTTTTTAAATATTTGATCATAACACCGTTAAGTATTTGACAATTAAAAAATCAAAATGTAAATAATTTAAAATTTTAATTATTATTTTAACATTAAACTTAAGTCACCAAGTAATGTAAAATATAATTTACCCTACTAATAAAGAAAAAGTCGGTTGAGTCTTCTTAGTGTGTGTATTATTCTTGATAGTGATTACAAGCAAGCGAGTGTCCTATTATTCAACCCTAATTAATGTGAAAATGATGACGGTCCAAATCATGCCTCAATTATGTCATATAGGGCACAGGTAGACCATGTTATGACAAAACATGTGTTGCCCATACATTTTCAACACGGTACACCATTTAATTCTAATAAATTCAGATGTTCCATCCTGACCTATAATTTATTTTTACAATTTTTTTATAATATTTGAATAATTAATTGATTAATTTAAATAAATATTAGAAAAATATGTAAAAATTGTGATGGAGTTTCTTAAAATAAATTAATAAATAATTACAAGTTTATTATTTTCAAGCTAAAAATTGTTACGTTTGATTTTGGTGGTCCAATTGTTTTAGGGAGACGTTATTTTTGATTTAGTTTTTTTGCCTTTGCATTCATATTTTTTATGTTGACCGTACGATTATAAATATTAGAAAAATATTAGATTTTATGTTGACCGTACGATTATAAATATTAGAAAAATATTAGAACGAAGTTCTTATTTTATAGGAAAAATCTACTACGGGCATCGAACACTGCTGAATATCATAATGTTGAATATCGTTGAACATCATTAAATTAATTAATAAAAAATTAAAATTACAAGGACTCGGTATGTAATTAATAAAAGAGTGATAAACTCAACATATAATTAATAATTATATGATTAGTCCTTTAGATTTTTTTCTTTATAAATTAATTTAATAATGTTCAGTAGTGTTCAACATTAACGATGTTCAGCGGTGTTCGACGCCCGTTGTAAACCCGTCCTATTTTATAATTAATAAGATATATAATTTTTTAAAAGACTAACTAAATAGAAAAAATATTTTATAAGATTATTAAACAATAAAAAATTAAATATTAAACATCTAAAAATCAAATATTTTTAATTTTTTTATCTAGAAAGTGGCGTTCTTTATTTCATGTTTTAATTTTTAGATAATTGTTATATATACATATAATTATATATTTATATTTTTATAAATATTTAATTTAATTTTTTGATTTTTAGCTCCTCTCATTAGGGTCTTCAGTGACACTTTTATTGCGTTTCTCCAAACCCCCACTTAATGTAAATAAAAAATATGTAATTTTAAAATAATTTAATACTAAAATAAATATCCAAACTATTATGTTTTTCTTTTTAGGTTCCTATAAATTATCTTGTTTTTTAAGATATTTTTTTTCTTTTAAGTGCCTAATTTATTATATTTTTATTAAATTAAGTAAATAGATAGTTTGAACAACTAAAAGGTGAAAAAAAATTAAACACTTAGAAAAAAGATAATTTAGATACTTAAAAGCGAAAAAAATTTAAACACCTAAAAAATATAATAATTTAAATATTTTTTTAAATTAAATCTTTTAAAAATATAAATTTAAAATAATATTTCACAAAATATAGAATATTCCCTCTTGTCCAATTTGTTGAATGATTTGGACTAGGGCTTACCTAGAAAGAATAGTGGGCTTCATGTTTCTTGGACTAAGGCTTGTATAGTATGAGACTACTTAATTGCGTACGTAATTAAATACTAATATATAAGAAAGATGTGTATTATTTTTAATTTAAAAGTTTTATTTTCAACTTATTATTTCATTTATAATTATAAAAAAATATTTAAAGTGGAACCAATTAATACAATAATACTATGAACAATTATAATTATACTTGAATCGAAACTCGAAATTTTTAAATAAAACTTTAGATATAAAATATAACTCATTAACTTGATCATCTTAGATTTATTATTCGATTTAATCGAATACTTACCTATAATCTAAATCTAAATCCACTTAATTTTAATCCAAATCCTATGGACTCAAAACCTTTAATTCAAACTTATGAGCCCAATAAGTATTCTAAATAAAAAACCATTCTGCCCCAAATTCCCCAAGTCCCAAAATATTGAAAATGTTCAAATTTTAGAAAAAAAATTAGAAAATATGGAAGGATTAGGGGTTCTCAACGAGTTAAGTAGCTCGTAAATTGCTTGAATTCGATTCAGTTAAAATATGATAAATGTTTGATTCAAGTTGACTCAAACTTGAACTCAATTCGAGATGTTAACAAGTTGAATCTAACGAAGTTTAACTCGACTCAATAAATTCGCGAGTAGCTTGTTAATTTTTAAAATATTTTTTAATAATTACTTTAAAATTATTTCATTCAAAAAAAATATAAATAATAATTATTAATTTATGAATTGTTACTTTAATTTTAACATGCTAGGTTGATGTATTTGTATACTGTTAGTTTATAATTTAGACTTTAAAATTGTTTTGTACATTATTGATATTTTTTGATTAACTTTATTAATTTATATTAATATTAAGCATCACGTATTATTATTAAATTTTATTTTTAGTTAAAAATAAAATAAAAATTTTAATGAGTTTAACTTATAACAAGTCAAGTTTAACGAATAACGAGTCGAATTGAATAATAAAATATTTTAACAAGCACGATTCGAACACTATTTTAACAAATTTAATGAGTAACAAATCTAATTGATCAATAAAAATATATAACGAGTATGAATTAAACAACATAACTCACGATCGACTCGCTCGATAAACATAATAGTATTCCATTGAACATCCTCCACTTAAAAGTTAAAAATAGGCTGAGAGGAGAAAACATCTCGGACGGAATTCAATGTTTACAACTAGAATTCAGGGACCATTCGTGTGCTTATCCTTGAATTAAGCGAAATGCGTGTCCATGATAAATAGAAATTCTTTATCCTTTTATTATATTTTTATCCACGACTTTTATTATAAATTTTTAAGAAATTAAATTTTAAATCTTAACCCTTATTTTTATATCTTAAACCCTAAACTCTATATTGTAAAACACACACCATACCACTAATTTTCTAAACTTTAATCACAACCGTTAACCTAAAACCTAAACTCTCTAATTTAAAACAAAACTATGAATAGAAGCATGAGAAAGAGATAGACGATTTCTATCCATCCATGACATGAGCTTGATCCGATACGTTTACTTTATTTTACATATATATATATATATTGATTTATCTGTGGGAAATAAGGTAATGCTTAAATCCACATGGTTAACAAATGCCTTTGCGAATGGGTATTTATTAAGGCATCCCTCCACTTTCTTGTTGAGTGATAAAGAACAAGGGAGTCCCTCGCGCACCGCCGCCGTCGTCGTCTGGCTCGGCACGTGGTCACACGTGTCTTTGACACGTTCGCGCGCGTACTATATTTTTAGAGAAAGTTAGTATGAACTTTTCTCTTTCTTTTATTGGTTGTATGGATGCTGTTCTGATTAATTTAAAATTCTCTTTGAAATTTTAAATAAATAACCGAACAGATTTGATAACAGATTAATTCGAGATTTTAATGGATATACAATCTGTTAACCGAGATTTTATCTAAAAATAAACAGATTATCCGAGATTTGAATGGATTCTATCTGTTATTTTTAGTATATTTCAAATTTAATTAATTTAAATTTGAAAATAAATCAGATAAAATCTGATTTTTTGGACAGTTATACCCTCACGTCCAGCCTATAAATATGAAGCAGATTTCTCAGTTTTCTTTATCCCATTCAGTATTCACTGTCTTACTTAGAGAGAAAATCTGAGAGCTTGCCTTTGTCGACTCTATTTTCTTACGAGCGTTTTCTCCTAAGTCCACTCCAAACTTTGCGTGTACACTGTTTGGAGGACCGTGCTAACCTTCGGGGGACAACCGCCTAACGTAGCGAGTACACACATCGGGGCGATTTGTTTCTAAGGCAGTGGCCTCCATACCACGACACGGTCAATTTATTTTTCTTGGTTTCCTTCTTTCCTGTCAGTGCTAACGCCCTATTTTGTAGACTTTATTTTTCCAACAATATCTAATTTATATATAATTTATTAAACTATTAATCTAAATTAAATACCATAAAAATTTATATATGAATGATTCTTTTAATTTAATTTTATGAATATTTAGGAATATCCACTGCTACGTGTTAGTAAAGGTGGGTGATATTTACTATTTAATGATTACGTGTCATAACATGTAATCGTTACTAATAATTAAATAAACTTAGGACGTAAAGTTATAGTTAGTCCGATTGTAATATCACAATAACCCTATTGTAAAATCTGTTAAGATAATATAAAAATTGTTAAGATATTTATTTTTGATATAATAATTAAAAATAATTTTAGATTAAGTTTAAAAAATTATAAAAACGATTTAAAGTTTAATAATTTGAAAATAGGTTTAAAATATTTTTAAGGCTTTTGGCATGCTTTTGACTATAGTAATTTTTCAGTGTTCAAACTCGTATCAATACAGGCTTGATACAAAGTGAGTATCGATATGCATTTAAACATAGCAATATCTCAATATTTTAACCATCAATTATTTTCATGATAGGTTATATCGATACGTTTAAAGATGTATCGAAACATACAGACTAATTAAAGAAAAATAATTATATTTATAAGGAGCGTGACGATATAAACACCTATTATTTATTTCGTAGTACTATATTTGAATTCTTCACTCATCGTCGGAGTCTACTTATAACAAGTCATCACATAAACAGTAATAATACAAGATTTTTTTGTTTGGGGACAAACCTATAAAATTTTAAGGGACCAAACTTAAAAAAATTTAAGAAACAAAAATAGATTTTTAATAAAAAAAACAGATAAGTAATTTTTTAAAATCTAAATCATATATAATTTTTAAATTTTTAGTGAAACGATTGTCCTTTCCAATCTCCGTCCATCCCTGAATCTAATGTCCTAGAACAATTTATTTATGTTTAAATTTCATGTATTGTAATGATTGCATTCAGATGTATGTTTCAGGGTATTTTCAGGATTTTCAGAAACCGTTTAAGACCTGCAAGTTCTGAATTTAACACGTAAACGTGGAAGCATGGCTTCAGGCAATATATGGTGAGAAAGGATGGATGAACTGTCTTGATGCAGGCTGCCGTAAATAGCTTCCGAGCTGCCATATGAGTGGGACTCGATCGGCTGGGTGGTCCATGTCTTGTCGAGTGGTAGAGTCGCACAGGTCGTGGTTCGCATTAGTTTCCCTTGTCGGTTCAGGCCCGTGTCCTAAGCTGACAGGAGTACCTAGGTTTATTTCAAATGTGGCAAGGAGGTTTAAACAACCATTTGCAAAGTTTACAGATACCCAAAAATAAACCATCTATTTCCCAGTCACTCACATGTACTATACTTGATCTCGATTATTTCATAGTCGAATGAATCGAATCTTAAACATAAAATAAGTTATTCGAACACTTAATTTGTTTTCTTTACGGACAAGACTCAAAACATAAACCCACTTAACGTGCTTTCGTTTTCCCATTTATTGTGGAATTGGTTTCAAAGTAGCACCTGTAGCAGTTGGGCACTGTCCCAAGAGATGCCTTTCGTTGTCAAATATATAAGCTGTACCTTATAAACCTCGATGGTGACACAGGTTTATTAAACGTTAATTACCGGCTTGTGTAGTGGTTAGATCCGATCGTTACAATGGCTTTGTGTAGTGGTTAGCTCGACATAATAATAATTTTCGTCTCTAAAATTTATATATTTTATTAAATTAATTACAATTTAAAATAATTAAATAAATTTAACTTTTTGTATATTAAATTGAATACGTCTAGTACTAAAATATATTAAGGTTATAATGAGTTTGTTTTATTAATTCAGTAGCATTCAGTAATAAATTGATTATGTTTATTAAGTTATTACATCATTCGATTATTAAACTCAGATTATAGTATAAAGTGTGACAAGTTATCCGAGGACATATTAGAAAGGTACAATATTAAAAATTTTAAATATTAATGATTAGTTTTATTAAATTACTTATCACAAAATTTTATCTACAAACTAACATGTTTATCATAAAACTAACATGTTTATCATAAAATTTCTATAATTGAATAACTAAATTATTATTTAAAAGTAATTTATTTTTTATTAAACTTATAATTAAAAGATTTATCGTGTATTTTATTTTTTTATATTAATAACGGCATTGAATCCTAAGAAAAACATTAGGTAACGTTGGACCCAGAATAGACGAGATTAGGTAAATATCAGCGTGGTCATAAGTTGTTATTACGTGTGTAAATGAGTCGAATCGAGTTTGTATGGTATTGAATTGAATTTAATTTGTTAAGATTTTGAGTTGAATTTAATTTTGAGTAATTTTTAACGAGTTTAAAAAAATTTGAGCTCAATTAGACTCATTGAGAACTCAAATCAAATTCGAGCACAATTGAATCAAGTGTTGATCGATCTTTGATCATATCAAACTCCAGTAACTCATCATCTGTCATGTCTCTTTTAAAGTCTTATTAGAAAAAAAAAACTCTGATACCCAAATTGTGTAAACTCAGGATTGTTAATTTTAAGTTATAAGGTGTTAGTTATAAGTTTAGAGGTTCAGACTGTTGGGTTTAGAATTTAGTACTTAGATTTGAAGGTTTAAACTTGTGTTTATATTTTATATTTTAGGGTTTTAAGATTAAAAATTTAGAATTTAATTTACAAATAATAATAATATATTTTCGAGTAACTCACAAGCTTTTCGAGTTAGACATCAAATAACTTGACTCATTAAGAACTCGAATCGAGTCCAATCAAATTAAATTTTAATCAAACTTAAATAAATCATGATCCATCCCATCTTATTTACCACCTTAATTATCTTTCATCATTCAAATTTCAAAATTTTATTCCATTTGATATGTTTAAATATATAGCTTTAAATAAACATATAAACAAATCAAAAAAAAAAAAAATCTTTTTCCTTTAACTCACTAAAGTTGTAATAATTATATCTATAAACATTAATTGACTTTCAATTCATCTTAGCAAAAGATGCAAAATTCCTACATGTTTCTCATTGTCTGTTTGCACTTGATAACGTTTTGGGTTAATTTATTTATGTCACGACATTTATGTCATTAAGTGATTAATGAGTTTGTTTGTCTGTTATAACACCAAACAATTGTGAATTTTATGACAAATATATTTTAGAATTTGAGAATAGAAACGTGTCGGACACTTGAAAAACGATTGGAAAACTCATTGAAGAATAGAAGGACAACACACGATCTGCATGAAGAAGATTAGGGCGTACCTGATTAAAGCTTTTTAACAATAATAATTAATGCATATATCTCTTTAACAAGAATGTTTAATCCTTTTAAAATGATTAAATGTATACGTGTTCTAAAAATAGAATTTTTGGTAGAGATTATTATTAATTTTTTTAATTAACTACAGTATTGTTATAACAGTATTTGTTTTATAATATACTCTTAATTATTGGACTGTGTTGGTATTATTGATGTTTGAACTCGTGATCTTTAAGAACAACAATTATTCTCTTAATCACTGAACTAAGATGATTCGTGCTGATGGAAATTATTTTAATCAAGAGATGTGAAGATTTATAGGTATTTGTTTTATATTATAAATATGGTCTAAGGGTTATTTTTATTTAGGTTATAGTTTCAAATTAAAAATAATATCTTTTTATATTTATGATGAAGAAAAGAAAATTTAAAATTCTTAAAATATTAAATTAATTATTTAATAATTATTATTGTTCAAAATGTTATTATTATTATCTTAAACTTAACATATCCTTTTTGAAATCTAATTACCCTCCCCAAAGCTTTAATCAACTAACGTCTATCATCCAAGACATTATTCTCAAATATCCAATGACAAACTTTGATTCGATTCGAATCTGAACGTAAACTCGGAACTAAAAACACTTCATGACTCGAACTATGTATCTAAATGACAGATGGCGACTCCAAGGTTAATATTCTCCCTTGAATTCTTAATCCGGATCCAGAATATCAATCATGTAGACCCGAATCTTCAGAACCGAGTGACAGTAGTAAAATAAATACAGGGTGCAAACTCTGTCCCAAAACATTCATGTGTTTAGTTATGATTAATATTTTACCTATTGTTTAGATCGTTATATTTGTCCTTGATCTATTAACGTTTTTTTCGGTTCGAACATTCATGTTTCACCCAAAACATAGGCGGCGAAGTCGAGCATGTCCTCCGCCAAGCCCATGCACCGTTTGGTGTGGTCGGGGCTTGGCGGGCACTCGCCCTCGTCTAAAGAGTTTAGTGGAGGAGAAAAAAGAAGGGATATGAGAATTGAGGTTGTTTCGGGTGGCGAGTTTAAAGAAACCGGCGGAGTCAGCGGTGATAATGAATGATCGAGTCTTTTGGTGTATATAGGTTTCCCTTCACTAATAAATAACCAACTCTGCCGAAAGTCAAAGTAAATTCGGTGAGAGTACAATCCGACTTCACTGTATATCATGATTTTTTATTAAAAAAAATATTAAAGACGATAGGCCTACAATCTATTTTTTTGTAAAATATTATTTAAAATCGGTATATTTCTTCTGACTTTAAATATTTTAATCAAAAAATTATTCATTATTCAAAGAAGGTGAAAGTTTGATTAAGCTCACTTTCCCTGTAGAAAGTATTATATCTTTGGAAAAGAAAAAATAATAATTATTTTTTAGATAAAAAAACTTAGTTGCCGTATTTTCATAAATTTATCAAATTTAAGATATAATTTTTTCTACATGTATCTTTTCTTTGGCATCTTATAAAATGATAAATTCGGGAGGAGAGAGACAATCCACATGATATTTATTTTTACCATTTTTCTTTTATCTTTCAAGCTCTTTCCTTGAGGGTTTAAACTTTAATTCTAAAGATCCGAAACGAAATAATGCATAAATATCCGAAGAGAAAAGAATTCAAGTGCTATATCAAAGAGAATATTTCTTATCTTAACTTTTGTTGAATTAGATGTTTATTGAAAGATTTTTATTATATTTTGTATGTTAATGACGATGGTTTAATTTCTCAAGTTCTGCATGAACTTGCTTAAAGCTTATTTTTTATTTTTATATATTATTATTAGTATATAACTTGATGATTATTGATTTCTAACCTTTGGAGTGATTGAGATCATAAATATAGACGTTAAGACTTTATCTTCTCACTATAAATACACTCCTACAACTATTAGTATCGATACTCGAGGTACCTGTATCGAAATGTTACTAAAATAGAAAGAGTCGTTATATACATTTAATCAGGGGTATCGATACGCTAGGTCATGATATCGATACTAGTCAATCTTTAAAACAAGGGTATCGAAACAACTATAAAGTTGTATCGAAATGTTTTGAATCTGTCAAAACTAGTATTGAAACACCTATATGACGTATCGATACTGGCCAACTACTTTTTTAAGACCAACTGACAATCAACGGTCAAAATATTTAATGCTTTAAAAATCGTTGAAAAAATAATCCAAGTATCAAAACGCCTAAATGGTATTGATACTGCTTTAAAATTTTAATTTAATTTTTAAATACAGGGTGGTATTGATACCTGTTTAGAGAGGTTTCGAAACCGAAATTCACAGTTTTAAATGGTATCGAAATGATACAATCTTGTATCAATACGTATGAAAAAACTCAAGAACATTCATTAAAATTAAGAATACGATATTGATACCATATGGTATCTAAATGTGTGAAAGATTTTAAATGTTTTGGCTTGAAAAATCTTAAGAAAAAGTGGTTTTAGGTTATTGTTTTGATTTAGAAAAATTTATTTAACTTATCAATTTGTTGTGGCCTTAAAAATTTATTTACAAAATGGTCTTTTAACTTCCTTATTATATAAAAATCAAATTTAGTTTCACAACGATATGGCCAAATGTAAAGATCTGGTTTTTCCAGGTCAACACCGGGCATTGACTCGAGCCATGAACCATCTAGTCGGGTCTCGTTAGAGCTCGTGGGTTCGTGTTGGATCTATGTGGGCCTCGGTTTTGTCTTGTTGGGCCCTTCGTGTTGTTGTGGGCTTGCTTGTTGGGCTTAGTTTTTGGGTTGGATTGGATAAAGAGGTGTTAGTGAAGGGCAAAGAAGTAATTTCCTTTCCCATTCACTTATGACCAGCCACCTTTAGATGAGGGGTCATCTTCCTCATCATCTCTCCAATCCTCTCCTTCTTCTTATCCCCAATTCAAGAGAAAGATGGAAACTTGTTGCTTTCGAGAAGGAATCTCGTTTTGGTCATCAAGGGAGTTCTGTTCAGCTCGAAGAGATCTATCGATCAAGGTGCTTATCGTTGGCTTTGGTGGGGAGTGAGATTAGAGGCTTGAAGAAAAGGGAAAGTGTGAGAAAAGCTTGTGGGAAGCTTGAATCCGAATTTGTTGCTTAAGGTCAGTACATCTCTGACTCTTACCCTTCATATGTCTCATAAAATGTTGTTTGGCTGGATTGTTTGGTTAGAGAATGCTTGGATGGGGTTTTGAGGGAGCTTAGAATCCTAGAAATGGTGAATTTCGTATTAATGTGATTGGTGGCATGAAATTGATGTTAAAATATCCTAAACACTCTTAAAAAAATAGGAATACTTTAGGATCGATTAAAAGTAGTTTGGGAATGATCCTTAGAAAATATCAAGTGAAACCTGCAAGTTCGTACAGGGGGTATCGATACACGGGCCACCAATATCGATACCACTGAGGGAAAAATAGGTTAGTGAAGAGGGGGTATCGATACGGGTATCGAGACCAAACCCTCCAGTGGCATATTCGATTTGATACCAGTATCGAAGCCAATATTCCCCTTTTCGATGACTTGAAAAATGGTCAAAGGGTATCGGTACCAATATCGATACCTGTGGTTCGATGCCTTCTTTGGGTGGGTATCGAAGCAGGGTGGTTCGATACCCCACATAAGGGTATCGATACCTCTGCGAGAATTCGACAAGTTTGGTATTGTTTGAGGTTCGATAAGGGAATTAAGAGTCCTAATGAGTCTTATAAATAATGAAATGAATTGTTAACACGAGTTTGATGATATTAAACCCCAAACAACTAAATTATGTTAAGTCTTAATATGTTTTGATGTGAGGATCCTAGGTGGATCATTTGTGTGTATCGAGTCTTTGTTTGATGGAAATTCGGTATCCAAATTAGTGTTGCAACACAAAGAAGGCCATCCAATGTAACATTCCGGGTGATGTAGTTGAAGACTATTTCCGAATGTAGGATCCCGATGCTGTGTGGACGTGGGCCTCATTCGAAGATACTCGATGAAACATTCCGAGTATGGGATTTGGAGGATCCCGATACTGTATGGACGTGGGTCTCAAATCCCGGATGCAGGATCCCGATGTTGTGTGGATGCAGACCTTATCCTAGAGTATGGGATCCCGATGCTATGCGGATGCGGGCCCTACTCAGAGTGTAGGATCCCGATGCTATGTGGACGCGGGCCTCACTCGTAGTGTAGGATCCCGATGCTGTGTGGACGCGGGCCTCACTACCTTGTGTTTGATTTTGGTTGGCACGTGTATGTTGTGTGCGTTAGTGTACATCTCTTTATGCCATGTGTTAGGCGAGTTGTTAGAAGCCTTTCTGTGCACTCTTCACTATACTATCTTGCTTGCTCGTTTTATGATACTTATGACTTGTTAGAGTTGTGATGTAACACTGAGCTTGTTAGATCAGTGTGCGGAATTGTGGTTTTTCCATGCGTAGGTGACAGGTAGTTTTGGAGGGGCACATCGAGGAAGGACTTCCCAGCATCGGAGCCGTTTTAAGAGTATAGTACTTGATCTTTAGTAGGACTTAATGTATTCATAGGACCTTACCACATTTCGAGTTTGTATCTTTACTTTGGGTTTTATTTTGAGTCAGATAATGTATTTTGAAATGAGCTCCTATTTTGTAAACTCTTTATTATATTTTATTTTGAGTTACGTGGATTTATAAAACGTGGTATTTTGAGTATTTGAACACATGCTTTTAAAGGATTTTTGACGAGTCGGGTTTTGGGTGACCTAAATGTGACATTTCAGATCGGGATCGAGGTATTACATTTAGTGGTATCAAAGCATAGGTTGAGTCAGTTCTAGGAAACCCCAGGGTGGTATAGTGGTCGTGGTAAGGTGTCTAGTGAATACAAGTCTCTAAATTTGAGTTGTACTTACAAGACTGGGAATCCTGATGTGTTGCCTTGTTTCTCGTGTTTTAGAAAAGGGTTAATGGAAGATGGAAACAGTAATGATGGGGTAAGTCACATTCGTGACTTTACCGCTGCTCTTTTACAAGTAGTGCAAGCTATCCCAAGGCAATCTGAGACGCCTCGTAAGACACCTGTTGAGAGGCTTTATCGGTATAGGCCTAAGATCTTTGAGGGCTTGGGTGAGGATAACCCGATCAAGGCTGATCAGTGGTTGCGTGACACGCAAAGAATCTTAAAACAGATAAGGGGAACCCCGAAGGATGATCTCGATTGCATTGTTTCCCTTCTAAAGGGTAATGCACACGAGTGGTGGGAGGCTATCGAGCTTGGTTTGGAACCAAAACTCCCAACGTGGGACACCTTTTTGGAGGAGTTTCGGAAGAAATACATTTGTGAGGTACACATGATGAGATGAGATATTAGTTTTTGCACTTAACCCAAGGAGAGCGGTCAGTGTTTGCTTATGAGCAAGAGTTTTTACGGTTGAGCCGTTATGCTCTAGAGTTGGTTTCTACCGAGGAGTTGAGGTGTAAGAGGTTCGAACAAGGGTTAAGAGTTGAGCTTCAGGTTTGTGTGACAGTGGGTCCACTCAGGACTTTTGCAGAATTAGCCAACAGTCCAAACATGTATTGATATTGTAAAACCTCAACTCAATAGATATATTTTTTTTAATTTTGGAAAATTTTCATAGTTGAAACCTTTATCTATATCGATATAGGGACTATCGTATCAACACGCTTGTGTAGAAAACTCAAATTTGACTACTTTTAAACATTTTGTACATTTCTAAAACTTTATAAAAAATTCTCAAATACATTTTCAAGTTGTTTGGATTTAAAATCATTTTGAAATCTTTTCAGTGAATCCAAAATTATTTTTTTAATTATTATATCAAAACAAAAATCTTAACAATTGACTTTTTCTTGAACATCGATTGTTGGATCTTATTATTGAACATAGTCATTGACATTGGGAGATTTTGTGATAAGTTAAGACCCAAGCTTTAACATTTTTACTTGATGAATGAGCCATCATATTTCTTTAATTGTACTCGACAGGGGCGGTTCAAAGATTTTGGGGCTCTTTAGATGTCTTTTAGAATATGTCCTTTAGATGTAATTGTCCATAACTTCGACTAGTTATAAAATTATAGCTCTTAGAAGCAAATGTCCTTTCTAGGGGACCCTGTGCGATGTTTCTATTATACCTGTCCAAAACCTCATTAGTTCTAAAGAAGCAATAGTAATAAGAATAATCAATAAGATTTTATAATCAATTGTCGTATTTAAGAAATAATTATAACATTTTAACAATTATAACTCATTTTTCTTGATAGCATTTTTCAAAATTTTCAATGAATTTTGATATTAATATCATCTAATGAATGTAGTTTATTAAATTTTTGGACCCCTCTTTTTTAGGGCCCTGTACAGTAGCTCTTATTACGCTTGTCCAGAACCCCACCGGTACTCGACTTTTTGTCAAGTTAAATAGAGGGTATCCAAACCTTATCTAAATATTCCAATCAAATATTACTTAAGATATTGTTAGTGATAACTAATATTTAATTCGGGTCATTATTGTACCCATTTATTTAACTATTAGAAATATAATGGGATTTTCATAAAAAGAACTAAATTAAATTAAAAATATAAAAAATAATATTTTCTTAAATCATAATGTTAGTGGTAACTAATAACATATTTAACTTATCTAACAATATAATGATATTTTCAAATTTAAAGAAAACTTATTTCCTCAAATTAGAATGAAAAAAAAGTAAAAGAAAAATCCACCATGATTAAAGTATATTATTTCAATCTAACTATTTGGTTAAGTAGGATGTGGCATTAGATTCTTTAAAATTAAGTGTTAAATTCTACTATTATAAATAAATAAAAAATTAAGTTGAGACAGTCACCCAAACGAACTTTTACAAATTCAATCTGAATTAATTTATTATTAAATCGAAAATTAATTATTATACCAAATAAATATATCATAGAACCCATTTCAAATTTAAAAAGGGTTTCGATAATTTAAAAATTATGATTTATTTGTATTTTTTTAAAAAAAAAAGTGACCCCTTTAATATTTAACATGTTCACCCTTTTATATAATAGTAAGTATATTGATTTTGATGTATACAATTATAGCTAGAATTTATAATAATTTATCATATTAATATAAGATATAAAGTTTAAAATAATTCTCGAAGTTAATTTTTTAGTCATTATATCACCCTTTTTTTTTACAAACAAACTCTTAACGTTTTATTTTTTTTCAAAATTTATTTTTATTAGATAAAAATTAGCAATCAACTAACACTTAATATCTTTCGCTAACGTGTCATCAAAGATAATAATTTTCAATTAATTTGATAATAACATATGGATCATTTGATTGATTCGAATATATAAAAAAAAGAAATAAAACATTAAAGGTTAAATTTGAGAATCAATCTCAAAATTAGTGGGTGTAAGGCACAATGCCTAACCACCAAGTTAAAGCACTTCTTTTACCATAAATAAAGCAATGTTTAAACCGTGTTTGGTTTAATTCAACAAAATCCGGTTTATAGGATCCAATGATATATAATATTTGGTAAATAGGGAGTGGGGTTAGGCATATGCCTTACATCCACCTATTTCAAGTTTGATTTTTTTATCTAATTGTTATTGTTTTATTTTTTTTGTCTTTGAATCAATTAGATAATGTCACATAATTGATTAAAATAAAAATAATTAATTTTTAAAAAATATAATTTTATGTCAATGTCTCCATACACATGACATCGTCACATCAACAAATCACACTATATCATCAAAAGACATTAATTTTATTATAATTTTATTTGTACTAAAAATAGATATTAAAATAATCAAATATATCCCTAAACATTTTTTTAAAAAAAACCAATTTCCTTCTCCAACTTTTCTCTGTTAGGATTGATTTTCTTTTTGTCGGCGGTGATACTAATTTTAATATTGGTCGTCGACCATCAGAATCTATCGTTTCGTTTATATTATTTATTAGTTTTTAATAAATTATTTTGTTCTTATGACATGATCTACTCTACCTTTTGGTACGTTTTTTTCTATCGTTTGGTATGTTTTTTTTTCATTTGTTTTGTTTTTTAAGGTTGGATCTGACGACGCCACGATTGATCAAGATGGCGATTATTTGTTATCATGGTGATCTTTCTTGCTTTGGACCCTCAAATTGAATTTGGATACGCGGTTTGTGTTCGTGGTTAGTTTATCGCGACGCTCAGTTATAATTTGGATTCTTAGTGATCTTTCAATAGATTAATCCCTTTTTTGGTTTGTTTGTTGATGCAGTCAGATTTGTTCGTGTCTATTTTTTTCGATCGAGTCTTTGGATGAGTTTTTTAAACTTTTTCATGTATGACCCTTATATGATCTAAAGTGGCTAGTTTTAAGAAAATATCCAAATTATATATTTAATTTACAATAATAATTATAAAACATTATTATAATATTGTGTATTTTTTTCGTTTAATAAAATTAACGATTTCTATTAAAAAAACTTATATTATCCAAAATTTTAATTCGAATTTCAAAATATTGAATAGTACAGGCCGGTAGAAAACCACTAATTAAATGCATAGTTCAAATAAAATAAACATTGAATCTATAGAGTAGTTTCAGAAATAAAAAATATTTTTTATATAATTCAAATTTAAAATATATAATTTGTAAATTAAACATATATTTAAATATAAAATTAAATTAAAATATTATTTTATAATATGATTAAAATGCTAAAAAATAAAATAAAACTTTTAAATGCATAAGTGAACAACTTTATTCTTCATTTTCAATAATACCATTATATAATCCTTAATTACCATTCCCAAACCTTAAATTAAAACGTTAAAAGCACAAACTTCCTAATTAGGAATCGAATATTGTCCAAGTCAGATCATTCTCAAAGATCCAATGGCAAACTTCGATTCGACCCGGACCCGAACCCAAAGCTAGAAAAGCTCCATGACCCGAACTCCAACTAGATGTATCCAAATGACAGATGGCAACACCATGATTCATCTTCTCCCCTGAATTCGGATCCAAAATATCAGCTTCATAGACCCGAACTTTGGGAACAGAGTGGCAATAGTAAAGTAAATACGGGAACAAACTCTGGTGACACGAAACTGATTTCGTCACTTGTCCGCCGTTGATTTTCCGTACGGTGCCGATTTTTATATTGGTTTTTGACCCGTTAATGCTTTCCGTCGTGCGAGCATCCACGTTCCGACCCAAAACAGAGGTGGCGAAGTCGAGCATGTCCTCGGCGGAGCCCACGCAACGCTTGGTCTCGCCGGGGCTAGGCGGACGCTCGCATTCCTGTAAAGCGTCTAGCATTATGGTCTCAAGTGACGAGTTATCCCCTGCATGGAATATACGTTTCAGTTCGCTGATCTTTGAAGAGGAGAACGGGATTTTGGAAAGGATGGAGCGTGGCAAAAACGATCTCGCCGGCATCTTATCTTTAATGTCCGGAAGTGGCATCACCGATCCTTGCTTTAACATATTTTCCCGGAAGAATTTTCCGGGCTCCACCCACTTGCTTACACGGCCGCCGTTGGTTTTTACTTGAACAGTTTCAGCTGAATTTATACTCTTGTTGTAGCTCTTGAAGGTTATACCTTCTTTTGCGTAATCCTTGAAAGTGGTGTTTCTTCCGTAGGTCTTGAATCCGATCGACTGCCCAACGGCTCCTTGGCCGTATCCGGTGAATTTCTCGGTTCCTTCGTTGAAAGATTGGCCATAGTTGCCGAAATCAACTTCAGCTGCATTAGAACCTTTAGCGTAAGACTGGAAAGAGCTATCACCGACATTGGCTTGGTCCCGGTAGCTGGAGAAACTATCAACGGCGGCGTTGCCACCTTCGCCGTAACTCTTGAAACCATTCACCGGATTGTTGGTGTCGAATGCGTACGAAGTGAAAGTATCTTTAGCTCCGTTTGCTGTTTTTCCGTAACCGGAAAAATCCGACCCCATCACGTTTGATCCTTTCCCGTAGCTACTGAACTCGTTAGGGACGCCGTTGCCGTTTTTTCCGTAATTCGAAAATGACTGCTCCCCGGCGTTGGCGTTCTCTGTATAGCCTGTGAATGTCTGACCATGTCCGTTTGATTCATCGGAGTAGGAAGCGAATTTGAGGTTAGGAACATTGACTTCTTTGTTGTAGTTGTTGAACTCCCCGGAACCACCTGTGGCAGCGCTGCCGTAGGTGTTGAAGCTCTGGTCGACGACATTTGATAAACTGGCGTAATTGGAGAATTTACCTTTGCGACCGGTTGAGTCCCGGCTGTACCGGCGGAACGAGTCGACGATAACGTTGTCGTTTTCGGAGTAGTTCTTGAAGGTGTCGACTCCACCGAGACCACCAGAGCCGTAGTTGGTGAAGTTCTTGTCCATGTAGACGGCGAAGTTGGCGTCACTGGAATGTTTCTCCAGACTGGCTTCTAAATCAGGGAAGCAAAAGAGTTTCGCGGCGGAGCAAAAGGAAGGGAGACGAGAGTCAAGGTGGTTTTGAGCGGCGAGTTTGGAAAAACTGGCTGATTCCACGGCGGTTAGTGGCGACACTTTGGAAAGTAAAAAATGAGTCTTTGGGATTTCCCGATTCAACTGTTTGTTCCAATAACGAACAAATGAAGCCTTCGGAGTGAATGGGTTTTCCGACGCCGATGAATCACCGTCACCACCGAAAGCCACCTGCATTGTCCAAAAACAAAGACACGAATCACACGACGTGTCTTGAAAACAAGTAAAGATGATAAACAACAATTACAAACTGAAAAATAAACTTTCTTACAGTGAAGCATGAGAAATGAAGAACCAGGAGGAATAGAAAATTCCATAGCTGAATCATTTTTCTGGGCATTTGATTCCTTTTCAATTTCCCAGAGAAAGTGATGGAATGTTATTGTGGTTGTTTGGCTGCGTCGGAAGGCTGAATTTATAGAAGGAAATGAACTGTTTCTGTAGACTGTATAAATATAATGTTTTACTTTGTAAAAGCTTCCTCGTAATCTGGGTTATTCTTTAAAGAAGCTCGATTACAAAGACAATACATTGAACATGAAGACAACGAAAGTCGGTTAATTTCTAGTTTAACGGTAACAAAAATGTATTACCGTTTTGAATTTTTTTAAGGATGTCTTTGAGGTTTCTTACAGATATTTTTTTTAGTAATAAGTTTAGGATGAGTGTCGAATATCGTTGAACATTATTAATTTTGAATATCGTTGAACATTATTAAATTAATTTATAAAGAATAAAAATTTAAAGGACTAATCATACAATTATTAATTATATATTGAGTTTATCACTCTTTTATTAATTACATATTGAGTCCTTGAGATTTTAAAATTTTTATTAATTAATTTAATGATGTTTAACATTAGTGGTGTTCAGCAATGTTAGACGTCCGTCGTAAAATTTTCCTTTTTTTAGTGCATAGGTAATATATATATATATATATAATATATGGTTCAATTAGTTTAAATCATATATTATATAAGTGAAAATTCTACAACGGGAGTCGAACATTCCTGAATATCACTAATAAAGAACATTGTTAAACACTATTAAATTAATTAATAAAATTAAAAATCAAGAATTCAATCTTATTACTTAATCTAATAATATTTAACGGTATTCTTTTTCATTAAATTATTTTATTCGAAATGTAACAATTAAAATTTTTTATTTTATCTAAACAATTTAAAATCTAATCTTATTAGAGCAAACAGTTATTTATTCCTACGGTAGTATTTAAATATTATATCAACTTATTTTATTTTTAGAATATATTTTTATGACAGTATTTTTTTTAACCTTTTAAAATTTATATATAATTAAAAAATTATATCTTTTATTTAAAATATATTTTTTTTCCTCTTAAAATTTTATAAGTTTATCCCCGTAATATTATAAGTTCACCCCTAATAAAAAAAATCATGTGTCATACGAGTTGTTCGAACTTAGAATCATTTAATAGATTCATTTAATGGATTCAAACATTTTAATTTAAATATATATATATAATTATTTTTTCGATTTTTAAGGTTTCGACATGACTAATCCCATGTCAATTATTCCGTACACCTAGTTTTGATGAGAGAGTCTCCTAACAAAGATTTTCTACGTACACAACGCCTCAAATCCGAAATTTAAATAAAATCAAGTTATTTACCATTTAAACCGGTTAATAATAACTATTATTTTAATTTTTAGTTTTTTCCTAAAGTCCAAATTATTTTTGTCCTTTTGCTCTTAAGTCAAAGATCCAAATTAAGAGTTACGGTTGATACTTATGTCCAAGGGCTTAACGGCTATAAATAGGAATCTATTTTAGTCTAACTGCGAAGACTTATAATGGGTATCTGATTTATTTTGAATTTAAATTCAATTTATATAAGGATATTATTTTGGAAACTTTTTGTTTCCTTCTTCAATTTAATTTTTATTAGTTTAATTATAATTATTTAAAATATATAATATTTGTAAACCAAACAAATTATTTTAATGAAAAATAATTAATATTTAGCTTAAATAGATTTTTTTTATAAAATATATATTATCAATGGATTAAAAAAATATAAACATATATTATTTTATAATTTTAAGCTATTAAAATACATAAATTGGACATGTAGTGTATTTTTTATTTCTTAAAAAAATTATATTAACATTTTTTCATTATAAATTACAAGGGAGACGATTTTACTGATCAGTATTAATATAAATTAATATAATTATATATTTGATCCTTATTATTTACATAATCTATTAATTTGGTCCTAATTTTATATAACTGTTACGTTAGGCTCTCCAATATATTTTATTGGTTGGTGACTTGATTGAAACCAATTAAATAATATCGTAAAATATTTAATAAAATTAAAAGTATAATGATCATATTAACAACAACCCCATAATTAAGTGATTTTATACGTAATTTACCCTAATTGTTTTTAAACTTGTATGGTACATGGATTTCTAGTTTGTATAAATCATACTAATATATAAATTATTTTAATATCAAAATTTAAACTAGTAAATAATATATTTTAATTATATTTTTTTTCTTTTTTTTCCAAAAATAGAAAGATCATAATATTATTCAACTAGAAAAATCAACCAATTACAAAATAAAAAATCCCAAAAAAACAAAAACGAGAAAGCATCAAAAAAAGCCTGTCAATGAAACCGGGAAAAATACAAAACAATTCAAAAGGGAAGAGCTGCGAATATATTAGGGGTGTTATTATTGAATATATAATTTTTAGGTATTTAAAAAATTTTATATACTTTTTTTTATATTTATTTTTGTGTATTTCGGTTGATTTAAATTGGGTATCCGTTATCTAAAACTTATAAAATTTAAGTACTCCGTTAATCGAGTAATAAATACCTGATTCATAAATATTTTTAACTTTAAAATAAAAAATTATATATTAAATTACATAAATTTTAAAAATTTATAATATATGATCAAACATAAAATTTAGTGATTTAAAGTTAATTTTAGAATACCTATATATATATATACATATATTTATTAAATTTTATCAAAAAAAATATTAAAAATATTAATTTCATTTTTATCTTTTGGTATTAACAAATTAATAAAAATATATTTAAAATTTTAAAATTTAAAATTTAAAATTATATAATATAAACATATAATTAATTAGATATTTAAATTTAATTTTACGTTTAGATATTAAAATTTTAAAATAAAAATATAATTTTAAATTAAAAAATATATATTAAAATTTATCGAATCAGATCCGACAACTACCCAGAACTCCATGGCTTCCAAAGCAGCCTCAGTAGCTAAAGCACTCTTAGCACTCACCTCTCCAGCCACACCATCAATCAACAAGCCACCTTCATCTCCAACCAAACAATTAACATTCGGTCGTATTGAGCTTGAGATCTAAATACGATATTCGGATTGAAAGTATTATAAGATGCTCTTTAACCATTCTTAGCATCGGGATTTAATATCATTTTCCAGCACTGCATAGCCAACACTATCACATTATGTTTTACATTGCTTTTGAAAATTGTGGTGAAAAAGTATAATGTAAAAGTTCTTTTGAAATTTTTAGTTTGAGGTATATGTGTTTAATATTACTGTTAAAAAGTGCTTTTGAGAAAATAAATGATTATTTTAAACATGATGTTATAAGTTAAAAAAATATATATTTAAATAATAATCAAATTCATTCATATTATAATATTAATTTAAATTATAATAAAATATAAAAATCTTAATAAATGAATACATAAATTATTTTTGAAAAATGCTTTTCAGAAGTGCTTTTGAGAAAAAGTAATTTTTTTAGAAATTTGACATGAATATAAATAATTTTTAAACTAAAAAAAATTATGTTAAATATAATTATGTATTTGTAAAAATTAAATTATAATAAAACATAATAAATGAAATTTAAAATTGTAATATGACACCTAAAAATACTTTTCCAACCGCAAAAGCTAAAAAAATAGTTTTTATGTTTGGGTTGAAAAACAATTTTCAAACACAGTTTTTCCTTAAAAGTTAATTATTTAGTATTGGTTTTTGTGTTTTAACCGGCTTTTGAGCCCAAAACTGATTTAGAATGCAATACTAAACGCAACCTAACCCGATACATCTTTCTACTGACCCCACCAACAAGCTGCAATAATATAATTGATTTCCTCACACAGCCTCTTGTGAAGCTTAAAACCCTGCTTGAATTAAATAGGAATGTCCATTGCAATTCAGCCTAGCTCAAGAATAGCATCTTCCATTCTTGAAGATTTTCCTGCTCTCATTTATGTAGCTAGTGGCTCGTTTCTTGATCTCTCCCCAAAAAAATATATATAGGACTAGGTTATTCTTTAATCTACAAATGGGACATATTAGGACATTTTTTATCTAACCGAACCAGGGATTTAAATAGTATCCGTGCTCTCATTTATTCTTTCATTCTGTAAATTCAACATTCTTTCAAATCAAAAATCAGAGTTATTCTGTCATGCCGACCAACGATCATAGAGAAGAATATATGATCTAAACTATCTAGGTTTTCTCTTTTTTATTTCATTGTGCAAGTTGAATTTTTTTAAATATATTATTTTTATTTATAACTTTAAATCCGAAATCAAAATTCTTTTTTTTCTCAGCAAAATCAATTTATTGATTTTATTTAAACTAAAATTGGATGTTTTGTTATAAACCTCCCTAAAGCCTAATCGGAGAAAAAGAGTACAACATAATTTAATAACCAATAAAACTGAAATCAAAATTCTTAGTCTTATCTTTTTTTCTTTTTTTTTAGAAAAAATCTACTTTTTCTGTTGATTTTGCGGTAACGGTACTGTAACAAGAATGATGACGATTCATTATTATTATAATCCGTCGTTATTTTATAAATTGTGATCGTTATCCATCATTAAAATTTTAAATTTAATTTAAACATTTATACTTATCGATAATAATTTCAAACAACGAGCTATCATAATTTAACAATCATTATAACAGTTACAAACTATTATTTTAAACCTTAAATCTGATATCTATTAAATTTCTAGACTCCATAGCACTACTGATCATCCTAGACAGACCATCAATCTTTTACGTCTCTTTGCTTATGCCTTTGTAGGAAATTATTTTGGATGGTTAGTGTCATTATATGATCTATTAAAATTTTGAAAGTGAACATTTAAATTTATATTAACTATAAAATTTTAAAACCGTCACATTAATTTTTTTAATTTTTAAGTCGTAAGATAAAAAATAAAAATGAAAGCATAATCGAAGATTAATTTATGTAATTTGTCCTAAACTTAACTATCCATTGTGATATGTCTATATTAATTAAGGATATGTTTATAACACGTTTATAATATAACATATTTCGATTATAAATTTTCATATATTTTCCATCATAATTGATTTTAATTCATTACTTTATTTCTCTATTATAATTACTATTACACTCACAATATTTTTATTTACAGAATTGTTTGTGGTCACATAATATTTAACTAAATATTTATGTAGTTCCTAAACTATATAAGATTATCGTATATTTTTTTCTTTTCTTTTAATAGTTTTAAGGTGATTATAAAGTAATATATAGGAGAAACTACATAAATGGTCCCTTGACTATACCTCAATTATCTTTTACATCCTCTGATTATTAAATATTACAAATTCGTCTATTGATTAACTTTTTTGATACAAAGTGGTCTTGTGCTGTTAAAAATTTGACGGGAAACTGATGTGGACGTTAACATGCTGACTTGGATAACCATGTGGCATCCCCAATCTCTATAATCCAAGTTAGCAGGTTAACGTCCACATCAATTTTTCGTCAAATTTTTAACCACACAAGAACAAATATATTATCTGGGGACAGATGCTGTCATCATAAAAAAAATACTAAATCATTACAATTCGTACGTTATTTCATCTATTATTAATTCATTCAGCTAACTCAAATTAATGTTTCAACAATTTTCTACAGTACCAGGGATAGGAAATTAAATGAAAAATATTAATTATACATGTACGAATTCAAATATTGAAGATTCTATTCCCTTTTTATATATATAAAAGAGCTCTATTTTATTACTATTTTTGTTATAAAAATAAATAAATAATTTTTTATGTAATTTTTATAGTGAATTTTAAATTTACTTTTTATTAAATATTAATTATATTGAATAAATAAGGAGTAAATATATTAAAAGTTCAGGATCTCAAGAATGGGAGTCATCTAATTACTTCATTTCTTCAAAAACTTCAAAGAGTAAATCCTAGTCGTTGATTAAAGTATGATCGTATTAATTAAATTCAATCAAGTAATTCGAAAAATAAAAGATATAAACAAATATTACTATCATCAATAAAAGTTAAACGCAATTAATATTAATAGAATATTAAAATATAATAACACATTGATAATTGAAATTATCACAATTATAACACGGAATATATGAATGGGTTTGATTGTCGATACGAGTAAATAAAAAAAATCGATAAATAATCACCGATTGAAAAGACGATATATTCAATCCTAAAAAAATCTTACAAAAAAACAAGACCCAAACATGTTACAAAGAAAAAAAAAACTAATTAAACAAAAGAAAAACTTAAATATGTAAGAGAAATATTTAAAACAAACTTAAAAAGGTAAAAAAATGGCAAAGAAATGAATATAAAGATTAACTGTAATTGTTCAATGGTTTGTCTCAATGTTATGGTGGCTTTATTACCATAAAAACTATACTTTCCACTATTGTAATTGATTAATTTAGGAATATCCCAAACATTTTATTTATTTTTTACAAACAAACATTTTTTTTTTTACTTTGTCTTTTGTTTTATTCAAATTCTAAATTTCACATACAAAACGAAAAAAAAAAAAATTCATAAATATTATGATAGAATTTTTTTTAAGTATAGCCCATTTTATTTTATTTTTCAAACTAGTATAATTACTATAATACCATAAAAATCAGATTCAAATTATAAATTATAAATTATAAAAACACCCTTAAAGATTGGTTTAGAAGACTTTAACTTTGAATATTTTAGGGGATTTTTCTAATAAAATATTATTTATAATTAAATTCAGTTAAATTTAATTTCTAAATACTGTAACGAATATAATATTCGAAAAATAAAATGATAAAAACTATATTTTTAAAAAAGAGGGAGTTGCTTCATGCTTTCAAACCTCATCCATTTCTCATGTAATCATATCGTCAGCACCACTTTATATTTTGGTTGGCCTCTGGCATCTCGATTTTTTATAATTTTATCTTAATTAATTTAGATTTAATTATGTCGTATGTCTAGTTTTAGTGGATAAATTTATTATTAAATATTTTTTTGTATATACAAAATCTCGAACTTAAAACTTGCTTAAACGATAACAAACTACTTACCATTAGAATCAATTCGGTAATATACCATCATTAGTATCACCACTTTCAATAGCTGGAACGTGTGTATTTTTTATTTTATTATTTTTCTTAAAAATATTTATTTTATTTTTAAAAACTCTACTTTTTTAAATTCAATTAATGGACCACATTTTTAATGTTTGCAAACCATGTGTGGGGAACATGAAATGAGTATTTAAGCAGCACAATTTTATGAGTTCGAAGACCCACAAATATAAAACAAAAAGATATTTGAGTGCATATTTTCAGACATCATGGGTAATTAATGTTCTGTTTTTAATCTTAGTGTTTCAGTATTTTCAGACATTTGAGTGCATATATAAGGATAGCCTTATTCTTTAATAAATCATCAAAAGTTTATTTTCTCTTGTATATTCATTCTCAGTCTCAATTTCTTTCGTCTAAAAAATTCCCAAAATATAGAACCCTAAATTTCAATACGGTATCAGAAGAAGATGATTCCCATTTGTTAGAATCAAATTGAGTTTATAAGTCTGGAGATTCCAACGATGAATTTTATATTCATCCAAATGAAAATCCATCTCTTGTTCTTACGACTTCTTTTCTTTTGGCCAACAACTACCATAGTTAGTCACGCTCGATGAAGATGGCATTGGCTTCTAAGAACAAATTTTAATTTATTATCCCTTAAGTCAGAATCAAAAGGATGAATTTAGAAAATATTCTATCATCCAGGAAGAAATTTTTTTTTATGTGATCCACAATTTTAGTATTCATAATTTCCTTATTTATTTCTTGTCATGCACTCAGCATGATTGGCATTGATCATATATGGTAATTGTCATGCCTGAAAATAAGTAAAGAGCATTAATTATACATCAGAAAGGAAAAAGGAGGTCTTGGGGTATATAAACGATGACGCTGTATATTCTATCAGACATGTCTTTTAGGAAGAGGGTAATGACCCCGTGACAAGTGATATTAGAACGACCCTTTGACTATACGATTTCACGCCGAGCGCCCATAAGAGGGGTAGGAAAAGTGAACAACCGTGACAAGAGATCAATCACGATAGTAGAAAATTATGACGAGGGCGTCACGAGATTGAGAGGGGGAGAATGTCAGTCTGAAAAGAGACAAAAAGCATTAATCTTACATCGGAAAGAAAAATAGAGATCTTGAGGTATATAAACATTGGCGCTGCACATCCTATCAGACATGTCTTTTAGGAAAAGGGTAATGCTCCTGTGACAAGTGGTATCAGAGCGAGTAGAGTGGACTTGTATTCGAACCTGCTTACAATTGTAGTCAAACTAGTTCATGAGAAATGATCGAGATGGCAAGACGAAGAGATGGTGTTACTATGCAGACGTTGGAGACTTTTAAGAATGATATCTTAGAGGAAGTTCAAGTCGATCTCAAAGACATGTCTTTTAGGAAGAGGGTAATGTCCCCGTGACACAGTGATGTCAATCTAGTCACTTATGAAGTACTCGAAATACAAGTTCAAACAGAAATATATAATATATGTATCGAATATTATATCATATTTGATTCATTGTCAAAAATTTTCATCCTACTCTAAATATATTCAAGAAACGTCATGCATGTATCATTATATATATGCTCATATCATATATGATGATCCATAAAGAGATGTTGGCCAATTGCTTTGCTTTTTTCCCTTTAATTTCCAACAAGTGCAGCTCTGGCCATTCAAATTGGGACTCTGAATGTTTATAAACGTGCAAAGAGTTGGTGAGATAAGCTTTAATCATTATCTACATGCCCAATATAGAAACTGGAAATTATTTTATTTACCAATAAGCTGCTTGTTAGGTGGTAGCAGATTCAATATAAAAAATTTAAGTTCGAATTTTAAAATATTTAATTAAGATTAATCTTAAATATATTCGATGTGAATCGATTAACACCCTAAGTAACTAATTTATATAAACACATGGACCTAACAATCAATAAGAAATTATAAATTTTGGATAAGAAGCATTCGTGTCAATCATTATTCATGATTTGGGAATAAATTATGGGGGAATATTTAATTAATCGTATATCTTTTTGTTGTGATTTTATTAGTGTTTTTACTTTAAAATAATAGGTTTAGAGTTTAAAGTTAAGGGTTGTGATTAGAATTTAGGGAATTATGGTATACCTTTAAGGTTTAGGGTTTAAGATGTGGATATTAGGGCCAGAGTCTAAAATTTATTTTGTAATTTTTATTAAAGTGTGGTATAAAAAAAGACATGATTAGAGACACAATTTTTACTAAATATTTAATTTATTACTCGTGTATTTTTTTACATAAGTTTATTTATTTTTAAGTCAAAATATAAAATTTAAAGCTTTACCCTAAAACTCTAAACTAAAACTTATACTTACTTTCTAATAATGAACTTTAAATTCTAAACCCTATAACATAAACCCTAGCTTCTAAACCCTAAACATCTAAATAATATTATATATAAAAAAATATTTTTCATTATTAATACACGTGATAATAATTCATAAACTAATTTAATTTTCTGTGTAAACTATAGTTTGTGGTAGGACAAGTTGTATGATTCTGTCAAATATTCCATCAATAAATCTTTTAAGACGTGAGTGTCTGAAGTGGCGCATAAAAACCAAACACGATCCTCACCAACAATTTAGCATCCTCGGAATGCATTACCAACACCTAAAGACATGTTTTTTTTTTTTTTTTCTTATTGAAACAGAACAGAAGATGGAAACATTCCCACACTCAGTTGCACCTTCCAGCGGAACAATCTCTGCGACAGGTTGCGACGGCCAACGGCCGGTGAGGTAACAACACCGCGGTTCTGTCGAACCATCGTTGTCAAGCAGTCGGCCACTGTATTATCTTCTCTAAAAAACATGTTCAATCCACCATACCATTAATTGCAGTCAATTTGACAGCAATTTCTGTTGGAACATCCATCAACGTTGTGTAATAACACATTTTATGATTATAATTTTTATGATTATATCGATATAAATGAATTTTAAAATATATATAAAATATAAGGTAGTTATTTAATACACTAACGATAGAAATTAAAAGTTTTCATAAGTTTTTTAATTTTATGATTTAGAATGACAAATCATAAAAAAAAATATAAAATATATTTTATATAATTTTATAAAATTATCATTGATTGATGTGTCATTTTATAAAATTAACATAATGACTTATATGATATTATTATCGTGACGTGTATTATTATTTAAAGTTATTATATAATTTTAAATCATTTATTATTAATTAATAATTATTAAATTATTTTAAATTTAAAAATCAAAATAACAATTTAATTAAACGTCATGCCTTTTTGGATATCTATGCAGAAGAATTCCATCACACTCATACCGTGAGAAAAATAATTTGTATGTTAATAATTTATTAAAAATAGTTATGTTGTGAAAACAAGTTAAGTGAAATTATTTTTTATAAAAGTAACTATTTTTAATGATAGATATTTATTATTACAAAAGGTTAATTACTAATGTAAAGTTTTAAATACATTTTAATTTGAATTATTATATAAAAATTAAAAGTTTTCACGAGCGTTTTAATATAAGGTTTAGGATATTATTTTAGGCGGTAGGATTTAGGGGTTTAAAATTTAAGTTTTAGGGTTATAATTCAGAGTTTATAAATTAAAACTTAAATTATAACCATATTACTCTAAAATAAAACCCTATCCTCTAAACCCTAAATTTTAACCAGTATCCCTAAATTTTTGAATTTAAGGGTTATAGATAGAATTTTAAATTTAGAGTTAAAATTTAAGGATTATATGTCAAAATCTAAATTTTTAACCATATTACCTTAAACCTTATCTGTAAACTCTAAATTTTAAATCTTTAAACCTTAAAAATATTCCTAAAATTAAAACGTTCGTGAAAATAAAAAATTCAGGCATGTGTATATAATATAATCTCTTAATTTCTAAATAATTTCATAACTAAGTTGGTATTACTGAATTAATGCTTGATTAAAAATAAAATATTAGTATAGATAAACAAAAAAATTAAAAAATATTAAACTTGAATTAGAATATATCTAAAAGATAGATATTTACTTTAAAAAGTGATATTAAATCTGATTAAATATTTATTTTAAAAAAACAAAGTAATTAAACTAGATTAACTATGATTTCAAATGAAATCTTTACTTTAAAAAGTAAAGAACTAATCTTTATGCTTTAGTTTCCTTCTACTCTTTATTTTATTCTATATTCTTATATTCTTTTCCTCCCTTTTTCTCTCTTTTGCTTGAGTAAATGCCTCACTTTATTTTAAGATATTTAATTTCGATGTAACTTCGATCAAAAATGTTTTTAAACTTAAATAAATTTATAAAAATATTTCAAAAGTCTATAAATTTAAAAAAAATATATGTTTTAAACGTTTGTAAAGGTTTTATATATGTTTAAAATGATTTTAAATAGTCAATGTGTCAAAGACCGACTTTGAGGTACTGATATTCGATTCATCCCCTCTTTGTTATTCTATTGATCGATTTTGAGCCTAATAAAGTAGTATCAGTAAAAAAACGGATGACGTTTATTCTAAGAGATTTAGGTTCAATTGCTTTGTCTGTAAAATGTGTACAACCAAATGATTAAAAACATGTATAAACAAATATTATCTCGAAATCGCCTTTAGGCTATATTCAAATAAATTTTTATCGTTTTATCATTTCTTAATTGAATATTATGGATTTGTACCCTTTTAATTTTTATATTTCTTCTATTAATCCCCAATTTTGACTCTATTTTCGGACAATAATTTAATTAAAAAATATTAATACAAATCAAATCTACACAAGTATAGACAAAATATCCCAATGGATCATAGACATTGACAATGTCGTGATACTTTGGGTATCCAAACTGTATCAAACGTTTCTTCTTTCCTTTTCTTTGATACATCTATCAACGTTGTATGCATGTGCGTATCAAACATCAATATCTCCATGTCTACATTAAATTTATGTTAATTTAGGACATCGATAGACAATATTACAACCTCCTTTACTCTTGCTTCTTTTCGAACGTGTTTGGTTTTTTTCCTGTTTCCCCCGTTTTCGATTCGAATTCGATATATAGAAGAGTTGGTTATGAGCCATGTGAGTGGTCCTCTCCTCTCGCATTGGACAATGATAATGGATTCCCACATTTATGCACACACAAAGCTGGTGATGAAAGCTTGCATTACTACACTCATTATAGATGTACGCACGTTGATGCATGCACCAAAAGGCGATAACGACTTGTAATTTTATGACAATTAGGGACGAAGTTAAAATTAAATATTTGAAAAAATGGGGGAATTTGAGGGAATGGGCTCTGAAACCTTTAGAAGTATCCTTGATGTAATTGTTGTTAAGAAGTTAAAACCTATCGTTACTGTAGTCCACTGGGCCTACCAGGTGACTCGACTACATGACATTTGGATCTATCTATGTAATTATTTTTAACTATCAAACATAGGGGTTATAACGAGCTGAGATGAGTTTGAGTCTGATCAGGCTCGACTCGGTTCGGGCTCGAAATTTTAGACTCGGGTTCAGCTCAGAAATAATACTATTGGGCTCAGTTCGAGTTCGACAGGCTCGACTCGACTCAAAATAAAAGAAGTGTCTAATTTATTTTAGTTAATTTATTTTTAATAGATTTTTTATATTTTATTTTATTGTTTTTTTTGCTAAAGATATTATTTTTAGTGTATATGTAGCATATATATAATATAATTATTCTGAGCCTGCTCACGAGTTTTTCGAGCCGAACTTGAATCGGCTCGTTAAGGTCTCGAGCCGAACTCATGCCCGAGTCGAGCTCACTCGAGCCGAGCTTTAACCGAGCCGAACCCGAGTAGCTCGCGAATTGGTCAAACTCATTATCACCCCTAATTAAAGATATGACTAACTTCTGTTATTGGTCACATAAATACTCACGACGAATAAAGTGAGAGAAGACTTTTTTTGAAGCTCTACGACTCTTATTCATCATCTTCTTTGGATTATTTTTCCTTTAATCTTCTTCTTTTTTTTTGTTCTTTATAATCATCAAATAATCATGATTCTTTACCTGAGTTAAAAAGAGTGAAACGTCTAAAGTTACCGTCATTTCATTCTTACCATGGTAATGAAAGGTGGGATAAAACCTTAAAAATTAGTTTTAATTTGATGAGTATAAATCTTTTGTCTCTTAACTGTGTTTCTTTACATGTTTTTTATTAAAAAAATCTTTAAAAAATTAAATTTTAAACTCTAACTCAAATTTTCTACATTCTAAAACCTAAACCTTACACCTTAAAAATACATCATACTCAGGGACGAAGCTAGGATTTAATATTGATAGGGGCAAGAGTCTATTAAACCTTTAAATTTAAAAATTAGAAGGGGCAAAAACCCTATTTAATTAATATTTAAACTAAAAAGGACTAAAAATACAATTATACCAAAAATTTTGGGAGAGTCAACAGCTCTTCCCACTCCCTACACAACTCCGTCCCTGATCATACCCTCCCTAAACCTTAATCTCAATCTATAACCTTAAACCCTAAATCCTAATTTAATAGTATGTTGATATTCTATTTGATCACTTTGATAATACTAGTATCTTAACATTACATATTGACATCAGCCCTAGACAGCACCATGTTTCAGTTTAGCCCCATGTGTCTGAGGCCTAACAATGCAGCCGAGAGAGTAAACCAACACTTTAGCCATAAACAACTAAATTCCCATAGGAATTGTCTTAATCTCATGGTGGCCTTATTACAACAATTGTAATTGATTCATTTGGTAATATCTCAGACATTTTATACTGTTTTTTGTTTTATTTCAAATTTCATTTTCCAATAGAAAAAGGGCAATCATCAATCGACAAGTGGACAATTTAAAAAGAAAAATAAAGGGAAAAGGAAAAAAGAATGAGCTGGTTCATGCTTTCAAACTCACCAATATCAACATCCATTTTCATGTAATCATATCGTCAGCACCACTTTCAATTGGTGGAATGTGGAATGTTTTTTTTTTAATATTTTATTGTTATTGTTTATTATTGAAAAATACTTTTTTTTTCTTCAAAAATCTAATTTAAAGTTGAATTAATGGACCACATTTTATGTTTGCAAACCATGTGTAGGGAACATGAAATGAGTAGTTAAGCACACTTGTTATAAGTTCGAAGCCAGACCCCACAAATAAAATGAAAAAAAAAAAAAGAAGACATTCAAGTGCAGATTCTCAGACACCATAGGAGAGTCATGTTCTGTTTTGGTGTTTGTGTAAAAAGACGAAGGTTGATAAAAGATTAATAAAGTAAATAGAACATCTTTAATTGAGAATAATAATTAGGGTAAATTATATAAATAGTCACTGAATTTATAAGGTAGATTTATTTTTGTCATTATAGTTTAAAATATTCAATAAGGTCGCTCAAATTTTAATTCGATTTTGATATTATCCCTCTAGTAAGAACTTAATATTAGTTTTCATTTTTCTTAATAAAAAAGGGGTAAAGTATAACGATCATCACTCAATTTTTTCTCACACCTATTTTGGTTAGTGGAGTTTAATAGTTTTCTATTTAAGAAATTAAGTTTTGAATTGTTCATATTTTGATCACTCTAAAATGACATGATTGTATAAATAGAAAAATTCGAGTAATATTTAAAAAAAGGGTAATCAACAAATATTTTAATTAACCGACCAATCAATTATCTGATTAATTGGTACAATATAAGATCAAGAATTAAATAATTTAAATTTAGAAATTAACAAAAATAGTTTTTAAGGATTAATCAAACTCGATTTTGGTACAATTTTTTAAAATAAATTATTTTAATTCGGTTATGGATTATAGTTTTAAGCAAAATAGATTAATTATTTGATTTATTATGTACAATATTTCTAAATTTTATGCATTATAATATCTTATATTCTAGTTATTTAAATACTCTTCTACTTTTTTTAAAAAAAAATGTTTCAGTTCTAGATAAGATTAATAAGTGTGAACTTTCAATTTTTAATTTTTTAGTTGTTTTTACACTTTTACCACAAACGAACAATTATTAAAATTTTCATATTATATCATATTTGATATTTTAATAAACAAAGTAAAAATTTATTTTTAGAATCAAATATTTTCGTTAATTAATTAATTGATTAACTGATTATCTGACTTAATTGGTATAATATAAGATTGAGAATTAAATAATTTGAATTTAATAATTCGCCAAAATATTTATTTAAGAATTAATCGAATTCTTCTATTTATATAAATATGTCATTTTAGAGTTGCCACAATGATTTTCTTTCTTCTAAAAATTATTACATGCAACACTTGGATTTTTAGAGTTATCATATTCTTAGTATCGGGTTTATCTTTTTAACTATAGGAATTCTTTCGGGAGTCGTATGATCTAATGAGGCGTGGGGATCGTATTGAAATTGAGACCCAAATGAAACTTGGGTATTTATTACTTGGACCGTATTTTTTATTTATTTACATACCCGAACAAATAAAAAATTTGAATGTGTAAATTCCACATTTGTGGCTTCTATAGGATTTCTTATAATTTGGATATGCTATTTTGGGGTCAATCTATTAGGAAAAACAACTCGAAAGTTAAATTATTAAATTAAAAAATTTTAAACTCAAGTGATGAAAATAGGAGTGTGAAAAAAATTGAATGATGATTGGTGTAGTTAATTCAGTTTTTTATTACGAAAAAAATGAAGACTAATGTCAACTTCTAACGGAAGGTAACGAGAGGGATATATTGAAAATAACTAAAAGTTCAATGACTATATTAAAATCGAACTAAAAATTAGACGATCTTAAAAAATATTTTAAAATTATGATAATCAAAATAAATCTATTTTAAAGGTTCGGTGATCATTTATATAATTTATCTTAATAATTAATAAACAATATTTCGTGGATTCCACGTGCTCTCACATGAACTGTCATTCTTTACAAACAAAAAACTGGCTGTGTTTAACCTGTAAGAAAAAGAATTAAAACACTGAATTTGGAATGAAAAAAAATCTATCGACAAAGAAAAAGTTTTTTTAATCCGATCCCACAATTTTTCATATCCATAATTTTCCCCATCTTTTTCTTACCATTCACTCAACATGATTTTAAAGAGATTTAGGACCAGTCACTTCTCTTGTCAAATAGAATATTTAAAGAGATAAAATGATATCGTGAAAGTTTTTTCGAAGTTTAAAGATGAAGGTTATTAAAAGTTTGAATATTTAAGGATTGATTTAGCGGTATTTATTAAGTATAAAGGATGACTGAAATATGATTTTACTTATATTTGAGTGACTCAAACGTAACTTTTAAAGATTAAATGATTTAAATATAACATTACCTATAATTGAGTGACCTAGTTGTAGTTCACCTAAAGAATTAATGGTGAGTCACATGACCCACCAAGTATCTTAGTAGATTCATCCATGCAAGTTCAAGTAAAAATATGAAAGTATAATCACTTGAATATTAAAAAAAATGTTGTATCATTACTCTCTTTTTAAAAGACGTGTGCGATATAGTAAATGTAGCACTATCCATTCCTATTTTGCTCAAGGTAAAATTCATAGTCAAAGGATCATTCTCATATCATTTGTCACGTAGTTATTACATTCTTTCTAAAATATATATTTGGTAAGATAGTTAACGCCTCCAAATTTATAACTCAAGATTTTTTTTTTCTTCAATACGCATGGACAGACAAAAAGATATAAGAGAACTTAAAACTTTTAGGAGATGCGACTGCACCCATCAGCGCTCATAAGTCTATCCCTATCGATACATGATTAATATCTCTCGTCTCTTTCGATCATTACACATGTATCATTGATCTCCATTTTCACAATGTAGGGTAAGAATACATATATGTTCAAATCATCTATAATGATCCATAAAGAGATGTCCATTCTTCCTTTAAGTACCAACAAGTGCTACTTTGGCCCCTCAAAATGGGAATATGAATTTTTCTAAACGCGCTTAGAGTTGGTGAGAATTGAGGCAATAAGATTTAGTATATATTTACATGCACCTAAGAAGTGAGATGCCATAAATTATTTTATAGGTTAGATTTTAATACATAAATTATATAAAAATATTATATATTCTATTATAAAATTTAAAACTTAAATCGAGGGACGGAGTCATAATTTGGGGTTGAGGGGGTAAAACATAAATGTTTAAAAGTAGGAGGGGCAAATTCATAAAAAAAATTAAAAAAATTTAAATAGGGAGACAAAAGTAAAAAAAAAATTCTTTGGGGGTTGGGGGGAGATTGCCCCTCCCCACCCTACACAGCTTCGTCCCTGCTTAAATCTCAAACCTTAATACCTTTAAATCTAAATTTTATATTTTAAACCCTGATATTAAATTCTAACCATAAATCTTAAATTCTACAACTTGCACACTAAAAACCTAATACTAAATTCTAACCATAAATCTTAAATTCTACATCTTGCACACTAAAAACCTAAACCCTAATCTAAAACCCTAAATCCTAGACCCCTAAAATTAAAGGACATATTTAATTTACATAAACTTGTCTATCAAAGTAATTTTCTAATTTTTTACATTTTAATACGTGATATACTAATTTAATCAAATTTTTGGATCACTCAATTATGAAAGGTAACTCAAATAGGAGTTTATCATGATTGAGTGACCTAAATATAACATTTAATAAATGAGTAACTTAAATATAATCTTACTCATAATTGAGTGACCCAAATATAATTTTACCTATAATTAAGAAACTTTCCTTGCAGTTTTCCCTTAATTAATTAATTAGAAATAAATAAAAAAAGCAAATCTATGCAACCTTAATTAAAATTATCCCAAAGGATCTTATATATTGACAAATGTAACCAAACTCTATCAACGTTTCTTCTTTCTTTTCTTTTCTTTTCCTACATCTATTAACGTTGTATCAAAGCATATGGATATCAAACATCAACATCTCCATGTCTACATTAAATTTATGTTAATTTAGGACATAGACCAAAAATATTAAGATCATGTTCGAATTTTTTCCCTCATTTTTGATTGAATATACAGAAATAATTGGTTCTCGGCCATGTGAGTGTCCCTCTCCTCTCACATTTATTCACACACAAAGCTGGTGATGACACTTCCTTTCCCTATGCACATTTATACATATACACACACATTGAAGTATAGTGGCACAATTATTTGAGGACAAGATGGGATCTCGATTTAGTGTCATGTTTTGATCGAATCGAATAAAAATATTTGAGTTAATCAAAGTAATGGTATAATCTAAACTTTATTTGAATTATATTCAGGTTAAGTTGAGTTTATGAAATTTGAATTGCGTCAAATATATTTGTTTGTGTTTTTATTTAAATATAAATGAATACTTATAAATATATATTCGTATATTGATATGTCAAAGTAAGATTTGTAATGTTATTTAATAAAAAAGATAAAAAAAAATATACTCAGAAGGATGAAGAATTAAAAAAATATGGAAATTATGATAAAACAACAAAACAACCAAATTATTTAACTAAAGATAAAAATATATGTTTTTAATATTTATTTTTTATTTAAATACTAAAATTAAAATTTGAAATGTTAATACTAATTTGAATTTACCCAAATAATTTAAAATAAAAAAAATTTAAGTTGAATCGAGTTTTACTCTTCTATACCTAACCCAAAAATTCAGAAAAGATACTGTTAGATTCTTAGAAAATTTTAAAGAAATCTATGTATTTAATCAAGTTTTGAATTTTTGTTATTTTTTATAATAACCATTAAACTTTTATTAAAATATAAAAATATATCATGATTATAAAGGAAAGAAAATAATGAGATTGATCAAACAAAATTTCTTATAACCCAAAACAAAGAAAAAATAAATAATTTTGTAGACATAAATATACCATTAAAATTCAGAATTTTTCTTAAATCTTCTTGTCTTTGTCTAATCGATACGCATAACAAATGAAAAATGAGTGGTGAGCGACCTAAACTATCTGGTAGGATATTTCGTTACTTAGAACTGATTACATTGATAAATAACTATCAATCGAGTGGGATATAAATTTTCATGATCATCGACAAAATTATAAGCAAAAATTAGTCGTTAAAATCTTTGTACGAACAACAAACGATCATTAGAGTATGTTAAAATTATGTCACAAAGACAAATGAAATAAATCACACAAAAAAACGTGTCACAAAGATAAAGAAATATGTGTCACAAAGACAAAGATTTTTATTAAATATAAAAAAATTAAAAGAAAAATAAATTAATGCTTGACAATTAATACAAAAATTAATTATCGATGATCGATTAAAAAATAAAATTTAAAAAAACGACCAAAACAATTAATTAAAATTTTGATTTTTGTTATTTAAAATAGTTCATAATTTTTTTTTGAACAAGCTAATAGTGATTACAAGTAGTATCCGTTCTAGAATATAATTTCTACCATTTAACATTGATCGCTCAATCACTCTGCTGGCATCGCTGGTACTCAAACTCGTAACCTCTAGAAACATCAATCGTTCCTTTAACCACTTGGGCTAGAGGATTCGTGCAAAATAGTTCATAATTAATTATAGAAATATTGTAAATATCATATAAGTCTTTAATTACACTTGTTTGATAATCGACTTGAAGAAAAAAAAATAGTTTACTTTGGATTTCTACCTATAAATTCTTAACTTCTACTCAAAACCTTAAAAGAATTGACTTAATTTGCTGAGATCAGTGGGTTTCGGATAAGTACAATAAAAACGACCGTATAAGATCTTATTAATTATTCTTACTGCTTAAAACTAATGAGGTTTTGGATAGATGCAATAGAAGCTACCACACACAGAGGTCCTAAAAAAACAATTACTTTTAAAGGTCACATTTTTAAAACTAATAGGATTATGAACAATTATTTTTAAGAATCACATTTTAATAAATTGCATAAAACCCTTAAAATCTTTGAACGGCATCTAGTTGGGATCTTAATCCAAGTCTTCGTCGACTCTAAACAATGCATTTTATAGTTAAAAAGAAATAGGAAGGTTTAGGCTGCGTAATTTCGTTATCAAAACGGGTGTTTGTCTTAAATTTCTTCTCTAAATAAATACCGATGACGTATCTAACAGACATTTATCCACCATTTTCCGCCATTTAAATGTATGTTCGAACGTTCAGTCCCAACCAACATTTATCACAACAAAAAAAATGAGGCCTTATAGATCATTTAAGACGTGTTTTAAATAGGGGTGTTAAAATCTGTTTTTTCGGGTAATCAAAAATTCAGTTCGTGTTTTGATGCGGATTTTTTTGATACCCGAAAATTCGGGTAATTTGTTACTTTAAAAAAATACATAAAATTAAAATTTTAAATTATATAATCCAACATCGAAATATAAAATTTTAAAACCCTAGTTACATAATCTAAACATAAATTTTAAGTCTCAAATTACATAATTTAATTCGAAATAAAACATAAGGTCTAATGAAGTTTTTTAATAGTTTTTAAATATTTTTAATTAGTTTAATTTATTTTAATATATAAAAATTAATGATTTAAGTATTAAAGAATCTTAAGTTGATTTTCGTATTGGTTAATGCATATACAAAAATAGTGCATATCTAAACAAGTAAAGTTCGAATTTCATCAACTCAAAAAACTAAATTTATAATTTTATAATGAATCTTAATTTTTTTACAATGAGTCCCTAATTATTTTTTAAAAATAATATTTGAGGGATCGAGATTTAAAATTATGTTATTTGATTTTGGAATATAATGAATACAAGTATATTTTATTTAAATAATAATTATATTTAAAATAAAAAATAAAAATAGGAATCGGTACTCAGATTTTTATAAATTTATGACCGAAAATGACGGACCGAGTACATGACCTAGACCAAATTTTTTGAGAAAATACTCATTTTTTTATGTTAGGATAATCGAGTATTTTTAAACACCCCTAATTTTAAATTGCCCCGAACGGCACTATAAGGTGCGGCTAAAGGAAGCTTTCAACAAAAATTCTTATATAAGACAAAATCAAACTTAAATTCTTATTCAATTAATAAGAATATAAGCTATAAAACATAAATTTAAGAATTTCGATCATACCTAAATCATTATGTACTTCGGTTTTACTTAAATTATAATCCAATCTAACTTAAATTCTTATTAAAACAATAAGAATTTAAAGCAACACATTCTAACAAATTAAAGGACTGACTTGTCGGTTTTCGAAAACTAGAGGGCTGAAATCATAATTAGACAAGCAAGAGATAGAAAAGAGTGCAGCCATGCATTTCATCATATAGAAGTCAAAACAGTTGCAGCCTAGAAAAAAAAAAGTAAATAAAACATATGAAAGCAGGTTCCAAAAGCTAGATGTTTTTAACTCTAAAATTTACAGCCATCGCCACATATCCAACCAAAATGCTTCTGCTGGATTTGGTGCTAAGACAACAAGCAACTTCGAGTTCTTACACTAGCTTCAAGATTTCTTCTTCCCCGAGCCTCTTTGCGGAAGAGATGTCGTGTAGATCGGAATAACATGTTTGTTGGTGTTGATTTTATTCTTGAGTCGCGATATAGAAGCGAAGTAAACAACATCCAGAAAGAGTCCACCAAGGTCACTCTTCAACAACATTAACCAGTTCATATTCAATCAGTGACAGATTATTATCTTCCTTCACTGAAAAACTAGCTGGTTCGGCGACCTCAATTCGACCCCACTTGTCAACAGCAAGCCTCATCGATCCCTTAAACATGTCAATTTTTGCATTGCGGAAAGTTACAGTAGCACCCTCTTTCATTAAGTCCACTACGGAAAACAAGATTGTGCTGTTAGTGGTTAACACCATAAGCAAATAAAACAAGTTGTCACCTTCATTACTTGGCATCACAACACAATGAATGTTATGATCAAGGAAGCACACATAAAAAGAAATCGAATCGTTGTTAATAAAAAAAATTGGTTGGTTGAATGCCAAATCCTAAAAGATTTTGACTTATATCAGCCAAGATATTTGGACATTAAACCTGACCAAAATACATGAGATAGTGAAAGGCTCATCTAGCATTTATAGTATTCCAGGACACTCTTAGCAACCGCACCAACAATGTGTTGAGGTATCCACAAGGACAGTCCTTTAACTGAAGAAGATAGGGCCCACGGTGAAAAGTGTGTTAGGGTACTAGGAGATGGTTTCGCAAACAAAAATTCATTTGGTGAAGAAAGAATGGTGGAGAGGACTAAGGAGAAGGGTTTTGCTTTTTCGAGTTGAACCGTTCATTGACTGGGGATTGAGTAGAGATTTGGAGGGGATGGGACAAGGAGCCGTTGCGGAAGCACAAATGCACGTCAAAAGCAGGAAAGAAAGTCCAGTATATGGTGTCACATGGCATTATAAAGAAACTTGGGTCTTTTTCACACGTGCCATGTAAGACATTACAAGTAACATAATAGCATTTAATAGATATCTAAATTTGACATCTTCTCATGAAAATCATTAGGACGGTTGATGATTTACTTCACTACAATTTTTATGTTAAAAGGATCAGATTACACATAACTGGAGTGCATACAATGGTTTAAATTAGATCATATAGTGCAGAGATTCCCCAAGCACTTTGACTCCCTTGTCAGATAAATTCTTCTAAAACAATTTTACCAAATCTAAATCACTACTTCTTTACTTGCACAAGGCAATAAAAATATAACCAAATCAAACATAATTTACTTTCATGACTACAAGTTAATATATAAAGCCAATGCAACAGTACACATGTAAAACGAAAAGAGAGAAAAGACAATAAAACAAAAACTAATTAAATCCAAGACAACAAGATGCATGTAATATGAAACTCCTGCAAAAACAAAAGTAAAAATATTGCACAAACAAAGCTGCATTAGGAAAAATTATAAAGAACATACCTTGATCATTTCTAGCAGTAAAGATAATCATTCCTGTCTCATCTCCAACCAAGCATTCGGCAATTCGCATTTGACGAACTTGAGGACCATCAGAACGACCCTTCTGCAACACCATTTTTGTACTGACAACTTTGACAGTTAAAGTGTGACCACTGGTGCCAGGGCGAAGTTGATCCACCTTAGTGAAAACAGGTTTTCTCAATGTCTTCGATTCTGCCATTTCAGTAACTTGAGAAAAAGCATATAGATATCAGTCATCAGCAAAACCAAAGCTTAGAGAAACAATAAAACGCGAAAGCAGAAGATACACTACATTTCAATTTTTTCAAATCTAAAACAGTATGAAACTCTAATTTATTTTTTAAAACAAAATTTATGATCCAAACAATTCGTTTAACCCGAAAAAGAGATAAATATAACACTGAAAGGATATACTCGGATCTGTGCAACTCGAAATTCCATATATATGAACCATAACTCCAATCCTAATTAGTTATTTGAGATAGAACAGTTAAAACCCCTTTCTGCCTAAAATTACAGATTTACATAAGGAAACACACAGAAAACAGATCTACCTGAATCAAATCTAACGAATCAAATCCCATAACTCCAATCCTAATTAGTCATTTCAGATAGAACAGTTAAAACCCCTAACTTCTGCCTAAAATTACAGATTTACATAGGGAAATACACAGAAAACATATCTACCTGAATCAAATTCCTCTGATATTCGATTCAATAGTTCAAGAGAATTGTAGATTTGAAATGCAGTAAATCGGGAAGAAAGTAGATTCAAAATAAAAATGGCGAGAGTTGAATACAAATATTTAGGTTTCGACGTTACCTTGGAGATTTGGAGAGCGAAATCCCAGCAGCTGAGATAAGGAGAGAAGAGTTGAAACGAGAGATCTGTTTGGATTCTGAAACAGGGGTTTACCAGGTTGCGCAGTCAAAGGCTTTCATACTCGTAGATGTCCACCGTTGATCTTCGATAGGATTTGTGCAAATCGTAGCCGTACACGTTATCATTTCCTTCTCTCTTTCAATACGACGCCGTATATGGAGTTTTTACTTCGTTTCTTTTAGGATAAAGTTCTTAAATAGTCACTAAACTATTCTATACCGTTCATTTTCGTCACTGAACTTTTAAAAATTATGAAATTAGGATTAAACTTTGAATTTTATTATAAAACGAATATTGAGTTGTTAGATATGGTTAATAATCTGACAGGTGGATGGGAATCAAATAATACATTATTTATTATAAAATAATTATTAAATTTTATAAGTGTTATAAAATATTATTAAAATATTTAATTATTATAAAATAATTATTGAACTGTTTAAGTTTTACAAAATGGTTATTGAATTATTTAATTGTTATAAAATTGAACTATTTAATTATTTAATTTTTTTCAAGAAACGTTTCCAATGAAAGGAATTAAAAGGTTTTTTGGTCAAGAATTGCTTTCGGAAACAAATAATTCATTTCTTCATTTCAATGATTTCTAGAAAAAAGTCTTAAATTAAAAAAAATAAGAATTTACGGTATAACCTGTAATAACCAACCAATTTATAATAATTAAATAGTTCAATAATTATTTTATAATAATTAAATAATTTAACGATCATTTTATAATAATTAAATAGTAAATTTATTATTATATAATAATTAAATAGTTCAATGATCATTTTACAATAATTAGTATATTAATTAAGTTGTCCGACATCCCGACCTTAAGCTGTTAACTAAATCTAACCTTCCGGTATCTATTTTGAAACAAAACCTAAAATTTAATGTCTGTTTTATAGTTTTTGAAAATTTAGTGACTAAAATGAATATTTTAGAATAATGTAATGATCATATTATTTGAAAGATAATCTCAATTATTTGATATTGACCGTTTAATCACTTTGCTATAATTACTAGTACTCGAACCTGTAACCTCTAAAAACAATAATCGTTCCGTTAACCACTTGCGCTAAAACACTCGATTTTCCGAGTAATCCAATTGGATATTGGACCAAGGTTATGAGCTGACAGTATAAAGCGCAATCAAGGATATTTGAATTTGGGCCTTGTGGTAAATAAATAAAGGAAAAGTGGGTTTATTAAATAATTAGATAAAAATAAAATATAATAATATAGTTTGATATTTTGAATTAAAGTAATCTTATGGGGAGATAGAGAAGGAAGGAAAAAGAGAAAAAAAATAGAGGAAATAGGGGAAAAGAGAGAAAAACTGAGAGAAATTTTAAAATTTTGATCTATGAAAATTTAATCGTTTGGTTATGATATTATCAACATTATTGCATCCATATCGTTGAGACAAGCCTATAGTACAACAAAACTGTTTTCGGAGTTGTTGAAGGGCGTTAAGAGAGAAAGTCCTGGATTGTCAAGTTGAAGGGGTTAAAGTGTTCAATTGAAAAACTGAGATCATCATTGTATTTAGGAGGATCGAAAAGTCAAGGATAAGAGTTCTTTATCATCGTACGACCATTGAAAATTATTATATGTATTATCGTTTACTCGTGGGTGACATCCGGACGACCTGACTGTTATAACAATTTTTGGGTTAAGTCAATTTGAGTCGAATTGGATCTACCAATCATCAATCCACCTGGGTCGAATTGAGTTGGCCTGTCAACTAGTCCAATTGAGTTGTGCCGTCAGCAAATCCAATTAAGTTGTCAAGCTATCGAATCGTCATCTGAAATTGTCTTCACATTGTCATTGATCGTTAACTATCATCGTTGATCATTGATCAATATTGGCTTTTTCGATGGACCTTATTAGAGAGCTTTGACGTCCTGAGTTTGTTGGCTCAGTCCGATTCATCAAATCTGAACTCGATAAACTATTTTTATGAGTTTAATCGTGTGGTTTAGTTATTGTACGAGTTTAAATATTAATTGTGGTATTCTTATAATTACAAGCATTGTCCAAGCTCAAATACCATAACAAGATGAGCGATGAAGGAAGGATGAATCGATAATTACTTAAGGTTAGTACATCTTGAACTCGTATTATTTCAAGAGCATTATAAATATGATTGTTTTCCGTGTTAGTATCGAAAATAGGTAAACGATGAATATACATGTTTGGAGATCGAAAGTAGGAGACATGATATTAGATATTATTTTGATTATGATGGGATTTAAGGAAACTATAGTAGCTTTATGGAGCCATTTAAGATACTCAATATTTGATGATTGCATGATTGGGTGATAATTGTGATATTTTGTATGCTTGTTCGAATAAATCAAGATATTCGATAAAAATTGTATGTAAAAGATAATTAATGGTATATTAGAATAAATAATTATGAGATTGATAATTGATATTAGTTAGTTGTATATGTTAGTAAACCAACTCTAATATTTTTTATAAGTTTTAAGAACCAAATAAAATGTGATAAATAATTCAGGGAAATGATATGAACCCGTAAATAGGTTATTAGTACAAGATTTGAATATATTGATACACGTTTGGGATCATTTCAGTACGGACCGACCGTATCGATACTTGAGAGAACCTCTGATTTCCAATAAGTTATACTAGTATCAGTACATGTGTGAGTATTGATACTCAAAGGTACTATATCAATACATGTGTGAGTATTGATACTCAAAGGTACTATATCAATACTTGTGTAGTAGTATTGATACTAATCGATAAGATAATTTAATATGCTAATAAAAATGTGAGAATTAGAGGAAAATAATAATGAGATAATTAATATGGAATAGTAATGAATTGATTTATATCGAAATTAAGGAGATAATGTGGATCAATAAAAAATTAATAAAGATGATTAAGGTGTAATAATTTTTATATTATATTAACAACTCAGTAAAATTTGAGGGCTTGCTTGTAATAATAGATCATATGAATCTTTAATGGGTCGAATATTACTGTGTTGTGTGTTGGTTGTGTTTTTGCTATATGTTGAAGTGGACATCTTGATAGTTGAGTCACCTTGATTAATGATTAATTAAGATTAATAGAAATAATTAATAAGTCATTTGTAATGATTTAAATTACTTATCTATATTTTTAACCGTTGGATTTAATATTTTAAAAAATATCTTTTAGGCTAAATCAAGTTATTTTTTTTTATGAGAACGATTTATGCTTAAGATCCAAATGTGATATTCAGGTTTATGGTGTTACAAAATTACTCTTTTAATATATTTGTTCAATTATTTTTATATTTTAACGAATAATTTTTTTTATATGTGTCGGGTATGATTAGGTTGAAGGTAAACTTTGATCGGATAGGGTTCGAATGAGGGTTTTGGATTTTTAATTCAACTACGAATTGAAAAAAAAAACTAGACTCGTGACTTTAGATGACCATTTAATCTAAACCGACGAATTTTGACCCCAACCTACTTTTTTAGGATAATATTAGGTCGGGTTTGAGTTTAAGATGAAAAGAATCTGATCTCACCTAAAATTATAGTTTAATTTTATTATAAATATTTAGGTATAATTATTATAATGTCACTCTCTTTATAAATAATTTTTTAATTATCTTCTTATTTTTATCTAATAAAAATAAAATAATTATTATAATCTCTCTTTTTATTTTTTTCAATTTTCTATTTTATTAAATAAAAAAATATTATTTATGTCAAATTGAATTAAATATATACTTTTATTTTAAAATTCAAGTCAAATCCGATCAGATAAAACATAATAAAATATCGAATAAAATTTAAATGAAAGTGCTATATTTTCGTATAGGGTGTGGATCGACCAAAACAGACCAACTCAACTATGACCATCCCTACTTAGATATAATGTAATAAAATTAACGAGAGATTAGGTTCCACTTCCACCGAGAATTCTATAATATAATATTGCCCTCTCAATTTTTTGATATAATTACACATGAGGTCCCTCACAGTTTAAATAGTAATAAAATAAGGTTTTATCCTTCTAATTTTTAGATTTAAAAGCTTAATAGATATTTGTCCCTCCCAATATTCGATCATAACTCCGTCCCTGCTCTTAAGGGGATGAATGCTTAGTTTTGACACAATTTAAAACCCTACTTAACCACTTTCTTTCACTTTTCATTAAAAAAGGAATACTTTGTTGAAGTTTCATATCCACTTTAAGACAATGGAATTGGTAATGCGTGTGTTCAAATAACAAAGTCATTTTTCTTGTCTAATTTTACTTTATAGTGTCTATAGACCGAACACAAAACCTCGTCCCCATTTGTTCATTTTCCGACGGTTTCTGATAAACTACAAGCTCATTAGGATCCCACCACGTCTCGGTTGAGGTAGGTGGGTGGGTGGGTGGGCGGTGTTTGGGTAGGTGCACCTACCAAGCATTTCAATGTTGATCAGGGACGGAGCCAGAATTTGTGGATGAAGAGGCAAAACATAAATGTTTAAAAGTAGGAGGGGCAAATTCATAAAAAAATCAATTTAAAAAAATTTAAATACGGAGACAAAAATAAAAAAATTCTTCGGGGTGGGGGTGATCGCCCCTCCCCACTCCTATATGGTTCCGTCTCTGATGTTGATTGTTAGCATCACATGCATTCATATTACTATACGTTTATATTTGTTATAAATTATTTGTAAATCGTTCGTATACGTTCATTTATTGTTTTAAATAAGTAATTTTTTTTTGTTGTTTAGTTAAGTAAACGAGTTTTAGTGTAAAAGTGATTATATATTGTTCGTTTAGTTTCGTTTATTTAGTTAAATAAACGAATTTTATGTTAATTAAATGAACTAATTTTAACACGGAGATCGTTAGTTATCTCTCTTTTATGATTTGAAAATATTTTCTGTTGATTATTTATGAATATAATTTATATTTTTATAAATTTGTTCGATTATATGTGTACGAGTATATATATAAATTTATTTAATATTTACAAACATGTGTCGATTGTGTTTAGCTCAGTTGATATGTTATTGATATAATATACATGAAAATGAATATCGATGATCGTATTAAATATATAATTTTAAAATAAATGCATAGAGATAGAGCTACGAGGAAGTGGGAGGGCAATTACCCTGACCTTAATTATTTTTTTTTTACTTTTCTCCTTTATATAATTAAAAATTAATTTAATTATAAATTTATTATTTATTTTAAATATTTATATTTTATCTCTCGGGTTATTTCGGGGCCAAAAATAATATAAAAAACATGTAAATTTTTAAATAAAAATGTTTTTCAGTTTACTTTGGAAAATGTTTTTCAAAGTTAGAACTTTTAATTTTTTAAAAATATTTTTAAACAAAATAACTTATTTATCATTATTTATATTATCTAATCATTTTATATTTTAAAAATAATGTTTAAAATAAATATTTTATATATTAAAAAATAATTTTTTACAACCATATTAAACGTTTTTATTTTAAATTAAACAATTTAAAATTAATATTTAAAATCATTTCCGACACTTTCCAAAAACAATTTTACAACCTACGAAAACCAAACCATTTTTTAAGGTCAACGTCCAGAGTCAACCTAAATAAACATTCTGATTTCTTATCTTGTTTATCTTCAACCTTCCTTAATCCTTTTAAATACTCCTCTCCTCTCAAATCCCGTATGCAAAAATACCTTTCTTCTTCCCTTCAACGATCTCAGCCATGGCAAAATCAGAAAGTGCAGTTAAAATATGCGAGATCACTCGTATTACCCCTTACCATAACTCACCGAACTCACCCTACCAACTCACCCTTCCGGTCACCTTCTTCGACACGTATTGGTTCAAGTTCCCTCCCGTTCAAAGCGTATACCTCTACCAACTCAGCGACTCACAGTCCACACATTCATATTTCAACTCAGAAATCCTCCCAAGACTCAAGAAATCTCTTTCTCTCGCTCTTTACCACTACCTTCCGGTAGCCGGATACCTAAAATGGCCATCGGACGCCTCCAAGCCCGTCGTGTCATACACTCCCGGAGACGGTATCACTCTCACGGTGGCTGAATCCGTTGTTGACAACTTTGATACCTTAATCAGCAATGAAATGCATAAGGCAAAGGAGTTACACCCTTTGGTATCTGAGCTGGTTTTGTCGGACGATAAAGCGGGAATACTCGCTTTGCAAATAACACTCTTCCCCGGTCGAGGCTTTTGCATCGGCACGACGGCGCACCATGCGGTGTTTGACGGCAAAATCGCAAGCATGATCATGAGGTCATGGGCTTACCTATGCAAACATGGTAATAACGAGTTGTCATTGCCACCGGAGCTAACCCCATCATTCGATAGGACTATAATCAGAGATCCATCGGGTTTGGACACACTTTTCTTGAACCAATGGCGAGATATCTTTGCCGAGGATCAAGAGTTCGACTCGAGAAGCTTACGAATCCCGGACAAATTCGATCCGATATCGGACGAGGTTGTCCGGGCCACATTCGAGTTTAGCAACAAAGATATCAAGGGACTCAGAAACAAAGCCTGGTCTACATCAAACACCAATGGTGAAACGAAACAACAACATTATCTCTCGAGTTTTGTCCTCACTCTTGCTTATACAACAACATGTCTGGTTAAAACAAAGGGAGAAGGCGACCGAGACGTGGTCGTCGATTTCGGTGTCGATTGCAGGGCTCGTCTGGACCCTCCTGCTCCGGCAACGTACTTCGGCAACTGCGTCGTGAACTATTCGAACTCCGCCGAAGCAAGGAATTTCATGGGAGAAGATGGTTTCGGTTTTGCTATAGAGATGGTGAACGAGTTGGTCCAGAAGGTGAAGCAGGGTGTTCTTGAAGGTGCTGAAATGAAGGTTACTAATTTCTATGCTCCTAAATTACCTGGTACGCAGTTAATTATTGTTGCTGGATCTCCCAAGTTGAATGTTTACGAGGCGGATTTCGGCCTGAGTAGTAAGATCAAGAAGGTGGAGATTGTATCGATAGAGAGGGACGAAGCTGTTTTCATGGCGGAGAGTAGGGAGGGGAATGGAGGAGTTGAGGTTGGTTTGGCGTTGAAGAAACATGAAATGGAGAAATTCGCTGCTTTGTTTTCTGCTGGATTAAAAAGGCTGGATTAACGTATCCGAACCAAATATACAAAACAAATAGATATAAATTAATCGGGATAAAATTTTAAAAAATAAAAAAAAATCTTTATCAACATTATGATGTTGAAATGTCATTTACATTTTTAAGGTATGTTTGTTTAAGGTTATGGCCATAAATGATTATTATGTTTGATGTTAGTAATGAATGCATTCATCTTAATTTTATTAAATGACGTAGTAAGCTTTTCAAATAATTTTTTTTAATTAGTTACGATGGTTACAGTAAATATTTATTTTATAGTATATTTTCGATTATTGGACATTGATCTAAATTATTGGACATTAATCGTTCAATCACTATGATACATTACGGGTGCTCGAACCTATGATCTCGAAGAACAACAATTGTTTCCTTAATCACTGAAATAAGATAGTTCTTGTCTTAAACGATTTAAATAATTTAAATTATAATATTATAATTAAAATAAATAAATTTAAAATTTTATTTTATTAAATTATTTTTATAATATATAATTTAAATTAATCGGATCATATATTATAGTTACAAAAGACACAAGTCAAAATTCAACTATTAAAAATTAGGTGTATTCTATGACTAGCTTGGCGTTAATCCGACTCGCAAAGCACTTGGTAAGTATATTATATTTAAGGGACATTTGGTTCATGGATTTAAAAACAATATTAAACTTTAAAATTGTATAAATTTAATATTAAATTTTAGTTTTTATTATAATTGATGAGTAATTTTTTTACCTTCTAATTATGTTCTTTTTATGTCTTTATTAAAAAAATTAAAAATTAATTTTTAAACCTTAATCTTTTACATCCTAAACCTGAAACTATGCACCCTAAAAATACATTTAATGTTAAATCTTTAAACTTCAACCACAATCCTTAATATTGAACTCTAAACCATCTATCAACTCTTTTTAAATTTTGAAATCAATATATTATTTTGATTTTTTTTTGTATTTTTTATTAAAATCTATTTATACATTTTTTTAAATTTTATAAATTTACCTCGTAACATGAAATCATGTATTCGTTCCTGTTCAGTGCTCTTGATTTTTTTCAGCATATCTCGGATTACATTGATAACTTGGAGTTACATATTCGTTATTATTTTAATACCCTAACTATTTTTTTTTGATAAAATTGTACATAATGTTACATTTTTTAAATTGATGCATCATTATTAAAAGTTAACGGACATAATGATGTAAATCTTTTATTTATTTATTTTCTCTCTCTTTCTTCTCTCTTAATCAATGATCTATATGTAGAGGTGAGCAACGAAACGAGAAAACCAAAAAACCGATTCGAACCAAGTTATGCGGTTCGGTTCGGTTCGGGTTTACATATTGTGGTTCGATTTTTGGTTCGGTTTAGAATTTAAATTTGACAATTCGGTTCTGTTTCAGGTTTTTCATATGGAACCCGTTTATTTCATATTAACCCGAATTAAAGAAAAAAACATTATGACCCATATCAAATATGTCTTAAAGATAGTTTCTTGAATTATTTAGATTTATTTTTTAAATTAGTCTCTTAAAATATTTAGATATGATTTTATAATATTAAATTGATTAGATATCGTGTTTCAAATTCGAATATATTTTTATAATATTTACTATTTATGATTATTTTATAACATAGAATATTTGAGTTTATCTTTAATTAAACAATATATTAGGTCAGGTTACATATATATGTTTAGGTTGGTGATATAGAATCATTGAGTGTATATTAATTAAATAAATATTTTTTATGATTTATTTTTCAGATATATTTTTTGTTTTGTAATCATTGTTATTTTTTTTAATTTTTTGTTTAAAATCTTAGATTTCTCAAGGGCTCGAGACATGTGTTTTCATTGTTCTTAACGAAAAAATAAATTGATGTTGAAGGGTCTAATAAATATTTTATTTGTTTATGTTTTTTTTTTTAAAATAAAAAAAAACGTTAAAACCGCGGGTTTTAACCAAACCGAACCGCAAAATTCGATTTTCGATTTTTCGGTTTTTATACCATTCGGTTTTGATTTTGATTTTCTTTTTAAAAAACCGCAAACTGCGGTTCGATTCACATTTTTATCTATATATATTTTTTATATATAACCAAAAACCACAACCAAATCACTAGACCAATCAACTCTATTTAATATATTTTCAGTTACATATATATTTAACTTATATAATATTTTCATAATAAATTTTCTTGGAATTTTTTTCTGGAAGTACCGATAAAAACGATTGTTTGGCATACTGTCTCAATGTGCTTCAGTTACCTACTATGCTCTCTTTGATCAACTATTTCACCATAGTGGAGAATGGCCAGAGAAACATGCCTACCCTTTTTGGCAACTCTTAATGGCCATGATATATTTTCAGTTACCTACTGTCTACAAATTTATGAATCTGCAGAATCCAGGAGAAACATGCCTACCCTTTTTGGTAACTCTTAATCCAGATTATACACCACAACAAACCTTGCTTAAGTGGAGAATGGCCATCCAGTTCCATCAGTAGCTATAACAAAGAAGAGAGGAATTTGGTTCTATGGTGCATACCGAGAAATTCATTTTTTTTTTCAACCAATGAATATTCACTCATCTTTTTCATGTCATTTTAAAATTATAATTTCTGGAAATTATATTAATGACATGGCTGATTAGTGGTGGAATGAGTAGTTTTCATTAGTTAGGGATCACAACTGACATTGTAAGTCGGGCCTATGATATAATCTCTCGGTGCATAACAGGGTAAGCACATTGTATTTGTAACACCTTAAAAAAAGGGAAATAAAAAAAATAAATTAAAGGAAGTGTGGTTGTGTAACGACCCGGATTTCGGATCCGAGTGTCGGGTTAACCCAAGGGTTTGGGCTGCGGTTTTAGACCCCGGTTTGTGTGGTTTGGGGCCTTGGCTTGTTGGGCTTGTCGGTTGTTGGGCTTATGAGATTTTAGATGGAGGATAGTTTGGTAATTGTCTAAATAGTTGAAAGTGAAGGGTTTTGTGGGCTTTGGTGTTGCAGAAAAATCTGAGCATAGAGGGGTCACCATTTTATCCTTATCCTCATCTTTCTTCCAACCCAAACTAGAGAGTAAAGGTGCTAACTTGTGCTTGTGGGGTGTGAATCACGTTTTGGTGCAAGAGAGGAAGTTTTAGAGCTTGGAGAGATCTATTAAAAGAGGTAAATATATGTTGGTTTGGTGAAGTTGGAGATCCATCATCAAGTTTGGGCAAAGGAAAGAGCTTGGGAAAGAGGAAGCTTGAAGAGAAGAGAAGATGACGTTTTTGTTGTTGCCTGCAAGAGGTTGGTACTCCCAACTCTTCTATTTATCTTGCATTTCATGGTAGAGTGCATAACATATAGAAATTCATGTATGAATACTTGGTTTGAGCTTTTGGGTCTTTAATGGTGAATTTCGTAATTGTGTGTTTGATGGTTTGAAAATAATGTTAAAACACTTGAAACCTTTCTAAGAATGAGTAAGAACACTTTAGAATCGAATAGATTAATGTTTGAGAAGAATCCCTAGAAATTTCTAAGTGCAGACCTGCATTTCGTGCAGGGGTATCGATACACGAGCTACCGGTATCGATACCCATGAGTGGAAATAGGCTAAGTGGCCAGGTGTATCGAACCATGGTTTGATACCGGGACCTCCAGTGGCATAATGGCATCGATACCCATATCGATGCTGGAGGGTCCTCTTTTGTTGACTTTGGAAATGGTCAAAGGGTATCGATACCAGTATCGATACCCATGGTTCGATGCCTTCTTTGGGTGGGTATCGAGGCAGGGTGGTTCGATACCCTACATAAGGGTATCGATACCCCTGCAAGAACTTGACAAGATAAGCTTCGTTTGAGGTCCGATAAGTGAATTAAAGGGCATATTGAATCTTATAAATAATGAAATGAATTGTTAACATGAATTTGATGATTATAACCCCGAAAGACTAAGTTATGTTAAGTCTTGATATGTTTGGTTGTGAGGATCCTAGGTGGATCGTTTGTCTGAGTCATTGTTTGATGGAAATCCGGATATCCATAAGTGTTGCAACACGTCGAAAGCCATCCGATGTAACATGCCGGATGATGTTTGAAGACTTTTATTCCGAGTGTTGGGCGACCTCACTCGAAGATGTTCGATGTAACATTCCGAGCATGGGGTTGGTTGGGCGGCCTCCACCCCTTTCCGAACGTTGGGCGGCCTCGTTCGAAGATGTCCGATGTAACATTCCAGGTATAGGATTTGAGGGCGGCCTCAATCCTGAGTGTAGTATCCCGATGCTGTGTAGACGCGGGCCTCACTCTTGTGTGTTATTTGTGATGTGACATGTATATGCTGTGTGTGATGTTATACTTTGTTTATGCCATGTGGTAGGCAAGCATGCTAGATCATCATTTCATGCACGATGTTTATATGCTATGCTTTACTGCTTATGATATGCATGATGTTGGCCGAGTTCGGCGTACCCACTGAGCTTTAGTAGCTCAACGTTCTAAATGTGTTTTCGTGCGTAGGTTAGCGGAAGTCGATTCGTGGAGCACCATCGAGGTTTGGATTTCAGCATCGACCTATGTCAGGGTACATTTATAGATTAGTGGGCTAGTACTTAGTTGGACCCTATGTATCTTGTAATTCTGTTATTTATTCGAGTCAAATGTTTTAAATGATTTATAATATTTGGAGCTCCGATTACTTTATATTATTTTGGGCTTGCGTTTTAACTTAAATGGATTTTATGAAGAGTATTTTGGACTTGAATTGGATTTTAATTGTTGGGCTTTCGAAAGAATTTTGAAATACAGGTTTTGGGCCGGAGGCCCAATGTGACATCCGGGTCGGGGTGTTACAGGTTGTGGGGTGTTAAACCCACAACCTCAAGGTTGATAACCTTGATACCCAACCACTCGAGCTATCAAGCTCTTATATTTTAAACTTCCTCACCTTCCCTTTAACATGTATCTGAATCTGTTCTGAGAAAATAATAATTTTCGGGTATAAAACTTTTTTTTTCTTCAGATCTAAAAAAAATTGTCTTTATTCGAATCAAATAAACCTTAAGTCTCCCTAACCTATCCCTTTTTCAAATTAGTCACCCAACCGTTGTCGCCGCTTCACCGGTTGTCCGTGGCTTTCACCGTCACTGTCACTGTGCTCATCGTCGCCTCCCGATCAAAACCCACCAATCGACGCGCTCTTCGGCCACCGCGATCGCCTGGAGTTGAGGCTGAAAGATTCGTCGGAGTTAGGGTTAAGTCCTTTCGGTTTTTCGCCGATTTCGGCCATCATCGGCGTCAATCTGGTGCGTCACCGGTCCCATCTGGTTCATTGTTCAAGGGCGAGCAAAACCCTTATCTCATCGTCGCTGATCGTCGCCGTTAGGGCCCTCATCGGAGAACCCTTCCCCGTTCGGTAAATAGGTAATTTTGGTTTGTTTTCGTGTTGATTCTGGTTTCTAATGGTTATAAAATGAAATAAATCTGAATCTGGATATGTTTCCGAGTATAAAAAGGTGTTTTCCAACCGTTTAGGGTCGCGCGTGGCCATCACGCACCGCCGGGGAGATTTCCGACCGCCCTGGACGGTGGCCTGGGGCCGGCCGGTCCAAACCGACCTTTAACCGGTCAACCCGAACCGAACCGGTCTACCCTGGATCGAACCGGTCAAATTGAGTCAAACAACCCGACCCGTCGACTGACCCGACTCGTTGACCGTGACGTCAGCGTTGACCGTTGACTGTTGACGTCAGCATGACGTTAGCGTTGACTTTGACTGCTGGCATCAACATTGACTTTGACCCCAAAAGTTAAAATTTTCAAAAACTCCGATTTTATGTTTTCGACGTCCTGAGTCCATCCGTGAAGTCCGTTTCTCGAAATTCGAACCCGAAAGCCTCCAAATTGGAATTTAAAGTCTCGAGTCACACTTTTCTTCTAAGTTAAGTCCAGAGTTTTATTTAAGGTCTAATATTGATATCTGTTTGTTTGTAGGACCTCATAGTTCTCTCGATCGTGTACCGACCCAGCCCAGTTCCTCCCGTTTTGACCGATCCCGAGACCCGATCGTAACCCGTATGTTCTAATATCTAGTGAATAATCAATTTTGTAATTAACTCTAGTATTAATAAGAGTTTATCTTGTATTTTTAGGATCCAGTACTGCTACAGAGCGAGGCTCAAACGCCCAGTAGACCATCTGTCTGTTTCTGCCATTGAGGTGTGTTCCTTGTGTGCTATATAATAGTATTTTAATGTTTTACGTTTTAAACTAATCAAGTATGTGCACATGATTGTTTTTCTAGATTTACATAAGCACTTATTTTGAACTGTAAGATTGATCATTTTATGTTTTACTATATGTCCGATATATCCTGTATGATAATTCCTGATTTATGTATACATGTTGCCTGCTTAATTCCTGTTACTACCATCATGATTCCTGTTATTATTGCATGTCTGCCATTTTAGCATTGGGATGATGTGTAGTGTCTAATATTCTGTTCAGCCTTGATCCAGCCGGTAATTCCACCTAGTTATAGTTCCTAACTATAGTTAGGGTAATTTCGCCTGTTATCGGTTCCTGTGCTTTAGCCGGGGTAATTCCGCCTGTTCCCTAAGGTAATTCCTTAGGTCGGTACCTTCGCCCTAAGGGCTTAGGTTAATGCTTGTATCAGATACTGTTCGGGGGAACTGTATCTAGGAGTTCGGTTGGAGTGTAGCATAACATGCATATACATAATCTGATTTCATGTTATTACTGTTTACTGATTTTACCCGTATTTTATTTGCACTGTTGAAACACACTAGGCTTTATAGCTCATATTTGTTTTCTTTCCCCTTTCAGATATCCGTAGATAGGCATTCCGGATTTGGCATTGTAGGATTTATACACTATCTTATTACTTTTGATGTAATATTTTAAACTTATTCAGTTTACGTTTAAGATGACATGTGCCTATATTTTACTATTGGTGATTTTAAAGTATTATTTTTGCTATTAGTTTTACGAATTATTTTGCGAATAATGATTTCCAGATACCTTATTTTGGTGACACTTTACACATTTTAATTGTTAGTCAATATTTATCTTTATTCGTATAAGTTTTTTGATTTTTCTTACAATATGATTTGTAAATAAAAAACAATGTGACCACTTTAGTCGGGCTTCCGCATAGGTCGGTCTAGGGGGTTACATTTAGTTGGTATCAAAGCTATGGTTTTAAGATTCTCGGACTGTGATTGGTCCTAAATAAATGTTTTCTGTTAAACTGTTATGAATTTATATATGTATGGCCATGTCACCTATATTTTTTTCTGTATTGTGTATGGTTCTCCGGTGCCAATTCTAATCTCCTAAATTTTGTCTTTGTAGATTTCCTGAACATTATGAGTGCCCGTAGAGCTCGCCGATCCACCCGAGGGCGTGGTCGAGCGACCGGTTTTGTTGATCCTATAGAGGAGCCTATTAGTGATCCTCCACCCGTCATTCCTCCGGACCCACCTATTCCCACAAGTACTACTGTACCGGCCAACCCTCAGCCTGCTGCGGGCATTGACATGTCTACCCCGATCAAAGGGGAGTCAACACCGAGTACTGAGCCTGCTGCTGTAGTGGCTGATGAGACTCTTAGTAGGCAGTTCCTTCAGTTGTTACAGGGAACTGCTAGAGCTTCGGGTGCGATGCCGGATCCACCTATCTCTCAAATTCTGATCGCGAATGGAGTAAGAACTTTCTCTGGATCCTTGACTGGTGCACCTTCAGATGCAGAGACCTGGTTGTACAATATTGAGAGACGGATGGATCAGTTGGGTTTGGAGCCAGTTAAGAGATACCTTAGAGCTGTGTCTATGCTTGATGGTGGTGCTTATATCTGGTGGGAGTCTGTGGTTAGTAGCGTATCCTCCGACAGGCTGACATGGGACTTTTTTAAGGAAAGTTTCAAGAACCGTTATCTGGGTGATCGATATATGAGAGAGAGGCGCCAGGCCTTTAGGGACTTCGTACAGGGTACTATGTCAGTGGCTGAGTATGAACTTCAGTTTTTAGATTTTTTGAGATATGGTGCTGGGACAGTGGCCACAGAAAAGGATAAATGTGATAAGTTTCTAGAGGGTCTCCGCATTGGTATCCGAGACCGAGTAGCCACGCATCATGATGTGGTTTTTAAGGACCTGGTGAACCGGCAAAGACTGCTGAGGACTTAGAGAAGCTTTCTAATAGTCAGGCTATGAGGGATCAGGACCAAGAGCGGGGCAGAGATAGAGACCGTAGGAGGGACCGTGGTCGATCCGGGGGATATTTTAGCCATGGCGAGTCTTTTAGTCGCCCTGATAAAAGGGCTCGATCTGCACCGAGTCAGAGAGGTGGTTCCTATCATCAGTCTACGGCATCTCAGGACTCTTCTGTTAGCCGAGGTGGTTCTTCTAGAGAGTGTAGGAAGAAGATTGAAGCTTGTTTTCGGTGTGGATCTTCTGAGCATTTTCTGAGGGATTGTCCTCACCCACCCTCTGTCAGTCGACCATCGACTCAGACTCCAACGCGCTCTCAGACACCATCTAGATCTCAGACATCCATACAGACACCCGCTTCGGGACGATCTCAGGGTAGAGCTTCTGGGTCTGCTGTTATATATTATACCAGGAGTCGAGGCCACCGGAGTGGTATGCCATCTGTTTCTGAGGCTCGTCAGCCAACTTTGGTTTATGCCACCAGACGTAGGGATGACCGAGACGAGCCTGATGTTATTGCAGATACTTTTACCATCTTTTCTGTTCCATACTTTGCTTTACTTGACAATAGCTCCACACACTCTTATATATCCAAGTTAGTATCTGGACACCTTTCGATCTCAGTTGAGAACACTGAGAGTGTTGTTACTATTATGAGCACTGTGGGACAATCTATATCTGTAAATAAGGTGTTTAGGAGATGTCCACTTGTTGTGGAAGAGGAAGTGTTTCTGGATGATCTCATGGAACTTTCTTTAGAGGAGTTCGATCTAATTCTGGGAATGGACTGATTATCTGAGCATCGTGTTAATCTGGATTGTGAGGCAAAAAGGGCCACTTTAAAGACTCTAGATGGACGATCTGTGGTTTTGTTTGGTGAACGACGAGGTTATTTGTCCAATGTGATATCAGTTTTGTCTGTTGATAGGATGATCCGGAAGGGATATGAGGCCTTTATTGCTTGTTTCCTTAACACAAAGGGGTCTCTATCTAAGATCTAAGAAATTTGCACTGTTAGTGAGTTTCTTGATGTTTTTCCTGAGGAGTTTCATGGTCTCCCTCCGGATAGGGAGGTTGAGTTTGAGATTGAGACTTATCCTGGATCAGCACCAATTTCCATGACTTCGTACCGTATGGCTTCAAAAGAGTTAAAGGAGTTGAAGGTTCAGTTGCAAGAACTTCTTGATAGAGGGTTCATCCGACCTAGCTCTTCACCTTGGGGAGCTCCAGTTCTCTTTGTTAAGAAGAAGGATGATTCTCTTCGGTTGTCCATCGATTACCGAAAGCTAAATAAGCTGACAGTGAAAAACAAGTATCCCCTACCAGGATTGATGATTTGTTTGATCAATTTCGGGGAGCTATAGTTTTCTCGAAGATTGATCTTCGATCTGGGTATTATCAGCTAAAGGTTAAGGGCTCTAATGTTGCTAAGACTGCTTTCTGCACCCAGTATGGTCACTATGAGTTCTTAGTGATACCTTTCGGTTTAACCAATGCCCCTGCAGCTTTTATGGATATGATGAACCGTGTCTTCCGGCCCTACATAGACCAGTTTGTTGTGGTGTTTATCGATGATATACTGGTTTACTCTCGCTCAGAGGACGAGCATGTGAGGCATCTGAAAGTTGTGTTGTAGACTCTCAGGGAACATCGGTTGCATGCCAAGCTAAGTAAATGCGAGTTTTGGCGTAGTGAGGTGACATTTCTCGGGCACGTCGTTTCGGATAAAGGTATCCAGGTGGACCCGAGTAAAATTAATGCTATCACTAGTTGGAAACCTCCCAAGAATGTGTCTGAGATCCACAGTTTTCTGGGCTTAGCTGGGTATTATCGACGCTTTGTCGAGGGTTTTTCCATTTTAGTAGCCCCTTTGAGGAAGCTTCTGATGAAAGATGTTCCTTTTGTGTGGTCTAAGACTCAACAGGCTAGTTCTGATCAGTTGAAATCAGTTTTGACCCGAGCTCCAGTTTTGACCCAACCTGAGTCAGGGAAGGATGTTACAGTTAACAATGATGCTTCACATTCTGGTCTTGGATGTGTCCTAATGCAGGACGGTAAGGTGATCGCTTATGCGTCACGCCAGTTAAGACCACACGAGCTTAATTATCCTACCCATGATCTTGAGCTTGCAGTTGTGGTTTTTGCTCTAAAAATCTGGAGACACTATCTCTACGGGGAAAAGTGTTATATCTTTACCGACCACAAGAGCCTGAAGTACCTCCTTACCCAAAAGGAACTTAATCTGAGACAGCGTCGTTGGTTGAAACTTCTTAAGGACTACGATTGCGAGATTGAGTATCATCCGGGAAAAGCCAATATTGTGGCTGATGCCTTGAGCCGTAAGACCATATCAGACCTGAGATCCTTGTTCGCCAGGATGAGTATATATGATGATGGTAGCCTATTAGCTGAGTTGAGGTTTAAACCGACTCTGACTGAGCAGATTAGGGCCAAGCAGCGGTTGGATGATTCTTTACTTCCTGTTATGCAGCAAGTGGAAGAAGGATCCACTTCTGTTTATTCTTTTGATCAGGATAGAGTTCTTTGTTTTAATGGTCGTTATTGTGTACCCAACGATCCTGAGTTGAGACAGACCATTCTCAGTAAGGCTCATAGTAGTCCTTATGCTATGCATCTTGGAAGAGATAAGATGTATCAGAATCTGAAACAGAGGTACCGATGGGTAGGTATGAAAAAGGATATCTCAGATTATGTATCTAGATGTCTGACTTGTCAGTAGGTGAAAGCAGAACATCAGCATCCCTCTGGTCTTTTACAGCCTATAAAGATTCCTGAATGGAAATGGGAACGTATCACGATGGACTTTGTTACCGGGTTGCCTTTGACCTCGTCCAGGAAGGATTCTGTCTGGGTTGTGGTGGATAGACTCACAAAGTCAGCTCATTTTATTCCTGTTCGGATAACCTATTCTCTGAAGAAGCTGGCTAGACTGTATATTTCTGAGATTGTCAGACTGCATGGAGTGCCCTTACCTATCATTTCTAACCGAGATCCGAGGTTTACTTCCCGTTTCTGGACAACTTTACAGTCTGCTTTGGGTACTCGTCTGAATTTCAGTACGTCTTTTCATCCCCAGACAGATGGTCAGTCTGAGAGAGTGATACATATTCTGTAGGATATGTTACGGGGTTGTGTTTTAGACTTTCGGGGCAGTTGGGAAGACTTCTTGCCGCTGGCAGAGTTTTCCTATAATAACAGCTATCAGACTAGCATCCGTATGGCACCTTATGAGGCTTTGTATGGTCGTAAGTGTCGTACTCCTATTTGTTGGATTGAGTTGTATGATCGGAAAACTCTGGGTCCCGAGTTAATTTAGGAAACTGAGGAGACTGTCCGATTAATCCAGGATCGTCTGAATGAAGCTTTTACCAGGCAGAAATCTTATGTTGATCAGAGGAGAAAAGATATCGAGTTCGAGGTTGGTGATCAGGTTTTCTTAAAAGTCTCTCCCTGGGAGAAAGTTCTGAGATTTGGGCGTAAGGGTAAGTTGAGTCCGAGATATATTGGACCATACCGTATCTTGAAAAGAATCGGGCCTGTTGCATATCAGCTTGAGTTGCCTCCACAGCTTAGCCGTATCCATGATGTGTTTCATGTATCCATGTTGAGACAGTATCATCCGAATCCGAGTCATATTATTCAGGTTCAGGATGTTGAGTTACGTCCAGACTTGTCTTGTGAGGAGGAACTCGTTCAGATCCTGGAGTTTGATGAAAAAGTTCTGAGAAGAAGGTGTATCCTTATGGTTAAGGTTCAGTGGAGAAACCGTAGTGCTTCTGAGGCCACCTAGGATATAGAGGAATCCATGAAAGAGTAGTTTCCGTTGTGGGGTGTTAAATCCGCAACCTCAAGGTTGATAACTTGGATACCCATCCACTTGAGCTATCAAGCTCTTGTGTTTTGAACTCCCTCACCTTACCTTTAACATGTATCTGAATCCGTTCTGAGAAAATAATAATTTTCGGGTATAAAAACTTTTTTTTCTTAATATCTAAAAGAAATTGTCTTTATTCGAATCAAATAAACCCTAAGTCTCCCTAACCTATCCCTTTTCCAAATTAATCACCCGACCACCGTCACCGCTTCACCGGTTGTCCGTGGCTTTCACCGCCACTGTCACTGTGCTCATCTTCGTCTCCCGATCGACGCGCTCTTCGACCACCGCGATCACTAGGAGTTGAGGCTGAAAGATTCGTCGGAGTTAGGGTTAAGTCCTTTTGGTTTTTTGCCAATTTCGGCCATCATTGGCGTCAATCCGGCGCGTCACCGGTCCCATCTGGTTCATCGTTCAAGGGCGAGCAAAAACCTATCTCATCGTCGCTGATCGTCGCCGTTAGGACCCTCATCGGAGAACCCTTCTCCGTTCGGTAAATAGGTAATTTCGGTTTGTTTTCGTGTTGATTCCGGTTTCTAATGGTTATAAAATGAAATAAATCTGAATTTGGAGATGTTTTCGAGTCTAAAAAGGTGTTTTTCGACCGTTTAGGGCTGCGTATGGCCATCACGCCCCGCCGGGGCGATTTTCGACCGCTTTGAACGGTGGCCTGGGGCCGGCCGATCCAAACCGGCCTTGAATCGGTCCACCCGAACCGAACCGGTCAAACTGAGTCAAACGACCCGACCCGTTGACCGACCAGACCCGTTGACCATGATGTCAGCATGACGTTAGCGCTGACCGTTGACCTTGACTGCTGACGTCAGCGTTGACTTTGACCCCCAAAAGTCAAATTTTCAAAAAATCCTATTTTATGTTTTTCAACGTCCTGAGTCCATTAGTGAAGTCCGTTTCTCGAAATTCAAACCCGAAAGCCTGCAAATTGAACTTTAAAGTCTCGAGTCAAACTTTTCTTCTAAGTTAAGTTAAGTCTAGAGTTTTATTTAAGGTATAATATTGATATCTGTTTGTTTGTAGGACCTCATAGTTCTCCCGATCGTGTACCGACCCAGCCCAGTTCCTCCCGTTTTGATCGATCCCGAGACCCGATCGTAACCCGTATATTCTAATATTTAGTGAATAATCAATTCAGTAATTAAGTCCAGTATTAATAAGAGTTTATCTTGTATTTTTAGGATCCAGTACTGCTACAGAGCGAGGCTCAAACGCCCAGTAGACCATCTGTCTGTTTCTGCCATTGAGGTGTGTTCCTTGTGTGCTATATAACTGTATTTTAATGTTTTACGTTTTAAACGAATCAAGTATGTGCACATGACTGCTTTTCTGGATTTATATAAGCACTTATTTTGAACTGTAAGATTGATCATTTTATGTTTTACTATATGTCCGATATATCCTGTATGATAATTCCTGGTTTATGTATACATGTTGCCTGCTTAATTCCTGTTACTACCATCATGATTCCTATTATTATTGCATGTCTTTCATTTTAGCATTGGGATGATGTGTAGTGTCTAATATTCGGTTTAGCCTTGATCCAGCCGGTAATTCCACCTAGTTATAGTTCCTAACTATAGTTAGGGTAATTTCGCCTGTTATCGGTTCCTGTGCTTTAGCCGGGGTAATTCCGCCTGTTCCCTAAGGTAATTCCTTAGGTCGGTACCTTCGCCCTAAGGGCTTAGGTTAATGCTTGTATCAGATACTGTTCGGGGGAACTGTATCTAGGAGTTCGGTTGGAGTGTAGCATAACATGCATATACATAATCTGATTTCATGTTATTACTGTTTACTGATTTTACCCGTATTTTATTTGCACTGTTGAAACACACTAGGCTTTATAGCTCATATTTGTTTTCTTTCCCCTTTCAGATATCCGTAGATAGGCATTCCGAATTTGGCATTGTAGGATTTATACACTATCTTATTACTTTTGATGTAATATTTTAAACTTATTCAGTTTACGTTTAAGATGACATGTGCCTATATTTTACTATTGGTGATTTTAAAGTATTATTTTTGCTATTAGTTTTACGAATTATTTTGCGAATAATGATTTCCAGATACCTTATTTTGGTGACACTTTACACATTTTAATTGTTAGTCAATATTTATCTTTATTCGTATAAGTTCTTTGATTTTTCTTACAATATGATTTGTAAATAAAGAACAATGTGACCACTTTAGTCGGGCTTCCGCATAGGTCGGTCTAGGGGGTTACATTTAGTTGGTATCAAAGCTATGGTTTTAAGATTCTCGGACTGTGATTGGTCCTAAATAAATGTTTTCTGTTAAACTGTTATGAATTTATATATGTATGGCCATGTCACCTATATTTTTTCTGTATTGTGTATGGTTCTCCGGTGCCAATTCTAATCTCCTAAATTTTGTCTTTGTAGATTTCCTGAACATTATGAGTGCCCGTAGAGCTCGCCGATCCACCCGAGGGCGTGGTCGAGCGACCGGTTTTGTTGATCCTATAGAGGAGCCTATTAGTGATCCTCCACCCGTCATTCCTCCGGACCCACCTATTCCCACAAGTACTACTGTACCGGCCAACCCTCAGCCTGCTGCGGGCATTGACATGTCTACCCCGATCAAAGGGGAGTCAACACCGAGTACTGAGCCTGCTGCTGTAGTGGCTGATGAGACTCTTAGTAGGCAGTTCCTTCAGTTGTTACAGGGAACTGCTAGAGCTTCGGGTGCGATGCCGGATCCACCTATCTCTCAAATTCTGATCGCGAATGGAGTAAGAACTTTCTCTGGATCCTTGACTGGTGCACCTTCAGATGCAGAGACCTGGTTGTACAATATTGAGAGACGGATGGATCAGTTGGGTTTGGAGCCAGTTAAGAGATACCTTAGAGCTGTGTCTATGCTTGATGGTGGTGCTTATATCTGGTGGGAGTCTGTGGTTAGTAGCGTATCCTCCGACAGGCTGACATGGGACTTTTTTAAGGAAAGTTTCAAGAACCGTTATCTGGGTGATCGATATATGAGAGAGAGGCGCCAGGCCTTTAGGGACTTCGTACAGGGTACTATGTCAGTGGCTGAGTATGAACTTCAGTTTTTAGATTTTTTGAGATATGGTGCTGGGACAGTGGCCACAGAAAAGGATAAATGTGATAAGTTTCTAGAGGGTCTCCGCATTGGTATCCGAGACCGAGTAGCCACGCATCATGATGTGGTTTTTAAGGACCTGGTGAACCGGCAAAGACTGCTGAGGACTTAGAGAAGCTTTCTAATAGTCAGGCTATGAGGGATCAGGACCAAGAGCGGGGCAGAGATAGAGACCGTAGGAGGGACCGTGGTCGATCCGGGGGATATTTTAGCCATGGCGAGTCTTTTAGTCGCCCTGATAAAAGGGCTCGATCTGCACCGAGTCAGAGAGGTGGTTCCTATCATCAGTCTACGGCATCTCAGGACTCTTCTGTTAGCCGAGGTGGTTCTTCTAGAGAGTGTAGGAAGAAGATTGAAGCTTGTTTTCGGTGTGGATCTTCTGAGCATTTTCTGAGGGATTGTCCTCACCCACCCTCTGTCAGTCGACCATCGACTCAGACTCCAACGCGCTCTCAGACACCATCTAGATCTCAGACATCCATACAGACACCCGCTTCGGGACGATCTCAGGGTAGAGCTTCTGGGTCTGCTGTTATATCTGATACCAGGAGTCGAGGCCACCGGAGTGGTATGCCATCTGTTTCTGAGGCTCGTCAGCCAACTTTGGTTTATGCCACCAGACGTAGGGATGACCGAGACGAGCCTGATGTTATCGCAGATACTTTTACCATCTTTTCTGTTCCATACTTTGCTTTACTTGACAATAGCTCCACACACTCTTATATATCCAAGTTAGTATCTGGACACCTTTCGATCTCAGTTGAGAACACTGAGAGTGTTGTTACTATTATGAGCACTGTGGGACAATCTATATCTGTAAATAAGGTGTTTAGGAGATGTCCACTTGTTGTGGAAGAGGAAGTGTTTCTGGATGATCTCATGGAACTTTCTTTAGAGGAGTTCGATCTAATTCTGGGAATGGACTGATTATCTGAGCATCGTGTTAATCTGGATTGTGAGGCAAAAAGGGCCACTTTAAAGACTCTAGATGGACGATCTGTGGTTTTGTTTGGTGAACGACGAGGTTATTTGTCCAATGTGATATCAGTTTTGTCTGTTGATAGGATGATCCGGAAGGGATATGAGGCCTTTATTGCTTGTTTCCTTAACACAAAGGGGTCTCTATCTAAGATCTAAGAAATTTGCACTGTTAGTGAGTTTCTTGATGTTTTTCCTGAGGAGTTTCATGGTCTCCCTCCGGATAGGGAGGTTGAGTTTGAGATTGAGACTTATCCTGGATCAGCACCAATTTCCATGACTTCGTACCGTATGGCTTCAAAAGAGTTAAAGGAGTTGAAGGTTCAGTTGCAAGAACTTCTTGATAGAGGGTTCATCCGACCTAGCTCTTCACCTTGGGGAGCTCCAGTTCTCTTTGTTAAGAAGAAGGATGATTCTCTTCGGTTGTCCATCGATTACCGAAAGCTAAATAAGCTGACAGTGAAAAACAAGTATCCCCTACCAGGATTGATGATTTGTTTGATCAATTTCGGGGAGCTATAGTTTTCTCGAAGATTGATCTTCGATCTGGGTATTATCAGCTAAAGGTTAAGGGCTCTAATGTTGCTAAGACTGCTTTCTGCACCCAGTATGGTCACTATGAGTTCTTAGTGATACCTTTCGGTTTAACCAATGCCCCTGCAGCTTTTATGGATATGATGAACCGTGTCTTCCGGCCCTACATAGACCAGTTTGTTGTGGTGTTTATCGATGATATACTGGTTTACTCTCGCTCAGAGGACGAGCATGTGAGGCATCTGAAAGTTGTGTTGTAGACTCTCAGGGAACATCGGTTGCATGCCAAGCTAAGTAAATGCGAGTTTTGGCGTAGTGAGGTGACATTTCTCGGGCACGTCGTTTCGGATAAAGGTATCCAGGTGGACCCGAGTAAAATTAATGCTATCACTAGTTGGAAACCTCCCAAGAATGTGTCTGAGATCCACAGTTTTCTGGGCTTAGCTGGGTATTATCGACGCTTTGTCGAGGGTTTTTCCATTTTAGTAGCCCCTTTGAGGAAGCTTCTGATGAAAGATGTTCCTTTTGTGTGGTCTAAGACTCAACAGGCTAGTTCTGATCAGTTGAAATCAGTTTTGACCCGAGCTCCAGTTTTGACCCAACCTGAGTCAGGGAAGGATGTTACAGTTAACAATGATGCTTCACATTCTGGTCTTGGATGTGTCCTAATGCAGGACGGTAAGGTGATCGCTTATGCGTCACGCCAGTTGAGACCACACGAGCTTAATTATCCTACCCATGATCTTGAGCTTGCAGTTGTGGTTTTTGCTCTAAAAATCTGGAGACACTATCTCTACGGGGAAAAGTGTTATATCTTTACCGACCACAAGAGCCTGAAGTACCTCCTTACCCAAAAGGAACTTAATCTGAGACAGCGTCGTTGGTTGAAACTTCTTAAGGACTACGATTGCGAGATTGAGTATCATCCGGGAAAAGCCAATATTGTGGCTGATGCCTTGAGCCGTAAGACCATATCAGACCTGAGATCCTTGTTCGCCAGGATGAGTATATATGATGATGGTAGCCTATTAGCTGAGTTGAGGTTTAAACCGACTCTGACTGAGCAGATTAGGGCCAAGCAGCGGTTGGATGATTCTTTACTTCCTGTTATGCAGCAAGTGGAAGAAGGATCCACTTCTGTTTATTCTTTTGATCAGGATAGAGTTCTTTGTTTTAATGGTCGTTATTGTGTACCCAACGATCCTGAGTTGAGACAGACCATTCTCAGTAAGGCTCATAGTAGTCCTTATGCTATGCATCTTGGAAGAGATAAGATGTATCAGAATCTGAAACAGAGGTACCGATGGGTAGGTATGAAAAAGGATATCTCAGATTATGTATCTAGATGTCTGACTTGTCAGTAGGTGAAAGCAGAACATCAGCATCCCTCTGGTCTTTTACAGCCTATAAAGATTCCTGAATGGAAATGGGAACGTATCACGATGGACTTTGTTACCGGGTTGCCTTTGACCTCGTCCAGGAAGGATTCTGTCTGGGTTGTGGTGGATAGACTCACAAAGTCAGCTCATTTTATTCCTGTTCGGATAACCTATTCTCTGAAGAAGCTGGCTAGACTGTATATTTCTGAGATTGTCAGACTGCATGGAGTGCCCTTACCTATCATTTCTAACCGAGATCCGAGGTTTACTTCCCGTTTCTGGACAACTTTACAGTCTGCTTTGGGTACTCGTCTGAATTTCAGTACGTCTTTTCATCCCCAGACAGATGGTCAGTCTGAGAGAGTGATACATATTCTGTAGGATATGTTACGGGGTTGTGTTTTAGACTTTCGGGGCAGTTGGGAAGACTTCTTGCCGCTGGCAGAGTTTTCCTATAATAACAGCTATCAGACTAGCATCCGTATGGCACCTTATGAGGCTTTGTATGGTCGTAAGTGTCGTACTCCTATTTGTTGGATTGAGTTGTATGATCGGAAAACTCTGGGTCCCGAGTTAATTTAGGAAACTGAGGAGACTGTCCGATTAATCCAGGATCGTCTGAATGAAGCTTTTACCAGGCAGAAATCTTATGTTGATCAGAGGAGAAAAGATATCGAGTTCGAGGTTGGTGATCAGGTTTTCTTAAAAGTCTCTCCCTGGGAGAAAGTTCTGAGATTTGGGCGTAAGGGTAAGTTGAGTCCGAGATATATTGGACCATACCGTATCTTGAAAAGAATCGGGCCTGTTGCATATCAGCTTGAGTTGCCTCCACAGCTTAGCCGTATCCATGATGTGTTTCATGTATCCATGTTGAGACAGTATCATCCGAATCCGAGTCATATTATTCAGGTTCAGGATGTTGAGTTACGTCCAGACTTGTCTTGTGAGGAGGAACTCGTTCAGATCCTGGAGTTTGATGAAAAAGTTCTGAGAAGAAGGTGTATCCTTATGGTTAAGGTTCAGTGGAGAAACCGTAGTGCTTCTGAGGCCACCTAGGATATAGAGGAATCCATGAGAGAGTAGTTTCCGTTGTGGGGTGTTAAATCCGCAACCTCAAGGTTGATAACTTGGATACCCATCCACTTGAGCTATCAAGCTCTTGTGTTTTGAACTCCCTCACCTTACCTTTAACATGTATCTGAATCCGTTCTGAGAAAATAATAATTTTCGGGTATAAAAACTTTTTTTTCTTAATATCTAAAAGAAATTGTCTTTATTCGAATCAAATAAACCCTAAGTCTCCCTAACCTATCCCTTTTCCAAATTAATCACCCGACCACCGTCACCGCTTCACCGGTTGTCCGTGGCTTTCACCGCCACTGTCACTGTGCTCATCTTCGTCTCCCGATCAAAACCCACCGATCGACGCGCTCTTCGACCACCGCGATCACTAGGAGTTGAGGCTGAAAGATTCGTCGGAGTTAGGGTTAAGTCCTTTTGGTTTTTTGCCAATTTCGGCCATCATTGGCGTCAATCCGGCGCGTCACCGGTCCCATCTGGTTCATCGTTCAAGGGCGAGCAAAAACCTATCTCATCGTCGCTGATCGTCGCCGTTAGGACCCTCATCGGAGAACCCTTCTCCGTTCGGTAAATAGGTAATTTCGGTTTGTTTTCGTGTTGATTCCGGTTTCTAATGGTTATAAAATGAAATAAATCTGAATTTGGAGATGTTTTCGAGTCTAAAAAGGTGTTTTCCGACCGTTTAGGGCTGCGTATGGCCATCACGCCCCGCCGGGGCGATTTTCGACCGCTTTGAACGGTGGCCTGGGGCCGGCCGATCCAAACCGGCCTTGAATCGGTCCACCCGAACCGAACCGGTCAAACTGAGTCAAACGACCCGACCCGTTGACCGACCAGACCCGTTGACCATGATGTCAGCATGACGTTAGCGCTGACCGTTGACCTTGACTGCTGACGTCAGCGTTGACTTTGACCCCCAAAAGTCAAAATTTTCAAAAAATCCTATTTTATGTTTTTCAACGTCCTGAGTCCATTAGTGAAGTCCGTTTCTCGAAATTCAAACCCGAAAGCCTGCAAATTGAACTTTAAAGTCTCGAGTCAAACTTTTCTTCTAAGTTAAGTTAAGTCTAGAGTTTTATTTAAGGTATAATATTGATATCTGTTTGTTTGTAGGACCTCATAGTTCTCCCGATCGTGTACCGACCCAGCCCAGTTCCTCCCGTTTTGATCGATCCCGAGACCCGATCGTAACCCGTATGTTCTAATATTTAGTGAATAATCAATTTAGTAATTAAGTCCAGTATTAATAAGAGTTTATCTTGTATTTTTAGGATCCAGTACTGCTACAGAGCGAGGCTCAAACGCCCAGTAGACCATCTGTCTGTTTCTGCCATTGAGGTGTGTTCCTTGTGTGCTATATAACTGTATTTTAATGTTTTACGTTTTAAACGAATCAAGTATGTGCACATGACTGCTTTTCTGGATTTATATAAGCACTTATTTTGAACTGTAAGATTGATCATTTTATGTTTTACTATATGTCCGATATATCCTGTATGATAATTCCTGGTTTATGTATACATGTTGCCTGCTTAATTCCTGTTACTACCATCATGATTCCTATTATTATTGCATGTCTTTCATTTTAGCATTGGGATGATGTGTAGTGTCTAATATTCGGTTTAGCCTTGATCCAGCCGGTAATTCCACCTAGTTATAGTTCCTAACTATAGTTAGGGTAATTTCGCCTGTTATCGGTTCCTGTGCTTTAGCCGGGGTAATTCCGCCTGTTCCCTAAGGTAATTCCTTAGGTCGGTACCTTCGCCCTAAGGGCTTAGGTTAATGCTTGTATCAGATACTGTTCGGGGGAACTGTATCTAGGAGTTCGGTTGGAGTGTAGCATAACATGCATATACATAATCTGATTTCATGTTATTACTGTTTACTGATTTTACCCGTATTTTATTTGCACTGTTGAAACACACTAGGCTTTATAGCTCATATTTGTTTTCTTTCCCCTTTCAGATATCCGTAGATAGGCATTCCGAATTTGGCATTGTAGGATTTATACACTATCTTATTACTTTTGATGTAATATTTTAAACTTATTCAGTTTACGTTTAAGATGACATGTGCCTATATTTTACTATTGGTGATTTTAAAGTATTATTTTTGCTATTAGTTTTACGAATTATTTTGCGAATAATGATTTCCAGATACCTTATTTTGGTGACACTTTACACATTTTAATTGTTAGTCAATATTTATCTTTATTCGTATAAGTTCTTTGATTTTTCTTACAATATGATTTGTAAATAAAGAACAATGTGACCACTTTAGTCGGGCTTCCGCATAGGTCGGTCTAGGGGGTTACATTTAGTTGGTATCAAAGCTATGGTTTTAAGATTCTCGGACTGTGATTGGTCCTAAATAAATGTTTTCTGTTAAACTGTTATGAATTTATATATGTATGGCCATGTCACCTATATTTTTTCTGTATTGTGTATGGTTCTCCGGTGCCAATTCTAATCTCCTAAATTTTGTCTTTGTAGATTTCCTGAACATTATGAGTGCCCGTAGAGCTCGCCGATCCACCCGAGGGCGTGGTCGAGCGACCGGTTTTGTTGATCCTATAGAGGAGCCTATTAGTGATCCTCCACCCGTCATTCCTCCGGACCCACCTATTCCCACAAGTACTACTGTACCGGCCAACCCTCAGCCTACTGCGGGCATTGACATGTCTACCCCGATCAAAGGGGAGTCAACACCGAGTACTGAGCCTGCTGCTGTAGTGGCTGATGAGACTCTTAGTAGGCAGTTCCTTCAGTTGTTACAGGGAACTGCTAGAGCTTCGGGTGCGATGCCGGATCCACCTATCTCTCAAATTCTGATCGCGAATGGAGTAAGAACTTTCTCTGGATCCTTGACTGGTGCACCTTCAGATGCAGAGACCTGGTTGTACAATATTGAGAGACGGATGGATCAGTTGGGTTTGGAGCCAGTTAAGAGATACCTTAGAGCTGTGTCTATGCTTGATGGTGGTGCTTATATCTGGTGGGAGTCTGTGGTTAGTAGCGTATCCTCCGACAGGCTGACATGGGACTTTTTTAAGGAAAGTTTCAAGAACCGTTATCTGGGTGATCGATATATGAGAGAGAGGCGCCAGGCCTTTAGGGACTTCGTACAGGGTACTATGTCAGTGGCTGAGTATGAACTTCAGTTTTTAGATTTTTTGAGATATGGTGCTGGGACAGTGGCCACAGAAAAGGATAAATGTGATAAGTTTCTAGAGGGTCTCCGCATTGGTATCCGAGACCGAGTAGCCACGCATCATGATGTGGTTTTTAAGGACCTGGTGAACCGGCAAAGACTGCTGAGGACTTAGAGAAGCTTTCTAATAGTCAGGCTATGAGGGATCAGGACCAAGAGCGGGGCAGAGATAGAGACCGTAGGAGGGACCGTGGTCGATCCGGGGGATATTTTAGCCATGGCGAGTCTTTTAGTCGCCCTGATAAAAGGGCTCGATCTGCACCGAGTCAGAGAGGTGGTTCCTATCATCAGTCTACGGCATCTTAGGACTCTTCTGTTAGCCGAGGTGGTTCTTCTAGAGAGTGTAGGAAGAAGATTGAAGCTTGTTTTCGGTGTGGATCTTCTGAGCATTTTCTGAGGGATTGTCCTCACCCACCCTCTGTCAGTCGACCATCGACTCAGACTCCAACGCGCTCTCAGACACCATCTAGATCTCAGACATCCATACAGACACCCGCTTCGGGACGATCTCAGGGTAGAGCTTCTGGGTCTGCTGTTATATCTGATACCAGGAGTCGAGGCCACCGGAGTGGTATGCCATCTGTTTCTGAGGCTCGTCAGCCAACTTTGGTTTATGCCACCAGACGTAGGGATGACCGAGACGAGCCTGATGTTATCGCAGATACTTTTACCATCTTTTCTGTTCCATACTTTGCTTTACTTGACAATAGCTCCACACACTCTTATATATCCAAGTTAGTATCTGGACACCTTTCGATCTCAGTTGAGAACACTGAGAGTGTTGTTACTATTATGAGCACTGTGGGACAATCTATATCTGTAAATAAGGTGTTTAGGAGATGTCCACTTGTTGTGGAAGAGGAAGTGTTTCTGGATGATCTCATGGAACTTTCTTTAGAGGAGTTCGATCTAATTCTGGGAATGGACTGATTATCTGAGCATCGTGTTAATCTGGATTGTGAGGCAAAAAGGGCCACTTTAAAGACTCTAGATGGACGATCTGTGGTTTTGTTTGGTGAACGACGAGGTTATTTGTCCAATGTGATATCAGTTTTGTCTGTTGATAGGATGATCCGGAAGGGATATGAGGCCTTTATTGCTTGTTTCCTTAACACAAAGGGGTCTCTATCTAAGATCTAAGAAATTTGCACTGTTAGTGAGTTTCTTGATGTTTTTCCTGAGGAGTTTCATGGTCTCCCTCCGGATAGGGAGGTTGAGTTTGAGATTGAGACTTATCCTGGATCAGCACCAATTTCCATGACTTCGTACCGTATGGCTTCAAAAGAGTTAAAGGAGTTGAAGGTTCAGTTGCAAGAACTTCTTGATAGAGGGTTCATCCGACCTAGCTCTTCACCTTGGGGAGCTCCAGTTCTCTTTGTTAAGAAGAAGGATGATTCTCTTCGGTTGTCCATCGATTACCGAAAGCTAAATAAGCTGACAGTGAAAAACAAGTATCCCCTACCAGGATTGATGATTTGTTTGATCAATTTCGGGGAGCTATAGTTTTCTCGAAGATTGATCTTCGATCTGGGTATTATCAGCTAAAGGTTAAGGGCTCTAATGTTGCTAAGACTGCTTTCTGCACCCAGTATGGTCACTATGAGTTCTTAGTGATACCTTTCGGTTTAACCAATGCCCCTGCAGCTTTTATGGATATGATGAACCGTGTCTTCCGGCCCTACATAGACCAGTTTGTTGTGGTGTTTATCGATGATATACTGGTTTACTCTCGCTCAGAGGACGAGCATGTGAGGCATCTGAAAGTTGTGTTGTAGACTCTCAGGGAACATCGGTTGCATGCCAAGCTAAGTAAATGCGAGTTTTGGCGTAGTGAGGTGACATTTCTCGGGCACGTCGTTTCGGATAAAGGTATCTAGGTGGACCCGAGTAAAATTAATGCTATCACTAGTTGGAAACCTCCCAAGAATGTGTCTGAGATCCACAGTTTTCTGGGCTTAGCTGGGTATTATCGACGCTTTGTCGAGGGTTTTTCCATTTTAGTAGCCCCTTTGAGGAAGCTTCTGATGAAAGATGTTCCTTTTGTGTGGTCTAAGACTCAACAGGCTAGTTCTGATCAGTTGAAATCAGTTTTGACCCGAGCTCCAGTTTTGACCCAACCTGAGTCAGGGAAGGATGTTACAGTTAACAATGATGCTTCACATTCTGGTCTTGGATGTGTCCTAATGCAGGACGGTAAGGTGATCGCTTATGCGTCACGCCAGTTGAGACCACACGAGCTTAATTATCCTACCCATGATCTTGAGCTTGCAGTTGTGGTTTTTGCTCTAAAAATCTGGAGACACTATCTCTACGGGGAAAAGTGTTATATCTTTACCGACCACAAGAGCCTGAAGTACCTCCTTACCCAAAAGGAACTTAATCTGAGACAGCGTCGTTGGTTGAAACTTCTTAAGGACTACGATTGCGAGATTGAGTATCATCCGGGAAAAGCCAATATTGTGGCTGATGCCTTGAGCCGTAAGACCATATCAGACCTGAGATCCTTGTTCGCCAGGATGAGTATATATGATGATGGTAGCCTATTAGCTGAGTTGAGGTTTAAACCGACTCTGACTGAGCAGATTAGGGCCAAGCAGCGGTTGGATGATTCTTTACTTCCTGTTATGCAGCAAGTGGAAGAAGGATCCACTTCTGTTTATTCTTTTGATCAGGATAGAGTTCTTTGTTTTAATGGTCGTTATTGTGTACCCAACGATCCTGAGTTGAGACAGACCATTCTCAGTAAGGCTCATAGTAGTCCTTATGCTATGCATCTTGGAAGAGATAAGATGTATCAGAATCTGAAACAGAGGTACCGATGGGTAGGTATGAAAAAGGATATCTCAGATTATGTATCTAGATGTCTGACTTGTCAGTAGGTGAAAGCAGAACATCAGCATCCCTCTGGTCTTTTACAGCCTATAAAGATTCCTGAATGGAAATGGGAACGTATCACGATGGACTTTGTTACCGGGTTGCCTTTGACCTCGTCCAGGAAGGATTCTGTCTGGGTTGTGGTGGATAGACTCACAAAGTCAGCTCATTTTATTCCTGTTCGGATAACCTATTCTCTGAAGAAGCTGGCTAGACTGTATATTTCTGAGATTGTCAGACTGCATGGAGTGCCCTTACCTATCATTTCTAACCGAGATCCGAGGTTTACTTCCCGTTTCTGGACAACTTTACAGTCTGCTTTGGGTACTCGTCTGAATTTCAGTACGTCTTTTCATCCCCAGACAGATGGTCAGTCTGAGAGAGTGATACATATTCTGTAGGATATGTTACGGGGTTGTGTTTTAGACTTTCGGGGCAGTTGGGAAGACTTCTTGCCGCTGGCAGAGTTTTCCTATAATAACAGCTATCAGACTAGCATCCGTATGGCACCTTATGAGGCTTTGTATGGTCGTAAGTGTCGTACTCCTATTTGTTGGATTGAGTTGTATGATCGGAAAACTCTGGGTCCCGAGTTAATTTAGGAAACTGAGGAGACTGTCCGATTAATCCAGGATCGTCTGAATGAAGCTTTTACCAGGCAGAAATCTTATGTTGATCAGAGGAGAAAAGATATCGAGTTCGAGGTTGGTGATCAGGTTTTCTTAAAAGTCTCTCCCTGGGAGAAAGTTCTGAGATTTGGGCGTAAGGGTAAGTTGAGTCCGAGATATATTGGACCATACCGTATCTTGAAAAGAATCGGGCCTGTTGCATATCAGCTTGAGTTGCCTCCACAGCTTAGCCGTATCCATGATGTGTTTCATGTATCCATGTTGAGACAGTATCATCCGAATCCGAGTCATATTATTCAGGTTCAGGATGTTGAGTTACGTCCAGACTTGTCTTGTGAGGAGGAACTCGTTCAGATCCTGGAGTTTGATGAAAAAGTTCTGAGAAGAAGGTGTATCCTTATGGTTAAGGTTCAGTGGAGAAACCGTAGTGCTTCTGAGGCCACCTAGGATATAGAGGAATCCATGAAAGAGTAGTTTCCGTTGTGGGGTGTTAAATCCGCAACCTCAAGGTTGATAACTTGGATACCCATCCACTTGAGCTATCAAGCTCTTGTGTTTTGAACTCCCTCACCTTACCTTTAACATGTATCTGAATCCGTTCTGAGAAAATAATAATTTTCGGGTATAAAAACTTTTTTTTCTTAATATCTAAAAGAAATTGTCTTTATTCGAATCAAATAAACCCTAAGTCTCCCTAACCTATCCCTTTTCCAAATTAATCACCCGACCACCGTCACCGCTTCACCGGTTGTCCGTGGCTTTCACCGCCACTGTCACTGTGCTCATCTTCGTCTCCCGATCAAAACCCACCGATCGACGCGCTCTTCGACCACCGCGATCACTAGGAGTTGAGGCTGAAAGATTCGTCGGAGTTAGGGTTAAGTCCTTTTGGTTTTTTGCCAATTTCGGCCATCATTGGCGTCAATCCGGCGCGTCACCGGTCCCATCTGGTTCATCGTTCAAGGGCGAGCAAAAACCTATCTCATCGTCGCTGATCGTCGCCGTTAGGACCCTCATCGGAGAACCCTTCTCCGTTCGGTAAATAGGTAATTTCGGTTTGTTTTCGTGTTGATTCCGGTTTCTAATGGTTATAAAATGAAATAAATCTGAATTTGGAGATGTTTTCGAGTCTAAAAAGGTGTTTTCCGACCGTTTAGGGCTGCGTATGGCCATCACGCCCCGCCGGGGCGATTTTCGACCGCTTTGAACGGTGGCCTGGGGCCGGCCGATCCAAACCGGCCTTGAATCGGTCCACCCGAACCGAACCGGTCAAACTGAGTCAAACGACCCGACCCGTTGACCGACCAGACCCGTTGACCATGATGTCAGCATGACGTTAGCGCTGACCGTTGACCTTGACTGCTGACGTCAGCGTTGACTTTGACCCCCAAAAGTCAAAATTTTCAAAAAATCCTATTTTATGTTTTTCAACGTCCTGAGTCCATTAGTGAAGTCCGTTTCTCGAAATTCAAACCCGAAAGCCTGCAAATTGAACTTTAAAGTCTCGAGTCAAACTTTTCTTCTAAGTTAAGTTAAGTCTAGAGTTTTATTTAAGGTATAATATTGATATCTGTTTGTTTGTAGGACCTCATAGTTCTCCCGATCGTGTACCGACCCAGCCCAGTTCCTCCCGTTTTGATCGATCCCGAGACCCGATCGTAACCCGTATGTTCTAATATTTAGTGAATAATCAATTTAGTAATTAAGTCCAGTATTAATAAGAGTTTATCTTGTATTTTTAGGATCCAGTACTGCTACAGAGCGAGGCTCAAACGCCCAGTAGACCATCTGTCTGTTTCTGCCATTGAGGTGTGTTCCTTGTGTGCTATATAACTGTATTTTAATGTTTTACGTTTTAAACGAATCAAGTATGTGCACATGACTGCTTTTCTGGATTTATATAAGCACTTATTTTGAACTGTAAGATTGATCATTTTATGTTTTACTATATGTCCGATATATCCTGTATGATAATTCCTGGTTTATGTATACATGTTGCCTGCTTAATTCCTGTTACTACCATCATGATTCCTATTATTATTGCATGTCTTTCATTTTAGCATTGGGATGATGTGTAGTGTCTAATATTCGGTTTAGCCTTGATCCAGCTGGTAATTCCGCCTGTTTATAGTTCCTAACTATAGTTAGGGTAATTACGCCTGTTATCGGTTCCTGTGCATTAGCCGGGGTAATTCCGCTTGTTCCCTAAGGTAATTCCTTAGGTCGGTACCTTCGCTCTAAGGGCTTAGGTTAATGCCTGTATTAGATACTGTTCGGGGGAACTGTATCTAGGAGTTCGGTTGGAGGGTAGCATAACATGCATATACATAATCTGATTTCCTGTTATTACTGTTTACTGATTTTACCCGTATTTTATTTGCACTGTTGGAACACACTGGGCTTTATAGCTCATATCTGTTTTCTTTCCCCTTTCAGATATCCGTGGATAGGCATTCCGGATTTGGCATTGGGGGATCTATACACTATCTGATTACTTTTGATGTAATATTTTAAACTTATTCAGTTTACGTTTAAGATGACATGTGCCTATATTTTACTGTTGGACTTGATGTGGCTAGATTGATAACCGATTAACTTGCCAATTTGATGGAGAAAGAATACTTTGGGTGATTTATTGTGGAAGCAAAAGGATAAACAATGAACACAAGGATTTTAGAGTGGTTCGACCTTCGAACAAGCACCTACATCCACTACCTTAGCTTCCCACTAAGGATTTCCCAAATTCACTAAGAATTTCAACCTTTTGAGGCTAAAGGGATAACCTTACAATCCTAGACTCAAACCCGAATCTAGCATCCAAAGTTCACAACCCGAACTTTGGGAATTCACTCAAACAAGAGAAACTTAGCAAACTTGTTTAATTCTTCTAACAAGGCTAATGTTTGCAATCTAAGCACTCACCCAATTCCTAATTACACTTGAGCATATATTGACAATTAAGCTCACAAGTGTTTGTCTACCCAAATAATAGGAAATTAAGCACTAAGACAATTTCTTGATCATAATGTTGTTACAAGTGAAGCATTAGTCTTCTCTTGATGCTTGAGGCTTCCTTTTATCATCCAAAAACATGATATATCCGTTTATAGCCGTTGGAGATGTTTTGGAGCCGTTTGGAGCTGATTTCAAGGCATATTTCTTCTTCTGATGCAGGCGGTATCGATACCCCTAAAATTGGTATTGAAACACCCTCTTTGAGAAATAGTCGTTGACCTGCATTTATGAACAGGTATCGATACCAGTATCGATACCGCTCTTAGCCATTGGGGTTTTTAATAAAATCGTTTTGACCGTTGGGGGTGTATTGAAACAAGGTTCGAAACCAAACCTTACAATGGTGAAAAGGTATCGATACCAGTATCGATACCACTGTGATTTTGCCTTTGAAAACATGTCATTGAAGACAGGTATCGAAACACCTTGAAGAGTATCGAAACACCTGGGTTAAAAATCACTTCTTTGGTTTCTTTAAATCATTTAAAACACTTTCAAACTTTCTCAAAAACATCTTAAATATAATTTCAAGTAGTTTGGACATAAGAATCATTTTTGAAATCTTTTCAAATTAGTCCAAAACTATTTTTCAATTATTATATCAAAACATTAGTTCTACATTTACTATTGGTGATTTTAAAGTATATTTTTACTATTGGTTTTACGAATTATTTTGTGAATAATGATTTCCAGATACCTTGTTTTGGTGACACTTTACACATTTTAATTGTTAGTCAATATTTATCTTTATTCGTATAAGTTATTTGATTTTTCTTGCAATATGATTTATAAATAAAGAACAATGTGACCACTTTAGTCGGGCTTCCGTATAGGTCGGTCTAGGGGGTTACAGTATTTATACAGAGTATACATCTGAAGTAAAGTAAATATGAATATGGATAAATATATTTCTCTTAAGATTCATCATAGTAACTTAAGTAACTTTCTTTTCAGGTTATGGCTTTTTTTAAAAAAAAATTATTGTTGAAATATTATTTATATATATATATTGACACACGTCATGTAGTGTCAAAAATAAATTCTTTAATCTCAAATAAATAATAGAAAATTAAATATAGTATAAGAGAAGTAAGGGTCGATCCCATAGGGACTAGAAACTTTCTGATTACGCTTGTTTGATTGATGACTCAAGAAGGATGAAATGTGTTTTAAGTAAAAAAAAAGGGTTGTTTTTGAATATAATAAAACTAAATAACCGAAGAAAACAAAATAAAAAAAGTGATTTAATTATAATAAAAACTAGCCTTAGGCTTTCGTTTTGACTCGATTTTAATAGATCATCGGAAAAAAATTCATTTCGGGATTTTACGTCGGTAATTAGCTTTCAAGGTTCAATCCTTGAAGCAAAACTTCTAAACCAAATACCCAAGTCTATCTTTGATATTGGTTTCATGGATTAATCCACCAACTTAATGTTTGTAGAAAAATCATTTAAATCATTTAAACCGACTTGGATTATGTTATTTCAATAATAACCGATCCAATCTTAGTTTTCTTCTTAACAATCAATTTGTTAACTGTGTTTTCAGGAAGTCAGATTACTTCAATAGCCGATCTTTTCTCCCACACAAGTAATTAAATCAAAGTCTTGACTAAAGTCAATCTTTAGTTTTGAAATCAATTTAATTTTAAAAATAAGTTCAAAAGAAAACTGAAGAAATAAAAATCGAAGTTAATAATGCGCTTTTCAATCCTCACATTTGGATCGAGTCATTGCTTAAGCCATTGGCTAAAAGAAATTTAGCAGAGTATAATTATGAAAAGAATTATGCTCGACATAAAAATAAAATAAAATAAAATAAATAAAAACAAGAAAAATAAATAAAGAAAACTTAAAACGAAAGAAACCCAAGGATTTTCGAATTAAAAGAGGAATTAGTTCTAGGCTTACCCAAGATGGGTATTTATAGCCTTTTATAAACCCTAAAATTAAGAGATAAATCTTAGATAATTCTAAAAATATTTAAATTCAAATTACAAAAGATAAATCCTAATTTGAAATTCAAAAATGCGACTGATAAGCTATCTGGAACGCTGATAAGCTATCACGCGCTTGCTGACGTCATCTTCTAGAAGTTGTTAACCGAATGTCACGTCAGATTTTCATGCCCAAAGTCATTCCCACCAATTCAGACTCGATCCAGAAAATAAAAAAAACTTCAAAAATCGTCCATTTAAGTGCATTTTCCAGATTCACAGTCCTGTAGAAAAACACTAAGATCAATAACTTAATTCATCAAATCAATGAGTAATTAAGCATAAAATAATAACTATTTTAAACACTTATCATATATATATATATATATATATATATATGAAAATATTTCAATCGGAGCTTGTTAGCTTGTTGTTTAATCTTTTCCCTTGTCTCTAATGGGAGTTTGAATCCTAATATACTTAAATTTTAAATTTTTTAATTTATTATGAGAATATTGTATAAATTAAATATATAAAATTGAAAATATATCATCTAGAATTGGTTGACCTGTTAGTTTACTTGTGGCTTTTGGTTTTATAGGGCATGAATTTGATTTTCTTCAACCACAAAATATCAGAATTTGGTGTTTTTGCGTTTAATGGATGGTGATGTCACCACCATATTGGTTGAAAAAAATATAATAATAAGATCTATGACTAGGAGAGAGAGGATGTAACACCTTCGACCTAATATTATATTGGGCCTCTGGGCCAAAATCCATATTTTAAAATTTCCGTTTTTAAATAACAAAATAATAAATTTCAAGACCAAACCATAACAAATTCATTAAGTTCAAATTCAAATAAAATGAGTATTTCAAAAGAGTAAATAGGATCAACAAATAGTTATAAGTCTTTAAAAGCATTCGACCCAAAATAACAAGAGTTACAAATTACAATATAGGGTTTGACAAGTACTAGTCCAATTGAAAGGATTGATGCGCAAGCTTGAATCGATCATCGTTACCGTCAATAGGTTTGTTTTTTATGTTTGGTTGAACTTTCTAAAATCGAAAGATTGAGGCAAAAGACACAAGGATTTTAGAGTGGTTTGGACTTCTAACCCAAATCCAACATCCACTACCTTTGCTCCCAATAAGGATTTCAACCAATTCACTAATGAATTCAACCTTTTTCTCGGTTTAAGAGATATTCGTTACAATCTCATCTTTTGGACTTGACTAAGATAGAACCAACTCTAGTTTTTATCTAAATTTAAACTAGAACCTCTCCTTTTATAAGGGATTTGGTTGGTAAACAAGGTACGTGGGTGTTTACACAATTAAGCTCACAAGAGAATACAAGATTTATAATAAAATCACTCTCTTAAGATTATGTACAACAGAAAAGGAAAATTGAGATTTAGACTCAATTTCTCTTGATCATGTTTCTTAGATGTTGTCTCTAACCATCTTTAAGTGTTCCAACCTTCACTTTATAGTTAGGAATGAGCTTATGGTCGTTAGTGATCGTTGGGGATGATTTGGAGCCGTTTAAAACTGATTTTTAGGGCAATTTCTGCTTTTGGTGCAAGTGATATTGAAACGCATGAAAGTCGTTTCGATACTATCACTTTGGAAAATAGTCATTGGATCTGCAATTAAGAACAAGTATCGAAACACCTACAAGGCGTATCGAAACGCTTTGCTTTGCGTATCGAAACAGCTCATAGCCGTTGAGGTGTATCGAAACACCTAAGACAAGTTTTGATATTAGTGTATCAAAACGGGTGCTTGTTGTATCAAAACAAAAAATCAAAATGGCGAATGGTATCGAAATGGTCCAAAACCGTATCGAAACGACTGTGTAATTTTTTTCTTTGAAAAACATAGCGGTATTAAAACACTGTATCGAAACAACTAGGTTAAATTTACTTCTTTGGTTTCTTTAAGTCATTTTAAACACCTTCAAAGTTTCTTAAAACCCTCTTAAATATATTTTTAAGTTGTTTGGACATAAGAAACATGTTTAAAATCTTTTCGAATTAGTCCAAAACTATTTTTCAAATATTATATCAAAACAAATATCTCAACAATCTCTCCCTTTTTGATATAATAAAATCAACTTGAAAGATTGTTTTTGAGATTGATCCCCTTTATAAAACAAAATTTGAATAAGAAAATTAAAGATTTAAAACATTAATGTTCTCTCTTATTCATTTGAAAAGTCAATTTTTCAAAACATTCTCCCCTTTTTGTTATATGTCACGATCGGATTCGGATCCGATTATCGGGTTAACCCGAAGTGTTGAACTTCGATATTTAGGCCTTAGGTTCGAGAGTTGGATTTTATTTTTACATTAATATTTTATAATTAAATTTAAATCAAATATTTTCTTAAAAAATAAATAAAAAAAAATCATTCAAATATTGAATAATTCAAACCGATTTTATCGTACCTTCCGTTGCAATTCTGCCTTTTATTCCGTTCAAAAAATAAAATCCGATCATTTTAATTACTGAAATCCATGATCGATGGTGAAAGAAAAACAGCAGAACTCTCATCTTCTTCATCTCTCGTTCTCTTAAAATAAATTACAATGTCTTATTATTCAAGCAAACCCTAATTTCGGTTATTATTTTGTCTACCTCTTTCCGATTTTTCTAACAAAACAATATATATATTTGTAATGTTTGGAGAAATTGTAGGTTGGAAACGAAATCGACGAAAATGAAGACGGGAAGTGCGGCGAAGCTGATCGTAGATGCGTTGCTGCATCGGTTTCTTCCTCTCGCTCGGCGGCGCATCGAAACAGCTCAAGCACAGGTTTTACGTTTTTTCCTATTCTTTTCCGGTTTCCAAATTTGTCCTTGTTTGTTATTTTTTTTATAAATATTTTGGGTAAATTACACTAAAGGTCATTTAGTTATAGATATAATAACAAATATATCACTATTTTTTAAAATAATAATTAAGCCACTAAATTAGTTTTAGGAATAAGTATGTTATTTTTCTTCTAAAATAAAAATTCAATTATTGGATTATAAGTTTAAGAACAAATATATCATCCAATTAATTTTTTTTACAAATAAGTCACTTGTTATTGAAATTAAAAAAGAACTTGGTACAATAACAAATTTAGTTCTTAAAATTTATACATTTTATTAATTTAGTCCTAATTTAAAATAAATCAATAAACTCAAAATTTACTAATATTGAATATTTATCACGATGTTTTTTTTAAATAATATTTTTAGAAAATAACCAATTGAAAACATTTTAAATTTAGTGATCCAGCCTTCGAAAAATATTTACTAAAGATGTTTGCTTGAGAAACAAACGTTCTATTTAAATTGAATTTAGTTTTTAATTTCAATCCACAATTAAAAGAACCGTAATTATTTAAATTGAATTTAATTCTATTTAAGTATTTATTATTTGATTTATATATTGTTTTTATTTTTTTTTTAATATTTTATATTAGTGAAAATAATTTAAAAGTGGTATAAAAGAGATTTTTAGGGAAATATTGAAAAATTAGCTAAATTATTTGGATTTCAGTTTGGTTTTCTAAAAAAACAAAATATTACAATTAATATGTAACAAATCGTTTCCACCTATAGAACATAGTGAATTTGCATACTAGATGGGCTTTAGATAAAGTCTTTTTAAATTTGGGTCGGTCTGGCATAAATTTATGTTATAATAATGAAAAGGTTAATATAAATAGGTGCTCACATTATGTTTATAGATTACTTTTAGTGTTTAAATTACTTTTATTTATAAATTGATATCTAAAGTTTTAATTTTAGTTATTTTATGTGTTAATTATTAATAAAAAATAGTTAACCAATTAAAATATGACAAGTGATATATTTTAATTTTTAATTTGTTATTGTCTTATTGTCTCACCGGAGATCCCTATTATCGCCGCCGGATTACCACAATCTTTCTCCAATCGCCTATTGTCTATAATTGATGGTAGGTGTGCCGACGACTTTTTGTAATTTTAGTTTCACTTGATATTAGAAAGTCGATCAATACACCTACTACCGTTTATCGACAATGAGTGGTTAAAAAAACAGTTGTGAAGGTCCAACAGTGCTAGTGGTGCTCTTCGGTGTGACATTAAACGACAACGACAATAATTTAAGAATTTGGGGTTTGAGGTTTAGGATTTTTTTAAATATTTAAAACTGTTAATTTTTTTTTTTAAAAATAAGTTTAAAAAGAAATAAAATAAAAAATGATAAAAACAACGAATAGTTAATGATTAGGCACCTAATAACCAAAATTAAAACTTTAAGCACGTATTTTAAGCTAAAAATAGTTTAGGCAATAAAAGTGATCCACAAACATAGTGTGAGTACTACTCTTATTGATCAAATAAAATTATTAAAAGACGCCACATGGATTAAGCCTAATAAAAAATATATAAATACTAATATAAAATATTAATCCAAAAGGGCCATGGTTCGATTCCCCTCTTAAAAAATATATTAATCCAAAAGCATCTATTTAGGTATTAAGCCTAATAAAAATTATATAAATACTAATATAAAATATTAATCCAAAAGGGCCATGGTTCGAACCCCCTTTTAGCATCATAGGTTATTAATTTTCTTTGATTTTATTCCACACATGAGGTGGTGATATGTGTCACGACTCTTATTGATCGAATAAAATTATTAAAAGATGCCACATGGATTGATGTTAGAGAGAAATTGGCATGAAAAAAAAATATTATGGCCTACGATTCTACAAAAAATAATAGTTAGGATAACCATAACTGTAATAGAATAAGTGGATAGTTTACCCTATAACTTTTTGGGGCAGTGAAATGAGTTATGTTGATAAATTTGATGGTCTAACTAATGAATGTTGATTCCCCTCCCCCTCTTTCGGATTTATGTCTATCTCAATATATTTATGTTCAATCCTATTGAATGTATAGGATGGACAGTATCTTCGACCATCTGACCCTGCTTATGAGCAAGTACTGGATTCTTTGGCTATGGTTGCACAACACACACCTATTCCTCTTCTGGAAGCCCTTCTAAGATGGCGAGAAAGGTGAATCACTTGTCGATCTCAACATTCCAACAGTTTGTTCCCTATAAAATAAGTCTGCAATCCTTTAATCCAAAATGAGAAGTTAATGCCACTCATCAAGGCACTTGGTCGTTAAGTCCAACTGTTTTATAACTGTAGGATTCCATTATCTTATTGTTTGCTTTTCGGATCTTGGTTGTAGTGAATCCCCAAAGGGTGCAAATGATGCATCTACCTTCCAAAGAAAGGTTTGTATTCTGAGATTGAGGGATGATTTTAATTAATATGCTGGCCTCACTGTGAGTTCGACTTTTGTGTATTTATGGGAAGAAACTTGCTGTGGAGTGTATATTTTGCTCGGCTTGTATTCGCTTTGTCGAGTGCTGTCCACAGGAGGGACTTACTGGTTTGTTCATTTCCTTGTTTTTTCTTTTGTGATTTTACATGTTTTTTTCTCATAATTCAGTAATGTGCAATGCTTTCATTGCAGAGAAGCTTTGGTCTGGTCTTGAGAATTTTGTTTTCGATTGGCTAATTAATGCCGACAGGTAGGGCGGTGAAAGATGAGTCTAAACCAGATTAAATCAAAGTATTGGATTTAAACATGTGCTTTTTAGTGCTTTCAAGTGTTGCATACAAATTCTAGGCATTTGTTTGTTTTAGTTGTCACCATTATTTGCATTTGAGAAGTTGATCCTGATGTGCATTCTAGGTGTTGTCATCACTCTTACCTTGAAAAGGGAATTTAAAACACCAAATAATTCTAATCACCAGGTGCAGTTCTGGCTGGATTACTGAGTTGATGTCCATGAGTTCTTATTGCAGGGTTGTTAGTCAGGTCGAGTATCCCTCGCTAGTTGATTTGCGGAGTCTCCTTCTCGATTTAGTTGCTCAACTCCTAGGTGCCTTATCTCGGATCAGGTTGCTGGTTTGTTATCTGGTGGCATTAATATTTGATAGAGATGTTGTTATTTAATAGTTTCTAGCTTCCAAATGCATTCATTCATTTCTTTCACAGGTTTACTTCTGTAACTGAGCGCTTTTTCATGGAATCTAATACTCGTCGGATAGACGGTAGTGTTGCCAGAAGTGAAACACTTAGTATTATAAATGGGATGCGGTACCTGAAGCTAGGGGTATGCATATGATTTCTTTTTCTACTCTTCTTACCTTGAAGCAGAAGACTCAGGAAGACCGATTTATGACAAAAATAGTTGTCAGGTTAAGACTGAGGGAGGATTGCATCAGCTTCTTTTGTGTCAAAAGCAAATCCTCTCAACCGTGCACCACATAAACGAAAAAGTGAGCTTTATCATGCATTATGCAACATGCTTTCAAACATTCTAGCACCGCTTGCAGATGGTGGGAAAAACCAATGGCCTCCTACGGGTGTAGATCTTTCACTCTATGTGTGGTATGAAGCGGTTGGTCGAATCAGAGAGAGTCTCATGCATTGGGTGGACAAACAGAGCAAACATATAGGAGTAAGGGAAAACATATTGTTCGTCTCTAATGTTCTGCATTGCGTTTATTTTTCTCTTACATGAACAATGCTATGTTTTAGGTTGGTTATCCTTTGGTGACTCTTCTTCTTTGTCTTGGTGATCCTCAGATATTCCACAGCAACTTAAGCTCTCACATGGAGCAACTCTACAAACTTCTACGAGTAAGTTTTCTTTTCACATCTGTTCATATTTACAAGTTTCCATTTCAACCATCCCTGTAACTAAGCATCTGGTGCTATCTATGCAGGACAAGAATCATCGTTTCATGTCTTTGGACTGTCTTCATAGAGTTTTAAGATTCTACTTGAATGTTTATGCAGCTAGCCAACCACCAAATCGTATATGGGATTACCTTGATAGCGTAACATCTCAACTGTTAACAATTCTGAGGAAAGGAATACTAACTCAGGATGTACAGCATGATAAGCTTGTGGAATTCTGTGTGACTATAGCAGAACATAACCTTGATTTTGCCACGAATCATATGATCTTAGAATTGCTGAAGCAAGATAGTATAAGTGAAGCGAAGGTTATTGGTTTACGTGCTTTGCTTGCCATTGTTATGTCACCTTCAAGCCAGTATGTTGGCTTGGAAGTATTTAAAGGTAAATGATAAGTTTACTATGAAAATAATTTTCATTATCATACCAATAATCTGCCCATTTATGTTGTGTGAGTAGGTCATGATATTGGCCACTACATACCAAAAGTTAAGGCTGCAATTGAGTCGATATTAAGGTCTTGCCATAGGACATATAGCCAGGCTCTTCTGACTTCTTCAAGGACCACAATAGGTAATTCCTTACCATTAAACCTTATTGATTGTAGAACCAGCATCTTCAAACATTTACTATATAAAATATTTGCTTCAAGATTCGTTGTTGCTATGAATGCTAGGCTTCCACTTTTGACTTCTATTTATATGGATGCAATGGCTCTTGCCCAATGAATTCTATGCTTTCCAGATGCGGTAACCAAGGAAAAGTCTCAAGGATATTTGTTCCGGTCAGCGTTGAAGTGTATACCTTACCTGATTGAAGAAGTTGGCCGAAGTGATAAGATATCTGAAATAATCCCTCAACATGGGATAAGCATTGATCCTGGCGTTCGTGAGGAAGCAATTCAGGCACTGAACCGGATTGTACGGTACCTTCCTCACCGTCGCTTTGCAGTTATTAGAGGGATGGCCAACTTCATCCTCCGACTACCTGATGACTTCCCTCTTTTGATTCAAACATCACTGGGGAGATTGTTAGACCTTATGCGTTTTTGGAGAGCTTGTCTGATTGATGATAAACTGGAACAAGATGTTCATGATGCAAAGCGGATGGTGCAACACAATTGTGGATTCAAGAAGTCTTCTTTCCATCAACCAGGGGAAGCTCTTGAGTTTCGTGCATCAGAAATAGATTCAGTTGGTCTTATCTTCCTTACCTCCGTGGATACCCAGATCCGTCATACAGCATTGGAGTTATTGCGATGTGCACGTGCCTTAAGGAATGACATACGAGACCTTTCACTTTATGATGAGATGCTAGATCATAGTAGAAGATATGAAGTTGAACCAATATTTATAATTGATGTGTTGGAAGAACATGGGGTGGGATATATTTAACTTATTAATTCCTGTATATTACTCACTACTATTTAGTATTTCTATGAGGTGCTATTCTGAACTTAAACAAAATATTACAGGATGACATAGTTCAGAGTTGTTACTGGGACTCCGGTCGCCTGTTTGATTACAAGAGAGAATCTGATGAAATTCCTCCCGAGGTGACTCTTCAGTCTATAATATTCGAGAGTCCTGATAAGAACAGGTGGGCAAGGTGTCTTAGTGAGCTCGTGAAGTACGCAGCTGAAATTTGCCCGAGCTCGGTGCAAGATGCAAAGTACGTATGATAACTATAAATAACTTTCACATGTCTTTGCCAACGAATCTTTTTGCAGTAATGTCCTTATGTTTTGCCTAGAACTGATCAAATGTCCTATTGGAAGGTAATATCGTCATAACTGAAGCCTCATGACAATAATGCAGCTTCAAATGTGGAAAACCAGGTCTATGGTCTACACATGTTTGGGGTCTTTGGGTATAATTGTTTCGTCTTTCTGCAATGAAAATGTAGCATTGAACTGTTGCTTATTGATGGTCATATTTTGTCCATTAAATGAACTAGTACTTGATGGTTAATTTAGCATTTCCAAATGTTTAGAATAGAGTACAATTGACATGGATTGTCATTTGGAAACTGCTATTAGTCTTCTCCGTCATCGTTCCCGAAATGGGAATAACAAGGGGAGGTATTGATTGCTATTTGCTCTCATAATTTTTTTCCTAATCCACTTTCACTCGGCAGGGTGGAAGTTTTGCAACGTCTTGCTCATATTACACCTACTGAGCTAGGTGGAAAAGCTCATCAGTCACAAGATGTAGATAACAAAATGGATCAGTGGCTCATGTATGCTATGTTTGTTTGTTCATGTCCACCGGATAGTAAGGAAGCCGGAAGCATAGTTGCAACAAGAGAAGTTTACCATCTTATTTTTCCCTCTCTGAAATCTGGATCAGAAGCACACATTGTAAGTAACATGCTTGCAAATGCTAACTTGTATCTGAAACACATTTTCTTTTTCTTGATTCTTAAGGAAGATGACAAATCGCTTAGGTTTACTAAAGAGAAAACAGTTACATTTTTATCTCTTGATGAGGAGCAACATGTATATTGACATAAATGCATGGTGGACGCTGAAACATGTCTCCCATTGGCTATGTTGGTGCTTGAATATTCATTTACATATGATAGAATAAAATTTTATTCTCTCTTTCTTTCTCTCTCGTCAACCGGTGTATCTCAGGGGCACGGAGGGTTTAAGATATCCCTGAAATCCTGCATAATAATGCTCATGCCAGAAGTAGTCTGATGATTGAATCTTTTGATTTATAGTGATATCTTTACTACTTTATGTGATTATAAGTTTGTTGCTAAAATTGATTTGTTTTCCTATATAATTTAGCATTCTGCCACCATGGCTCTTGGGCACTCACACTTGGAATGTTGTGAGATAATGTTCAGCGAACTCACATCCTTTGTTGAGGAGGTTTCTTCTGAAACAGAAGGAAAGCCAAAGTGGAAGGTATGTCTATTTTGTACTAACATTCAAAGCATTTTTAATTTAGTACTTGGTTCATCCCAATGACAAATAAAAGGATAACTCTATTGAACAGTTGTGCTGACTCCGAGTTTTGTGTTTCAGAGTCAAAAACAGACTCGCCGTGAGGATCTTCGAGTCCATATCGCCAATATTTATCGAACTGTTGCTGAGAACATCTGGCCAGGATTCTTGGGAAGAAAGCCTGTGTTTCGTCGCCATTATCTCAGGTTTATTGAAGACACTATTAAACAGATCACACCAACATCTGCTGATAATTTTGTAGAAACACTACCACTTCGCTATGCACTGGCTTCTGTATTAAGATCTCTATCTCCCGAATTCGTGGATTCAAAAGCAGAGCGATTTGATCTTAGACATAGGAAGAAACTGTTTGATCTTCTTTTGTCCTGGTGTGATGAGACAGGTCCATTGGGAAAAGATGATTTAATTAACTATCGGCGTGATGTTGATCGGAATAAGGCTTCACAACACAAGTCAAAAGATTCTTCGGACAGAATTTCATTTGACAGAGACACAAGTGAACAAATAGAGGTAATCCAGTGGGCCTGTATGACTGCTATGGCTTCACTTCTCTATGGTCCTTGTTTTGATGACAATGCTAGAAAAATGAGCGGCAGAGTTGTATTTTGGATTAATAGTTTGTTCAATGAGCCTTCAGCCAAGGCCCCATATGGCTACTCACCTGATCCAAGAACCCCATCTTATTCCAAATACACAGGAGAAGGGCGTGGAACTGCTTTTCGTGATAGACATAAAAGCAGCCATCATCGTGTTGTTCTAGCAAAATTAGCTTTGAAAAATCTTCTTCTCAATAATTTGGATCTATTTCCTTCATGCATTGATCAGGTATGTCACTTTGTATTAGGCACCTTTTTCCTGAAAAATGTTGTGTTGCTTCCTGTCTTGGCACATTTCTCTTATGTTTATAGAATGCAGCATGCCTATATTTTTGTATTTTAATCATTTTATTTTATGATTTTCAGTGTTACTACTCTGACCCTGCTATAGCCGATGGTTACTTTAGCGTACTGGCTGAGGTTTATATGCGACAAGAGATACCAAATTGTGAAACTCAAAGGCTCTTGAGTCTGATCCTCTACAAGGTAGTGGATCCATCTAGACAAATCCGCGACGATGCCCTCCAGATGCTTGAAACACTCTCTGTACGTGAATGGGCTGAAGATGGCATCGAAGGATCAGGTAGCTATCGAGCTGCTGTTGTTGGTAATCTCCCTGATTCATACCAACAGTTTCAGTACAAGCACTCATGCAAATTAGCCAAAGATCACCCCGACTTGAGCCAACTTCTCTGTGAAGAGATCATGCAAAGACAACTTGATGCTGTTGATATAATCGCTCAGCATCAGGTGTTAACGTGTATGGCTCCATGGATTGAAAATCTGAATTTTTGGAAACTCAAGGACTCAGGTTGGAGTGAAAGGTTATTAAAAAGTCTTTATTATGTGACCTGGAGGCATGGAGATCAGTTTCCTAACGAAATCGAGAAACTCTGGAGCACAAGTGCCAGCAAGCCCCGGAACATTAGCCCAATTTTAGATTTCTTGATTACAAAAGGAATTGAGGATTGTGATTCAAACGCCTCTGCTGAAATAAGTGGTGCTTTTGCCGCTTATTTCTCAGTTGCCAAGCGAGTAAGTCTGTATCTAGCACGTATATGTCCACAACGGACGATTGATCATCTAGTTTATCAGTTGTCTCAACGGATGCTGGAAGATAGCGTTGAACCGATTCGGCCATTTGTAAATCGGGGTGATGCCAGCGGAAATATTATTTTAGAGTTCTCTCAGGGGCCTTCAGCTGTCCAGATTGCATCTTTTGCAGACTGCCAACCACATATGTCTCCATTACTTTTCCGCGGTTCCTTTGATGGTCCATTGAGAAATACTACCGGAAACCTGAACTGGCGTCCACCTGGTGTTGCAGGGCGAAATTCCTCAAGCCCACTAATTCCTATTCCACCAGAACTGGGCATTGGTCCAGGAACTGTAGGCAGGTCTGCTCAGCTCCTTCCAGGATTGGTAAACATGCCAGGGCCATTAGGAGGGGTCCGGAATTCTACAGGAAGTTTAAGGAGCCGCCATGCTTCTAGGGACAGTGGGGATTACCTAATTGACACTCCAAATTCCGTTGAAGAGATAATGCATACTGGGGTTGGCATGCTTGGTGTCAATGCTAAAGAACTTCAATCAGCTTTGCAAGGGAACCAGCAGCAGCACTCAATGACTCGTGCAGATATAGCACTTATTCTACTCGCAGAAATTGCATATGAGAATGATGAAGACTTTCGCGAGCACTTACCTCTTCTGTTTCATGTCACATTTGTTTCAATGGATAGCTCTGAGGATATTGTGTTGGAGCACTGCCAACATTTGCTTGTTAATCTACTATACTCTCTTGCTGGTAGGCATTTGGAGCTGTATGAGGTTGAAAACCACGATGGGGAGAATAGACAACAGGTTGTTAGTCTGATCAAGTATGTGCAGTCAAAGCGAGGGAGCATGATGTGGGAGAACGAGGACTCTACAGTTACAAGGACCGAGCTTCCCAGTGCTTCACTTTTGTCTGCCCTTGTTCAAAGTATGGTTGATGCAATCTTCTTCCAAGGAGATCTTCGTGAGACTTGGGGAGTCGAGGCACTCAAATGGGCTATGGAGTGCACTTCCAGACACCTTGCCTGTCGTTCTCACCAGATCTACCGTGCATTACGGCCTAGTGTGACGAGTGATACATGTGTGTTACTCCTTCGTTGTCTACACAGATGCTTGGGAAATCCAGTACCTCATGTTCTAGGCTTCATCATGGAGATTTTACTGACACTGCAGGTAATGGTAGAAAACATGGAGCCAGAAAAGGTGATTCTCTACCCACAACTCTTTTGGGGTTGTGTGGCAATGATGCACACAGATTTCATTCACATCTACTGCCAGGTCCTTGAGCTTTTCTCACGCGTGATTGACCGTTTATTGTTTAGGGATAGAACGGTTGAAAATGTTCTCCTTTCCAGCATGCCCCGAGACGAGCTAAATAATGTCGAGACTGGTGAATTCCAGCGAATGGATTCTAGGATCTATGACTTGCCAGTAACCTGTGGCAATCTGCCAGCATTCGAAGGGGTGCAACCTCTTGTACTAAAAGGACTTATGTCCACCGTAAGTCATGGTGTAGCGATTGAGGTCCTTGCCCGTATCACAGTGCACTCATGTGACTCCATTTTCGGGGATCACGAGACTAGACTGTTGATGCACATTACAGGATTGCTTCCCTGGATTTGTTTACAGCTCAGCAAACATCCGTTGGTGGGACCGGCTTCTCCACTCCAACAACAGTACCACAAAGCCTGCTCTGTTGCTGCCAACATCTCTATTTGGTGTCAAGCAGAATCATTAGAAGAACTGGCTACCGTGTTTATAGCTTACTCCAGGGGTGAAATCAAAAGCATCGATAATCTCCTTGCCTGCGTCTCACCGTTGTTATGCAATGAATGGTTCCCGAAGCACTCAGCCCTGGCTTTCGGACACTTGCTAAGACTACTAGAGAGAGGTCCGGTCGAATATCAACGTGTTATATTGCTCATGCTCAAGGCATTGCTGCTACACACTCCCATGGATGCAGCTCAGACCCCATACATGTATGCCATTGTATCCCAGCTAGTGGAGAGCACTTTGTGTTGGGAGGCACTAAGTGTATTAGAAGCTCTTTTTCAGAGTTGCAGTTCATTAACCGCTTCGCAGTCATTCGAGTCCGGGTTGTTTGAAAATGGGACGGAAGAGAAGCTTCTAGCTTCGCCGACCTCTTTCAAGTCTAGAGGTGGGCCTCTACAGTATGCTTCCGGAGCAGGCTCCATGATAGGTTCAATATCAGGCAGCGAGTCAGGTATAACACCTAGAGAGGTAGCTTTGCAAAACACTCGTATGATCCTCGGACGTGTGCTCGACAACTGCGCATTGGGGAGACGTAGGGAATATAGAAGGCTGGTGCCTTTTGTGACCACCATTGGAAACCCATATTCTTCTGCAGCAGGCTTGCACATATAATTTCATTTCTTTTTTGATCCAATCTTGTGACCTGGCTCTGTAAATAAATCTGCAATTGTAGAATGTTTTAGTGTTTTTTTAGGAAGTGTATGTAAGCATTCCATGCCTATATTTGATAATTGTATAAGGTCTGTAAATAGGCATGAAAATAAATCTGCAATTGCATAATGATAATATCTTTGACTAAACCTCTTTAGTTTTATTGAATAAAAAAATACAACAATAAGAAGAAGATGCATAAACAATACAATAATTTTATCATAATTTAAACATCTTATTTTTAGTAATAATAATTTTAATATTTTTGATAATAATAAGTTTTAGGATTAATTTAACATCGCTTTTAAAAAACTACTAATTTTGAAAAGATTATACATACAATAACTTAATTAATAATTTAATATATCTTAATTAAGATGAGATAAGAATTAAGATTTGAAGTGTTTTACTTTCTTTCGGGTAGTTGAACGGTTGTAAATCGTTTGTTGTTTTATTGGGTCTCTGTTTATGTCTAACTTTAAAATAATGAATTTAGGGTTTAAAGTTAGAAGTTGTGGTTAAGGTTTAAGAAACTAGGGTAGGATGCAGAGACGAAACTAAAAATTTATTATAGAGTAAATCAAAATATATATTTTAAATTTTTTCTTGATTGGTGGAGACTAAATAATGATTTCTTTAGAGAAAATTATATTTTTTAATTTTTTTATCTCTACTTAATATATAAAAACAATTATCGGAGGAGACCTAAACTATTTTTTCTTCTAACATAAGTGTTTAAGTTTTTTTAGTAGGCGTTTTAAATTTTTTTATTAAGGTATAAGTCTAAAAAAAATTAAAATATGCCAAAAATAAAATCATGACACTTATTTCCATTAGAAAAACTTTAAATACCTATCTCAAAAAATATATAATTTAAAATTTTATTTTAATATTATACTTTATATTTTTTTTAAAATCTTCGAGTTAAGAAGCCATATAGTTTCGTCTCTGTTCGTATATAATCATTCATTTATAATTATAATTATGTGTATTTCTAGATTATAACTTTCTCATTTGAATCTCATATGTTTTGGATTCTATTGTGATTTATTCATAATTTTTAATTTAAACTTAAGTCATTTTACGAAGACGAATATATTTGTTATGTATGTCATCTGAATTAATACTCGATTCGGATCGTTTATTATTATACCCGAAAAATAAAAGAAATATATAGTATAACATTATATATTGATTTTATTTATGCATATATGGTGAATAATACATTTGTTTAAGACTATATGCATGTATAAATATGGATGACGCCCTAAATATACACCTAGTATACCTAATGAAGGAATGGTGCTAAAAAGGTCAGTGCACTGCAGAACCATAATTTTACCTACACTAAGCTCAGCAATCAGCACATATCACGGTTGGGTCGGACTCCGTTGTTCGACGGCTTGTCGGTTTTTGAACAACCACCATTTGGTGGCATTGTAGGGGTGGTCAAGTTCATCTCACCGGAAGCTTTCCAGCAATACAGTGCGTTATTGAGTGTCGGTTTCTTCCCCGTCGATGGATGTAGATCGATGGCATTCAAATTTACATCCGTGCATGGAACACTGTCGCTGCAAGCTATGTCCACAGGCTTTACCGTGTATGTTCCGTATATGTTTCCGTAGGTGATTCCTGATACCGCGACGGCAGCCGTTTTGTTGGGGCATTGCTTTTCGTCCTTTTCGTTGCAGTAGAATTGGTTGATCACAATTGGACGTCCGACACCAGACACATTTATGTTTGAAAACTGGACATTGCGAACCGAGCCGGATCCACCCTGCCATGTCTTTATTCGGGCACCATTCGTCGAGTCATGTATAGAAATGTCACGGACAATGATGTCTGAGACACACTCTTTGGCTCCATTCTCTCCCAAGCTTCCGATGCTGATTCCATGCCCCGGTCCACAACTTACATTTTCGACGGTTACGTTCGAACATCCTGCTATTATCGAAACACAATCATCCCCTGCACCAATTATTATAGATTAGTGTTCATTTCAGAGCTGATTAAATCAATCCATGAACTTACTTCCTGCACAAGCAATCTGAGATTTACAAGGATTCCATTGCGATGTTAATTTACTATCAAGATGATCGAAATAATTACCGCAGGCAAGTTTACTGGAATGAATTTGCACATCCATTGAGTTTGAAAGCAGGATTCCATCTGTGTTTGGACTGTCCGGAGGAGACGAGGCGGTCACATTATTCACCTCGACTCCCCTGCAATTTTCGAACTTGAGGTGGCACCGAGGACTGTTTTGTATCGTTATACCCTCCACTTTCACGTCGGAGCTCTTGGAAAACTTTAGTGCCTGTGCAACATCAAGACAGATACACATCATAGGAATGCAAGCATGGTCATGGGCTAATTGGTTCTGTTTGTAGTTTTTCAGGTTGTCCTTACTGTTGGTCTGGTGCTTCTCTTTTTCCACCACCCTGAGCCTCTTCCATCAATGATACCGTTTCCCGTAACCGTTACACCGCGGTTAAACTTTGTGAATACGAGCCATTGCGAATTACCGTTACGCCATGCTCGAGGGTCCAGTGCAATAATTGTACCTTCCAGCTTAGAACAAAATTCAGACAAATCAGCCTTGATCACAATGGTGCAGGCAGCAGCCAGCAGGCATACTTACATCAGATCATCAAAACATGTCTCATCTCATATGTGTTATTACCTTAATTAGAATCTTTGGTTGACAGTTAGAACCATCGAACAAAACCGGTCCTAAAAGGAACGTGAATCGAGCCGGAACGAGAACCGCGGAGTGCACCACCTTACATGCATCCATCCATGCAGCTTGGAAGGCCTGCATTGGATTAGATCATAGTTGACATGGTATGAAAATTTAGAGTGAAAACCACAACCATTTCAAAGCCTTCTTAAGTAACATCATCACCTTGGTATCATCGGTTATGCCATCGCCCTTGGCTCCGTAACGCTGCACATCGAAGTAGATATGCGGGTGGCGGGTATGCGGAATCAACTTCGGGGCTTCATCTGGAGTTAGTTTCCGAGGATGCTTCGACTTTGATCCTCGGCGTCGGTCATTGCCTCCTCTAGCAGTGCATGTTTCAAGACTTGAAGACCAGGTTATAAAGGCAATCAAAAACAGAAATGTAAGAGTTTTGAAGGTGATATAACTCATTTTTGGTGTCTTGTAGTATTGTCGATGTGGGAAACAGAGAGAATGTTGGGTGTTTAAATAGGGAAGAGGCTAAGCAATGAGGACTGTGGAGACAGAAGCCTAAGCAAATAAATAATTGGTTTGAAATTCTACAAATAAGCTGAAATTTTATAACTTTACAAATGAATTGTCCACATTAAAAATATATATATATATATTTTTCGGATAATTTTGAACGAATGTAATAAAAACGATTGCATAAGATCAGGGATGGAGTCAGGATTTGGGATTAAAGGGGTAAAACATAAATGTTTAGAAGTAGAGAGTAAGTTCATACAAAATAATTTTAAAATAAATTAAATAAGGGGACAAAAATAAAAAATAAAAAAAATCGCTCCCACTTAGTTTCGTCCCCGCATAAAACATTAAATAAATAAAGTTAAATGTTTATAAGGAAAATATAATAATGATGTATTTCTTGGACTTTGAGTCTTACTCGACTATTTTTTTATTTAAAAATAATATTACATAAGAACGATTGCTTAGAGCTTTAAAATTTTAAAATTCATATATATTTAAAAATGTTTTAATTTTTTTTATACTTTTTGTTGAAAATATATATTCGTCCTCTTAAATTTTATAAATTTATCCCATAAAATTATATAAATTTACCTTTCTAAAAAATTATATGTACGTCTCTACTCAAAACACACATGTATCAATAAAAATATATTTTTATAATTATTTACGATTTATCTTTAATAATTAAAAGTATCTATTAATATAAAAAATAATATAAATTAATAATAAAGAAAAATATATTACAACAATAAAAACTAAACTAGAGCTTAAAATGTCCACCAAAAATTAAGATAATGTGTGGTATCAGTTGTTTGAAGAAAGGCCGACAGTTCTATTTTCTTAAGATGAAAAATTTTAAAGGAGTAAAAAATATTAATAAAAAACTTATATTTTATATTTTATTTAATTATATTCTATGACGTTTATTTTATGAATTTTAGAATTTTGAGAAGAAAATAAAATTATTAAATTTGTTATTATGATCGAGAAAGTTTCTTATGTATCGGTGATAAAAATAAAATAAAAAATTCACAAATATTTTAATTATATGTTTTAAGGATTTAATTTAGAGTTTAGAGTTAAATAAATTTAGTGTATTTGTATAGAATTTAGATTATATAGTTAGAATTTAAAGTTTATGTTTAGTGTAATACGGTTAGAGATTTAGATTTTGACATATAAACCCTAAATTCTAGTTCCAAAATCTAAATTATAATCGTATCTTTAAATTTAAACTTAAACCTTTAAACACGGGACCTTGAACAAATTATCTTGATAATATTTATATTACAGATTCTTAACTTTTGACAGAATACACGTATCTTATAAATAAAATAATTAAATTTAAAAAATTATAATCTATGGCAAAAATCTCATTAAAAATAAAGAAAATACACGATATTATTTAGTTTTACATTAATTTTAGACCGTTGAATGATGATAATAAATGATTAAGATTGTTTTTTTTTTTCAAGTAATAATCTTCAATTTTTCACTATTAATCTCATTAAACTATTTCATCATCCAATGTTCATGTATTATTCTGAACTAAATTATACTATATAACTGAAACACACACATGTATATATGGGTTAGAATTTACTTAAATTATATAAAATTCAATTATTTTTATATTTTTTTGGACTATAAGATGATGCTAATAAATCGTTAATATTATTTTTTTTATTTTTTTCAAGTGATAATCTTCATAATTATGTAAAATCCACTTAAATGTGTAAAATTCAATTATTTTTATATTTTTTTCTGACCGTAAGATAATGCTAATAATCTTCATAATTTTTACTTATAATCTTATATATCTATTTACTTTCGTTTAAAAAATATAAAACTTTTAAACTTTATATATAAGAGAATCTTATCTCTGTATATTAAATAAATAAATAAATATAACCGAAAACATTCTATGTTTTCAACTCCTCCCAATTTAATACATACCATGTAACAACACACATGTACCCAACCTAATTTTCATAATAGTGATCCACAAATAACCTAATTGAAATTAATTTCTACCTCTATTTTTACACTATTTTTATCCATTTGTTAAAAAAATGATGAATTTAATTCAAATAATAAGTAATTTATTATCATTTAAACATGTTTCGATTTCGAGATTTTATATATGTAAAAAATCTTATTTAAAGGCTAACCCGTCAAAATCAGATGGACGACACAATCGATACGGGTCAATTCAATGATAAAAGAAAACATAACATAAACCCTAAAGTAAAAGGATTAAATTAAACAAACTCATTGAAAACAAACATGTTATGCTTTTGTCTTAAATCCTAATTACATAAACAAAAATAAAGACAAATCACATGTAATAACCTAATTTTAATAATACCAATTAACTGAGTTCGGTACAAAAAAAAATACCAAACTTTTTGAAAAACCAACCAAAACCATCAATATTATTACATTGTAAAATCAATCAAAAATAGTAATAAACTACTACGAAAAATGCATAGGTCTAGACCCAAAAAGAAATTGTATTGTTAGGTCTAATTAAAAAATTTCGAGTTATTCGAGTTGATACGTTTTATGTTATCATTCAAATTTTATTTGAATTTTTTTTGAGTCGAGTCTAGTTTATGAAATTCGAGTCGAGTTTCGAATTTTTGTACAAATTTATAGTTCAAAGTGATAAGAATTTCTTCATATGTTTTCTGCATGTGTAAATAAGATTTTTAATACAATTTAATAAATCAATTATCATAAAAAATTATATAATATATTTATAATGATATTTTATAGGTGATATGTTACTTCATTAAAGTACAGTCTCATTAAAAATCAGATCGAAAGTGTCACCGGAAAATAATTCAGAACAATCGATCTTGGTTCTTCAAATCAATGACAAATAAATATAAAACATTCATAAAATCAAATCAAATTGTTCATCATCAGAAATCATAATATAAATAGATTCTGATTTCAAACAATTAAGACTAGGTTGTAAAATTTTAAAAATTCAGGGACAAAAATATGAACTTATCAAAATTTAGGGACATAACTGAAACTTTTAACAATTAGTACTATATAGATTTGGGTCTTGTTGTGGCTTACACATGAAGGAAAATTATTATCACATAGATCAATATTTATCATTCAATGGTTAATAAAATTTCAAAAATTTAAGGACCTAATAATAAATTTTTAAAAGTTCTAAGTCCAAAGGAATGCTCATTTCATTAATAGGTTTTATTCTTAATCTCATGTTCATCTCAAAAAATGAATTTAAAAAAAACTGCGACTGAATCGGAATTCAATTGAAAAAGTCATGAAATAGTGACGAAAATGTAAAATTTTAAAATTTTCAGTTTTTCGAATATTTAAATTTACAAAATTCATAACCAACTTAAACTCAAAATTCAATCGAGTTATAAATCGAAATTTTAATAAAAAAAAAGGTTTTTTGAGTCAAATCGAGTTTTATCCACCCTTAGTGAGAGGGTCTATTGTCTATAATTGTTTATTAGTCTCTTTTAGTTTAAATATTAATTAAGTAGGGATTTTGCCCCTCCTAAATTTTAAATTTAAAAGTTTAATATATTCTTCACCTTCCGAACATTGAATCCTAGTTGAAAAAAAATCTCTTACCCCTTAGGCTTTAATCATGTATTTTTTCATGTCTCACCTTAAAAAAATCTTTTGAAATTAAATTTTAAATCCTAACCCTATTTTTTAATCATAAACCCTAAATCATACCCCTAAATTCCTAAACCTTAACCACAACTCATAATTTTGAACCTTAAACCCTAAACTCGCTATTTTAAAATAAGATCACCAAAGAAAACATAATAAAAAGACAAACGATTTACACATATTCTAGTTCCGTCCCTGTTAACTCTTTAGTAAATACATCAATTTTATGTTACTTTTGTTGCAAGTAACAACCAGGACCCCTTTTGAAAAATAGAATTGTACTTTCACATCAGATGTAAAAAAGTTTTAGAACTTTACTAAATAATCTCATTAAATTGATCTTTCTTCTTTAATGTAACTAGATACATTTACTGCATTTAAATATCCTTGCTATATTGTCTGGATTAATTTCAATGCAGCTTATGCATATAACAATAATGGTATCCTGCAATTTCCCAAAAAAATTCGACTCGTGACTCGAACCTCCCCGGGTCTTCACGGTTCTACTTAAAGCTTGTTCAGTAATCATATGTTATAAGTATTGATATGCCTATAGGGGACCTTAGAGTTCTGTATGAATAATACGGTCTCCGGCAGCTTCGGCAGGTTCAGCATTGCCTTTGTCGTGAGAACTGAGGCAGTCCGCTGAAGGATGCACCATCCCGTAGCCGAATCCTTGTGCGGAGTTGCAGTAGGCCTCAACTGTGCCATCCTTCCTCTCTAGGTTCACATTGCTCAGGACTATATTGTTACAGGGAACAGTATCACTGCAGGCAAATTTGATTGCTTCCTTGCTTTTCGTCGTCCCGCTGATGTTTCGGTACATTATCTGGCTTATTTCCACTGCAGATGTCTAAGAAGAGCAAAGAATTAATGTGTTCAGTGTTCTAATCGGATGAGATAATCTCGTTAGAACCGGGGACTAGCCCGATCGTAATACAGATATAGAAAAATTTAGAAGTGCCATGGATGCTGCACCTGGTTTTGGCAGTCTTTTGGGGAATCACAATAGAATTGATCTATAATGATGGGGTTAGAAACATCTTCCATTCTCACATTTTCGAAACGCACGGCACGGACATAACCCGAACCACCCTTTTCAAAGAAACACAAAGAGGCATATGTGATTCTAAAACACGGAATGTCTCTAAACAGAATCGGTGTGTCGAAATATTTTAATACCTGCCAAGTTTTGATCCTGACACCATTTGTAGTTTCACTGAGGAATGCTGTGTCCAAGACCACCTTTGTGACAATACCTGTTGAGTTATCCTGCCCAAGGCTTCCAATACTTCGATGTCGAATTTCGTATAAAATAGAACCATAAGAAAGACAGAAGTGGAACATAAATCAGTTTAGAATGTAGGGAAAAGAGCAGTTAGGAAAGCACTATGTTGAGTACATCCGGAAACAACCCGTTAAATAAGTCGTACAATCGAACTGGAAGTTTGGAACACACCTGACTCCATGTCCCGGTCCACAATATATTCTCTTCATCTTGATGGTCGATGAACCATTGACAATCGATATGCAATCGTCACCTGAATTTCATACGGACATTCGCCATGAATATTAGCCAGTCGGTATGCATGCATGTACTAATTCCTGTTGGTTTGGTGTTTTTGATTTTCCCAGTGGAAAGTGCTAAGAAAATCTTTAAAATGGAACTAAAAACTAGAGACAAGGTTTAAGAACCTGTTCCTATTTTGCAGTCTTGAAGAACAACATTAGTCGATTTAGTGATGTGGATCCCATCAGTGTTTGGACTGTCTCCCGGACACGAGACTTTAACGTCATATACTCGAACAGATTCGGACTTGGAAATGACGAAATTCATCTGTTGGCTGTTCTGAATAGTAAGGCCTTTCACCTTAATAGATGAACTTGAATCTATAGTCAGTGCCTGCAACAAACTCATGTGTTAAATCTAATTTAAGATACGTCGCAAGTTCAAACGCACCGTTACCACGTGCTACTTATCGGAAGAACGAGTTTCATAATCGTGGAGAAAGATCCTTACCGACGGTGCCCCTCTGCAAGGCTGTCAAAGAAAAAAAACAAACAGATGAAATATAAGTCACATTCGATTTCTGAGTTGTAACTTGAGCATGAAGGAATCTGTAAAGGAAATCCTGAGGAATTACATTTGACTTGTTCTTTTTGCATGAAGCTGCCCACCATTTGCTGCCTGATCCGTCGATAATCCCGTTTCCTTGGAACGACACTCCCTGCAGCTTGGAAAAATCAAGCCAGAGTCTAGGAAGATTCGGGTCCCAATTCTTAGGTTCATCCGGGGCAACTATAGTTCCATCAATCTGTACAATAACACCAATGGTTATAACAAAGATAATCGAGATGTTGTTCGATTGGATACACGCCGGCATTACCTGAACAACCAACTTATCAGCACATGGCCCCTTAAATTTCGTAGCATTAACTAAATAACGGCGCCCGGGAGGAACCAACAGAACAGATTTCTTAGTAGAACATGCTGTGTCCCATGCTTTTCTGAAAGCCTGTTGATGAAAACATACCTAGTTTATCAAATGAGCAATTTGCTTCCTTTCATGACTTGTAAAATATAATCTTAGCAGAATACATACACACGCAGGCGCGAATTTCGGTTTGTCCTAAAAGAATCATGAAGGTAGTTTGCAATGGAGTAGAGGGAAAAAAACAGAACATATACCTCGGTGTCATCGGAAACTCCATCTCCAACTGCATCAAAGCTATCCACATTCACAAGAACCTTACCACCATGTTGGCTTGTCCAAGACGGTGACTCGAAAAAGTCTGTTTCTTCTTCTCCTAACTCCATGTCCTCAAGCTCTTGGAGTATGTTAAAGTTGTCATATACCATGTTACCTGCAACCCCGGCCGCTATCAGCAGACCAAGGAATGAAACAAGGAACAATTTAGCCATGACTTGTGTTCTGTTCTTTTTCCTGTATGTAAGATTTGATTGAGTTGTATAAATTGTATCAATGCAATAAGATATTGGCTTAATTTTATACGCAGATTAGATTTGGAAAAAGAATGGTTTTGTGGGATCTATGGCTTGGCTTAAAAGTATATGAAGGTGCAACATTTTCCATATGCCTACACTTAAAGCACAAGGAAAATTTTATTTTAAAGTAACTGGAAATAAAACAGGTTTCAGTTTCCTGGAAATAAAACATAATACAAGCAAGTATATGTCGACACGAGTGTCGAACAAAGATACTTTAAGAAAAATAAGAGTCGGAACGACGTAGGAGCACAACCCTCGTCATATACAAACAGACAGATAGACAAATAAACAGACAGACAGAGAACTTGAATCACATGATATTAAATTCCGAACAGCTAAATCAAAATGAAATCTGCAGATACAGAATTTGCTTTGGACTCCCAGAAATTAGCAAGTAATGGAATCTCCTGCAGATATTCGATTAATGTCGTAAATTATGTTTAAATTACACGCTGAAGTTTAGATATTAAACATTTTTTTCACTGCTCCGTTAATATTTTGACAGCATTATGAGGTGGATGTTGTCCACCCTTCACTGTTACTAAGGATGAGCAAAATTCAATCTGACTCGATTCGAAAAAAATATATTTTTTTAATTTCGAGTTATTCAAGTTGAATTATTCGAGTGAAATCGAATAACTTTAAAAAAAATTAATTTCGAGTCGAATTCAAAATTTTCAAATTTTTTGTTATTCATTTTTTCCGAATAACTCAAGAATATACCGTTTAAATTACAAGGTCTAATTTCATATTTAACCCCTATAATTATATTTTCAGTTTTATTTTAATCCCGTCTTCTCTTTTTTCTTTTCTTTACGATCTAGTCACTTTCTAGATTATTTTTTATTTTATTTAATACACTTTTTCTATGTATCTTTATGTTATATTTACTTTATGTTTTTAATTTTTTTAATTTATCGTAAATAATTTATCATTTTAATTTTCTGTACTTTTAATTTTCTTTATTTAAATTTGCAATTTAATTTATGTATTTTATTTTGTTCATCCTGATCCACTTCCGAAATTTATACATTTTATTTTCGTTAATTTGGTCTTATTAGAGAAAATCGTTTAAATTTGAACCATAACATATTATAATATTATAAATAGTTACAATTAAGATTTGTACATAATTTGAAAACTCGTCTCATCTCAAACTCACTAAACTTGATTCGAATCGGAAAAAAATCAAATTAAGTTTAAATTGTAAAATTAGACTCGTCAACTTGAATAGCTCAAAATTTTTTGACTCGACTCGCTCGAACGCTCATCCTTAACTGTCACGACCATAACTAATCGTCTTCGGTATCAAATTTCACCAGTCAGTTTGTATCCACCTTCTGAGTCTGACAATTTTGTGTAACATTTTATCCATGAATTGATTTCCACATGAAGATGACGTATTCTTGTTATCCATGTCACCGGCATTCTTGTATTTCTGTATCTTTCCTGTATCCATTTTAGGTTTTTTGGATCTTTGCTTTCACTGCAATAAACGTGTAAGAATTCCTTACATCAACAAGCCGACCAAATCCAAGAACAAGAGTCAAGATTCAATAACAAAATGTCATAAAAACGAAAAATTATATCATGGGTCAATCTCACCACCTGTTCATGGGACCAACCAATAAAAACTGTCTACTTCATCAATTTTTTCATGTTATATTTTTTTTTAAATGAATCTTCACTTGAAAAATTAAAAAATAATGAGATGAACAGTTTTTATTAGTTAGTCTCATAGATAACGTGATAAAACTGACCCATGATATAATTTCTCTATAAAAACTTGCCCATTATGCAAGTTTAAACAACCCACTTGTCCCATATTTAAAGATTAATGCAAAGATTTCGTTACATAAAATCAAAAACCACTTAGCAAATACAATTTCATTAAGGAAAATACAGAGGTTAGGTGAAGTAATGGCAAAGAAGGAGAAATAAATGTGTTTGGGGTTAGAATCGTAAACAAAGACGAAGTTAGAATTTTTTTAAATTAACTAATAGTAATTACAGTAATATCTGTTCTAAAATATAATTTTCACCATTTGACATTAACCGCTCAATCATTCTGTTGACCAATCTGTTGTCATCATTGGTGCTCAAACCCGTGACCTCTAGGAACAACAATCGTTCCATTAACCACTTGAGCTAGAAAGCTCGTGCCGAAGTTAGATATCAATTGATATCAAGCAATACAAGGTCCATGAAAACACAAATGAATAGTTTGAAAAGGACAAGACAGCCGTTTCTAGTTTGGTATGGCTGAAAAAGTAGTTTTTGGGAGTTATCTGTGAATGTGAAGATGTTGTTTGCCCGTACGTATAGATACAACGCTAGTATTAATTTTTATTGGCATACTATTAAAAATGCCCCTAATATTTTGATTAAATAATTATTTTGATTTATATTTATTTTAATTAATTATTTTTTTTAATATTTTATTTTATATCAAAATGAATAAATTATAGTCATTAGACTTTAATTTCATCCATAAATGTAATTTTCACAGTGATTAATACTAGTTCTAAGTTCTTGACCATTACTAATTGTAATAACCCATTTACTAACCAGAATAATAATGGCCCATATATTCCATTTTTAAACCCATTACAAAAATTATACATCAGAGCCCATTGACCCTTAAACCGAGCCCATTAAAATACAATATACACAAGCCCTATCCAATAGCCCATTAGACAAAACCCTAATTACCCTAACTAAACTCTAATCCTTCCAATAACCAAACCGGCCGCCGTTCATCTTTGTGCCTGCCAGCTCACCGCGCGTGGCCGCCACGCGCGGCTATTTGAATCGCGCGTAGTGGTCACGCGCCCTCTGATTCGCTGAGAAGGCCGGCCACCGCCCCGGCCACGTGAAGAACCAGACTCCACCGCCCATCACCTTGGTCGCGTCAACCTGTAAAAATAGGGGAATAAATATGATTAGGCCTAGTTTCTGAGAAAAAGATAGGATAAAACTCCTATTTTCATATTTTTAAATGCATGTAAGAATGGGTATAAAAACCCCATTCGAACTCCTTGTAAACGGTTAACAACACCGGAGAAAATATCAATCAAAAGCAATATTTCAAGCAAAAAAAAATTCATTCGAAGCAACCAATACCAAAGAAAATATTCGGCAAAAAAGAAAGAAGAGAAGAACAATCGGAGGACACAAACCGGAAGCAAAAAAAAAAGAAGTCAAACAAGGTAAAAAAGGGTTTTTTTCGAAACTTATCTTGTAGATCTACGAGTGTGGGAGCCTCATTTCAAAAATCCGAGCCCGGATTCATACTCCTCACGCGAAAACACTTCGGAAAGCATACATCTTTTTCCATTTCGGTCGCCGGTGTGGCGGCCGGTACGACGGCCAGCGATGACTCGCGGTGGTCCGGCGCCGGGAACCACCAGGCTTTGAGAGCTTTTTTAAAAAAGCTCTGCATTTCTATTTTGAAGAGAAGAAACAAATGAGAGAAGAGGCAAAAAAAAATAAAGGAGAAAGTTTATATATGGACCAAAACGGCACCGTTTGGGTGCCGGCTCTTAGGGCCCAAAACGGTGCCGTTTTGGTGCCGGCTCTTAGGGCCCAAAACGGTGCCGTTTTGAAGACCCAGACTCGAGACCGACCCGGATACCAGACCCAAACCCGCGTACAACCCGGAATAAAGGGAAAATTCTACCCGCGGTCCCTGCATTTCCAGTGTCTTCACACCGTGGCTTTCCAGTTTGTTTTGAGTTTCAATTTGGTCACTGTTTTTGCTTAATTAAGCATAATACTTTTAATTATTTTTAATTTCATCCTTATTATATACTATTTAACCCCTAAATGTTTTATTTTGCAGATTAGTCCCTGGAAAATTATATTTTTCCTATTTTCCTATTTTATTATTATTATTATTAAATATTACTAACCGTTTTTTTTACAGATTCGACATCGGACTATATTTTCGATCGTATAAAATATCTTGTAACCGATATGTGCCAGTTTCGGGCGTTGTAGGGGTGCTCACCCTTCCCTACGCGTAACAGACTCCCGGACTCAACTCTGGTTTTGCAGACTCAATTTGGTGATCCAATCGCACCGTTAGTAAAAAAGATTGGTGGCGACTCCCCGGACGAATTCTGGTGATTACAGCTAGCGACTCCGCTGGGGAACAATATTTTTGCGAGTTGAGCCGCAACATTGGTTACATTTTATTTAACGATCGAAAATATAAATTCGATTATTTTTATAATATTTATTTATTTATTTATTTAAAATATTTTACTAACTTTTTTTAAAAATCCTTTTCAGATCCATCATTTCATTAACCCTTAACCCGGGTTCCGTCCGATTAAGTGGGAGCATGAAACCACTCCTTCGTGAGGTTCCGCCTCCGTGTAGGATGGTGAATTGCTTTCGGGATATTTTTCCCTTTGTCTTCGTGAGACCTACGTCTCCGCATGGACTTAGAGAAACGTATCCCCCTGAATCGTATTTATTATCCTTAGTAGGATAATAAATTTCGTTCGGGTACCTTCTAGAACCGAACCACATATAGTGAGCCCTAGAAGCCTACCCTTAGAGCCGTCATGCCGGACCGCTGCCCATTTAGAGGGTCACCCTATAAGTTTTCTTTTTTAGAAAGAGAGAGAACGGGGGGTTTATTTATACCTTTAATTTCCGCTATTTATTCCTCGTTCTTTATTTCCGTTATTTATTTATCATGTCATTATTCATGCAACATGCATCATATTTATTTCGTTCATTATTTATTGGATCCGATACTAATGATATCTGTTTATCCTGTTTTGTTTTCTCGTTTTTTTATGGACCTTTTTTTTAAATAAAATAAAAAGGTGTTGATAACAAGACAACTGTTAGAAAGGCTCAGCCATGGAGAACTGTTTTCTAGACAAGGTGGAAACCAACCTCCGAATCCGACGATGGTCAGAGGAAACCCAATATCAGAAAGGGGACAGTATAATGGAAGGTGAAAAGACCGACCTTAGCGATTTTACACGCATTGCTTCGACACAAAATCAGTTACAGGAGTTGAAATATATATGGATCAGTGGGACGATGACACTAAAAATTTGTTCTTCGCCAATTACGGAGACTTGCCATACCTACTTGACGTCAGCATCGACAAAGAGCTATTTCGAGCCCTGGCCTAATTCTGGAATCCCTCGTATAGCTGTTTTACGATGGGAGACGTTGATATCACACCAACGGTGGAAGAGTATACCGCCTTAATTCAATGTCCGAGATTCCAGCCAGACAAGGTGTATTTTAAACTGCCTGATTCGCCTGCTTTCCAGAAAAGGTTATTAAAATTGACCGGAAAGAATGAACAATGGGCAAAGTCCCGAATCAAGGAGATGGGTGAAACCAAATGCATCACCTGGAGAGATATTCGGGATTTGATCCAAACAGAGATTAAATGTGAAAAGCAGGTTAAAATGTTTGCACTGGCCATCTATGGATTAGTTGTTTTTCCCAAGTCCCTCGGGTATATAGACGACGCTGTTATGGAATTATTTGACTATCTCGACAAAGGTATTACTCCAATTCCCGCCATCCTCGCCGAGACTTTCCGATCGCTTACCGTTTGTAGAAGAAGTGGTGAAGGAAGGTTTATTGGTTGCGCTCAACTTTTACTGGTATGGTTCCATAGTCACTTTTGGAAGCCGGAAAGATCTTCGTATCAAGCTTGCTTCGACCATTACTCATCGATAAGGGATTTGGCACATACCCAAAGACCCGAGAATATCCCATACGACCAGTGGAAGGCCATTCTACGTAATTTATGAGAGGGGAATATCGTGTGGAAGGCTAGTTGGTTTTTTCCTAACGAGATCACGTACAGCTGCGAAGGTTATGACTGGGTCCCTTTACTTGACATATGGGGGCAACAAGATACGCGCCATTGGTGGTCTCCCGCCAGTACAGGTCGAGGCAATTTATCCCAGCAACGAGAGGGTTGGCCACGTGTGACTTCCCCTATAAGGGAAGGGACTACAAAAGGGTCGTTGCTGTCATCGCGAAGGCCCCTTTAAAAATGGAACCGTTTGACGAGAAACCTAGAGTTACTCCGGAGTATCGTCGATAGAGGAACCGGAGAATCGACGATGAGGTACCGATTCGAGACTCGGAAGTCAATATACCGTTAGAGGAGCAACTCTGAGTAAATCCTTCCGACATGGAGATTGTCAGGCAAGACTTTGAGGGAAAATACATTAACATGGAGATGAGGTTATCGAGGTTGGAAAATGAGAAAAACCAACTAGAGTTCGGTATTCAGTCTCAGGAGCAAGAAATGCAGAGACTAAAAAAGGGCAAAAGTAGAGCGGAAGAAGACTTGAGTGACCTACAGGGAGGATATAAAAAGCTTCGAGAATCGGCAAAGTACGCAGACCTCAGAAGTTCTTTTGCAGACTGGAAGCTCGAAATCCGTGAAGAGAAAAGAAAGGCACGGTATTGGGAAAGCAAGTTTAACGAGGCACAGAATCAACAGGCTCTTGATCAAGAAGAATTGGCTCGAGTTAGAACTGAAAATGTTGGCCTGAGAGGTCGGATCATCGATCTGGAGGAGAATCTACAAAATTATCATCAGAACTCGGCAGCTCAGCTGGAGGTAAGCCGAGAGGAAAATGAGAGTTTGAAAAGATAAATCAGAGAAATAGAGGCAGCTATGCAGGCTTGCAGAGCATAATTGAATTACATGGAAGAGCTACGTCAGTGGGATGAACAACAATGGAAGGCTCGGGTTAACGAAACGCAAGAACAGGTCCAGAACAGAGACCGCACAATGTCAGAGGCCTTAGTGCAAATTCGGGAAGTAGCTGAACATTTACAGACGTTAGCAGTCCAGGCTGAAGTTTTTAGCCTGCAATTTGTAGCGGAATCAAACAAGGGCAAGAAGCTCGCATCACTCCTAAAGAAGATCAAGGTTTGGGGAATAAAGGCCAAGCAGTATATGTAAAGCGTGGCCCGCCTTGTATATAGAAAGTCTTGTTCTAGAACGAGCTTCCTTTTCAAAGTTGTATCAAGATCAACACCTTTTTGTAAAATGTTTTGCAATGTTAATATAATGTATAGGTTTGCATCAACATTCCATCATTATTAGTTGCATTCATGCATTATCACATTTATTTTTATTGTTATTATCATGATCCTAATATTCCAGGATACTATCAATGCAGTAATACTGGAACCTGATCAAATCCAACACCCACATTTTACCCGATTTAGATCCAAAAGAATGGAAGAAAGACTAGCCAAAATCGAACAAGCTTATGAAGAAATGAAACGAGACATGGAAAGCAAGTTGGATAAAGCACAACAGGATACGCGTACTCACATTTCTCAAACACAGGATGAGTTGCTCGACAAGATTGCGCAGTTGTTAGCAAGAAAAGAGCCGGAGAAAATGAAAGGAATCGCTAAGGAACAGGGCACAATAGCCGATAGTTCGGAAAGTCCTCTCCCGGCCCAAGGATCAGTTGAAATTCTCAAAGGGCAAACTAGTCAAACTGAAACCCATCTTCAAGGAGGGTTGATAATCCATAATCCTAATGATTACACAGTACCTGATTTCAATGAAATAGAGAAAGCTAGAGTCGAGTTACCGAAAGAACTCGAGGATAGATGCAAACAGTTGGAAGAAAAGTTTAAAGCAATGGAAAATATCGACCAGTTCCCCAGAATGGAGGCTAGGGAACTAAGCTTGGTACCTGATCTCGTGCTGCCCCCGAAATTCAAAATGCCAGATTTCGAGAAATACAACGGGACTACCTGCCCTGAGGCTCATCTGACTATGTACGTCAGGCGCATGACCGGGTACATTGACAATGATCCCCTGTTAATACATTGCTTTCAAGACAGCCTAACAGGCTCCGCGGTAAGATGGTATAATCAATTAAGCCGCTCCAGAATTAGCTCTTGGAAAGACTTGGCTCAGGCCTTTGTGCGTCAATATAGCCATGTGATTGACATAACCCCTGACCGGGTCACTCTTCAGAATATGGAGAAGAGACATGATGAAAGCTTTCGACAGTCCAACCACCACTATCGGAGAAGGAAACAGTAATGCTCTTCGTAGGGACGCTGAAAAAGCCCTTCCTTAGTAGGATTTTGGAAGGTGCAACAAAAGATTTCTCGGATATCATCATGAATGGTGAGATGATCGAACAAGCCATTCGCAGTGGAAAGCTTGAAGACGAAGAGTCGTCAAAGAAACCCTATTACAAGAAGAAGAAGAATGAAGGTGGAGATATCGGCGTCCATAACGTCAGTTATTCCAAGACATCAACATGGCAACCCAAGGCCGCGTCATCGAGCACGTAGAAACCAAAGCAAAATCAGAACCAGAAGACTGAAAGAGAATTCACGCCTATTCCAATATCCTATGGTGAACTCTTCAAAAACCTGTACAATGCGCACGTCGTGTCGCCCTTCTATATGAAACCGATACAACCACCATATCCGAAATGGTACAACCCGAATACTCAATACGAGTATCATGCTGGAGCAGTAGGGCATTCGATTGAAGACTGCATTGGTTTTAAGAAGCTAATTGAAAAGCTTATGCAGATAGGAGTGGTGCGGTTCGATGATTCTGCAGGAACCGCCGAGACAGGCAATCCGTTATCAAATCATGCGGATCCCGGGGTGAACGCGATTGTGGATCAAAACAACAGAAGGACCAAATCCAGAGTGGAGGAAGTGAGATCTCCACTAAAATGGGTATGGAAAATGTTAGTTGCTAGAGGCATGATACCTCCAGCATCTGGTGGTATAGAAGACCTTAGCCAATCTTGCCCTTATCATAATACGATGGACCATATGATAAGAGATTGCACAGAGTTCAAAGCTTTAGTGCAAGAGTTGATCAACAATAAGGAGATTGAGTTCTTTGAAGAGCCAATATCTGAAGCGACGGAGGTTTGCGCTTCGGAGCTAAACAATTCCAAGAAGGTCCCATTCTTGGTGATTTCAGAACCCCAAAAGGCTGAAGGGAGTAAAGCTGCGAAAACCAGATTGTTTGTTCAGGCACCGCAACCTTTCCCTTTTCCTGATCCAAAGAGAGTCCCGTGGAAGTACGATTGTCAAATCACTCATCACGAGGACCCGCTGAAAGCTACATCAGAGGCGGTAAATGATGTGACATTCCACACGAGAAGTGGAACACAATATGGCCCTAAAGGAAACAAAGACCTGAAAGGGAAAGCTCCGATTGTGGAACCACCAAGAAATGTTTTTCAGGAACCTGAATCGCCAGTCAACGAGCCGGTGAAGGAGGATGAAATGAAGGAGTTTTTAAAGTTTTTAAAGCACAGTGAATATAATGTCGTTGAGCTTCTCCGAAGGTTACCTGCTCGTATATCGATACTTACGTTGCTGCTTAGTTCAGAGGCTCACAGAAATGCACTACTGAAGGTGCTCAACGAGACTTTTATTCCTAACGATATATCAGTGAATAAGCTCGACAGACTGGTGAACAATTTGAACGCCAACAACTTTACTCACTTCAATGATGATGAGATCCCTTTAGGGGGCATGGGATCTACCAAGGCTCTACACATCACTACTCGCTGCAAAGGATATACCTTGCCAGGAGTGCTAATAGACAATAGATCTGCCTTAAACGTGATGCCATTGAGCACATTGAATAGACTTCTGATAGACAATACCCATATGAAGGCCTGCAGCACCATTGTACGCGCCTTTGACGGGACAGAGCGAAATGTAGTGGGCATAATGGACATACCGCTACAAGTGGGACCTAATACTTACAATGTCGATTTTCTAGTAATGGACATCAAGCCCAGTTATAATTGTCTACTGGGAAGGCCATGGATCCACTCTACAGGGGCCATACCATCGTCGTTGCATCAGAAAGTAAAATTCATCTTTGATGGAAGACTGGTTACAATCAATGCCGAAGAGGACATTATAGCCTCTATCACAAGTGATGCACCTTATCTGGAATCCGATGAGAAGGCACTTGAGTGTTCTTTCTGATCATTTGAGTTTGTTAGCGCCACTTTTGTTGCTGAGGGAAATAAAATCCCTACACCGAGATTATCCAGAACCACGAGAATGGGAGTTAAACTGATCCTGGGGCGAGGAGCTCGAGTGGGTAGAGGGCTCGGAAGACGCCTACAAGGTCGTTCTAAAGCACCCGCCGTCATCAACAAACAGGACCGCTTTGGCTTGAGATACAAGCCAACTGCGGATCAAATGAGAAAAGAAATTCTAAAAAAACAAGAAAGAAGAAAAGCTCGTTTGCAAGGAAAGGAGGTTATCTGGGAACCTATGACATTCCCTCCATTGTCCTAGAGTTTCGTCTTTGGAGGAACTATGCATCTAGAAGCAAAAGAAGCCGAGCTAAGGAAATTGATGGGAAAATTAGACATCAATGCTATCGCCGAGGAAGGAAACACGGGAATGTATCCCGGTAGAATCATGCCATCTACACCAGGAACTACTCTGAACAATTGGACTGCAGAAGAGTAGGAAATTTTCAGAGTAATGTTCAGAACACTATTGCTACTCTAGCCCGAGAGTAGCAAGAAACTTTTGTAAAAGGGCTCAAAACTACTATGTTTATAATAAAATAAAACCTTTTGCTGTAAAGTTTTGGCCATTATTATTTCCCATTTTTAACAATTGAATTTCAATTAAATTTCAGATTCTTAATGAGTGTGTTCAAATAAGATTTTATTTCAGGTCCCCCGATATTGAACTATCAAATGATACTGAAGCTGATTCAGAGCTTATCTTCGAAAAGGAAGTGTGTCTAGGGGAATCTTCAGAACCGGATGAGGACCAAAACTACGAGTTGCCTCCTGACTTGTTGAGACTGATAGAACAAGAAGAAAAATAAATCCAACCTCATAAGGAATCAATAGAAATTGTGAGTCTGGGGAATAATGAAGAAAACAAGGAAGTTAAAATCGGCACGTGTATTACAACCGAAACTAGACAAGACTTGATCAATCTGCTCCATGAGTTCAAGGATGTCTTCGCTTGGTCCTACCAGGACATGCCTAGTTTAAGCACAGACATTGTGGTACATAAGCTTCCCATAAGAGAAGACTGCAAACCGGTTCAGCAAAAGCTACGAAGAATGAGACCTGATGTATTGCTGAAAATAAAAGAAGAGGTGAAAAAGCAATATAATGCTGGGTTCCTCCAAGAAATAAAATACTCAAAATGGGTATCCAACATAGTACCAGTACCCAAGAAGGATGGAAAAGTCCGCATGTGTGTTGACTACAGGGACTTGAACAAAGCCAGTCCGAAGGATAATTTCCCGCTACCTCACATCGATACTCTAGTCGATAACACAACAAAACGGCACCGTTTTGGTGCCGGCTCTTAGGGCCCAAAACGGTGCCGTTTTGAAGACCCAGACCCGAGACCGACCCGGATACCAGACCCAAAACCGCGTGCAACCCGGAATAAAGGAAAAAATTCTACCCGCGGTCCCTGCATTTCCAGTGTCTTCACACCGTGGCTTTCCAGTTTGTTTTGAGTTCCAATTTAGTCACTGTTTTTGCTTAATTAAGCATAATACTTTTAATTATTTTTAATTTCATCCTTATTATATACTATTTAACCCCTAAATATTTTATTTTGCAGATTAGTCCCTGGAAAATTATATTTTTCCTATTTTCCTATTTTATTATTATTATTATTAAATATTACTAACCGTTTTTTTACAGATTCGATACCGGACTATATTTTCGATCGTATAAAATATCTTATAACCGATAGATGCCGATTTCGGGCGTTGTAAGGGTGCTCACCCTTCCCTACGCGTAACAGACTCCCGGACTCAACTCTGGTTTTGCAGACTCAATTTGGTGATCCAATCGCACCGTTAGTAAAAAAGATTGGTGGCGACTCCCCGGACGAATTCCGGTGATTACACTAATCGTGAGAGATTGATTAGAGCCGTTAGGAACTTTAATTTTAATTATAAATATAATTTTGGACTCATCAATATCAGTACGCGACGTTTATATTAGTACTTGTTTATATTAGTACTTGTTTTAAAATAGGAAGAGGCATTGGGATTTTTGTTACGATAAGTATCGGTATGTGATATTTTTGTATCAATATGAGACCTTTCATATCAGTATGAACTATGTCGTATTTCTATTGAAAATTTTAAAAACTTAGAGAACAAAGGGCGTATCGATACAAGGACGATCGTACTAGAATGGATTTCAACACTTATTTTCAAGTTAACGAAGTTTTGAAATTTTTGTAATTAATTTAAGTCCAAATATTTTTTATTTATTTAAGTTATATCAAAATCAAATATCTCAATAATTTTCATCTACAGAGGGATCATTTGACTCAAAATAAAATATTAAGGGTTAAATTGGTTTAAAAAAGAATATGGATCATTTTTATTATGGATAAACTATAACCAAAGTCACTTAATTATAGATCTAATAAAAAAATATATCACTTTTTTACTAAAATTATAAAAAGATCACTCTATCGTTAAAATTAAAATGAATGTTTATTTTTGTCTAGTATAGTAACATTTTTAATTCATAAAACTTATATACTTTATTATTTTTGTCCTAATTTGAAACAGTTTAATAAATTTAAATATAAATATTTAAAAATTCTATCAATTTATCCTATATTTTTACAAGATTATCAAAGCATATGAGTTTATCAGACAAACAATATACCATTTTTGAAAAAAATAAACAATTTAAGAGAATAATAAAAATTAAAATAATAAAAAAATAAATATTAAATTTATTAAATTATTATAAATTAAGACAAACATTAATAGATTGTACAAAATTTGATGACTTATCTATCTCATTTTAATTAAATAACATGTTGATTTTTTTAAAAAATATATATTTATTATCAAATTTATAATTAAGTGACTTGAAATGTAATTTTCCCTTTTATTATTAATATTTCAATTCAAATTGGACCCAATTGATTCGAATTGGAATTTACACGGTTCATGGGTTAGGCCGTACGAACCGAACCAGACAAGTAAACCGAACTTTGGGAAAAGCCCAAAGAGAAAATGGTATTCTGTAAATATTTAGAAAAGATACATTCAGATTGCGGGAATCGAAGGGTCGGCACCGGCGCCGGGTTTTGGAGGTAAAAAAAGGCAAACGATTTCCAACATGCCTCGTTACAAAGATGATCCGCCGGCGGTTCGCGTATACACAGTCTGCGACGAATCAAGGTGAATCTTTTCACTGTTCAATTACCACTTATTTCGTTGATTTTTTACTAATGGAGTTGAGGGATGTGAAATTCGTTTGATTTCATCGTCAAAATCATCAGAAATCCCTAAATTGAAATATTTGAACCCTAAAACTAGCTTCCTAGAAACAGGAATTCATCTTTTTTTAAAAGAAAATTGAATTGTTGATCGATAGATATTTGATTGTGAGGAACGTTCCGGCGTTGGGATGTGGCGATGATTTGATGAAACTCTTTGCTAATTACGGAGACATTGAAGAGTAAGTAAGTTCTCTATCCTTTTAATTTGACTTTTTTTGCTTTCTATTTTTCATTATTTGAATTTTGAAGAATTTTTTGGATGATGCTTAATTGCCTATGGTTCATTTTGTTTTGCTATTCAGATGTAAACCAATGGATGCTGAAGATTGTGATCAATTCACCGATGTTTATTGGATCAAATTTCGACTCATCAACAATGCCAGGTTATTAAACTTGATCCTTTTAATGTTTTCAATCTATAACTAGCACAATCTTTCATGTACTTGGTTAAGAATATAGCCCTTCTGTTAAGCTATTTTGTATTGGAAACCATGAAGATTGGTGAAAACCAAGTTTATATGTTATATTAACTATAAACCCTCGTATAGGTTTGCAAAGAGAAAGTTGGACAAATTTGTCTTCTTGGGGAACCATTTGCAGGTCTCATATGCTCCTGAATTTGAGACCCTTGATGATACCAAGGATAAGTTAGAAGGCAGAAAGAAAGAAGTCCTTGCAAGATGGATTCGTAAACTTTTATATTACTTTAAAAATTTTGCATTCTAATGCAGTATGTAGATGGAAAAAAATGAATTTCCATGTTTTGCTAGTTGTGATTAAATGTTCTCATACACTTTCAGCTCAAAGATCTAAGGGGCAACCAGTTCATCGTCTGCCCTCTTCCGATGAAGCTCCATCTATTTCGGCTTCATCTCATCATATTCCTAATCAGATAAATTCTAGGTTGAGGTAGTACTCTGTTCAAATCCATGTGCTGCTATCTTTGTCATTGTTTCCCTTTTGCATTCTTTATCAGCGTAAACTGTGGTTTCTCCTCTTCATAGGAATTTTGGGGATTCAGAGTACGAGTCTCACAGTAAGAATGCTCCGATAACAAGAGTTTCTTCTGATCAGGTGTGGATTATTTTCTGACAACGTTGTCCTATATTTTGACTTGTTTTCTGTTTGAATATAAAAATTAGCTCTTCTTTCTCTCTTATTTTTATTACAATTTGACTTGTGAAGTTTACTGGCAGCCATGGCAACTCAGTAGTTGTTTAAGACTAAGATTAAGTAAGGTGTAAGCCTAAGCTTGTAGATTAACTGACCTTCAGTTGCTGACTCAAGTTGAATGAAATTAAGACAGAAAACAGGTTTTAGTTGTCTTCTTGTATTGTTCATCTGTCCTAATGCTTATTGTGCATGTTCTGACTTTCACCCTTGCTTTCTTTACTTTTGTTACAATTACAAGCCCTTTCTGTCTCTTCCATGGCTAGTTAGTTTTGCATGCCTTGGTTTCTTAATGCAAGGAAGAAATTCTACATATAAATTTACTTAGTGGTAAGACAAATGTCATCAAAATTTTAACGTTATCCCCAAATGAACTATCCAACTGTTGAAGACTCTTGCATTGCATTAACATTAAAATTTTGTGAACGCCGTCTGTAAAATTTTCTTTATCCTTATCTTTGCTGGGTAGTGAGCCTAATACCTGTCGGTATTTTTCATCTCAATCTGCTCTTATTTTAAAATTTTTGATATTTAATAGTATTATCCCAGTGTCATAGGTTGCAATGTCTAATTAAAATTGAACATCTGTGTCATCCTGTTAGAGTCAGTTTATTATACCTTCTGTCGTTATTTTGATTTATCCTTCTTGTTTTGTTACACTACTTGAATCTTTTGGAATTTGAAGTTTAAATATTATACATATTTGTGGAGTTAGTCTGATAAATGTTTGCTCTTTGCCGATATTGGGACTGCTTTCAGGAGTACTTCCCCTCCCCGTCAATGAATCAGACTGTTAAAACAGTCAGGGACAAACTCAATAAGGTGATAAACCTCTGAACTACATGATTTTCTCGTCTTTTGGAAATATATAAAGTAGTTATGTTATATTTTCATAGTAATATAACAACCCCCTTATTCTCTGAATTTGTTTGCTTTTTAGATTCAATCAAGCACCGAGCATTTGCACACCGGACCGACACCCAAAAGGCCACGAGTGGACAATAGAAGAAGAATCTGATCATACCTGCTTCTAGGATGGGTATGGAAAGGTACAATATGTTAATTCCATATGTAATACTTCTAGTTGATATGTAAACCATTCACTCTGGCATCGGAAATTTTGTTTTTCTTGATAGTATTCATGTTCGACACTCGTGTGGAACACAAGGATATAGTGATATGACTTGAAGGATTCTTTGAATATATTGAAAAACTATCATATGCCTGTATCCTAACATAGGTTATATTTTGGACAACAGTTATGCTATTGCTACCAATGAAGAATACATGGACTAAATTGCAAATATATAAAAACTATGTAAGTGCGTGTCATATATATGTTCAATTTTCTTAGTCTTTTAATAATGCACACACCGTGTACACATGATGTTCGAATCTGGATCATCTGTAAAACTAATGCAAGAAAAGAGAGAATAAAGGGCGATTTACAAACTCCATTTCATGAAATCCTTCACTTCTCATACATGTCTGCAAGAAACTGCTGGCAGCATATCACACCAATGACAGTATAATTTTTTTTCTTCTCTTTAGAGTAATTTGCTTCACAGTTTAGGACAAGTAAACTTGGACAATTATCCTTCCCCTTGCATGCTCTACAAATCATGCCATGCTGATTCCCGGAAACACTTTTCGCACCACCGGCGACAGCGAGGAAATAGTTGGGGATCGATATAAGAGACGGCATTGTCAACGAAACCTTCCTTCCCAGCTGTTCCGTGCCCTGTGGCTGCGAGATTACATGCACGAGGTTGATCTTCATGACATTGACGACCGACTCATTGTATTTCTGTGTGTAGTGCTACTTCTGGGCTTCTATCTCAACCAGCTCCCCGGAGAAATTATATCATGGGTTAGTTTTACTACGTTATCCATAGGATCAATCACTAAAAACTATTCACCTCATCATTTTTTTAATTTTTTTAATTGAAGATTCATTTGAGAAAAAATATGACATAGAAAAATTGATGAGGTAGGTAGTTTTTAGTGGTTGGTTCTATAAACATGTGATGGGACTGATCCATTATATAATTTTTCCTGTTCTTGCGATCAAGAAACAAGGTCGTGTGGCTTTGTTTCAGGTCTCTTAATCCCTTTGTCAAGTGCTCATATACGGGTAAAATAAGGGTAAAGTACTCATACGGTTACTCTATTTCATACATGTTCAATTTTGCTAACAAAAGTTTTAATTTTGATCGTTTACGAATATGGTTTGTAATCTTTTGATCATTGAGATGTTAAATATGTTAGTTTTAGTGACATGACATGCTAATTAATGGATTTAATTTTTAATATTTTTCATAACTTTAAATAAAAATGATAATTCAACTCGTAAATTTTAGACCTTGATATCTATAGTTTCTCTGGAAGAAAGAGAAGACGAATAAATAGAGAAATTATATTAGGGTAAGTTTCGTCACGTGTTCATAAGACCAATTACTAAAATTTACTTATCTTATTATTTTTTATGTTATTTTTTTTAAGTGAATCTTCACTTTAATTTTTTTTAAAATGAATTAACAATAAATATAAGTGGAGATACACTTAAAAAATATATGACATGGAAAAACATGAAATGGATGATTTTTAATGGTTGGTCTAATAGATGACGTGGTAGGACTTATCCATGATATAATTTCTCGAATAAATGAAAGATTATATCTTGAACCATTTATATCACGTCATCTGTGGTTTATATAATCAGGCCCGTTCATTTTTAAGTGACTTCCTGATAACTACTCACTCACTAATTACATATAGGAAAGAGGTGATAATTCAAGTTAAAAAAAATATGAATAGATAAATCTGGTTAATTAAGACCACAAACATAATAAAAAGAATTCATGATATAATTTCTCCGAATAAATGGATGATATCATAAAAACCTTTTTTTTCCTTATCCCACGTGGCAGCCAACGCAAGGAAAAAGTGATCAACCTTTCGCTTTAGAAATGTATTTACCACTAAGGCCCCTAACTTCACCCTTCACTCAAAATGATCACTTCCCTAACTTATAAGATCCAATTTTCGAGTAAAAATCTTCAGTTTCTTTATTATGTCTCCTTTTATGCCTCCTGTTAAAAAAATTTAAAAAATTTAACCTTAACCCTTAATTTCTATATTCTAAACCCTAAACCTCATGCTCTAAAAATATACATCCTACTCTTAATTCTATAAACTCTAACTTTAAACCCTAAACCTTACACTCTAAAAAAATACATCTTACCCTTAATTCCGTAAACCCTAACTTTAAACCCTAAACCCCATTCTTAAACCCTTTAATTTAACGCAGAAACACAAAAAGAAATATGAAAAAGAAGCAGACGATTTCCTATCTCAATTTTCATCTAATAATAAGACACAAACTTGACGAATTTAATTATTTCAACCAATACAAATGTCTATAACTCAAGTCAACGTCCAAACATTAATTTAAAAATTCGAGTCGTTATAATCATCACCCTTACACTCACCTATATGATCCCTCGACTCTCCGTCACGCGCCATCCACTCCTTGTCTCGCCCCATCTGAATTGAGTTTTAATCCACCCATCCACCTGGGGACCAATGAATAGCCCCTCGAATCAAACGACCAAGTTCAGCAATATAAGCTTGGCCGACTACAATATTTTGTCATGTTTTCAATAAAATATTTTTTATTGATTAATTTTGATAATAATTGTACAAACATGCATTAGGTGGGATTTCATTATATATATGGGTCATATTTAATCAATAAAATTTAAAACTTAAATCTCTAATCCTAACGTCAAAATCTAAACTTTGCATTTTTATAAAACATTTTAAATTTTACCGTATATAACCTAAACCTTTAAATCTTAAACCATAACCTAAATCTCTAAACCCTAATTTGAAAGGCTTGTAAACTAAAATTTACATAAACTTGTGTATCTAAGTGTTTTTCATATGTTTTTTTAATCAGCTACAATTGTATACTCTCAACAATTGGATATTGATCGCTCAATTATCGTGTTAATATTACTGGTGCTCGAACTCGTAACCTCTAAAACCAATAACCGATCCTAATTTGAAAGGCTTGTAAACTAAAATTTATACAAACTTCTATATCTAAGTGTTTTTCGTATGTTATATCATTGTCATGTGTACTTTATTGATATGAAAACTAAAATATATATTAGTCCAATGGGACGAGACATTGTATTATTTAAGAAATGTCAAAGGTTCGAATTTTAATATTATGAATGAAATAAATTGAGTTAGTAAGGTCAACTCGTGTATCCAAATTATATGTTTTTTTTTTTAATTTGGTGTCGAATGTTTATTTCAGGCCAGTTAGAGCCTAACATTTTATTATGTGACACAAATTATTTTTTTTTTGTTAACTTTCGTTAAAAAATACTATCATACAATTATAACATGAAGTTGTAATTTCTTTCAATCAAACTCTTAAATCATATCTTCTTCGAACAAAAATCATTCTCTTTTTCGTGCCTCCTTTGATTTTTTTTTTAAAATTGAATTTTAAATCCTAAACCCTTATTTTCTATATCCTAAATTCTAAATCCTACACCCTAAAAAATACACCTTATCCCTAATTCCCTAAACCCTAACCAAAACCCTTAACCTAGAACTCTAAACCCTAAACCTTCTAATTTGAAGTGGGAGCATAAATAAAGGCATAAAAAAGGACAAACGATTTGCACCCATCTCTTTCACCGTCTAACATCCCCTTACATATTGGTGATTTATTATTCACCATTCAAGCTTTATGTACCTCTCAATTTGACATCCACATTCATTAATAAAGTCTATTTGATTTTTTTCGTTGTTGATTATTTGTCAATGAAACAATCAACGGTTCATTTATCAATTTTTGATAATATGATGATAAAGTTTTTAGTCGTGAGATCCAACAAAGGCAAGGATAACCCTATGGTGGGAGGAAATTTTTTAAGGTTTGAATTTAGCATTTTAAAGAAATTAAACCTTTTGAGTTTTTTTTAAAATAATTAAACTTTTAAAAAAAATACTAAAAATATGTGGCATGTTTTTTAATTAGATAAGGGAAAGTTTTTAAAGTTTGTCGTAGAAAAAATTGATTTAACTTATAAAATAAAATTTAGACACTAATTTAATTTAAAATAAGCGTTAATATCAAACTGAAAAAAAAAATTAAACATCATTTTAGCGATTATGAATTCATATATATGAGACGCAAATCTTATGTCCTTTAATTGTGTCTCTATTTTAAATTAGTGGGTTTAAAGTCTTGAGGTTTAAGGTTAGAAATTGTGATTAGGGTTTAAGAAATTAGGGGTAAGGTGTATTTTTTAGGATATAGGTTTAGAGTTGAGAATATAGAAAATTAAGGTTAGAGTTTAAAATTCAAATTTTTAAGAATTTTTAACAAGAGACACGATTAGAGGATAATGTTTTTAGGGATCACAAAGACCTTAAATTTTCTTTTCTCTAAACAGCTTCAAAATTTCATAAATCTTATTGAAGCTGATTTATGGACCAAACGAGTTTCCAAAGACCTCATTAAGACACCTCACTCTCTCTCTCTGACTCACAAGTGTTGAACCATTCTTTCAGATCTTGACTGTTCATACAAAATTCCTGTGCGCTCCCATTCCAATAATGGATCTCAAATGCCAATGCCATTGCTTGTTCAAAATACCAAATTCAAAGGCACACACACCCTGGCCTTACATTTGTGCCACCAATCCAACCCCATAAACGTGTCCCATGTTTCCTACACAAAAGCCACACCCTTGGCCTGTATGGTCAGAATCCAACCTTGAGCAGCATTCATTAGAGGGACCAAAACTCAAACAAATGCATGCAGAGATCTGTCATGGTTAATGATGGTCTGCTTTCAACATCAAAACTTCTTATCTACTGAAGATGAGGTGAATCTACCTATTGGATTTCTTATGCTCTTTTGGCCCTTCACTCAGATTATATCCGGATAACAGTCGCTCTCCCCAAACACTTGGCCAGCCTTTTAGACAATTTCTAAAGATCCATTACCCTTTGCTGCTTTGTCTGCACTTCTGTTTTCTCTTCTTTTCTATTTCCTTTTGGCATTCTCTTCGGTTTTGTCCATTTCTGTTCAAGAAAAGGAAGAAAAAAAATGATATACAGTAACAACAACTGCTGCCGCCATGTCCATGTTGTTCCTTGTCTTCATTGCCACCCACACAGCTACATCAGGATGGTTAGTGAACTGAAATCTATCTTCCAACTTATACTTTTTTTTTTCTGGTTTTGTAATGGGAAAATCTGCAGGTTCAGCATCTGATAGAGAGATGCTTGCTTCTTCACATGAACCAACAACAATGCGTCAAGGCATTGGCACAGTATGCAAGCATCCAGCCGTGCATTACAATCACAGGTGATAAATAATTACAGGTGATCATCCAGCTGGGATTTCAAAGTTTAATATATTAATGTGTGTTTTTAGTTTTTACAGTATGGAGAGAGCTAGAAAAGGAGAATATGGACTTCTTTCGAGCATATTTTCATGCTGTCTCTTCCTACAGGACTTCCATGGGTAAGTGTACTGTTGAGCATTTACCCTACAATCCCAACCCTAAACTTTCCTTATCTTCACCATTTCCATATATTCATACACATGCAACAACAGAACAAGAGAGACTATATGACTTTGATCTAAGTCATGTACATATATAGTGTTGATTGTGTTTTGTTTTCGATTTGCCAGGTAGGTACATTCAAAGGAGACCGAGCTTTGAAAGGATGAAACAGCACTGGAAGCACTGAATGACACTTAATATAATTGCAGAAACGGGTCTAGATCCATAGGTATATATGCAAATAATCATTAATACTTCACTTTGCATGATTTAGACACATGTAATACTACTAGTTAAGTTTTCATTTTTGGATTTTAAAAAGAAGACCAGCTAAGAAACCAGTAGTAGTAAAGTTGGAATCTCTAAAAACACTGAAGTTTTGCAGTGAAGAGTCTTCATTCCCAAGAGCATCTCCCACAAAAGGGAGGGGGGGGGGGGGGGAATGGCACTGAAACAGAACTATATATGCATGTATCAGTAAGCCCTAAAAGAGTTATTGTTATGGCAGCAGAACCAGCTAGCTAGGGCTTGAAATCAATACTTGTTCATTTCACTTCACTCAAAGGGTGACTTGGCCCAAATGGAACTCCTTGCTGCTTTTCTTTCACGGAAATCATTGCCTTGTATGTGAACCTGAAATTTTGTCACAACAGAAAGTCATGCAACCCTTTTCTGACTTCTGTGGCATAAATTACCCCAAACATTATGGACCTAACCAAGTGTCAACAGTACTTTCAACTGCACCCAAAAGGCTAGCTTATTAAATTCATTTACATTTAGTAGTTGAACTGCAATAAAAGGACTACCCTACATCCCTATCCTTTTAACTTTTTTTAACTAATGTTGCTTTGTAAGCTTAATTACCATAGTTTTCTTCTCTTTTCAGAACGTAAAAGAAATCATTAGGCATGAAGAAGCATAAGCATGCATGTGTCTGAAACTTGGCTTGTACTGATATATATGCTCATGAATGATGAACTCCAGAGTACGCTTCAGTACTTTTTTACTGTTCCAGAACAGTTTACGCAAGCTAGATGTACTTGTAAAGCCTTTAAGTTATCAGAAACTTTTTAGACATGTAGGAATCGATGAGAGGAAAGCTAAGTAATTAACCTCAGCAGCGTCAGAGTTCCATGACGCCTCTCCCTCTTCCTGCTCACAACTCTCTCCTTCTTTGTTTTGCTTCTGCATGGGTGGAAACTGGGCCCACTGAAATATTAAGACATATATATAAGACATACACACACATATGTAGATCAGAAAACATATGAAGGAAAGGATTGGTTTGTCTTCTTGTTGATTCTTTTGGGTGTCTGAAACTTGCATTTTTTGCAGCAGTGCTGAAGGCTTCTTTGTGTGGAATGTTGGGGTTTTGAGCTTTCAGTCTCCTGATCTCTTCTCTGCAGCCACCAAGAATGAAACAATCTCTATATATTATAAATGTATGTACTAACTACAAAGTCAAAGAAATGTCTGCTATATATATATATGTGTGTGTATATATATATGGAGTTTTATTACTTGATGAAGCGATTATAAGCCGATGGAGCTCTTTGCCTCTTCTCTGGCGCTGTAAAATTTGAACTAAATTAGTATTAGAATTCTGATGTATGATTAAGTTACTTCAGTAAGCAATGAACAACATCCAGTGGTATAAATCGAAGTTTGAAAAAGATAGAGAGAAAGAAAGAACGCACGCTTGTTCACTGTGGGATTCACAGGGACTATATCTTCATCTCCATTATCGGAAGAGCTCAGCAACGACGGGCTGCGCCGGTCTGAGTTCTTCCTAGGGGCAGCACCGCCACCCACTTCTTCTGAAACTACTCCTTTTGGCTGCTTGAGAGAAGCATATGATAAATTAATAAGCACATATAGATAGATACTGCCATTGTATATGCATATATGTACACCTCATCATCATGACCAAGGGAAGCTAGAAGCTGCAGTGGGACAAACGAAGCTTTCATCATATTGACTGAAAGAAGGCTAGTGCAGTGCCCACATCTCACTGTAACCACCATGGACAGGCTGCTACACGGTACACTTACCTGCAAATTGGAAACCCCAGAGAGATCAAAACACTTAAAACATGTTGCATACAACAATCCATTTCCCTTTTACCAGTAAAATGGTACTGCAGAAGCCACATTGCACGTAGCAGATCTGCTCAGGCAGATCAAAGAGATGATTCAGTGTCGACATTTTTTGTCTGTTTGTGTAAGAAAGTGAGGGAAAATATAGACACGGAGAGTGGGGAACAAGGTTTTGGATGATTACAATGAGGATGGTTTGGGTTTCTGATATGGGAGGGTGGGATTTATAGATTGTACACAGACCCTAATTACCAAGGATTACCTTTTCTTTTGTTTGATGCTTTATTCTACTTAATTCCTTAAACATTGTGCTTTCATTATTGTTGTTAACCAAGAAATCAGTACATTCATTCATGGAACAATAAATGATGTTCATGGATGGCAGATCTTTCTTGTGGCAGAAGATGTAAATATGCAAATTTAGTTTTGAGTTATGATTTTATACTCAAAGTGATTGTTGGTTTTTGGAACATAAAATTATCTTGAAAATATGATTACTTAGTATGTTATATGATTTTTTTTACAATTCATTTTACGAATAATATTTAAGGTTTACTATTTTATTAACAATGTCGTAGAACATTAAGTCAAATATATTTATTTAAGGGATAAATTATTAGATAAAATTTATTCATCATGTCATCCTTAGTGGGTAGAAATTGTCTGCCTCTTTTTTATGTCTCTATTCGTGCATCCTGTTGAAATTTGTTAAAAATTGAATTTTAAATCCTAACCTTTATTTTTTATATCCTAAATTATAAACCCTATACCCTAAAAAATACACTCTACCCTTAATTCCCTAAACCCTAACCACAACCTCTAATATTGAACCTTAAACCCTAAACTCTAACCCCTCTAATTTGAAGTGTAAATACGAACAGAGGCATGGGAAAGAGACGGACGATTTGTACCCATCTGACCATCTCCATAGTCTAATTAATCTGGTTCGTTTATCTCAAAATAACTATCTAATAACTACTCACTCTCTAATTACATGTAGAAAAGAGGTGATGATTCACCTGATAAAAAATGAGATAAACGAATTTGGTTGGTTGAAAACACAGATGACTTGATCATCTAATAATTTTTCTATTTCAGATGTATTTGGTTCACTAAATGTAACATATAACAGAGAATATTACATAAAGGTATATAAAATTATTTAAAAGTATTTTATTATATATTTTAACTAGTTAAACTTTTAAAATTAAATTAAAAATATCTACATAAAAGTAATTAAAATTATTTTTGTTATACTATCTAAAATTTTAAAAAACAATATATATTGATCATATTATTAATATAATTATTATATTAACTATTTAAAAAATATTATTTATATTTACATGCCCTCTTTATCCTCTATTAAAATATTTTTATAAATTTTTAAATGCTAAACTTTTAATATATCAAGATTTTAATTTTTTTATTACTTAGGGCAATATGATCTAAAGGGATAGAAATCGATAAATACCTAGAAAATATAAGAGAATTATATTTTTCACCATTAGGTAATGGTCCTAAACTAAACGTGAGTATGTAATTCCAAAAAAGATTATTTCCTTAGGTAATATAATATTGTCATTAGAGAAAATATTTTTAACTAAACATGAACATGTGATTTTGAAAAATTTATTTCTTAAATAATAAATTCTTTTACGAACCAAACATCGGAATTTTACATCGGAATGTATGGTTACTCTAGATTATACAACATGATTGTTCTACCAATAAAACATATAAACCATGGAGAAAAATGTTAATTTTTTTCGGTGTTCTTTTTATGTTCTAAAATTAAAAAAAAATACTAAAAAATTATTTTATAAGTTTAATCTGAAATTATAAATCTTAAAACTAGCCTTTACCCCAAAATACATTATACCCTAAATTCTTTAAACTCTAACCATAAATACTAAATCTATTTTTAGTGTAAGATATAAATAGGATACAGAAAAAATAACGAATAATTTTATTCACAAATATTAAAAAAAAAAAAGTTTCCTCTCCTAAATTATTACACATTCACTTCCTTGCCACTTCATGTTCTGACAAAAGTAATCCCAGCAACGTTGTCAACGTTTTGATTCACACACTGTTTGAATTAAACTGCTAAAAACAAGAGCAAGACTTCAACATTTGTGTCTGGTTTTTGATGTTTGACATTGCCATTACAAGGCATGGAAAGCTTCCAACAGAGCCAGTTTTGTCAAAGGAGCTCAGTGACCCTAGCTCTTCATGTGTTGTTTTCAGTGTCAAGCTTTTTATACCATTTGGGAGGGGAGGGGAAGTTTCTAGAAGAGTGTATGGAGAAGGAAAATCAGCATCTCAGGTTTTGTCTTTCATCAAACATGGTAACTGTGTAACACTTACACTGCTGTGTCTTTGTTCTTGTTATCTGGTCGCATGCACTACCATCATCCTTAATGCATGTTCACATTTATTTACCCTAGCTATTTTCTCTACTTCCTTGCTTTCACTGCATTTTACTCTCTTATCTTGTTTCACTGTCTTAACCCATGTGCTCCCATGTGTTGTCACCCACAAACCAAGGTTCGAGAATGGAATTCGTAGAAGACAGCAGCTTCAAAATCGTAGATATCGGGATAGAGTTAGGATCGAATATCTCATGAGATTAAGTTATTAAATTTAAAAAAAATGTAAGAGTTTGTTGATGTCAAAATAAGAAGATGTCGGACGAAAGAGATGTAGAAGAAAAACATGATGGTTGATGGTGATTTCAGACGATTTATATTCTGTAAGTTTAAAACGGAGAGTCACGATTAATATTAATCAGAATTCAACGGGTAAAAGTTCTCGATTTCGATATTTTTTATGTTACAATCTTAAAATTTTAAATTATAACATTTAATATTAATTTTTAAATATTAAATTAAAACTTTACACCTTAAAAATATATCTTAGCGAATTCGTTAAATTCTAATCTTAAGATCTAATCTTAATACTTAATTTTAAACTCTGAATGCTAAGTGAGCATAAATAAAGGCATTAAAAAATAGGGATTTTTATTCGAATTCATTCCACGTAAAATATCACTTTTAACATAGAGAATGGATTAATTACCACTAACCTCACAGTTCAATATATTTATGCATTAAAGGATGTATATTTATTGCATGAACACCAAGTACCTGTCGAGAAATTATTATATAGTGCCAACTCAAACATGTCATCTATAATTTTATCTAATGAGATTTATTTATTTAATATCTATTAAAAAAAGTAAAAATTTACCTCGCAAAAAAAAAAGATAAGATTCATATTAAAAAATAAGATAAAAATTATTATTAGATAAATTTATGTATGACATGATAAACCAGACTCATCTAATAATCTACGTGTGATTTGTCAAATTATTTTAAAATTAAATTTAAAGAATTTCCATTGATGATGCATGAATTAGTTTTAAGTATGAATTAGAAACAATGATAAAAAGATGAGATGGTCGGTTTGAAATAAGAACTTAATCTTTTTGAAAAGAAAAAAAACACTTTAATATATTGTTGGATAAATGATCATCTTTGAGACATATTTTGGTGGTGTAAAGATGGGTATTCGAATAAGGAAATGATTGATTCCTATTCTACTCTGTGGGATCTTTACAAAGGTAACTCATATGCTCAAAATTATTGAGTAATGAATGAGAAATTGATGTTCAAAGTAGGAAAGTCAAGAATAAAATAAGGAATGAAGAACACTCATCCCACATTGATGGGATAAATGAAATGGGAGGTGTTTATATACACCTACCCACATAAAAGTTATTGAATGAGCTAAGTTAACTTTGTGCCTGATGCAAATCTAAAATATTTATTTATTTCATTTTGTATTTTTGGGTTTGTTTTCTGTTTATTAAATAATAATATTTATTTTTTCTATTATTATTATTATTTATTTTTCTTGGATTAATCACTTATTTTTTAACATATAGCATCATCTTTAAATGACAATTGATGAGAGTGATTGTAATGACCGTAATTATCGTATTATAAAATTTAAAAGTTTAATGATCAAAATATAAATATCTTAAAAATTCAATGATTATTTTTATAATTTATTTTTTTATTTTAAAAATAAATCATATTTTAAATCTATCTAAATATTTTTGAACCACAAACTCTTCGAATGATCCCATAATTATAAATATCAAATTATAATGGGGAGTTAAACTATTATTTTAAAATATTAAATTTATCTGCAACACTTTGATTAAGAATAGGTAAAATTATTAGTACCTTATTGATTTTTTTAATGTATTTAAAAAAAAACTATACGAGAGATATTATAAAATGATTAAGATGGTAATTTCATATTTGACAAATTAAATTTTGTTTTACTAAAAAATTAAAAAAAAAATTTAAAAAAATGTCTAATAAAGTTGTTTAATTTTTTTAATAAACAATTTAACTGAGAATTTTTAAAACACAAATATGAGTTAAAAAAATTTATATCATGGTAAAATTTTTAAAATCGTTGTTTATATTTGATCTAATAACATAAAAATAATTAAATAAAATTTTTAATACAAAAATATATTTTATTAACTGAATCGATGAGAACTTTTTGTGACAAAGATGATAATGTTCATCTTAAAATACTTGAGAAAAATAATTTTATCTGTATAGTACGTCTTATCAAAGAAATAAAGAAAAAGTATGAACATATATTCTACTACTAGTTAAATTTTTTAGATATTATTGCTAACAAAAATATTTTATGATTTATTGTATTTTTATTTCGTGATCTATTACACTTGTCACAGTAAACTATAAATGTATTTATGTTGATTTCAGAAAGAAAAAAAACTGTAAAATCGTCATATATTTATGCCATCTTCAATGTACACAGATTCGAGCACCAGTAATGTTACACCCCAAATCTTTCTCAAATTAGTTTGTTAAATCTATAATTTTAAACCCTAGAAATTTAGGGATTTATAATTCTGAAATTAATGACCTTTTTGTTATTTCTACAAACTAGAGTGTCTGTAAATAAATTTTAAAAACTCTAAACCCCTATTATGTAATTTTACCATTTTCAAATGGTAACAACTTCTTCTTTCCCTGTAAACCCGACTCTGTCTTAAATTCATCTTATTTCACCTTGATTATTTCCATCAAAATCTTTCTTTCAGTTTTGTTGGGATTAATTCCCTTTTGTTTTGTTTCGGACAATAGTTGTTCAGACTGAAAATTGTTCTCCTTCCACCCAATAACTCACTTTTCTTTCTCCTTGTTCTGTTCATTCATCAAAACTTTTGTGGTGTCAGATTCGTTTTATTGGTAAGTTTTGGTTTCGATAGTGAATCTTGGTTTTGTTAATCGGTTCTATTTTTATGGTTGTGTGGTGGTTTATGTTTTTGTTTTTTGAAAGCATGATGGGTTTCGGTCTTTGTTTTAATCGATTCTGGAGTGGGTGTTGTTGTTTTTGGTGTTTGTTTAATTCGATTCTGGATGGTGGTGTTGTAATCAAATGTGTTTGAATCAAATCGGATCGAAATGAGAGTGAATCGTGTGAAAAAGAAGGGTTTTATCTGAAAAATATCATGTTTGGAACCCGGGAAAATTCTGGAATTCCAGATTTTCTCGGGAAAATTTGGAAATTCCATATTTTCTTGGAAATTCTCTGGGAAACCCGAACCGGCTTGACCCAAGACCGAACCGGCCTGGCCAATGACCCGTGACCCGACCCGTAACCCGCTGACGTCAGCATGACGTCAGCGTTGAACTGATGACGTCAGCGTTGACTTTTTCCGACCCGATCCTACTTTATGTTTTTCGATGTCTTGAGTCCGATGGCGCTGTCCGTTTTTCGAAATTCGAACCCGAAGTGTCGTTTTTAAGGCTTTTATGTTCGAATGCCTTATCTGGAAGTTATCTTTAGTGGATTCTGAAATTGTTTCTGTTTGCTTCAGGTGAGGTGGATTCCGAGCCCGAGCATCTGTCTCCTCCTCCTCCTGGACGACCTCCTATTCACCAATCTTCGGGACCCGCACGTGAGTTTCGGTTTAATTCTGTTTAGTGTATTTTTCGGTATAGTGGTATAGTAGGGTGTCTAATGTTAATTGTTATTCGTAGGTTCTACTCCTGCTCGTTCTAGTGGTAGAGCCGAGTCCAGTCGACGTCAGTATCGTCGTCGAATTTTCTGCTTCAGGTGTGTTCTCTTCTGTTAATTATGTTATTTTATGTGTGCAAATTTCTATTAAATCCCGTATGATCAGGCATCATTCTGACATTATATTTTTGATTCTGAAATTGTCATTTATGCCTCCTATTAGATTATTAAGCATGCATTCTGATCTTGTATCTGCATTTAACATTGCATTTGGTTGGATTTTCTGTACAGAGGAAGTTAGTGATTAATTCACTTCTGTTCAGTGGTTCTGTAATATACCACTTCTGTTCAGTGGCTCCACATGCGGGTCGAGTTTCCACTTCTATTTGGTGTGATGGAGTTAGAGTGGTCCAGTGGGGAACCTAATCTTCTGATGGTGTTCGGTGATGGGTGCATATCATGCATACATACCATCATCTGTTATACTGCTTCTGTTCCTGTTTACCTGCTTACTAGAGACACACTAGGCTCCCTAGCTTACACTCTTTCAGTTTCTGTTTCAGATACCTGGTCATAGGTCTCGGTACTTGAAGGACTGTTGAAATTGAATTTCTGTTATGCCGTATGTTTTATTATTTCAGACTTTTAATTATTTCAGTTAATAATTATGTACTGGACATTGAATAATTATTTGGATTTGGACTGTTTATTGTTTATGGGTTGAACTCGGTATTTTAAACGTTGAATATTATTTTCAGTATTTTAAATTATTAATTATTTAATAATTTATCTGAACAATATTATTTTATTTTATAAAACCCTAACTTGCGAAACACGATTTAGTAAGATAAACCCTAACTTTTAATCTAAGAAATTAGGTGAATTTTAGGGGTTACAAGTAAATGCAGTAAAGTGATTGAGCAATCAATGTCAAATGGTTGAGATTATCTTCTAGAACATATACTACTGTAATCACTATTACCTAAAACAAAAAAATTGTAAAATCGCCATACATTCATGCCAACTTCAATGTACACGGGTTCGAGCACTAGTAATTGCAGCAAAGTGATTGAACGATCAATGTCAACTGGTTGAGATTATCTTCTAGAAAAGATACTACTCACTACACCAAACTTGATATATAACGGCGTTACTTGCGGCGTTTTTAGAGAAAACGCCACTAACCTTTTACATATTGTGGCGTTTAAGAGAAAACGCTGCTAACCCTTTACATATTGCGGCGTTTGTAAGAAAAACGCCACAACCGCAATACCTATTGCGGCGTTTGTAAGGCAAACGCCACAAACAACAATACCTATTGCAGCGTTTTAGAATAAACGCCACAAAAACATATAACAGTGTAGCGTTCATCGAACAAACGTCACAATACAGTTTGTATATTACATGGTAGTGGCGTTTTGTATAAAAAACGCCACAATTATTTTCTTCTGTAGCGGCATTTTTGTGAGAAACGCCACAATATTTGTCACATCTAGTGGCGTTTTTAAAAAAAACGCCACAATAACATGTATTCTAGTGGCGTTTTTAAAAAAAAGCCACAATAACATGTATTCTAGTGGCGTTTGTATAACAAACGCCGCAATGTTTTAATATCTAATATTACCAAAACGTAAAAAGACCCAAATTATCGAAACATTCTGAAAATTTAAACCCTATCTCCTTTGGCCTCCCTATTTCTTCCGCCGCGCCTCTTTCTTCCGCCGCAGTCACATCGTCCATCCACCGTAGTTGCATCGTCCGTCCACCAGACTCGCCTTTTCCTTAGTCGCCTCGGCCGTCCACCGTAGTTTCTTCCGTCGACGAACAGAAGTCTGTTAGCAGGTAAACCATTCATCTTCTCTCACAAATCCTACTTAATTCAATTAATCTTCGGGTTCAAGCATGTGTTTTTGGATGAATTTGTTTGATTTGTTGCTGTTTAATCATAAGCACGAGTCAAAATATTTTCATAAAAGAATTAATAACTAATGCTGGGTATTTTCTTTTTTAATTATATTAGGAGTGAGTTTGGATGAAGTAGCACTTACAAACACTCATGCAGGCAGCTCTTTTCTACTTTCTAAATACTAGTAAAATTTATCGGAGTGAAAAAAATATATTTCTACAGATTATGAGATTAATAAGTTTTTTTGGTTGAAAATTATAGACTCATGAGTTAAAAAATCTATTATGTTCTTACAAATTAAAGTATTAAAATATTTTTTATTCATTAACATCAAGAAAATCGCATAAATATGTGTTTATAGAGATATTTATGTGTGTTTTAATTTTTTATAGAACTAAAATTTAATTAAACAATATCTGCTTAAAAGTTACTTTAATTTTATATATTATTTAACAAAATTCTCTCTTTCACTGAGGTAAATTTATCAACTCTGTAACTTTAGCTCCATTTGTATGTAGATAGGTAACCATCCAAAAATGAAAATATGCAGATAGGTAGGCTTGTTCACTAAACTTAACGAATATGCAGATATGTAGGGCTATTTGCTAAACATGATGATAAATAATCATGTAAATTATGATGTGACTTATACTAGTTCTTTGTTGGCAGAGAAGAGAGCTGATTGTTGCTTCAGATTGGAGGTGCTGAGCATATTGGTGATTCTATCAATTCATAATTTATTGCTTTTAGTTTATTATCTTTTTTCATTTCATGCGTTGAAATATATTATTTATGTGTTTCTCTTAAAGCTAATTGTGTCTGTACCACCGTAGTCATATTGTTTCCTATCAAAACCATTTTAGTAATTGTATGTCTATGTACACAGCTTGCTTCGGATGTGGGTATAAGTTTTAACTCTGTCTTGATTCTTTATCCCCAGCTAAGACAAATTTCGGGTAATGAAGAACCTTTCAATACCTTGAATGGCTTTAACTTGAAGGTGTTGGTCTTAATGATGAATTAAGTTGATAGATTTATGGCACCGAAATCCTAAAATACCTCAGGTTCATGCATTAACCAAAACTTATTAAATAATTAAATAAACACTGATATTAAAGATTATTTAAAAGAACTTAATAGGAACACAAAGCACTGATGTTACTTACCATGAGAAAAATGCAGAGAATAAAGAAAATAATGCACTCATTAGATTTTATGTCAATAATATGTGATTTAGAATAACTCTACTGATTTGTATTTTAAATTAGAGACTATAATTTAATTAATATCTTATTTTAGTGTTTATGTGTTAGAATTAGGTTTATGATTTAATATTTGAATGTATATTACAGAAATACGCAATGGATAGAAGTTGGATGGATTTGTCAAGGGTAAGCGTTGGCTACCGAAATGGAGTAGAAACTTTTCTAAATATAGCTTTTGCGAATGCAAGCCAGGAGAATATGATTCTTTGCCCTTGTAAGAAGTGTGTTAATATTAATTGGCATAGTTGTGAAGCTGTCCATGAGCATTTAATTGTTTATAGTTTTGTTCGGGGCTATAGAAAATGGGTATTCCATGGAGAGTTGGCACCTCGTAGTTCTTCTTCGAGAAGTAATGTATTTTTTCCTCCTAATTTTGATCATCGATCTGTTGGAGAAGATGGCATTGAGGGTATGTTGCGAGATGCATTTAATATGCATGATTATCAAGAATCTGTTAGAGAAGATTGTGATATTGGTTTTGAGCATTTTATCGAGATGAGAAGAAACGAAAATGATGAAGAGCCAAATGAAGACGCAGCAAAGTTTTACAATTTACTTGATGAAATGAATGAACCACTCTATGAGGGATCGAAACATTCAAAACTCTCATTTTGCATTCATCATTTCCACTTAAAATGCTTGGGAGGATGGACCGATAAATCTTTTACACAGTTATTAGAGTTTTTAAGAGAAATGTTTTCTTCTGCAAAAATTCCTCAATCTGGCAAAGATATGAAGAAAATGTTCAAAGATTTGGGCATTGGTTATGAAAAAATTCATAGTTGCCCGAATGATTGCATGTTGTACTAGGTGATAAAAAAACCCAAGAGTCATGTCATGTATGCGATAAATCTCAGCGGATGAATGTGGACGCAGAAAATGTGAGTGAGGAAGAAGTGGAAGCACGATCAAGAAAAAAAACAGTTAAGATTCTGCAATATTTTTCTCTCATACCTAGGCTTCAAAGGTTATTTATGTCTTCAAAGACTGCTGAGTCTATGAGGTGGCATTATGATGGACGAACCGATGATGGATTATTAAGGCATCTTGCGGATTGTTTAGCTTGGAAGTCCTTTGACCAAAGATTTCCGAGTTTTGCAGGGGATCCTCGAAATGTCAGGCTCGGTCTTGCTTCTGATGGGTTTAATCCTTTTAAAATCATGAGCACTTCGTATAGTACTTGGCCTGTTCTACTTATTCCTTATAATTTACCACCATGGATTTGCATGAAACAATCGTCTTTCATCTTATCCATGATAATTCCTGGTGAGAAAGGCCCCGGAAATGATATTGACATCTATATGCAACCCCTGATGGAAGAGTTCAAACAATTATGGGTGGGTATCGAAACATATGATGCGTTTAAGAAGGAGAACTTTAATTTGCGTGCGGCTTTATTGTGGATTATTAATGATTTTCCTACTTATGCAAATTTATCTGGGTGGAGTACCAAAGGTCGTTATGCTTGTCCTTGTTGTGCTGCTCAGACATGTTCAAGGTGGTTGTATAATGGAAAAAAGTTTGCTTATATGGGGCATCGACGATGGTTAGATGAAAATCATAGATTCAGATATCAAAAGAATATGTTTGATGGAACTGAAGAGTTTAGAAGCGCTCCTAAACAAACCATTGGGTCTGATATCTTGTCAATGTTGAAAGATACGAAGTTCACTTACGGAAAGAAGAATCAACCACCGAACCAACGATCAAAGAAAAAGATAAAAGAGGTGTACGAAGGTGATGCTGAGCAGCTTAGTGATAATGACTCCGATGAAGAGGATGATCCAAATGAGGCAGAGTTGTGAAAAAAAAAGAAGTATTTTCTTTGAATTGCCTTATTGGGAGTATAACATTTTGAGACATAATCTTGATGTCATGCACATTGAGAAAAATGTTTGTGAGAATATTACCGGAACCATTCTCAATGTCGATGGAAAATCTAAAGATAATTTAAAGAGGCGACTTGACTTAGTTGACCTCGGAATTCGACATGATCTTCATCCTCAGATTCTTGCTAATGGAAAGTCATCGCTACCACCTTCTATTTTTGTGATGTCGAAGAGAGAAAAAGAAATGTTTTGTAAGGTGTTGAAAGATATAAAAGTACCAGATGGGTATGCATCAAATATATCTCGATGTGTCATATGAAAGATCGAAGACTTTATTCTCTAAAGTCACATGATTATCATATACTGATGCAAGATCTTATGCCGGTTGCCTTACGTGGTTGTATGTCAAATGATGTCATATCTTGTATAATTGAGCTTTCCAATATAATGAAAGCTCTTTGTGGCAAAGTTTTGGTGGTTGAAGAACTTGAGAAACTCCAAGATCGATTAATTAGCCTTGACTTTATGCAACTTGGAGAAGATATTTCCACCTTCATTCTTCACAATTATGGTGCACTTGTTGGTTCATCTCCCTCGCGAAGCTAAAGTTGGTGGACCAGTTTTTTATCGGTGGATGTATCCTATAGAGAGGTATAAGATTTTTGTAGTTATTTAATATTTTTTATTTCAACTAGTCATATAATGTTGCGTTTATTGCGTGTCTAGGTTCTTGTGCAAGTTGAAATCTTATTGTCGTAATAAGCGTTATCTAGAAGGATCAATCGCTGAAGGGTATTTAGCAGAGGAGTGTATGACTTTTTGCTCTAGATATTTGGAAGATGTCGAAACGGGGTTTAATAGACCAAATAGAAATGAAGTATGCAACACTAATAGCTTAGCTGAGACTTATTTGTTCGGAAGCTATGGTGAACCACTCGACAAAGTTGAAATTGTACAGTTAGATGATAAGTCTTGGGTACAAGCACATCGATATGTTCTTTTTCATCATGAGTCAATAGAGCCCTTACGCACGCAAGTTTTTATAATCCATAATTTAATTACTTAAGCTTTTATATTTAACATTCTTTAACCACGTAACTTACTTTATAGTGAATATAAAGAAGAGTTACAATCTCATGTACGCGCAAGAAGATTAAATCTACGAGAGAGTCATAAGTTGTTTGCAGAAACTTTTCATGAATGGTTAGGAAAGACGGTAAGTAACATAATATATAATTTTTCTTGTCTTATTATATCAATATGAATGTTAATCAAAGTTTTATTTAACCTGTAATAGGTTTGGGATGGGAGAGAAGTTAGTGAAGAGGTCAAATGGCTTTGTCAAGGCCCGAATATAATTGTTAGGAGATATAATGCCTTTCTCATTAACGGGGATAGGTTCCATACGAAATCTCGAGAAAGATTAAGGAGGACGCAAAATTGTGGGGTGATTGTTACTTCTTCAACTACAAGTTATGCTAGTGCTAGGGACAATCATCCTGTGGAGGGAGATGTTGAATATTATGGAATTATTACTGACATTATTGAGTTGGATTATTATAGAAAATGAAAGGTTGTGTTGTTTCGTTGTGATTGGGTTGATGTAAATAGTACTCGAGGAATTAAAAAAGATCAATTTGGATTTACAATGGTGAACTTTTCTCGATTAATTCATACGGGCCAACAACTGATGGACGAACCATATGTATTCCCTTCTCAAGTTAAACAAGTTTTTTATTCTTATGATCTAACAAAAAATGGTTGGTATGTTGTACTCCGTAGCACCCCTAGAGATTTGATTGATATCAGGGATGGAAGTAGTGATGACATTGAAACAAGATCAGAAACTTTATCTTTTGCAGCACAAAACTTAGATGGAACATGTTCTACTTCTAATTCATAATTTCAATGGGTTCGAGACAACATTGATGAAGATTTTAATGAAAATTAACTGCATATTGTAGTAAGATTTCTGTTGAACCTTATTAATTTTTTTTAGTAGAGTTGTTGTCACTAATGACTTTTTTCCGTTGATTACAGGTATTATGCCGAGGAGGAAATTAAATAGCTTAAATATTGTTCAAGTTCCTCGAATAGAGGAAGAAACAAATGAAGATGAGTTTTCTGGTTTTGGATCTTCACAAGTTCTTGAAACGGTTAAAAATATAGAAATAGAAGGTATTTTTTAAAACTTTATTTGAATCATATCTATTTGTTATTATTAAAATTATTTTTATAAGTTCTGACTTGATATATTTGATATATAGGTGGAAATGGTTGAAGGTGGAAGACTAGAGGGAGGACGACTTTGACGGAATTATACGATCTCCGCGTTGGAGAACGTGTAAAAGTTTCAAGAAACGATGCCGGCCAGCCTATTGGGGCAGAAGCAGGTGTTTTGGCAAGTTATTTAGGCATTGTTGCACGCAATGCTTCAATTTTTCTAATCAATTATGAGTCATGGCATCAGATGCCAAATAATAACAAAAATCAAGCTCTTGATCTTGTTAAGGTAATAATATTATTATAGTAGTTAATTCATTATATTTAAATAATAATATTTATTTTTGATTTTGTGATTTTCAGGATAAATTTTCTTTGGAGGTCTCGGACGATTATGTGAAGCATGCCTTAGGAAAGAAATGGAGAAACCATAAAAGCTTCTTGAAGAAGACATATTTCAAGAACGATCTGAGCCTTCAAGAGAAATTTCAAAATGTTCCCCCAGGAATACTACGATATCAATGGGAAGATGCAGTCAGGTTTTGGAGTTCAACAAAAGGGGAGGTAACATCTACAATTTGTAAAAATAACATTATATCATTAGAATTTCAACTTTTAATGTAATAAAAATTGGAAATTAAACAGGAAAGAGAGCGCGTAAGAGTTACTAGTAGAAAAAAACAAAAATTTACTCACACAACAAGGACAAAAAGCTTTGCTCGCATAGCTAATGAAGAGGTATTATTTTTTTAAATATTATTTTTACTTGTATTTTATTAAAGTTAATATTCATGTTTATTATATTTTGTAGCTTGTGACGACTGGTTCTAGCATTGGACGGGTAAAGCTATTCGACATTACTCACACTAAAAAGGATGGCTCTCCAATGAATCCTGAAGCTGAAGAAATTCTGGTATATTCATTGCTCTTAATTTTGTATTATGTTGTAAATAATGTTTTTATTTATTATTTTTCATAAATGATTATCAGACGAAAATGAAGGAAAAAAGGACAAAGATTGAAGCTACGGCTTCAACTGATGGTTTTTCTAATAGTGCTGATATCGAGAATCAAGTTTTTGCTGAGGTTTTAGGTCCTGAAAGATATGGCCGAGTGCGCTGTCAAGGGTCATTCGTGACACCAACTAAATATTTTGGATCAAACTCGTCTTAGTATATGCCATCACAAAGTCAGTCTTCTCAAGCGGAAGTTCAGCGTTTAAAACAACAATTAACTCAATTTCAAGCAGAGATGGAAGCTAAAGAAGCTAAGAGAGAACGGAGAGAAGCTGAGAGAGAAGCAGCATATCAGAATCTTCAAAAACAATTTCAAGATATGATGGCGATGTTAAAGCAGAATCAACAAAGGAGTTCGTCACCTTAGTTGATTTTAGGTTCATTAGGTTTGTACTTGTTACTGAATTGTTAATTCACTTAAATACTGAATTATGTTTCATTTTATTTGATATTAGACTTTAATTTATTTTGATGATTAAGTATTTTTTATATATTAGATATATTATTTTTTAATTATATTGTTGCTGGATTATTACAGGAAATTTTGGGTAGTAATAATATTATATAAAATTGGTTTTTCACAATGCAGTACCTTTAACGGCGTTTGAGAAAAACGTCACAAAAAACCAATTAAAACAGTGACGTTTATACACAAAAACGCTACAAAAGCACATAACAATTGGGCGTTTTTGAAATAAATCGCCGCTATAGTACACGAACTTTAGCGGTGTTTGAATATTAAAACGTTGCTAATTTACAAGCTATAGCGGCGTTTTTCAATAACAAACACCGCTACCTTTTGCGGCGCTGTTTTTTGCGGTGCTTTTTGCGGCGCTTTATTAAGCGCCGCAAGAACTTTTAGCGGCGCTAATAAACGCCACTATATATCTTTAAAAACGCCGCTATAAAACTATTTTGCTATAGTGATTGTAATCACTATTAGCTAAAATAAAAAAAAACTGTAAATTCGTCGTATATTCATGCCAACTTCAATGCACACGGGTTCGAGCACTAGTAATTGCAGTAAAGTGATTGAACGATCAATATCAAATGGTTGAAATTATCTTCTAGAACAGATACTATTGTAATCACTATTAGCTAAAAAAAACTGTAAAATAAAGGAGACATCGATTTGTACTCGTATTAATTTTAAAAACGTTATTAGATGGGTTTGATTTATCATGTTATCTATGATCTTATTTAATAATAACTTTTTATTTCGTTTTTTAAGGTAAATATTCATCTATTTTCTTTTTTACAAGATAAATTTTCACTTCTTTCTTATAAGTCATTAAATAGATGAATCTTATTAAACAATATTATAGATGACATAATGAACCGAGATTATGTAATAATTTTTTTAACTTTAGGTCAATACTTATGTCACTTCAACCAAACTCATTAATTATAGGACATGCAGCACGGGGGGGGGGGGACCATTGGGGACCATTTACATATAACACATGTGATTGAAAATATTAAATTCAAATGATAAAGCCAAGGAAGAAGTAAAGGACGAATATTGGGAATTATGAATCGGATAAATATTATCTTATAATATATATAAAATAAGAGGTTATATAATATTCATTCTGTCTTATTTATAGTGTATTATTGATATTTTACGTAATTTTAAATATATATATATATATAAATATGATGTAAAATAATTAAAAGAATAATTTTATCTTAAAAAGTTAAATTTTGTTTTTTAATGAGATATTTTAAGTGAGACAATTTTAAAACATAAAAGGGACATCTTAAATAGGATAACAAGAGTATAAAACTTTTTAAGTTTTACATGTTTTTTTATCGTTAGATAACTGAAACGGATGATCCAGATTAATTTTATACTTTTTTTCAAGTAATAATCTTTACATAATTAATTGTTAATTTGAGTCATACGTTTTAATCATTCAACGATCTAAAAAACATAGAAAATAATTTTATGATAAATTTAAACGTACAAAATAGTATATTAATATGGTTGTTAGATTTACTAACATGGCAGGACACTTATTAACGATGACATGATAAAAAAAATTGATTATTTTATTTTAAGTTAAAGACTTTTTAACTCTTTAATAAGTTCACCGATTATTAAAAGTAAAAAAATTAATAATGTAAAATATTCAAAATGCAATTTTTTAAAAAAAGTAAAAAATAAAGCTCTTGTTATTTTAATTTAAAATATTATAAAAGTATTTAAAAGGTTACAAATACAAAAGAATCATTAGAAATTATTTTAAAATATTTTAAAAATAAGGTTAGTAAAAAGTAAAAAAATGTTAGAATTATTTTTACCAAAAAAATTCAAACTTTTAATATAAATATCATTCTTTTTAAAAATAATTTTGGATTATATTTAAAACGTTTTAAAATAGTTAAACATGTGATTTCAGTACAAGCATATAAATACGACATTCCTCACATCGATACAAGTTTTCTAGAACCAAAAATTGTATCGATACAAATTTTGTTTAATTGATACGTAAAGACCATGCCAATACGCTTATTCACGTATCGAAAACCCAGTTGGTTAAAACTCATCAACTATTTTCATGTAGGTGCACCGTACTAATACCAACATTCAGCGAAGTTTAATCAATTTTAATGTTTAATCGATTATGTCACATCAAAATCACTCTAAAATTATTATGTCATTCTTTATCTTTTTATTTGTCACATCAAAATAGAAATATAAAAGTATAAGTTTATATTACGTGTAAGAGAATCTTATCTCTTTTACATATACACTATATAAAACATAAAAGTCTTATACATTTTTTTCATTATTAGATAAAAGAATGTATGAATAAGATTAACAGTAAAAAAATATAAAAATTATTATTTAAAAATAAAAAAATAATCTTAACTATTTATTACACTCGTCTAACAATCCAAAAAGATATAAAAATATTAATTTTTATATAATATAAATTAATTTTAATTATAAAATTTAAAAAATAGAAAGAAAGGAAATAATTTAGAAATGGACTTTTTTTCCCCTATCATTCTATCCACCTTCTATCTGTATTAAATAACAACCCAACACGGCGAACCCTCCAATTATTAGAATATGGCTGAAGAAGATCGGAATGAAGCGGAAGTGGCCATACATGGATATGTCTTGGAAACCATTTTCTCGCACATTCCTCTCCACCTTCTTCTCCCAGCTTGCTTTGTCTCCAAGAACTGGAACGCCGCCGTCTTCTCCTCCCTTCGCCGCGTCAACAAGCCCAAGCCATGGCTCCTGGTCCACTCTCAGAGCATCCGCCGCCTGCAAGTCACCGCCGCCTTCGCTTACGATCCCCGCTCCGACCTCTGGCTCCGAATCAACCGGAAGCTTCCCCACGAACACGTTTCAGCCCTGCGTTCCTCAAGCTCCACGATCCTGTACGTCCTCAACCCTTCCGAGTTCTCCTTCTCCATCGACCCTCTCCGTTTGACGTGGCACCACGTGAACCCACCATCTGTCTGGCGCATCGATCCCATCGTCGCCGTCGTTGGTCAACGCATCGTTGTCGCCGGCGGAGTATGCGACTTCGAGGATGACCCTTTGGCGGTCGAACTCTACGACATCAACGCTCATATGTGGGAAAGGACCGAGTCCATGCCCGCCACTCTAAAAGACTCAGCAACCGCAACGTGGCTTTCCGTCGCCGCTAATACCAAAACTATGCTCATGATGGAGCAGAGATCCGGCGTGACCCACTCTTTCAATCCCGATTCAAAGATCTGGTATGGACCCTACGATCTCCGCCCTGATCCCAACATTTACTTTTCAGTGATAGCATTTCACGGGAACAGATTGATTATGCTGGGACTTCTCGGAGATCCCGAGGATATAAACGAATTAAAAGTCTGGGAATTAAGCGGCGAGTCCTTTGAGTTCATTAACGAAATCGGGACGATGCCGGAGGATTTGGTGGAGAAACTGAAAGGAGAGGGAACGAGCATCAGTTCAATAAGAGTAAGTTCGATTGCTGATTTTTTCTATATACATAATCCAAGAGAACCAGGGGAATTGGCGGTGTTGGAAGTTGACGACGAAGGGCGGTGTCGATGGGAGAGTTTGAAGAATCCGTCGGTGAGTGATCGGAGCAGAGTGTCGGAGAGGGTGGTGTTTACGTGTTCTGATGTCAGGTTGAGTGACATCGGTAGAGCAGTGGCAACCGGTAATGAAATTGTCACCCTTAGTAAATGTTAGTGACTGTGAATCATTGTATTTTTTTTTACCGTGGTTCGTCGGTGTTAATAACTTTTTACCGTTCATTTTTTATTTGTATTGGAGTTTGAGAATCATTGCTTTTGTAATTGTCTACCCTATTTAAAGTTAGTAATGCCAAATGTCATTATTTGTATTGAAAATATTTTTTAACACATGTTAGATAGTTTTATTGATAAACAAAAATAAAAACATTGAAAAAAATTATATATTAATATTAATATTAATATAATAATATAAAATTAAAGAAAAGGGTTAGATTTAAAAAAAATATCATATCAATTTATATTAGTTTTGTAAAATTAAATCAAATATAAAATAATTTTTATTAATGTATTATTTTATCAGATTATTTTAATTTATTTATATATTGATTAATAATTTTATCTGTAAAAAATTATTTTAATTTAAAATAAAATATTAAAATTATATATTATTAGTTGATTAATAATTTTATTTGCGTGTGTATAAGTTCAATTTTTTCTTTTCTATTACTTCCTTTTCTCTGTTCATCCGTTTGTATTTTTTTAAAAAAAAAATTATTTTTTTTCACTTCGCGTTAATAATTGATTTATATTTAATGTGTATGGATAGTAAGGGTCCGTAATATAGGTTATCCAACCAATTTAAATAGAATCAGTCTCGGTAACCATCGGTTTTTGAAAATTGGAACCAGTTCCGGTCACACCGAGTTATAAATTTTAAGAACTTGTCTCGTTATTGGTGGGAACCGGTTTCAATATAGGGTACACAGTCAATTAATTTATTTTTTAAAAAATGATTAATTGAAGGAAAAATATTAACCACCAATAATAATATTAAATAAAAAAATTAGAACATTATAGACTTGAAAATTAAAGTTTTAAAACTAGTCATACTCATAATATTAATACATAAAGAGAAAGTTTGATAAGAAAAATAAACAAAAGAAAACCAATACCGGATATTTGATATTGGTTCCGGTTTTATTGGGTTTTCACCGGGTACCGAGTCTAAAAAATCAAGATCAATCCCGATCACGGTTATGACCGGAACCTAAATTTTAAATTCAGTCTTGATCTCACCGGAATTAATACCAGATAAAAATCTATCGAATTTTATCGGGTCCGGTATCAAAACCAGGTAATGGAGTTTTTTGACCACCCCTAATGGTTAGCATATAAAAAGAGACTATTGTGTTTTATTAAGATAGGGATATTCTAGTAAATATATTTGAAGTCGGTTGGTTAAATATTCTCTCATATTTTTTAAGTTATGAATTGTAGTTCATTAAAAACATTTTTAAGTCTCATTTTCACTGATTTTTAGATAAGATTAGAATTAAAATTAAGATTTATAAAAAAATGGGACATACTTAATTTGTTGTCCTCTTGATTTTTTAAGTCACTGATCTGAACTAACCGGTTTTGTGTTTAAAATTTTACTATATGAGTCTTTCAATGAGGATTTTTATATTAAAAATACCTCAAATTTAAGACTTATTAAATCACGTCAAATTATTTATCATTTTGATCAGTCCGTTGATGACTTGAACATTATTTAAATATTAATAAAAATGATATTTGACTCTCCAAAATTATTGATAAATGATTAGTATTAGAGTTGTTATGTTCATTATTCTTCAAAATAATTTACTGTGTTTCGAGGATTGTTGTGAGATTGATTACGATGAGACTAAACACATAAATTGTGTTTAGATTCAATTACAACAATTGTAAAGAGATGATGATCACTAAGGCCATGACACAGAAAAATACATTATCTCTTTTCGGGGGAAAAATACTATCACATATCTTATTAAAAATCTCTCTAAATATCAAGACGGACGCGAAAAACCAATCAACCATTGACCCTTTTCGTCGCATACCACGCCCCGTATGACGCTGCGCTTGAAATTCGACACCAAGTCCTGTCGTAATTCAACTTGCATCAGCCCGCGGACAGTTTACCCCATGGCACAATGCCCTGCCTCACTCAACCTGGAACATGGGACTGGTTCCCAGTCGAAGCTGCCCCTTCACAACTTTACGGCCAATTCCCTCTCTCCCTCTTGTAATATCCTAATCAGTCACATCTCTAGCATAAGCCTTTGGATCAATCAAATTAGCACAGAGATTAATACTTAATATTCAAACAAAAATACTCATCAACCTTCCCAGGTTTAATTAACGCAATCCAGGCCAAGTAGATATCCGGCCGGGCATCATCTCAAAGTTTGATCTATATCCTCCTCTGAAGATTCACAAACTTGATGACCACCCTCAGTCGTCATATGTCATCGGACACGCTCCATGTTCATCAATAGGGCCAACTAAGAAAGCCATTGATGGTCTTCCAAATTGATTCAGTAGGGCAAAACAAGATATTATCTCGAATGTGATAAGCAGACAGATCGTACCTGGAAATTTCGAGTAGGGTTAAGCAACCAGCCTAGACCATCTTTCAAATGCATCAACGACGGGGCTTTAAAGGCTGTCAACTGTATGGTAACCTCATCCGAGACTACATGCTCAAGACCATACCAGTTCCAATTCCCATCCGCATCCACCAAATCAGCTACCCTTGCCATATATTACCGATCGTCACCCCTGGTAAAAGATGATTAGCATGTGGTCCAGTATCTCCAAGCCAAAGGTCATGCCAAAACCTCACACTTCTTATCTGCCTAAGGCTTATTAAAATGAACAAAAGACATAAAATGATGACGAAACGAGGAACTTGCAGTTGCAGCACCTCTGCAATTTTAAAACATAATATTCATAATAAAATAATAAAAGGAAGAACAACACCTCAAGCCGCTTAAGGACCCCTATTACCACCAATCACGACATTGACATGTGTATTATAATCAACTTACTCCTATTACCAGTTGTGCGAACTTACTCCTCTCACCTGCATGTGTATTATAATCAACTTTCTCTACTCGCCCATCCATGGGCAATTCTCCGAAACAAGGCCTTACAATAGTATAACGATAAGAAAGACCAGAAAGATGAACCCAAACTATCACGTGGGAAAGGTGTTTCTCACATGTAGACAATGATGAAAATTATTAGATAGTCTGGTTTATCAGTTTCATTTAATAATAAATTTTTATCTTTTTTTTCTTAAAGTGAATCTTCATATATTTCTTATATATCATTAAATGGATGAATCTCATTCAATAAAATTATGAATAACGTTGTGAACCGGATCATATAATAATTTCTCGAGAATGATCGCTCTAAGGTTAAATTATTAGATAGTTACACTAAGGCTTAGTTTGACATTGTTTTTAAAAAGTGTAGTTGAAAAAGTGATTTTAGGAAGTTAGGTAGTGTTTGACATTGATATTAAAAAATAATTTTGAAAAGATAAAATGTCTATTTTAGACATGATGTTGTAAGGTATAAAATGTTTATTTCTCAACTGGTTTAACCCGTGCTTTGGAGCATACTTTCAGGTCCTTTCTCGCTTTGAAATAGCGCTTTGAGGGCCTGAATATTTTTAAATACTTACGATTTAGTCATCAAATCAGTCATAATCTCCATTTTAAATTGGTTTCATCACAACCGAGTCCCTCCGTGTCTGGAGGTTTATTTTTAAGACCTTCCCCTTGGTTAAATTACTTTACGAATCCTCGGTTTTTTATTTTGCTTTATAATTTGGTCACTTTTTCTCTTTTTTATTTCGATTTTAATCTGAAATTTTGGTTTACTTTCATTGAAATCCATTTCCAGCGTTCTTTTGTCTTTAAATTTCTATTTTCATTTATTTAATTCATATTTATTATTTATTTGCATATATTTGTCATGCATTTATTTATTTGTTCTTTTTTATTTTATGCATATAGTTGTCTTTTTCCATCATGCTTTATTTATTGTGTATTTTATGCTTTTTTATTATTGCTTTGTATTTATTCGTTTATTTAATTATGTCATGCCTTTTATTCTTGTTATTTTATTTATGTACCATGCATGCCTTTATTTATGTTTTTATCATTTATGTATGTTGTAACACATGTCACACTTTATCAATGAATTTAATTAATTACATTTTTATTCGGTCGTAATGAACTTGTCACGACCCAAGTTTCGGAACTCGGAGTCGGGTTAAACCGAGAGTGTGGGCCTTGTTGTTGGGCTTAATGGTTTAGAGATGGGTTTGGTTTTGGATGGTGGCCCAAGGGTGTTTTGATAAATGGACTTTTGGGAGGAAAAGAGAGGGGAGAGGGAGGCATTTCTCTGCATTGTGCAGAGGGTGATTTCATCACCTCTTTTATTGTCTTTTTCATCTCTTCTCTCATCTTTTTCTCCCAAATCCATCAACCAAGGTAGAGTTTTTTATGTGTTAGAGTGTGAAATCTCGTTTTGGTGCTTGAGGGAAGTTTGTTCAGCTCTTGGGAATCTATCCTTCAAGGTAAACTTTGTTTAAAAAGGTGAAGGTAAGGTTTAGTGGGGGTTTTAGAGGTAAGAACGAGAATAAGTTTTGGGCAGGTCTTAGGATAATTTTAAGGTTATTTTAGCTTCCTTAAATCATCTAGAATGTGTAGTAATCGTTTGGTCACCTTCTTTGTAGTTGGAGAGCAAGGAGAGCCTTCAAGGAGCTTGGGAAAGGAGAAGGTTTGAGGGCTGATTGTGAAGCTTCTTCAGCTCGTTTTTGAGGTTGGTACACTCCTAAATCCTTTGCATTTCATGTGCATCGTCATTTTAGCATGCTTGTTTGATTGTGTGATGTTTGGTTAGGATAGAGCCTTACCATGCTTTAATGGTGTTTTGATTAATGGTTGTTGATAATGAGTAAAATTGGTTAGAAACTCACTTAAACTACTTCATAAATTTTAAGGTTCGATTGGGGATCGATTGGACTAGTTTGGATTAAGGTTCTTAAAATTTTAAAGCTTAAAATCTACATTTCGTGCAGGGGGTATCGATACACGGGCTACCTGTATCGATACCCCTGAGAGAAAAGTGAGTGTTTGGCTAAGGGTATCGAACCATGGTTTGATACCGGATCCTCCAGTGGCATAATGGCATCGATACTGGTATCGATGATGGAGGGACCTCTTTCGTTTACTTTGGAAATTGTCAAAGGGTATCGATACTGGTATCGATACTCATGTTTCGATGCCCTCTTTAGGTGGGTATCGAGGTAGGTTGTTTCGATACCCCATATAGGAGTATCGATACCCCTATAAACTTTTGTCAAGATAAGTAGTATATGAGGTTCGATAAGGATAATTAAAGGTAAATATAAATCATAGATCAATGGAATGAGTCGTAAATCATTGTGGATGGGTTGCCGCAAATGTTAGGTTAGTAAGTCGTGATAAGAGTCTTAATATGAGAATTATGCTTGTATGCTCGGTTTTGGCTTGGTTGAATAGTATTTGGTGTAAGATCCTAGGTGGATCTCCTTGTGTGGTTTGAGTCATTGTTTGGTGGGATCCGGATACCCAGTGAGTGATAGTGTTGCAACACAACGAAGATCATCCGATGTGAGATTCCGGGTGACGACCTAGCTCGATGTGAGATTCTGAGCCCCACTCGATGTGAGATTCTGAGTGAAGACTCGATGCGAGATTTCGAGTATATTAGCTCAATGTGAGATTCCGAGTAGCCCGATGTGAGATTCCGGGCCGGGTGAGTCTCCCAGTGTCGGGTTGGCAGTGGGCCTCACTCTTTGATTTGTTTACTTTATGCGTTGGTTGCATTGGCATGTCATATCATCATGCTATCTTATCTCGCATGTTTTAGTTATGATTCACTTGAAAGCACAGTCGATAGGTTGTGTATCCACTGAGCTTTCGTAGCTTAGCGTTTTGGAATTTGTTTCCTTGCGTAGGTAAGTAGACGAACGTTAGGGCGGACGTGGCAGAGCACCATCATTTCAAGACTTCAGCATTGACCGATTGGTAGATTACAGTTACTAGATTATTTGGGCTATGTATTCGTAGGACCACTATTGTAATTGTAACTCTATTTATTTAGTTGTAAGGTCAAATGTTTTATCAAACTTGTATTTTGGAGCTCCGAGATTATTTTGAGTTGTTAAACCACTTTGGATTTTAAATATCGCTTTAAATTATGTCTTATATAATGCTTTGACTTGAAATTTTATGGTCACGGGTTTGGGCTTATGGCCCAAATGTGGCACTCGGGTTGGGGTGTTACAGAACCCGACACCAAACGTAGTGGTTACGGTGTACGCGTTTACCTTCGAATAAAGACACGATAAAAATAAAATTGAATCCGAATTTTTAAACAAATAATTAATTTAATTTAATGCCACTTTAAACCGAAAAATCCAAAATTAATTAAGCGATGATTTGATAAAGGTGCCAATTTTGGGCGGTTTTTAACGATAATATCGTTTTAAATCGTAACCGACTCTCGAACCCAATTTTTAACGAATCTCTGGTTTCTCGGTGTCCGGTCTACCAAAAGTGACCGGTGGTGACTCCAACCTTCTTTTTTAAATCCCTAACCTTGATTTTTTCCTTTTCGAGATAAATTCCATTTTTTCAATTCGAAACCCTAATTCTCAAATTTTTGATCTAATTTCTAAACCTAAATTTCTAATTCTCCAAAATTCCTAATTTTTAGGTCCAATTCCTAATTTTCAATTTTAAAACCCTAATTTCCTAATTTTGGGACAATTTCAATTTCCCCGATGTTTCCACTAGTGACCCCTTTTTTCTTCTACTCCTTTTTTTCATTCACACTTATAATATTAATTTTAATATTAATTTTTAATTTTTAAAGAAGGGTCGCTACATCGTACAAATTAGGGATGACAGACGGGTAAAACTTTACGGATTCCGTACCGTACCCGCACCAATTGAAGTGAGGATAGATATGAGTTTGGTGGGTGTGGGCGGGTGTAGATGCAAAAAGTCATACCCATCATGGGTAGTGGGTAGGTGATGGGTTTACAACCTTACCCACACCGTATCCACCCGCCCTATATCCACTTGCTCCGAATCCTCTTGAATTTTGAATCATTTCTATTTATAGACTTTGATTATGTATTTTATTATGGTATTTTATGTACTGAGATATTAATTTTTTAAAAATCTATTTTAATCTCAAGCCTGTAGACTTTGAACTCAATTAATTTAGTTTGAAAAACTGATGATTTATGATCATGTTTGAATTAATCAGGTAAAAAATTTGTAATGTGTGGATAAATAAAATTTATAAAAGTGTAAATATTGTCACGGGCCGTCAGTTCGAGCCCGTGCCACATGCGCATATTGCTGCCCAAGAGGTTCTTAGGGAGATTTTGGGCCTAAAGGTACCACCAGACTTAGCCCGTTCCATGGAGGATTCTAGAAGATAGCCATTTTGGCCTTGTAAACTTTCCTTGTATTCTTAGGATTTGTTTCCTTAGTTAACATGGAATATTCTTAGGATTGTGCCAATGTGGTTGGTAGGAAATGATCCTAGCCATCGATGTAAATCAGTGGGAACCGTCGGATGTAAGGGGAATCAACTATAAATAGAGACCTCCCCAGTCTCATTTGTATCATCTCATCTTTGAGTAATCAAGTGGCATTCACTCTAAAAAAAACTCTCTCAATTGTTCTTTGTGTTCTTCGCGTTCTTCTTTTCGTTCTTGAGTAGCCATACTCATAGTTTGCTTTCCGCCAGAACGATTCAGCGTTCTTAGTGCCTTGGGAAGTTTGATCTTCCGGAGCGAGTTTTCAGGCTGACTTAGTCGTTTGTCTAAGAACATCGACTAAGGCCGCGCGGTTCAGCTAGGTCAAGACTCTAGCCCCGTGACAAGTGGTATCAGAGCGTGGTTCGAGCAAGGCGCTAGTGATTATGGCACGTGGAGAAGAAGACGTTGCAGCAAAGGGTGTGAAGATCGTTGCTGGGCAAAGCCAAAGAGCAAGTTCGAGGGATGCTGTAGCTACGCTGGAGGAGCGAGTTGATAAACTCAGCCAGGTGGCCAACGGTGCGGAAGAGAGGTGCGAGGTGCTTGAGGCCGAATTGCAGGCTGTGAAGATTGAGATGGAGGAGATGAAGGCAGACTTGTATATTTACAAAGTTGCCTTGATGAATGGAAAGATGGCCACTGCATCCAAGTCGAAGAAGGACATTCCAAAGCCAAAGGTGTTCAAGGGGAACCGATCGGCCCAAGATGTTGAGAACTTCTTGTGGGGCATGGAGCAGTATTTTCGAGCCATGGGCATCAAGGATGATGCGGAGAAAGTAATCGTTGCTTCGATGTATTTAACTGATGTCGCTCTTTTGTGGTGGCGACGCAGATGCTCGGAGGAGCCGAGTGGAGACATTCTTTTTGAGACATGGAAGGAGTTCCAAGTTGAGTTCAAAGAACAATTCTATCCGACGAATGCTCAACGGGAGGCTCGTAAGAAGTTGCGGCAATTGAAACATGAGGGTTCCATCACTGACTATGTCAGGAAGTTCATTGAAATCAAGCTCCAAATCCAGGACTTGAGTGAAGCGGAGGGATTTTCCTACTTCATGGATGGACTCCAAAAATGGGCTCAAATGGAGCTAGAGCGGAGGGGAGTCGAGGAGCTTTCCAAAGCCTTTACCGCAGCCGAGTCCATAGCTCAGTTCGAAGTTGACATGTCCAAGTCTTCCAAGCCCCGAGGTAAGAGCTTTGGTGGGGGAGACGAGGAGGATAATCATTCTTGCAATGATGATGAGAGGGTCAACAAGTTTGTCAAACCATCGGAGAAAAAGGATCGAGGGCCTTTGAAGTGCTACCATTGCCATGGTTCACACTTGGTGAAAGAGTGTCCCAAGAAGAAGCGCCCCGATACGATCAATGATGCGGATGACGAGCAAGAGGACGAGGAATGTATGCTTGGTACGATTGCTAGTGTTAGAGCAATCAAGCCAAGGGTGGGGAAGCAATGTTACGAGAGCAAGGGACCTCACGTAGTTCGTGAGCACCCGGATCGAGCCAAGCAGCCCAAAAGGGACAAGCCCGAGTCAAGTGAGGCTTGTAAGCTTGGGGCAATGATACTAAATTTTGCAAAGGCGAAGAAGGGCCCAAAGCAGAATGGGTTGATGTTTGTCAACATCAACGTGGCGGGACGATCGAGGAGTGCTCTAGTGGATACCGGAGCATCCGATCTCTTCATGTCAAAGATGGCTGCTGAGAAGCTTGGTCTCGAAGTTGAAGGTTCAACCAAAAAGATCAAGACCGTTAATGCCAAGGAGGTTCCAGTTGTTGGAACAGTGCGGAAGGTAGAGCTGCAGATTGGTGAATGGAAGGCCAAGGAAGATTTCAAGGTAATTCACTTAGATGACTTTGATTTCGTTTTGGGGCTTAACTTCCTTGACCGTGTTCAAGCTCTTATCATCCCTTGTGCCGATGTTATATGCATTTTGGATCCAAAACAACATTGTGTTGTGCCCGTGTATCGAGACAAGGGACGGAGGATCGAGAAGCTGACATCCATTCAGCTTACCAAGGATGCTCCAAGGGAAGGAGGCATCGCTTTGGAGGCTATTGGAGTGGACACCTTGGTGGGGCAAGAGTTGCTTGAGCCACATGATAGTGAACCCGTGGGAGATCCATCCATTGAGGAGATGGACGAGGCATCGAGCTTCAATGAAGACGGAGCATCGATGGGAGCATCAAACTTCACGAGTGAAGAAAGATTGATGCGAGTTAGAGTGAATGCGGAAAAGTTGATTGAGGTACATCCCGAACACAATGATTGTGTTTTACAGTTTGATTTGCCTTGTTTGTCGGGTGTAGGCCAGCAAAAACCTAACCCTTCAAATGGAGTTGTCGATACTTGGCGAGAGCACAAGCCACCTTTCAGAGTTCTTAGGCGCAAACGAGGGTTGCCGACGATCTTGAGAGACCGCTCAGTGTTCAATGTTGTGGCGTCCAAGTCATTGTGCAAGGACCATGTGTGTCCGAATGGGGGCAAATCACAACTGGTAGGAGCTAACTTCTACGATCGAGATGCGCTTGGAGGGACGGTGACTGATGTTAGATGGCGACGAGTACCAAAGCAAGCAGTCCATTTGGGTGGACAACTGAGCCAGAGTCGAGTGCTCTTTATGAGAAGAGCATCCAGCCCGATTCAGAGTTTGGGGCAAGCCGAGGTGACAAGGAATTCCCAGGATCGGTTCTATCTTCGTTCCGAGGCGGCGACGAGGGCGTCGCCATGTTTGGTGGGGGAGAATGTCACGGGCCGTCAGTTCGAGCCCGTGCCACATGCGCATATTGCTGCCCAAGAGGTTCTTAGGGAGATTTTGGGCCTAAAGGTACCACCAGACTTAGCCCGTTCCATGGAGGATTCTAGAAGATAGCCATTTTGGCCTTGTAAACTTTCCTTGTATTCTTAGGATTTGTTTCCTTAGTTAACATGGAATATTCTTAGGATTGTGCCAATGTGGTTGGTAGGAAATGATCCTAGCCATCGATGTAAATCAGTGGGAACCGTCGGATGTAAGGGGAATCAACTATAAATAGAGACCTCCCCAGTCTCATTTGTATCATCTCATCTTTGAGTAATCAAGTGGCATTCACTCTAAAAAAAACTCTCTCAATTGTTCTTTGTGTTCTTCGCGTTCTTCTTTTCGTTCTTGAGTAGCCATACTCATAGTTTGCTTTCCGCCAGAACGATTCAGCGTTCTTAGTGCCTTGGGAAGTTTGATCTTCCGGAGCGAGTTTTCAGGCTGACTTAGTCGTTTGTCTAAGAACATCGACTAAGGCCGCGCGGTTCAGCTAGGTCAAGACTCTAGCCCCGTGACAATATGTTTTAGCTAAGTTAGTTATATATATTAGTTATTTGTAGTTAAGTAGAATTTATATCAATAAAAATACGTTTTAGTTAAATTACTTATCATTAGTTAGTTAGATGTAGTTAAATTTATATAAGTGTAAAAATGTTATATATATAATTAATCAGTTAATAAAATATGCGAAATTTTACTCCTTTTTATAAAGTTTATAATTTATTTTTACATAATTTGATATTAGTAGTTGCTTGTAGGCATGTACAAGCGGATAAGTTTTGAGTGGTGGGTGTGAGTATGGATTTAAGAATGTTCCCGCGTGAGCGAGTATGTGTTTGAAAATTATACCCACCGTGGGTGAAGGGTAGGTGGTGGATATAAAAATTTTAGATGAGTATGGATATGAGGAGTGGGTATCCGCACCCGCGCCGCCCATTTGACATCCCTAATCAAAATTCCTGGAAAATTATGGAGAAATTACAAAATATTGTATCATATTATTTTTATTTTCAAATATGTGACACCCTTTAAATTATTTACACAAGTATTATAGTTTCTACGGTGAAATTAAATTATGTATTCATCTTCCATTATAAGTTTTTTAATATCCAGAATTTATAAATTATTAGGAAAAATAAATTTAAAAATAAATTTATAATAATATTTAATATATTTTTATCGATTAATAAATTTTTAAAAATTAGAATTGAAAATATAGAAAACGAAGGGAAGGAGATGAGCATGAATAAAGAGAAAAGACCACGGGACATAGTGATATCATCAACAAGCTTTTTCGGCAGAAAAATAAAGACCACGGAACCTGAACCCAACAGGTATTGACCCGACCCAGTTCGATCGGCTTAGATTTTTTGATAAAAAATTCAGGTTCGGGTCGGGTTTTTTCAAGGGTGGTCTCGGGTCAGGTTCGGTTTAGGGTGGAAAAAATTTGACCTGACCCGAGACTAATAGGGTAATTATCTCATATATATTTTAGGGATATTTGTAATAATGATCCCTCTTTATATATTTTATACAATTAGATCACTAAAATTATTTTTTTTACAATTAGGTCACTAAAATTAAATATTTTTACAATTAGATCCCTAAATTTTATTTTTTTATAGTTTAGTCCCTAAAATTTTAATTTTTTTTAAATGATTCGGGTCGGGTCGGATTCTTTTCACCCTAAACCTGGGTCAGGTCGGGTGACGGGTGGAAGGTATGATTTTTCGGGTCGGGTACGGGTGAACCGAAAATCCGACCCGACCCGTGTCCATCCCTACTCCTCAGTCTCTCTTTAAAAGAGTTAATTACCTCATTACCCCCTCTTTAATACTCCCAACCAAAGCCCAAGCCTAACAACACAAGAATAAGCCTACAAAATCTCAAACTCTTACCAAAATATTTTTTTAAATCAGCTACAATGGTTACGGTAGTATATGTTCTAGAGTATACTCTCAATCAGGGGTGGGCAAGACCAGGTACCCGATGAGTTTGATTAGAATTGGTCTCGGTCCCGGTAACCACCGGTTCTTGAAAATTGGAACCAATCCCGGTCTCAGTCATATCGGGTCCTAAATTTTAGAAACCAGTCTCTTACTAGTGGGAACCGATTCCAATATCGGGTACCCGATCAATTGATTCATCATTAAAAATATTAAGCAAGAGGAGAAAAAAAATCAACTACCAATAATAATATTAAATAATAAAATTAGAATATTGTAGGCTAGAAAATTAAAGTTTTAAAACGAATCATACTCATAATATTAATACATTAAGAGAGTTTGATAAGAAAAATTAACAAAATAACATTATCTATCACAAGCAAAAAATTCAGTATCAGGTACTTGGTATTGGGTCCGGTTCTATTGGGTACCCACTGGGTACCGAGTCCAGAAAATTAAGATCCAGTCTCGGTCCTGGTTACAACATGTTCTTAAATTTTGGATCCAATCCCAGTCCCACCAGTACCAATTCAGGGTAAAAATTTGTCGGGTCTAACTGGGTCTGGGAATGGGTAATTGAGTTTTTTACCCACCCTACTCTCAACTATTGTGCTTACATTACTGGTGCTCAAACCCGTTACTTCCATGAACATCAATTGTTCCTTTAACCACTGAAATAAAATGGTTCATGCTCTTAACCAAAATATGAATCCTACAATATTTCGAGTTAAATCAACGTTCTAATTCTAAAATTCAGGTCATTACGCATTAAATCGTATTTTTTATGTATGTCTTATTTTAACCAAACAAAATCAAAGTTGAGTTGTGCCCCTATGCAAATAAACGAGACCGTGCATGGGCAGACGAATTTCATGCATTGAAATGACAACAGCAGCACGCCATGCATTTGCATGAGTTTCTGCATAATAGAATACAGACATGCAGGTTGCAAATGCAGACCACAGAACCAAGTGCGCATGCTAAATGCCCCCCAAATTATTTTTTTGATATATAAGGTCAAATTCCATGAATGGTCCCTGTACAATATGTTTTTTAGCCAATTTAATCATGATCAGTCTTCTACTTTTGTGCACTTAAAAGACACAACCTCCTACTTGTTTACTGTGCTGTTGTGAACAGCTTGTTTCCCTACTTTTTATCCAAATCACAGAACATTAATGATTAATGTCAGTAAATAAAGAGTGTTAAATAGTTTGGGTAAGGTTTAAGTTTCTAAACTTATGGTAGTTTTGATTTTGATGGGTGGAGTGAGCTGACAGACAGAAGTTGTAGGGAAGTGAGAAAGGTAAGAACATTGGAAACACAGAAAATCAAGTGCAGAATTCCCATTTGTCATCACAAAACCAAGCAAAAATAACAGAAAAAACAGGACCAACTTTTGAAAGTAAACACAAAAGGCTAAACACAAAAACAGGACCAACTATTCTTTTCAATTTCAAAGTTGCTTCAAATCTAGAGCGAAGATCGAACCTCAATTACCGACTAAGATGAATAGAATTTATCAACTTTTTATTGTGTCATTTTATATGTCTCGCAAATGATTTTATGCTATGTGTATTATCAATAAAATAAAAATAATTGACAAAAATAGATTACTAATATACAAACAAAATATCATTAATTGGACATATAAAAGGGCGTAGAAACAGAGTAAAAATCTTCTACCTCTCTATCATGTCTCATGTTGAAAATTTTTAAAAAAATGAATTTTAAACCTAACTCTTATTTTTTATATCCTAAAACTTACACCATACACCCTAAAAAATAGACATTGCCCCTAATTCCCTAAACCTTAACCACAATCCCTTAACCTTAAACCCTAAACCCTTTAATTTAAAACGGAGACATGAAAGAATATATAAGAAAAAGGTAGACGATTTACCCACTTAGAAACATACGAATTTTGTTCTTTTAAGATAGACATTGCCCTAATTTCTTAAACCCTAACCACAATACCCTAACCTTAAACCCTAAACCCTTTAATTTAAAACGAAGACATAAAAAGATATATAAGAAAAACTTAGACGATTTACGCACTTAAAAACATACGAATTTTGTTCTTTTAATCACCTAAGCATGCTTTCACAGTATTTATATCACCAGTCCCGCATGGCTTAAGCCTAAAAATTTAAGAAAACTCAATCCCTCCATTTCTGTGTTATTTCTAATCACCTCAATGCTTGCTTAGAACAAGTTCAAATCTTTTTTTTTTCATATATTTTGATATTGTTGGGTGTTTTTCTAGAGCTCCGGCAATGGTGCAAAAAGAAAATGGTGCTGTTTTAGACCAAAGACAAAACTAATGTACACAAATGGGAACCAAAGTAGGGCGAGAAACAGCAGCTTGCTGTTCTAAGATCTCACTAATCATCTCCATTTTCGTATTCTTTCTCCTCGCTTCTTCTCCGATTTACGCCGCTCGTTCCTCCGAAACCGACGATCCCCATGCAAAGAATCAAACTTTCCATCCCGAACAAGAGTTGCAGAAGTTGAAAACAATAAGGGCAAGGCTTAGAAAGATCAACAGGCCATATCTGAAGACGATACAGGCAAATAATCCAACAGAATCCTCTGTTCTTGTTCTGTTTATACCTTTGTCTGAATACTAATTAGGCCTTTCTTTGGTGTTGCAGAGTCCAGATGGTGATATTATAGATTGTGTGTTACTACGACATCAACCGGCTTTCGATCATCCTCGAATGAAAGGAAGAAAACCATTGGTAAAACATCAAATTTTACAGAAATTTTATGTTTTTATTGTTTGTTTTATATGAACATTGCAAGCAATTTAATTGTTGGATATGGATTGTTGTTAGGTTCCACCAGAGAGACCATACGGTCATGATCCAAAGGCGATGATGGCAGCGGAAGACTTTCAGACGTGGAGAGTCTCGGGTGAAACATGTCCGGAAGGGACGATTCCGATCAGAAGAACAACCGAACAAGACATGTTGAGGGCTAATTCCGTCGCGAGTTTCGGCAAGAAACCGGCAAAAGTCATTAGAAGAGACATCACAACTAGCAATGGTCATGAGGTAGGGTGCCATTGAACTACTACGAGTGATAAATGATTCGATATCGAGTCTTCAGTTGACATCAGTTTCGACCTCGACCGATTTATTTCCGAAAAGGTTAATCTAAAAGTTAATATTTGATTGCAGCATGCAGTTGGATATGTGAGCGGAGATGAATATTATGGAGCAAAGGCAAGCATAAATGTGTGGGCACCAAATGTCACAAATCAAAGTGAATTCAGCTTATCACAAATGTGGGTCATTTCTGGTTCATTTGGGGACGATCTCAACACCATTGAAGCTGGCTGGCAGGCATGTAAATTATAAGTTTTGCCAAATATTTGAAGACATACAAGTAGGGGCCTAAACGAGTTGAGTCAAGTTCGAGTAGTACTGAATTTGACTCGATTTATTAAGATTTCGAGTAACTTTTAACGAGTTTGAGAAATTTGATCTCGACTCGGCTCATTAAGAACTGTCGAGTCGATTTCGAGTTTGATTTGAGCCCATTCAAGTCAAGTGTTGACCGATCTTTGATTGAATCGGTCTCGAGTAACTCGTCATCTATCACGTCTCATTTAAAGCCCTATCAAGAAAAAACATTGATAACCAAGTTATGTAAACTCAAACTTGTTAATTTTAAGGTATATGATGTTAGCTTAGGTCGTTAGGTTTAAAGTTTAAGATTTAAGGTTGAGGGTTTAGACTTATGTTTTGTGTTTATATTTTAAGTTTTAAGTTTAGGAATAGATTTTAAATTATAAAAATTTAAAAATAGTATATTATATTTCGAGCGGCTCACGAACTTTTCGAGTCAGGTATTAAGTAGTTTGGCTCAGTTCGTTAAGAACTCGAGCTGAGTTCAAGCTCGAATCGAGTCCAATCGAATCAAGTTTTGACTGAATCGAACTCGAATAGCTCGTGATCTATCTCGTCTCATTTACAATCCTACATACAAGAACTAAAATTATAATTATACCACTTTTGATACAGGTTAGCCCAGAGCTATATGGGGACTATTATCCAAGATTCTTCACTTATTGGACCGTAAGCATAATTATCCCTTTTTCTTGGTTATCTTAAAGCTTAAGAAAAATGATTTCATGTTAAAAAAATAAAGGAAATGAATGCTTTTTGCAGAGCGATGCATACCAAGCAACAGGGTGCTATAATCTGCTATGCTCAGGCTTTGTTCAAACTAATAATAGAATTGCTATTGGAGCTGCCATCTCACCAACATCATCATATGGTGTCGGACAATTTGATATTAGCCTCTTGATTTGGAAGGTACGTACTGTTTCTTATAAAAAAATTATCTTAACGTATCATAGAATTTGGTACGTCATCAAATAAAATCATATTGTCACGGAACTAGAATTTACGATCGTAACGATGTGCAAAAGAGCTTTATTGATGGCAAATGGGCGGTTTCATTCATTTCAACTCGCAAATGTACGTAGTTGTAAGGATTTTAATGTATTCCATGCAGGACCCAAAGCACGGAAACTGGTGGCTCGAGTTCGAATCGGGGATTCTGGTCGGATATTGGCCGTCATTCCTGTTCACTCACCTAAGCGACCATGCGAGCATGGTACAGTTTGGCGGCGAAGTTGTGAACTCGAGCCCCGAAGGTTCCCACACGTCAACGGAGATGGGCAGTGGCCATTTTTCCGGCGAAGGCTTCGGAAAAGCATCTTATTTTCGAAATCTACAAGTTGTTGATTGGGATAATAACTTGATCCCATTACCAAATCTTAAGGTTCTTGCTGATCATCCAGAGTGCTACAATATCCAAGGAGGGGTTAATGCAGTTTGGGGAAGTTATTTTTACTATGGTGGACCTGGGAGAAATGTGAAATGCCCTTAGAAGAGAGAGAAATCCGATCCAGATTAGTTGATCAATCAATCGAATATCAATGATTATAAAAATATATTTGATGAAAATTTTAAAGAAGTATTTGTATCATAATCCCTCTCATGTTGAAATTTTGAAACAATAGATATGGTTGTAGACCATGTTAATGTATCTCACTTGACTTGAGTGTTGATCGGATCGAGTTAAGTAAAAAAAATTAAGTTATTTGAGTTGACATGTCATATTTTACAATTTAAACTTTACTCGAACTTTTTTCGATTTGAGTTGTGTTTATAAAATTCAAGTTGAGTCAAATTTTTGAGTTTCTATACAAATTTAACTGTTATTGTTTATCATTTTATAATTTTATAATACAATTTGATTCTAATTTAAATAATTTCCTTTAATCATATAAGATATATATATATATATTCTTTCAAATATGACATATTTATTCACATTTTTTTTACATCGGTATATAGTCAGAATAAATTGAGAGACCCAACTCAAACTTAAAAATTAATCACTAATTACTAAAACTTTTGAGTTATTCGAGTTATTCAAAATTTTATTTTACAGCTCAAACTTTATTTGAAACATTTTCAAGTCGAATTTACAAAATTTTGAGTCAAGTCAAGACAAGTAGAGATTTTTCGTCTTAAATTGAATATTTTTTTAAAAATTTTTTGAATCAAATTTTTCACCTTTAATCTCTTTTGTACATAAATTATGAATTCCACTTATACATAATGATGATAATAGACATATATTATTACTAGGTATTTTTTTTTATTTTGAGAAAGTTATTAGGTATTATTGATAACATGAAAGAAGTAGTGATGATAAATTATGACATATTGCTTTGAAACCTTCTAATATATTTTAGGTCAAATTTGATTTTTTTTCATGTTAGTATCTTATTGATAAAAAAAAAAAAAATCAATTATGAATCCCACTTATACATGGTGATAATGATAGAAATAATATTTTTCATGTTATTTGATAAAATATTTGTCCAATTGTGTTGGAATATGTTTTTTTTTTTTAATTTTTAATAAAATTGGTGCACATTTTACACGTAAAATTGTTTAAATTTAATTTTTTTTTAAGGAGAATATTTTTTTGATCTAAATAAAATGATTTCTTAAACTATAATGATTTATCATTTATGATTTTTATATTAAGTAGAGATGTTACATTCTAATGGCAGCGGCGACGGTCTAAATTTGCAATAGAGTCATAAAAGGGTATGAGGTTTTCTCATATCACCGCAATAAATCAAGTAAAATTAATTTTAATATTTTTAATAAAAAAATCTATATTAACTCCTTGAAAATTCACTATCATCTGATTCACTATTCAGTATATCGAATATATTATATATCTTATTAAAATGTTTCTATATTGAACTATGTTTCACGCAATGCTAGATTAGTGCAATTGATGTAATGGATATGATGGGGAATAAAAGGACAAAGACATGAACATAGAAGGAAGATATGTAGAAGCTTGAAATTTACTCATCAGTCAAATTAGTATGTTCCCCCTCAACCTTAACCATTTTTGTCATACAAGACAAGACAATGGGACCACATGGACAAGTTTAAAGGGGGTGTTGTATTGACTCACATATGAAAATAATTTGAAATAAAAATTGTCTTGTCCTAAACAAGGCTAAAAAGTAGGAATTGTAAAGTTTTAGGATTAAAATCTACCTTAGCCATGTCCCATTATTTCACCAAGCTAAAGCAATGTTCAAAAGATGGTGGAGATGTATTAGAAAAATAATGATTTTTAATAATAAAAAAAAATATACATATTAGGTAAATTTTAGTTTATACGTCTTTTAATTTTTGAAGTTGAGACACTACGTCAAGTTTGGTATTTAGTGACATTTTAGGAATAAACATCACTGTAAGATGATATTTAACGATGTTTTGTTATAAACTTCGCAATAACTTGTATTTTAATGACAAACACTACAATAGATATGTTTTCTACCGATGTTTAGTGTTATTTATGGTGGTGTTTCAAAAACGCCGCAAAAGGTTTTGTTCTTTGGTGGATTTTTAGAAAAATGTTGCAATAGTTGTAGTTTTAGCGAAAAACAACTAGAGATAGGCACGACTCGGGTTGGATTTTCAGTTCACCCGCACACGACCCGAAGAATCATATCCTCCACCCGCCACCTGACCGACTCGGGTTAAGGGTGAAAAAAAACCCGACCCGAATCATTGAAAATTTTTAAATTTTAGGGACTTAATTGTAAAAAAATTAAAATTTAAGGATCTAATTGTAAAAAAAATAAAATTTTAGTAACCTAATTGTATAAAATATATATAAATAATGATCATTATTGCTAATATCCCTAAAATATATATGGAAAAATTACACTATTAGTCCCGGATTGGGTCAGATTTTTTCCACCCTAAACCAGAATCTGAACCCGACCCGAGATCACCCTTGAAAAAAACCCGACCCAACTCGAACTCAAATTTTTTACCAAAAAATCTGACCCAATGGAGATCGGGTCGGGTCAAAACCCGTCAGATTCGGGTTCCGTGCCCATCCCTAAAAACAACCTCATGGGGACGTGGATTGAAAGAAAATAAATATATTGAATATAAATATATTGAATATAAAATAGAATTAGATTAAAATCATCTAATTGGGTGATAATATGTGTCGTCCCTTAATTGGTTGATTAATTTTATTTATTTAAATCAAAATTAGAATTAAATTGATATAATAGGCAACTAACAAAGATCAATGTGTAATTATACAATTTTTATTTTAACGACCATGTCACCTCTTTGTTAGATTTTAACGATCAGTGATCAAAATAAGTCAATTTAAATAAGGTTTAACTACCGCGAAAGTCACGTTTGTTTGCCCCCAGTACAAATTTAGTCATCGATTTTGAAAATCAACCAATACAGTCACGTGTGCTTTCAGGTTGTAAATTTATGGTCACTGAGACATTTGTTTCCGTTAAACTTTAACGGAAAACTAATCTATCATAATAAAAAATGACAAACTACTTAAATAGTCCCTAAATTATTCTTTAACTTTTGTTTTATCTTTAATTTGACCTTTAAAATTTTAAAACTTTATATTTTCACTATCTTCTCAAATAAACCCCCTTTCTCTAAATATTGTTTTTCTTAACAAAATTTTCTATTACTTTCTCGTCTTGCCCTTGGTTTATCTTTATAACTGAATCAAGATTTTTGTGTTAATGTTCTTGATTATTTTCTCACTCTCATCGAACAACCTCAATTAAAAAATAATTTTTGTGTTAATGTGAGATAACAAGGATATTGAATTCTTTCTTTGAAGGTTTGAGCTCAAATGACTATATTAATGATAATGGACTAGTGAATTAAAAATATTAATTCACACATTAGTATTTTGAGTTAGAAAATTTTTATTTTAAATCATATGGATGCCACAAGAACTTTTTCTTAAGTGTATATTTAAGTGGCACAAGCTATTTAGCCTCAGTGGTTAAAGGAACGGTTGTTATTTTTATGAAGGTGATGTACCTTTTGGAACATCACCAAGCGGCTGGTGTCTTTGAAGGGCGGTTCGAAGTCAGAATATACATTTAATTAATTCTATCGATGACGGAGTTGAAATAACCAAAATTTTTAAAACTTTTATCTTTGTCACTACGCTTTGTCTTCTCTCCCCTGGCATGTTATAACAAATAATACAATTGGTAGGATATCTTTATCTTTTAACAGACTGGACAACTGACCGTTACAATATTGTATATAAGAGCAACTGCGACTAAATTGATCGAAGTGAAAAAAAATAGACAGGTTTATTTGGTGTTGAATAGAGTAGAAAATTATATTTGCAAACTAATCGATCTTAGCGGGTTCGTAAAAAATATCACTAAAAATCATGTTTACGATGTTTCAATTAGAAAATGACACTAATATATAGTAAATAGTGGAGTTTGTTGCACAAATGTCACTAAATATCACAAATATATTGTAGTCTATTCATAACTTTTAAAACGCCACTAAAAGTGATAGTTTTTAGTGACGTTTGTAATTCAAAAAGTAACTAATTTTATAACGCTCACTTCTTATGACGTTTTTTTAGTGTTGAACGAGCTTTTAGTGATGCTTTAAAAATACTATTATAAGACTAAAAACGCCGTTAAAAATCTATTTTGATTTAGTGAAAGTTTAACTTTTATATTTAGAATTTGTAAAAATAAATTTTATATAGTCCGCATATACATATAAAAATTTTACCCATTTTTTAACATTCTAATATGATCATATGATCGCATGAACTATCTTGCTTCAGTGGTTAAAAGAATGATTATCGTTTTTGAAAGTTATGAGTTCGAACACCAGTATTTACGACACAGTGATTAAAGGATCAACAGCTAATGGTTGAAAGTATATTCTAGAACAAATATTACTTATAAATATTGTAGTCCATTCAAAAAATAATATGATCATATGATAGTATATATTCTTCTTTAAAAATATAATAATTAAATCTGAATCTCTTAAAATAAATATTATCGATTTTTCTGCTAATACTAGTGAGGTACTCATTAATTTAATATGCCACATTATTATCTTTGGTTGCACTAGACAACAAATGCTTGTGGCAGGTTTCAGGTTTCCCCTTCATACATATTTAAAAATAAATATATATAAAATTTCAAAATTTTAAGGTAAACACAACTTATAAATATTAAAAAAAATTAAAAATTAATTTATAAAATTTTAAAAAATTAAAAATAAATATGTGAATTTAAAAAATTTCAAGGTGAGCCTGGGCTATCCTATACTTCAAGTGTATCCCCATCGGCGGGAAGCAACAGAAAATGTTATTTAGGATATGAGAGAGTAAAATTTAATTCGGTTCGATAAAATTAAAATTTTTAATTTGATATAAAAATATTTGATTCATTTTAATTCGGTTCATAATTTTATTAATTCGACTCAAAAAGTGTTCAAATAGTTTTTGAGTTATAAAATAAAAATTTTAATAACTCAAAAAATTATTTAATTAGAGTATAATTTTTAGGTTTGAGTTTAGTCTCTAAATTTTACTTGATATATATATCTCATTCATACATAAAAAAATATATATTATAGATGATTATAAAAAATTATTTAAAATAAATTTTTTATTACAATAATATTATAAATATTACAAATAAATTTAAATAGTATCTTGAATAACACAAATCTACTTAATTTAAAAAATATATATATTAATTAAAAAAATTTAACTCGACTAAACTTAACTTAATCGAATAATCACTCGCGGACAATCGCATCATTCATCAAGCCACAACCATTGTTACGGTTACAATAATGCATCATGCATGATGGCCTGCGAGACAACGTAACCTTGGGCTTATAACATAGCTCGAAAATTTACACATCTTATCAAAAAATTATATAATAAGTTATTCTCATCACGTTATTTATAAGATTAATTAATTAAATATATTCATTTAATTATTTTTTTATTTTATCTTTTTTATCAAGTGAATCATTACTTATATATATATATAGCTTTAGAATTTTAAAATTTTACTTTCTAATAAGTAAAAAATATATTAATTTAAATAGAATTAAAATATTTTAAAAAAAAAAATTTATTCGTAAATTTATTAATTTATCAAAAATATAAGTCATAAAAATGTGAATTTAAATTTATATAAATTATAAAAAAAAAAAAAATTAAATTTATTTTTTAATATTAGTTTATATAGTAAATTTCAACTAAAATAATCGAGAAATATATTATTTTTTATCTATTTTAAGGTCTTTTTTTCTATTAATATTGAAATTGTAGCACCCCGATCTCGATCCAGATTCGAAGTGTCGCATTTGGCTCACCCAAAATCGACCCATCAAAAATTTCCTTCAGAACACGTGTTATAAAAATCTCAACGTACCATTTTTAGTAAATCCACGTAGATAAAAGAGTATAAAATAGGAGTTCTGTTTACAAATTATATCAATCAACTCAAGTAAAATCCAAAATAAAATACAGACTCAATTTATAGTAAGATCTTATGAATACAATAAGTCCAAACTAAAGATCAAGTATTGTACTCTTTCATGGCTCCGGTGTTCGGAAGTCCTCAATGCGCTCCTCCAAAGTTACATGTCCCCTAGGCACAGAAACCACCATAACTATGCACGTTGAGATAATAAAGCTTAATGGTACATTTCTACTCTACCACAGTTCATAAATATCATAAAATAAACATGCATGATAAGGTAGTGAAGAGTGCACAGGAAGGATTCTAAACTAAGGTTCATCTCCTAGCCTACTTAGCTAAAGTTCTCACTTTATTTATCTCAAAACAATATCATATAAGAAGATCAAGTATCATACCAAGCTTATCTACTCGGTATCACATAACCCATTAAGTTACTTGAGATCACACAGCCCACCGACTTATAAGCATTGTACCCGAATCACACACCTTAGGGTATAAAAGTTTTCAATCATTAATTCATACCACATTCACACATGCATACAACATCCATAACTATTGTCCAAGTGTAGCCCTACTATACCCATGCTTATATAGTCGTCGGGTTTTCTTGATATAGCTGTCGGGTTGGACCATATCTGGATCAACATAGTCATATATACGTTTGGGACATACTTAGATCAACATAACCACAAGTATTCCATCCCTGAGGTCACATAGCTCATCAGGTTACTCGAGTTCACAAAGCCCTTCAATTTGCTTGATGTTCACTCACACAGCCCATCGAGTTACTTGATGCTCACACAGGCTTTCAAGTTGTATTTCTTTATCAGGATCATCATAGTCACGGATAGATTCGAACCGCATCCAGATCACATAGCCCGTGGATACGTCTAACATACTTGCTCACACAATCCTAAGTACTCATCTACTTGATTAAGTGCATATGCACTGATTCGAGGATATATGAATTTCTTTTTACACACATAAACAACGCGTACTCTCCTAAGCACTCCACACATCTTACCAAGAGATAACGAGCACCAAGTCCAACCATTATCAAAGTCCAAGTTATGCTTCTAATAATCCAAGTTTAGTATTTCAAAACTACTAGCTCAATCATACGATTCTCATTAGAATTACTCACTAACCAAGACCTCATAATTAAATCAGGGTCCCATCAGTATACGACAAACATTCAAGTCACTACTAGTTACTACCTAATCCACCAAGGATCATTAAGGAAGTATAATATGATTAAGTCACATATCAATTAGTAAGTCATTAATCATAAATTAATCTATTGGGATATTAAACTCAGTTTATCAGTTTTATAGTTCATTTTACACCTTTAAAGACCCATTAGAGCCTTTATCTCAAATTATGGAACCCTTGAGCATTAACTCAAATTCTTGAGTAGATTGCTTTACGTGTACCGATACGCTCCATTAGGGTTCCGGTACAACTCTCAGTATCGGTACATCCTCTTGTTGTACAGATACGCCAACTAGGTTCGAATAACTTAAATTATATACTCGTATCGGTACGCTAAACCCCCGTATCGATACTCGATTATGATACGTGAACGCCCCGTATCAATATATTACCTGTATCGATACCCCCTAGCTACGTATCGATACTCGAACTCATCTTTAAACTTGTTATCCTCACAAACAACCTCCCAAACATACACTAGTGTACCGATACGACCTTACCCCGTACCGATATCCCTACATGAAAATGCAGTTTTGGAGAGAAATTTCCAAATTTCCCATCTCAACCTACATGGTTGATTCCCACTTCGTTCTTTCAAGTTATTTAGGTATAGAGGGTGTGTTACTATCAATTTTACCTCATTTCAACCTCTAATATAAATTTCATTATTTTAGGGCTTTAAGCTACCAAAACACTCAACTAGTAATCTATAACCAATCAAGCAAGCAAGACAATTATTTTACGAGGCACATGAAGTGTAAGAGTTAGAAATGTACTGACCTTAAAAAACAAACTCGGATTAAGGCTCCTTCAAGCTTCTCCCACTCTCAAACCTTGATTTTGAGCTTCAAAACCTTTCTTCACCAAACCAAAGGATATGCACCTTGAAATGGAGATCTTAAGCTACTGATAAATCCTTCCTTGTTGAACAAAACATGATTCCCACACCAAAACAACAAGTTTCTACCTTTTCCTTTTTAACTCGAGCAAGAAAAGAAAGAAGATTGAAGAAAGAGATATAATAGCAAAAACCTCTTTTTCTCCCTCTCCTTGTGTAGAGACATTTAGGGGTTGATCAGCTTTGTCTCCCTTAGAGGAATTATCATCTTACCTTTCTTTATCCAACGCAACCCACAAGTCAAGCCTAACATATAGGCTCATAACAACCTGAAAAGCCCAATAAGACAAAATCGAGGCCAAACATGATCCAACAAGCTCGAACACGTGATCCCAATTGATAATCCATGGTTCGGGTCAACTCGCGATGTTGCCCTGAAAAAAATGTGTCGTTACAGAAATGATTTATATGTTTTCTTTAAAAAAATATTTTTTTTTAATTTTGATCTTAATTTTTGTTTTGTTGTTTACATTATATATTGGAGTGAAACCTAGTTATGTTGAGGAAATTCAATTATTTTTTTAAAATATTTAATTATTTAATATAACATATTTTTAAATTATATTTACTAAAAACAATTATATAATTTGTAAAACGTAATAAACGATACTATTTTTAATTTATAAAATGTTATGAACCATAAGATTTTTTACTTTTTATTTTATTTTAATATAATTTTTTAATTTAATATTTAACTACTAAATTAAATTTTTATAATGGACCATTTCTTATTATTTTTACTTACCTAAAACTCTCTCTATATAAAAAAAAAAGGATATTTTTATATCGGTATTCCAACCCAAAATTTATTTTCTAAAGTCTCCGATACTCAAAATTTATTGCAGGGACGAGGATTGGCAGGACAAAGACGGAGCTCTGAACACGGTATCGATGACACACCCTTGTCTCCCGATTGAACACCCAAACTGTTTGGTTGCCGATGATTCCGATTGCCTCCATTTGTTGTATTGCTAAATGCATGAGAATCCATTATAAATTTGAGCTTAGTAAAGTATAACCGGCAACATGAACCAAAACACATGTCCGGACTGATCCGATGCCTCTCTGTTCATTACTTTTCTGTTGTCCAAACCTGATGGACCCTGTTCGGAATTCGGTTCAAAACTGTTTGTCATGGACCCTGTTCCAACTTAGATGTAAACCAGTCTGCTGCAACGTATAATGCTTCGCTCCGATATAAATTCGGGGAAGGTTTATCAGAGTCGTCAACAAGCTAGGAAATGGATGAAGAGAGCAGCTGATTTTCGCTTTGATGGCGATCGTATGGCTTTCGAAGATAATACTTCAGCAGGAAAGGGGAATGTTGGAAGCTGTAGTGTACCTTGAACTTGTTTTACGTTCGGGTAAAACGGCTGCAACTCATGTCAAGAAGGTAATCCCTCAGCAACTATCGGCAACATCTCGTGGCCGTGCCCTGTTTATTGCAGACAATTGGCGTGCTTTGCCTCATTATGATCCTTTAATTGCTTCTTCCTCCCTTGCATGTTTCAATACTTGCATTGGAAGAAAAGAAATTCGAGCTGTATCACCTGTGCAGCTGCTAGTATAAAAGTCGAGCAAATGGAAATAAGAACGAAAATTCGCAATCGATTCGATTATTTAGTTAAATATTGCACAACGATCACACGAGTTTAAATATATTACAATGCTTCAAGTGTAGTTCATAGGGGGGGCAAACAAATACAAACATTCATACTTATTTAATAATTTTAGGCCAGTGGCTCAATTGTTTGATGTCTGATAAATATTTTGCAGACTGTAGAGATCGATTCAAAGCTTCGCGATCATCCCGTTTTGGATAGGCTTTGTCGCAATGTCGTTGTCCTTGAGCTCCAGATCGGTTGCACTCGGAGGAACATCGATCGCTGGTGAGCAATTAAAGAAACCATGCGGCTGCATTGCAGATAGCAAGAATTAACTTCACAAACCATGTTTTTTATCAACCAAGCTGGGCTATTTGTTTCAAGCATTTTGTTTAACATGCAAACCTATCACGGAAACGAATGTTCTCTAAAGGGAACAGTTTGTCGACAACATTGTCAAACTAGATAACACGACACGAATGTGGATGACTTTACAAGTTTATAATCAATCAGAGAGGTACAAACTCATGATCCTACATAAATTATGTTGGTGTCTATGAGTAGCTTTTAACTAGTAAATATAGTGATGCAAGGAATGAATGTTACAGGGGTCAGAGTATATACCATAAGCATAAAGCCGATGCGCTCCACCGGCATAACGGGCCAGTCTTCCAGTCGGGGAACATGCGTCACTCCAAAGACGTACCTAATACAAAAGGCAAACAACATAGATGATACATACCCAGGATGCCTATGAATGTGTATAAAATTATTTGAAGCGATTTTATAGTTAAATACGAACAAAAATGATTGGTATAGTCCTTAGAGAAAGATTGTGCCGGAAACTAACCAAAGAACTATATCGGCTTCTTCCAAAGAACGATTCTGTTTAACCCAAGTAGCTAATCCTTCCCCAACACGCGGATTTTGATTCGGGAACTCTCCTCCTGGGTACATTTCTTCAGGAGCATAGGGTGTGACCCAAAGATTATGTTTCAAGAAAGCAGCTCTACGAAGGAACTTCGCCTCAGAGCCAGCCAATGGCAAACAATTCGAACCAGGTACTAGTTTGAAACCTGTTAGCTGCCCGGTCCTGTTGACGTTTCTTGTGTTCCTAACCTGATAGTGAAAATATAAAGCATGGTTAAGGGATCAAGTCATCGGGATTAGACAACGAAACGAAGTGTGGGAAAAATCACTTACAATCCAGTGGCGTGCAGTCAATGGATTACAGTCGCGCATTGCTTGCAGTTCGGACCTCAGTAGTTCTTCTTCAGCATAGAATGCATTATTATGAACATTCTCCTTTCCCGGTTCTTCAACTTTAAGATTCACCTCAACAACCTATAAGAATGTATATACATTTTTGCATGAATGAAGGAGCAAAATGAATTATGAGACCATGATAACGAGGCAATAACACGACTTACTTGATTAAACGCTTCACCAGGTTTACAGTCGACAGCCATGTCCATGCGAGCCACGAAAAAGTGTTGATGAACAGGGGCATATAACCCAGGAGCTATGGTTGTGCCGTATTTCCGTGTTTCACCGGGCTGCAAAGCTCCTAAACTGAGAATTCCAGTGAGTTTAACCTCAGCTTCGATTTTACCATCCTATGTAACAAGCAACCATCATTGAAATTTCAAGTAGTTTAAAGATTAGCAAAAGAGAGTGCAAAGTAAGCAAATGAAATCATGGCAGACACCAACTTGCCTGGTAGAAATGCCAGAAAAAACCGTACTCATAATTAGCCACGGTGCATATAAACGACACTGTCAGCCTTCTTGACCACCGGACTTCTGCTAAACCTGTTCTCCAATCTTGATGCTTCCATAAGATACCATGATCCTCTTCATGCAAACAGACACAATTCTCGATCGTTTCAACACCTCCGGTGAAATTTGTAAAATGAGCATCAAAGTACTTGATATATCCCAAACAGTCACAACCCTACAGGAGATAAAGGCAAAGCAGGGGAAATTTCAACTTAAACTAAAGAAATGGAATATCAAATTGAAACTCGAGATGGAAGCGAAAACCCAAAAAGAACTTCCGAACCTTCTTAAGAGAATGTGCATTTTTACCCAGCCCATCTTCTCCTGCATCAAATGCATTCTTCCTATAATGTGGATCATTTGGATCTCCATAAGGAACAACCATTTCAACAAAACTTAATCGATGAGCCACAGGCCTCCGACCACGACTACCATCGATGTAAGCCACAGAATAGATTACCAGACCCTCCCTAGGAGTGAAACCAATTCGGAAATTCCACTGAAATTAAAAACAAAATTATTACTGCAACATCTTGAACTGATATAAGATATAACTAGTTTCACAAGCAAGCACCTTCTGCCATGCAATGAAATTCCCATTAATACGAAAACTGGGACCTTCAGGTTGAATAATTTGTAGTGGTTTTACATCACTCCGATCGACACCACCTCGTGATTCACCAGCAGTGTAATTTCTTAAAGGGTCAGCTGGTGGAAGGGGAACAAGTTTCCGATCTTCGAATTCAATCACCACCATATTTTGCATGTCAACGAGGACATGGATTCCCTCAACCGGACGAGCATAACCATTTTCCATGGGGCAGTCACTCTCAGTTCTGCAGAAGATAAGTGGTTTAGCAAGTCTCCGGCTAGGGGCATCAACATTGCTATGATATCCCGCACACCTAAAGGAAAGCAAAACGGTAAGGAACCTGCATAGGATGATTATATAGTACAACAAAGTATAAGAATCTAAATATGACCACTTACCAGGCATCAACCATCACAAGATCCATATCCTCAATGCCCCTCTTCTTCATTGCCTCTTGAAAAGGAGGAAAGTCCTTAACAACAGCCTCGCATTCAGCATATTCCATAGCATCCTATAATTTGAGAGATAAAGGACGTCAATAAACAAGCACACCGGCCGCCGCATAAACTGGACTCGAGAAATAAGAACAACAAAATCCGATGATGGATAGCATAATATTGGTATTGTAAAGCAGGTGAATATATCTTGATGACAACAATAAAACAAAATCCGATTGAATCGATTGAAGACACATATTTACCATGGGAGGCTGGGCATCGGGAACAACTTTAGACGAAATGACTTTGCCCCTGTGGTGGCCTCCTCGAGTTGCAGCGTGAACTTCCGACAATTGAACAATCCATATGCTTGTCTCATTAGACCTTTTGTTGTAAACCACAAGTCTCGCTCTCCGGGGAGGGAGTTTACTCGGAATCACAGGTCCGCGCTTTGTCCTAGGGAGTAATGAAGGCTGGAAAGGAGGAAAGAAATATGCATCTGCCAATGCAACAACATGCTTATCCGGTTCCACCAAAACTACTTCAACAAAACGCATGCTATCTCTAACCTAAACAAGCAAACAAATTCATTTCATTCATAGGGGAAAAAAAACATCATCAAGAAGTAAACAGCAATTCAAGACAAAACATAGTTCCCTGTTTTTTCTCGGTTACCTCGGGGGTTGCTCCGGCTGCCCTTACAGTTGCCACGGCCACTGAGATTTCAGCAGCGGACAATGGATCCAAAGGATGGCTGGTCTGAGCCCTTGTCATGATTGAAATTCCTGTCCAAAAATAACATAACCAGTTTATACAAGAAATATAAAATCAGAATATTGCCAGCAAACATGACTGACAGGGAAATATTTGTGAAGATCTGGAATCATATATAAAAATAAATAATCAAGCAAGTCAAAAGCGGCCTCGTACACATGCATAACAAATGAACAATCCGTATATACTACAATAAAGTTTAAACCTTTGCTGGTAGTGGTCTTAGTAGCAGGAGGATCCTCGATGGTCTCAGCAGGGCGGATCAGGGCAGCCATGGAAGCTGTCTTGGGGACAGAATCCTCAGACGGACGAGACCCAGAACCGACAGCAAGACTCCAGTTCTGTAAAACCTCAGCAGCAGAAGAAGAAGAAGTCTTTTTCTTGTTGCTGTCGTTGGTTTTGGGGATGCAACAAGGCGTCGTTTTTTCCTGAGTTGAGGCCATTGCAAAGGGTTAGCAACCGCACAGTATCCACCGTAGTATTTGACACTGCAGATGTCTACTGACATACAGCAAATACTATGTTTCTGGGTTTCTAATCTCGGTGTCTAACCTTCCAGATTCACTCCAAAACTCGAAAGCTTCCTTGGTTTCCCAAGCAACAAGACTGGGGAATATAAATATGGGTGTTTAGGTTGCAGATTGGTTGAAGACAAAAGCTGGAAGATAATCGTGACTAGTTTAAAGACAAAGACAGGAGCAGTGGGTTTGGTTATATGGTTAAAGTATTTCGATTGGTTTGAGACAGCAACATGCTTTTCAACTTTTTCTGGTGCAAGACAAAGTGAAGGACACAACACAGCCGGGCTTTGTGGTGGCCGGTGGGACTCTTTAGCTGGATCAGTGTCATCCTGTCATCCTCCAATTAAGTAATAAATTTAATTAGTGAGTGTGACATATTTATAGGGATAATCAAAATATGATTTTTTTATTGTTATTTTGGTTTTAGGATTTAAACCTAATAAACCTAGACGGATCCAGGTGTAAACCTAATTTTAGTGGATGAATCTATCAGTAAGGATTTTTTATTACTTACTACTTGAATTAATCCTGTTGGTAATATGATTTTAATATTGTGTATAATTGGAAAATTGACTTGGATTTTGCTTTAGAATTTTAAAAAATATATTTTTTAATTTTTAAAATATTATATTTTTTTAAAATATTCCATATTAAAAGGTTTTTTAAACTAGCCTTTAAAAGTATTTTTATAATTTATAGTTTAAAAATCGAATTTAACTGTATTCAACTTATAAAATATTATAATAATTGTATTAGTTCGAAAAATAAAATAAAATATTATAAAAAATAAATAGTTTATAGTTATTTAAATTTTTATCTTACAATTTATCTGTTTTGATTTTTCTTCATTTCTCATAAACCAATCTTGTTCAAATATTAAGAAAATGAATAGTTTCCGTAAAAATATATATTTATTTTATATCATCTTAATTATTAGATGAATTTAGTTCATATTATTTATAATTCATTTAATGATTTTTATGTATTTTAATATAATATTTAATTAACTATTTATTCTTTAATTATATATAAAAAAAGTTAAAGAATTACTTAAATAAAAATAACATACAAAAATAATATTATATGAAATTATAAATGACGCAATAATCAAATTTATCTAATAATTTTTAGTATGCGTATTTTTAAGGAGCCAATAAAAAATATAAACTCTTGTATTAGTTTTTATTTTTATTTTTAAATATGAGTATACTGATTTTATTAAAAGAGGGAGAAAATAAAAATATAAAAAGAGTTTGCCTTCGTTTATTAATGCTTTTGAAAAACGTTTTTAAGATAAAAAAATAATATAGAATATATAATTTTTATGTCAAAAGTGTTTTTCAATTTTATTTAAAAAATGTTTTCTAAAAGTGGGAATTTCAGGCTATTAGCTTTTTATACGAATTACTCATTTATTTTAGTTTATATTATTAATTATTTTATATTTTTATTAAATCATAAATTTAATTAGTTGCAACAGTATTTTTATTATGTGTATGTAGATTGTTCCTGTTCCGGTTCCAGTTCCAGGATTAAGATTTGCTACCAATCAAAATAATAAGTGGGTGTAGTTGGAGAAATTATATCATAGGTCCGGCTTATCACGTCAGTCGTGGTCCCATTTAATAATAACCACCCACTTTATCACGAATCTTCACTTCATTTTTTTTAACCAATGAATTTTCATTCAGAATTTCCATATCATTTTAAAAATATAATTTCTGAAAATTATATTAATTACATGGTTGATTAGTGACGAAATGGATAGTTTTTATTGGTTAGGGATCACGGCTGACGTGGTAGGCCGGGCCTATAATATAATCTCTCGTGTAATTGGGAGAATGGAAATCAAATAAATTTAGTGATAAATGATTACTGGATGGATTATCATCTATTTTGATCGTTGGATTAAAATGAGTTAATAGGTTAACCGGTTACACTTATTAAAAAAAGGATAAACTACACCAGTAACCACTCAACTAATTAAGGATACCTATTTTAATCATCCAACATAAGAAATCGTCAATTAGGTCACCAAACTTTTAAATTAATATTTTTTTAAATTAATAAATAAAATTAACCATCCAATCCGGTGATGACACATATAATAAATATAACAATAAAAATATTCATATCATAAATATTCGAATAAAAAATATACGAATAAAAATATTCGTATAATAAATATTCGAATAAAAATATTTAAATAAAAATATTAGAATAAAAAATATACCAATAATAATATTAGTATAATAAATATTCAAATAAAAATACTTGAATAAAAAATATACGAATAAAAGTATTCGTTTAAATATTCGAATAATAAATATAGGAATAAAAATATTCATATAATAAATATTAGAATAAAAATATTTGAATAAAAAATATACAAATAAAAATATTGGTATAATAAATATTCGAATAAAAATATTTATATAATAAATATTCGAATAAAATATTAAAATAAAAATATACGAATAAAAATATTCGTATAATAAATATTAGAATAAAAATATTTAAATAAAAAATATATGAATAAAAATATTTATTTAATAAATATTCGAATAATAAATATAGGAATAAAAATATTGATATAATAAAAATTCGAATAAAAATATTCATATAATAAATATTTGAAGAAAAATATTCGAATAAAAAAATATGAGAATAAAAAATATTTAAATAAAAATATTTGAATAAAAAATATACGAATAAAAATATTTGTTTAATAAATATTCGAGTAATAAATATAGGAATAAAAATATTCATATAATAAATATTCGAATAAAAATATTTGAATAAAAAATATACGAATAAAAATATTCATATAATAAATATTCGAATAAAAATATTTGAATAAAAAATATACGAATAAAAATATACATATAATAAATATACGAATAAAAATATACATATAATAAATATTCGAATAAAAATATACGAATAAAAATATACATATAATAAATATTCGAATAAAAATATACGAATAAAAATATTCGTATAATAAATATTTGAATAAAAAATAATCAAATAAATATATTCGTATAGTAAATTTAGAATAATAAATATAGGAATAGAAATATTCGTATGATAAAAGAGCCCATCCAAAGGCAATGATTTGTATATATACACAAATCCTTATCATTTTTGTACCAAATTATGTATTCTCGTAGTAAATTATGTATGTACACAAATCCTTGCCTTTGGATGGGTTCTTTTAGCTCATGGTTTCAAGTCGTACGGATTTGTGTACATACCTTTTTCTTTACGATTTTCGTAAGCTACTGTGTATACTTTGTAAGGAATTGTGTACATATACAAATTCTTACCATTTTTGTGTCATATTATGCATACTCGTAGTAAATTGTATATGTACACAAATTCTTACCCTTGGATGGGCTCTTTTAGCTCATAGTTTCAAGTCGTACGGATTTGTGTACATACCTTTTTCTTTACGATTTTCGTAAGCTACTGTGTATACTTTGTAAGGAATTGTGTACATATACAAATTCTTACCATTTTTGTGTCATATTATGCATACTCGTAGTAAATTGTGTATGTACACAAATTCTTACCCTTGGATGGGCTCTCTTAGCTCATGGTTTCAAGTCGTAAGGATTTGTGTACATACCTTTCTCCTTACGGATTTCGTAAGCCGTTGTGTATACTTTGTAAGGAATTATGTACATCCACAAATCTTTACCATTTTTGTGCCATATTATGTATACGTGTAGGCAATTGTGTATGTACACAAATCCTTACCCTTGGAAGGCCTACTTTAGCTCATGGTTTCAGGTCGTAAGAATTTGTGTACATATATTTTTCTTACGGTTTTCGTAAGCTGTTGTGTATATTTTATAAGAAATTGTGTACATACACAAATCCTTATCATTTTAGTGTCATATTATGTATACGCGTAGGCAATCGTGTATGTAAACAAATCCTTATTCTTGGATGTCCTCCTTTAGCTCAGGGTTTCAAGTCATAAGGATTTGTGTACATACATTTTTTCTTACTGTTTTCGTAAACCATATATACACAAATCCTAATCATTTTTGTGCCATATTATGTATACTCGTAGCCAATTGTGTATGTACACAAATCCTTACAACGTAAGGATTTGTGTACATATCGTTTTTCTTACAATATTTGTAAGGATTTGTGTATGTACACAAGTCCTTCCGTTTGTAACAATTTATGTATATACCTTTTTGTTTACAGTTTTTGTAAGAAATTATATACATATTTTGTAACCAATTGTGTACATAAATGACCGAGTAAATCGGTAAGCCTCTTTTTAATTGTTTTTTAAGGGTCATTTCCTAGAACGACCCCTGAATTTAATCTTCAACATCTTTGCCAATCAGACCTCGGGTCTATACGATTTTAAATGTTCAAATTCGAATATTTATGATTGCTCAATGAATCCATCAAACAACCATTGATGCGTGTGAAGCCTTTCTGAGAAACAAGCTACCGACGCAACTTTTACACCGTTTCGCTCTCCACTTGTGTAAAAGTTTGTCGGTGGAAGAAAAATAGTGATCAGTGGTGAATACAAGTGCTTTCTGACATTGATTCGGTCGAACTGAATGTTTAAAAATCTTTCAACTAATTTTTATACAAGGAGATGAAAAATGATTGTTTTCTACAACTTCAAACATTTTTCATGGCCATGCATGCACCCACCATGAATCCCACCCAGACCTCAGAGACGATCTAACTTGAGCTTCGGTCAACAAAAGCAAGTCTAGGATCTAAACGAGTCGAGTCAAGTCAAGTTAGAGTAGTACTAACCTGGATTCGGTTCGTTAAGGTTTTAAATCAAATTTGGGCTTAAATAATTTTAAACAAGTTTGTAAAATCTAAACTCGACTCGTTAAGAACTCAAATCGAGTTTTATATTCAAGCCTAATCAAATTAAATATTGACCGATTTTGATTTTGTTAATCTCGAGTAACTCTTATAGTCAAATCTCATTTAAAGCCTAATGAAGAAAAAACTTTGATATACAAGTTGCATAAACTCAAGCTTGTTAATTTTAAAGTTTAATGTGTTAATTTAATGTTCAAGATTTAACTTTAGGGTTTTAAATTTATAAATTTAAATTTTAAATTATAAAAAAATTAAAAATATATATTTATATTTTTTAGTAGCTCTTGAGCATTAACCGAGTAGAGCTCTATCTATCTCATCTCATTTTCAGACCTAATCATAACCCACAAGTTCTACCATAACCCCCTGGATAATTTAGGCATCTCTAGAAACACATTCTTCATACGTCTGCTGATAGCCTCATTCTTCTTGGATGGCCACAGTCAAGACTGAAATTAAAGTAGCTAGAACAGAAATAACATCAGAATGTCCATGTAGATCATGTTGGTTCTAACTTGTAGTTCTTATTATACAGTGCGAGTCAAATGAATCAGGAGCTCGACTTCCAAGGAATGCAGAACTCGCATTGTTAGCTGTAAGTAATTTCTTAGCTAAGTGGCTATTCTTCTTATAACACAGAAGGCAGAACCAATATCCAGATTTATTTTCAAACAATTCACAAGCTAAAGAACCTGTTAAGGATCTTACAATCCGGGTTAGGCTTAAATGTCAAGTTTGTTCTCCCAGGTAATGATTTTGAAGAATTTTGTTAAAAAAAGCATCCCAACAGATACAGAGGGTAAACACACGAACTCGAACAACTACATATAGCATCCATATCATACTTAAAGCAACTCAATCACACCCATATAACCTTATCCTACATTTTTTATGACAGTGAAACATAAGGAGTGCTGCAACCCCTTCCTACACTTTCCCTACCTTAAAAATGATTAACAAGAAATAAAACCAACATCAAATTTCTCATCACAAAATGCAAATACGAAACCATACATTTAGGCCACTGAATTGCCTATAAGGAAACATAAAAAGGGACCATAACCATAAGCAAATTATAGAATAAACACTAGGTAAGAATTTGCAGGCATTCAGCATTCATAGCAAGTCAATTAATACACCAACTACATATAGTATCCATGTCATACTTGAATGCGATCCAATCACACGAAGAACCAAACCGAACCATTAACAGATAATGGCTTTGTTTCTTGTTGTATTTGGAGGGGAAAACCAAATTTTCCGCCCAAGAAATTCCAAAAGCACAAGAAAACACTCAAAAGTTTGGTCTCCAAACTTTGGTTTGCCCACCATTTTAGCCCCCAAATCTTGTTTACCAAAGACTAAATCAATATATTTTAGCAAAGTAAAACAAGCACAATAATTGAAATAGTCGTACACTTGATATATAATTGGACAATAAATTGAAAGTCTCAACTCATGTTCAACTCCAAACAAACAAAAGATAGTAATAAAAAAGCATAACTGATATTCAAATGCAAAAACAAAAAACTTATTAAAAAAAGCTAACCTAGGCGGTGAGCACAACGGCACCACCAGCCTCCTTAATCTTCTTCTCGGCGGTCTTGGAAACCAACTTAGCCTTAACCACGATGGGTTGGTTCTCGGGCAAGACACCTTTCCCAAGGACCTTGAAGTAGCCATACTGGGTCACGTCGATCATCGGGGCGGAATCCTTGTTGGCTTTGGCCTTCACATCTTGCGGTACGAGGGACCAGAGCTTGTCAATGTTGACGATGGGGCAGTAGAACTTGTTGCGAAGCTTGTGGAAGTACCTCATACCGACTTTCCCGAAATACCCAGGATGGTACTTGTCGAAGAGGATCCTGTGGTGGTGCATGCCTCCGGCGTTACCGCGACCACCCGGATGCTTGCGGTGCTTTCCGATACGCCCGTGTCCGGCGCTCACGTGGCCGCGCTTCTTGCGGTTCTTCTTGAATCGGGTTGTCATTGTCTGGATCGGTGTGGAGTGCGGAGCTTTGGGGAGGGGGAAGGAGAGTTCGGAGCGGCTGCTGAGGCAAAATGAAATTAGGGTTATTGGGGGATTTTATTTGGGAGATAGGTTTTTAGTTTCCGATTTTACCCTTACTCTAGGGTTTTCAACTTTTGGGATTTCCTGGCTGTTGTTTGGGCCCAACCACTTTGGGCTTATAATGAAGAATATATACGTAAATATTGACATAAAAAAATTATCTTTAATTGTTTGTTTTTTTAATTAATAATAATTACTATACTTTTTCTTTTTTACTTTTTCGAAAAGGATCAATTTTATCATTTTCAAAACTAATAAAACCTACAAAAAAATTATTTGGATCGGTCATGTTTTAACTAAATTAATCTATTAAATTAAATTTTTTGACAATTTAATCGGTTAATTATAAGTATGTTCAGTTAACAGTTAATTTTTTTAGAGAAATTTTTTATCGATTAATTTAATTAAAAATTGATTAATTAATTTAATTAATTAAAATTATTATATTTTAAATATTATATATTATAAATATGTGTTTTTTATCACTTAATTTTTTAAAAATTATAAAATGATCATTATTTTCTTGATATATTATAAACAAATCATTAAACTTTTATCAAAGTAACCTAAAATGAATATTCAGTGACTAAAAAATATTTTAGCATAATTTATGGCTTGTTATGTAATTTACTCATAATTTTATAATAAATTTTGGTTTATTCAAAAATAAATCAAATTAATCTAAATAGTTTTAGTTCGGTTAGTTCAATTATAATTAATTAAATTCGATTAATAATTAAAATTTTAAAATTTTTAGTTATTTAATTATGATTGATTCAATTTAACCCTCTAACAATCTATATAGAGATGATCCTGAATCCAGTGAGTATTTTAATCGGATATTGGAAAAGACTACACACTTAAACATCTCAATACGAGAAATTATATCATGCGTTATTTTTATCACGTTATTTATGAGATTAATTAATTAAAAACATTTATTTAATTAATTTTTTATATGATTATTTTTACCAAGTGAATTTTCTCTTGGTAAAAATTGTTTTTAAATTTAATTTACAGTAAATATTAGTGAAGATTCACTTGGTAAAAACAATCATATAAAAAATTAATTAAATAAATGTTTTTAATTAATTGATCTCATAAATAACGTGATAAAAATAATCCATGATATAGTTTTTCTGAGTACAATTTCTGTTGGGCTTGAAGATGCTCGATGAATAACCGATTAAACTTGCCAAGTGGTGGAGAAGTGGTTAATTTGGGTGAGTTTGTATGGAAGCAAAAATTATAGACAATGACACAAGGATTTATAGTGATTCGGCCACGCCTATATCCACTACCTTAGCTTCCCACTAAGGATTTCCCAAATTCACTAAGAATTCAACCTTTTGAGGCTAAAGGGATAATCTTACCATCTTTGATTCAAAACCGAACCAAGCATCCAAAGTTCACAACCCGAAATTTGAGAATTCACTCAAACAAAGAAAACTTAGCAAACTTGTTTAATCCTCCTAACAAAGCTAATGTTTGCAATCTAAACACTCACCCAATCCTAATACACTTGAGCATACATTGACAATTGAGCTCACAAGTGTTTTGTCTACCTAAAGATGAGAATTTTGCTCTAAGATAAATCTTTGATCATAATGTTGTTACAATTGAAGCATTAGTCTTCTCTTGATGCTTGAGGCTTCCTTTTATCATCACAAGTGAGCTTCTAGCCGTTGGTGACCGTTGGGATTAGTTTGGAGTTGATTTCAAGGCTTATTTCCTCTTCTGGTGTAGGAGGTATCGATACCCTTTACACTAGTATCGAAACACCCTCTTTGAGAAATAGCCGTTGATCTGCATTTATGAACTGGTATCGATACCAGTATCGATATCGCTCCTAGCCGTTAGGGTTTTCATAAAATCGTTTTATGACCGTTGGGGTGTATCGAAACAAGGTTCCAAACCTCACAGTGGTGAAAAGATATCGATACCAGTATCGATACCACTATGATTTTGCCTTTGAAAACATGTCATTGAAGAACAGGTATCGAAACACCTTGAGGGTGTATCGAAACACCTGGGTTAAAAACCCTTCTTTGGTTTCTTTAAATCATTTAAAACATATTTAAAATCTCTCAAAACATCTTAAATATATTTTCAATTAGTTTGGACATAAGAACCATTTTTGAAATCTTTTCAAATTAGTCTAAAACTATTTTTCAATTATTATATCAAAACATTAGTTCTACAGTTTCATCAACAACTTCTTTAATAACTTTATTAATCACTTCATTAGTTATTAATACAATTTTATTGATAATTTTATCAACAATTTATTAAATATGTTGTATTTTTAATATATTTTATTATTTTTTAATAAAATTTAATCGTACTCTTAAAAAATGAGATAATATTTAATTGAAATGTTTATTTGATATTTTAAAATAAAAAATATGTAATAATACGGATTTTAGGTTACTTGTCAAACCATAAGAGAAAATTCAGCCCAATTCTCCGGGTCTATGCTGTTTGCTTGAGGTAATAAAATACAAATTTCTTTACAACCAAACTTTATTGACATTACTCGATTGATATTACTGATACTTGAACCGTGACCTCTAAAAATAACAATCGTTTATTTAACCACTGAAATCAGATGACTCATGCATTTTTATTTTAAAATTTTAAATGATTTCAATCAAACCATCTATTAAAAATCAACAGAGGAATGATGTGAATGTTAAAAATCTTTTATATAATTATATATTTAGTTATTGTTGCTTATACATCTTATCAATTTGGTTATAATTGTAATTTAATAAAATAAATTTATTATTTATTAATGTAGTAACATATGTCATCACTTGGTTTGATGATTTAAATTATTTTTATTTGATTTATTAAAATTATTTTTCTTATCCAATCGAGTGGTGATATGTATCAAATTACCTGAATTTTCTTTGTTTGTATTTTTTTTCTCAAATTAAATAATACATGTCACCATCTGATTGAAGAAAGAAAATAAATTAAATAAAAATAATTAAATCCAATCATGAAATGGTTACACATATTACTACCGCCTTAATAAATAATAATTTTATTTTTGTTAAATTAAAATTATGATAAATTAATAAAATATATAAATAATAGAGATTAAATGTGTAATTATATAAAAAAATAATAATCATTTCACCCATCTTTTAGTTTTTAACAATTAATAACTTGATTAGAACCATTTGAATAATTAAGTAGTAAAATTATTAAAATTAAAAATATAATAATCAAATTGATACTAATTTTATAATTGACTAGCCAAAATTAGCAAAATTGTTGGCATATTGCATCTCATTTTTTTATTTAAAAAAGTATGACTGTCAGATAAATATTTTTAAATTTATAGCACTTTGAATAGTGTTCCATTTTTGAGTTCGGTTGAAATGCATTCTGACCTCATGGTCGAAAAAAATATTAAAAAACATGAAGGCAAGTGGAATGCAATCCATTTAAAAAAGTATGACTGTCAGATAAATATTTTTGAATTTATAGCACTTTGAATAGTGTTCCATTTTTGAGTTCGGTTGAAATGCATTCTGACCTCATGGTCGAAAAAAATATTAAAAAACATGAAGGCAAGTGGAATGCAATCCGAGAAGAAAATTTGAGTAAATATGTACTCTAACATTATTATGAACTAAATCGGTGTCAACTTTTTTAAAATTCCATCTGCATAAAAAGATAACTCGTTTAGATAAAATAAAAGATAATATAAAATTTAAAAAATAAAATAGAAATTCATAAATAATATATACCTGCTGACGAGAGGAAAATTTGTAGAACTTTTTGTAAGCGTGTAAAAAAGGGAAGTCGTTCTCATGTCCAAGCTTGTAACAATAACAAGCATCCATCAACACCTTTTGATTTAACACCATTATCATCGAGAAGCGCAGCCTTACACAACTCACAGTATAAGAATGCTAATATTGTAGAACTCCAGCTATAACTACCAGCTACTGAAGAAGACGACAAATAAGGCAAATAACGTGTATGAACCATATTACCAGATTTATCTGGCATCAATATACCACCAATGAGCTGTAAAATATAAGCTCGACTTGCACAATTAATTTCTTGCGTTGTATCACCAAGCTTAAATTTTCTTTGTAATCAACTCAATTTTATTCGAGATCATTTAACTTCAGTTCCAGTTGGAACCTTACCAAGGTAATCATAACATAACTTTGCAGTTGATTCCTCCAGTTCTTTAACAAGAGGAAGTCCGTTCACCGGAACCCCAATTAGCATCACCACGTCTTCAAGAGTAATTGTACATTCCCCACACGACATGTGAAATGTATGAGTCTCCGGTATCCAACGCTCAATCAATGATGTTATTAACCCCGGAATTAACTTGTAGCCACGAATAAATGTGGCATGATAGAATCCAGTAGCTTGTAACCATTGCATTATAACGGGATGCTGGTCATTATTCCCCATGCTCAAGTGATGCTTATAAGTGTCCTCGGTTGCCTACAATATATTAAAAAATTGTTAAGAATAACAAATAAAATAGTAGAGTAAAATAATAATTATAAAATTAAATATCTTAACAAAAAAATTACCATATCATCAACCATAACACTAGAAACATGTCGATTTTGTAATCTCAACATAAAATTTTGATTGACCATCCTTCGAAAAAAAGGCAAGTAAGTTTTTGATCTTCAAATAATAATAAATATATAAACAAACTAAAATAAATATAATTATACTTATTGCAGAGATATTTTCAAAATCTTTCCTCTTCTTCTTCTTCTTATCTTCTACTTTCTCAGAATTTATTCTTCTTCCAAACTAAATTTTACAACACAATATAATATTCTACTTCATATCAACCCCTATTTATAAACCAAATTATACCCTCTTCCCGAAAAATAATACAACCCACTATCATCCACTTTTCAACCAAATAATAAATTACACACTACACGAGACATGACAACACACTACACAAGACATGACATATTCTCTTCCCCCAAAAAATAATATCACCACTATCATCTATCTAATACTATAAATTATATCCTCTTCCCGAAAAAAAAATACAACCCACTATCATCCACTTTTCAACCAAATAATAAATTACACACTGCACGAGACATGAGACACTCTCTTCCCCAAAAAATAATATCACCAATATCATCTATCTAATATTTAATTTATAAAATTATATCATATTCCCGAAAAAATAATATAACCCACTATCATCCACTTTTCAACCAGATTATAAATTACACACTGCACGAGACATGACATACTCTCTTCCCAAAAATAATATCATCACTATCATCTATCTAATATTATAAATTATATCCTCTTCCCGAAAAAATAATACAATCCACTATCATCCACTTTTCAATCAAATAATAAATTACACACTGCATGAGACATGACAACACACTGCACGAGACATAACATACTCTCTTTCCCAAAAAATAATATCACCACTATCATCTATCTAATATTATAAATTATACCCTTTTCCCCCAAAAAATAATACCATCAAAAATTACACACTGTACGAGATTTCTATTCCCGAAAAAATAATACACACTATAATATCATTCACTATAATCCACTATAATCCAAAATTTTCCATAAAAAATTATCAGTTAAATAATTCACCTTATCTCAGTTAATAATATATCAATTTAATCTACTTTTTAGACTACTTTTCAGATATCATATTTATTTTTTCAGACTACTTTTCAAATTACTTTTCTGACACTATTTTCTTTTAGACCACTATTGAATCACGAGATTTAAACCGCGCAGGCATGCATGGCAATTTTCAACCATGAGGTCGGATTGCAAACGTTCCACCTTCATGAATTTTTTTATTATTTTTTTGAGTTCGATTTGAACACAATCCGACCTCATTCATTTTTTTAGTCTATGAGGTCGGATTAAAAGTGTTCTACCCTCAACAATTTTTTTTATTATTTTTCCCCATGAGGTCGGATTGTCTTCAATTGGCCTTCATAGATTTTTTTATTATTATTTTTGAGTTCGATTGGAACACAGTTCGAACTCAACATTTTTTAAATAGCCATAAGGTCGGATTGCATTCCACTTGCCTTCATGTTTTTTTAATATTTTTTCGACCATAAGGTCGGAATGCATTCCAACCAAACTCAAAAATAGAAAACTGTTCAAAGTGTTATAGATTCGAAAATATTTATCTAACAGTCATACTTTTTTAAATAAAAAAAAATAAGATGCAATATCCCAACAATTTTGCCAGCCAAAATTAAATATTATCTTATCCTCTACCGTGAAAACTCGTAAATAATAATGCATAAGAATTTGCATTGGATAACAGTAATGAACACAATATTATATGTAAAGATACGAATAGGGGTGATAATGGATCGGACTTAGATTGGATTTTATAAAGTTTAAGTCTAATCTATTTAATAATCGAGTTTTCAAAAAAAATATAGTCTGAATCCAAGTCCATTTACATAAATTCAAATCAAATCCTATAAAATATCTAAAATATAAATCTAAAAGTCTAAATCAAATTATTTTTTAAAGTAAAAACTCAAATAAATATCTTTAAATGAAAAAAATAATTTTTATCAAACGAATATTTTTAAATTTATAGCATAAACAAATCTCAACAAATATTACAATCCAATATAAAACAAATTAAAGTAACAACTCAAACTTTTTAAATCTAAATTTTTTAAATATTTTTATTTGGATTTATATATGGATCAGATTCATATCGGATATGGATTGATTGTAAAACTAAAATTGATTTTGATATAACAAACATGTTTGAGGACTATTTTAAAATGAATTTTTAAGTCCCTAAGTCAAAAAACTAAACTTTAAGTCAAACCAAGAACACCAAAAATATTTTTCTAAGTGTTTTTTCTCCAGGCGTTTCGATACCATTAAAACTAGTATCGATACCAAGCTTTGTTTTTCGAAGAATGTTCTTTAGTTTTAACACACGTTTTTAAACATATTCCGATACTGGAATAAATCTGTGAACAACTATTTCGAAACATGTATCGAACCATGCTTTAATAATTAAAACATTTTAAATAATGACAAGGCATTTTGATACCAGTTTTGATACCCCTAAAATTCCCCAATGGCTTTCTAAGTTTTAAATGTTTTTGACCGTTGGTGACAGTTGAGCTTTAAATATTAGTTGACCCATTTTGATACCCGTTTCAATACCAAGGGTCACACTCTACTCCTTGTATCGATACCAGTTTCGATACACCCCTTAATAAATGCATAACGTCTCTTTTTTTTTACTGTTTCAAAACAGGTAGCCCGTGTTTCGATACCAAATGTTGCAAAAGTGCATTTATGGTGGGAAGAGAAGCTATAATTACAATCCCAACAACCCCAACGGTTAGATTTCAATGAAAAGGTATAAAATGAAGCATTTCAAGCAGCATTAACAACTATTGAACCTCAAGCAAACATCCAAGCATTCCAATCCAACTCCAAGCACTTCATTTTCAAATCTTTATCTCCCAATTCTTGTATTTTAATTCATTTCTTTGTAATTGAGTTTGGGGAGTGTTATTCTGTAATTGAGACAAATTATTCTTGTGAGAGAAAATAAATTACCTATTTCTTATCTCTTGTGAGTTTTAAGTCAATTTTGGGTAGAAAATTAGCTTGTTGTAAAGGTTAGGTAGAATTCATTAGTGAATTGGTTAGAAAATCCTTAGTGGGAGCTAAGGTAGTGGATGTAGAGTTTGTTTTGAAGCTTGAACCACTATAAATCTTGTGTCTCAATTTTTCCAATTTTCACCAAATCTTCCCAACAATTTTTTTAATTGTCAATTCACACCCCTCTTAGCCAAATTCATTGTGTGATCAACTCAACATTTATATTAAATTCGGATCAAATCATGGCGATATCCATATTTGATTCACCTCCTATTAGGACTTGAACCTTTTTTGAGTTTGGATTCAAATTTTTTAATCAAATTTAAATCGATTTTTTTCAAGTCAAATCGTATTCGGATTATGTTACCATCCCTATATATAAAATATTAAAAGGTTAAAATTTGAGTGATAAAATTATATTATTAATAAAAAAATATAATAAATAACAAAATATCTATCTATCTATATGTAAATTAAATTTTTTAAAGAGTGCAAACGTAGTTTAACATCACTTATAGAGCTTTTGGGTTTTAAAGTGAAACCACTTTAAAATGTTTATATATATATATATATATATATATATAAAAGAAACTAAGGAGCAAATCTATCTTCTAATTGTGTTAGTATCTTCGTTTTAAATTAGTGAATTTAGAGTTTAAGATTTAGGGTTAGGGATTATGATTAAAGAATTTAAGGAATTAGATGTTAGTGTATCTTTTAGATGTATAATTTAGTATTTAGGATATAAAAATTAGGTTCAGAGTTTAGAATTCAATCTTTCAAAGTTTAGAAGACAGAAAATTTTTACTCAATTTTTTCGTATTGATTCTATAATCACTTTTAATTCAAAAGTATTTAAAGTTTTGTTTTTAATGTTTTTTAAAAATATTTTTTAAATTTTTAAAAGAATATTTAAAATAATTATTTAAATTATTTAAATTTTTTGATAATAATATTAAATATTCTTATTTAAATTTAATAATTTTAAAATATTTTTAAAATTAATTTTCAAAAAATATTTTTTTCATTATATTCTTTAATAATAATACCAAAATAATCTTAAATAATAATGTCAAAGGGAGTAAGGGACCCTTACTCTATCATGCTACAGAAAAATAAAGAGAAACGTATTTAAAAAAAAAAATTAATAATGCCAAAGGCCCCTTACTCCATCATGTTCCTTATATTCGTATTCTTGAACATATTTTTTGGTACTCGCAGTAACATAAGTTATATTAAAATTAATTTTTTTAAATATATATAATAATAATTAAATATATAAAAATCTTAAAAATTAATTATTAATTTATTTTAAAATAATAATAAATTCATTCAAAAATATGAAATTATTAAAAAAAATAATAGAATAAAACGAAAACCCTAAACTTTTGTAGAAATAGATACTAATTATAATTTATATATCTAATATTAAAAAATAGGGTAAACTACCCCAGTGACCACCCAACTAATTGGGGATACCTATTTTGGTCACCCAACTAAAGAACTCGTCAATCAGGCCACTCATCTTTGAAACTCTACCTATTTGAGTCACCGCGTTAAAATTTTAAAAGAAAAGTTAACGGTGATGACGTGGCAGTTAAATAAAATTTGCAAAATTACACATTTAATCCCTCTAATTTATTTATTATTTTAATTTAATCCTAAATTTAAATTAATAAATTAAATTAATCACCCAATCCGGTGATGACACGTGTCATCATTTGATTAAATAATTAATATTATTTTTTAATTTATTTTTATTAAATATTTCTCTCCAATGTCACCACCTGATTGATGAGAGATAAGAGGATGAAATAAATTGAGTTGGTTGGGATTTGAACCCATGACCTTTATGTATAAAATACAATGTTGAAACCAACGAGCTAAAGCTAATTTTGTGTTATATTTTGCAACACATTTTATTTAAACATTACTTTGCTGGGAATCACATTAAAGAGTATAAAATGGAATTAACGGGATTTAGAGTTGATTTATATTCGAATTAAAATATTTAATATTTAACATTCGTATTTAAAATATCTAATATTTTAATTATTATTTAATGTTAAATTTGATTCGAATATTTAAAATCTCAAATTTATTAGATATTTTGATTCAAATATTAAAATAATTGAATATTTTAATTTCAATATTAAATATTTATATATTGTGATTTAATATTTTAATGTTTTAAATATTTGTTAATTTAATATTCGAATCAAATTTATTAGATATTTAATATACGGATGTTAAATTTGATATTTCAAATATTCGAATCAAATTATAATATTTTAACTATTATTTAACATTCGTATATTAAATATCTAATAAATTTGATTCGAATGTTATATTTATTCGTGACACAAACATTCCTAACGCCTAAACCATCAGGCTTTAGCCTAATTCAAAGTTAAATAAAATGTGTTGCGAAATATGACTCAAAGTTGGCTTTAGCTTGTTGGTTTTAGTGTTGGATTTCATACCAAAAGGTCATGGGTTCAAATCCCAACCTTCTCAAATGTCTATATTTTATTTCATCCTCTTATCTCTCACTAACCAGGTGGTGACACGTGTCACTGCCTGATTGGAAGAAATATATAATAAATATTTAATAAAAATAAAATAATAAATAAAAATAATCATCCAATCCGGTGATGATACGTGTCATCAATCGATTGGGTGATTAATTTTATTTAAATTAATTTAAATTTAGGATTAAATTAAAATTATAGATAAATTAGAGGGATTAAATATGTAATTTTACAGATTTTAATTAACGTCCACGTCACCACCATTAACTGCCACGTCATCATCATTAACTTTTCTGTTAAAATTTTAACGGCGGTGACTCAAATAGGTAGGGTTTTAAAGTTCGGTGGCTTGATTGACGAGTTCGTTAGTTGGGTGACCAAAATAGGTATCCCCAAATAGTTAGGTGGTCACTGGGGTTGTTTACCCTAAAAAATAATTATAAATATCTTTATATTTATAAATTTGTATATTATATTAATTAATTATTTTAAAAAAATACTCAAGTATTAATAAGGGTATACAAGTTATTTGAGAGAACAAAAATAACTAAATTGATATTATATTTTTAAATATGAATTGTTATTTTTTTGAATTAAGACTAAACTAATAAAATATATAAGTTACGAGGATTAAAACTATAATTATACTAAATCTTTGGGTAAACTACACAGATAGTCACCATATTATATAGTTAATGTCGATCTGACCACAATGCTTTAAAAAGAATTAAATACACCGGTAAACTATTAATTTGGTATTAAAATAGCCATCTGCCGTTAAGGGAGTAACGGACTGATGACGTGGCAGTTAAATATAAAATGAAATAATTACACATTTACTCCTTATATTTTTAACCACTAAGCCAAGCATGATTTCATAAACTAAAACCCGATAGTATTTATTAAATACTTTATTCTATTAGTTTCACATAATCTTATATTTTTAATTAAAATATTAATTTAATTATTTTATATATAATAAATTAAAATATTTAAATAATAATTAAATTTTATTTAACAAATCCTAAACCCAAACTTTAAATTTTAAATAATAAATCCTAAAGTCATTTAAAATTTTAAATTACATTTAAAAATATTAAACCCCAAATCCAAATCCTAAATATAAGATTTAATATTTTTAGAGTCTAGGGTTTATGATTTGGATTTAGTATTTAATATTTTTAAATGTAATTTAAAATTTTAAATAAATTTAGGATTTATTATTTAAGGTTTAAGGTTTGGGTTTAGGATTTGTTAAATAAAATTTAATTAAAAATAAATATAAGATTATGTGAAACTAATAGAATACATGTAGAAAAAGTATTTGATATATATATATATATTATATGATTTTAATTCATAATATACCGCTTGGCTTAGTGGTTGAATTATTGTTTTCATGCAGAGGTTCAAATCCTCCTCAGAGCATGTTAAAGTGGATATTGTTTTCCTTCTTTAATCAGGTGGTGACACATGTTATTAATTTTATTATAAGAAAATTATGACTAAATTATAAAAATGTATGAATAACAGGGACTAAATGTGTAGTTATTCCATTTTATATTTAACTGCAACGTCATCAGTCCGTTACTCCCTTAACGGCAGGTGGCTATTTTAATATCAAATTAATAGTTTATCGGTGTATTTAATTCTTTTTAAAGCATTGTGGTTAGATCGATACTAACCCCATAATATGGTGACTATCTATGTAATTTATCCTAAATCTTTTAAACCCCAAAGTTTTAATTAAAGGCTTAACATAGAAATAGGTGCCTAAATTATATTTTTTTCTAAAATGTCTAATATTTTTTTTCGTCTAAAATAAGTGTTTAAATTATATATTTTTCTGAAATAGGCGTCTAATGTTTTTTTTTTCTAAAATAGGTGTCTGAAGTTTTATTCCGTTAGTGTTTTAAGGTAACATCATTAAAAAGTTATTTAACTTATAAATAGATCTATAAACTATACATTTTTTCTAAAATAGATGCCTAATATTTTTGAGTTATTCAAATTTTTATTTTACAACTCAAATTTTATTTTAAATTATTTTTGATTCGAGTCAAATTTATAAAAATTCTAGTCTAATTAAAACAAATCAAATATTTTCATTTAAAATCGAATCTAACTCAATTATAAATTTACCTTCTTTTACGTTTATTGACCGGCCCTTCTCAACTTGATAAATAAAGTAATAAATCTAACTTCTTTCTTAATCTGCCACTTGACATCACATTCATTGCTCTCTTCTCCCTCCATTATCATCGAGAGTTGCAGAGAATTTCCATGGAAACCCAGACCTTCCACTTCGTTAATGGCAGCAGCCCTTCATCCCTCTCTCCCGACCATATTCTTCCACAAAACAAAAGACCAAACCCAACCCAAACACCCCTTTCGTCTTCTGTTCCCGTCATCGACATGGAGGAACCCTGCGCATCAGTTGTCGGCAAAATCTCGAAAGCTTGCGAGGAGCTCGGCTTCTTTCAGATCATCAACCACGGCGTTCCCAGGGAACTCTGCGACGGTGTGTTGTCCGTTCTCTCTGCTTTCTTTGAACTCCCGCCTGAAGAGAAGTCGGAGTTTTTATCGACGGATCAAACTCAGGCAGTGAAGCTTCTGAATTATTACGTTAAAAGTGATGGGGGAACCAAGGTTTCTATGTGGAGTGAATGCTTTGCTCATCCATGGCATCCGTTGGATGATATCTTCCATCTTTTGCCCAAAAAGCCTTCTCAATACCGGTGAGTCTTATCGTCTGGCTCCGGCTCCGGCTCTGGCACTTCAGGTTTTACTTTATCAGAATTTTGTCGTATAACTTTAGAAAAAAGTGAAAAAAGAATAATTTAATCATATAATAAAATTTTAAATTTATACTTTTTTATTAATTTTACCTTATTTTTAGTTAAAAATAATTTAATAACTAGTGAAAAATTTTAAATCATTTCTACTTAAAAAATAGACTAAATTGACATTTTAATAATTAGAGGGAAAATTATTAAATTATTTATAAGGGTTAATTAATAATTACTACAATCGTCACTTATGTTTTAATAAATTTTTATTTTTTTAATCCTAAAACTTTGCTCTTCTTAATCGCAAACCGTTAATATTTAACAATAAAAAACGACTGAATGATTAAAAGTTTACACCTCGTAAAAATAAGAGACTTTATTGGTCATTTTTGGAAATAAATGACCAACTCTGTATTAGAAAATATATAAGTGACTATCTCAATAGTTAACGCTATTTATAAATAAATATAGTAGTAAATTAATAAAATGTATAAATAATAAGAGTTAAATTTATTATTATTTTTAAATTATGGTCAAATTTATTATTCTTCCAATTTTCAAGGCTTTTGTCTAATTAACCCAGACTAATCCGGGTCGCACATCTAGTTCAAATGGGTGAGTCTCTTAATAAGGATTTTTTGTGTACACAACATCTTGAATTTAAGACTTGTGTAAATGAAATCAAGCTGCTTACCAATTGAATCAATCTTTATTGGTCGATTAAAATATATATTCTATTATAATTTAATGATTATTTGTGAACTTCAAATTAAATTTAAATAGTTAGTTTTTACTAATTTATTTATATTAATTCATAAAGGGATAGAAATTCATAATGATCTTAAACTGGGTTGCAGAGAGGTTATTGCTGAATATGCCAAGGAGATCTATGTTCTAATGAAAAGGCTACTGAGCTTGATATCTCAAGGACTCGGACTCGAACCGGATTGTCTCGAAACGAAGCTCGGCGAGAACCCGACGTTTAGAGCACAAGGGAACTACTATCCGCCATGTCCAAACCCTGAGCTCACACTGGGACTCGATGTTCATACTGATATCAGTGCACTCACAATCGTTAGGCAATCGGACGGAGTAACTGGACTACAAGTTCTCCAAGGGGAAAATTGGGTTCCAATTCAACCAATACCCACTGCATTCGTCGTCAACATCGGCGATCAAATTCAGGTGAAACATTTATGTATTACTCGAATTTTAGCATCGGTAGTATATTCGATCCGGTTTTAACTACGAAAACGACCTATGGTGTATGAATGCTTGAAGGTACTGAGCAATGGGAGGTTCAAGAGTGTGCACCACAGGGTTGTGACGAACAAAGCTCGAAAACGAGTATCGTTGGCGACGTTCTACACTCCGAGTAATATACAATGATCGGTCCGATTCGGGATTTGGTTGACGAGCAACATCCTCCTCTGTATAGGGAGTATCGTTTCTCTGAGTTCCTTGAGGAATTCTTCAAGCAAGAAGGAACAAGACGGATGGTCAAGGAAGTTTTTGAGTTGAAAGCTTGAACTTTAAAGATGGCCTCAAATTGTTATGTTCCAATATGTGTGGAAAAACTATCTTCTTTGGTCGGATAATAATGGGTTCTAATTTGCAATAATCCCAACCGTAAGTGTTGCGACATGGACTATACTCATCATAATCATATATAGGGTGAGCACGGAACCCGAACCCGACGCGTTTCGACCCAACCCGATCGGGTCGGATTTTTTTAAAAAATTAGGGTCGGATTGGGTTTTTTGGGTGATTTTAGGTTTATGGTGGAAAAAATTCGATCTAACTCGACTCATGACTAATAGTATAATTTTTTCATATATATTTTATGAATATTTGCAATAATGATCTCTCTTTATATATATTTTATACAATTAGGTCACTAAAATTATCTTTTTTACAATTAGGTCACTAATTTTTTTTAAATTAGATCCCTAAATTTATTTTTTTATAATTAAGTCCATAAAATTTAATTTTTTAATGATTTGGGTCGGGTCAGGTCGGATTTTAAAGCTTAAAAATTGGGTCGAGTCGGGTCGGATTTTTTTCACCCTAAACTCGGTAGGGTCGGGTGGAGGGTATGATTTTTCGGATTGGGTGAGGGTGGGGCGAAAATCCGACCCGACCCGTGCCCATCTCTAATCATATCATTGTAAAATGATTTAATTCAGACTAATACTCGATTTTATGTCACTGATCGAACCGGTCGGTAAAAACTTAATTAATCAATTTTTTTAAAAATTGATTTGTCTCAGATCGAATGTTCATTTCTACTGTCCTAGTACCGAAAGAGATCCTAGTTGAGTCCAACCCCCACCCTTGAAACTTGGGTTAGTTTCTCTGGTTGGACCTTTTTGGGCCCAAAAACATGGATTGGGTTATGTTAAAGGCCCACTTTCATTAGACCCAACCCATTTCATATAATATATTTTTTTAAATATAAACTTTACGGTTTAATACATTAATTTATAAGTTGGTCCTAAGGTATAAAATCTTTTTAAATATTAATCAAGCTGACGGAATGTTTGGACGAAGTCAAATTGACTTGGTTGAATATGAAATAATTATCCTAGTCAGATAAACTAGTTTCTAATATATTTTTTTATTTTTAAAATAAAAAAATGTTTTTATAATTAAAAATATAAAAAATTATACTTGATTACCTTATAAAAGGATAGTCCCTTCTCCGTATTCCATATTAAGAACCATTATTTTTTATTCTTTTCATAATTCTTTTTCGAGACAAAATTTTTGTTTATTATTTATCTATGAATTTTAAAAGATTGTGTTTAGGGATGGTATTTTATCTGACCCGATTTGGTCAGATTTTTTAATAAAAAATCAGATTCGGATCGGGTTGGGTGATTTTTTAAGGTGGAATCAGGTCGGTCGAGTTTGGGTTTAGAGAGTAAAATATTCAACCCGACCCTGGATTAAATATGTAATTTTTTCATAAAATTTTTAGAGATATTTATAATAATGGCCCTCTATCTATATATTTTTTTATAATTAGGTCTTAAAATTAATTTTTTATTTATAACTTAGTTCTTAAAATATATATTTATAATTAAGTCCCTATTTTTTTTACAATTTAGTCCCTATTTTTTTTATAGGTCGGGTCGGAGTCGGGTTTAGGCTATTTATTTTCGGGTCGGGTTGGATCGTATTTTTTTTAAAAAAATATTTGGGTTGGGTCGGAGTCGAGTTTAGGGTATTTGTGTTCAGGTCGGGTTCGGGAAAACCAAAAATCCAACCTGACCCGACTCGTGCCCATCTCTATCTTATGACACAGGGAAGTTCTAAGAAGATACATGATTAAAAAGAGATTAAAATAAAACTATATCGAAATTATTAAAAGAACTATAACTATTTCGATATCGTTTAATACAAGATAAATAACCTAACTATCGTTAACGATAAACAAAGATAATAAATTAAAACGAGAATAATGAGAAAAATAAATAATATTTTTTTTTTATTATATCAGAATCATCTAAACCTGTTTACAAAAAGTTACTTATATACAACTTTTATAAACCAATTTAACTACTCAAATTTTAAATATTTGTATAACGCAAAAGTAATAATTTAGTCAATCGATCAAATATCTATATTATATCCATATTAATCGATTAAATAACACAACTTAGGTTGAATTTAAATATTAATCCATCTTATCCAATACCACTTAAAGTTAAAAAGGTCTACAAAGTATGATGTGAAGACTATATTATTTATTCTTATAGTGACCTTTAGATAAATCTAAAGGTAATCAACTTGTATTTTCTTTTCAAGATCAGGTATCCCTCGATAAAGATTTAAAAATTTATTTTTAATAGATATCGATTGGTCTAATATAATAAAATATTAAAATTTTTAAATAAAATTAAAGTTTAAAATAAAAAAATTAATAAATTCATTTATATAAATAAATTTTTATTATAATTCATTTCGATTAATCAATTTATTTTTAATAATCATTTATTTTCAGTCTATATAATGTAGGGATTGAATTATTGTGGATGGAATTGTAAGAAATCGATAACGTCTAAGAACGTTGGATTGGATGTATCATGTGTCTTAATTAATTGCATTTCCTTGTCTATGTTATTAAATCTATATAGGTTATTATATGGGGAGGTATTTTAATATATAAGTTATATAAAAAAATTATATAATTTTTATTTAAACCCTGAATTTTAAATTTTAACACCCTAAAACTTAAATTTTAAACTCTAAACTCTAAATTTTAATCATAAAACTTAAAAGAGTTTTACATTAATCTATGATCATTAGATGAATGAAATGGATAAATGAGATTAATAGTAGAAAACATGAAAATTATCGCTTGAAAAAAATAAAAAATAATCTTAATCATTTATTACCATCATCCAACGGTCTAAAATTAATATAAAATTAAATGACTTTTATACCATGTATTTTTTTTATATAGAATACAAGTGATGGGGGAGAATGTCGCCGCTGCCGCCGCGGCTCTCTTGCTGGCTTAAGGTTTCCTCATACAGTTTTATACCATATAAGTTGATCATAAATTTATAATATATATATATATATATTAGAAAAATACTTTGATACACAAGCTTGTATAAATTTTAGTTTGCATAGATCATTCAACTTTAGGGTTTAAGTCAGGGTTTAAGGGTTTAGTGTATAAAATGTAGAATTTAAGCTCTACGGTTAAAGTTTGACATTTAAAATTTAAGTTTTAAATTTTGCAAGAAAATTTTAAATTTTATAAAAGTATTATATAATTTTTTTATATAACTTATATATCAAAATATATCATATATTAAGTCAATTATGAATCAGTGAATATAACGTTGGTACATACGATAAATGTTCTTTTGTATCTAGTCTATAATAACATGTCTTTGTTATGTATTATAAATATTAAATCCATTATTTTAAAGTGAGAGCACTAAATGAGGCACGTACGATAAAAGGGACAAGTGATTTACGTTCTATAAAGATGATATGATTAAACAATATAGGTAATATGAGACCCGCTAATTGATATTTTAAGGATACTCATTTTATTTTATTTTATATGAGTTTAAATCCCGATATAAATATATAATATATTTTTATTTAATAAAAAACAATATAATAATATAATACTTTGAATTATATATTAAATTAATATTTTATTAATCCCAAACTATGACTTTTCTTATATTAGCATTAATCTTCTTTCAATATGACTTTGCTTTTGTTGTCCAAAAATGATCTCTAATCAAATTGTTTGAGATTCTTTTAATTATAGTTATAGATAAGAGGATTAAAATAATTTTTTAAAGGTCATTATCATGCTAAGTTGCATTATTAATGTCATTTTACTTTTATAAAGTATGTTTTATTAAAAATTAGTGGAGATATTATTGTCAATAGTATATGTTAGGAGGGTGGATCGTCACGTGGCAGACATACATACCGACATAGAATCAAGTTATACAATATAATTTTTTTTAAAGTTTTATACGTTTTTTAAATCGTTAGACCACTGAAACAGATAACTCAACTTAACAATCGATTATTTGTAGATTATCACTTATAAAAAATTTAAGAAGTTAATCTAAGTCATATGTTTCAATCATTAACTGATCCCAAAATCGTGTAAAACTAAGAGTTTTATATTGTATAACTAAGATCTTCAACAATTCAGTGATCCCAAAAACATGTAAAACTAAAAGTTTTACATTGTATAACTAGATCTTATCTCATATATATATATATATATATATATATATATATATATATATATATAAAAGTAAAATAACCCTAAAAATAAAAAGTAAATATGACACGAAGGATAAAATATAATAGATAAATTATTTTATGAATTAGCAATGGAACTGAAAGATTTTCAAAAATATCTTAATTTTAGGGTTCGGGGTTTAGGGGTTTAGAATTTAAGAATTATGATTTGAATTTAAGATTTATAGTTAGAATTTAGACTTTATAGGTTAAAGCCTAAATCCCTAACATATTATCCTGAAACCTAAACTATATCTCTGAACTCTAAATTTTAACCATAAACACTAAATTCTAATCACAACCCTTAAAGTCTAAACCCTTATAGATTCATAAATCTTAAACCCTAAACTTAAAACACTCATAATTTTTTTTTATTTTCATTGTCTGTACATAAAATATTTTTTCTTTATATATAATTTTATATATTATCGATAAATCGAAAATGACATCTTAATATTTTAAAGATAATTTAATTTTTATTAAGGTGACATCATTTGACTATTTGATGTTGTATAAAATCATATTACTTTTTAAATTTCAAATATAATCTAGGATACAATCTAATCTTAAAAAATTATAAAAAAGTAATAAACAAAATTTGATTTTAAATTAATAAATTAAAATCAATAATTAAAATTTAAATATAATTTTTAAAACTCGACCGTTAATCTGATCTGACTCGCACTCTCGAAAATGACTGCCATTATGCCTTATGAGCTCGGCCATCCCCACCATAAGGGTGGGGTTACCATCGTTATCTAATCTCGTAAAAAAAATTATCAATCAATTAGATAATAATTATGTGAAAATTACTTTCTAATTTTCAATAAAAATGACTTTAGAGGTGTGAAAAATTTAATTTGGGTTTTATTAATTATCATATAACAAATTAAAAAGTAACGTTTAATATATATATCATCAATCAATGAGATAATATATTTTATATAATTTCAAAATTACTTTTTAATTCATTTTTTATATATCATAATTATGTGCACATTTAATTTCTGAATAATTTAAAAGTGATTACAAATTAATATATATTTATAAATATTTTTGACGTTTTAATTGTACACATAAAATTATTAAATTCAGGTCTCTTAAGAAGAATATCATAGGCTTTTTCACTGAGACTGCTTGTTGATATTCTGTTGGGACTTGAAATTTAGTTAAATTCTCTTACGTAACATATAGTTTCATTTAGGGGTTTAAATGAGTCGAGTCGAGTTCGAGTAGTGTTGAACTTGATTTGACACTTTAAGATTTTGAGTTGAGTTTCATCTCGAGTAAGTTTTAACGAGTTTGAAAAAATCAAGTTCAACTTGACTTGTTAAGAACTCGAACTAAGTTCGAACTTGATTTGAGCCTAATCGAGTCAAGAGTTGACTTATTTTTGAATTTATCGAACTCGAGTAGCTCATCATCTGTAACGTTTCATTTAAAGCTCTGTTAGGGAAAAAAAAACTTTGATATACAAGTTGTGTAAACTCAAACTTGTTAATTTTAAGGTATAAGATGTTAGTTTAGGATTTAGAAATTTAGGTTGTTGGGTTTAAAATTTAGGATTTAGACTTTAAAGTTTAAACTTACATTTAAGGTTTATATTTTAGTGTTTTAAGTTTAAAAATTTAACTTTTAAATTAAAAAAAATATAGTATGTTATATTTTTCGAGTAGTTCACAAACTTTTCGAGTCGGGTATCAAATAACTTAGTTCGACTCGTTAAAAATTCAATCTAAATTCAAGCTTGAATCCTGTCCAATCAAATCGAATTTTGACCGAATCAAACTCGAATAACTCATAATCTATCTCATCTCATTTATAACCATAGTTTGTAATATAACAGCACTAAAACTTATCACTCCTATAGTCATTTTCCATTCAATTAGATTAATCTTTATTTAAACCATTAAATAAAAAATATTATTTTCATATATATATATATATATATAAAGTGGTTGAAGCATTTAAAAGATTATAAATATTGGTGTAGGGTAAATGGATTTGCCTAGAAATCTCATGACAGCCATGGGAAGACACATGTAGGTTGTAGCCATATCCATTTGCTCCCTCTTTTCTTTCATTGAAATCTACCCCACACTCTAAACAAGAGCCCTTGGGGTTCATCATCTGTTCAAAGATCATTCAAGAGCCCTAGTGAAGAGGTAAAAAGTACACAAAATCATGCAGAAATTTATACAAAGTCTGTAATTTTTCATGTTCATGATACTAATCAGTGAAACTTGGCAGGAAAAAGAGTGGTGGGAGGGAAGATGGAAAAGACGGGTATGAAGGTGGAGATTCCATCGGAGACTGAGACCGTAGAGGCTCATGCTGAACAGACATCGAGGTCGGGACTTGGCAGGCAGACGAGTGTTGGTAAGGCCAATTGCCTGTGCTCCCCGACCACGCATCCTGGTTCGTTCCGCTGCAGGCTTCATCGAGCACCGAGTCTCCAGAGGAACAAAAGCATCGACTCGAAGCAGAATTCTCCCACTGCAACTACCAACGCTGCTGAATGATCTAGTACTACAGATGCATGGGGCCTCAATAATTCTCCTTGTATATATATATATATTATATCAATGAATGGAACATGTATTCCCTATGTCTAAAGCTGTATCCTATGTTTTTTCTTACAGAACATATACATATGTGTACTAAACTAAGACATGAACAGCTAAACATATTTAGCAGTTTGTGCTTGGAAATGGCTCTGAAATCCATTGGTCTAACGACATCTCAATTTCTTAGCAAGCAAGACAGGGTACCCGTGTCGATTGTTCAAACTGACTTTTTGATATCGGATTAAGTTGCACAATCGATATTCGATTTTGGATAATACAGCTGATCTAGGGAATCATGTATCGAGATTTGCTGTTATGCAAGACAAGATTCCCTACAGAAGGGGATGCATCTTGTTGATTGATAATGCAAAATTGCAAGAATTTGGATACAGAGGAAGTTTCGATATAAATGAACCGAGTTAAACCCGGATTTTACGTTCATGTTCTTTGTTTATAAGCTAAAATTAAAAGGCATTTACTTAAATGACAAGAAAATGAAAAAAAAATGAGCATACTTTACACCTAAAACAAAATTCACTTGGTTCTTTTCACTGCCACTTCTATTGATTGACAACAAGTTGCTGAACATTTTTTTAGGTCCCGTAGGTAAACAACAGAAGGCCTTGAACTTGGAATATCTAGTTCGTCGAAATCATCGTCTTCCGCAAGCTTCATCCTTATTGTCGAAGTTATCGACTTGAGAGATTAAGGCCTGAAACACTCCATTGATCGTTAGCCCGAATGCTTGTAGTAGAGCTTAAAATCCCTGGAGGATTTGATGGATCGATGTCATGGGCAGCTAAAAGTGCCTTAATGTTGCTAGGGAGATCAGACACTTTGTCCCCGGCCGTGGTGACTCGGGCTTGTTCGAAGAAGAGGACTTGTACCACTACTCTTAGAGGCAGTTTTTCGTTTTGTGCAGCGTGCATGCAGGCCTCAACAGAGAGTTTTTTTGCAATCGAGTATGCGGCACAGCTTTTTCCTCTCGCTCTTGTTTAGGTCCGGGTGTGCCTGCACATACAGAATAACAACTACAATGAACACTCGTGAATCAAGAACATGAAAAAACCATTAAGTGAAGAGAATTGGTTACCTTGAGATACAAGTCAATAGCTCCGTAAAGATCATCGTGGTTGGACCGAGAGAAATCGGGGATCGTCTCAGCTATTGCAATGAATTTCGATAGTGGTAAGTTTTTGTCTCTAGCAATCTCTTGAAGATAGCCATCCACGATCTTGGCTACTTTTAGTTTGGAACTGTGTGATGCTGAAGATGATCTCCTACTTTCCTGAAACTCAAAATCAATATTCTCAGCTGAACGTGACCTTCTTCTCCTTTCGAACCGCAGCTTTGATCCCGTAGGACTAGTAGGACTCTGTCCTTGCAACATGAATTGTTCCAAAATGGTGAGGACGATATCTACATCGGTATCACTCGAGTGCGATAGAGACGGTATTAACAGATCGCCGGCTCTTACTTCATCCAACTGAAGTGCTACTCTTCGAGCCAATTCCATCTTCGAAGACGATGAAGCATTAAGAATATTGGCTGCTTTCAAGAGCTTAAGGAGGAAACTGCAGGAAACAGTGCCTTCCTCCGATGGGAGTAGATTCACTATGGATTCCAACAGCAGCTTGTGCTTTGAAGAAACATAATCAGCGGAGTCCGAACCTGAGTCGGATGTTCTTCCTCAGTTAGCCTTTACTTTCCGGGATATATTCGGCAGCCATCGAGATGCATATATTTGCAATGCTTCACGGATGAGACTAGAGGCTATTTTCCCACCTGATCTAATAGCAATCATGGTTCTCCAATAAAGGTCTATCCCCAACTCAGCCATGTCCTCCGCCCACCAACCATTGGTCTTCAGTTTATGCCGCTGGCTCTCGATTCCGTTACAAGACATATTGCTACCCCGTCTCGAATGACTACGAGACAAGCTCACCTTCGAAGGGTGTTTCGAAACTTTCGATGCAATCGATTCAATGCATCTACTAGTAATTCCAAGGTCCTCACACCATGAAGGAAACGCTTTGGTGCTTTGTAATGTCACAATTGAGTCTCTCCACCCTTGTAAAACGCATGAATTGAAAAACTCTTCAAGCTTGTAAATCAAGTTACCCTTCTCAACATCTTCTGTCATCTGCAAATACTCGGCCGCACATTGCGCCGCCACGATGTTATATGCACTGAACGTGACCGTGATATCGTAACAGAACTTAGCATAAAGCTCGAACGCCTCAACTCCACCGGGGAAATCGGGTAATTGGATTACTTGGTCTCGGAGTTGTGGTGTTTCAGAGCATAATCTCTGCAACCGCAGACACTTGGACAACAGAGGAAACGCATATGCAAAACAAATTCGTAAAAGGACACAGAAAAGGTGCAGACGAATTTCATAAACTTCATGACTCAGTTCTGGTGTTGTGTAATTCACAATCTCATGAGTTCTTTGCACAATACCTTAATGCAAAAAAAAGTATTTCTAGCATACCATATAGCCGATGAGTCTTATGACCATGCCATGCCATGCCAGCGTGTAGCAGGAAAGGCATGGTCCCCTTGTGCCCCTGCCTCACTCATCGTTTCCACACCACTTGACTTAACAGATGTTAGACCTGGTTTTTGTTTAAACTCGACTATTGTTCGGTATCGATACCGTTAAACTCGATAATTTTTAGTGGGAAAGCTAAGGATAAAACGTGAGGGCATAAATTTATGTCAACCCTACGTTAGATACTGGATGATCCACAAAGACTGTACTTGTGTTTTCTCTATATGCTGCTGCCCAACAGCAGACAACACCCTCCTTGTGTAGGACCATGGCACTCAGTTGGAATCCCTTTACAGTTTGGAACTTAAAAGGGGATTGAATTTCGAGTCCCTCGTTAATTATCCTGTTGAAAAATCTGAATTTTAAGAAATAAAGATAACCCCATCTGAAGAAGACTTGAAGGAAGCAAAACAAAGATTGGACTAAATGACGGGGGAGATGTACAATATCTAAAGGGATTAGGACATGAGTATCTCATAATTCATGCATGTCTTTGGGAAATTTGCGAGCATCATGGATTTAAAAAATATTTGTGGTTATATTTTTAATGGCCTCGCGTTTATTAGAGGTACATACATAATAGTAATAATTGTAGTCATTACGGGTGTCGTCATCGTGATTTTTTTAAAACTTATTATAAATCATAATAGAAATAAGAGTAAACTACTTCAGTGACCACCTAACTAATTGAGGATATCTATTTTGGTCACCCAACTAACAAACTCGTCAATCAGGTCATCCAACTTATGAAATTGACCTATTTCAGCCACTGTCGTTAAAATTCAAATGGAGGACTAACGGAGTGATGACATGTACGTTAACAAAAAAAATTAAAAAATTACATATTAAGTCCTATTATTTATCTTCTTCCAATCAAATTGTAACACATGTCACCACCAAGAGATGACACATGTCACAATACGATGAAATAAAAATAAATATATTAAATGCTTTTGGTGAGATTTAAACTTCAGATTTTTTGGTTATATAACTAAAAGACTTACCACTGCACCAACATAATTTTAAAATATAATATGCATCATATTGTATATAAATTGAACAAAACAATAAATATTAGGGAAAAACTGAAAAATAAATCAAATACGAATTATTTTACTCGAATATTAAATATCCGAATAAAAATATTCGTATAAAAATAGATCGTTTGAACGTCTGATCAATGATAAACAACTATGGGCTTGTATAAACAAGATTACACAAGCCTAAATTTTAACTCTAGATCTCAAATTTTACATCTTATATACTAAATTTCTAGACCCTAAACCCTAAAATTGAAAGACTTGTATAAACTAAAGTTTTTACACAAGTTTGTCTATCAAAGTATTTTTCATACATACATACATACATAACACACTCTTATACCTCTTTATTGTTTGATGAGCAAGGGTGGTTCAAAGATTTGAGGGACCATGTACAATTTATTAAAATGTGGTTCTTAAAAGTAATTGTTCATAACTCTACTAGTTCTAAAATGTAGTCTTTAGAAGCAATTATCATTTTTAGGGCCCTACGCAATCGCTATTATTGACTTGTCTAAAACCTCACTGGTTCTATAAAAACAATAATAATAGGTATAATAAATAAAATTTTATAATCAATTATCACATTTAGAAAATAATTATAACGTTTTAATAATTATAATTTATTTTTTACAAGAATTTTTAAAAATTTTACAATAAATTTTGAGATTAATATCATTTTAATTTATCAAAATTTTAGGATTCTTCTTTTTTAACAGACCTTATACAATCGCTCATATTATAACCGTTCAGAACCACCCTTGGTGTTGGTGAGCTTAAGATTCCAGCTTTTCTTTGCTGTTTATGTAGCAGAAAAGCTGCTCCATCCAGTTAAGAAATTGCAAATCCAAGGCTTGAATGAAGGGTGATGCAGCAAACCAATGCAATAATGTTTTGCCTTTGTTTCTGCTACCAATAATTGTAATGTTTCAATCATGGGCGGAATCATCCTTTAATAAGGATGGTCAAATAACACTAAAATTTTTAGATTAATTTATTTTTATATGATTTATATATATAATTTTAAAAAAATAAATAAAATAAATAAAATCAATTTATAAATAATTGACACCCCTTAAATACAATTTTAAAAAAATAATATCCCATAAATAATTTTTTAGCTCTGCCCCTGTTTCCGATCACTGCCTCATCATCCTTTAAAGTCTAAAGTTTAACAGATTACTTTAAAAAGGTTGGTCCTTGACAGAAAAAATAAATAAAGTCTACCAGCTGGGGTTGTTTAGCTATTATAATCCAAACACAGGCAAATTCAAATCTGGTTAGTGATAAATAGTATACTCTTGAGAAATAATTCAAGTTTAAACTTTAAAAATAGCAATAAATTTCAAATATAAATCATAAATCGAACATAGTCGTTTACTTATAACAATATATTTTTTTTTTGTTTTTGTATGGTTGCAGAGAAGAATACAAAGGTGCAAATTGTCTACCTCTTTTTCATGTCTTCATTCGTGTCTCTACTTTAAATTAGAGGGTTTAGGGTTCTAGGTTAGGGAATTAAGGGTAGAGTGTACTTTTTAGGGTGTAAGGTTTAGGGTTTAGGATATAGAAGATAAGGGTTAGGGTTTAAAATTCATTTTTTTTATATGTCATTAAATAAATGAATCTTATTGGATAAAATCATAAATAACGTAATAAATCGAGACTATATAATAATTTTTCGTTAGTATAAGTTCGTATCAACTTTATTAATGGCGGGCAACAAATAAGTGACATTGCACTTTTGGTTTAGGGTTCTATGTTTAGAATTAAAACCCTTTCTTCTTTGTTATCAACAGTTGTTGCATAAGTGAATGGAAAATGATTAATTATTTGATACATCGTTAGTGAATTTTTTTTATAGGTGAGCATCCGAAGTTGTCATATATTATTTTTTTTAAAAATTTAAAACTTTAACCTTAAATTCTACACCCTAAATCATAAAATATATTGAGACCTTAAAATTACAATCTTAACCCTAACTTATAAACCTTCCATCAGCGTATATTAGTAAATTGGTTGCATGTATCACTTATGAAAGAGCACGTAATATAAATATAAATATAAATATTCGAATATATTTATCTGAGCAAAGAACCACCGGGCCAGTTGGTAAGGATGCCGAGGGGAACATAGACAAACAATTAGATTTCTGCTTTATTTTATCTGTTTTTTAATGTAAATGTGTTAAAAAGGTTGAATTACTTACATATATCTTGTATTTTTGTTTATAATACAATATACAATTAAAATAAATCTGAATCTAGCAAAATTTAAATTTAATAAATTCTATAGTAGTTATTATTCGGGATTTATTGATTGGTCTAACGACTAAAGACATTTACATTATCTAATTTTATATGAATTTAAATCTCGGTATAAGAATGTAATATCAATTTATTTAACAAAAATTACTTATTATTCCCTTCAAATCTTTCAATTTAACTTGTTATTATCTAGAGCAATGGGGTTCTGGACAAGTACAATAGGAACGACTGCACAGGGCCCTCGAAAAAGAGGGCCCAAATTTTGATAAACTATATTCATTAGATGATGTTAATCTCGAAATTCATTGATAAATTTTAAAATCGCTATTAAAAAAGATGAGTTATAATTGTTAAAACGTTATAATTATTTCTTAAATATGACAATCGATAAAATCATATTTCAACACGAATGGACGTAGGGCAGAGGAAAATCCATGTGCTAACCTATTTCTACACCTCTAAGGGTGAAGTATGGTCTTTAAGTTATTTCGTCTTAACGTCTATTGATAGTAGGGGAGCTCGTAAAAGTGTAATCGAATTTAGGTAAAATAAATTTGGATTACTTTTGATTCGGATAAAATTAGTTTAAATTATCTTCGATTCGGTTGAAAATTAGTTCAGACTCATATTAATTCAACTAAAATTTGAGTTAATTTTGATTCGTTTAAATATATTTTTTGTTTCAAACCGAGTTTAAATTAAATAAATTGATATCAAGTCCCACGTCAAACTTACCAAATCTAACCGTATATAAATGGCAAAGGTCGATTCCTGTCGATGTGTATTATTTTATATTATACAAAAATTATGTAAAGATTTAGCCCTTCAATTATATATGTTTTTTTTTAAATTTTAATACCTAAAATAGTTATGTGTAACTTTAGTACTTAAGCTGTCATAGTTTTGAGTAGGGCGTAAACGAGTTGAGTCGAGTTCGAGTAGTGCTAAGCTCGGCTTGGTTCATTAAGATTTTGAGTCGAGTTCGAGTTTGAGTAATTTTAGACGAGCCTGAAAAATCTGAGCTCGGCTCGACTCGTTAAGAATTCAAGTCGAATTTGAGCTTTCCTCGAGCCTAATCGAGCCAAGTATTGACCGATCTTTGATCGTGTTAGACTTGAGTAACTCTTATCTCTCAAGTCTCATTTAAAGTCTAATAAAGAAAAAACTTTGATAAACATGTTGTGTAAACTCAAGTTTGTTAATTTTAGGTTTTAGTATGCTATTTAATGATTTAAGATTTATGTTTAGGGTTTTAAGTTTAAATATTTAGATTTTAAATTATAAAAAAATAGTATATTTATATTTTCGAGTAGCTCGTGAGCTTTTCGAGTCGGGTATCATGTAGCTCGGCTCAACTCGTCAAGAACTCGAGTCGAGTTCGAGCCGAGTCCAGTCGAATCAATTTTTAACCGAGTTTTGACCGAGTAGAGCTCGAGTAGCTCGCGATCTATCTTGTCTCATTTGCGGCCCTAGTTTTGAGAGTAAAATGGGATGGAAATGACAATTTAGATATTAAAGTTACAAAATATTAGGTACCAAATCAAAAAATTAGTTACAATTCGAGGGCCAAAACTCTAATAAGGCCTAAATAATATTTCATTCTGTCTGAAATTCTAAATTTATAACGTTTCCCACCTCAGTCCCCCACCAAGCAAGGATTCAAAGCTTTTGACCAATCTCCACCAACGGCTCTGAAACAGCAGCAAATCCGAAACATCCACAAAATCTAAGCTTGTCTTCTTCTTCTTCCTCCTCTCTGTTCACCTGAAACACACTGAAAATATGACCAATAAACCTCCTTCGGTTTCACTTCATCCAAATGGGAAACCCCACGAGCAACCTCTTCTGTCTTGTGCTCTGAAACGGAAGAGGCCGCCGACCATTGAGATCCCCAATGTCTTGCAAGAAATCCAAGCCAACACCCTCAAAGTTAAGGACTTTACTCCAAAAGATGACACCGTTTGCTTCAGTGGGTTAGGGGTGTCTGTTTACTCTGTCAAGGGGAAGAAGAAGTTCATGGAAGATGCACACAAGATCGTTTCTTGTCTTCATGGGAACTCCAACAAGGTAGTGTTTGTAAATGGGTTGTCTTTGTTTTGGTTCTTTGTAGTAAAAGTTTTCAAGCAAAGTTTTTTTTTGGGGGGGTTTGGGTGTTTATTGCAGGCATTTTTTGGAGTTTATGATGGTCATGGAGGGAAGAATGCTGCTGATTTTGTTGCACAAAACTTGCACAATAATTTATTTGAGATGCTGAAGGATTGTAAAGGAAATGGTGAGAAGGAGGAGGCAATTAAGGCTGCTTACCTTAAAACAGATGAGGAGTTCTTGAAGCAGGTAATAAGGTTTTGCTTTAGAATTTGTTTTTTGTCTGCAAAAACTGCAATTAATAAGGTTTGAAACATCCAAATACTGTTGAACGGTCTGAAAACTGCATCAGATGACCACCTTCTTGGCTCTAAATTGAACTTTTATCAGCCTTTCCCAAGGGTGTTCTCATTCGAATTTCAAACATTGTTTGCATCCTTCTGCACATAGAGCTTAGCAATATTCAAATCCTGTTGATTTGAATGTTAGAATTTTAATCTGCGCAGGGTATGGTCAGTGGCACCTGCTGTGTCACAGCACTAATTGAAGGTGAGGACATTGTTGTTTCGAACTTGGGAGATTGCAGGGCTGTCTTAAGTAGAGAAGGGGTAGCTGAAGTTCTTACAACAGATCATAAAGCTGAGCTGCAGGATGAAAGAACAAGAATTGAGAATAAGGTTCCATTTCCTAAACAAAAATCTCAATCCGAGTAGTTGATATGATTCTAAGTTTCTAACTGTTTATGTTGACACTGGTTTGCACATAGGGAGGTTATGTCGAGTTTCACCGAGGGGCTTTGAGAGTTCACGGGATACTCTCCGTCTCTAGAAGTATCGGAGACGCTCATTTGAAAGACTGGGTGGTGGCTGAACCTGATACCAAAGTTTTTCAGTTGACACCAGATATGGAGTTCCTTGTTTTGGCTTCTGATGGCCTTTGGGAAGAGGTGAGGAAATGTTTAGACTTCACTCCACTGCATTTAACATGTTACTAGCTGTTTGAATCACTAGATTGTTGAATCAGGTTAGTTGCCAGGAAGCAGTTGATATCGTGACACGATTGTCGGTTGCGAAAAGAACCGGTAACACAGGAGGTCATAGTAAAGAAAATAACGAGGAATACGGACGAGTGAATGTAAGTCCTTCATCGAAGATACGAAGAGTTTCATTGGTTAAGCAGCAGACAGAGACATGTCAATCCCCTAGATACAAGAAGAAAATTGGTGGTTGGAAAGATAATGATCTAGATGACTTTGCTTGTGAAATCGGAAGTCCACCGTCGAAGTTTCGCCGGATTTCGTTGGTGAAGCGAATAAGCATGAAACCCGAATCACCTAGTCAAGAGAACACCAGTTTCAAGAAATCATCATCATCTGCAGCTGGTATCATGGCTGCTTGCAAGGAGCTGGTGAGCCTTGCTGTGAGTAGGGGTAGTTTAGATGATATCACTGTCATGATAATTGATTTAAATCACTTCAAATGTAACATTTAACATTGTTTTCGTTATTTATCATAAAGATAATTAAGTTTATGTAAAATCCAGTTTCATAAGTATAAATACTATGTAGCAGCAGATTTAACCAACATAAACACTGAGGATTATATTAAGCTGGAACATGATCGAAATATTTGAAAATGTCATTTGATTTGAACTTACTGAATACGAAAAAGGAACAGTTGAAAAGAGTTGAATTCCCTTCCCTAATCCCTATAACAAGCCATGTTTAATGGATTTGGAGGGTCTGAAAATGAACCATCGACAATACGTTCAGATATGTACCGATTAGCTCCTTCAGTAAAGTGTACTCCATCCCAGTTTACGTGACTCGAAGGATCCTTGCAAGGTGGCGCCACTAATACATCTTTCCCATGTGTATGAACCTTTCCTCCACACCCCAATTTCTTGTTGTAATTGTACTTTCCACCATGGCCGCAACATGTTCTAAGAGTTTGATTGAACCCTGCATTTTCACATATAGTCCAATTGTCAAACACAAACCTACCATCAACACGTTGTCTGAACTTTCCCGGAATCCCGGTGTGGTGTTTAGATGAATCCCGATTTATTGGTTTGAGTTCAATATTGTATGTGTAAATTTAAAATGGAAATGGACTCACCATGCTTTCTTCCTTGGCTGATAAGTGAATATTTCACCGAGTAAACATCGACATAAGTGATTGCAGCGTGTGGCAAGTCTTTGCGCAACTGTTCAACCGTGTTTCTCAATCCACGGTTGAAGAATTGGGCCACTTCGTTGAACGGTGAAGCACATCCATATCGATCAATCTGACCTGCTAACACTGGGATACGCTCCATGACGTACGGTAAACACCCCACCGGACCTGTGTTGTGTATCCAAAAGTATCTGCCTCCTATGTCAGATATATACTGCAAATCACATAACAGAGTTTGCAATGTAAAACTAATAACCAAAGGTTACTCTATTCAAACTTCAAACATTCATCCCCCATTGTTCGAAAGTCGATAAAACATCGATTTACCAACCTTAATTATAGTCTGAAACTGATCAAGCACATCTGGAACATAAGCTTTAACTTCATCTACAGTCATGTTTGAGAAGTAACCGGAAGTGAGATCATTTTGGCCGATATCAAAGGTGTACAATGCATTCGAGAAGTCTTCTTCCTTTGGCAACAAAGTTTCATAAAGACCACCTACATACATTAACAACATGATTACGATCGATCTGATATTGACCCGAGAAAACACAGAAATCCGGTATCAAGGTGAATGGTACTATAAATTCAGTACCTCTTTTACGCAAGACTTGTGACCTAAGATGGAAATCATGGAACTCGTAGTATTGAACGTTCAAGGAGATGGGGCTGAAACCGCTTTGACGCAAGGTGGTGTTTTGAGGTCTAATGGTTGATCCGGCGGTGGCAAAGTTAGCTCCATGTGTGAAGTTGGTTCCAAGAGAGTCGAGAAATGCACTTAGATGTGGTAAACCCAGGCTCTCCGCTGAAAAAGGAAGAAGAAAACAATGTCTAAGCACAATACGCTGACAAGTCACATGCAGTCACTAAAATCCAATTTGCACGTTTTACAAAGCTGAAATCCGGACAGGGACATCCATGATTCTTGTAGATAAGATGTCCCCTTTTTCTGGGGTCACGACAAGAACATGTTTTACTTTCACTAAGCGTCGGTAGATGCTGTTAATCAGTAATTTTTCATGTTTTTATGGATGGTGGTTTACTGAAGACGAAAAGGAAGAAAAGAAAATGAGCAATGTACCTAAGAAATCGATGACAAGGCGCCCATCGCAGTAGCGGCCAGCGGGGTGGCCAAAGTAAGACATTCCATTAGGAGGAGGAGCTTGACCGAATGCAGCTGACAAGCCTCCGGTGTCGGAGTTTGAGTCTCCGAAGTTGAATATTGCTGGGAAATGGCATTGGGTCTTGGCAATCGCCACCGACGGTGGATTAAGGTTCACCAAGGAGAGAGCAAATATAGCTACAAGTAGAATGGGGGATCCATCCCAAGCCATACGTAAGAGAAGAGAAGAAACTAAGAGGCTGGAGCAAGAGAGAGAGGGAGGGAGATTTTGCAACTCAATGATGGTGGCCATATGATAATATAAAAGGGATAAAGAAAACTTTTACCTCTGCACTGGAATTGTTTTACAATTTGATCCTTGAACCTTTTCACATAAGTCCTTATATTAGACAAGTGTTCCATTTTAGGCATTTTATAATGTCCCCCCGCTCCACCCAACTTTTATGGTGCTGTTATTTTCAAGATAAATTACATAAATTATTATTAAATTTTATTTTTTAAAATATATTTTGATTATTAAAATTTTAAAATATTTAATTTACTTATTGAAGTTTAAATATTGAACATTTTTGTTATTAAAGTTTAGACATTAAATATTTTTTACTTTTAACCATAAATAATTATAAATGACAATCATTTAATCTTAAATTTCAACGGTCATTTCATCTCGACCTCAGAGTTTAAAGTTGACTTATATTTTGTTGAAAAATGTTCAAAAGTTCCACATATCAATAAAAATTGTGTGATTCCTCTCTTATCGATCTTTTTCTCTGTGGTTGGATAAAACCCATTCTTAATATGTTGCTTCTCTTGTGCCAATGAATTTTTTTATTATATAGATTTAAAGACTTGATAAATAATTTTTATTCTAACTCTGTCGCTTTCTAATGCAAACCACCTGCTAGAACTCAGCTTCCATTTCAAGGAAGCCATGGTCAAGATGATATCTGTCCAAATGCTAGTAAAGCAGTGAATACAACACTTCATTATTTTCAAATAAAAATATATACATGATCAACTGGATTAATGTTAGAAAAAGAATAAAAAGGTTCCAATCTCAATCATGTCTCACAAAAACAAAAACAAAAACAGACTGCCCTCAACAGTCAACACTAGACTCTTTCTCTATGACATTCAAAAGGAATATTAAAGGTAAAACTGGTGAACCACACAGTGTTTCTTATGCAAAATTCAGGGCTCCATGCTCTACAAAGATAAAAAAAAAAGGGGGGGGGGGGGGGGGAGAATGGAGGGAATGCCATTTTTACATGAGACGATAGTAGCGAGAATAATGCATAGTTCCTTGTTCTAGTACTCAACAATCCTTGCTCCTCATTACCAGAGCAATAAACTTAAGAAGGCAACAAAATATTATTGGTCCATGTTGTCAAAAGTAATTCGATAGAATTCAACAAAAACAATACCAATTGTGCTTCACCATCTCTCCCTTGATTTTGGCCTGTCATACCATAATTTCATTAGTCTGATTTCTGTGATGTTAAAATTTGCAAAAGAGCATCACAAGTGCAACGACAGGACAACAAACGACAGTCTGTAGTTAGACAACTCAAAAGAAAACCAGACTGAACTAGAGCAATGGTGAATGACTCATTTGATTAACATGTATCGGTTCTAGACAGACAAAAAACATATCAAGAACCCCAGTTCACTAAAAAAAAGCAAAAGGAAAAAAAAGCTTCAAAGATGCACGAAAAAGGACCTTAGAATATATATATTAAGCTTGCAAGTTCTACTACTTGTATAAATAAAATAGGGGGAGAGACTAAATACTCAGATATGGTCAAGTTCTCCATGAATATTGGACAAAGAAAAAGCAGGAAAGGCAAGAAAGATCTAACTGCTGATATTTTGTACCCTTACCTTTCCATATCTCTGTTTCCCTGAAATCTCTGATCCCTGCCACCTTGAAATCCTCTTCTCTCATCAGCGGGCCTTGTCCATGCATCTGCAGTACCACGAGATCTAGGCCTATCCATGAATTCCACATTTCTAGAGCCATCAATAGATCCAGACTGAGGAGGTCTATCAGGGAAGCTGCCAGTCCTGCCAGCTCCAGAACCAGGCCTTTCAACAACTTTCTGCCCAAATCTAACTTTGTTCTCCAAATCTTGGATCAGCATCTCTAATTCCCTTTCCTTGTGCAGTAGTTTTTCACGTAAAGAGTGTTGGTGCTCAGCAGATTCTGAAATTGGAGTCGTATTTTTCTCGAGCTCCTTCTTTAAATTATCTATTTCTTCTTTCAATATCCTTTCCTCCTCGGTTTCTGGCCTGAAACATTCTTTTTTTCTCATTAGAAATGAAGAAGATAATGACGTCGACAATTTATTCAAAAGTTGTTTGCAAACAAGGAACAAAATGGAATTGACACACAATGACAAGCAAGCCCATACAACAATTAGGGAATCTGAATCCATCTAGATTACAGCCTTACACAGGAAATTACAATGGATCACATCAATAGAGCAAAGCATTCTGTTAACACAGAAAAATAGAAAATCACAAATGAAACCGATAAATAAGCAGGCAGCTTATAACCATTTGCCTTAATAAGCTTGCAAAAGAATGAAAGATGATATTGCATTAAGGTAACTCAAAGAGGAAACAAAACCATGCAAAAGAAGTACAAAGCTCGAAATATTACATAATGACTTGAAAACAAGCACATGTAAGCATAAAAGCAATAACAAAGCACTTTGAGAACCATAAGGAAGAGTCGAAGCATAGAAGTGTTTTAACAAAAAAAGCTATGAAGGAAGGAAAGGGTAGCAATATCATCATGCCTTTAATCTTGGACCAGAAAAAACAAATTTAAAGGCAATAGGTAACTGTCTCCTATCCTATGTGACCTACCAGTGCATATGCTACTTACATATGCTCCACAGTAATCTCAGAGAATTTCACTATTACAGTACATAAACTTCTGAACATTATTAAGGACTGAACTTTTGTTGTCTTCATGCACCAGGAGGCAACAAGTGGCAATGATAACAAACCAACAGCAACACTGAATTTTAACATTTTCAAACTGGTAAATGCATGTAAATTTAGGAATATGCAAAGAACTAAGCTTAGCTGCCAAGAGAATGAAAAAAAGAAAGAAGAATCCCCTGGACCAATAATGGAAAGAAAAACATAATTTTACTCCCCTAACCCGCCAAGAAAGGAAAAAAATAATAAAAGCTTGTCATTCAACAAGCCCCAATGCTTATGGTAACAAATCAAGAATATATTTAAGTCACAAATCAGTTGACCGTGAATTAAAAATGAAATAATTTCTAGAATACAGCAGTACATTGAAATTAACGCATGAAAAAGCTTAACTCAGAAGCCAGACATCTGTTCATAACTCATGGTCGAATTTCTAAGGAGCACTATACTCCAACTCAAAAGCCCAAATGCTTATGGTAACATAACTAAACTAAGAATATATTTCACAATTCAGCTGGCTGTGTATTCATAAATGAAATAAATTTTAGAATACAACAGTAAATGTGAATTTAATGCATGAAAAAGCCGCAAAAGCTTGATTAAGAAGCCAAACATCTGTTCGAAACTCATAGTCATAAATTCATTTCTAAGATGGAGCCCTATGCTCCAACTCAATTCCCAGCAGATTGAGAGACACACATTGCATGAACAACTGCATTTTACACAATGCATAAACACCCACTTAAGAACAACTGAACCCTCTACAGGAAACAGACATTTGGTAAAATCCGCATGCCATATATAGTTCTAGGCAACAATCTGAACATGAACTGTGATTTATTGGTTTAAAGAAAAATGGAGTTTGAACTGTTCCAAATCAACTTCCTAGTCTTAGCAATGAATGATTTCTTACTGACAACATAGTACTTTTTACCCAACCCAAGGATTAGGGAGTTACTGAAGCTAATATGCTAAGCACTTTGAAACCATCATTAACAACATTAAATGAAACATATCAAAATCAGTTCAAACATCAAACGAAATGCCGCCAAGACAAGTTTGCAATAAATTATGAGCAAAATGATTAAGGAAACCAAACCGAACCTGTCAGTCCTGCGGCGGTCTAAATCAAGATCAATCTTACGCCAGTCCTGACCTCGCTCTTCCAGCAAAACTTCTCTAGGCTTAGCATCACCAAACGGATTGACTTTTGGTCTAGGCTTGATTGCATTTTCAATCCCTTGCTGCGGGGGGCCTTCGGCCCTGCTAGATTGTGAACTCGATGGCCTGCTGGAATGAGCGCTGGTAGGCCTACTAGTTTCCTTCTTTGCTTCAATTTCGGAATCCAGCTTCTTCCAGTCCAGTCCTTTCTCGGCTAACACCTCTTCCCTTGGCTTCGCTGCCCCAAAAGGATTCCATTTATTTGTTTGAACCACAAGCTCATTCACCTCCCCTCGTGGTGGATCCAAAGCTAATTTAGGCCTTTCCTCTCGGATTCCACCGCCAACACCTCGGGACCATCTATCAGGCTCCGATGCAGAGTCGCGAACACTGCCTCGGGACCATCTATCAGGCTCCGTTCCAGAGTCGCGAACACCACCTCGGGACCATCTATCATGATGCGGTCCAGAGTCTCGGACACCACCCCGGGACCATCTATCAGGCTCTGGTCTAGAGTCGCGAAAACCCGAACCAGAAGTCGAAGATCGAGTTGCAATTGACCGTTTTCCAGCCGTCCAATTATCAACCTCATCGGCCTTAGAGAATCCACCACTTCCAAGCCCACCGTACCGGTTTTGCCATCCCGAATCTAACGAAGGACTTGCTTTTTTTGCCATTGCCCAATTATCCACCTCATCAGCACGCGACGACTGATCGATATCAGAAACCCTAGAAGGCAGACCCCGTCGTTCTTCATTAAAACCTCCGTGCTGCCTCCTTCCGGAGCCCCATGATCCATCGCTATCTTCACGGTCACGCATACCCCGACCCGCAGGTGGACCCGACCTCCCGTAAGATGAAAACCCACCTCCGAGACGTCCATGCTGCAATTCCTCGGCGGAACGTTCTTTGGGTCGGGTAGGGAGCATCATCATCTCTTCGGGTGTCAGCCTATTATGTTCCGTTACCTTGGCACCAACCAATCCTCCCCCGCTGGACGACGAGTAATTCCCCATGGTAAACTGCGACAGTGTCATCTTCTTCTTCTTGGGCTTCGCGCTAACGGCTTCCTTCAGACTGGGGAAACTCTGAGATTCAGCCGTGGGCCCAGCAGCTGCCGCAGCCGCACGTTCCTCCGCTCCTTCTCGCTCTGCCTCGGCGGCCCACGCGCCGACGGCACCCCAGGGTTTCGCCATTTTGGATAAAAATGTATTATTTCTGTTCTTTTTTTGCTTTCTTGTAGAACTTGTGCAACTGAGAGATCTCTAAACGAGAGGGAAAATGGAATCCTTAAGGTAGGGCTCCGTTGATATGTCCGGAGCTCCGATTGCAGTCGTTACACTTTCATTAATCTTTATTAGAAATATTAGTAGTATAACACGTTAAAATCTTGTTTTTCCAAAAATAAATAGTATTATTTTAAATTGATAATTGTCGAAAAAAAGTTAAATTTTTTATTGAATGTAACTAAGGATGATAATTAATTTAGTGCGAGTAAAATTTAGATTTGAATTAAAAAAAATAATCACTCGATTCGAGGTAAAATATTCGATTTGTTTTGATTTAATTCAAATTTTTATAAACTTAATTCGAAAAAACTTAAATAAAATTCGAGTTATAAAATAAAAATTTAAATAATTAAGAATTTTTAATAATTAAAGAATTTATTTTTAAATTTAAAACGAGTATCTCAATTTTTTATAATATATATAAAGAAATATTATCACATATGAAGAATTATATGATTAGAGAATGACGTTTAAATTAGAATCAAATCATATTATAACATGATAAATAATTAAAATTAAATATTTATAAAAACTCGAAAACTAGATTTATCTTAAATTTTTTATACTCAACTCAAATTAAAATATGTTAAAAGACAAATTCAACTACCAATGTGAATAGAAAATGTTAAAAGACAAAGTTGGGTAAATTTCAAGGACTAAAACTTAATTATCCCTTTGTCAAATATCGACCTTCCGTAGAGCAATTAGATTGAAAGAGTCATCTATATAATATTATCTAATTCAAATTAATCAATTAAATATCGATAAATTTGAAAATTAAGGTAAATAAATCTTAATTTTAGGGATTTAAGTATTATTGAAAAATATTTAAACTTATAATATTTTTTACAGTATCTCAAATTCGTTATTTGCAAAAAATAATTTAAATTAAAAAAAGTTAATCTAATTATGGCTCTTTATATATATATTTTATTACATAAAGATATTTATATTTCGGTTTCGGCCGCATAAGATAAATTTTAAAAATATTTTTTTTTAAAAATTCAAAAATGCATTATGAATGCAGGAACTTTATTGATTATCTTAAAAAATATCATAAATTTTTAAATAATTTTAAAATTCTTAATTTTCTAAAATTTAAATTTAATATTATTATTTTTTAAAATTTTCGTTAAATATCGATGGTTATTAAAAGAATACAGACCTTCTGTCGTATGGGCTGTAGTTCGAGTACTGAGTTTCAGCCCAAGAAAGATAAAAAAAAAAAAATCCACGAGTCAGCTCAGTTCCCGATCAACCAAACAGCCCAAAGCCTTTTGAGCGAACCCAGACAACTCGTGAGTCGATCATAACTCAGCAGAAGAAAAAAAAACACGAAGCCCCGGCGGAGGGTTTATGAAACGGAGGCCGGACAGCAAAGTTCACTTTTCTTATTTCTCTGCAAGTTTCCGCAGTCATCGGAAATGGAGACGGCAAGGCTCCGTTTGGTGTTCGAAGATCCGAACATTCTCAGCAAGTCGCAGAAGAAACAAGGCCTAAAACGAAGCTGGTTTCTCCTTAAACCTCACCATCAAACAATCTCCGATCTTACCTCCGATCTTATCCACATTTTCGACCTCCGGGAATCTTGCCCCAACGGTCTCATCCTCTCTGTAAGTCTCTCTATCCATCTCACACTGTTCATACCCTAATTTTTACATCGATTGCTTTGTCACGCCATTAGATTTTCATTGCAGATGGATGGCTTTGCTTTGCCTCCTTTCGAATCGACTTGTATTTTAAAAGATAAAGATATTGTCAGGTTAGTTTTATTCTTACTCTTGTAAATTGTGAATGTTTTCTTTTGTATAGTTATTCTTTATTTGTTTATTATGAGAACAGTGTGAAGAAGAAAGGAAGGAAATTGACTGAGATTATCGAGGCTGGTGATGATTTGAACTTTTCGGAAGAATTTCAAATTATAGCTGAAGAGGAATTTGATAAGGAAACTGGGGGATATGAAAGTGAACCAGAAGAAGATGAAAGAGAACTTATGGCATTGGAGACTCAGGTACAAGTTGAAAGCTTACCAATAAAAAATATGGTTTCGAAGAAAAGAAAGGCTCGGGGTAAACTTCCAAGCTCAAGGTAAGTTACTGCATACAATCTCATTAACCTTCTTATTTTACTTGGTTTGTTATTCACAATTAATTGCTTGTCAGTTTTTTGACTGTGTTACATTTATTTTCAGGAAGAAGAAAAGCAAATTGGCTAGTACTGAAAAATCTCCGGTTTCTGGAGATGATGGAATTGATATTCGTCCGAAGAAAAGAAAAATCTCTCATAAACGAAAGGTTGTTGCCAATGACAAGGTTGTTGAGAAGGACAAGCCAGTTGACATACAGGGAGAACCAGATAATTCAAGCAGCACTGAAATTGATGGAAGTAGTGATGATCATACCAATTTGGGGAGGTAATATCTATCTTGATAACGTAGGTGATTACAACATATTGCAAGAGAGAGGGATATTTAAAATATTGTTTGGAGTTTTATTATTTTTGTACCTTTCATTTTGGTTTTGGTGCACCTTTTATGCAAAATGCTTGTGTGTGGATTAACCCATTTTGTCCCCCTTTTCATTGCTTCTCTTACTGCCTTGTAAAAGGGTATTTCTTCATTCTCTCGTTTCTGCTTTGCAGGTCCTCCCATCTTCAAAATACTGGTAAAGGGAGTGATGCTGAACCTATGTCAACTACTGAAGTTAAAAAGGTTATTATTGACACTATTGTTTTGAATGGAATGATTTGGTAGTTTCTAGTTAGATTCATCAATGTCCTGAGATGGTTCCATATCTCTTAGAAAAATGGTTTATGAAGTTTGTTTTGTCGGTGAAGAGTCAGTGCCATTGTTAGCAGTAGCAATAAACCCAAGCCATGCAGCTACCTAATGCACACATCCATGTCATATAACATTGATTTTGATGGTTAATGTTCCTGGCCCAGAATTTAGAATTTTACTTTCTTAATTGCTTGATAATATCATAATTTTCAGTTTTGTCGACCGATCTTGCTGGCACATTGCTTTATCCATATTCCAATTCTAACGCAACCAATCCTTCTGTTTAATTTCTTATTGTCCAGCTACCTAGTAGAAGTGCGCGGCGCAAAAAGGCTAAAAGGAGATGGTTGAGGGAGAAGGCCAAAATTGAAAAGGAAAAGGTAGTTTAGTCTTTAAAAATATTGTAAAATTGTTTTGGGCCTTCAAGATTTTTGGTCTTCAGACAAGCAGTTCTAGCAATGGAGAAATAATGCCTGCATCAATGATTAAAGTTGATGCAGAAATTTTTTTTACCATAGAGAGATGGCCAAGTAATATACCTTTTCTGTGTTTGGCTTTGTATGTTGTAAACTAATAAAGCATTTGTATGGTTTGTTTGTCCATACCTACATACCTTTAGAAAAAGAAACTCGTACATCATCTACTATGATGATAACTATTTTTGATCTGATTTGCAGCTCAATGGAAAAGATGATCAGCAATCGCCTGCAAAAGAAAATGTCAAATTTTCAGAAGACCGTCGACAACCATTTAGCAATGATGATGTGAGGGATAACGTGGTTCCAATAATAGTAAGGCCAGGCCATATTCGCTTTGAACCCCTTGAAGAAGGTATTGGTTCCATCCCTTTCTGGTTCTTGAGGCTTAGCCGTGTGATCTTTAGTGATTCACAGTCTGGAATTATGACATAAAGCTTGAAAAATGGTTTACAATGTTCTGGCATATGTTCTTATTTTCCAGAAGATGCAGAGCAAGCTGTCCAAAAAAGTCAAATTCCTGTGGTATGTTTTATTGGTATTATTTTATAGTTTGTGAACTTCACCACGGCTCCTTTTTTGTGTGTGAAATTGCTTTGAGGCTTACTGTCCAGTTGAATTAGGGGATAGGTTGAGGGTGGCACAGAGATCATTTCCATTAGATGGTCATTTTATCTTGAAAGGAAGGGAAGGGGAGGGGAGTTGGTTTGGAGGTGAAGCTGGGATTTTGGTTTTATCATACTAACTTTTCTGTATTTATTGATTACATTATCTGGCATAACATATTTCCCTTATCTTCAGGTTCACAGTTTACTTGAAATAGAGGGAAATAGGCTAATTTAGCATGCCCTTCTTTTCCCTAAAAGTGTATCGTTGCTGTCACAACTCGCAACCATCATTTTAGATATTGCTTAATCTGGTTCTTCTGTTTGTAGATGCATTGGCATTTTCCTTAATGGTTTCTTATTCAGATGGCTGTGATGTTCTCATTAATGTCAACTTTATTGTTGTTTGGGTAATGGCTAGAAAACTTTTCAATGGAATGGAATAACCAGCAAGAAGAAGGGTCAGAAATGGGGTATGGAGAAAGCGCCTTGTATGAAATGGAATGATAACTGTTTTAGCCAAGTAAGTTCTGAAATGGTGGATGTTAACAAAAACGCCACTGTAACTGATGACATGGACTTTGACAAGCTTGCTCCCTATTCTAGCTCGCCTAAGGTATGTTTTGTTATTCTGCCATATATTTATTTTGTATTAATATTCTTCAGAGATATAGTCTTTTTTTCTTTATTTATTATATATATTTAAATGCAGGAAGGAGATTTAGTTGCATATCGCCTTGTTGAGCTATCATCAACCTGGACCCCTGAGCTTTGTTCCTTCCAAGTAATGCTCTTATCTAAAATTTAGTTGTTTTATAGTTCCCAATCTTATTGGCTTTGAATTTTGTATTTGCCTAATTCTGCTTATAGGTTGGGGAAATATCACGTTATGATGCTGGATCCAACATGATTAAGCTGACACCAGTGCCAGGATATCCAAATGCTTCTGAGAAGAAAATAGATCAGGACGTCTCTGATTCTGAGCTACCAGATACATCTCTTTACGGGGAAGATGGGTCATTAGAGGTATGTAACTGGAACTATATATTCCTCATTTGATGAGGAATGCCTTTGTTTTCCTCTGCCCGTGAAGTAAGTAGGTTAAATGATTAGGAATGTCTTTAATTATAGTGGAGTATTATAAATATAACTATGGCAGACCCACATATTTGTTATTAATGTCCATTGCAAAAATCTCAGGCCAGGGTCGTGTCTCAGCTGCTGTTTTATTTCTTGTTGCTTTGATGCTTTCTTCCAGAGTGCAGGAAGCTAACAAATGTAGCCCTTTTTATTTTTATATTTCTTGTCTCATCAGATAGATTATTCCTCTCTAGTTGATGTCCGCCTTGTGAAGCTTGGCAATCTGAATATCACAAAAGCAATTGCCGATGGCAGCAATGAGAATTCTGCACAGGATCAGAATGTTTTAACACAACAGTCAAGCGTTAGCAAGGAAGCAGTCATGGTCTCAGCCGATCCTGCACAAGGTATGTATAAAGCTCAGTGTGTTAAATATCAGGTTTTTGAATCAACAAATCATAATGTTTTCATGGTTTTAGCAGCTAATGGTGCAGTAAATGTATGGGATGAAATTAACGAGGCCTTGAGTGCAAAGAAGGCAGAGTTCTCTAAAGAGGATGGTTGGAGTCGAGCAGATAGTTCGGGTAGGAGTGCCTGGTCATATAGGGCCCTGAGACGCAGTGCCCTTGGCCCCACTATGGCCTACTTAAGAGCACAGAATGGGATCTGAGGAATAGCACCAGGATCAGTTTTAAGTTTATTTCCTGAACTGTTTTCGAACCTTTGAAAGACGAGAGCGAGGCAATTTTGTTTTGGCTTTTGCTTTGCCATTTACACATGTTTCAAGTGTCTATCGAAGGTTAATGCTAATGTGCTGGTTTGTTTTCCAAAATTTACTGTGAAGAGGGTAATCTATTGGTGGAGATATGTAGTTTATTTTGGTAGATAATGCAGATACGATGCAGATGGTTTGGATCGAATATATTCCCATGCAAACAAGTGTACAATTTTAGTGCAACTGAAGAATAGAGAAAGAGATCATCTGATTGCAACTGTGTATTTATTTTTCTGCATTTCCTATATTCATTGAGGGTGTTGGAAAAAATCATTACCAACCGACCATCCTGTCTAGAGGCATTGAGAGACAAATCTATGTTTTGAAGAAAGTCGCGGCTGACAGATTCCCAGTGACAATGGCTATCCCTGCGTGTACCATCGCAGCTTAAAACTTGGCTCGGATGCTTTTCAAAACCAACGTTGTGCACTAGCCAGACATAAAACACTAGAATGATCGCTTTCATTGTTGGATCTGAATTTTTGGATATTTGGGTTTTCGAATCGATGATATAGTGATTTATATCAGATCCGGAAAAGAAGATATTCGGATAGTCGGATATCCGATTATCCAAAAATATAATATAATTAAATTAATTTTTGAATTTTTGGATAATTCGAAACTTAAAATATTGTGATCCGTATCTGATCCAAAAAACTTAAAATCGGATCGGATATTTGATCCAAAATAAAAATCAGATCAAATATCTTAATTCTCAGATCGGATCAATGTATAATCAAATCGGATTAACTAAATCGGATATTTTTGTACACTCTTCCATGCACTCAAGCTTGCATCGGAAGCCAACATTCATTTAATATATTTTTCTTCAAGAAAAACATATTTAATAATTAAATTGAGTAAATAATCAAAATCGCATCCACTTTTTAATCAGTCACATTCACTTGATTGAGTTTTACGTAGTAAATATTTAAATACATTTTTTCGATTAGAACATGTTTTTTTTTTCAAATAACAGCAGATTAAAAAATGGTTATATCGAATTTTTATTAAAAATTATAAAAATTACGATATCAATTTATAGTGTATATTAAAATTTTTATATTTTTTTAAGAAATTTGGTATGTACCGAAATTCTCACATGTTTGTAAAAAAATTAGTATATATAAAAAAAATCGATACTAAAATTCTTATATTTTTTTAAAGAAATTTGATATATATTTTTTAATATTTTTAACCCCTACATTTTCTTGAACTTTCACTTTTTCGGACAAAAAAAATGAGAAGTTTGAGTTTGTCGGTTGGGTAAAGTGAGAGTTGTTAATCCATTGCCTCTTCAACAGCCGAAGGGGACAACAGAGACGATAATTAGGTGTTTAAAATTATTCGATCTGATTGATTTGATTATTTGATTAGCTGATACAAATTAGACGGATATTTTAAGAATTTTTAATTCTTTTCAGGTCGAGATAATTTTTTCGGGACACAGGCCGAAACATAGGCTGAAAGATTTCCCTTACCATGTACTTGACCTGATCTAATATATATTTTTTACATTTCAATTTATATTTTTATTTTAAATTTTTTAATACTTTTATCCCAAAACTAAATTTAAATCCCTATTTTTTTTATGTTTATATTATATATTTTTAAATTTTATGTTTAAATTTTTTTTAAAAATATTTTATGTTTAATATATGATTTTTTTAAAAAAAAATTAAAATTAAAAAAAAATCAAGAACCATATACTCGAGTAATGGGTACCCAAATATAACGGGCCGGGACACGAATCGATAAAAAAGATACATGAATGAATCGAGTATTAAATATTCGTGTACCTAAAATTTAAATACCCGATAATAAACACCTTTAATGAGCATTGAGACAAAAACAAAAGCTTTAAATAAAAAATAAGTGCTTAATTATATATCTTTTTAGTTTTAATATTTAAAATTTTAATCATTATAAATTTAAATATTTTTTTAAAAAAATTATTAACAAATAAGAACTTGACACGTTAAATTATTTTCTATGTTAATAAAATAAAAAATATATATATCTTTAAATCTCAAATTCCTAGAAATATAAAATTCTTTAATACTCAAACTACAAATTTTTTTAAATTATTTTTTGTTACTATTGTTATCATTGTCGGATATCATTATCGTAGTTAAAAATTACTATCTATTTTTCCCACTAATCTTTCGATAATAATCGTTACTAAAACGTCAATCGAGTATCGTTCAACTAAATTCATTGACATTCACATACATCATTTGTCATCCAATCATCAGTTCTTTCGTTGGTTATTGGTGATGAATAATAAAATATAGACGGCAGCCTCAGTTGACGATAATGATAGTGTCTAACAACGATAACATTCATGATTATTTGAAGAATTTATAATTTTGAGTATTAAAGATTAAATTTTTTTATTAATTTTAAATTTCTTTAAAAAATTATATTCTTTTAAATAATAAAAAATGTCGCGTATTTTTTTATTGGGTAATGATATTTTTAAATGGTCACATACTTAAAATTATAACAATTAAAAATTTAAATATTTATTTTTATTAAAAAATATTTTAAGTATATAGATTTCAGAAAATATATAATTTAGTAACTTATTCCTATTAAGCCAAAACAAAACAAAAATGCAAAAGTGAATGAATCCATGGCATATCCTCATTAGACATTAAAAAACTTAAATTAAAAAAAAAAATCAGAATTTGAGGATTAATAAAAATTTTATATTTTTTAATGTTCCTATCTTTGCTTAATATTAAATAGAAGTTTAAATATATATTTAATATCTAGATTATACATTTTCTCTCAAATCAGTACTTAAAGAAATTTGGTATCGAAAGATATTTTTTTAAGTTGGCATTTGAACTAGGCATATTCTCTTAATTTGATTCTAAAATTTGAAAAATTATTAGGTGAACCCTGTTCACCACGTTATCTATGGTCCCAAGTAATCTGGACCGTTGATCTTAATTTTTTTCAAGTGAATCATCATCTCTTTCCTACATGTACTTAGTAGGTGGGTAGTTATTAGGTGGTTATTTAAAGATCAACGGTCCAGATTACTTGGACCATGGATGACGTGGTGAACAGGATTTACCTAATAATCTCTCCTAAAATTTATACGTTTTATCAATTTGTTCTTAATTTGAAGTAATTCAATAAATTTAATCTATCATATTCTTTCCTTAAAAATATTATATTACTTTCTTGGTATAATAACATTTTAATACTAATTTATTGTTATTTTGTGATAGGATGCATTTATTCAACTATTTTTTAAATTTTGATGTACTTACTTGATTGGTAATATCTTAAAATTGAGTAAATTTATAAAATTTCTAAATTTGAATGATTAAATTTATTGAATTTATTCGAGATATAATTAAATCGATAAAATGTTTAAGTTTTAGAATCAATTTAATATAATAAACCTAATTTTGTTATTAATTTTAAAACAAAATTCTTGAGATACCAAATTGAGAAAAAATGTGATTCAGTATTTAACTTAAGAGAAAAAAAAAACCTTGTTCATTATTATTGTTCAAATTCAAAAACAAATTGTTTACAATCCGTTTTTACACAGTAAATAAATAAACAATTATTTTCGGTTCAAAGACTGGTTGCATGCAACCCGTCTTCAAACAGTACGCATGATATCTTGTACATTGTTTGAAGACGGGTTGCATGCAGATATGCGACGCACCTTCACACTTTTAAAGGCATGATAGCATGTACATTGTTTGAAGATGGGTTGCATGCAGATCTTGATATCAATTTAACCGTCTTTATGTACCAATATGGGACAATTTGTGGAAATAACTAATCAAGGAGTGCCATAATTCTTTGTGGGCAGGCCATCCAGATATGTGACACACTCTCGCACTTTTAAAGGCATCTTATTATTGGCCCTAAATGCATGATGTCATTAAAGAGTATGTAAGAACATATCTTGTGTGTCAACAAGACAAGATAGTCCAACATAAACCAAATAAACTTCTAGACCCTTTGCCCATTCCGGAGAAACTTTGGGAAAGCGTCTCCATGGACTTTATTACTTGCTTGCTTAAGTTTGAGGAATTCGGAAGCATTATAGTCGTTGTGGACCGATTTAGCAAGTATGCCACTTTTATTGCCACATCTGCAGATTGCACCGCCGAGGAAGCAATTAGGCTTTTCCTTCGAAATGTGGTCAAACTTTGGGGCATTCCAACCAGCATCATAAGCAACCGAGACCCACGCTTCACGGAAAGGTTTTGGACAACATTGTTCAAGATGCTCAGATCTGATTTAAACTTTTCCAAAAGCTTTCATCCCAAAGCGATGAACAAACTGAAAGGGTCAATGCACTTTTGGAATTATACTTGAGGCATTATGTGAGTGCTAATCAAAGGGATTGGGTCAAACTCTTAAACGTGGCACAATTCTCCTACAACTTGTAATAGAGCGAGACTACCAATAAAAGTTCATTTGTGATTGTCTTAGGCAACAATCGTCCACTCCGCTTTCTCTTGCCACACGCTATGAAGGGAAGAGCCCTGCAGGCTTCAAGTTTATCAAGTCTTGGCATGAGCAAAATGAGTTAGCACGAACCGCACTTCATAAGGCTGCTAAAAGAATGAAGAAGTGGGCATACTCCAAACAAAGACATTTGAAGTTTAAGGAAAGGGACCTTGTCATGCCAAAACTCTTGCCCCAACAATTTAAAGTCTTCCGAAAGGTGCATAAGGGACTAGTTCACAAGTACGAGAGACCATTTTCAGTGCTTAAACGAGTGGACAAGGTATCTTATAAGCTCCAATTGCCTCCAAGGCTCAAGATCCACCCTATCTTTCATGTTAGCCTGTTGAAGCCTTACCAAGAAGACATGGAAGATCGCTCAAGGTGTTGTCCAACAAAGCACCCATAGCCGTTGTCACTTCCTTTGAAAAGGAAGTTGAGAAAATGCTAGCTGATCTGGTCATTCGTAGAAGGAGAGTTCCAAGCTACAAAGAGTATTTCATCAAATGGAAGGATTGCTCATCACCGAAACAAGTTGAAAAACCGAAGAAGCTCTGACAATCCAGGGATCAACTTGAGCAATTCAACCAAGGTGCGACGAGGGTGTCGCGAGCTTAAATGGGGAAGAATGTCACTAGCCATTTATTTTCCCACCCTTGGACCATTTTAAAGCAAGCTAGCACTAAGGAAGGTACTAGAAGAGACTAGGTCTACCAAGCACATGCTACAACATTCTGAAAAGGTCTAGGATGTTCTACCCAAGACTAGACCCACCCGGGAGAACCTAAAAGGCTCGGGACTATTCTGGAAGACCCAGGGGTTCTTTAAAACCTTTTGAATACATATAGATATGTAAAGATACTTGTAGAGATTTCTAAAATCATATAAATTTTTATAGATATTTTGAGAGGCAATATAATAGTCGTCCAATCAAATAGATCATAGCTGCCCATTTAAAAAGCGGGAGCCTATAAATAAGGTTATCCCTTCATCTTACGACCTACCTAAGAGTTTTCTTATAAATTCTTATCTTGTTTTCAGAAGCATTCTTATACAAAAGTTTTCTTATAAATTCTTTCGTCTTTTCTTATCTTTCTTTGTCTAGCCATCAAATTGCCTTTTCTTATCTTTCTTTGTCTAGCCATCAAATTGCATGGAAGCAAGACTTATTCGCATTGTGCAAGAAATGCTAACGCGGCACGGATCAGTGACAAGCTACTCTGCTTCTGTATTCTTGTTGTCACAAAGTGGGACTATCATCCTGATGTGAAGTCTTAGACCATCAACTTTGAATCTACATCCTTGGTGGGCAGGAAATAAAAAGAATTAAAAACAAGGTCTTTGGTGAAGACCTTATGGATGAATGACATAACAAGTGTAAATCTTTCATTCATTAAGAAGTTTTCCTACATAAGATTTCAAGGTAAAAAATTCAGATGTTGCAGCTCTTTCATTACAATCATGGTTTCAATAGGGGAGTGAAAAAATGAACCCCAATCTCCAGATCCACATTTTACTTGGATTAAAAAGATTCAAACATGATTCAATCACCAACAGCAAGCCCCTCTGGCCTAAGCCTGGATCAATATACATACTTAAGCTAAGAAAGCAATGCTGGAATTAGAATCTCTGGAAATGATCTTTGGAGAAGAAGGGATGCCTGAGAGCTTCACGAGCCGTTAATCGACAGCAAGGATCAAATCTGAGAAGACCTTGCAACAAGTCGATCAGACACCCCGCGGAATGATCTACATGTTGCATCACAAGATTCTGCCACAAGAAAATATTTACTTTAAATAAGGATCAATGATACCATATCTACAGATTCATCGTAATCGTCACAAGGATTTCTGATTCTGGTATGCAAGCCAGCAACATACCTGAAGACGAGGCAACTTTCGAACAGCTTTAATGCTTTCTGTAGAGGTAGCAGCCGCTGGCCAATCCAGCTTACCTTTCTTGATAAATTTCTCGGCATGTCGACTGGACAAAGAACTTAATAAGAAAAACAATATAACAAAAAATTTGCATCACCCATAAGAGTGGTAATACACACAAAAGAGTGCATACTCGGCTCTTATCAGCATGTGCTGGGGCAAAGGACCCAAAACCCTCTCCATCATTGCTAGGTGCTCCAAGTTCTCATGGGTTTGAAACAAGGCTTCTCCCTGTATACAACAAAATATCAGGGCCATTTCTTACTATCTAACATGGGAATTCGAAATAATATACTAGTAAACAACAAACTTACCGAGCAAAGTTCCACCAAGATACAGCCAACACTCCATAAGTCACATGGGTAACTCCATCCTAATCCTGAAAAGATAGATAAACTCACACAATGTCTGACAGACGGATAACACAAGGGGAAAATGGATAAGGAAAATGTTACCGTACCAAGAATAACTTCAGGACCTCGATAGTGCCTTGTGGAGACGATGTAGTTGTGATCTTGATGCTCATATACTGCACTACCCAAATCAATAACCTTGATGGCACTTGATTTTGGTAACCTCCGGTAGCACGTTTCCCTTCTCGCTGAACAGGACATAACCTGTTGAAAAAGGTTAAGCAAAAAATTATAAAAGTATGATTATTAGAGATAAACATCATACACCTCCCGTCTGTGGTAGTAAGAAGCAATTGATTGCAAAAGGCAGATTGTGTTGTCAACATAAAAATGTATCAATAAAGATTACTGAATATACCTCGTCAGGTATTTTCACATATTCCGGAGAAACAAAGAGTATATTCTCAGGCTTCAAGTCGGTATGGATGAGGTGTAAATCATGTATAACTGCATACAATAAATACACAAATAAGAATCAGATATAAGCAATTATTAATATTTAAAAAATAGTCTTAACCTAAAGAATGTGCATAATAAGTGTCCAAGATGAAGTAATAAGAACTGGAATGCTATAAACTACTAAATGTATAAATGTATGAATGAATAAATACAAAAAGGAGCGGCAACAAATTCTCCAGTTGCAAACAACGGGTCAAGCAACTCAAGAAAACCGTTGCCACTTGTCGCCAACTTTGAAAAGAAAAGGAGAAATGGCAGGAGTAACGTCTACACACATGCTACACATTCCAAAAGTTGTCTGCCAAGTTCCCGGACAAGGTCAACCGGAAAGGGGCGAAAATTATTTTTCTGAAGAAAATCGTATAAGCTTGGTCCAAGCATCTCAAATACCTGTAGAGGACATTTAAATCCACATACAAGTCTTAACTCCTAAACTAATTCAAAATGTTACGAGAATATTGTGACTGGATTGTATATACTTACAATGCAGATATGATTGCGATAATCAAACCAGTCTAGAAATCGAACACAACTGCAAAAGATAAGCCCATTCAACCAATGAGAAAAAAGTAACATCAACACCAAAACAAAATGGAGATAATTATTCGAGGAATAATACTCACCGACCACCATTCCTGTCATGTTTACCAAGATACTGAAGAACCTCAAGTTCCATCATTGCTGCTTCCCTGTATTTCTTGATACTTCGAACAACTTTTATGGCAACCATCTCTTTAGTTTCCCTGTCCCAGCATTCCAGAACCTGACCGAAGGTGCCTGTAGAATAAAAAGGATAAATAGCCACACAAGAATGACATTAGCAGAGATGTAAAAAAGCCCAAAACAAGAAGTAACAAGATCCGAAGTAAAAAACTACCTTCACCAACTTTTCGGTAGATCTTATCTGCAAAAACAAAAGCCAAAAAACATAAGCTGTAAGAAAATGTTCGATTCTGGGAATAAACAAAGGTAGTGCACATAAAAAGTTATAAATATCTTGTAAAACAGTTTGATGGTAGAAGGGAAATGATATTGTTGGGTTTCTAAAACACAGATTCCGAAAGTTCTAGGAACAGGAAGAGATCCCCCCCCCCCCTCTTTTTTTCCTACTTAAAAACAAAACAATTATTTTGTGGAGGTTGAATAGAACAAAAAGGCTACAGCAAAGAAAATAAACTAGTGCCATTTAAAAATTGACTCTCCTTATTAGAAAGGTAGTTTCTAAAAAGAGTTCAGCTACTCCAAAAACTTATGACACAATGAAATGAAAGAGATTGAAGCATTATTGAAACTAGATCTGTAGGCCAATATGAAAATTTATTTACCAAGTTAATCTCTAAAATCAATCAAAAAATAACCTTTGATGGTAAAAATCAAGGTAAGTGACTAAAAATAGAAAGAAAGGCAATATCACAATGTATTCAGATATCATCTACACTAATAGTCTATTATAAAACAGTCCCATAACACACAACAAAAATGTGTAAATTAAGCTCTTCAATAGGTGATTAAGTGTAATTACAGCGAGGAGTTAAATTTTCTCCAAGTGCAAACATGTAATGCCCATCTTTGTCATCATCTCGCCATGGGGGAGAGACTGTTTGAGCAAATCCCATTTCAAAGAGACAAGTGTGATCTGGGTATGCCCTCGAAGACCCAAAGCTCTTCAAATTTCCAACATCTTGTCCATTATACACCCATGACTGAGCCTACACACAGCCATTCCATTCACACTCCACAAAATAAATAGTAATTCAAAAACTTATCATCCCCTTCCATCAAATTTCCTACTCAGATGTCTCACCATCAGCATCATATCATCCAGCCGGATAGAGTTAACATATTTTCATGTGAAATAGAGTTTGATGGAATCAACACAAATAATAAAAAAATAATAGATACAAAAAAAAAAGAAAAAGATATTCATAACATATCCATAACCCAAATTTTCATGAGAAAAGAATCATTAATTTACCAAGCAAACCAATTGAAAAAACAAAAATTTACCTCCCCAAAGCTAAAAGATTCATCTTTTTTTTTCTGAGATCAGAACAAATTAGCATGGAATTTAACAACGGAGACAGTAAATTAAGCTTCCCAAAAACTTGAACAAGATAATAAGCCAAAAAAAAGTACCTTTTGGTGAGTTTGATTGAAATCCCAAGCTAATCTCGGCCTCTTCATGGGACGGCGATCCATGTGAATATGAGGAAACTCGGTAACATAATCCATCTCCATCCCCAGCAAACCAGTAACCCTAATTCCTCTTTAGATTTTATCGAATCTGTGAGGAGAACAATTCCTGCGAATCGTGATCTAGCTGAGCAAGAATACATAAAGGAAATACTCAAGTTTCATCTCAATTCTCAGATGAGCGGCTGGATTTGTTCAGTGGATTGATCTGGACCGTTTATTTGTTTTGCATTTTGTTCTTCTCTTGACCATGGTCGGTTAACTATGGTTTGTATTTTAACTGTGGTTGAGTTTAGTGTTTCTCAAGTTTTCTCTTGATGAGTTGGGAACAGATGGGATATTTTATGATAAAGTTAATCAAATGGTCATTAAATTTTGGATAATTATTTAATTTGATGATTAAATATTTAATTATTTTAATATTAATATTAAAATTTATAATTTATTTTTAATTTAATTATTAATTTTTTAAATATATTAACATACGAATCTGGTTTATTTAAATAAAATTGGTCAATGAAATTTTAATAAGAGTTAAGAGAGTGATATTTCAGCTTTTATTTTGTATAATAATATATCTCATTTTTCATATTTGTATATTTAAATAATTTAATTTTAATATAAAAATTAATAAAAAATAATGCTTAATATTTATATATTATTTTAATTTTATTTTTAATTAGAAATAATTTAACTTGAAACATTAAATTTTAAATTTTAAATTTTAAATCTGTAAAGCTAAACCTAAAATCCTGATCCATAAATACAAAACCAAAATTAAAACCCTCACACAGATTTTTTAACGTCGGTAAGGACTTTACGATCAAATTAAAATAAATTATATAATATAATAACATTATTTGAAAATATATTTATCAAATTAAATAATTTAATAAATCATAAAATTATTTAATTTTTTTTCGAATGTTTTTTTTACCCTACGACTATTGGCTACTAGGAGTGATAATGAATATATCAACTCGTGAGCTACTCGAGCTCGGTTCGGTCAATGCTCAGTTAAAGTTCGATTCGAGTTTAGCTCGAGATCTTATTGAATCGAGAGCCAAACCAATTCAAGCTCGGCTCGAAAAGCTCGTGAACAGACTCAGAATAATTATATTATATATGTTATATATACACTAAAGTAATCTCTTTAGTAAAAGAAAAGCAATAAAATAAAACATGACAAATCTACTAAAATAAATTAGTTATTTTTTTCATTTTGAGTTGAGTCGAATCAAACCCAATAATATTATTTCCGAACCGAACCTAAAATTCTAAGCTCGCCGAACCTCAAACCCGTTATCGTCTAAGCCTAGCATTGGAACAAAGGAACAAAAATATCTGACAGCTGTGGGATTTGAACCCACGCCCTTTCGGACCAGAGCCTAAATCTGGCGCCTTAGACCACTCGGCCAAACTGTCTTGATGAAAGAAAGCATCTTGTAATAATAAATATTCAATACTTTATGTTTTTGTTCTAAATATGACCAAACCCCTATATTTTTTTAATTTAATTCTTCTATATTTAATTCAAATATTTTTGTATTTTTTGAGAATAATTATTTCAAGAAAATCAATTATTAACACAACTAATTTTTTTATTAAATTGATTGGTGTAATGTTTTAAAATAACTTGATAGTCATGTTAATTTTGTAATTACCAAACATTAAAAATCGAAAATATAAAATATTACACTTAAATATCTAAATTTAAGAAATTGAGTATCTAAATTCTTCAAAATAAAATTGATGGATTAAAATTTATATGCATAGGCAATTCAAGAAACATGTTTTATTTGAAAATGATTAGTATAATTATTATGAAATACAATTATTATGGAATAGCATAAAAATAGTAAAATACATAAATAGTCCCTAATTATCTCTAAAAAATATAAAATGGTCATTAAATTTTAAATTGTTATATAATAGACATTAAACTTTAATTTTTATTATAAAATAATCAATGAGCCGTTAATTATTATTGATAAGGAGACGTAATAGTTACGAAAAATTGTATAATGACATATTTAATCCTCAACATTTATACAATTAATTATTTTAGACATCAATAATGAGGACTAAATTAAGAATAATTTAACGAATATGTCAATATAAAAAATTATAAAAAATTAAATATTTATTATTTTAATTCTTATAGCCGTAACATGACACATTTAATGACAATTAACAACTCAGTTATCATTTTTATCAAATATCTCAAAAGAAAAAAAAATGCAATGATCAATTTGAAAATTCAAGGTCTATTATGAATAAAGTAAGAACAAGAATAAAATAGGAGAATAAAGATGAGAGACAAAAGGGAGAGATATTTTATTATATTCTCAAAGTAAGGGTTGTGTACAATGCTATGCCAAAAGTCTATATTTATAGGCATAAGATGGAAACCCTAATTTCAATGGGTATTAAACCCTAATACTAAAACCCATTAAAGTTTAACTTAATATATGGATATCCACCATGAATAAATATATTGATAACAAAGTACTATTTCATTCACTAAAATAAGTGGAAAATAATTTACGCTGAATTAATTACATTAAAAAAAACAATTAAAGCATCCAACAATAACTAACAATAATTTTTTATTCATCAACCGTTAATTAGGTATAGAATAAAAAATATATATTTAACTGATTGATTATTTTAATTTTATTTATTTTAAAATAATTTATATTTTAACATTTTATTTAAAATTAAAATAAATTTATTTATAAATAAAATGGATAATTATATATTTAATATCTCATCTTTATCTATTTTTTGTTTTGTTATCCACCTATTTTTTTTAGTAAAATGATACTTACGTTACGTTTTTTTTTAATATTTTGATACCAATGTTAAAAATCAATAACACGATGATTAAGAAAAAGAAAAACATATATGATATGCTGATTAGGAGAGAAAAATAGGGTAGGTTGTCATGTTATGTTTCTCTTAATTAGTATACCACGTGTATTAATTTTATAATTTTAGTCGATATGATATACTAACTAAGAAAAAAAATGATATAACAGTTTATCACATGTGATTTTCTCCCTCTTGATCAGTCTATTATTGAAAGATATAAAAAAATATGATATTAAGCATCATTTTGTTAAAAATAGATAAAGTTTAAAACAATTAATAATGATATGACAAAGTTATTATATCAAATCATTCAAATTATTTATCGTCGATTTTTTTTTTATATTTTGAATATTTGATAATTAATTTTTTACAAATTTTTTATTACTAGGGCCTAAATAATTATTTGGTAGTTAAATTCTCTACTTTCTGTGTTTAGTAAACATTTTTTTAAAGAAAAAAATACTAAAAAAATCCAACAAATTAAAAAATAATTTATAAAATAAAATATTACTCATATTATTTATATAATTACGTCTTTATCATAAACATCAAAAGTTTTATATAATTCTTGTTTTAAACTTGAACAAACAGAAAAATGTGTTGTGATTTTACGTTGAAAAATTTTAAAGGTGGTTTTTAGAGTATTCGAAATTGAGATTTATATTGTTGAAATTGAATCATTATAAATATGATTTATATCTTTATTTATCATTTTATTTATATTAATTATTAGTTAAACTTTACTAAATATTTTTAAGCAAACAATTAATTAAATTAACTAACAAAATTAATTAATCAAATCAGTTATTATATTAATTTTTTTTTAAGTATTTAACTACCAAATACTTAATTAATCAAATCAACTATTTTTTTTTATAGTTTAGAATCATCTTGATTTAATGATTAAAAGAATAATTATTGTTCTTAAAAATCATAAATTTAAACATCAGTATACCCTAAATCAGATATTAGAGTAACACCGTAATTAGTTTAAAAACTATTCAATATAGTTTAGAATAGTTAAATGATGTTTTATGTATCGGTTTTTAATAACATTTTAAGTTGATCATAAATTTGAAACTCTAGATAAATTTTAAAATTTGTAAAAAAAATTAACTGCAATGAAAGTCACTTAATTATAGATAAGATTACATTTTGACAATCAATTATTAAAAATTACATTTGAGTCACTTAATTATGAGTAAATATTATATTTAGGTCACCCAATTAATAAATATTACATTTAGATCACTCAATTATAAGTAAAATTACAAAGTCACTTAATTATAGATAGGATTACACTTTGGTAATCAATTACTAAAAGTTACATTTAAGTCACTTAATTATGAGTAAATATTATATTTGGGTCATCCAATTAATAAATATTACATTTAGATCATTTAATTATAAGTAAAGTTACATTTGGATATTTTTCATGTTTAAAAAAATTATTAATTTATGTATTAAATTAATTATTTTAAATAAAGTATTCTAATATTAATAAAGATATACAAGTGGTTTAAAAAGTATCCATATTAGGGATGGACACGGAACTCGAACAAGACGGGTTCTGACCCGACCCAGTCTGATCGGGTCAGATTTTTTGGTAAAAAATTCAGGTTCAAGTCGGGTTTTTTTAAGGATGGTCTTAGGTAAGTTCGAGTTTAGGGTGAAAAAAAATCCGATCCAACCCAACCCAAGATTAATAGTATAATTTTCCCATATATATTTTAGGAATATTTAAAACAATAATCCCTCTTTATATATATTTTATACAATTAGATCACTAAATTTAATTTTTTATAATTAAGTCACTAAAATTAAATATTTTTACAATTAAATCCATAAATTTTATTTTATTTTTTTTACAACTTAGTCCCTAAAATTTTAATTTTTTTAATGATTCGGGTTGAGTTGAGTCGGATTTTAAAGCTTAAAAATCGGCTCAAGTCAGATATTTTTCACCCTAAACCCGGGTCAAAGTGGCAGGTAAAAGGTATGATTTTTTGGGTCAGGTGCGAATGGATCAAAAATCCGACACGACCCGTGCCCATCTCTATTGGTATTATCATCCTTTACTGTTCGTGTAATAATTTATAATATATTAGGTTTCGTTTGCACCCTACACTAACACACAAAACCAACTAAGCAGGAATCCATATTATCATCCTTTACTGTTCGTCAATGCAGTTACCGTACAGACGATTAACTTGAAAAATATTCTCAGTTTCTAACAATCGATCATGCCCAGAAAATTACAGTTCTTGCATCCCAGCTGAGTTGAATTTACAGTAATTTAAATTACTGATTCAAATTAAAATTCTTTTTCATTGTTAAATAAAATTAAATTCAAAATTGGATCACTTCAGATTTCAAAAACACAATAAAAAAACTTGTGAACAAATATAATTAATGAAAAGAAAAGAAAATAAAGATTTGAAAATATACCAGGAGACAGGTAGAGCTGTGCTTGTAAGATAATAAACGCACAACGCTGTTTAAAACTGGCTTAACAGTAATTAATTTATGCTTCGGAAACATGAACATTCCTCACGGTTAAATCTGAGAGCGTTCACCAGTAAGATTTAAGAAGCAACTCTAATGGACAAAACAGGAGGAAAAGAATTTCAACAACATGAAACTTTGAAATCCAGATCTGATTGATAATAATTTCATTTTTTTTAAAATGGCAGAATCCAACTTATTACACGCTACAATTCGCTATGAAAACGTGTAGCGTGTAGATTTTTGAATGACTCTGCTGGAATCGAAAGTGATTTACGCTTTCGTTGACACGAACTTCAGGATTCTGATAACTCATAACAGCAACTGAAGAACGCAACGCCTATCGAAAGCGATCGAAATAGGAAGAAATTATTTTCTTAAAAGAAAAATAATGAAATCAAACAAGGATTGCAGAGGAACCTTTATGACGCGTCCTTCAAAGAGCAGAATTGGGGATTCTGGGCAGCAATGTTGAACCGTAAATAAGAGAGGGGATTTTATAGTGGTGTTTTCAAACTAGAAACCCTAATTTTGATAAAATGACGAAAAAGCCATCAAGCTTGAATTCGGATAACTGATCAACATGATGGGCCTAGGGTTAGAAAGTTATGGGCTCATAAGGCAAAATGAAAATGGGAAAAAATAAATTGAAAAAAAGTAAAAACCTGCCCTCACGCAGGATCGAACTACGGACCTTCAGTTTACAAGACTGACGCTCTACCACTGAGCTATAACGGCAATTTGATTAATATTTGAAAGGTTTATTATTACAATATTTATGAAGAACGATCAAACTACGAACCTTCGTATAATAAAACTAAAATTTGAGATTAATGGCATTTTATATTATTATAGATTTACAAAAATTTAATATTTTTCTATTTAATAAAAAAGGTTTATATTATTATAGATTGTTTAATAGATCTCTTTGTGATGGTCAACTTCATTTTCCTGTGAAAATGTGAATCACAAACATTGTAATAATAATAATAATAGTAATAATAATAAATCCCCTTAGAATTCAAACTCATACTTTAAACTCCTACGCAATAACCCTAAATTAATATATCTTTTAAATTATTATTTATTTAATTATTTTGATAATCTATTTCTGCTTTGACTCTCATATAATTCTCTTATATTAATAAATTCTTACAATCACTAAAAATTTAACGTGATTGATAATTATAAAATTAATTTATTAATATTGTATTATCATTACAATAAAATTAATAGTATTTATTTATATATATATCACAGTTGTTATACGAAAGAGTTGACTTAAAACATTAAATTATTTAAACCTATTTTCAATACCATTAATGTTTGATTAAATTAAGACAACATAATATAATTAATTAAATCAAATTGTCTTAAGATCTTAGTCATGTAGATTCTGCTAACTAACACAGTTTTTGTTTTCTTATGAAGTCTACCGATCGAGAAATTATTATATGGTCCCGACTCATCACGTCATTCATGGTTTTATTCAATAAAATTTATTTATTTAATGATATATAAGAAATAAATTAGAATTCTTACTTTGTCCCTATATCAGTGACGAAGCTAGGATCTAATATTGGGAGTGGCAAGAATCTATTAAACCTTTAAATTAGAAAATTAGGAGGGACAAAAACCCTTATTTAATTAATATTTAAACTAAAAAGGACTAAAAATGTAATTGTACCAAAAAATTTGGGAGAGGCAACAACCTCTCCCAACACATACACAGCTCGGTCCTTATCTCATATTCTATAATAAATGACATTAAAAATATTTATTTAATGATTAATATATTTTTTTCCTGATTTATATATTAAAATTAAAAATTTTATGAAATAGTTATAATTTATTTTTATTTTAAAAATATTATACTTTATTTTTTAAAAATTAGAATTCTAACTCTTTCCCTGACAATCCATAATAAATGGTATTTTATATTTAATATTTTAATCTCCATGTGCATATTATTGATCCTATAAAGCTCCACGTCCGTAGCTGATGATCCATGCATATATACATGTATTTATAATTATATATGTGAAGGCAATAAGAGACATGGACATATCTATGAAGAAGATGAGATGTTGTGTCCATGACTTTAATATCTTCACACCTCAGACATGGACACAAAGGAATAAAATATCTTTTTTATTGTCTTCTTTCTTTATCACCATTTTTATCCAACTTCACAACTTGCTCAGTTCATCTCCGTCCTTCTATTTCAAGTATTAAACAATTTGGTATTATTTAAGTAAATTTTGAGTTTGAGATTTTATGCGGATAATAAAAAATCGTCAATAAATTTATCGATTAAAATTAAATATATACATTGTTAGAATTAAAATATATTCAATACGAATATAAATCCAAGATCTATATATGTCAAATCATTAAGAACGATAAAATAAATAAACTGAATGCAGAAGTGTACCTGAATTAATTGATAGGGTTTTTCCAAAGGGTTTGATCTTTCAAGAAGTTAGGTTAACTTTTGCCACACAACTCTCAGACGGAAAAAGAGATGAAAGTTAATCTTATTCTTGGAGACCATAATCCATTTATATAATTAATTTAATAACCAACTATTAAGTATTTATAATTCTGCCCCTCATCAAATTATAAATACACCTTATGGTATCTACACTTTTAATTCCATGATAATTTAATATCTATAACACGTGTAACATAATTGGTCACTTAATTACATATTAAACTTTATAATAACAATATACATTATATATGTATTCATTGTTATTAAATTTTAATCCAACATACATAAAATAAATTAATCTAAATTAATCATAATAAAATCTTAAAGAACCGAAATTACAACAAAGAAAACAACCAATTTCTTATCCTTTTCGTTGTCACTTGAACAGTGAATCCTATTGCAAAAGTAAACGACCGGATTTGTCCTTTTGTGTTTGAACTTGAAAACGATGGCACTCGGATTAATTTCCACACTTCTTATCATCTTTGTTTGGATTGATCGAAAACAATGTTTTTTTTTCGTTTGAGTGTCCTCTCACGATTAAAAAGAAGCAAGATCATTAATCAAGTATTAAAAACGAAATTTTGATATATTTAAATGATAGTGTTAATATCTTATCAAATGTATTTTTAAAAAAAGATAATAGTCTCAAGATAAATAGTATTAGAGTAATTTTTGACTGTTCTATTTCACGTCGAACATCCATAACTAAAATGGGCAGGATAAACAATCGTGATAATTGACTAATCACGAGAGAAAAGCTCGTGACAAAAGCGTCATGCGCTTGAGTGAGTGTAGGAATATCATATCTGAGAAAAAACATAATCATTTATCCCACATCAGAAATAAATAAAAAAAAGATCTTTAGATATATAAACAATGATGTTATAAATTCTATCAGACATATTTTTTAGAAAGAGAGTAATAACTCGTAACATTTTATTTTAAACTTATTGTGAATTGATAAATTATTACTTTATGTTTTTATCCTACAAATTAAATTGTTTGAACCTCAGTTATATAAATTCACCATATTATTTTTTTATTATTGTACCAAAAAAGACTTTATATTATATTATTTAAAATAATTAATATGAAGATAAGATTAGTTTTTTACTGTTCAAACTTTACAGCCTGAGAATGGACTTCCCTGGTACAAATGTTGGGTGAGACAAAGACACCCACTCACAGTGTAGATCAAAAGAAAAGACAACACAAGGATTAACAAGGAAGGAATAGTTTAGAACAACAAACAATGAGACATCCGACAGTAACAGATTTGGACTTGTAATATTTAGTGGATAACAAGGAACTGATCATGATATTTAATGAAATTGGATTGAAATTCGGTGTAAGTTATTTATTTTTTAATCGTGTTTTTATTCGTGTTTTTATTTTAAATTAATGAGTTTAGGGTTTAAGGTTAGGGATTATGGTTAAGGAATTAAGGGTAAGGTTTACTTTAGGGTTTAGGGTTTAAGGTTAGGTGTTATGGTTAAGGAATTAAGGGTAAAGTTTATTTTTTAGAGTTTAGGGTTTAAGGTTAGAGGGTTATGGTTAAGGAATTAGGGGTAAGATTTATTTTTTAATTTTTATAAATCAATCCTTAAAATTATATAATATTTAATTTTTGTGTTTACTTTAAAACTTCGAAATTTTATATATATATTCGTCTTTAAATAAATTTCTGAATTCACCACTACATGCATATACACGGAGACTACTCGTGGGATTAATAAGGGTAACACTTAATGGTGTATGAAATATGAATAATGTGTTATCTTTCTAAACATGGCTGCCTAGATAAATAATTGGAAATCTCTTATTACTTTTACTTTTTTCATAAAAAATTCACCTACGTATAACAAGTTTAAGGTACAGTTAAAAAAATAATACTTTTTAAAATTTACTAAGAATTTAAATGTAGAACTTTTAGATAATATTTTAAATTATTTTTTGTGAATTTTGATAAGTTTCGATACTTACAAAATAAGTATTGATATTCTGTCCAATAACTTAAAATGTTATAGAAAAACACGTATCGAAACTTGTTTTAAAAATATCGAAACTTATCAAAATCACGAAAAAATCATCCTAAAATATTATAAAAAAAATTTAACATTGTAAGTTCTTGGACAATTTTCAAATTTGTTGTTCTTTTAATTGTAATCTAGACATGTTGTACGTTAGACTCGTTTGTTAACGAGGATTATTCAAATGTAAGAGAATTTTTACAATCAATTAAAATATGATACTCAATTTAAAATTTAAATATTTGATAATTTATTGTGCATGAGATAAACTTTATTATTGAATAAAATACTTAAATATAACTTTTTTTTTCGTATAAATATTTAAACTTCAATTTTTTAAATATAACTTTTTTCGTATAAATATTCAGAATTACGCTTATCGATTAATAATAATGTTGATAACTTTACAAATTACTCACTTGCAATAGTTATAGATAAGATTCACTATTTTGTTGAATATAGTATTATTATTAGAGGGAGGTAATAATAGTTAGGGGTGTTTAAAAATATTTGATCTGGTTAATCTGATATGATTATTTATTGATCTGATTATAAAATTAAGATATCTAATCCAGTTTTATTTTTGGATCGGATATCAGATTCGATTTTAAGTTTTTCGGATCGAATACGGATCACAATATTTCAAGTTTGGGATTGTCCGAAAATCCGTAAACCCAAAAATTCACATTTTTATTAATATTAATCTTGTTATATTCAATAATTTAGTGCTTGTTATATTTAAAATTTTTATAAATGTGAATTTTTATTGTATTTAATAATTTTTTGTTTATTATATTCAAAATTTCAAATTTTTAATAAATACAATTTTCAAATTCGAAAAATTAGTTTAATCAAATTATATTTTTGGATAATTGGACATCCGATTATCCAATCCGACTATTTGATATCTGAATATATGGATTTTTTTTTGAATTAGACACGAATCACTATATCATCGATCCGAAAACCCGAATATCTAAAAAAATTAAATCCGATCCGATCCAAAATCCGACAATGAACATCCCGAGTAATAATAGTGTATAAAATTAAAGTAATTAAATACACTTTTTTTAATATTTTATACCGATTAATTGATATTTTAGAACATTTTTATATATTATATTTTATTCATATAAAAATGATAAAATATAAGTAAATTATGTATCAAAATAATATATGTAACTTAAAAATATAAAAATATTTTTTTATAAAAAATATTCCAATACGATATGATGATTTATTTATTTCATTTAACAAATAAAGATGTGTGGTTAAGATAATGTCTAATATATTCAGAAATAAATTACAAACATTAATTTTTTTTTTTTTCACAAATTCCATTTTAAAATATCCGTCGTCGACGACGGACTACTCGGTTTCGAAAGCGAGACTTTCCACGTTCTAATATCGCCGTCAAGGCTCCCGCTAATTATCGAAACGACGTCACTCCGTTCGTCATCCTTGACCGCCGTCAACGACTTCACCGGCTTCAGGTGACCTTCCAAAACCGCCAAACAGAGGTATTTCCCTTCTACTCCGCGTTGCCAAATCCTAACCGTCTGATCTGCGGAGCCACTCATGAGTAAATCAGAGACGTTGATTAAGCACAGAATCGCCTTGCTATGTCCTCTCAACGCTCCCGTCACCGCCATGTAATTCGCGCTGTCCTCTCTCTCCCACACAAGTATCGAACGATCACACGCTCCGGAGAACAGCACCGATCCGTCGGCGTTCAAAGCCAACGCATTCACCGCTGATTTATGTTTCTCTAAAGTCGCCACCAATGAGTACCGTTTCTCACCTGGCGGTTTCGTCCAAACTCGGATCCGTCTGTCGGCGGAGCCTGTGTAAACGGTGCCGTCATCGGAGACGGTGACAGCGTTAATGGCGTCGTCGTGTGCTTTAATAGACTGCAAACATCGGAGATCAGAGGCGCGCCATATCTTCAAGGTTTTATCCCAAGAGACAGAGTAGATCAGACCTTCACCTTTATTAACCGCCAGTTCAGTAATGGCGTCGGCATGTTCGATCCACAACCGCTTCACATGACGGCGCACGTTGACGTAGTTCTTCGGGAAGAGAAAGCGGCGTACACGGTCGTTGACAGAGCGGTTATAAACTTGTGCTTCTTCGCCATGGTCATTTGCCAAACACGGATCTTACAGTCCTGGTGAGCGGTGAAAATTTTTCCGTCACAGAATGCAACAGACTTAACGGAACCAGAGGATGAGCCCTGGCTTTTGTATACATCAAGAAGAGTATATGTCTCGCGATCGTAGACGTTGATTTCGTCGTTAGACGCAACGTACAGGAAGTTACCGTGAACCGCAATGCAGGTAATCGAGTGCTCCGGTCGGAGTTTAATCGACTTAACGTCGATATTAGAGACGGAGATCCCTGTGGCCTCCGGGAAAAGATTTTGCAAGGAAGGGATAGATGGAAGACTCTGGAGGGAGAGGTTGGTATGGAGGCTAATGGAGCCGGTGGAGTCACCTGAAGAATCAAAAGATGACGTTACGGCGCTGCCGCTGTCGTCGTCGGAGGTATCCTCCGTTGAGTTGGAGTGGCTTTGGGAGGAGCGTGTGGTTAGCCATGATGGAACCTTCATGTGTGGCTATTTTTTTATGAAAAATCAAAGAAGATTTTGGGTCCAGAGAGTCCCGAGAGACAAGTGAAGCAGGAGCTTGGCTGTTGTTTTTATAGAGAGATGCCACTTGGACGAGAGAGTGGATAAAGTACTGTTTCTCACAGCCCCATAGGATCTAGCAACCGGATTAGGGATGGCAAAAATACCAGTTCCCCACCCGACTCGGTACGTTTCGATCCGACCTGGTCGGGTTTTTTTTTTTTAAATTTCGAGGATCGGGGCAGGGCGGGGCGGGACTTAGAAGTCATGAAATCGGGTCAGGTCGGGTTCGGGTATTTGTTTGAAATTCCCCTTCCCCGCCCCGATATATTTTTATATATTTTATTATATTTATAAAAAAATATCATTATACATAAATATTTTTATGGGTTTTAAGTAATTTTTATACTTTTGAAGTTTATTCTTATAATAAAAAATTATTAGATGATGTTCAAATTTTAATATATTCGATTATGTTAATCGAAGGTTCAAAATTTTTTTTCTTTTAAATATGTAATTTAACATGTGTGTAATTTAAATTATATTATATTTTATTTTTTACATAGATTTAAAGTTACTTAAAAACAATAATTTATAATTGTGATAAAAGATTGATCGAATCTAACTTTTATCGTTGACAAATATTATTTTTTTAATTTTTCGGGTCGGGTCGGGGTCGAGTTTAAAAAATAATATATCGAGGCGGAGCGGGACGGGTAAATTAATATTTTAACCCGACTTAATATTTTAACCCGGGTCAGGGCGGAGTCAGGTTTAAAAATTATCAAATCGGGTTGGGGTTGGGAGGCCGAAAACCCTCCCCGCCCCGATGCCATTCCTAAACCGGATGTGAAATTTTTAGGATGGTAACGAGTTAATTTTTTTTTTGTTATTTTAATTTTAATTTGAAAATTAAAATATTTATTTTGTATTTTATTCGATCTAATTTTAATATATATATTTTCTCAATTTGATCTAAAATAGTAAAATCTATAATTCTATTCTGACATTAATAAAAATTTTTAATTAAATTAGATGATCTAAAAAATTAATAAAAATTTACTCTAAACCCAATCTAGATCTGATATGACTATTTTTTTAATAAATCGACCCGATTGAAACTCGTTTTTTTAATAAAACATTTATCTTTATCGGATCAGAATTTGATAGATTCGGATCAAATTATCATCTTTAAAAATATTTATCAGATCTAACGGAAAAAGTCTAAAATAAAATTAAAATAAGATTAAATAATATTTATTAAAATATGAAAAATTTTTGTTATAAATTTCTTACATAATTTTTTAGTTAATTATTATAAATCTATTTTTTTATTTTTAGATATTTATATTTTATTTTATTTAGTTTTATATTCTTACTCTGCCCCTTAAAAGAGAGTCCAAACACAATTTTCGTTGTGTGGAATTCAAATATGGGCATAGGTCCCAGACCCAGAGTCCATTTCTTTGTTAATCATGTCAATGTCCCATTGAAATAAACTTTTTTTAAATTAAATATTTAATTTATGACTTTTGTATTTTTTTATAATAAAAAAATAAGATACATGATAGTTTTTCCTCTTTTTATAAAAATAAAATTGCAACTATGAACAACAATTCAGTTTGATCGAATAGTCTAATTTCGTTTGTTTGTTATTTTTCGGGTTGTATTTTAAGATTTATCGATTAAAATTAAACCTATTTTATTTATATTACACCTATTTTTTATTTAATTTTGATATAGTACTAATTTGTATAGTAATAGTATAAATATATATATTTATACTATTATATACTATTATTATATAGTAATATAGTATACAAATTTAAAACATATAATACTTTTTCGTTTTCACTTCATTTAGATTTTGGATTTTTCTAAATTATTTTTATAAATAAAAGGATTAAAAATAATTCGAATATCTAACTAATATCTAATATGTATTAAAATTTTAAAAAATCCTTAAAATTCAAATTTGGAAATTCTATTTATTTATTCTATTTAATTTTTATTTGAATATCAAATTTATTATTCATGTTTGTTTGGATAATTTTCATTTTGATTTTTTTTTTTTTTACTTAAAAATGAATTTTCATTTTTTTTACTTAAAACTAACTAATATATTTTTTAAAATAATTACATGGTAGTGTATATTTATATTTTTAATTATTTGACAATATACAATTTAAAAGTAAATTGATTGAACTCCGAAATACTAGGATGAACATTATTTACTTTTCTATTAGGATATTAAAAGTTTTTTTATTTGTTTAAAGATAACGTGTAGTATCTATTTATACTTATTCTTAACCCTTTAATAATGTATATACACTCTTTAAAAAAATGATTTAAACTTGTATTTAGGGCTATAAACGAGGGTGTACTCATGTTTGTTAGTTTAACTTTAACCGAGCATGTAACGACCCATATTCTACCGATATTTAAGGGTCAAGTCTAAATCGGGCTACGAGCCTCGTAATTGGGCCTTAAAAACCTATTTGGGCTTGAGTTGTGAGTGGACTTGGACTAAGGTTTTGTTAAGGGGCAAATGAGTCTTTTAAGAGGAGAGGAGAGCAATGGGGAAGGAGAAAAGGGGAAAAAAAATTTTTGCAGTATTTTTCTCTTTCTTTATATGTTTGAAAACCTTTTACTCCCCTTCATCATCTCTCTTTCTTTCTTCCTTTTGCTTTGAAAAAAAGGTGAAAACTTGAGGATTTTAGAACTAAAATCTCGTTTTGTTTAGAAAGGGTTAGTTGTTCAGCTTAAAGGGATCTTCGTTTTGAGGTAAAAATATATTAAAGTGGTGTTGTGAGTGATTTAAGTGAGGGTTAAAGTGGGAGAACGAGATTGAAGTATGAGAAGTCCTAAATCCAAAGTTTTATTTTGTTTTGACGTTTTTATTCGCACAACAATATTATAATGGTCATTCCCCTCTTATTGTAATGAAAGGGGTTGAAAGATCGTCAAAGGAACAAGGAAAAGAGAAGAGTAAAGCTTGAAGTTGCTAAGAGTTTTGATAGCTTTGAAAATCAAGGTTAGTATGCCTCTAACTCTTATGTGTTTATGGAGTTTATAGTATTAATGTTGTAGCTTGATTTTTGGGTACCGGTACGTAGACACATATCGGTACCATTGTTCTATTAAATGTTGAGTATCGATACGGAAGGGTCTCATACCAATATCTGGTTCTGGTACGCCAAATAGGTATATCAATACAGGCTTAGAGGAAAAGATAATCATATTGTTTGAATGTGTTTAGGGTATCAGTATTCGATGGAAGGGTACCAGTACGGGTGAGTGGGGTATCGATACTCCTTATAGGCGTATCGATACATGTAGTCTAATCTGTCTAAATTTTAGTATTTGAGTTCGGGGGTCAATAAATTGTGTTAATTGCCTTGGTGGGTATCTTTAGGCCTAAATCAAATAGTAAAACTGAGAAATAGGAATTTCGATTATACATATGACATAAGTAGAGAAATATGGTCTAAATGCTTGAGATGACTTGTAATGATATGTGATCATGAGATTGTTACTTGTGCTTATAATGTTGTTGATTGAATATGATTAGTGTGAGAATATTGGTATGGGATCCGGATACCCAAGAGTGTGAGGTCCGATGCTGTGTGACTCCGGACACACTCGAAGTGTGTGAGGTGTGAGATCTGATGTTGTGTGACTCTGGACATACCCGAGACAAGTAAAAGTGTAAGGTCCGGCGCTTAATGACTCTAGACACACTCAGCTATGGTAAATACACATGTACATTAATCATCATGAGTATTATGACATTCTATGCAAATACAATGTGTTTAGATGGTCAGTGTAGCATCAATTATACTATTTTATCATAACATATTGCATGCATTTAATTATGAATTGCACAAATGATGATTGAGTAGAGGTATATTCACTGAACCTTTGATAGCTCAGCATTTAGAATTCTTTGTTTTCCGTGCGCAGCGTATGTGAAGATTCGTTCGTAGAGAACCATCAACGGTAGGTTCAACATCGAGCTTGTGGAGGAGTATATTACTTAAATAAATGAGTCATGTATTCTAAGACCTATTTGAGTCGTGTAACTCTTATAAACTCGTTTGTAATTAATCGAATGTTATTTGTTTTTAAATCTTGGAGCTCGTAATTACTTTGGACTTTGAACTTATGTTTTGAGTTTGGTTTATTGGATTTGGCAAATGAGCCTTTTGGAAATGAAAAGAAATTTAAAATTTTTTGGATTTGGGTTGGGCTTATGACCCTAATGTTTTCACTTGGAACCGAGGGTGTTACAAAGTAAACGAACGAACACGAACATAAACGAATATAAAATTTCTTGTTCGTGTTCATTTATTAAGGAATGTAGTTTATTCATATCCGTTCATGCTCGTTAACATTATAAACGAACATATATAACGTATTAAATATTTAATATTTTGAGTGAGTTCTATTTATTTAGTTAATTAACTGATTTTAAACTGAATTAATCAATAATGAAAATATAAAAAAATGAACGAATGGATTAGTTGGAACAAGGAACACCCTTATACATATGTGAATAAATTTAAATAATCATAAACGAACATAATCGAACGAACATAAATGAACATAAACAAACAAACAAACATAAATAAACATTAACGAACATATTATCGAACATTCACGAACAAAAATGAACAAGCCCTTTGTTTTTGTTCGTTCATTTAATTAAACGAACAAAAAATCTTGTTCATATTTACTCGTTTAATAAATAAATAAATATAAACGAACTTTCATCCGAACGATTCACGAATAGTTCAATGAACGTTTGGTTCGCTTATAGTTATCTGTATCTTTTAGAATAAATATCATTCGTTTTTTATTTAGACTATTATTAGATGAAAAATATTAAAAGTTTATTTTTTTAAAATTTTAAAAGTGGGTCCTCTCATCATCAATCTTGGTGCTTTCCAGTTGGGAGTGTGAAAAGATTAGAGTGGATAACCGCGTCCAAAGTCCCAAACCAGCAAAGGCCAGAGAGCGGTATGCGCAAAAATTGGAATTTTCTTCCTTTCTTTACCATCGACAAAATTGGAGACTTTTCAGTGTGGTCCGTACAGGAATCTTCTCAATACTTTGTGTAATGATTTCATTTTTTATAATAATTAAAATTTAAATAATTGATAGATTAATTCAAATTTATATAAATATTTACTATAAAAGAGTAATATTTTTAATTTAATTGATTTTATATTTAATAATAAAATTTATAAGAGTCTAACGTTTTGTTTTAAGATTATGTAAAATCAAGTTTGAATAACTATTAGTAAATATTTTGGATAATCGATAAATTTGAGTTGTTTAATTTTTAAATTTAAATCGTAATTATTAAATCAGTTGATTAGTTAATCAAAGTGTTCGGTTCAATATAATTTAAGTAATAAGTTTTTTTACAAATATCAAATTTAATAACATAATAAAAAATAAGTTAGAGTTTGAAATTTAAAATGTTCGAAGAGAAAAAAATACGAAGATGTAAGAAAATTGGGTTAGGGAAATAACTGATAATTGTCGTCAGAGACAAAATTATATAAGGATAAAGAGGGGTAATTACCTCACCCTTAGAGATTTTTTTTATACTTTTATCTCCTAATTTTTTAGTCTTGTCTCACTCGACCACATCAATTGATTATTTATATAATTCAAATAAGATATTATAAATGCTTATTTTTATATAATAATATTTTGAATCTTTATCATTTAAATATTAATTAAATAAAAAAAATCTTTAATTTTTAAATTTAAATACATAATTATGATATAAAATAATTCTCTCTCGATATTCGACTTTAATTATGTCCCTCGATACAATAATTTAAAATAAAATTCATAAATGAATTAAAAAAAATATATTTGTTAACAAATAATTTTACATCATTTAATTAAATGTATTCCATATCAAATTATCAATATAATTAACAATTTCAAGTTGAATATTACAAACTTAATATAATAAAACCTATTGGCTTATAAAAAAATTAGTCGTTCTCCTTTAAAATTCTGTTATATATAATTTTATTTTTTTAATTAATGGTTGGTAATTAAATTTATTTTTATTTTTATTTTTATTTTTTTGCCTTGTGGTTCAATGAGAATTTTTATGATTTAAGATAATTAACTAATCGTCAAATTACGATTGTTTTCTTTTAATTAAGACAGAATATAACGATGATAATTTTTGTGTCTAACAAAGATTCTTTTTATCTTGATAAATAGATATCAATATTTTATCTCGAATATCTATACCCTCTGTACCAAAACAATATTTAATATCAAAATTTAAAAGATCTCTTCAAGCATCTATGATAATATAAAAATAACTATAAATGAATTTTGAACTTAATGATATCTTTAAAAAATTTTAAAAAAAATTAAGAGAAAAACATATAAAAATTAGATATTATTACAAATATCTCTAAATCCCAATAAAACTGACTCAACATGGCTTAACTCGAACCTAATTTTTATTAAAAAAAATTTAAATCGGGTAAAAAAATATCGTTCCCTAAACCAAAACCGATGAAATCCAGATCAATGACCCGACTATACTATGGGCTATGTGTGGGCTTAATAGTACGGCTTGGGCCAGAAAAAGGTTGTGCGGCGTCGTTTAGAAACGCGGATCTTGAAATAAAACATTGAATCGCGATTCAGAACCCGGATGATCAGAATTTGACTGAGAATCGTAGCCTCGACAGTCGGTGAAGCAGAGAAAGAAGACAAAAATGGTGAGAGTAGCCACTTACTTCGCAATGTCATTAGGCGCCTTCGCGTTCTGGCAATCCATGGAAAAAGTCCACGTTTGGATCGCTCTCCACCAAGACGAGAAGGTCCAGGAAACCCCCTTTTTTCTCATTTCAATTTCGTTTCTTGTTTTAAATCTCAATTAGATCATCGATATATACAGAAACGCACTGTCTGAGATGCCTTTTCCTTCCTCTCATCCAATTCTTAAATACATGTTTTGGATTTTTCATTCCTAGATTGATTGAAAGTTGAAAACCCTAGATTGTTTAATTATTGTGTTTTTGAGTGCTGTTGCTTGTTGTGGTTGCAGAAAGAGAGACTGGAAGCAGAAGCGGAGATTAGGAGAATGAGGGAAGAGCTGCTTCAGCAAGCCAAGCTGAATGAGCGTATCGCCTAAATTCTGCGTTCAAGCCCTTTTGTTGTTTGTTTTTCCATGATTTGTTTTGATTTAGACTCGGTGGAAAAATTGTGGTGATGAACCATGATATTACCTTTGATAATAAGCTGGATAACCCCATGATATGCCATAGACGAATTGTTGTTTTCTTCTGCTTTATATACTGCCAACAATGCCTGTTTTGAAATGGATGGATTTTCTGTTTGTTTCACATGTTGGTGTTTCTCATGTTCATTTGTCATGATAAATACAATAAATTCCATTACATTGATTATTGAATGCCTTTGGTTGCTTATTTTGTAAGATTTTGATTGCTAATCTTTCTTGTCGAATGTGTGAGAATTGGTCTAGCTGTTGCTTTTCAGATGAGGGCTTAATTTATTCAATGTGTGATAGGAGGGGAGAAAAATAACAGTACATTTCTTCTTTGTGTCGAGAAATATATATATTTACATGCTGTCTGCATTGCTCTAACTCTTTTCTTTTCTTGAAATACTAATGTCTTGCTCATGTCCTGCCGAGGGTTCTCCAAATACATAAAAAAAACTTGCACCTGAAATTGAATAACTGATTCTGAGTAAAATAGCTTGCTGATATTGATAATGTGCACCGCTTTCTGCCTCAAAATGATTCTTTTCCATTTTCTTACAAGCAGTATTTATCGTATAGGGTATGTTATATTTATCTTAGGCTTAGCGATACTCTCAAATTTATCATGAAAAATATATGTACTGAAGAGAAAAGCAATACTTGGGTTTCTTAATATTTTCATCTTTTGATGTTTATTTCTTACATTCGAGTATCATCATAGATCGGATCTTACCTTAAAACACATATATATATATATATCAGCATTATCATATCTATGCCTGTTGTCAAGGTATTGAAAACACTTTTTTGATATAACAATCACATTCTCTGCTTGACGTGTCATTACCATAAACTCTTATACCATGATGTTTTTGTTAATTGTGAATGATTGGTGGGTCACTACCATGTTTAGACTGAGCATACGTTGCTGCTGCAGAATCTGCTAAGACCTTGCTAGTTCGATATCTGTTTAAGCTATTCATACAGACTGTTGAGTAGACTGTTGTAAGTTAACTTTTAAGATTCCTTTTCGATCTCACAACATTTACCTCTTTGTCCCATTGGATTTTGTAATGTCTGCTTTACGACTAGCTGACCCTATGGTGAGAAGTGAGATTACTAAGGATGTTTACCTGAGTGCACATGGTATTATGCCAGTGATGAATATGTGGACCGAGCATACCATGCTGGTGCAGAAACTGCTAAGAACATGCTACTTTGATTTTTTGTTTAGGCAGCTCATACCATCAACTAAAGCAGACTGCTAAAAGTTGTTTATGTGCTTCTCTGCACGCTCTACCATGTATTCGACCATTGCAAGGCGGATGTGCTAGTTTGATTGTATGTTGTAATCAGTGAGAAGCCTTGGATATGAATGGTTCAATCCTTAGTAGAGGTGGCAAATGGGTCATTCGGTTTGGGTCATTCAGGTATGACAACACACGGTTCATGTTTGATTTAGTTTTAATTCATGTCTATAGTGATTCGTGTTGCCTTCGTTTTTTTTTATATCTTTTTTTTTTAATTTCTTTTTGCCTTCGTTTTGGGTTGTTTTTGGTTCGGGTGAAATCTGTTTGGGCTTATTCGGTTCAAGTTAAAACTTGGTTTGAATTATTTTCAGTTCGGTTTGGTTTATTTTGAGTTTTGGATTAAATTTAGATCATTGTGCTCATGTCGCTTTTGAATTCGTAAGTATTTGAATGTATGTTGTTTCTTCCCTTCACTGTCGTCCAAATATTACGTTCGAGCATCATGTGCATATCCAATGTGTACAAATTTTAGATCTTTGGAAGAGAAGATATTGTAGTTTTTGAGCATTGTATTCTGCAAGACCCGCAAGAAACCATGACCTATATCACTCCGCAACTTCCTATACAGCATGTAACACCTTCCGTTCCAAATATAATATTTGAGCCTTAAGTTTAACCCGAACTTAAAAATTTTAAAACATTTTTAAATTCAAAGGAAGGTTTAAATGTCAAATCAATTAATTCTCAAATATTTAAGAGATAAATATAAATTTATAAGTATTAAGGAGCTTTAGTTTAAAACATTTAACATTTGATTAAATGCAATTAGGTTTAAAAGAGTTGTCTTAGAAGACATAATTCATTCTATCTAAGTAGGGTATTCTTTCATGATCGATGCAGAAACCTACCACAAATGGTGCTTCTCGAATTGAAATGTCACCTAAAAACTTACGTACGAAAACAAGGATTTCGAACGTTGAACTAATGAAAGCTCAGTGGATACACCTTTACTCAACCATACTTTATACAAATCATATTTAAATGTATGCAACAAGATGTGATGAAAGAGAATGATTGACACTATTGTAATTTCCTAAATACATGACATTTTACACGATAATATCATGACATTTATCAATCATCAATATATTAGTATACTTTAGATGTGTGGTCTGTAGTCACTTAATATCGGAAGCCATACACTCGATGAGGGTCCGGTCATTATTAAGCCTCGAAACCTACTCTCCGTCATACCTTGAATGTAGTCTGGGATCACTAAGTATCCAAAATCACTCCCTCATATAAGTGGTTTAAAGTTACATTGCATCGGAAGCCACCTCTTAGATATCCGGATCTCGTTTTCATAGCAATTATCAACAATTATAAGCATTATACAAAGCTTTCATAGCTTCACTAAACATCTCAAGGCATTTAATCCACGTTTCTCTATTTAAGTTATACACGTTGTCAAAGTTCTCAGCTTTCAGTTTTATTATTCATTTTAGGTATAAAGGGACCCACTAAAGCTGATTACACGAATTATTGACCCTCCGAATTCAAAGGCTAAAATTTAAATAGAATGACATGCGCGTACCGATACGTCTATATAGGATATCGGTACACCCTTAACTAGTATACGTACCTTTCTATTGAGTATCAATACCCAAAATGCATTCGAACGAATTAATTCATTTTTATTACCCCGTATCAATACACCTATTTGGTGTACCGATAACCAATACCGATACGAAGATCACCCGTACCGATATGTTACTTCAATAAAACAGTGGTACCGGTACGCGCTCACGTATCAATATGTCTAAATGGTTATGTAATTACTTAAAATACAAGGGCATCGATACACAGGGAGCTGTACCGATACGCCTTCCCTAAAATACCTATTTTTCTCTCTCATGGGTACCGATATAGGTACCTCCCGTATCGGTATACGAACTTAGATTTTTATGTCTAGAGTTCGAAAACACATTTTTCTATCTAAAACAATCATAAAACCTCTCAAACTCTCCTACCAGTTATTCAAGGTCAATCTAGTGCATTGCAACCAATTTCAATCAATTACAACCAAAATCTCAAAATTTATTATAATTTTATTCTAATATAAAATATAAAATATATTGGTTAGTTAATTTAGATTATAATATTCATTAGGAATAAAGATAATTTTAACCCTTAACGTTTATAATTTTTATCATTTTGACCTTTACTTTTTTGGGATAAATTTAGCCCTTAACCTATATCTTTATGACAAATATCTTATTTTTTAACTAACATGTTAACTAGACCGTTAAAAATTTAACAATGATGACATGTCATATGCATATGATATCATATTTTAAATGACATAACATCTAACCTATCAAATATATATATATATATATATATGAAATATAATTTTATTTTAATATAAAATATAAAACAATTAAAATTCAAATAATATATTAAAAACTAATTAATTCTAAAATAAAAGGTTGTTAAACATTCACAATCCTAACTACGATAGAATCAAAATCTCATCTTACAAAAATATAAACACAGACCGAAAAGGTAAGACTTTGTAGAGTTTGCTACTGGTGAATCAAAGGTAAAGGAGTTTGATATTAATCAATTGGTTTTTTATTATATTTAGAATTTATTATTTTATTATTTTAATAAAAACTCAATTGGTTAGTGTTAAAATCTCTTACCTTTGATTCATCGTTAGCAAACTCTACGAAGCCCTTTCTTTTTGGGCTGTGTTCATATTTTTTTTAAGATAAGATTTTGATTCTTTCAGAATTAGGGTTGAAAATATTTAGTAGCCTTTTATTTTAGAATTAATTAATTTTTAATATTTTATTTGAATTTTAATTATTTTATATTTTGTATTAGAATAAAATTATATTTCATATATATATATATATATATGATAGGTTAGATGTTATGTCATTTAAAATATGATATCATATGCATATGACATGTCATCATTGTTAAATTTTTAACGATCCAGTTAACATGTTAGTTAAAAAATAAGATATTTGTCAAAAAAATATAGGTTAAGGGCTAAATTTATCCCAAAAAAGAGTAAGGACAAAAATGATAAAAATTATAAACGTTAAGGGTTAAAATTATCTTTGTTCCTAATGAATATTGTAATCTAAATTAACTAACCAATATACTAGATACATCCATACGGGTGATCACTGGTAGATCCAAAAATATATTTATAAAAATGAGTATAAATCATAAAAATCTTAAAATTTTATGATAGGTACAAATTATAAAAATTTAAAAAACTCAAATATTAATTTATAAAAATTTAAAAAATCAAAACTAAATGCATAAACTTTATTAAAAGTTAGGGTGAGCACGAACTCACTCACCTTTTCATGTATATCTGCCTCTATGGGTGGTTATAAAAAACAATTGCTCGAGATAAAAATAATTAATACATATTATGTTATGGTAAGGATTAGAGGTGTGTAAAAAATCGATTACTCGGTTTTGGTCTTGAATTCGATAAGACTCGATAGATTTTTATTTAGTATTGGTGTTGGTGGGACCGAGATTGGATTCAAAATTTAGGTTCCGGTCATAACCGGGACTGGATCTTGATTTTTTGGAGCCGATACACGATTGGTACCCAATAGAACCGATACCAATACCAAATATTCGATATTGATTTTCTTTTGTTTATTTTTCTTATTAAACTTTCTCTTTATGTATGAATATTATGAGTATGACTAGTTTTAAAACTTTAATTTTCAAGCCTACAATGTTCTAATTTTATTATTTAATATTATTATTGGTGGTTGAATTTTTTTCCTTTAATTGCTCAATTTTTTTAAGAATAAACTAATTGACCGGGTACTCGGTATTGGAACCGGTTCCCACCAGTAATGGGATCGATTCTTAAAATTTAGAACCCTATGTAATTGGAACCGAGACTGGTTTCAATTTTTATGAACCGGTGATTATCGGGACCGAGACCAATTCTATTTAAATTGGTCGGGTACCCGGTATTACCCACTCTAGTAAGGACTAAAGATGACGTTGTACGTATAGTAAAACATAAAAAAATTAGATAATCCAATACAAAATTCAAAATTATAATATAGAGAATTCTCACTTATATTTTGAATTTTAAAATAATTTTTTACGGTACACATGGTATAATGTCATGTGCACATATCGTTGTCCTTAAAAATTTTAAAAAATAAAAATAAAAAATACCCTTACAAGTAACATCTTTTTCTCAAATTATCGTTTACAGATGATATTTTTCATTTATACCATAATTTTTTACTTAAATTCTAAAATAAGCTTTAAATATCTTATTTTCTTAAATAAAATCTTCAAATAAAGAGAGAGCATTAAAAAAAACACGTGTTTAGTATTATAAAGCGGTTAGCATATATTAATGTATAATCAATTAAGTAAACATATTTGTCATGTGGACAAGGATTTGTCCATGTGACATAATCGTCATAACACTTGTTTGTTTTGTATTGGGAACAATAAATAAAACCTACATACAAATTCAATGAGATCATGTTTGATTCATTTTTAAGATAATCGTGATGTTGGATGTTTATTAATTTTATTTTAAAAAAGAATATGCGAAAAATATTAAAAACGATTAGTATTTTTATAATTATTTAACGTAAAAAAAATTATGATATTATTCCATTGAAAGTATATTTCTTCTTTGAAGAGCGAAGAAAATATGATTGATTAACCTTCTTTAAATCTTGTCATTTTTTGATCTGAGACGTTCGAGTAAATGATCTTTACTTTCGAATATTAATCATTTGATGAAGACCAAATTCTAATACCAATTAAAAAATATTAATGTTTCATTTTTTGTTCCTTTGAGATTGATTTTCTTACAAAAATTACATTTTTTGTGGGAGACCGTAGAGATTGAATTGGAACCTTTGAGATTGATTTTCCTACAAAAATTACATTTTTTGTGCCTTCGATATCGATACACGTGTGAACGTATCGATACGGTGTCTGTTATGAAAATAGTCGTCGGAAGGCTAAAACCAAGGGGTATCGAATATTGGGGGTTTCGAAACCATCCTGTTTGTACTAATATAGAAAATGATTTTACATACGTGTATATGCGGATCAAGGTGTATCGGTATGAACTTTATAAAATTGATTTTTGTCCATTTAAAAACGTTTTGAATCAAGCTAAAATCCTATAAAATCATTTCAAACATATTTTCAAGTTGTTTGGACTTTGCATAAGTTTTGTAATCTTTTTAAATTAATACAAAACTATTTTTCAATTATTATATCAAAATAAATTTCCTAACAGGATCAATACGATATATTGATACATCTGCATGAATATAATTGTTGAAGGTTTGAAACAAAGGATATCGATACACTTATATGTGTATCGGTACATTACTCTCTGTATTAGTACATCTGAACTTGTACTGCTACGAGTTCTCAACACTAAAAAATTATTATAGTTGAAACCCTCACGCGTATCACTATGGTACACAATCATATTGGTACATATCTTAAGAAATGGCTAATTTGGTTATTTGAAATTGATTTAAGGCATGTCAAAAGTTTTAAAAAAATATTTCAAACTTATTTTTAAGTTGTTTAGACTTTAAAATCATTTTAGAATTTTAAATTAATCGAAAAAGTCTTTTTTAATTGTTATATCAAAATAAATATCCTAATAATAATTTAAACCTTGTATTAAAATAAATTATCGATTTAAACCTTGAATAAAACTCGATGTTTATACGATATTTTCTAAACATTTATCTGATAATGTTAAAATGATCAATATTACAGGTAGCTAGCTATACATGCATGCAAGGACGGACGTAAAACTTACGTTAGAAGATAAATTTATAAAATTTTGAGGGGTCAAATTTATATAAATATAGAAGACGAAAATAAATTTTTAATAAAAAATACATATAAAGATTTTAATTTATATATAAAGATTTTAAATTTTTAAAAGAGTGACTAACTCTTTTATCCCCTCAATCTATCACTGCATGCATGCATCTTTGTCCATAAGATGATTTGTGCAGGTGCTGTAGTGATGATGTAAACCTGTACGAACACGATCCTTAGATTAATACAAAAAATCATTTTGCCTAGTGTCCGAACAACAATCTGATTTATCCCCAACATGAAGATCTACATTGTCTACTTCTGTTCAAACAAACACAACCTTCAGTTGCAGCCTGCATGCATTCCTACATAGCTTAATGGCGTAGGTAGGTTCCCTAACCACCATGAAAACGACAACCCTACAGGCTGCGAGCTTTTCTTGTCCTGTAAACGTGGATTGCCGATGATGATGGGGCTGGAAAATTAGGAACCACAGAACATCTCCGTGCTTGAATATGGAAAGAATAATCCAGGGTGTTCTCAGTAGGTCATTGAGAGTGATGGAAGGTGGCTGGCTGGCTGGCTGCACGTGCATTGAGTTGGAGAACATGATGAAACCAAACACACAAATGTAAGAACCACTTGGCCGGTTCATATTCATTCATCTTGTGAGGAATTTGGTTGGCGAAAAATAAATAAAATGAGATTAATATTATAAAATATGATATATGCAAAAAACGAGATTTAACGAGTTCTCTTATATATATATTTATATATAGGTATAAAGTTAGGGTACAAATCGTTTATTATTTTATTGTGTTTCTATTAGTGGCTCATTTTAAAATAGTGAGTTTAGGGTTTAAGAAATTAAAGATAAAGTGTAGAGTTTATGGTTTAAGATGTAAAATTAGGGTTTAAAATTTAATTTTTAACAATTTTTTTAATATGAAAAATAAAAAGAAACACGATTAAGGATAAATTTTTTACTCTATAATTAGAGTTAAAAGGAATAAAAATCTCTATTTTTAAAATAGAAAAAATCATAATTAATTGTTTGTTTTTAAAAAATACACAAAATAAAGGTAAAAAATGATGTGGGGATAAGTACTCCTCTCAAAATATGCATCGTCGAATAGAAATCTTATCCTTTTTGATATTTTTATTTATATTCTACGTTAAAAAAAATTAAACAATTAAGTTAAAAATTTAGAATTTAAAAAATTAGGGTTGTGTTATTTTTTTAAGGTTTAGAATTTAATATTTATAATTTAAAAGTAAAGTTTAAAATTTAATATTTTAATATAGAGAGATCACAAAAAGTATGAAATATTTCTCGAATTCTATTTTAAAATATTTTTAAACATCTTTATTATATCTATCACCGTAATACAACGTGACAATAGTAATTATAAAAATATTAAATATAATAATATCTCTAAAATAATTGATCTCGAAAAATATTATATCTTTTTATAATAATTTTCTCTCCATAATTATCCATTTTAATTTGAGTCACTACTTAAGTCATCCCCATCCGCTTGTAAACCTTCCATGAAACTATCCATTCTGTGCTGTCATTATATATTGTTTAAGCTGATCCTTTTACCTCCACCACCATTCGAACAAGCTGAGACGTTGTGAATCATCATGTCCGATCCGTCTAATGGCTCGCCGGTAAAGCGCCGTCTGAGGTGCAGATCGAGAAGGTCCGTCTGCTGCAGAAGTAGGGTTCCGATGAACAGTAGGATTTCTTCCAACCCTTTCCAAAGGAAGGTTAAGACATTGAAGAAGCTGATTCCGAAGAAGGAAGCCATGGTGGGTTTGGAGGGTCTTTTCAGGGAGACGGCTGAGTATATATTGTGTTTGCAGATGAGGGTCAAAGTGATGCAGGTTATGGTGAAAGTTTTGACAGGTCCTGATGTGTGATTATATTCGGATTCGGATTCGAATTCGGATTCAGAATCTTGTTCTTTATGTTGTCTGATAGTCATAGGAGTTTGTTTTTATTGTATTAGAAATGTTAAGATTGGATTGTAGTAGATTTGATCATTATATTTGTCTGAAAAATAAGTTCGGGTCGGATTGAGTATGAGTTTGTAATATTAGAAATGTTAAGATTAGATTGGAGTAGATTTAATCTTGTTTAGTGGGTCTGGGTTCCCGGGGGAGCATCCATTTTTTGATCCAAAGATAAACCGGGATGGATGAAGAAACAAACAACCACGACCGATCACAAATCGACTCGAAAAAATTAATCGAAAAAGAATTATAAATTTAAATCGAAAAAATTAATTACCCCACCTGCACCCCATGTAGTTTCGTCCCTTAATGGGTAGGTGGGAAATGTATCACAAATTAATATCTTATTAAAAATCCTTAAAACCAGGTGTAAATCGTCTTCTTATTATTACGTTTTTTTGTGTCTCACTTTAAAATAATGGATTTAGAATTTAGGATTCAAGGTTAGAGTTTAGAGAATTAAAGACGTGATGTATTTTCGACTATAGAATTTAGGATTTAGAACGTAAAAATTAGTGCTAAGATTTAAAATTTAATTTTTAAATATATTTTAGTACGGGGCATAATTTTTTTTTTCTCAAAACAATATACAACCAGATAATATAACGAAATGAAACTATATTTCTTTAACAAGGTTTAGAATTTAAATTATGAGATTACGATGGAGCAACTGAACTAAAAGATTCTGCCTTATAACTAGCCTTTATAATAATATGTATCAACAAAGAGAATCAAGATGAAATTATAGGGTCAAATTATTTTAATCAGGTGTAAATCGTTTATTTTTAATTGTGTCTTCGTTGTTATCTCTACTTTAAATTGATGAGTTTAGGATTTAAGGTTCGATATTATAGTTGGGTTTAGAGAATTATGGGTAATGTATATTTTTAAGGTTTAGGGTTTAAGATTTAAGATGTAAAAAATTCGGATTAAATTTTTAAGGTTTAGGGTACATGACCCGAGAATTATTGGACCGGACTTGAGCAAAAAATTTTCAACTCCCGGGTACCCAACCCGACCCGACTAGTTTTATTATATATATTTTAGTTTTAAATTATATTTTTATTTTAGATTTCTTTAATATTTATACCTAAAATTAAATTTAAATCTCTAAATTAATTTTATGTTTGTATTACATACTTTTAAGATTTAAAAATTTTAAATATATTTTTATTAATTTACTAATACCGAAAGAAAAAAAAACGAGATTAATATTTTTTACGTCATTTTAGTGATAAAATTTAATAAATATAGATGTATATATAAATCTAAATATTCTAAAATTAACTTTAAATCACTCATTTTTATGTTTGGTTATGTATTATAAAATTTTAAAATTTATATGTTTAATATATAATTTTTAAAATTTTAAAATAACAAAATGAAAGATAATAAATATGAATCGGGTACCCATTACCCAATTAGTGGGATACCCGAGTTTTACGGATACCCAAGAACGAATATACGATTTAAATGGACGGGAACACGACCGATTTTTTATGACCCGAAAGAACCGTGTATCCTATTTTTTGAGTACCCGGTAATGAACCCCACCGAATACCCGGTAATAAACACTCCTGAGACTAAGACTTGAATTAAAGTGATTTTAAAACAATCATCAACTTAAAATGAAACTAAAATGAAAGTGGAGGAAGAGAAATTATATCATAAAACCTTTTTTACCACGTTATTTGTGGTTGTAACTAACTAGATTTATTTATCTCATATTTTTTAAGGTGAATCATCACCTCTTTCTTACATGGAAAATGGTTTATAACTATTCACTCACTAATTACATATAATTAGTGAGTGAATAGTTATCAGACAATTACTTAAAGATTAACGAACTTAATTATATGAACCACGAATGACGCGGTAAAAAGGGTTTATAATATAATCTCTTATGGAGAAGGGTTGGATCAGTTTGTTTTTGTGCGTTTTTAAAATACTAAAAAGTAAATAATATATACTACGATGTAATCAGTAATCACATTAGACTACTAAGAAAATATAAAAAATTATAAAATTATTAATAAAGTTTAATATTTTATTAAATAATTATATTTTTATTTTAAAATAAAGGGTTATTTACTATGAAAATTACGTTTATTTGTCTTCGGTATGATTTAATCATCGATTTTAAAAATCAACCAATACAGTTACGTATGTTTTCGGGTTATAAATTTATGATCATTCTAAAATTAAAAACCGGTAAAGATTAACAAAAAGATGATTTAGAACAACAACAAAAAAATTTATATAAATAATCACTAAATAATTATTTTATTTTTCTTTTATCTTTAATTTGACCTTTAAAAGTTTAAAATTTTAAGGTTAAATTAAAGATAAAATAAAAATAAAATAATTATTTAATGATTATTTAAGTAATTTTTTTTATTGTGACAAATCATCTTTTCGTTAATTCTTAACGGTTTTTAATGTCGGAGTGATCATAAGTTTACGGTCCGAAAATATATGTAACTGTATTGGTTAATTTTTAAAACCGATGATTAAATTTGTACTGGAGGTAAACAAATGTGACATTCGTGGTAATTAACCCTAAAATGTAATTATGAAAAAATTAAAAATTAATTTAATGTAACACCCTAAAATCGGGTTAGTAAAACGGTTCGAATAATTCATAAATTTAAGATGAATCACATGTTAATTGGTTAGAAGAAAGGGGTCAAATTGAATTAAATAAGAAATTTAATGGTTGCACGATAAAGTATGAATTTCCATAAACTACCCTTGGTAATAAAATAAGTCTAGGTAAATCATTAAGGGTAATATGGTCATTTCTTACCCATTATTAATCAAACAAAAATCAGCCAAAATTGCTCCCTTCTTCCTCATTCACGGCAACAACAAGAAAAGGAGAAAGAGAGAGAAACTTGAGAGAATTAGGAACAGCCATTGAAAGGGGCTTAAGAGTTTTGCATGAAGGGTGAATCTAGCTAAGAAATCACATTTGAGTAGCTTGGTAAGTCTTTCTTTTCATAACCAAAAGTTGTGGGGTTTAAGCTTTTGGGATTTGACTATTCCATGGTGTTTTCATGATTGAATTAGATGGTTGGGAAAACCTAAATTAAAGTTAGAATCAATTTAGTTATGGGTTTCTTTGAAGCATGTACAATACGTTAGAAAATTGGAATTGAGATGTTGCAAATGTTACATGTATGCTATTTAATTCGTTGAGTTGTTGTAAAATAGAATTTTAAGGTCTTAATTTCATATTTGAAATGCTGGAAATTCATGGAAATAAGTTGGGAGCTTGGAAGTGAATGTATGAAATTAAAATTTGCCGAAAATGCTTAGAAATGCAATTCCGAGTAACACTTTTGAGAAAATTTCCTAGGTCATGTTTGAAGGAGTTAGGAGATGAAATCTAGCAGTAAAATACTCCTATATATCTATTTTAAGGGAAAATTTTTGGAACCTCAATCGGAGTTCGGTAGAAAAAGATATAAGTGTTTCCGTAAGGGCTGTCCGAACAGTCCCGAATCTGGATAGGTCCGATTCGAATGAAATATGGTACTTATCGACAAATAATTAAAATGTAAGGTTAATTTTTCCTTGTAGAGGATTCTTCTAGCTTTCCAAAGAGGTAAAATGGACTAAAATCGGATATGGGAATTAGAAGATATGAGCGATTCTTTATAGGGTAGCGAAACTGTCCCTAATGAACAAATGCACGTGTTTACCTTTGTTAAGTCTAAGATCACTTGGATTAAATGATTGAATGTATCCTAATGGATGTTATATGTGTATGGATTACTAGAGAATACAAGGGAAGAGGATATCGAGGAACAAGAAGGGCTCGAACTAGCGAGGGCAAAGGACAAAGGGATCACGATCTACAACCCCTAAATTGCTCGGAACCAATAGTGAGTGTGGCAAACCTTAGGGTTAGGACCTAGGGTCCTAACCACCTTTCTGTTTATTTGATTCGATTTTGTTATGTAAATGGACTAATCTATATTCGGTAAAAAGGGAAGGAGGTTAATGTTAAATGATTTGTTTGATATGAATTGCTTGTTAGATTGTTAGTACTAGCCTAGTACATATGCATAGCTCGGAAATGCCGAGATAAGTATGGCACGCGGCTACGGATGCCAGGTACGTAAATCATGCATGTTTATGGTGATATGATTAATTGCTCGGTAACATGATATGCATGTACCCTTGTTGATATGTTATAATGTCTTGATTGATAACATACCTCAGAATACTTGCCTTGATGATATGAACTGTTTAATATGAATTGAATGATCAATTGATTAATGAAAATATTATTGAGCCTTGGTCGATAGTTGGTCATAGGTAGTACGGCATGCCTAGAGTCTGAGCTTATTGTTTAGTGCTACGGCACTCTTGTTTAGTACTTCGGTACTCTTGTTTGGTAATGTGGGTACCGTGATTTGGTGGTTAGTCACCAATTGTTAGATACCATGGGTATCTCTTGTTAGTACCTTTGTGGTACTCTTATTAGTGCCTTTGTGGTACTCTTGTTAGTGTCTTCGTGACACTCTTATTGACTCGCTTACCTTGTCTAACTATACCAAGGCAACACACGAAATAAAATGAAAAGATTGAAATTTAAATGTGAAATTATATGTGTGCATATACATTGACCTATAAAGCATTGGTGATTGTTTATGAATTGTTATTGATTATTGAAATGGAATTGTTGCTAAGTGTAGCACTTGAATTGTGAATTAGTTAATGGGTATTGAAATTGTCTATATGGTTATAAGTAGCCCTTGTTACGAATGCTCTATGAAACTTGAGAAACGAAAAACGATTAAAAGTTATATGCATTGAATTTTATGCTAACTTGAGCATATAGATCATGACATTGAATAGTATGATAGATATGATAAGCATGAGAAGCATGTCAACCATGATATTTGGTTATTGATGAACTTGAATATTGATTGAACCATTGCCATATTGAACTAATGCTATGAATTGGATTTGTTTGCTTTCTTGAAGCATGTTATATCTGTTATGATACTATGTCTAATATGGTTAGACTGGGGCTGCTTCACTAAGTACCTAGCACGTACTTACCACTCGTTTGTTTCCTACTTCCCAACTAACAGGTAATCGATCTAAGGAGCTAGATCGAGACTAATCCGAGCAAGGACATCAAGCAAGCAATGTATGGTATTTTGTACTTTTGGCTAATTCCTAGATTATGGTGGCATAGTATCCATACTTAAATTAGTTTATGCATTTTGATCATTTGCCTATAGTTTGTATATATGGTTATACGAACCCTTAATATGTAATCCATAAGGCATGGTGTTCATGATAGGCTAGCCTTGCATATTTTGAGCTTCGTCTATGGTTTATATATATATATATATATATATATATTAGCTTTAGTCTCATGTATATATACGGAAGATAAACATATGGGCATGATGGATATGAAACCGAGTAGATCACTATGAACCTATTGGATCTATGTCTTGCATATGTTAGTAGTCAAGGTGAGTGCATGACATATAGGTAGTTAGTTGTTAAATGTCACAAGATAGTGTGAATGGTCATTGGTTAGTTGGTTATTGATGCCTAAACAAGTTGTTATGGTCCTTTAAGGTTTAAGAATAGGATGAGATCATCTAGATGACCTTTTGGATAATGTCTAAGCGATTTAGAAGTTAAAAATTTGCAAATTGGACCAAGGGTATCGATACCAATTACATGGGTATCGATACCACCCTTGATAGTAGCAAAATGGCATCGTTGCTTGGTTCGGTACCAAGCTTGGCAGTGTACTCCCTGGTTCGATACCAGTATCGAACCAGGCTACCCAACCTTAGTCAATGAGTCATCGAGGTAGACCAGTATCGAAACCTGGTTCGATACTGGAGCTTCTAGTAACGAAATTGCATCGATACCAGTATCGAACTAGGTTACTCTAGCCTTTTGGTCAACGAGTCAATGGGTTAACATAGTTGACCAGTATCGAAGGGTGGTTTGATACCCCTGTTTCGATACACCTTATAAGGAGGTATCGATACCCCTAGTCACATTTAGGCTCAAGCCTTGAAGTCAAATGTGAAAGTTTTATACGATACTTTAAGGTTTCCAATGGTTAGATTAAAGACTATACTTGGCCCCAAATTGATATTAAGTTAAGCTTGAATAATAATATCAAATTGAATAGCAAGAGTATTTAAATTGATTAAGAATAAAATTGATAAATGAACTGAATTCAAATTAGAAATCGTTATAAGTATAAGATTAGAAAAGTTTTAAATTGGCCCCAAAATTGATAAGTGTTATACAAGATTGATTCATAATGTATTGCAAATAATTGAAATGTCAACGAAATGAATACAACTTCCGGTCTAATTGCAAGTTATAAGTCCGGTCGATGCCCCCGTCTCCTAACTCGGGGCAAGGGTGTCACATTTAAATTATCAAAATTTTATACTGATCGATATGTATCGATATACACATCGACTTAAATGTACAGAAACATATGAACACAATTAAAATTACGGATGCGTAAAAATATTCGATCCGATTATTTTAATTGATTTGATTATTTAATGATATAATCTGAAAAATTAGATATTCAATATATTTTTTGATATGTAAAAGTCTGTTACGAGGACGATTCTTACAATTCAATTTATAATATTAAGATTCAAAATTTTAATTTTCTCGAATGAGTATATTTATCGATTAATTAAACTCTTTATCATTGTTCCCTCATATTCTCTTAGTTCATGACTGCCCCATTAAGATTTATCCCTAAACTCTCCATTTCTCACTCCTTTAGGTAAATATTAAAATCAAGATTTATCATTTTTTTACCTTTTCATTCGATTGTACCGATAAATTTTTGGAAATTTGTAATTTTTTAATTTAAAATATAAATTAATTTATCAATAATCAATTGATTTAAATAATGTCAGATGTTTAAATTTTAATATTATGAATGAAGAAAATTGATTTGAAAAGATCATTTTATAAAACTCGATCTATATTAATCGATCAATAATAAAGTACCAATGGTTAGAAAAATCCAAATCATTTTATTTTACCCTTATGGATCACGGGTGGACAAACTTTACTCTACCTGAAAAATTAAAATTTTTCGACTCGAAGAGAAGAATCTTATGCGTTTTGACTCGATTTATAATTTTATAAACTTGACTCAAATCAATTTCGTTTAAAATTATAAATCGAGTCAAAACGCATAAGATTTTTCTCAAATGGTACCTCAAATTTTATTTGAATTTTTTGAGTCAATGGTACCTCAAATTTTTCTCAAACGCATAAGTTTGAACTTGGACAAACTTGACTCGTTTTGACTCAACGAAATTTTATAAACTTGAAATACTTGGTAATTAGTTGATCAATTTTCAAGTTCAAATCGAGTTTATTAGTTCTACTTATATTATGTATATCACGTGTGAAAATATAAAAAATATACATATGAATATCATATATGGATATAAAATTTCGTTTAAATTACAAGCAATATGCAATATAATATTATTTATAATTACAATTAAATTTATAATTTTTTTAAATTTACTAGAATTTTATAAACTCGACTTATTTAAAAGAATCAAATAAAATTTTAATCATAAAATAAATCATATAAATTTAAATAACTTAAAATATTTTAACTCAACTGAACTCAGTCAAATGTCCCCACCTTTAAATGAATGATTATAGAAATATGTACTTACATTTTATGGCAAAAAAATAAGGCTTAGTACCCAAATAGGTACCTAAATTATGCTTGTAGATCATTTTTGGTGCCTAAACTATTTTTAACTCTAAATAGGTGCCTAAAGTTTCAATTTTAATTATTTGAAGGGTCTGATTGTTAACTATCATTGTTTTATTAAAAATATATTTTTTATTTTTTAATTTAATTTATTTTTAACTTATTTTTTTTAAATGACAATTTTAAATTTTTATAAAATAATACTAAACCCCCGATTTAAATTCTAAATTATCATCATTGTTGTTATTTACTACCTTACCAAAGATCACCATTACCGACATTGGACCATCACGATCGTTTTCTCCAACTATTCGTTATCTATAACTGGTGGTAGGTGTATAGATCAACTTCTTAAAATTGAAAGAAGCTAAAATCGCGAAAAGAAAATTATCATCACACCTATCGTCTGTTATTGACGATGGATGGATAAGGGAAATGGTCGTTGGTGATCTAATGATGGTAGTAATGATTTCCGATGAGTCAATAAACGAATATAAAGACAATAATTTAGAGATATAGGATTTGAGATTGAAGATTTTGGATTGTTTTATAAAGATTTAAAATTATTAATTTTTAAAAATTTATTTATTTAAAAAATAGTTACAAAAAATTAAAAATTAAAACATACTACTTGTCATATTTTCATTGATTATCATTTTTATTAATAGATAAACACTTAAAATAATTAAAATTAAATTTTAGACCTCTATTTAAAACTAAAAATAATTTAAACACCAAAAATAAAATAATTTATAAGTATAATTTGAGCACCTAGCATATATTAAGCCAATAAAATAAAATAAAATAAAATAAAATAGAAAGGTATACTTGGTATTTGAGAGGCGCGTGAGTCTCGACAACCTATTTAAAATACATATATTTCAGGGTTTACCGTCCATTCCAAAAACCCTAGAAACTGAACAAGGGGGAAATCGATTTCTAGCAATGGTTTCACCTGTCAGTGGCTCGGCGGAGCCTCTCTCTGCATCGGGACGGAGCTCAGAGAAGCTGAGTCTACCCTCCCTCCAATCTAAAATGAAAATTGACCCGGAAGGGTACGATGCGGAGCTCCATCTCATCCGCAGCCAATTCTATTCCGCTCTCGAGCTCTTCCAGCAGCAAGCGGCTCTCAACTTCTCCTCCATCACTGGCGTCGGTGCCGACCCAAATGTGGCCAAGGACCTCGGCGACCGCGCCATGTTCCTGGCCCACGTCACGCCGTTCTATCCCAAGCAGCTCGCAGAGTTTCCTTCTGATCTCGCTGCTTTTCTCAAATCATCTGCAAGGACTCTTCCTTCGGGGCTTAGGTTCCACGTCACTCAAGCTCTCATTCTCCTCCTTAACCGGCAGGTGACTTCGAAAATTAGTTTTCTTTTTTGTTATTAATCTTAGATGGTTTGGTCTGTTTTGATTTGAAATTTTGAATTTGATTATTTGACAGATTATTGATATAAAAGACACTCTAGCGTTGTTCATGGAGTTGCAGACACTAGATGATAGGAATTTGAGGAAGTTAGCTTTTTCTCATGTTGTTCATAGTATTAGAAGAATGAACAAGAATCATAAGAACGAAGCCAAGAATCGTGGCCTCCAGAATGTCTTGTTTGCATTATTGCAGGTAGTTAAACAACGCCCTTTCGATCATAGTCCAGTGTTCGTTGCTTTTCTTTAATATATTTTCTATATTTGTTATAGCAAGAAGATGAAGCTAAAGCAAAAAGGTCTCTTATTACACTAAGCGAGCTTCATCGGAGAAAGGTTTGGTTTGATGATAGAACAGCTAATGCAATTTGTACGGCATGTTTTCATTCATCTTCTAGGTATGTCTGATTATACTATGGTTAATATCTGTTGTTTATGATGTGGAGTTTTAGTAAGTAAATGTTTGTATTTGATTTTGCAGAATAATGATTGCTGTCCTCTCTTTTCTTCTTGATTATGAGAAGATTGAAAATGATGATGAGGATGCAGATGATTTAAGCAGTGAAGATGAAATGGCTAAAAATCCCCAAGTTGTCATCAACAAGGAGGCTGCTTACAAGGTTAATTGCATCATCTGATCCATTTTCTGTTTTTTTTCCCCTTTGAATCACTCTTGTTTGCTATTAGTGCAAACTCTGCGAAATTTCCTTGTTTCTACCATGAGTTCTAAACCTTATCTTAGCTTTTGGAGGTTTATGATGAAATATGTGTGTGTGTGGAATTTCATTAGTTAGCAGTTTTTGTCTGGTCTTTATTCTTTAAAGAATGGTATCTGCTTTCTGTTTTCTCTAGATTACAATGTATGGTTGGTTTTATTGTATTTTCAGGCTCACCATAAGGGTACAACTGCTAGCAAGAAGAAAAAGAAAGCAAAACTACAGCGTGCTATTCGTAGCATGAAAAGGCAGCAACGTTTGTCATCTGAAACTAGCAATAATAGTTATTATTCACCTCTTTACCATCTAAAAGATTCACAGGTTTTACCCTTTTCGCACATTTTATTAATTGCATTTGCTGTAATATTGTATTTCGTAGAAAGCTTAGAAGTCTGTTTTGTACACAGGGATTTGTAGAAAAACTTTTTTCTCGCCTTCAAACCTGCAATGAACGATTTGAGGTGAATGCTTTTCTTGATGTTTCAAACCTGACTGTTTAGTTTTATATTTCCTCGTGAATGAATAGACTTTAGGGTATGGAAGTTTTAGTTTGGTTTATATATAGTTTGCTTTCACCTGTTAAGAAATTCTTAAATTAAATGCCTCATTGATTTTGAGTTCCCTCTGTTTAACTTCAGGTTAAAATGATGATGTTGAAAGTGATTGCTAGAACAGTTGGCCTTCACCGCTTGATATTATTAAATTTCTACCCTTTTCTTCAAAGATATGTTCAGGTATGCTATCTTCATTCTAGTTTAACATCATAAACATGACTTGCTCTGGCTAATACGAGCCGAATATCTTTGCAGCCTCATCAAAAAGATATCACTAATTTACTAGCAGCAGCAGTTCAGGCCTGTCATGATATGGTATGGTTTTCTATTTGATTGTTTGAATGTTTCATTCTATTTTATTTCACTATCTTTCTCTAGTTTTCCGCCATTAATTTCAATCTTGTTTAAGCAGGTTCCTCCTGATGCAGTTGAGCCATTATTCAAACAAATCGTAAATCAGTTTGTACATGATCGTTCCCGACCAGAGGTATTGCTTGTTACTTAAAAGCTGCCTTATAGATATATTTTTTTACTTAATTGATTAATTATTTGCATATTGTTCTAGGCAATTGCTGTTGGACTGAACGTGATAAGGGAAATATGTTTGCGCATGCCATTGGTAACTATCTATGTCATTCGGTTTCTAAACCTATGGACTCACTAATACTTCTTTCAGCACTCCCCTGGACAGCACACACAACCTTTAATCAACACTATTGAAAGCCGTTTAAATATTTGATATATTTTAGGTGCTTCTGTTAAAGTAAATCAATTGCTTTTACATTACCATTTTTTTCATTGGTGCATCAATTTATGCATGTCATATTGCTTAAAATCTTTTAAGACAATAGTTTGTTTCTTGATACTAGTTGATGAATGAAGATTTGCTGCAAGATCTTGTATTGTATAAAAAGTCACACGAGAAGGCAGTTTCAGCTGCAGCTCGCTCGCTCATTACTTTGTTTAGGGAGGTAAATCTTTGTCTCTTCATACTTCCTTTTGTGTTCATGCTGGCATCCCTAATATTGTATTTTTCGTCTTCATTCACCTTCATTGCATAATTCTCCGCTTGTTTTATTGTCAGATATGCCCTTCACTGTTGGTTAAGAAAGACCGTGGCCGTCCAGTGGACCCTAAGGCAAAACCAAAGGCATATGGAGAAATCAGTGTCCTTAGCAATGTTCCTGACATTGAATTATTGGAACATGAAGATGAAGTTGATGGCAGCGAGGATGATGAAAGTGGAGATGAGGTTGCATCTATTAGTTCTGACGATGGCACTGGAGACAGTGATGATGAAAAAAGCCAATATACTACTGATGGTGTAAGCGATGATGAGGATTTAGTGGGTGAAGAAGATGATGAGAATGAAGGTATCGATGAGGATGAGAGTGATAGCGGTGATAGCGATGATGCCGACATGGAGGAAAATGATGATGAGGATAACGTTGAGACTGAGTTGGATTCCGAAGAGGATGATGACTATGAAGAAGTTAGTGATTCTTCTAAACCAGATGGCGATGCAGGAGATAGTGGGAATGGCGATCCAAAGGCAAAGGCAAGAAAGAGAAAATTGTCTGATTTTGAGGGTCAACTTATTGCTGCTGATACAAGTCTCCGAGCTTTAAAAAGATTGGCAGAAGCAAAGACAGGTGGTTCTTCATCGGACTTAGCAGATGGTATTCTCTCTGATGAGCATTTCCAAAAGATCAAGAAACTTAAGGTATGTTAAATTTTGTTCCATCGAATCTAAGCCCAAGTTAACGCCGAAAGTGTGATATTGTGCACAGATCTATTTATTACACTTTCTATCAAAATAAATATAGTTTGTTGCACAAGTTCGAACATGGTAAACTAATTTTTTTGGTGGTGATGGGGTCTTCATTTATCTTATCAGGCTAAGAAGGAAGCAAAAACTGCTTTGGCTCAACAAGGGTTTAAGATTCCAACGTCTGATCAACTGAGTTTCAAACGAGTGGATCCTTCAAAGCTTGAAGTATGTCTTCTTTGTCTTTACCGATAAACACATTTTCACCATGGACCAATCCTTGCAAAATGTATTCACAAAGTTTTATCCGTGCTTCGTAGGCCCATGTTCGACTCAAGCTTAACAAGGAGGAAAGACTAGCATTAGTAAAAGCAGGAAGGGAGGACCGAGGACAGTACCAGGCTCGAACTGCTATAAAACAGAATAAGGTAATTTTGTTTACTTTTATGATTTATGGGTCAGTTTTCCAGGATGTTATCAACTTGGCTTGCTAAGATTTAGAAATCTTAGTTTACCTGTAAGAGAATGAGTCCTTAACAGTTCGAGGAAAGCTTCGAAATTGTGGTTGTAATTGGACCGTTCATATAACACGTCTAAGCATTTGTTTTGTTTCTTGTATCGTCGTGTTGTAAACGCAGACGGGTGGTCTAACCAACCGTCAGAAGGAACACAAGAAGTTTATGCCGTTTGCCGCAAAGAAAGCCAAGGCTCAACGATCTCGCCAAGAGAAACACAAGAAGAAGATGCGATCGGGGAAACAGTTCCGTGGGAAGAAGGCTTGGAAGCAATGATAACATCAGCATTCATACCATTTCCTACCAACACAGCATTCATATCTTTTTCGTTAGTATTATTCTCTCTTTTTGAACCATCATCTTATCATGGCATAAACACATAGTGGATGAGAAATGTTTAAGAGTAATTTTTATGTATACATTTTTCATGTCGAAATGGATTTTTATGTATACATGCATGCATGATAGTACTGCAGTGATATTGAAGTTTGTATATTTTCTGATTATTCCTTATGAAGTTGGTACTGAATGTTGAATTTGGATACGAACTATTTTTATTTCTAAAAGTTTAAGAAATTAATATTAAGTTAAATGTTATGAATTTTATTTATGATGGATATGTATGTATTAATAAAGATTTTAATGTATTTTATTATTAAGGTTTAATATTTATTGAATTTAGGATTTCGTTAAATATAAAATTTAGAGAAAGTATGGTATATAATTTTACATTGATAATATAATATAAATTCTTTTCTTTATCTCTCATTTTTTTGTTTTTGTTATTTTTTATTTTATTTATCGGTATAAAACTTTAAATATATCCTAAAAATATGTGAATTAGTTTCACTAATTAAGATGTAAGTTATCTGGTTAAATAGATAATACAAAATTTACATATCAATCGAAAGGATCATACATCAAAATAAGACAATGAAATATATTTCTCCAAAAATTTTAAAAGATTTTTTAGTATAATTTACCCATTAAAATTAGGATTTTCTGTTATACCTATAATATAGAGTTTAAAGAAAGTATTTTTAATTAAATGGAGACATTATATTTATATATCAGGATTTGAACCCATATAAAATAAGACAAGAACATCTTTAATCACTAGTTAATTAGTGAAATATTATTTTCCAATTAGTATATATATTTAAATATTTTGTTATGTTTTTTCATGATTTATATTTAAGATTTTAAGATATATTTCTCCTAATAAAATTTTTGAAGTTTAAATTCGTATTTTCTCCTACTTGTTATGTAATATTTACTAATTTTTAAGATAAACATGTTAAATTAGTCATTAAATTTTAAAGATTCTTTAATTTCTTTAAGACCGGTGTTCTTCTTTTCCGGCCAGAACAGGCCGTAGATAAATGACATGTCCCATCATCCTGCATGCATGCAGACCAAGTCGTACGATAGGAAGCTCGTTGTCTTATCACTACCACACATCTCCAACATCCACGACATTCATGCCTTGACTTTCTCTTCTATATATACACAGTCTGTTTGCCATGAAAAATATCAATCAACTGAGAAACTACAAGAAAATGATTGTGATGGCAATCAAGTTTTGAAATGGGTTTTTTATTATCATTTAGACATTTTGGGTTTCGTTGGATATGAGCTACGATAGCTATAGTTCTTCATAGCTACGGGATGGACCCCACTTCTCGCCCCACCATTGTCATTGATAATGGTACAGGGTATGGTTCATGGTTCATGGTTCATCTGTAGAACATGTGCTTACGTTCTGTTTGTCGAAATTCCGCAATGTATTTCATTTCCGGTTCTTTTTGTTGTTTTTACTGAATTGTTCGTCCTTTTATTTGTTTGTTGCAGTTACTCGAAGATGGGATTCGCGGGTAATGTGGAGCCGTGTTTTATCCAACCAACAGTAGTAGCGCTTAACGATTCGTATCTAAACCAATCAAGAGCTTCCACGAAGCTAAACATGGCATCCCAGTATTCAGCTGGTGTAATGGCTGATCTCGATTTCTTCATCGGAGATGATGCACTGTTGAGGTCTCGGGCGAGTAATACTTATTCCCTTAGCTATCCTATTAACCACGGTCAAGTGGATGACTGGGATGCTATGGAACGGTATTGGCAGCACTGTATTTTCGGTTATCTACGTTGTGATCCTGAGGATCATTACTTTTTGTTGACTGAGAGTCCGCTGACAGCTCCCGAGAATCGAGAATACATGGGTGAAATTATGTTCGAGACTTTTAATGTTCCCGGGCTTTACATTGGTGTGAACTCTGTTCTTGCTTTAGCAGCAGGGTACAGTACATCTAAGGTCAGTCAGTCACTCATTTTCTGTACATTTTAACATCGAATTGCGAGTTTAAAAGTTGGTTCAAGGTGGTTACATATTCAACAGTCCAATAATCATGTTTTGTAGCAAATGCTTACAGATTATGTATAAGTTTGGAGGAGGTTGTTATGATGAAGGCATGCATTGTGTGATATATTGAAAACTTCATGGTTTTGGATTTTAAGAACCTGTCTATCTTGTATTTAGCTTTGTACCCTACATAATGTGTTTTTTTTCCCTTGCTAATCATTCTTTTATACTGATCACCTTTAGATTGAACTACAGTTTTCTATAGTGTGATATGACAGGGGTGGTGGTGGATGTCGGAGAGGGGGCTACGCGTGTTGTACCTGTTGCAGAAGGTTATGTTATTGGGAGCTGCATTAAGTCAATACCAATAGCTGGAAAAGATGTTACTCTCTTCATACAGGAGCTCATGCGGGTATCATCTTGAATTTTTTTCATAACTCTGTAGTGCTTTTGATATCATTGGATTGTTATATATACAATTTCGAAGCACTTGAGGGTTATTATCATGTGTTGATGAGAAACTTTTCTACACTCCTTAGCATTACTCGGCCTTATCTGTGGTTGGAATCATATACTTTTGCACTTCCATTTTATATGCTGGGCATTTAAACAATGTCATTTTACATATTTGCAATTTGTTGTTTGAATTTTGTTGCCTATTCTTTTGTTTCCATTTGAGGAAATGCTAGTTTTAATTCAGCAACAGCTGTTCTCTGGAGACAATTAAGTGTATGTTTACTTTCTTTTTTCAATTTCCAGAGCTTTTGCATTACATTATTCTGTTCACGGTATCTGTTGACGATAATGGCTTTCCTTGTAAAGTCTCATTGAAACTGAACTTAAATATGACTTTTCGAGGGTCTATAGTCCGGATAGCTGTCCTTCATGTTTTGTGCCCTTGGTTTGCGGCATAGCTGGAGTTACTCGTACTAAGAATGTTATTCTACGTCACGTTCCGAGTGTCTGTAATGTAGATGCTGATTTACTTGCCAAAAAAGTGGGATCCTGGGGTATTGTACTGGTGTTCTGCAGTTTTTTTTTTTTTGCTGAGACAATGCTGATGTAATAGAACCCCGGATGTTATTTCGTTATTAATAAAAGTTACCGGGAACACTTTTCCTCCTTCCAATATCAGAGTTATACTTTGGTATGATTCTGGTATGATTTTTTTTAATGAGGCCTCTATTCCTATAAAAAAATGACTTTTCTTGTGGTTATTTATTATGCATGTGTGTGTGTATCTTGGATTTGAGTTATGGAGATTGTAAAGTTATGATTCAGTTATCATGAATTCTTGACCTTTGCAGGAAAGGGGGGAGAAAATGCCGCCTGAGGACTCATTTGAAGCAGCTCGGAAAGTGAAGGAGATGTACGGCTATACTTGTTCTGATATTGTCAAGGTTATTTTTCTTTCAATAGATTGCGATTTCGGAACAACTATTAACCTCAGGATTCTTACACAGCTTGAGATACTGTAATGAAGTTTACAAGTTCCGACTTTCGAACAGTGATCTGATAATAACTATTTTCTGTAACCATCTTAGGAGTTCACGAAGCTTGATAAGGAACCTGCAAAGTTTATCAAACAATATAGGGGTATTAGACTGAAGACAGGGGCACCATACACCTGTGATATTGGTTATGAACGGTTTTTAGGCCCTGAGGTTTGTGCTCTTTCTGCTTGCAAAGTGACTTCTAAATTTTAAGATTACTGAAAATTTTGGCATTTCTTCATATTCAAACACAATGGAAACTATGTTGCTGGCTTCCTGGTGTGCAAGTTTATCTTGATTTACCTGAATTTGGATTTCTTCATTGTTTGCTTTGGAATTTTCCAACTTGTTTTTTCAATAAATAAAAACTGCTTACGATTGCTTCTCGAAGATTGCTTGTTGCTGATGCTCTTTCAATGGCTGGTTCGACAGGTTTTGTTTAGTCCCGAGATCTATACCAGTGATTATATAACTCCTTTACCAGCTCTAATAGATAAGTGCATTCAGTCAGCATCAATTGACACAAGAAGAGCTTTATACAAGGTGAAGTATGCATAGGCTCTAAAGAAATTCTTGGATGTAATTTGAGTTTTTAATTTTCAAGGATGAAATTATTGGATATGTGGTATATTTGAGTTTAATCTCTTACATCAATGTCCCTTCTACTTACAAGTCGATTCGAGTTTGTTTTCTCAAACTATGGAGTGATCTGATATTGGTCATCAAACATGGTTTGATTACTATTACTTATCTCTTACAGTTTTTGGTTGCTACTTCAACTCTTTTCAGAATATTGTATTATCTGGTGGATCAACCATGTTCAAAGACTTCCACAGAAGGTTGCAGCGGGACGTGAAAAGGATCGTCGATGCCCGTGTTCTGGCAGCTACTGCTCATCTTGATGGGGATATGAAAGTAAGGATTTTGTTCTTGTATTTTCATCCCATTAACATTTTACCAAAGCTCAGTGCTATTCTCGTTTTGGGACTTCATCTTCCAGGCAAATCCTGTGGAAGTTCATGTGGTCAGTCATCCTATCCAAAGATTTGCTGTTTGGTTTGGAGGTTCTGTACTAGCATCGACACCGGAATTCTTTGCGGTACGATAAACAAATCTTGTACTAATTGTTTCTATACAGGACGTTGAATGGCATTGAATTTGGCATATATCATCACCTAATGTTCTTGTTTCTATCGATATGTCGACTGTCTGACGTGCCTGCCATTACCGTCGCCAATGTTTAGGCCTGTCATACAAAAGCAGAATATGAGGAACATGGAGCTAGCATCTGCCGCGTGAATCCAGTTTTCAAGGGGATGTATTGAGGCAATTATGGTATTAAAAGAGCCTTCTCAGGCGACTCGCAAGTTCGACTTCCGTCACACGCATCAGTTCACTTCCATGATTCCGGCTTTGCTAGGTGCTCATGCATATTGGTCGAAAGAAATGGACTAGAACATGGTATAGCAGGTTCCTCCAACACTTATGGATCATAAAACTCCGGCCGTGTCGAATTACATTTTTCAAGTTCAGATGTGATGGGGATTCAACAGAACTTTTCTTCTCGTCCTGGAGTAGTAGGGTGGTTGTTGTGTTTTGGTTGGAACAGCAGCAAATCTGATGGTGAATCTATGCCATTGTTCCATCAGTGCAGTTCTGTTAGATTTATTGGAGAACTGATTTTGTGTTAAAAATGGGTGTTTTTGTTTTTACAACATTCTTATAATTGATACGGAGTCAATAATATTTATATTATAATAATACGAAAATCCTCGTACTTTATTCTATTACGATCTTGTTATATAAAAATCCTAACTCCGTTATTAAATAACACCGATTATTTTATTAGATTTAATGGCTACATTGAGTAAAATAAAAACCAGGAAGTACATTATATCTTTTCCAAAAGTATGAGAATATTAAGAATCATGAAATTTAATTACGGTGTAAACTAGCGTTGGGCAAGACCGAGTACCCAACCAATTTGAATAAAATTGGTTTTGATCCTGGTAACCACCGGTTCCTAAAAATTGGAGTCGGTCCCGGTCACACTGGGTCCTAAATTTTAAAAACCGGTCCCGTTACTGGTGAATACCGGTTCCAATACCGGGTATCTGGTCAATTAGTTTATTCTTAAATTTTTTTGAGTAATTGGAGAAAAAAATTCAACCACTAATAATAATATTAAATAATAAAATTAGAATATTGTAGATTTAAAAATTAAAGTTTTAAAACTAATCATATTCATAATATTCATACATAAAGAGAAAGTCTGATAAGAAAAATAAACGAAAGAAAACCAGTACTAGATATTTGATATTGTTTCGATTCTACTGGGTATCCACCGGGTACAAAAAATCAAGATCCAGTCCCGGTTATGACCGGCATCTAAATTTTGGATCCAATAAAATCTACCGAATCTTATCGGTCCGAAACCAAGACCGAGTAATTGAATTTTTTGCCCACTAAACCAAGCTGATAGCCTGTGAAATAATTGTATAATTATGGACAAAGCCACAAAGGTTTGCCTGAGTTTATTGTTTTGTTCTTGTATTTATTAAATATTCGAACATATTTTAAATTAATAAAAAATCAATTACAATATAATCATAATATATATGTAAATATCATATTAAATTGACATAATAAGGAAAGGTAATATGAACAAAATGTTATAGTATATATAAATACTTAAAATCTGAATTATTAATTTATCAAGATTCATATAAATATAAAATATTTTAATTATGAATATAATATAAGAAAGTAGACAAAAATAACATATCACAACTAAGAGAAACAATAACATGTATAACTCGATACGAGGGAATATTAATAATTTTGGGTATAACGACAATGCATATCGTTTAAGAAGAGAACTTAAACTCAAATTTTGAAGATTATATAACTAGGAAAGAGTAGGAGTGAGTAAAACTCGACTCGAAAAAATCGAATAACTCGATTCGATTTGAGATGAAAATATCTGACTCGTTTTGACTCGATTCGAAAATTTATAGACTCAGCTCGAAAAAATTTCAAATAAAGTTTGAGTTGTAAAATATCAATTCGAATAACTCAAAATTTTTAGTAATTAAAAGAACTATTTTTAAGTATGAGACGAGTCTCTCAACTTTTTATGATATATACATTAATATATCAAAATATAAAAAAATATTATTATATATGAAAAATATATATATCTTATATGATTAGAAAAAAAATATTTAAATTAGAATCAATTCGTACTATAACATGATAAATAATTATAATTAAATATTTATAAAAACTCAAAAACTCGATTCGATTCAACTCGATTCGAACCGAAAATTTTTTAAATAAAATTTGAGTTATAAAATATGACTCGTCAACTCGAATAACTTAAAATTTTTTTACTCGACTCGATCGAAAAAGGAGGGAACAAATATCAAAATAATATCTTTAATTTTTTTTAATAACATCCGAAAAAAATATTTCTCGCATAACACTTTTATGGTGTACTCGCCATATATACAGAGAGAGAATAACACTCTAACTCCGCCGATATAAGCTAATGTCAATATTTTTGGGTAAACTACATAAATGGTCCCCCGACTATACCTCAATTCTCTTTTATATCTTTTGACTATCAAAAGTTATAAATTGGTCCATTGACTAAATGTTTCATACAAATCGATCCTATTCCGTTAAAAAATTAACGGACGGCTTATGTGGACGTTAAAGTGTTTATTGGGATACCGACATGGCGTACACATCATCTATAATCAAAACGGTGCGTTTTGATTCAACCCTAAAAAAATTAGGGTTTATAATATCCCAAATCAATTTTACAATAAACTAAAAATTAAAATCTTGAAAGAAGATCTGATTTTGATAACAATTTGATGCAGCAAACAATTTATTGTACGAAGAATCCTAAAAATAAAATCGACTGGGTGCATACTTTTTTCTTTTCTTTTCTTTTTGTTTTACTTTATTTCTCAGGTGAGAAATCAATGAAGGAAGGCTTGTGTATGATTTAACAATCCGAAGATTGTTTATGGTAACTTACGATGCCCAGAGAGATTGACATGATGCAAAGGACCTTTGATTGAAGGAATTGTATGATGTGGATAGGGTTGTTACCATGAGAAAGGTAAGCTTCTTTTACTTCTGTTTTTCTAGGAAAACTAGTAAACTGATTCCATTGATGAAAGCTTGATTTTCAGAGCCGGGATTAATGAAGAAAGATTGCATTGAAATGAATTGGTCGAAATCACTTCTTTATATTGGTTTAATCGAAACAAACCCATTGAAGTTTTACTGGACATGAGATATAAATCACCTCTCAATGCTCCATCATTCAAAACAAAATTGGATTATACTAGAAACCCCAATATCAGAATCAGTTTTCAAAACCATTTGGCCAAAGCTTTTAGAAGAAACAGGCGTGATGAGTTTCACTGTTTATGGACGAAAAATGGGTCAAATTCTAGAATCTGCAACACCATTTTCACACAGAAATGAGAATTTGTTTCATATTGCGTATAACGTAGGGTGGAGTGGAGAAGATAACATGAAATCACAAAGGTATGTGAAAGGTTTACTGTAAAATTGATTTGGGATATTATGAACCCTAATTTTTTTAAGGTTGAATCAAAACGCACCGTTTTGATTATAGATGATGTGTACGCCACGTCGGTATCCCAATAAGCACTTCAACGTCCACATAAGCCGTCTGTTATTTTTTTAACGGAATAGAACCGATTTGTATGAAACATTTAGTCAATGGACCAATTTGTAACTTTTGATAGTCAAGGGATATAAAAGAGAATTGGGGTATAGTCGGGGGACCGTTTATGTAGTTTACCCATATTTTTTTTAGTTCATGGAGCTAAATCTCAAAATTAATTCATAATAGTTATTTTTTTATTTCATTCTTAATAGTTTATTTTCACCTTTTTCTTTTTTAATAAAAATTTATAAAATTTTAATTGGTCTATATCACGAGTTTTAATTAAATATTTAAATAAATATTCACTTAATTAAATAATAATAATAATCTTAAAATATTTCTAATGAACACCCCGCAAACAATGACGGATCTAAATATATTTACGAGGGTAGACACAAATTAAAATATTTTTTAGGGTGGACAAAAGTCATAAAATCTCAAAATTTCATGGTGGAAACAAATCAAAAAAATTTAAGGACTAATTCATAAAAATTTAAAATTAAAACCAAATGTATAAATATAATATACTATTTTTTAATTTTTTTATAATTTAAAATCTAAACATAAATCTTAAATTCTAAACTAACACCCTAAACCTTAAAATTAACAAGATTAAGTTTACACAAATTATGTATCAAAGTTTTTACGTGATTAGTAAATAATGTGTTATAAATTTTATTATAGTAATATATTTGTCTTATATTATATTATATTATTCAAATCCCAATTTAAAAATTAAAATAATAATTTTAAAAATACAATTATCTATTTTTTATCAAATATCCATGACTTTTTTTTCATTCTAATCATATATTTATTTAATTAGTAATAATTTTACGAACTTATATTCTCAAATTTAGATTTTATCTTTTAAATTTTATTAAAATATATAATAAATATTTTCATTTTAAAAAAATTCAATAACCCAGATTTTCTAATATTATTAAATACCCAAATTAAAATTACCAGAAGCTTATTTCAAGAAGCTTTCATCCGTTCCATTTCTTCATTCATAAAAACAAAGTCTGCAAATTTCAAAATAATTAATCAAATGCCAACTTTTGCTCTCAAATCAGACTTTGCCTTCTTAAAACATGAAGTAGCCAGTAACGGCAACCGCTCCAGCTCCGACGATCGTCGAGACCTCCAACATGGCACCACCGCCAGCACTGGGAGCAGAAGCATGAGAAGGAGGAGAAGCAGCACTGCTACCGTCAGTAGAAGCTCCAGGTGCACCTGCAGAGCTTACACCGCCAGGTGCCGGTGCCGGTGAAGAACTAGACTTCGAGTCAGAAGCAACAGGAGCGGCGGCAGAAACCATGGAGACGAAGGCAATCAATACCAAAACAAGAACAACGATTTGACGTGCCATTTTGTGTTTTGTGATTCTTAGTAGGAACTAAACAGAATCTGTCTGCGAGAAATGTAGTAATTCTCTAAAGTTTATTGTCTTAACGATAGAGAATGACCACACCACACATCGAAGAACAGAGACAGTTTCAGAGATTTATATAGGTTTTGGAAGTTGTATATTTAGAAAGTTTAATTATTCTACTGTTGGCCGAGTTTTATGAAAAACCATGAATTTTAGGGTTTGAATATTTAGAGGATATTTTTTAATAATTAATATTTAGAGCGTAAAGTCTAAATAAATTAAAATTTTAAGTTTAAATAAAAAAATTATTTCTATATTTTTTGTTATAAAAAAATTAAGAGGTAATTATAGAATAAAAAAATTTAAATTTCAGTGATAAAACATTTTTTATTCTTTGAAGGTAATGATTTCGATTATTCTATATACACCTCAATTTAAATCTCCAGTGCTTTTTTTATTATTTTCCATTAATTTACTTAACATCTTCGTAATTAGTTGTAATTATTTGAACCAGAATAAAGGGATTAAGAGTAATTTTAGAGAGATTATATCATGAATCCTTTTTATCATGTTATTTGTGGTCTATATAATCAGGTTCGTTCTAACCACATAATAACTACCCACTCACCTATTACAAGTAAAAAAGAGGTCTTTAAAAAAATATGAGATGGATAAATCTGATTGATTGAGACCATGGATGGCATGATAAAGAGAGTTTATGATATAATTTCTCGTAACTTTGTGTAGTTATTTTATTTTAAATTTTTGATTTAGAAGAATATTTATAGTTTAATTGTTAATAATGTATGTGTTCTTTTTATATATTTACTTCAATATTTAGTGATATTATTTGTTCACTAATATTTTTTATTGCTTCTTAATAGATATTTTATTTAGTTTTTTTGAATTTATTGATTGATTTATGGTTTTTATTTTCATGTGTTCTAATTATTTTGTTTAACTTTGTAGATCGCTCTTATTTAAAGAGCTGGGATGATATAAGATCGGATTTATTGTAGGTTAGGTCAAATCAGATCTTCGATTATTTCAAGTTGAGTTATATTAAATATTTGCTAGGTTAATTTTGGATTTAGGTTCATATCAAGTTGGGATTGACTATCACATTATCAGGTTCAATTTAGTTTCTAGTCATTCTCAGGCGGGGTTCAGATATAAAATCACCGTATCAAACTCGAATTCGTGTTAAAATCAGATTAAACACGATTGAATTTAAATCATCATTACCTCAGGGCACAACGAATTTAGATTTGAGCAGATTTCAATCAAATTTTTACGTGGAATCAATTTTTATACCGCTTTTAATTATCGTTTTCATGATAGATGAACAAATTGAAATGCACCCGTTCATTTCATCTCTTTATTCATAACAACAAATTATGCAAAAACTCAAAATACTTGATACATCTTAATTGCTTTCAAGCCAAAACTAAAATAAAGCCATTGCATTCTTAAATGTATTTAAAATATAAAGTAGCTAGCAACGGCGGCGGCTCCAACTCCGACGGTCGTTGAAACTTCCAATGCAACACCATCACCGGAACTAGGAGCGGTAGCAGAAGCATGAGAAGGAGGAGAACTAGCACTACTATCGCTAGCAGAAGCTCCAGGTGCACCAGCAGGACCAGCACCGCCAGGTGCAGCAGCAGGTGAAGAACTAGGCTTAGAGTCAGCGGCAGAGGCGACGGCGGAAACCAAAGCGACAAAAGCAACCAAGACAAGAGTAAGAACAAGGATTTGTCGTGCCATTTTTTATTACCAAGAACTAAAAAAATGACAATGAGAAATGCAGTTATTCTCTAAAGTTTATTTTTATTAACAATAGAGAACCACCACACATGGAAGAACGAAGAAGGCTTGAAAAGTTTATATAACAACTGAAATTCTAAATTAAGAGAATTCAATTATTCAACTGTTTTATGCTAATATTATGGAGAATCATTCATTTTTATTTTATTTTATTTTGAGGAAGAAAATCCAACATTTTAAAATAATAGATGTGTTATTTCTTTTAACATATTATATTTTATTAACAAAAAAATGTTATTAAATAATTTAGGGGTAAGTATTTGATCGAATCAAGTTAAAAAATTGAGTTAGTAACTCTGATTTTATCCTTCAAACTTCATTTGATTTTTTAACAGAATCGAGTTTATGAAATTTGAGTTAAATTGTATAAATTTCTTTTCAAATTTAATTATAAATATTCATAATGATATTGTACTAGTTGATTTTAATTTAAATAGCTTTCTATAAAAATATACAATATATATCTTCGTATTTTTAATAATTAAGCTTTATAAATGTTCAGAGTGATCACTGAACTATTTAATTATTATAATATGATAAATTTATTATATAATTGTTTAGTGACCATTTATGAACTTTATCATTTATAATATTATTTTTTTAAATAATAGATTTCGAGAAAAAAAAATATCATTATAGTATAAAAGAGTTAAGGAAATGATAAAAAAAAAGAATTTGCAAAATATATAGACGTGCACTATCTAGAGATTACATTAAAAAAATATTTTTTCCGCAAAATAAAATTGAAGTTATTTTAGTTATTGGAGCTTTCTTTTATCATTCAAATTTAATAATTTTTTAATTTAATTTTTAACATTAAATTAATTGATTTGATATTTTCACTAGAGTCAAGTTTTTTTTAGTCAAGATACCTGATTATTATTATTATTAAAATGATAAAAAAAACAGATAAACAAAAAATCTTTATCTCTTCGTGAATCATCCTGAGCAATCCTATGTGCCACCCGATTTTCATACCTAGGTATGAAATTAAAATAGCATGCATCGAAAGATTTCATTAATTCCTTTATTTCTCAGATAATTGCACTAATTACTAACTTGTCTTGTTCTTTCGATTCATTTTTTTAATAATCGAGAGACAATCTCTTTTAATAATAGTTGACGATAACTCTAAATTTAATATGAACATAATAGCATGTCGTCCATGCTTCATCTGTAAATGGAGAAAGAACACGTGAAACCTTTCGTTGACATGCTCCTATGACTTCCTCAAGATGATTTATTACTACAACACCAGACCATGATACCTTAATACTTGAGGTAAATTTCGTATCAAAATTTACTTTTATCATGTTCTATGGAGGAGGATTCCATCTAATATCATTGTTAGGTTTGAAGAGGCTCGATGGATAATCGATTTAGCTTGACCAAGTGATGGAGAAAAACTAATTTGGGTGTTTGTAGTGGAAGCAAAAAGATAAAGACAATAAACACAAGATTTAGAGTGGTTCGGAGTTCTAACCCAAGTCCTACATCCACTACCTTAGCTTCCCACTAAGGATTTCTCAAATTCACTAAGAATCTCTTCCTTTTGAGGGCAAAGGGATAATCTTACAAACCTTGATTCAAACCGAATCAAACATCCAAGGTTCACAACACAAACTCTGAGAATCCTCTCAAACAAGAGATAAACAAAGCAAACTTTGATAATCCTTCTAATAAGGTTAATTGTTTGCAACTAAGCTCTCACCCAATCCTAATACACTTGAGTATACATAAATACTAAGCTCACAATTGTTGTCTACTCAAAAAATGAGAATTAAGCTCTAAGACAATTTCTTGATCATATTGTTGTTGACAATGAAGCATTAATCTTCCTTTTATCATCTCAATTGAGCTTTTAGACGTTGGTGACCGTTGAGATTGGTTTGGAGCTTATTTCAAGGCTGATTTCTGCTTCTGGTGTATGTGATATTGAAACGCGTGAAAATCGTTTCGATACAACCACTTTGGGAAATAGTCGTTCAATCTGCATTTAAAAACCGGTATCAAAACGCCTGAAAGGCGTATTGAAACCCTTAGCTCATGGTATTGAAAAAGGCCTTAGGAATTTCGATACTACTCCTAACCGTTGAATTTTTTATAAAATCGTTGTGGTTTTCAAATGACCATTGGAGGTGTATCGAAACACCTAAAACTCGTTTTGATACAGGCGTATCGAAACGGTGGTTTATAGTATCGAAACTATTTTATCCAGAGACAAAACGTATCGAAACACCTTAGGGACGTATTGAAACGTCTAGATATTTTTCTTTGAAAATAAACAAGTTGTATCGAAACACTTGTGAAGTGTATCGAAACGCCTGAGATATTTTATATACTTTGGCTTCTTTAAAACATTTAAAACACATTAACAAGTCCTTAAAAAATTTTCAAACTTATTTTCAAATTATTTGGACATAAAACTATTTTTAAAATATTTTTAATTTAAAATTATTTTTTAATTATTATATCAAAATATTAATTTTACGATGGTTTATTTTAATTTGAATTTAAAGTAGTGATCCAACCACCCTAACTTGATTCATGATTTGAAATATTTGAATGACTCCACAAGATACAGGCTCTCAAATATGAAAATGAAAAAAAATACATTTAAAAAACAGTAAAGCCTCAATATAAAAATACAAATTTAATTAAAATAAAATTTTAAATAGGTTTAAATGAAAAATCATTCCTTCAGCTGTATCTTTTATTTATTTTTTTAGCCCTTTAATTATTTTGGTCAAAATTAATCTTTAAACTATATTTTCGGTAACTTTAAGTTTGATAATTATTTATGTTAAAAAAATTACTTCAACTAATAAGATGTTGATACATCACAAATTTTTTATCAATAGATAATATTTAAAAACTAAAATTATCGGTTTAGATATTTATTTTAAAAAAATAGTTTAGGAATTTAAATGACCAAAAATAATATTTTAAAGACTTGGTAAAAATAATTTAAGGGCTAAAAGCAAATAAAAACATAATTTAAGAGACATATTTTTTTTGTTTAAGTCGATTAAAACATTTTTTTAAAATTCTCTTTTAAAGGATAAAAATATTTTTTTTATAATATAAATTTAATTTTAATTTTATTTAAAAGAGAAAGAAAAAGAAAATTTTTGGAAAAATCAGTAATTTTAGAGAGAAAAGAATTGATTTTCATTAGGGTTGTTTAAATTCAGGTACCTGAGGTACTAAGTACCCGGAGCTTCGAATACTTAAAAAAGGCCCATGTCCCGACCTGGGTTTTTTGGGTATTCAGTACTTCGGATACTTAAAAATTCGAGTAATCGGGTACACAAATTTTTTATATAAATTTTAAATCTAATCCTAAAAAATCTTATACAAATTTAAATTTGTTTATATGAGTGGGAAAAAATTGAAAATTTGGAGAGAAAAATAACTATGTATCAATACTAAAAAAAATAAATTTTAACCTATAATTCTAAATTTTAAATTATAAACCCTAAAAATATACCCTAACTCTGATATCCTAAATAATAATTATAAACTCTAACCTTAATCATAAACCCTAAACTTAATTCTTTAATTTAAATGCATGAATAAAGGCAAAAAATCTAAGATTTCTATTCGAATATTTGAAGTTAGGAATGGTGTTAAGACACTTTTATATATAAAGATCAAACCTAAGTATGAGTGATATTTTTATTATTTATTTTTATTAAGGATATAAGGCGGGGAGGATTTTTGGTCGATCCGACCTCAATCCGAAAAATAAACTAGTATATCCGAATTTGTCTTGTCTCGAATTTTAATATATCTTATTCGACCCGATATAACAAAAAACACAACTTGATTCTAACTTGTCCCGCTATTTTAATAAAATAAAAAAAATTGACTCGATTTGAAAAATAATAAAATATTTTAAACCCTAAACTCAACCTTAATTGACCTCGAAAATTTTAAATATTAACCATCCTTTTTCAAAATCTAATTTTAATACTAAAATCTTATTTAAACGGGTTGAATCGGATCAAAAGATCGTCGAAAACGAGTATTATTTTTATCCCTAATTTTTATATGTTTTCTGTTATTGTAGTAATTTTTTGAATAGATTTATACTTGTAATTATAGATTTCAATAATATCGTTTCTACGGGAGTAGATAAAAAGTGGGAGGAGCCTTTCGCTTCCAAAACTTATTGGTTTATTAATATTTAAGGTCCCTATCATTTTAAATTTAAGTCAAATTAAAATTGGGTAAATTACATAAATGGTCCTTTACTATAAGTTTTTTGATACAAAGTGGTCCTATACCGTTAAAAATTTGACGGAAACTAATGTGGATGTTAACATACTGACTTGGATTATAGAGATCGGGGATACCACATGGTTATCCAAGTCAGTACGTTAACGTTTACATCAGTTTCCCGTTAAAATTTTAACGGCACAAGGCCACTTTGTATCAAAAAAGTTAATCAATGAACTAATTTGTAATATTTGATAGTTAAGGGATGTAAAAGATAATTGAGATATAATCAAGGGACCATTTATGTAATTTACCCATTAAAATTTTATATCTTTCAATTTATATGATTAAATACTCTACGAATCTCTACATCTTTAAAAATGCAAACACGTTTGAAAATCCATCTTTCCATTCCATTTCTTTATTACATAAAATAAAATTAGCAAATCATAAAATAATTAATAAAGGCAGCCATTTTGCTCATATGAGAATTACATTTAGAACATGAAAGACCAAGCAACGACGGCTGCTCCGACTCCGGTGATGGCCGAGACATCGAGCATAGTACCTTTTCCGGCACTAGGACCAGGACTCTGAGAAGGTGGAGAACTAGCATTGCTACCACTAGCAGCACCTCCAGGTGCACCAGCTACGTCAGCACCAGCACCTCCTGGTGCGGGGGCTGGCGAGCTGGTGGCCTTAGAATCTGCGGCGGCAGAAACCATGCGGACGAGAGCAATCAAGACCAGAGCAAGAACAACGATTTGGCGTGCCATTTTTGGTTCGGGGGTTAATTAGCAAGAAATGAAAAATAAAACTAGAATGGAGATGGAGAAAAATGCAGTTTTTCCTCTAGGGTTTATTGTATTAACAATAGAGAATCACTGCACTGCATATCTAAGAAGGGATAGTTCGAGTAATTTATAGAGATTTAAATTTTAATTTTAGAATTTTTCAAACTTAATTTAAGGAATGTTTGTTAAATTTCTATGTTCAAAATCATGACACTTACTTAAAACAGATCACGTGAATTAAATACATTAAATTTAGGATTTTTTTAGTCCCCCCTTTTCTCCTACGGAAATGGTTAAATTTACTTGATTTAAACTTGTATTCGAATCAAATATTTATCTCCGATCGATAAAATTTTAATACATATGTCATGTAGTTTTAAGAAAAAAATATTATATGGTCTCGGCTCATCATGTCATTTATGATCTCATTCAATGAGATCCATTTATTTAATAACATGTAGAAAGTGACGAATCTAAAAAATTATCATCGATTGAGTCAATTTAGTTAATCCAGTTGAGTTAATTAGTAATAAAATATTTTAATATAATTTATATATGATTTTAAATTTTTAAATTTTTGTTGATCAGTAAACTTAATTTTTTATTATTATCATAATAAAAAAATAACATAAAAATATATTATATTTTTATTTTTTTAATTTATTTTTCTAAAAATATTAGATATAAGTTATAGTCTTTCACTAAAAATATATATTTTAAAATTTAATTTTCACCTTACTTTTAATTATGTTTTGTTGTTTGTATTTTCTGATATTATATAATAGGATAAAACCTTAACAATGCTTAAAAAATCATTTATAAATATATTTAATTAATCCAAAATATATTTAAATGATTTTTTTAGAATAATTATATAATGTTTATAAAATGTAATAAAAAAAATAAACAATCTCATTTTTTTATTTTTAACTTTTATTTCAATTAAATTTTATTTCTTAAATTATTTCAAGATTTAAAAATAAATTGATTTTTTTTATATTGGGCTATTTCTTTTATTCTTACATATCTAAAATCTAATTTAAATCAGTATTAAAATATAAAATAAACAACATTATTTGGTCATAGGATGGGCTAAGCCTAGGCCCAAATTCGTCATTGCATGTAAGAAACATGTGAAGATTCACCTTGTAAAATAAATGTGAAGACCCACTTTAAAAAAAATAAGTTATAAATTTATTATATGAGACCATGGATGATATGGTGAGTTAAAACTATCTTGTTAAGATATTTATTTCGATATAATTCAATGAAAAATATTTTTAGACTTGAACAAATATTGTAAAATTAATTAAAGTTCTCGATGGCTAGTTTTTTAACAGCTAGTTTTTTATTTCACTTTATAAATACAAGCCAAAGACACTTGAATAAGAAGAAGAGAAGATATCAAAGCATGTTGATCAAGAGAATTTGAGTCTAAAGTAAATTTTTTATTTCTCTTGTATATATTTTAGAGAGTGTTTATTTGTATATCTTTTGTACTCTTTCTTGTGAGTTAAATTCTTGTAAACACCCACTTTTGAGAGGTTTACTAGTTTACATCTTTTATCCTTTTGTAAAAGGAGATGTTCTAATTTAGCCTTAGACAAACACTAGAGTTGGGTCTATCTTAGTCAAGTTCAAAAGACAGGGTTGTAACGGTTATCTCTTGAACCGGTAAAAAGATTGAATTCATAGTGAATTGATTGAAATCCTTAGTTGTGTGCTAAGGTAGTGGATGTAAGTGTAGCCGAACCACTCTAAAATCATTGTGTTATTTGTTAAATTCTTTTGATTTTAACAATTTCAACCAAGTACTAAAAATAACTCACTTGACGATAATCGGTGATCGATTCGAACTTACACATCAATCCTTTCGTATCTAATAATTTTTTAATTTTAAGTATTAAAAATTTAGTTTAGGTTTATGAATTAAATTTGTATGAATTGTAATTTATATTTTATGGTCAAATTTTCATGTTTGGAGTTAGTGATTTAAATTTTAGAACTTATGATTTAGATTATTTTTTTAAATAGTAAATAAGTAGGTTTTTGTAATTTTCCTCTCCCTTAATTTACATCTAAATAACTCCTTAATATAAATCAAGAGATATGATCAAGTTATATAGTGTAAAACCTTTTAAGTTTTTAGGAATATTGAAAGATTGAAACAAATGACTTAAATTAACAATCGGTTATATGTTTAAAAAAATTTAAAAAGTTAATCTGAATCATCTATTTTAATCATCCAACGATTTTTATTTTAAAAGGCGCACCACAAATACTCAAAGGCAAGGCGGCAAAAAAAAATCCAATGATCCAGACGAAATGATTTACAAGAGGTGCGTGCCTCTAGCAGTAGTCCCCGAAGGCGAGCGCCTGGATGCCTCTTACCTGTGAGTTTTTTAACCTAGTAAAAACATATATTATTTTTTAAAAAAGACACATGTTTTAATTTAAAAAACCCTAAATCCCACCCTATTTCACATGTTTCATTCGGGCTATAAGTTATCATTTGCCGTGGCCGGCAGCCTATGTACCATCTTCGATAACTTATAGCCCGTTCACCATCATTGGTAAGTGCAATGATAACTGCCATTTATTTTCTCTCCTTTTTATCTTTGAGTTATATATGAATTATATGTTAAATTTTTTTATCTTTGAGTGTTTAGGCTGGTATAAGTTTAATTAAGTAAAAAAGTTGCAGAATTGATTTCGTGAATAAATAGTTTATGTTTTATCTTCTTTTAGAGCATATTTGAGTTTAATCCTTTGTTGGTTTGTATCTTTTATGAACAAATATGTTTATGGTTTGTATCTTTCTTTTGAAAGAACATGTTTAACAATTGACATAAAATTTGTTCATTTGTTTGCTTAATGGTTTTGAATTTATTTCTTGTGATTTATTTATGTGTCATTGCATTATTATTTGATTTTAGGTTATTTAAAAATTTAAATAATAAATTTGGGATCAGATTCAATGAAATTATCAATCTCATTAGATACGGCAAGGAAATAAGGAAAGACAAACCCTTTTAGTAGAAGTAATTTTCTTTATAATTTTTATGGTAAAATTTTTAATAGAGGAGTATATCGGATGAAATAACACTTGATTAAAGGATTTAAAAATGTGAGCAAGTGTTTTCAATGTATCGAACATGTTAGAGAGAAAGTGAAGGCCTTTATATTAAAAAGTGAAGAGACAAAGGCTACAAATTTAATGTTACCTCAAGATTTTTCATATAATGTGGATGATCATAATAAGGAAGAAGAACTTGAAATATTAAATGCAGGTAGCGATACAAGCAACTCAAGTTAAAAGATCGGGATACCTTTACCTAAAAAACCAAGAGTGAAGGATCCAATGGACTTATTTGTTAATTCACACAAAGGGGAGTGTATATACAGTTTGTGATAAGTAATTGAGAAAGAATACTTATAAAAAAATTGCTAGGTTTTTTTACGATGCTGAAATTACTTTTAGTGCGGAAAGTTACCATAGCTTTAAAGAAATATATGAAGCTATTAGACAATATGATCTTAGTTTAAAAGTACCTAACATTCATGAGCTTGAGTTCTTTTTGTTATAAAACAAATAGAAGATACTCAAAAAGTAATAAAAAGCATAAAAAAAAGGTACGAAAGGGTTGCTCAATTTTATCGGATGAGTAGTATGATCTAGTTGCATAAAATAATATTATGATTTTTTATGTCAACTCTCGAAAAGGATCTTTATTCATTAAATCTATGGATGTTTTAAAAATTATTAAAGATGTTAACTTGTTATGTCGGATGCTTGATTACATAGTAAAATTTGTGGGGGAAAAATATCATCCAAGTAGTGACAAATAATATTTTTAATTACGTCAAAATTAATATGAACTATAACTTTTTAATTTAATTTTTTTTCTATATTTTAGATTATTAAAATATTTTAATTTAATGTGTTATTTTATTATTTATAGAAAATTATTATAAGTAAAGAGATCACAACTTTATTAGACTTCATGTGCGGCATATTGTTTGATTTGATGTTGAAGGATATTAAAAAAAATAAAAGTCAATAATGTACTAAAAAAGTGTATATTCATGGATGACTACATGTATAGCTATGTCTCCCTTGTGAACATGAGGAGGTTCACAAATCAAATTTTTTTACATAAACCGACGATCATAAGATTTACATCATGTTTCATCACTCTTGTAAAATTTCATAGACAAAAGAATAATTTGATGAAGATATTACTTCTCAAGAATAAAATGAATATAAAATGACAAAATAAAAAAATAAAAAAATTATAACTTATCTTTTGCAAGATACATTTTGAAGGAACGTATTTTATGTTCTTAAGTTAAGGGGACGTCTTATTAAAGTTCTTAGAATCGTTGATGGTGAGAAGAAATTATTTGAGATATATTTATGAGGCCATAGATAGGGCTAAAGTGATTATTTTTAAGAGTTCTTCGATGAAGGAAGAGAAGTGCAAGAAAGCTTTTGAGTATATTGATAGAAATGAGATTGTTAAATTCATTAACCTTTACATACGTTTGGTTATTTTTTAAACCCAAAACTCTATTATGATGATCCTGAAAGATTAACTTATGAAAAAAAATATGAATGGTTTATATGATTGTATTGCAAGTTTGAATTCAGAGAGTGAAATTGAAGACAAGATCATCATAGAAATAGAGCTTTATCAAAATATTAGTGGTCTTTTCGACAAAATAACGATCATTAGACAAAAAAAATGATCTCCATATATTAAAAAATACAATACAACTATACAAGTTTTTAGTCTAATTTACAGTGCTACTTAAAACTTATAATATTTTTTATATGATAGCGGAATGTTAGTCTTTATTTGGATCTTCAACTCTCAACTTTTAAAAATTTGTTATATGACTTCTTAGTCTAACTTGTAATGGTATTATTGTAAGAAAATTTGGAGTGTTTTTCAATTGGTAAAAAAATTATTTCTATATTATTTTTTCTATTAATATTTAATTTCTTAGTAATTTATATAATTTGTATTTTTTTTCAGCTTCATACAAAAAAAGAAATAGATTGATATAAGATCGATTGAAAGGTTTAATTTTTTTAAAATACAATCGTACATTGAGATGTCGATTTCAGCTGAAAGACATTGATTCTATTCTTTTGTAGAATATTGATGAAAGTAATGAATAATTGATTGAGAGAATGAAGAATAATTTTTCTTACAATGAAGATGAATTTATGTTTGATGGTGATGATCTGACATGGAGTCAAGTTGGTAGAGTTACCATAGCCCATGATCCTATCCATTTCATTAGAGCATCAAAGAATCATTCATCTGCATTTGTTAAAGGAAAAAATATAGCTACTAGTTCTACGACCTCTACTCCTAGATCAACTCATCAAGTCTTAATGCATGATGATGATGATGGTGAGATAAAAGAGGATATCGGTGAAGATGAAAATTATAGACTTGATTGAGATGAATGTTTTTTAGGATGGTGATGATTTGGAGTAATGAACTATTAGTCGTTTAGTGTTTAAGTGGGACTTTATGGATGTTGTTTACTTATATTTGAAGTTTGACCTTTGTACTATGTTTGATACTTTGTTTTTATTTCTTTTATTTGAACTATGTTTGGTTGCTTTCTTATATCATTTTGTTTAATTTGAGACTTAAGTACAAGTTTAAGTGAAAATAATTTTATCTTTTGACATATAACTGCGGAGTTCTGATGGGATCCGGTTCATTAGTGCTGGTATGATCGCACCCTGGTTGCTTTCTTATATCATTTTGTTTAATTTGAGACTTAAGTACAAGTTTAAGTGAAAATAATTTTATCTTTTGACATATATAACACAATTATCATGTTTTTAAGTACAAAATATGATATATAATTAATTTATAATTTTTAGGGAAAATGGTGTTTCACCTATAAAAGGCGAAAGCCTTTGCCTCACACCTCAACTCTAAGGACTTTTTGTGCCTCGGAGCGTTTTGCACCTTTTAAAACCAAGCCAACGATAAAGAAACATGTAAAACTTAAAAATTTTACATTGAGTAACTTAACCCTATCTCATAAATCAATGTTTCCTTTAGAATAAAGGCTAAATTAATTACAAATCAAAACGATAGAAATTTATTTGTGACGATAAAATAAATTGTTAAACTAAATAAAAAATTTTCATATTTGAAATAAGGACCAAGTTATGTGAGAATCATATATATATATAAATAATAATAATATTTAATATGTTTGCCTAGTAATGTACAATACCAATTGTATTTAAATTATTAAATGAATTTTATTACATATTTGAATAATCATCACATTTTATACACACAATAAAACAAGCTTTATATATATATATAAAACAACAAAATTCTTCACTATTATTTTACAATAAAATCTTTACTAATTCATTGTATGATAAAATTATAAATCATATATTCAAATATCAATTATTTAATAATTTTATCAATTATTTTAGCCTTTCATTATTTTTGATGTAAATTTGGTAGGTAATGAGATCCAACAAATGATGACAATAGCAAAGAGGATAATGTTCATCCTAAGAAATTCAGGTTCAAATTATTTTATCTATAAAATTATATATTATCAATTAAAAATACGTATAAATATATATTAACTTATGATTATCTTGACACTATTCAAAAAAATATCGATAATGAAAGGTTAAAAATCAGACATTTTATTGAAGTGTTTATTTTATATAAATATATATTATAATTCAATAATCTTTTGATGTAAATTTAATATATTCAATTTTTTCTCTAACCTTTTTAAAAATTATGAAGGTTGATAATAGATACATTGATACTAAATTTTTTTAATTCTTTCAATGAAGCTCCACATGCCTTGTTTTCTACTTTTTGCACTTATTTTTTTTTATCTTGTTATACCTATATTTTTTATTTCCATCCAAATTTTTTCAAATAAGAGAATTATCGATAGAGGATGATGTTATTCTAGGAGTTTAGAGTTCAATTTATTTTGTATGTATGTATATTGTTAAAGAATTAAGAATATATTTCATTATATTAAAATAATTTTTTTGAATAAACGTTGCTATAGTTTGATTATAGCGGTGAATTTTCGCAAATGTCGCTATAAAAGCATATTTTAGCGGCGTTTATTAAAAACTACCTTAATAGGATTTAAATGTTTATATCTCACATTGAATTTATTTATCTCTTACTAAAATTTTATAAAGAAACAAAACGTAAGTATAGATCTATAAGTTAACTAATTATCTGATGGATGCAGAAGATACAAAATCAATATCGACGTTTGAAGAAACAAATACCACATTGACTATAGATTATGTCTTTACCGACGTTTTTCTCGGCATTTGGCGTGCTTCTTGTGATATTTTTTCTAGCGTCAAGAAGGATTTTAGTAGCGTTTAAAAACGCCGATAAAAGTCAATTTATTTGTAATGTATGAATATATATTATCTTGTAATCAGCTTAAAACCGTTATAGATTTAATCTCCTCATTTACTATTATTAATCTCAATGATTTATTTACTCCCAATCATTTGTTCTAAAAAGTTAAAAGTTCTACATGGTATGAGAGTATACTTTTTCATATAAATATACAATTTCATTACATTTATTTAAAATTTTCATTGAAATTTTAATTATAAATATCATAAACTTTTAATATTCAAAGATTTTAAATCTAAAATAAATAAAAACATTGGAAATATGAAAAATTTTATTGACATTATTTCATTTATTCATTAATAAGTAATTCATAAAATAATTTATATCAAAACCACAAACCGTGGCATTCTCAAACGCATCTAAAACATAAAATAGCCAGCAACTGCGGCAGCTCCAACTCCGGCAATTGCCGAGACCTCAAGGGCGGTACCACTGCCAGGACTAGGAGCCGAAGCATGAGGAGGAGAAGCAGCATCGCCAAGAGCTGATCCTGGTGAACCTGCAGGGCTGCTAGAGGAACTAGCACCACCGGGTGCAGGGGCAGGTGAGCTAGAAGCCTTGGAATCGGCGGCAGCGGCAGCCAAGCCGACGAGGGCGATCAAGATGAGAGCAAAAGCAACGATTTGGCGGGCCATTTCTTTATCCGGTGATCTGCTCTTAATGCTGTGAGCAAGAATTAGAAAGGAGAAAAGATTGGTGATGGAGAAATGCAGTTTTTCTCTAAAGTTTTGTAGTAACAGTAGAGAATCACTGCGTAATGCACAAAATGTTGATTGATTTGAGTATTATGAGATACAATATTTATAAGATAAATTGTGCGATTAATTAGATTTAATTTCGGTTTATAATTCGATTTTTTTGTTGTATGAATGGATTAAATTAAATTTCGGATTCTCGTTTAAACTAACTAGATTAAATTTCGGGTTGTTGTTTTTATACAAGAACGGTTGGATTTTTAACCATGGACGGTTGGACAAAACGAGAATTTAATGTAAGAAATGCAAACTATCAAGAAGTTATATTAAAAATGTAGAGGGTACGAAATTACAAAAGTTTAAGGGTATAGAATTAGATTATCAATAGAAAATACAAAAAATATATATATAAAATATAGAGTTACTTAAAAATTTTAGGGAGTGTGACTGCTGCCAACACTCTCTAAGTCCATATCTGATTAAATTTATTAATTTTTTTAATTATAAGTAAATTAATTGAATGTGTAATTATAAAAGAATAAATATATTATTATAAAAAATAAATTAACAATCACTCCACTTTTTTAAAGGAATTTAACAACACAATTATCATTTTATAACGAAATATAAAATTTAATTATTATTTTATAATTTTTAAAAGTTTAGTTAAATTTTATATTTTTTTAAATAATTTAGTGACCATTTGGATATTTTACCCTTTAAAATTATCGTAGGACTTCCCAATAAACAGGCTTGGGCCTAACCAAATACAGACAGCCGAACAAAGCCCAAATATATACGGCAGAAATGGAACTGCTGGTTCTTTTAGGGCATTCAAAATACAGAGCAGAACCAACATTTTGCTCCTTTCAGTGACTGAAACACTGAAGAAGAAGAAGAAGCAGTAAAGAAAGCTTTTGAGGAAATGGCGTTGGCTTTCGATGAGTACGGAAAGCCCTTCATTATACTCAAAGAGCAAGACCAGAAAACTAGGCTGAGAGGGCTTGAAGCTCAGAAGGCTAACATTTCCGCTGGTAAAGCCGTCGCTCGGATTCTCCGGACCTCTCTCGGACCTAAAGGCATGGATAAGATTCTACAAAGCCCCGACGGCGATGTCACCATCAGTTAACTCCTTTCCACCTATTTCTTTTTTGTTATTTTTTCTTAAATGTTTGTTTGATTATTAAGCTTCTGATCACTCGATTAGGATTTGAAAATGATTTTCGGTAACGGATCTGTTTGATTTCAAGCTTCGAAATGTGAAGTTAGTTAAAGTAAGCTATTTGAGAAGAGGAGTCTAGGTTTTTCTTGGTGATTTTAGCAGTTCGTAGTTACTTCATTGAACTTAAGCTTATTGTTTATGTAGAAAGCTTTGTGGAGTTTATATTTCTTGAAGTTGTATGCTATATAATGTTCAAAGTCCCCTGATATGCTTTTCTTTTTTATTTCATGGATGTTTTTTCCAGCAAATGATGGTGCGACAATATTGGAACAGATGGATGTTGACAACCAAATTGCTAAGTTGATGGTTGAACTGTCTCGGAGTCAGGATTATGAAATTGGTGATGGAACGACTGGTGTTGTTGTCATGGCTGGAGCACTTCTAGAGCAGGCAGAGCGGTTACTAGAGCGTGGAATTCATCCCATACGGATTGCAGAGGGGTATGAAATGGCTTCGAGAATATCTGTTGAACATTTGGAGCACATATCTAAGAAGTTTGATTTTGGAGCAACAAATATTGAGCCTTTGGTTCAAACTTGCATGACCACTTTGTCCTCAAAAATGTAAGTTTCCTAGCACTTTTTTCTTGGTCTATTGCTGTAATTTACATTTTCTGTTCCAAATTTCCAATATAGAGCCTTTGGTTCAAACTTGCATGACCCCTTCCAGTCCCCTCTAGGTTCATCCCTGGGTGGTAGTATCGTTTTGTATGGAAAGAACACTGTGTCTAAGTGTTTTTTCAATGCTTTGCTAGTATATTGGTTAATCGTGATCAGTAGTCTTTTGGCCATACTGGTCCTCAAATGAAATCTGTGTTGATTTTTTTTTGGTGATGTTTGCAAATCAGAAATCACCAGGGTTGTTTTGGCTGTGTCTAGGATGCTTATGCAGATCATTGAACCATCTGAATTATGCTGGCTTCAATTGAAATAGTTGTTGCTGTCAGTTTGCAGTTCACAAACTTGTTAGCATTGCGAAGCCGATTTATAACCATTTTCGTTGTTTTGCAGTGTGAACCGATGCAAGCGCCATTTGGCTGAGATCTCTGTTAAAGCGGTTCTTTCTGTTGCTGATCTAGAGAGGAAAGATGTCAATTTAGATATGATCAAGGTCGAGGGGAAAGTTGGGGGAAAGTTGGAGGATACAGAGCTAATATATGGAATTACTGTTGATAAGGACATGAGTCATCCACAGATGCCAAAGCAAATTGAAGATGCAAAAATCGCCATATTAACTTGCCCATTTGAGCCACCTAAGCCAAAGACCAAACATAAGGTTGATATTGATACAGTGGAAAAGTTTCAAACTTTGCGTTTGCAAGAGCAAAAGTATTTCGATGACATGGTTCAGAAGTGCAAGGTATGGCTGCAGATTTGTATTTAAGTGGTGTCTCTATTTCAATTAGGTTGATCTTTCACTTTTTTGTTTCTTTAGATTATTCTCTTTGGGGAGACGGGGAAGTAGGTCTATAGCTGTTACAGTCATCTTTGCAATTTTGGGGTAGACTGCTTTTCTGATAGTAATGTTGTTGCAGGATGTTGGTGCTACATTAGTTATCTGTCAATGGGGCTTTGATGATGAGGCAAATCATTTATTAATGCACCGGAACTTGCCTGCTGTCAGATGGGTTGGTGGTGTGGAGCTGGAGCTAATTGCAATAGCTACAGGTTTGTTTCAATTATCTTATTTTCATTCCAAGACATGGTAAAGCTAGCTGCTGATACGATGTGCAACCTTATGAGCAAACTAATTATATTTATCTTCATAGGTGGAAGGATTGTGCCAAGGTTCCAGGAGTTGACCACAGAAAAACTGGGAAGGGTATGTTGACTCCATTATCTGCTTGTCGGTATTACATTGCTTAGAAATATGTGTTGGATAAATTCCTAAGAAAGTGTTTTCATGCAATAGATAGAGGACAACTGGTGAAGCTAAAGTTAGGTGACTTGACACTTGATCACTTTTCATTTAAGAACTAAACCATTGCTCATTTGGACTAGCAAGTAGCAATTTAGGTTTGATGAAGTATGTACATTGTAAAATTTCAGGTTAATCTCCAGGCACTCATCTCTCTCTTATCACAAACACTCATCTGTTGTTTTAATCTATTTTGTAGGCTGGCCTGGTCAGAGAGAAGTCTTTTGGCACCACAAAAGATAAAATGCTGTACATTGAGCACTGTGCAAATTCAAGGGCTGTGACCATATTTATTCGTGGAGGTAGATTCTATTCCCTTCTGCTTGGTTTATATTCAGTTTGATAATATCGAGTCATCCTTTATTCAGTCATTGAAATTTGATTTTGCAATTTTGGTGATTATTCATTAGGAAACAAGATGATGATAGAGGAGACAAAGCGCAGTATCCATGATGCATTGTGTGTGGCAAGGAATCTCATTTGCAACAATTCTATCGTCTATGGTGGTGGTTCAGCTGAGATTTCTTGCTCAATTGCTGTAGAGGCAGCTGCAGATAAATATCCTGGAGTTGAACAGGTAAGAAGCGTTTGTAATCCTCTAAATACCTCAACATTCTTTTTTTTTTTTTGCTGGAGTAATTATATGACATTCTTTTTTGTTTTTACCTGCAGTATGCAATCCGGGCGTTTGCAGATGCCCTAGACTCGGTCCCCATGGCCCTGGCTGAGAATAGCGGTCTCCAACCCATTGAGACACTCTCAGCAGTGAAATCTCAGCAAATTAAGGTAACTACTATAATTTATATGATAATAACTTTGATCTTATATAATCTCACCACCATGTACTACACCACCGTTAACTTTGTTTTCTTGTGTCTATGTTCAGGAGAACAATCCACACTACGGAATAGACTGCAATGATGTTGGGACTAACGATATGCGGCAGCAAGATGTCTTTGAAACGCTGATCGGGAAACAGCAACAGATCTTACTGGCAACACAAGTAGTAAAGATGATTTTGAAAATCGACGATGTCATTTCTCCATCAGACTACTGAGGTATAATCTCAAAACTGTTTCCTCCCGATGTTTACCTTGCTTCTAATTGTTTTGAATGTTTTGCTCCGAAACTATTTTTGTTTGCTTGAGAGAAATATGTTTTCCTTAATTAGAACTGCCAAGCCCTTTGTTGGTTGAAGTAGAATCATGAATCTATTGTTGAACTGTTTTGCTTTTTGTTGCTTCCATCTTCCATGTTTCAATTCTTGCAATCTTTTAGTGTATTTATTACTATAGATTCCCAATGCATGGCTAGCAACTCCGTCCCTTCTTGCAAACCAGTACACCTGCTCTTGATGTGAGCGAGCCGACAAGTGAAGATGGTCTGGCAATTAGAATTTATATGGACAAATTGGTGGGGGTTATTTTATAATTTCATAAGAAAATAATTACATTAAAATTATGTATCATTTTATTAAACAAATATTCTGAAATTGATAATAAATCTTATTACACTTAGAGTAATTATTATATAGGTAAATTTAATTTTAGGGTTTAAGGGTTTTGTTTAGTGTTTAAGGTTAGAATTTAGGGTTTATAAGTTAAAACCTAAGCTTCTAAACATATTACCCTTAAACCATAAACTCTAAATTTCAAGCTCATGCACTTAAATCCCAAAAATACTAAACATAGCCTCTAGATCTTAAAACCAAGGCATTTGTGAAAACCTTTTATTTTTCACCCTCAATTAGAGGTGACAAATGAGTCATTTAGATAAGGTTTCGTTTGAGTCATTTCGGTTCAGGTCAAGTTCGATTTTGTTTGCATTCAATTTTGGTTCATTTTGAGTGGATATGGTCTAGATTGGTTTTAATTTGAATTTATAGTAATTTATTTGGGTTGTGTATCGACTCGGATCGGGTCATACTGTTTCAGTTGATTTTTGGTTTTGGTATTTTTGGTTTGCTTGATTCTGGGTCAGATCTAGATCAGTTCATAGGAGATTAATATATTTCAATCGGGGTTTTTTGACCGAAACAATTTTTTAAATCCGGATATAACTTTATAAAGCTAATATATTTAACTTTTTGATGAATTGTGCAAAGGTTCATATCAAATGTTTTATTATTTATTTTAATATATTTTTCTTTATTTTGAGTTATCTTTTGTATAGGATATTTTTGGTACGGATGATTTCGGTTGGATTCTTTCGATTCGTTTTAAAATTGATTTGAATCTTTTCTGTTCAATTAAAAATTAGATTGGATTTATATAATTCAACAAAAAAATTAGATCAATTTTGATTTGATTCGATTTATTTTGTGTTTCGAATCAAATTTAGATATCATGTTCAAGTCAATTTAAAATTTTTAAATCAGATAAAATGGACTTGAATCTCGCATCTCAAATCAATTCAATCACCTCTACCATCAATGCACGGGATATTTTCCCAGCTTATTACTATAAGAGGAGAGTTGAAACTTAAAACAAAGAAGCCCAAAGATATGCTTGCGACTTCGTCCTTTTAAACTGGGCCTAGACATCTTATTGGGCACCATTGCGTATTAGAGCCACTGGACCCTTTGAGGCTTTTCATCGAACAGTATGCCTGCAAAGTGAGATATTGACCGTAAGATGGAATGTGACATGGAAATGGAGGCGATAAGAAACGTGTGGTGGGGCATTCGACATGAGGTCCAGATCTCACATCTCATGTCATCAGGATAAGAGAAGAATCCTGAAATCGCCATTTCATTGGACACCATTTGGCATTAAATCTATATCCCAAAAGCCATTATCGTCAGCCAGAGTCAATAGAAACCCCTGTTGGATCAATAGCACAAGCCTAAACACACGAGAAACACCAGAGTTAAAGAAGAAAAAATGGCAGCAAGTGTAGCAACAATGGCGATGCTGAATGCAAAGTGCATAAGCGTCAGCTCAACCAAGATGAGCAACCAAACAACAAAACCCATCTCTCTCCTATCCATCCAAAACCTCCCCAAGGGTCTCACCATCCCAAAACCAAACATCCCTTCTTCACTTGCAAGCACTGCCATTGCCGGAGCTATCTTCTCGACCCTGAGCTCATGTGATCCAGCCTTTGCCGCGCAAAAGATAGCAGAAATAGCTGAAGGAGACAACCGTGGTTTAGCCCTGTTGCTTCCCATCATCCCAGCCATCGCTTGGGTTCTCTTCAACATCCTTCAACCGGCACTTAACCAGATAAACAAGATGAGGAGCACCAAGGGAGTGATCATTGGGTTAGGGCTGGGAGGGTTGGCTGCCTCGGGGTTCATGTCGACGCCGGAAGCGTCGGCCAATGAAATCGCTATGGTTGCCGACGCTGCCTCGAGTGACAATAGGGGCACCCTTCTCCTCTTCGTTGTGGCTCCGGCGCTGCTTTGGGTGGCGTACAATATTCTTCAACCTGCGTTGAACCAGCTCAACAGGATGAGATCTGAGTGAGCTGCTGTGGATCTTTGTATTGTTGTGTAATAGCATGTAAATTGTCTGTATTCCACCATGTTAATGGAACTTTCACTTTAATTACTTGGAGAAAAAACAGATTTTCCTCGGGTATAATTACATTAATTCATAATAAGCTTTATTTTTAATATTTTATATATATTAACTTTGGTGAGGTGTGTGCATTCCATGAATTCATAGTTGAATTAACCAAAATTGAATCATCTACAATTCGAACCGAATTATCTCGGTTTATTAATTAAATTAATTGAATTTTATTATAAATTTAGGTTAAATTATATAATAGGTCAGGCTAATATAATTTTTTTAGTCACTAAATTTTCATTTTATGCTAATTTAATAAAAATTTAATGATCATTTTATAATATAAAAAAATAATAATTTTATAATTTTTTAAAAGTTAAAATGATTAAAAATAAATAAATATTTAATATATAATAATTTTGATTAATTCGATTAATTAACCGATTTTGAACCAAATTAACCGATAACTAAATTTTCAAAAAAGAAAATCGCTAATCAAATTTATCAATAATTAACCGATCGAATTAACCGAAATAATTTGGTTCAATCGATTAATTCAATTAAAACCGAATAATACACATCCCTAATTTTGGTATAATAATGAATTTACATAAATTTAAAATTAGTCTTATTATTTGATCTTTTGATCATTTTACTCTGTATTTAAAAAATTCACTTTAACATTTTATTTTTGTTTTAATTTTATTGGATAAAAATCGTTAGTCAACTAATGATTAACACTTGAAACAGATGTGACATGTTTGCATAGAACGGGAAGATGATATGACGATACCACGTAAGACTTTATTAACATGTCATTTTAAATTATTAAAAAAATATTTTTAACCAATCAGATGATATCACATAAAACTTTATATTAACATTCTATCTTTTGACTGGTTAAATATATATATTATTTATTAAAAAATACTCTAAATTTTTTTAAATTTTACAAAATAACCCAAAATTTTAAAAATTTTAAACCCTCAAATTCATATCTCGATTTGAGTTGTTTATGTTACCGATTGCCACTCTATCACGTACTACATCGATTGTTGGACCATCAAGATCATTTAATACACCATCCTCTCTTCAAAAATTGGCTGACACCATACAAAATGTCGAATGGATACGAAATTATTGAACGATTCATTTAAACGATTCGCGACGAACGATAAATGGTGTGTGAGTCATTCAATAAGGGATAAAGGACACTTCATTTTATCACCGACAATGTGGCCAAAATCGACGCGAGTGATTGAATTTGGGGATTTAGGGATTATTTTTAAAATATCTAAAATCTTTTATTTTTTAAAATATATAATAATTATTTTTAAAAAATAAATATTTTAGCCAATAAGATGATGTCATAAAAGTGAAAAGATGATAAAAAATAAAATTTAAAAATTTTGAGGATTAAATTAAAGATGAAAAAAATAATAACTTAAAAACTATGCAAATAATTTATCCGACCAAATCCAACTTAAAACCTAACGTAATATTAAAGTTTTTTACGCTTTTTATTATAGTGATATGTAAAAAAAATTGATTGTTATGTTTTGAATAGACGAAAGAAAGCTACTATCAAATTGCCATCCATCTAGTTTTATTATTTGTATAGAGTGTAGGGATTGTGGTTTTATATTAAATTATTTATAATTAAAAATAAGACTAAATTATATAAATAATATGAGTTAAAAATAATATTTTTGTTGTAAAGTGAATCGGTGAATTTTGATTATATTTTGATGGTTCTTTAGATGGAATAAAAAAAAACATTTATCCAAAAATGTATAAATAATATGAGTTAAATTTATTATTATTTTTAATTAGGATTAAATTATTTGAATGTGTAAATATAAATGATTAAATGTGTAATTCTACAAGATTAGTGGCTAAATTGAAATAAAATTAAAACTTTGATGATAATATCAAAGAAATTGAAAATTTGGTTTCCAAAATGAATATTTGATTAAAGTGTAATGGTTATTTATAAACTTTACATTTTATTAATTCTAAATGATAGGAGAATAACGAACCAAAATATTTTGAAAGAGACAAGAGAATGATCGTAATGGTTTCAAAATTATATGAACCTAAAATATAATTAACCTATTAAGTTTAAAAAAGGTAATTGTCCCTTCCACCATATATATATATTGTATCACTATTATTATTGGGTTCAAATCGTTTACCTTAATCATGCTTTTTTTTGTGCTTTCATTTTAAAATAGTGGGTTTAAGATTTAAGATTCAAGGTTAGGGATTATGGTTAAGATTTAAGGAATTAAGGGTATGGTGTATTTTTAGGGTTTATGATATAGAAAATTAGGGTTGGTTTAGAATTCAATTTTTAACAGGATTTTAGAATTTCCTTCTTTATCAAATCCGGCAAGACGAGCTCGTTCAATCCGACGAAACGAGGTCGTTCAGTTTGACGAGGTGCGATTAACAACAAAACGGAGAGAGAGAGGATAAGAAAAATCAGTGAGAGGATTGAGGGGAACATGGCTTCAATTGGGGATGAATTTTCCCAATGCACGTGGTAATAAGCTTTAAAACTTTACGGTGTTTAAATGCAAAAACGTCACTATATATTTGTAATTTGCAGCGTTTTTATGAAAAACGTCACTAATAGTTTATGTTTTTACGGCATTTATTATAAAAACGCCAGTAATAGTATGTATATTGTAGCGTTTGCATCACAAACGCCACTAACAAAAATATTTTGTGGTGTTTTTTTATCAAACGCCACTATACGTGACGCATATTGTAGCGTTTGCTCTCTAAACGCCGTTAGTATTGTCGCTATAGACCAACTCTGGTGTAGTGATTAGAGGCAGAGGATTCTACTCATCATTGTTAGTCTTGTTTCTTTTATGTTATTTCAATATGACATATTTTATTCATAAAAACAAAATTAAAATTAAGTATGCAATGATAAAATATAAATATTTAAAATTAAAAAGACAAAAACATAATTAATTCGTTATATATACTTTCGTTTCTGTCTAATCGAATAAAATTGTATTAATTTAGATAAAGATGTCACATATCCTAAAAACTAGCTACGGACATAAATAATGTTTCCGAAGACATACATCCAGAAAATTAGCCATAGGAAAAAGAAATTCTACAAGTATACATTTGAAAGATTAACCACGAGAAAATCACCAGAATTTTATCTTCTTCAAACTTTCATAGAAAACAAAACCTAAATAAAGTAATAAAAATAGTATTTTTGTTGTCTTTTAATTAAAAAAGAAACAGGGTTGTTGTTATGTTTGTTCATTACATGCAAGCTTGAAAACTGCAAAACCATTATCTTCTATATCAATTATGTTGTCGTAATTGTTTCGTTTGAAACTGCTCAGGTTGCTTTTATTGTTTGCAAATTTTCCAGATTACCCAGATTTTCTTTTCTGCAAATTTTCCAGGAAAATATAAATCGTTTCCTGTACTGTTTGTTATGTTTGTTCATTTCATGCAAGCATGAAAATTGAAAAAACAATACCTTCTATATTAAAATACTTTCTCATAATTTTCTTTCTACTTTTGCTCTTCGTTTCTCTCCAAAATCGCCGCTGTCAAACCTTACTTGCTACCGTTGTCACCGTCGTCACCCCCACCAACAACCACCCTTCTCCCCCTCCTCCTTCCGTCGTTGCCTCCTCCGATGACCTCAAGATTAGACAAGAATACACCACCTACGACGCCTACATCCAACGTCAACTCAACAAAACCCTGAATCCGAAACTAAGAAAAATATGGATGACCCGTGATTGGGACCGGAAAATAAGAGTCTTCTGCAGATTCTTCAACAAACTGAAGCGTGAAAACCTGTTGTCCAACTCCTCAAAGTCTCTCTGCATCGGTGCCCGCGTCGGCCAAGAGGTGGAGGCTCTCAGACGTGTCGGCGTCGCCGATGCCATCGGCATCGACCTCGTCCCTTTCCCGCCGTTCGTCATCAAGGGTGACTTCCATAACCAACCTTTCGACAACGACACCTTCGATTTCGAGTTCTCCAACGTGTTCGACCACGCGCTTTACCCGGAAAAGTTCGTTTCGGAGATCGAACGGACGTTGAAGCCTAATGGTGTCTGTATTTTACACGTGGCGTTATCGACCCCCGGCGATAAGTACTCGGCTAACGATTTGTTTAGCATTAAACCGTTGATTAAGTTATTCCGGCGATCGGAGATTGTTTGTGTGGGTAAAGTTGACGGATTGGGGTTGGACACTGAGGTTGTCTTTCGTAAGAAGAAAATGAAGCAACTATCCTAATTTGTATAGCATTAGATGTTTTTAAAACTACAGGTACCAAATGTGATATTATCCCATTATATTTTAGCAAAACAATTAGCAATTGTTAGTGTTTATTATTAATAATTATACGTAAACTTATGGATAATTTTCAGTCGTGGTTATTTTTATTTAGATTTTATTTTATTTTGATCACATAATTTATAAAATAAGATTAACTTTATCATATACGTTCAAAAATAAGATTATAATAATTTAATTTATTATTTAATAAATTAATAATTTTTTAAAATAATATTCTTTTTATTCTTAATCAACAATTTTGATAAATTAATAAGATAATATCCTTATAATTATACAAATATAATTAGGATAATTTAGTAAAATACAATTATATTGTTGTTTATTTCTTAAAATTAAAAATATAAATTTATGGTCCTTCAATGTTATAAATTCATACGTTAACTTGCATCAAATTTTAATTAATATTTTGTATTACGAAGAAATTTATTTTTAGAAGTATGTATTATATTTAATTAGTTATGATGTACATGAATATCATTCAATTAGTTAATTCAATATATATGTTTTATTTATTAAGAATAATATAAGTTTGTTGAATAAAAAATATTTTAAATTATTAATTTATCGATTAATTAATACATATTTAAATTAATAAAATTATATGATTTCAACATTATTAATTTATAAAGATTTTACTGTATTTTTTAACATGTAACAGAATAATTATTAAACATTTATTTGAGATATTAATAAAAAAGGATAAATATATATTTAGTATCTTAACTATGCTCACATTACTGTTTTGATATTCTAAATATTATTTTTGACAAAATGATACCTTATGTTACGTTTTGTTCAGTTTTAATAACTTTACCTTTTTAAAATTAACAAAATCAATGGCGTGGTTTGAGTTAATAATATTTTTAGTACAAAAATTATATAATCTATTAATTTAAACATTATTTTAATTTATGGATTAAAATTATAAATTTTTCATTTTTCTTATTCTAGTCAAATACTTTTTTGACTTTTAGGTTTAAAAATATTCAAGGGTTAATAAAAAATTTTAGGTTGATGCTTTACCCCTAAATAGATGGTGTTTTAAAGTTGATGAATTTTAGACTAAATTGATATTATATATAAGTGTTTGGATTAAAATTATCAAAATAAAACAAAACTACATTTTTTAACAATTAGGTACCAAAATAAAACAAAACAAAAACAAAATATTATGTACTATTTTGCCAAAAATAATAATTAGAGTGTTAAAACAATAACACGGGCATAGTTGGATACTAAATATGTAATTTTCCCTAAAATTTTAATCTTAAACAAATAATATATGGTCATGTTTGATATGAAAAACAGTTTGAGCCAAAATTAGAGTTTTGATCGGTCAAATCAACTAATTTTAATGTTTGGTTGATAGTGGAATACTAATAAGAACTTTTTAAATTAGATGTTTTGATATTAGAGTTTAAAGATCATTTTACCCTTAAAAATTATTAAAAATCTCAAAATAACTTAAATTTTATATTTTAATTCTTTTACTCTCACTTATTTACATTGTGACATTTGTAAACTAATATTTTTTATTTTTTATTCTTATATATTTATATTTAAATTTAATAATTATATTATAAATAATTATATAGATAATAAATTCTATATCGTCAAATATGCTTAGTAATGTTATATTAAAAAAATATTTTTTATAATCTAATAAATATTAATTGATATAAAATATTAATAACTAATAAATTATTTAAACAAGTATCGAATATAATTATGTCCTTATATGTTATTTTACTTGTTTAAATAATCAAACAATTATAAGCTATCCGTTAATTTTTATCAAACACTTTTATACAACCCACCAGTCAAATAAACTAATACAATAAACTATCAGTTAATATATTTTACTATCATATATCATTTAATTACATTATAGTTTCCACACACCCCATTAAAGTTCATTACACAGACATTCTATCTAAATTATATCTAAATTTGCTTGAGCTTTTAAGGTTATTTGATTCATGTCTTTAGAAAGCACTTCAAGAGCAGTACATCTTAGCTTAGCAAAGCAGAGCATGTAAGAAACTCTCATCCTTCACCAATCAGATCCTATTACATCATGGAAGTGTTACAATGCCATTGCAAATGTCTGAAAACAAAACTATCAAAAGAGTTCATAATTAAAATTTAAAAGTAACAGAAATAGTACATCTCAGAGCCAAAAGCACACATTGATCCTAGTAAGCTTTGGACTACAACATAAAAGCAGAATAGACTCAACATGGTGTTTTCATTCCTTCTTCCTAGAATCTTTGAGTTGTCCCCTCTTTCGAACGCCGAGACAAAAGCGAAAACGCCATGCATCAACCACACTCTCTGGTAGTGAATAAGCTAAGCCCCAAAGGATGGAATGAGGCCAGTAGGGTGTGCAACGAGGTTCATAGCCTATCCACCGCATGGCAGCACGAGCATAACCGTCTGTTGATGGCACAAAGAAAGACGATCTTCTGATTGATGCCATTTTTGTTGCCACGTATAACGGAACCTGCATTAAGAAATCCCTTGATCGATTAGAGAATGTCAATGCACAGAATCCAGCAGATCTCAGTATTTGCAATAGTATTAAAGTACATCTGTGCAAAGGTATAGCATTAATCAAGCAACTTAAACACATCAGATTCATAGAAGTTCAAGATTTATCTTGTGATTATACACATTGATAGACTCTTCCTAACCCGATTTAGAGATAACCCTCCCTTTTATTTTGTCAATAGAACACATTGCAATCTTAGATGTCGATACTGAATAATTCCGTTGACGTCTACGAAGCTGATTCACACGAGTCATCAGAAATACATACAGTTTTGGTGCCATGTGCTACTCGTAAAACTCATTTAAAAGGTATAAACAGTAGAAGAGAGGGTAAAACAAATGTGAAAATTGAAGACCATCGAGTAGCATGAATGAACGATGGTGTCGTATTCCTGGAATTAAACTACTATCAGCTTTCTTGTTCACCGTCTAGTACTGTAAGCAGACTCGCTTAATATACTCATAATAGTAACACTCTATACTAAGAGAGTGAAAGTGGTTGAAAAGATTGTAGGGTCTAAAACACTAAATCCTTACTTCTCCCCTAAAGAAATTAGCAGATATAACATCATATATAACTGACCATTGCAAGTTCGACAAGCAAATCGAATTTTGTCGACATTTATGTTCAAGTACTCAAGTAGATAAAATAACATGCCTTTTGAGACAAGTAAACAAGACAATGATATGTACCTAATTTTCAATAACTTAACACGTATAAATCTATGTTTTAGAACAAGAGTCCATTTTCATTATATGTTAGCAAATCAGATTGTTTATCGGTAGAATATCTAGCAGTTATTTACATGTAGTGGTAAGTTTTTGTTGTTAAAGAGACCAATTCGTCATAGAATCGAATGCACTTCTGGTAATCAAAATCTGAAATAGTAAAAATGCATAGCTAAGAGATATACTATACCTACAAATACATGGAAAAACTTAGAAAAGACTAATCATACTTGTATCCGAAACTCTCACTCGAATCCAAATAACAAAGATTCAGACTAATCACTAATCCATATCTAGAATCTCACCTATGGGTTCAAGTTTCAAAATTTCCATGAAAATACCTTTACTCACTCAAGCAGTAAATCATAGGCATGAGTTAGCAAACATTACCTGACACTGCACATCAATCCCACTGTTCTTGTATTCAACATACAGGCACCTAGAGAACTGATCAATATACCTGAAAACAATCCAAAAAGGAAAACAAATTATAAAGTTTTGCTTAAAACAACAAATTCCCAATTCAACTTTGCAAAATGTGAGAACACTCACGCCTTGGTAGCAGCATAAACAGCATACAGTGGATCAGAAGGTATAACAATGGCAGCACCAGAGCCAATATTAACAATAGCACCTTTCTTCCTCTTTACCATCCCAGGCAAAACAGCTTGAGTAACCTTTGTTGTTCCTTCAACATTAACCTTAATCAAATTCCTCAACAGCTCCTCATCAACCTCATGGAAGAACCTGGCATAAGGATACGAAACACCAACGTTGTTAATCAAAACCCCAACATCCAACCCTTCAATGGCTTCTTTTATCTTCTTCACACCCTCATCGAGATCGCCGGCAAAGTCCACAACAACGGTCTTGATCTGCATCTTGCCATACTTGGCCAAGATCGAATCAGAAACATCTTTGAGTTTATCAGGATTACGCCCCACCAAGACGAGATTAAGCCCCTTCTTAGCCAGCTGAAAGGCGAAACCTTTGCCTATACCATCGGTTGGACCAGTGACAAGACCCCATGAGCCATATTTCTTGAGGTTTTTCCCCGGTCTGAGGAAATTGACCCAGACCCATTTGAGGACAACAAATGATAATTTGAGGATTGATAAAGAACCCAAAGTGAAAAGGAAAATGACCCAAAAAGGTTGAGCCTTGAGAGTATCGAAGAAACAGGTTTCCATGGATAATGTGAAGGAAAAGCTTGAAAATTGTGTGAAAATAACAAGGGAGATCTAATGGGGACTATAAAAAGAGTGCACAAAATCAAAATAGGGGAATCTTTAGCAATCCTGTTAGGCAGAAACAGTTGGGTAAACAGGAAAGGATTCATTATTTATAAGGGTAATGGTCACAACTTACACTTGGGCATATCTATTTTTTATTTTTTATTTATATATAATTAATAAAAACATTTAATTTATTTTAAAATAAAAAATTATAATTATATTTTATTTTAAATCTTGCTTTACATACTTTAAACATATTTAAAATATTTTAATTTTTAATTAATTATTTAACTTGATTTGGTGGTTTGTGTGATTTTATATATTTTAAGTGATTTAAGTTTGAATCTTCTTTTAAATATTTTTTATTTCTCTTACATTTATTATATTATAAGATATATATATAAAAAGGATACAATCCATATTATTAAGAATAAGTTGGTACGGTGGTAAAGGATTTGATATATCCCTATGTCCCAAGTTTGATCTATTTCAAAGTCATTTTATTTATTTTTATTTTTTTAATTAAGTGATGAAACATGTCGGTAAAAAATATATTAAATAAAATTAAAATTTAAGTAAATTTATTTAATTCAGTAATGGTATATATTAATCTTTCGTTAATTATTAACGACGATAATCAAAATAAAATTAATTTAATTGATGAATTATCTGATTTAATTATTAAAATATATACACTCAGATAATTCAATGATCGCTTGAGTATTTTACTCTATTTATAAATGACAACATCAAGTGGGCGAAGTAGATGAGCTAAAATCCACCTTAATTAGGGCTGACAATTATCTATGGACGATGGTTTATTGGATCTAATTAAATAGATGAAAACCGATAAAATATGAGTTTAATCCATTTAAAGTAGGTGGTGAATGAAATGGGTGATAGATTAGGGTGAAAAAATTTTAATCTATCATCCGGTCTGTCACCCGCCCATCCATTCATCTATCATTATAATATTAATCTTAAAAATAATAATTATTTAAAAATATTAAGGTTAAGCCTTAAAATATTTTCTCATTTTCTCATTTCAACATCATTTTTTTAATTTTTAGTCTCATACTTTTTTATAGGGTTTAGGGTTTATTTTTTTTTAATTTTTGATTTTGTTCTAATTTTGGGTTAGATTTTAATATTTTTTCACTCTCTTGTAAATTTTTATACAACGTTTGATTTTTTTTAGCTTTAATATATCAATTATTCTCAAGTTTTTTTAGTTTTCTCTTTATTTATCTCATTTCAAACTAGAATCTCACCGAGATATGTAAAATATTTTAATTTTATTTTGTATTAAATATATTTTAATAAATTATTACATGTGATTTTAATTCAATTTTTTAAATAATATAAATATTTATGACTCGATCTACTGGTTTCATCCGTAATTAATGGGTAGGACGAATTTAGATTAATGATCAAACGGATGATAAATAGATTGGATGACAGTTTTGGATACAAATGATGAGGTAGATAGAATTCTAACCCATCCAAATCCAACTTGTTACGAACCCTAACCTTAATTACCTACTTAAGACAACACAATATGTCTTGTTTCGACTGTTTAACTATTATTATGGCAAAAGGGTACTCAAAGTTTTTAAAAAATTTCAATTAAACCCCTCAAAATCTCTTGAATCCAATCGAAAAACAAAAAATAACGAATAAACTCTTTGATCAATTGATCGTTCGGTACTAATAGTTTTGTCAATGTGATCGTTACATCCAATGATGCGAAATATTACTTTTAAGTAGTGGTCGTAAGAATTATGAGTTTCACAAATCAAATAAAAAATTATTTTTATTAAGAGTTGTATTTATATTTTCAATAATAATAAAAGAAATTAATATTCTCTTATTATTATTATTAAAATCACTACATACACCTACATACCTTCTTATTAAAGAAATTTTATTCGATAGCTAATTAAAGGTTAATTACGTTTAGAGGTGACAAAAGGGTTAGTCTGTTTGATATTTGTTCAATTTATTTTAGTTTTAATTATAATCGGTTTAATTTCGGTTCGGATCAGTTCGAGTTTGGTTTAATTTTTTGGTTTTAGTTCTGTTTTATGTTGACTTTGGTTCGAGAATTGGGTTGGTCGGTTGATTTTTGGTTTAGTTGCGTTTCGTGTCAGTTAATATCGATTTGGATATTTTGGATTGATTGATTTCAAATTGGGTCAATATCGGGTTAACGAGAGATCGATCAGTTTCAGTCAGATTTTTAGGCTTGAGTTAGATTTTTACGCTCTATATATCACTTTGTCTAGTATGTATATTTGGTTCATGTGTGACAATTTACATCCTACCTATATTTATTTATTTTAATATATTTTCTTTATTTCAAGTAGCCTTTTATTCAGATAAAAATCGATTCGAGTTTATTCGATTCGGACTCATTTTCGGTTCAATTAAAATTCAGATCAATTTCGGTTTTGATTCGAGTTCTGGGTCAAAATTAAATCATTACATTCAAATGAATTTCAAATATCAATTCGAATAAATCAATTTAGTTCTCGAATCTTAAGTCAAGTTAACGAGACATACTTACGTTGTTTCCAACATTAAAAAAATAAAAAAAAAATATTACTTCAAAGAGAGGGAAAAATAAAGAACAAAGATCGCTAAACCACAAACTCCTGTAAGAACTTGAGAAGTCTACGCTCTCCTAAAACCAATGAGACTCCATGCATTACTTCTTCAACATTTACTATCTTAGGACGGGGAGATACATATAAAAGACTTCGGATACACATAAACTTATCATGTCATCTGAATAAATATCTCTATTTGAAACATATAAAAACAAGACAATGATTATAAAACACTCCTTTCAGGTTTTATCTGTTGTTTTCTACTTGTCATTGTCATTTCCCTTTGCATATTTTCAGGATGTAAACTCGGTTCCAATATCCCATGATCCACTTCTTTCTGGTAAACTGGAGTCTGGTTCCTTTTCCCATTCTGGTTCTTTTTCACATTCAAGTTCTTCTTCAGCTTCGAACTCTTTTTCGGGTTCACATTCTTTTTCTGCAAAACAAGGTGATGGTCAGAGCTCTTCTTCTATATCACATTCAAGTTCAGTTTCGGGCTCAGCCTCACATTCTAGTTCAACTTCAGAGTCAGGCTCTTTTCATCATTCTGGTTCTTTTAAAGGTTCTGGCTTTTCTACAGATTCAAATGAACCTAAAGGATCTAGTTCTATTGCGACTTCTCAGTCTTCATCAGGTTCTGGGGCTTCTGGTTCCTCTTTAAATTCTGATTCATCATCAGGTTCTGGTAATATTAAGGGGTTTGGTGAATCTTCCAGTTCTGCAAATCAAGGTGGTGCTGCGAGTTATGGCTCTGCAGCATCTTTCTCACATTCAAGTTCGGCTTCTAGCTCATCATCACATTCTATTTCAGCTTCACATTCCGCTTCTTATCAGCATTCTGGTTTTCCTAAAGGTTCCGACTCTTTCATGAATTCTAACAATTCTAAAAATTCTGATTCTAATACGACTTCTAAAGGTTCTGGAACTTCCACTGATTCTAAAAGTTCTAAAAATTCTGGTTCAGCTATGACTTCTCAGTCACTATCAGATTCTAGTGATTCTAAGGGTTCCGGTGAATCCTCACAATCCAGTTCTACAAATCAAGGTGGTGCTACAGGTTATGGGTTAGCATCTTTCTCGCATTCAAGTTCAGCTTCCGGCTTATCCTCACATTCTAGTTCAGCTTCAACTTCTGCTTCTTATGCACATTCTGGTTTGTTCAAAGGTTCTAGCTCTCCAACGGATTCTAACAATTCTAAGGATCCTAGTTCTATTATGACTTCTAAAGGTTCTAACTCTGCCATAGATTCCAACAATTCTAAGGATTCTGATTCTATTAAGACTTCTAAAGGTATTGGATCTTCTGCGGATTCTAACAATTCTAAGAGTTCTGGTTCTACTACGACTTCTCAGTCTTTATCAGGTTCTGGTGAATCTAAAGGTTCTGACGAATCCTCACAATCCAATTCTGGAAATCAAAGTGGTGCAATAGGTTATGGCTCTGTATCATTCTCACATTCAAGTTCAGCTGCTAGCTCATCCTCACATTCTGGTTCAGCTTCACATTCTGCTACTTATACACAGCCTGGCTTTTCTAAAGGTTTAGGCTCTTCTACAGAATCTAACAATTCTAAGGATTCCGGTTCTGTTGCGACTTCTAAAGGTTCTGACTCTTCCACGGATTCCAATAATTCTAAGGATTTTGGTTCTGGTATGACTGCAAAAAGCTCTGGCTCTTCTGCAGATTCTAACAGTTCTGATTCAACTACAACTTCTCAGTCTCCATCAGGTTCTGGTGATTTTAAGGGTTCTGACGAATCCTTAGAATCTAATTCTGCAAATCAAGGTGGTGCTACAGGTTATGGTTCTGCATCTTTCTCACATTCAAGTTCAATGTCTGGCTCATTATCACATTCTAGTTCAGCTTCACATTCTGCTTCTGATTTGTCTAAGGGTTTTGACTCTTCTAAGCATTCTAATAATTCTAAGGATTTGGGTTCTTCTGTGACATCTAAAGGTTCTAACTCTACCACGAATTCTAACAATTCTAAGGGTTTTGATTTTACTGCGACATCTCAATCTTTATTAGGTTATAGGCTTCCAATTCCTCAAGTTTTGGCTCTAACATGTCTAATGATTCTACAGGTTCTGATTCTTCTGTGGATTCTAACAAGTCTAATGATTCCAATTTTGCTACAACTTCTAAAGGTTCTGGCTGTAACACAAATTCTACAATTTCTAATTCTGATGAGACTTCATTAGGTTATGGGGATTTGAATTCCACTACAAGTTCAGGTTCGTCAACAGATTCTGGGGCTTCAGGCTCTTTAACTCACAGTGGTGCTATAGGTCATAGCTCGTTATCCTTCTCCGATGCAAGCTCAGCTTCTGGAGCATCCTCACATGCGAGTTCATTTTCACATTCTGCATCTTCTAAAGGTTCTAGCTCTTCTGCAGTTTCTAATAAGTCTGAGGATTTAGGTTCTGCTATGACGTCTCACTCTTCACTAGGTTCTGATGCTTCAAGTTCCTCTACAAGTTCTGGTTCATTATCAGGTACTAAAGATTTAAAGGGATCTGACTCGATCTCAAATTCGAGTTCTGCAAGTCATGGTATTGCTATGGGTCACAGCTCTTCATCTTTCTCACATTCAAGTTCAGTTTCTGGGTCATCCGCACATTCTAATTCATTTTCGCATTCTGCTTCTTCTAAAGGTTCTGCTTCTTCCGATTCTTTATCAGGTTCTAGAATTTCTGAGGATTCTGGATCATCCTTAGATTCTAGTTCTGCAAACCATGGTGTTGCTACGGGTCAAGGCTCTTCATCTTTCTTACATTCAAGTTCAGCTTCTGGATCAACCTCAGATTCTGGTTCATCTTTACATTCTGCCACTTCTATAGGTTCAAGCACTTCTACTATATCTAATAAATCTAAGGATTCTGGTTCTGATACGTCTTCTCACTCTTCATCGGGTTCTGGGGCTTTAACTTCCTATACAGGTTCTAAAGATGCTAAGGGTTCTGGCACAATCTCACACTCGAGTTCTGCAAATCATGGTGTTGCTACGGGTCACAACTCTTCATCATTCTCACATTCAAGTTCAGCCTCTGACTTATCCTCAAATTCTAGTTCATTTTTGCATTCCGCATCTTCTAGAGGTTCTGCCTCTTCTAGTTCTTCTTCAGGTTCTAGTATTTCTAAGGATGTTGGATCATCTTCAGATTCTAGTTCTGCAAAATGTGGTGGTGTTACCAATGAAGGCTCTTCATCTTTTTCACATTCAAGTTTAGGTTCTGGATCATCCTCACATTCCGGTTCATCTTCACATTCTGCTACTTCTACAGATTCAAGCTCTTCTGCAGTATCTAACAAGTCTAAGGATTTTGGTTCTGCTACGTCTTCTCACTCTTTATCAGGTTTCGGGGCTTCAAGTTCTGATTCATTATCAGGTATTGAAGATTCAAAGGGCTCTGACTCGATCTCAAATTCAAGTTTTGCAAATCATGGTATGACTCGATCTTTGTCACATTCAAGTTCAGTTTCTGGGTCATCCTCAGATTCTAGTTTATTTTCACATTCTGCTTCTTCTGGTTCTTCATCAGGTTCTAGCATTTCTGAGGATTCTGGATCATCATTAGATTCTAGTTCCGCAAATCATGGTGTTGCTACAGGTCAAGGCTCTTCATCTTTCTCACAATCAAGTTCAGCTTCTAGATTGTCATCACATTCCGGTTCATCTTCACATTCTACTACTTCTAAAGGTTCTAGCTCATCAATGGTTTCTAGCAAGTCTAAGGATTCAGGTTCTGCTATGACATCTCACTCATCATCAGGTTCTAGAGCTTCAAGTTCTGGTTCTTCATCTGGTTGTAAAGATTCTAAGGGTTCTGGATCAAGCTCACATTCAAGTTCTACAAGTCATGGTGTTGCTATGGGTCACAGTTCTTCATCTTTCTCACATTCAAGTGCAGCTTCTGGCTCATCCTCACATTCTAGTTCAATTTCACATTCCGCTTCTTCTAAAGGTTCTGCCTCTTCCGGTTTTTCATCAGGTTCTAGCATTTCTGAGAATTCTGGATCATCCTCAGATTCTAGTTCCAGTATTCGTGGTGTTGCTACAGCTCAAGGTTCTTCATCGTTCTCACATTCAAGTCCAACTGCTGGATCAACCTCGCATTCTGGTTCATCTTTACATTCTACTTCTAAAGATTCTAGCTCTTCTACGACTTCTAATAAGTCTAAGGATTCTGCTTCTGCTAAAACTTCACATTCTTCATTGGATTTAGGGGATTCAAATTTCTCTACAAGTTCTGATTCTTCGGTAGGTTCTAAAGATTCTAAGGGTTCTGGATCAATCTCAGATTCGAGTTCTGTAAATCATGGTGTTGCTAAGGGTCATAGCTCTTCATCTTGCTCACATTCAAGTGCAGCTTCTGGCTCATCCTCACATTCTAGTTCTTTTTCGCATTCCGCTTCTTCTAAAGGTTCCGCCTCTTCATCAGGTTCTAGCATTTCTGAGGATTCAGGATTGTCATCAGATTCTAATTTTGCAAATCGTGGAGTCGTTACCGGTCAAGGATCTTCATCAGGTTCTAAGGCATCAAGTTCTGGTTTTTCATCTGGTTCTAAAGATTCTAAGGGTTCTGGATCAAGCTCACATTCGAGTTCTACAAGTCATGGTGTTGCTATGGGTCACAGTTCATCTTTCAAACATTCAAGTGCAGCTTCTGGCTCATCCTCACATTCTAGTTCTTTTTCGCATTCCGCTTCTTCTAAAGGTTCCGCCTCTTCATCAGGTTCTAGCATTTCTGAGGATTCGGGATTATCCTCAGATTCTAATTTTGAAAATCGTGGTGTCGTTACCGGTCAAGGATCTTCATCAGGTTCTAAGGCTTCAAGTTCTGGTTTTTCATCTGGTTCTAAAGATTCTAAGGGTTCTGGATCAAGCTCACATTTGAGTTCTACAAGTCATGGTGTTGCTATGGGTCACAGTTCTTCATCTTTCTCACATTCAAGTGCAGCTTCTGGCTCATCCTCACATTCTAGTTCAATTTCACATTCCGCTTCTTCTAAAGATTCTGCCTCTTCCGGTTTTTCATCAGGTACTAGCATTTCTGAGGATTCTGGATCATCCTCAGATTCTAGTTCTGCAAACCATGATGTTGCTACGGGTCAAGACTCTTCATCTTCATCAGATTTTGATAATTCGAAAGGAGAAAGCTCTCCTAATACTCTAAAGTCTACATCAGGTTCTGGTTCCTCATCCAGTTCTTCTGGAAATTCTTATTCTTCATCAGGATCTAGCACTGCTAGTGGTTCTGGCTCAACCTCACATTCTAGTTCTGCAAGTCATAGCTCTGGCTCATTCTCAGGTTCCGGTTTATCTTCTGGCTCATCTTCGCACTCTGGTTCTACTAACCATTTTGGTTCTTTTAGTGGTTCCAGTGCTTCCAACTCTGCCACCAACTCAAGTACGTTCACAAGTTGAAATTCATTATCAAGTTGTATACATTCCAAGGATTCTAATAATCTGAAATGTATATCAGGCTCTGGTGATTCGAGCTCTTCCACAGGGTCAACAAGATCCCACAACTCTGACGGTTCTGATTCTTCCGACTCTAGCTCTTTATCGGGTTCTAATGCTTCTAGTTCTTTTAGAGGGTCGGCTTCTGTAATAGGTTCTCACAATTTCAAGAGTTCCAATATTTCCAGGACTTCAAAATCCTTATCAGATTCTGGTTCCTCCAAAGAGTCAAATTCTTTATCAGGTTCTAGTGACTCTAAGGGTGTTGGATCTTCTGACAGTTCAGAATCCTCATCAAGTTCTGATGCCGATAAAACTTCGAAAACCTCATCAGGTTCTACTATTTCTGGCTCTATTCATATTGTTATGTTCTTTTTGAAGTTCTATCAATTCAAAAGGTTCTAACTTTGATATGATCTTTCACTTTTCATTAGGTTCCGATGGATCTAAGTCGTCTACAGATGACACTTCAGGTTGGGGCTTTCTATATTTTTCTATTGATTCATCTTTTTGAGATGTTTGTTGCATATTTAATTAATCAAGTTCTAAAAATTTTGTAGCTCCTTCAACTTCTGCTCCTACTCCGAGCCCTTCCGAAGATATTGGTTCTACTTCTGGTCCTACAGAGTCAGGCCCTTCCTCTGACACTGGTTCTCCCACAAGCAATGATGTTGGTTCTGAAACTTCAGGCTCTTCTACAGGAACAAGTGTTGGTTCTCCTGGGGGTGATAGTCCTATGATTTCTGGTGTTGCAAGTTCAAGCTCTTTCGCGCACTCCAGTTCTTCTGCGTCATCTAGCCATTCTGCCGCACAATCCAGTTCTTCTGCTTCATCTAGACACTTTACCGCACATCCTGGTTCTTCTGCGGGCACCAATTCTCTCGAGTCTCATATGTCTTCGAGTCACTCGCACTCTAGTTCTTTCTCAGCTTCTCATCATTCTTCTGCAAGTCATAGTTTTGGTTTCACGTCTTCAGGCTCTTCCACAGGCGCTGGTTCTTCTATGATTGATGGTCTTGCTACTGCTGGTTCAGACTCGAACAATAATATTGGTTCTAAAACTTCGGGCTCTTTAAGAGGCGCCAATTCGTACGAAGCTCATGGTTCTACAAGCTCTAGCTCTTCCGGTGGTTCTGAAAATTCTACAAGTTTTGAAAAAGGTCAATTTGGCCATAGTTTCTCCAAGGTTTTTGCTTTCGGAGACTCGTACACCGATACAGGAAATGCTCAATCATTAGGCATTATGAAAAGCTTTATGACTGACTTTTTATCAAAATTTGATCAAACCATGCACTTAAACCTCAAGTTTGAAGGTAGATCAAGTAATGGACGTTTGGTTGTCGATTTCCTTTGTGATTCTCTCGACATACCCACGTTGCCACCATTTGAAGTTGCTTCCAAAAACCCTGATATCAAAGAAAATTATGGCGTGAATTTCGCAGTAGGAGGGGCAACATCTCTTTCAGATGACTTTTTTAGTAGTAACAAAGTGTCTAATAACTTCGTGTGGCAAGGCACTCCATTAGGTTTCCAAACACAAATAGAATGGTTCAACCAGTTTTTCACAGAAAAAGCCTGTAATGGGAAAATCACTGACCAATGCAAGGCAGAAATGGGAAACAACCTCATTTGGATTGGGCAGATGGGTGCAGATGACTTTGCTCGTGTTATCGGATCTTCTATTTCCTTGCGGTGGCTTACCGATATAACTCTCGATCAAATTTCCAAAATCCTCAATGTGTGTACATGTACCTTGTCTAATACTATCAAGTTCAGCATCACAAGTCTTATACTAATAGAAAAAAAGCTTGAAATATGAACTTAAAACCCTTGTTTTTGTTGCAGACGGTTTTAGATACTGGTGCAAAGTTTATTGTGGTTCAAGGACTACCACCAGTAGGGTGCTGGCCATTAGCTAAGTTATTAGCTCCCCAATTCGCCGAAGACGACATGGGTTGTTCTGCAGTTATCAATAAAGCAGTAATGTCTCACAATGATCTCTTACAGAAGACATTGGAAGAATTCAAGAAAAAGCATCCCGACGCTACAATTGCATATGCCGATTATTTCAACGCATTCAAGACAATCAAGGAAAACCTCACCAAGTTTGGTTTTTCAGATGGAGTCGACACATGTTGTGGCGTTGGAGGTGGACTCAACTTTAAGTTGGACAATCTATGCGGCATGCCTGGTACCAACCTCTGCAGCAAACCAAATAGTTACATCCATTGGGATGGACTTCATCTTACAGAAGCAATGCATAAACAAATTACTCGCCTCTTCCTCCAGGATGGCTTCTGCAAACCGCCTTTTGCCGACCTTGTCGAAAAGCATCGCAGCTTACTTCAATCACCTCATACGTAGGCTCCTTACAGCGATCAAGCCACCCCTATTGCACATACAATTTTGTCAATAAATTAGCCCTACAGACATCCCCTCTCTGCACTATTGAAGCAAGAGTGATGTATCTTAGACTTCAGATCTAATTAGTATGTAGCATATTACACTTTAATAAATGATGCAATGGTGGCTTCTATGACCCTTTCTTCTATTTTTTATCTTTATAGAGTTCGATCTATGCTGTTCGGACTTTTCATTTCCCATCAACTAATCATGTGTGACACACATCCAAGTGCTCAACACATTAATAGGGATATGAATTCTCTAAATATCTTAATATAATTAAAACTAAACCAAAATGAACTAGACTCGAGTTTCAAGCTACCATGACAAAAAGGACCGGACGATTTCGAGTTCCTGTAATTTAGAATGAAAACCATCAAAGACCAAAACTAGAAAGCATGGAAACACAATAGGATTAGTGTGTGGTTTCCAGTTACCAATTCTGGTAGCATTTGATGCACACTGCATGACTTTGGTAAGATCATAGGCTCCAAGCATCCACATTCATCTTGTCGGAACTCTCTGTCATAAATCATAAAAGCAACAAACTTTAAGTTCATAAAACTATTAAAATACACACTCATTATATGCTTGCCATAAAACTCCCTAATTATGATAATCCGAAGCAGCTAAAGCAACTAATAAACAGAAACAAGAAGAAGTCAAAAACCCATTACAGGGATGGTGAAGATAAAGAAATCAAAATACTAAATTCACCAGAAAACTAAAATCCCAGATAAGAAAACTCACATATAATTTGCATATTGTATATCAACCTCGAATATTTTCAAGAAATCCTGATAAAAAAACTTGGATAGTTAACAATACATCATTTCCATCTCTCTGTAAGAAAATAAAAAAAAATAGAGAAATCTTGACAAGGTACAAGAATCTGCAAAGATAAAGTAAGTGACTCTTCTTCTTCTGAGAACTTAATCCCCTAAGAAAAACTCAAACTAAGATTTTTTTTTATGAAAGAAAAAGGGGTTTCTTGTTCTTTGGTCACCTTTTCTTTTGTGATTATAAAGAAGACGGATGCTAGGAATAAAACTTAAATATTACATTATTAAAATAAAAAATATATATTTTAAAAGTAAAAAACATTTTTTTTCAATAAAAAATCATCACGTCAAAAACTGTTCACCTCATTATTTTTAATTTTTCATGGGCCAGACTCTTTCGAATTATGAGTAAGCTTGCTTTTTTCTTTTTATGTTGTTTTTTTTATTTCTCTCCTAGTTTCAAAGTCTAGCCCTGACTAATTCAGATCGACTTGGGTCGCATACCTAATTTTGGTGGATGAGTCTTTCGACAGATTTTTTTTTCATACACAATATTTCAAACCTGAAACTTGTTTAAGCGAAACTAAGTTATTTACCACTTAAATTAACCCCTATTATAACTTTTTGTGTGTTCTAATACTAAAGAAAACTAGGTATTTATAAAAAACCCTAAATAAACTTATTACATTTTTAATGCAATTATCGTTATGGCTAGAAACTTGACGCGATGACAAGTTTAATTTAAAATTAAATTAGTAACTTTATTTAAAGGTAAAAGGACTCAAATATTAGAAATAAAAAATAATTCAATGATAATTTATGTATTTTTTCAGATTAATGGTCGGGAAGGAATTGCTTAATTATAGGGTAAACTATAATAAAGATCACTTAATTATAGATAAAATTATATTTGGATTATTTAATTATTAAAAATTATATTTGAATTATTCAGTTATTAAAGTTGTATCTAGATCACCTAATTATTAAATGTTATATTTGAATCACTCAATTATGAGTAAGTTTATAATTGGATTACCCTTCATACTTAAAAAAATACATCAATTTGATATTTTTTTCTTCCAAATCACATGTATACTATTGTTAACATTAGATCATTTTATTTGAAATCATTAATTAATCTAATACACGAATTAATAAATTTTTTTAAATACGAAGGGTGACCCAAATGTAATATTACCTATAATTACGAGATCTAAATGTAAACTTTATTAATTTGGTGGCTCAAATGACAATGGATCAAATTTGGATCGGACTTTATAAAGTCCAAGTCCAATCCAATTAATAATCGGACTTTAAAAAAAATTAAGTCCGAATCTAAATCCATTTACATAAATCTAAATTCAATCCAATAAAATATTTAAAATCCAAATCCAAAAGTCTAAATCCAATTATTTTTTTAGAGTAATAACTTAAATAAATATCTTTAAATAAAAAAAATATGTTTTATCAAACAAATATTTTAAATTTATAGCACAAACAAATCTCAACAAATATTATAATCCAATATAAAATAAATTAAAGTAACAACTCCAACTTTTTAAATATAAAAAATTTAAATATTTTTATTCAGATTTATATATGGATCAAATTCATATCGGATATGTATTCAGATCGAATTCAGATCGTATCATGGCAATATCCATATCTGATCCACCTCCTATTAGGACTCGGACATTATTTTTAGATTCGGATTTGGACTTTTTTTAATCGAATTTGGATCGAATTTTTTTCTTCGGATCAAATCAGATTCAGATTATATTGTCATCTATAATTTCGTCATTCATTTCACTTATGCAATCATCTTAAAAAATATGTAAAACTCACCGACTCTTACACTGTAAGAATGGATCTCATCCCATAATATATATATATATATATCATGGTTGCCCTGCCATATATTTTCTGAGTTCAATTAACATGGAGTCAAAGACTAATGAGAAAATCACAGCAACAATGTTGATCAACTAAGGATATCATCACTGTGATCTTTCCCCTCTTTATTATTGGATGAATGTTTATATATATACATATATATGTGATGAAAATCCAACAACAAGAAGCATATAAATAGGACGAGTTCAAGAATAAATACATTAATTAAACAAAAATGTTTATTGAACTCCAATGACAGGCAAGGAACTTTTCATACAGCAAATTTGGCCTAGTACTTCGACCCCGATATAAAATCTAACCTGATGAGGAATTGGCGTTTGCTTTGTGGGGAACGAAGGTTGCTTCGCTGCCGGAAGCCTTCTTTTCAGCAAGTTCTTTCAAGCGCTTCCATGTAGTTTCCCGTCTCACTTCAATCTCATCTTCCTGAAACTTAGCCAAGCATTCCTTGAACAGATCCGGGTCAAGATCATAGAAGATCTTGGCATTAGCTAATTCCAAATTTCTGGCAATTATTCAACCATTTCTGAGTCTGCAATCGCTCACTGCCTTACTCTATCGAAACAGTGAACACTGAAAATAAGTGATAACCAAGCTATATATAATGTTTGATAAGATCTCTGAGTAAAAGAATAGAATCAAATATACCTTTTCTCAACAACTTTATCATTAATCAAACTCTTAACCAAGATTATAATAGTCTTTAAAGAATCTCACTTGTACAAACCCTAAAACTAAAAACACCAAACATGCTTGGTGATAACAGAAGAAACAATCTATGAAAAGCAATGCTACACAGGAATCTTACAAACTAATTTCCTGCCTGAACATCAACTTTGATGAGTACAAAACACAACTCAAAGTTCACACGAAAAGACCAGAGTTGAACGGTATTGCCTTCCTCGAGTCTGTTACTTTGCACCACCGAGTTCCATGCTTTGGTCAGCACATAGAGTTTGGTTTTAGACATCTCCCACCGATTGAATGTCAGAGTCGTCTCCTTCATGGAAGGGTCCAACAATCGAACTTCCATTGGATTCTTGCCGGCTAATGACTGAGCTTCTGTTCCAGTGAGGAAATCGTGAGTTTTGACTTGGGAAAACGGCACAGAGAATCTACTGGCTGTGGGGTTAACATCAGAGAAAAAAAGGGTCTTTTGAATCACCAAAACCAAACCAGAACCACCCATGTTTTGGATTATATGGGTTTTGAAATTGTGAGGCAAGTCGGGTGTCGGCATTGGGCAAAGAGGTTGCTGTTTCTTGATTCTCTTCGGCTTGGGTTTCAGTCCGCATTCCCGTTGATTTCCATCACCATCTCCTTCATTCAACTTACGTTTGGGTTTCAACCCTGTCTTCTTGATGGATTTCACCCCCACATTTTCTTTGTTGCGAAGAGATAGATGTCGTCGTGAATTGTACTTGAAACGATCATGGTGAGGGTCATGGCTTTCCTGCCATCTCTCTTCCTCAAACTCTGCTATTTGAACCAAGAAACCAAAACCATTCCAATCGGGTCTGGGATCGATTTCTATATGATCGAAATCATCACTGCTCAATTTCCCCATTATCTTCTTCTCTGTGATTGCAACTCAGAAAGAACTAAACTTTGGATTTTAGAATCAAAGCTTCTGATTTTTGCAACTCAAAGATCAAAGTAAGGTTTTAGGTTTCTGTTCAAGAGTAGATATAGAAAACGAGTTACTTGAGGAAAAAGTAGGCGTTGTTTTGAAGTGTTTTAGTTTCAGTAAACAGGTCTTGTTTTCCCGGTATACCTGAGATTGAGAAAGGCGGTGAAGGGGGTAATTATGTCTTTTAATTTTAAATGATGAATAATGACCGTTTGATATTCCAGGCTTCCAGCTTCATTGGATTTCATCTCCGAGAAAAAAGGATAGGACAGTTGGGAGTTATTGACCGTTGTTGTAAGATTTGCCTTGAAAGACAAGATTAGATATAATTAAGGATTTGCTTATTTTAATTTGTTTTTATAAATTTAATAATTCTTTAATTTGACTTATTAATTACTAGATCAAGAATTAAATTTGACTTTATTAAGTACATAAACAAATTGATTCAATTTGAGTATTACTTAAATGTTTTTAAATATTTTTTGGAAAACAATTAGCCTAGTTATATAATTTAATTATAATATATATTTAGTTATTCTATCAAAAAAAATTATAATATATACTCATACATAATTTATGCGTATAGTTTAACATATTTACCGTATATGATAGATTATGTTTATAACAATCTAAATTTATTTGAGTGAAAATTAGCTTAGAGATGTTACAATACAAGATAAAGACACGAGTTTCATTAAAAATTAACTGTTGAAATAGTCATTTATGTTTTTCTCTACTACAAAGTTGGTCATTGATTTTCAAAAACGATAAATAAGGCCGCTTATGTTTTTAGGATATAAACTTTTGATCACTCCGTGATTTGTTGACGTCAAACATTAATGGCTTGTTGATCTTGCAACAAAAAGGATAAACTATTGCAATGATCACTTATGTTTATTACATGTACATTTTTATCATCCCTTTTAAAAATTAAACGTCGTAATCATTACCGAAAAGATTTATTTCTAATTTCAACTTTGAATTTTTAAAAATTCATTTGCGACCCTAAAATTTTACTCTTCTTATTTTTTATTCCTTAATTTTAAATTTGGAGTTTCTAAAAAGTCATTTTCTTACTCCAAATTTTAAATAAAATGATAATGAAATATTATATATAATTAATTAAAAATAATTTAAGCACTAAAAATAACAATAAATATAATTTATAAACTTATTTAATTATTAAATTTATTTTATATTATATTTACAACCGACTCTTGCATCATACGGATATTCAAGTAATATTTAATAAATTAGATTTTATTATTTTAATTAAAAATGAATTAAACATAAAAGTCTAATATTATATAGAACAAAAATTAAAAACCGCCTAGCATTTAATATTTATATCTTTTTCAATATCTTTCTTCTCCTATGTTTCACACGAAAAAATATTTAATCACCAAAAGTGAATTCGGAATAAAAAAATAGAAACACCAAATTGAAAATTAGGGAGTACAAAAAATGAGAAGGCCAAAAATATTAGGGTTAAAAAATAATTTTTTAAAAATTTAAGGGTGAAATTATAAATATTTTTTAGTAATGACTGTAATGTTTAATTTTTAAAATTAGGAACTAAAAATATATATGCGATAAACACAAGTGATCATTATAGTAATTTATCTTTTTTTCATTGTTAAAATCAATAAACCATTAATATTTAACGATAATAAACGTATGAGTAACCAAAAGTTTATACTTCAAAAACATAAGTGATCTTAATAATAGTTTTTAAAAATCAAGATCAACTTTATACTACATAAGTGATCATCCTAATATTTAAGTCTATAAAATTATTCTATAACTATAATCACTAATTTTATTCGGGGTCTAACCCCGATTTTAATTTTTATTTCAATTTTAATAACAAACCAAAAAAATATATGTATTTAAATATATCTTATATTTTAAAAATCCAAAAATATTATATATTACTATTTCTTTTTCTTTTTCTTTACTCTTTATTATATTTTATCTTTTTTTTTTTATTTTCGTGTTCCTTTTGTTTTAATAGTTGTTATTATTATTATTATTATTATTATTATTATTATTATTATTATTAGAGTAAATTACTGCGTTAGTCACTTTTTTACCCAGCACAAATTTGGTCACTGATTTTGAAAAACGATTAATAAAGTCATTTATGTTTTTGAGGTGTAAATTTTTGGTCACTCAGTCATTTATTATCGTTAAACATTAACGGAAGACTGATCTTGCATAATAAAAAATAGACAAATTATCTAAATAGTCCCTAAACTATAAATTTAATCTTATTTTAATCTTTAAAATAAAAACAAATTATATAATGACACATTTAATCTCTATATTTACAATTTTTTATTTCTTTTCTCTTCTATAAACTGCTCCAAACCCTCCATTGTTTTATTGTACGATCTTCAACTTGAGACATTTATTTCACCAGTACTATTGTTTTCTTTGGAAGCCAAGTGCATCATATCATTGCAATCAACATGAAGGATCCAAGAAAACACTTTTCTAGTAGAAGGCTTATTGAGAGAAAGATCAAAGAACTTTCAAATGAAGTTGTACAGCAGGGACGAAACTACCTTGTTAATGAGAGGGGTTCTTGCCCTTCCTAAATTTTTTGGTATAATTTCATATGAGGTCCCTCTTAATTTAAATGATAATAAAATAAGGTTTTTGTCCCTCCTAATTTTAGATTTAAAAGCTTAATAGATTTTTGCCCTTCCTGATGTTTGATTCTAGCTCCGTCCCTGCTATAGAGTGCAGACCCCTGGATGATTCACCATTAGAAAACAGATTGTTGGTTGACAAATTGAGAAACTTCAAGCATTAAAAGAGGTAACTGATGCAATTAAAGTTACAGAGAGTTTGATGGACTAATTATCCCAGATTAAGAATCAAAAGAGGTAACTTTACTCCTCACGAAGATGGGATGATTATTAATTTGCAAGCATTATTGGGTAACAAGCAAACCTCAAATCATTATTGGGATGATTTTGATATATTTTTTAAAATTCATGCATTTTTTATTTGTTTTGGTTATAGAGGAGTAATGTTTATTTTGTATTTACCACAAAAATTGTTAATGACATAAAGAACTACCGGAATACTCACTTGAAGAAGAAACTGAGGAAGTTTCAGTTAGTTTTAGAGCTTTCTCCGATGACAGCTATTGAGGAGATCGTTTTCGAAGTATCGGTTCTCGAGATGGTTGGAGTAATGTTGAGTTAAATCAAATTAATTTTACTTTTATTGTCAAAATAAGATTGAATTAATAGTTTAAAGGCTATTTAGGTAATTTATAATTTTTATATTATGTCAGGTCAGCCTCCCGTTAATATTTATACCCAAAAAACATAAGTGACCCTAATGGTCATTTTTCAAAATCGATGACAATATATAATGGAGGTAAATAAAGCTGACTAATGTAGTAGTTTACCATTATTATTATTATTATTATTATTATTATATAACATATCAATTAAATAACAACCCAATAACTTGAAAATAATTAAACAGTCCAATATACAGTAAAAGCCCAAGTTAAATATCTAACAGTTCATTACACCAACCTAAATAATTTTGAAGGTTGAAATAGAATAAGGTGATATAAAAGTGTTTTTAATAAATTAAGGTTTAAGGTTAAAATGATAAGTAAATCAAACTTTTGAAGGTTTTAATTGCTTTTAAATTTTTTTAAGCGAAAAAACTGATAATTCTTTAAACACACACAAAAATAAAGCTTTTGTATCTAAACCAAAGCTCCGATCAGTTTTCTCAGCCTTTTCCCGTCGCTCGATTTGTACCCTTGCCAATAAGTTGCAATGGTCTAACGTATGAATGTATTGTTGTACTTCTGTCTAAGAAATTCTCCACATTCAACATTTTTTTACAGAAACGGATTCAGAAATTTATTTAAGGGTGAAAATATAAAATTTTAAAATCTTAATTGGCCATAAAGCTTAAATATTATAAAAACTTAAGGATTAAGTGATAAATTTTTTTAAAAAAATTAAGGATAAATATATAAACTTTAAAAAATTTAAGATGAGCAAAACATAAATCTGTCGCTGAAAATCATACTGGAATCGACTTTCGAACCTTGAGACTAATGTTCATTATATAAATATCCTCTTAATCTATAACAAATAATGACTCTCCCTCCAAAGAAAATAAATTATCTAAAATCACCTTATTCTATTTCAACCTTTTGAGGAACAAAGGGTTAACCTTACAACCTTGATTCAAACCCGAACCAAGCATCCAAAGTTCACAACCCGAACTTTGGGAATTCACTCAAACAAGAGGAAATTTAGCAAACTTGTTTAATCCTTCTAATAATGCTAATGTTTGCAATCTAAGCACTCACCCAATTCCTAATTACACTTGAGCATATATTAACAATTTAGCTCACAAGTGTTTTGTCTACCCAAAAGATAAGAAATTAAGCACTAAGACAAATTCTTCATCATAATGTTGTTTCTAGTGAAGCATTACTTTTCTCTTGATGCTTGATGCTTCCTTTTATCATCCCAAATGAGCTTCTAGTCGTTTATGACCGTTGGAGATGTTTTGGAGCCGTTTGGAGCTGATTCCAAGGCTTATTTCTCTTTTTGGTGCAGGTGGTATCGAAATAGGTGAAGGTTGTTTCGAAATAGCTGCTTTGGGAAATAGCCGTTGGCCTGCATTAATGAACAGGTATCGATACTAGTATCGATACCGCTCCTATCCGTTGGGGATTTTCAAAATTCCTTTTGACCGTTAGAGGTTGTTCGAATCATAGTTCGAAACCGGTATCGATATCTCTCCTAGCTGTTGGGTTTTTGTAAAATCGTTTAAAAACATTTTGACCGTTGAGGGTGGTTCAAATCATCATTCGAAACAGAAGATCACAGTGGTGAAAAGGTATCGATACGTGGTTCGATACCACTGTGGTTTTTGCCTTTGAAAACTTGTCATTAAGAACTGGTATCGAAACACCTTGAAGGTGGTTCGAAACACCTGGGTAAAAATCCCTCTTTTAGTTTCTTTAAATCATTTAAAATCCTTTCAAATTTTCTCAAAAACATCTTAAATATAATTTCAAGTAGTTTGGACATAAGAACCATTTTTGAAATCTTTTCAAATTAATCCAAAACTATTTTTTAATTATTATATCAAAACATTATTTCTACACTAAATGCAAATGCAAATGAAATGCAACTAAATGCAATGTAAATGAGCTTGAAATCAAACAATACCTTAAATGAAATAATATAAAATATACGCTTTTTAGAGCATTAACATTAGTTCATCAAACTCTTTATGCAACTTTTATTGTATCAGTTACCTCTTTTAATGCTTAAAAAGTTTCTCAATTTGTCAACTAACAACCTGTTTTCTGATGGTGAATCATCCAGGGGTCTGCACTCTACAACTTAATTTGAAAGCTCTTTATCTTTCTTTCAATAAACCTTCTACCATAAAAGTGTTCTCTTTGATCCTTCATGGTGATTGCAACGATATGATGCACATGGTTTCGGAAGAAAACGATAGTATTGATGAAATAAATGTCTCAAGTTGAGGATCGTACAATAAAATAATGGAGGGTTTGAAGCAGTTTATAGAAAAGAAAAGAAATGAAAAATTACAAATATAGAGGATTAAATGTGTAATTATATAATTTGTTTTTATTTTAAAGATTAAAATAAGATTAAATTTATAGTTTAAGGACTATTTAGATAATTTGTCTATTTTTTATTATGCAAGATCAGTCTTCCGTTAATGTTTAACGATAATAAACGACTGAGTGACCAAAAGTTTACACCTCAAAAACGTTAGTAACCTTACTAATCGTTTTTTTAATCGGTAACTAAATTTGTACTGTGTAAAAAAAAGTGACAAACGTAGTAGTTTACTCTAATAATAATAATAATAATAATAATAATAATAATAAAGAGTAAATAAAAATATAAAGAAAACAAAATCGTAATATAAAATATTTTTAGATTTTTAAAATATAAGATATATTTAAATACATATATTTTTTTTGTCTGTTATTAAAATTGAAACAAAAGTTAAAATTGGGTTTAGTCCCCGAATAAAATTAGTGATTACAGTTATAGAATAATTTTATAGAATTAAATATTAAGATGATCACTTATGTTTTTCTTAGTATAAAATTGATCTTGATTTTTAAAAACGATTAGTAAGATCACTTATGTTTTTGAAGTATAAACTTTGAAACTCAAAATAAAAAGAACGACATTATTTTTGAAAATCAGTAAATGATTTTTTTTATTCGAACAAAAAAAAAGAGTTCTACCTTCTCCTTGGTTCGACTCACTATTTGTGGTTCGAAAACCACTAGTTTATCGCCGATGACATAAAGGAAGGGAAGAGAACCTTGGATTAAAATCAAGGTAAAAGATCTAAACTTTCTTGTTACTTTGATGCATGCAAAAAAAACCCATAAGAGGCAATCGGACGACAGAGTTGATGACAAGTCAATCTAGAAGCCGAAGGGACTATCGTGTGGAAGGCACTCGCACGTGAGATACCCCAACGGTCGTGCATGAATGAGATAACTTGGGCTTTTACTGTATATTGGACTGTTTAATTATTTTCAAGTTATTGGGTTGTTATTTAATTGATATGTTATATAATAATAATAATAATAATAATAATAATAATGGTAAACTACTACATTAGTCAGCTTTATTTACCTCCATTATATATTGTCATCGATTTTGAAAAATGACCATTAGGGTCACTTATGTTTTTTGGGTATAAATATTAACGGGAGGCTGACCTGACATAATATAAAAATTATAAATTACCTAAATAGCCTTTAAACTATTAATTCAATCTTATTTTGACAATAAAAGTAAAATTAATTTGATTTAACTCAACATTACTCCAACCATCTCGAGAACCGATACTTCGAAAACGATCTCCTCAATAGCTGTCATCGGAGAAAGCTCTAAAACTAACTGAAACTTCCTCAGTTTCTTCTTCAAGTGAGTATTCCGGTAGTTCTTTATGTCATTAACAATTTTTGTGGTAAATACAAAATAAACATTACTCCTCTATAACCAAAACAAATAAAAAATGCATGAATTTTAAAAAATATATCAAAATCATCCCAATAATGATTTGAGGTTTGCTTGTTACCCAATAATGCTTGCAAATTAATAATCATCCCATCTTCGTGAGGAGTAAAGTTACCTCTTTTGATTCTTAATCTGGGATAATTAGTCCATCAAACTCTCTGTAACTTTAATTGCATCAGTTACCTCTTTTAATGCTTGAAGTTTCTCAATTTGTCAACCAACAATCTGTTTTCTAATGGTGAATCATCCAGGGGTCTGCACTCTATAGCAGGGACGGAGCTAGAATCAAACATCAGGAAGGGCAAAAATCTATTAAGCTTTTAAATCTAAAATTAGGAGGGACAAAAACCTTATTTTATTATCATTTAAATTAAGAGGGACCTCATATGAAATTATACCAAAAAATTTAGGAAGGGCAAGAACCCCTCTCATTAACAAGGTAGTTTCGTCCCTGCTGTACAACTTCATTTGAAAGTTCTTTGATCTTTCTCTCAATAAGCCTTCTACTAGAAAAGTGTTTTCTTGGATCCTTCATGTTGATTGCAATGATATGATGCACTTGGCTTCCAAAGAAAACAATAGTACTGGTGAAATAAATGTCTCAAGTTGAAGATCGTACAATAAAACAATGGAGGGTTTGGAGCAGTTTATAGAAGAGAAAAGAAATAAAAAATTGTAAATATAGAGATTAAATGTGTCATTATATAATTTGTTTTTATTTTAAAGATTAAAATAAGATTAAATTTATAGTTTAGGGACTATTTAGATAATTTGTCTATTTTTTATTATGCAAGATCAGTCTTCCGTTAATGTTTAACGATAATAAATGACTGAGTGACCAAAAATTTACACCTCAAAAACATAAATGACTTTATTAATCGTTTTTCAAAATCAGTGACCAAATTTGTGCTGGGTAAAAAAGTGACTAACGCAGTAATTTACTCTAATAATAATAATAATAATAATAATAATAATAACAACTATTAAAACAAAAGGAACACGAAAATAAAAAAAAAAAGATAAAATATAATAAAGAGTAAAGAAAAAGAAAAAGAAATAGTAATATATAATATTTTTGGATTTTTAAAATATAAGATATATTTAAATACATATATTTTTTTGGTTTGTTATTAAAATTGAAATAAAAATTAAAATCGGGGTTAGACCCCGAATAAAATTAGTGATTATAGTTATAGAATAATTTTATAGACTTAAATATTAGGATGATCACTTATGTAGTATAAAGTTGATCTTGATTTTTAAAAACTATTATTAAGATCACTTATGTTTTTGAAGTATAAACTTTTGGTTACTCATACGTTTATTATCGTTAAATATTAATGGTTTATTGATTTTAACAATGAAAAAAAGATAAATTACTATAATGATCACTTGTGTTTATCGCATATATATTTTTAGTTCCTAATTTTAAAAATTAAACATTACAGTCATTACTAAAAAATATTTATAATTTCACCCTTAAATTTTTAAAAAATTATTTTTTAACCCTAATATTTTTGGCCTTCTCATTTTTTGTACTCCCTAATTTTCAATTTGGTGTTTCTATTTTTTTATTCCGAATTCACTTTTGGTGATTAAATATTTTTTCGTGTGAAACATAGGAGAAGAAAGATATTGAAAAAGATATAAATATTAAATGCTAGGCGGTTTTTAATTTTTGTTCTATATAATATTAGACTTTTATGTTTAATTCATTTTTAATTAAAATAATAAAATCTAATTTATTAAATATTACTTGAATATCCGTATGATGCAAGAGTCGGTTGTAAATATAATATAAAATAAATTTAATAATTAAATAAGTTTATAAATTATATTTATTGTTATTTTTAGTGCTTAAATTATTTTTAATTAATTATATATAATATTTCATTATCATTTTATTTAAAATTTGGAGTAAGAAAATGACTTTTTAGAAACTCCAAATTTAAAATTAAGGAATAAAAAATAAGAAGAGTAAAATTTTAGGGTCGCAAATGAATTTTTAAAAATTCAAAGTTGAAATTAGAAATAAATCTTTTCGGTAATGATTACGACGTTTAATTTTTAAAAGGGATGATAAAAATGTACATGTAATAAACATAAGTGATCATTGCAATAGTTTATCCTTTTTGTTGCAAGATCAACAAGCCATTAATGTTTGACGTCAACAAATCACGGAGTGATCAAAAGTTTATATCCTAAAAACATAAGCGGCCTTATTTATCGTTTTTGAAAATCAATGACCAACTTTGTAGTAGAGAAAAACATAAATGACTATTTCAACAGTTAATTTTTAATGAAACTCGTGTCTTTATCTTGTATTGTAACATCTCTAAGCTAATTTTCACTCAAATAAATTTAGATTGTTATAAACATAATCTATCATATACGGTAAATATGTTAAACTATACGCATAAATTATGTATGAGTATATATTATAATTTTTTTTGATAGAATAACTAAATATATATTATAATTAAATTATATAACTAGGCTAATTGTTTTCCAAAAAATATTTAAAAACATTTAAGTAATACTCAAATTGAATCAATTTGTTTATGTACTTAATAAAGTCAAATTTAATTCTTGATCTAGTAATTAATAAGTCAAATTAAAGAATTATTAAATTTATAAAAACAAATTAAAATAAGCAAATCCTTAATTATATCTAATCTTGTCTTTCAAGGCAAATCTTACAACAACGGTCAATAACTCCCAACTGTCCTATCCTTTTTTCTCGGAGATGAAATCCAATGAAGCTGGAAGCCTGGAATATCAAACGGTCATTATTCATCATTTAAAATTAAAAGACATAATTACCCCCTTCACCGCCTTTCTCAATCTCAGGTATACCGGGAAAACAAGACCTGTTTACTGAAACTAAAACACTTCAAAACAACGCCTACTTTTTCCTCAAGTAACTCGTTTTCTATATCTACTCTTGAACAGAAACCTAAAACCTTACTTTGATCTTTGAGTTGCAAAAATCAGAAGCTTTGATTCTAAAATCCAAAGTTTAGTTCTTTCTGAGTTGCAATCACAGAGAAGAAGATAATGGGGAAATTGAGCAGTGATGATTTCGATCATATAGAAATCGATCCCAGACCCGATTGGAATGGTTTTGGTTTCTTGGTTCAAATAGCAGAGTTTGAGGAAGAGAGATGGCAGGAAAGCCATGACCCTCACCATGATCGTTTCAAGTACAATTCACGACGACATCTATCTCTTCGCAACAAAGAAAATGTGGGGGTGAAATCCATCAAGAAGACAGGGTTGAAACCCAAACGTAAGTTGAATGAAGGAGATGGTGATGGAAATCAACGGGAATGCGGACTGAAACCCAAGCCGAAGAGAATCAAGAAACAGCAACCTCTTTGCCCAATGCCGACACCCGACTTGCCTCACAATTTCAAAACCCATATAATCCAAAACATGGGTGGTTCTGGTTTGGTTTTGGTGATTCAAAAGACCCTTTTTTTCTCTGATGTTAACCCCACAGCCAGTAGATTCTCTGTGCCGTTTTCCCAAGTCAAAACTCACGATTTCCTCACTGGAACAGAAGCTCAGTCATTAGCCGGCAAGAATCCAATGGAAGTTCGATTGTTGGACCCTTCCATGAAGGAGACGACTCTGACATTCAATCGGTGGGAGATGTCTAAAACCAAACTCTATGTGCTGACCAAAGCATGGAACTCGGTGGTGCAAAGTAACAGACTCGAGGAAGGCAATACCGTTCAACTCTGGTCTTTTCGTGTGAACTTTGAGTTGTGTTTTGTACTCATCAAAGTTGATGTTCAGGCAGGAAATTAGTTTGTAAGATTGTTTTTCTGTTATCACCAAGCATGTTTGGTGTTTATAGCTTTATAGGTAGTTTTCTAAAACTTGACTCAAAAGGATCTGTACAAGTGAGATTCTTTAAAGACTATTATAATCTTGGTTAAGAGTTTGACTAATGATAAAGTTGTTGCGAAAAGGTATATTTGATTCTATTCTTTTACTCAGAGATCTTATCGAACATTATATATAGCTTGGTTATCACTTGTTTTCAGTGTTCACTGTCTAAGCGTAGGAGTAAAAGGAAAGAAATGTTAAGAAAAGAGAGAAAAATAATAAAAAGATTGTTGAGGACGACGTCGTAGAGGCGGTGGTTTTGGATTTTCTGATTTTTATTTCAGATTTGACTTTTGACTACAGTAGACGAAGTCCACATAATGAGTAGAAAAATTGGAGAAAAAAATGCAGAGATAGAGAAGGTTGTGCTTTGATTGTTTCAATTCATCTTTTAGATAAACTGGAATATGGAATATCCTGGAATTCACTTAGTTTGTTCTTTTCCTTTTTTGGTTTCCTTGGTGGAAGAACAGAGAAAGTGGTGCTGATCTTTTTTTTGTGTGCGGGTGGGGTGGGGTGAGTTACTGGGTTTTGCTCTTTAAGCTTGAAAGTTTAAATCTTTGCAATGCTTGGGCTGAATTTCAGACATGGGGCTTTAAGATGAAGAAAGGGTCTCTTTTAGATGGTTGGATTAGAAAATATCTGGAACTTGTGTCTGGTTTTATTGTTGTAGCAGTTTGGGTTTGGTTTTTCTTTTGGTAGGGGATTTTGGTTTTATTAAAAGTCATTTTGAGGTCTCTATGTATATGGGTTTTGGTATTTCATGGATTTTAATTAGTGATTAGCTTAACTAGTACCAGCTATCGAGAAAGTTGTTGGAATCGGTATTGTGGCATTAGGGGGTGAATCATGTTCAAGCAGATTTTAAGTAAGCTTCCTTGGAAGTCATCCAAGACTTCGGAGAGTCGTGATTATGGTGGAAACCATGCTGTGTATTCTAGCGTTTATGGTGGTTCAAGGAGCAGTGATTTAGGAACCGACAAGACAGGGAATTTGAGTGTTTCATATTCTCCGGCTCTGAATTCTTCTGCTGATGGTGGATGGAAAAGTTCTAATATGAAGCCCAGTGAGAATGATGATGTGTTCTCTGGTTATGAAGCATTGCTTGCTTTCAAAGATGTTCCGACTTCAGAGAAGCAGAACTTATTCATAATAAAGACCCACTTGTGTTGTATTGTATTTGATTTCAATGATCCCCCCAAGAACCTCAAAGAGAAGGAGATCAAGCGAAAGACTGTTAGAGCTTGTTGAGTATGTGACCTCTGCGAATGGGAAGTTTTCAGAGCTTGTTGAGTATGTCCCATGTCTTTGGCTAGAATTAACTCTGGAATTTCTAGAGTAGCATGCCAGATTTTGATCTGTAATTTATTTTATTTTAGTTGCAAGTGTTCTTTTCAAAAACATTGAATGGAATGTTGTTCATGGTTCTACCAGACATTGGTTTTAGGCTATGTCTGATTTGTATCTTCTATGTTTTAATTTGTTCAGAGATGGAGCAGGTGGAACAAGATCCAAAGTTTGTAACACTGTCTTGCCAATTTAAAGCAATTTCCATGGAGTTAATTTCCATTCTTGAGCAAGTAAAATATGTGACCTATTCTTTTCACTTATTAGTAACTTTCACATATGTAACACCCAAAACCGGGTTAGTAAAAACAATTCGAATGATTAGCAAATTAAATCGAGCTACATGATAATTGGGCTTGAAAAAAAAGGGACTTAATTGAATTTAATAAGAAAATATAAGGTTGCATGGTAAAAACAAAAAATCCCTAGACTACCCTTTGTAATAGTCAAGTCTAGTAATAGCTAAGGGACAATTTGGTCATTTTACCTTCATTAAAAAAAAGAAGAAGAAAAAAAGAAATCAGCTCATTTCACTCTCTCCCTCCCTCATACACGGCAGCAACAAAGAAATAGGGAAAAAGGGGAAAAATTTCATGGAGGCTTGAGAAACTAGTTTGAATCCTTGCATGGTTGGGAAATTGTAGTAGGAAAGCAAGTTTAAACATCTTGGTAAGACTCTCTTTCCCTAATTGAAATACATGAAGCTTAAGTTCATGAATTCTAAATGTTTCAATGACACTTTCATGTCTAAATTAGAGATTGTAGTTGTTTGGGTATAGTTTGAAGCATGAGAAAGTAGGCATGAGAACTTGGAATTAGGATTTTTGAAGTTTTATGTGTATAAATTAATCTAACGATAGAATTACATGAGATTGGGTTGATGAGATGAGAAATTATTGATGTTTATTTCATGGTAGTAGTGCTGGAAAATTTTGAAAATAAGTTTAAATCATGGATTAAAGACATGGGATGAAGTTTGCCGAAAATGCCTAGAAACGCTATTTCGGGTAGTCAATTTTGAGAATTTCCCTAGGTCGGGATTTAAAGAGTTTGGAGCTGAAATTGTAAACCATGGTACTCATGCATACCTAGTTTAATTGAAAATTTACGGAACCTTAATTCGAGTTCGGTAGAGGAAGATATACGCGTTTCCGTAAGGCTACCCGAACAGTCCCAGAAATCCGGCCAGGTCTGTTTCGATTGAAATCTGGAGCTAATTGAATAAGAATTAAAATGTAAGGTTAATTGGAACTTGTAGAGGATTCTTCTATCTTTCCAACAAGGTAAAATGGACTAAAATCGGACAAGAGAGCTAGGAAATATGATCGTTTCGCCTAAGGATGGCAAAGTTGTCCCGAATAAGCGAATAAGCAAATCTACATTTGTTAAAGTGTGTAACTCTTAGAATTAAATGGTTTAGATATGCCCTAATGAATTATTATATGATTTCGGTTTGTTAGAGAATCAAAGAGAAGAAAATATCGAAGAAGAGGAGAGACACGATCAAGCTCGGAAAAGAGGCAAAGGAATCGCAATCTACAATCCTTGAGTTGCTTGGAATTAACTGTGAGTGTGGCAAACCTTAGTGTTAGGACTTAGGGTCCTAACCATCTTTGTATTATTCGATTTATTTGTATTGTAACCGGACTAATGAAATATTCGGTAATTCGGGAAGGAGGACTAAATGTTAATAACTTATTTGATGCCATGTTTTAGTGCTAGATGTTAGACTAGCTTAGAACATTTGCATAGCTCGGAAATGCCGAGGTAAGTAATGGCACGCAGCTATGGATGCCAGATACGTAAGTCATGCATGAAGCATGTTTGGATTGATTGATCATTCGATTTGTAACATGATATGAATAATTTGATGTGCTTTGAATATGCTAGTATGAATGCACATGCTTTTGAAATGGTAAATTGATGTTAATGCATTGGATATTAGCATGATATGAACAACCTATGTGATATGACACTTGCTTGATATAAATGGAAAGATTAAATGAATCCGAAACTTTGATTGAGCCTTGGTCTATAGTTGTCATAGGTAGTAAGGCATGCCTAGGGTTTGAGCTCATTTGTTAGTACTCCGGTACTTCTGTTGGTACTATGGGTACCTTTGTTGGTGGTGAGTCACCATTTGTAGATACCATGGGTATCTTTTGTTAGTGTCTTTGTGGCACTTCTGTCAGTACCTTTGTGGTACTTCCGTTGACCCGCTTACCTAGTCAAACTATATCAAGGCGTCATTTGAAACTAATCCGAAAGATTAAAAGATATGATTTTGCTATTGAGCATCCGATATGATATTGCAATGAGCATTTGATTACATGTTGCTATCGAGCATTTGATTATATGTTGTCATTGAGCATTTGATTATATGTTGCCATTGGGCATTTGATTACATGTTGCTATTGAGCATCTGATTATATGTTGCTATTGGGCATGTTGCTATTGGGCATTTGATTATATGTTGTCATTGATCTTTCGAACATGAAATTGTAATGAGCATTTAGTTAATGAATTTAACTTGTATGCTATTGGCATGAAAAATATGAATTATGACAAGCATGATAAATAGAATACATGATAAGCATGATAAATGTCTAAATGGTTAGACTTAGGGCTGCCTCACTAAGTACTTCGTAAGTACTTACCACCGTTTGTTTTCTCCTTTCTAAACAACAGGTTATCGGAACAAGGAGATAGATTGATTTTGGATCGTGAGCAAGGACCTCAAGCAAGCCAAAAGTATGGTATTTTGTGTTTTTGTAACTCCTAGTGTTTGGTGGCATAGTATGCATGATTAGCAAAGCCTATGCATTTTGATATTTGGTTATAGTTTGTATCTATGATCATTTGAACATTTGGTATGTAAGCCATAAGGCATAATGCTCATGGTAGGATTGTCTTGCACGTTTTGAGTCCTTAGCCTATGGTTGCATAAGTAGACCTTGGTGATTTGCATATGGTAGAAATTTATATGTTTTGATGTGATAAAGACGAACTATTAAGAAAGTATGTGAATCCTTAGAACTATAAAATGAGCATGCTAGTTGCTAAGGTAAAAAGTACATGGCATAGTTATCTTGAATGTCATTGTATATAGTTAATGACTTGAGTCACGAATTGGCTAGTGGATGGGTTAAATAGATTTATACGTGTTACTTAAACATACTAGAATGGTCCCTTAAGGATTAGGGATGGTTTAGGAACATCTTGGTGGTCTTTAGTTGAGTCTAAAATGCCTAAAAAGATAGAAACCTGCTCATTTCGAGCAGGGGTATCGATATCGGTCTCAGGTGTATCGATACCCCCTTGTAAATGACCATCTGGTTCGAAACATGGTCCAGTATCACCCTTGGCAGTGATGAAATGGCATCGAAGCATGGTTCGGTACCAGGCTTCGTTGTGCCTTCCCCTGGTTCGATAGCAACCCAACCTTGGTTAACGAGTCAACGAAGGAGACCCGGTTTGATACATGATTCGATACTAGGACCTCCAGTAGCACATTGGCATCGATACCTGGTTCGAACCAGGGTACCATGCCTAAAAGTTAATAAGTCAACGGTCAACACCTTTGACTGGTATCGAACTGGAGTTCGATACCTATTTCGATACTACCTTAAGAGGGGTATCGATACCCCTAACTATATTGGCCCAAATTTAAAATGATGGAAATTGGTTAGATCAATAAGATAAATTGATAACGATTAGTTGAATAAAATATCGGTTATATGTTTAAATCAAGGAAGAATGACATTGTAATTGACAATCGAATGGAAATCAAGAATCGAATTGGATAATTGTATAAGTATGAAAAAGTTTTAATTGTCCCCAAAAATTGATAAGTGTAACACGAGTTTGCTCGTAAAGTTTGTACAAATGAATAATATACTACATAATTGAATACAAGTTTGGTTCAAATTCGAGTCGAATGTCCGGTTGACGCCTCCGTCTCCTAACCCGGGGCGAGGGTGTCACAACATATGTCATAAATCCATTTAGTAGTGTTAGTTCTCTTGTTGATTGAAATCTTTGGTTAGGTTTTATGTTGTCATTCTAGTGGTACTTGATGTTCATGTGCTGCTTGTAGAAACAAAAAACTGGTGGAAGGATAAAAGTTCTTTTGGAGACACTTCCTTTTCACAAACTGTCTGATATATTTGTTGCTAGCTTTGAGATGAGTTTTGAAGAGCAGCTCTCTATGTTGGATTCCGTTGATCCTAAAGTAAGGCTTTTGAAAGCTACCAGGTTAGTTGATAGGCATTTGTAGGTGTGTAATGTGCTTATGGTTAATATTGTCCCTTCAATTCTTCTTCTAGACTTCATCCATTCTTTTAATGTGTTATTTGTGCAGTCAATACGAGTAGTAGAGAAGATTACACGAAAGGTTGAAGGGCAATTGTCAAAATCACAGAAAGAATATCTTTTGCGACAGCAGGTTAGCATTCTTCTGCTACAGGTATTGTTAATGGAATGGAAAGTAGAGAGCACAACAGATGTTGGCAGTAATTATGATTTTGGTTGTCCAGCGGCTTGTATAGAACCAGTAGAGGTGGATATAGTCCACATGTAATAATGTTTTTGGTGGCTTCTGATGTCTTGTTTTTGGTGATGAGTTGGCTATTGGAAAAAAGTTACTTGATGGTTACATATTGTTATAAGTTTTACTGCCTAATTATTCGTCATCTGGCTATTCAAATATATTCCAGATGAGAGCAATAAAAGAAGAGCTTGGGGACAATGATGAATGATGAAGATGATTTGGCTTCCCTGGAAAGAAAGATGCTGAATGCTGGGATGCCTTCAAGCGTCTGGAAGCATGCACAAAGGGAGTTGATGTATAATCTGAGATAACAGTACAAATGGGACCATTATGTTTGAATGGAAAAAAAGTTTTGCTTTTTGATAACATTCTAAGTCCTGGGAATATTAATGGAAGCTTTAAGGAAATGGTCTTACAGCATTCCATTTTTGGTGATGATATCACAGGCATTTCTTGTTTCTCTTGTGTCTATGTGATCCGAAATTGTTACTGTACTATAATTTAATTGGATATGATGGCTAACAAGGTTCATTTGTTTATTATTTTATTTCAAGAGGCTTAAGAAGATGCAACCGCAGCAACTTGGATATAATAGTTCACGTGTTTACTTGGAGCTTCTTGCTGATCCTTGGCAGAAGGCCAGTGAAGAACAGGAATTGAACCTAAAGGCTGCAAAAGAACAGATCGACTTTGACCATTATGGTTTAATGAAGGTCAAGCAACGGATTATCGAATATCTAGCTGTTCGCAAGGTTGACCAACAATCTATATCTTCTTAACTTGAAGGCTGTATGTTCGCTTTTGAAGTTCATTTGATTTGGATTTTTTTTTTTTTTTTTGCTCAGTTTAAGCCAGATGCAAGAGGTCCACTTCTATGCTTTGTTGGCCCACCAGGTGTGGGGAAAACATCATTAGCATCATCGATTGTTTTTGCTTTGTGTAGAAAATTTATACGTATATCCCTTGTTGGTGTTAAGAATGAGGCTGATATACGAGGACATTGGAAGCATGCTAGAGCGTCTTACTGATGGATTAAAGGTATAACTACTGGTTTCATGAATTGGATATTCTGCTTTATATCATCCTGTGTTAACAGAATGTGATTTTAGCTACCTGTTGGTTAAGAATTATTATCAACATCCTCATGGAAGCATTTATATAATGTCAACAACTGTTGTTCTTACTATAATGGTATTTTTACCTTCGGCTTCTAGAGAGTAGGTGTTTGCAACCCAGTCATGCTATTGGATGAGATAGACAAGACGGGTTCTGATGTGCCCGCTTCAACTCTGCTGGAGGTTCTTAATCCTGAGCAGAATAAATCTTCTAATGATCAGTATCCTACTTTCTTCTAATAACATGCTGGCGTCAATTTCATCTATTAGCACTTTTAACTATATATAATGTTGAAGATTTTACATGTTATTCACATCTATTACCTTCATCATTAAAAATTTCATGAATGCCAGTTGATCCCTTGTGGTTCTTTAACTGAGGTTGTATAGCTATTTGAACGTGCCATTTGACACATCGAAGGCGATTTTCGTGGCTACAGCAAATAGGATGCAGCCTATTCCTCCTCCACTCTTGGATTGAGCTGCCTGGATATACAGCTGAAGAAAAGCTTAGAATAGCCATGCAATATTTGATCCCAATGACAATGAAGCTACTTTCGTTTCCGAAACTCGTGTTAAATTTAGATTGAGATGTCAGAGTAAGACAGAAGATAAACAAAACAAATTTGAGCAGAACATAAGCATTGATTTTTCAGTATAATGCATTGAATCCAACACCTAAAATTATGTAATCTTCTCTTAATGCTCTTTTATTTGGTGGTAGGACATGGTTAAACTTGTGATTCAGAGGTACACCAGAGAAGCTGGTGTTGGTAATCTGGAAAGGAAGTTGGCTGCCTTGGCTCGTGCGGCTGCAGTAAGAGTCACTGAGCAAGAACTGGCTGTCTCAGTTACCAAAGATGTTCAGAAGCTAAATTTTGATACTTATAAAATAAATTTCTTATTAACATTTCAAATTCTTAGATAAAATATCAAAATTTGTTTTGTATGTATCAAAATTTATCAAAAATCATTAAAAAAATGAACTGAAATATCATTTTTAAAGTCAAACATTTAGATTATTGGGTAAATTTTGAAACTTGATGTTTCTTAAAAGCACCTCAGAATATTTTTGTCTCCATTATTTTTTTAATCAATTACAGTGGTTTTAAGTATATCTGTTTTGAATATCCTCTCAATTATTAGACATTAACCCATTAATTACTGTGCTATAAATGATTCATTAAATGGGTCGGGATTCATTTATTGATGGAAGTAATCACCATGACTGTAATTTTTCAAGCAGCAAATCACATCCATATAATCTAAATACTACACCAAACACACATGTTGGTAGAAGATGGATTGAAGACAGATTTGGCATTCAACTGTTAGACTCTGCAGGCAGAGTTACCACCAGCAAAGGGAAGGCAACTTGAAGGAGAAGGAACAAGGAAAATGACCAGTTCTCCTAATGTAATCCGCCCTTTGTGAAGTCCTTATAGCTTGCTCATTCAGCTTGGATTCTGCATTGGCACGTTTCTCTTCGGCTATTCTCCTCGTGGCGGCGAGTTTGTTCGAGAACCTTTCTTTTGCACGAGCTTTCAATCCTTCAGCTTTCACCTACAACACAGAACAAATTCATGGCTGAAAAAAATAAACAGCAATGGGGTTAAAAAACACATGCAACAGTTGATGTCTCGAATTCGAATCTACCAATGCCTATCCTTTAAGGATCCAATCTTGTTACAGTTTAATGACTTTAGAGATGGTGTACATATACAGGGGATATATCCGCCCCTATACGTATATTTCGTGTGGTTGAATCGTTTGTCTCGTTCAATCCTCTGATGGTGTATCGACTAGTTAACGAGTCAGATATACTTGATAGTTATCGTATCGTTAACATTCGGGTTTTACCTCTATTTTCTTCATTTCCAATTCAGCTTTCCTCTTTTGATGATTTTCCCAGGCTTGTATCTTCACTTCTTCACGCTTATACCTAGAAAGCAACACATAACTTATTATATCAGCTAGACTATAAACATCCTTAGGCTTACCTTTAGTATTAAATTACGATTTTTAAAGTCATCGCGACACAGTAATTATTTTCACGACCGCGACCGTAACTTAGTACTATGTTTAAGAAGAACAGATTAGCACATTACCTAGCCATATATTTAGCACGTTCAGCTTCGTCCCAAGCCATAGCTCGACTTTCCAAACTACTCTGCTTACCATTAGCCTGACCCGATCCCAGTCCATCGAGCCTATCCGAACCATTTCGTTTAGCAGCAGCAGCAGCAGTTTCGATTCTCCCCTCGCCCGGTGTTGGTCCTCCGTGTTTGCATCTCACCGGGGTCGAAGATCCTGAAGAAACAGGACTCCTTCCTGCAGGTGTGGTGGCTCGTAAGGGCGTTGTCGTTCTCGACGGCTCTTGGCTTGCAATAGGGGTCATTTCAGTCCCCATATCTCTCACACATATCGACCGAACACCCGACACCAAGTTCTCCCCCGGCCCCGGGTTGTCGACGATCCGCCAAATAGGCCCGTCGAAATCGACCTTCTTGGTCTCGCCCTCGAACTTGGGCGACATTTTCTCATCTTCACTGCACGGATAATCTCGTTCCTTCTGCGGACAAGGCGCTATCAGCCTTCTATCATCAGCGTTTGAGTCCCGAGCCTTGGTTTTTGATTGCACCCTTTTGTCCCGACTCCTCGACAGCCCCACCAGCCATTTCTGCGCATCATCCCACTTCGAAGGTGCCGTCGGCTTCCCCAAGGCAGTTCGGTGATGACCCTGAGAAGCTTTATGGAACTCAAAGCTTATAGCACCACCTCCATTAGTGCTCGAAATTTCATTAGCCGGTCCAAGGCTATAGCAACCTTTATCTTCAACAGATCTCATTCTCCAACACACATAAACCAGTGATTGACTGATTTCAGGCTTTCACCCTCAGAAATATGAGACTTTTGAGAATCTTTGAGCCTGCTAAAAGCTCCAATCCACTTTAATACTGAAAGCTTGAAGCTTATCTATTACAAGTAACCAAATTAGACAAAACACAGCAAAGGAAAAACAGCAGTACTCGAACAGGAATCCCTCTGGAACTTACTTTCATATATGTCTTAAAGCAAAGGGTCCCATCCCCTTCACATGTCGGGTTTTCAGTACCCTAATCCCCATGTTTACAACACTAAAACACACCCATTGATTAAGCAGTGAAAACCAAAGGAAGAGTCAAATGGGTTTGTTTTCTTTTTGAGAAGGAACTTACTGCAACAGTGTAGCAGAGAATAATGGTTTAGAACCATGGATCTTTATGTTGCATTTGCCAGAGGTAAAGATAAGATTTTCAGGGTTTCATAGCTTCAGATCCATTGAACATTAAAATATAGTGAAACAGACCCGTAGTTTTCTCGGGTGGAAACTTGAACCAACCAAAAATCAAATGCCACCCACTTTGGCACAGTAATTAATGGTTAAAAAGAGGAAGAAATGGGAGTTATCAACTCTTTGGGAACCTTGGGAGTTGGGAACTGTATTTTAAAGAGGAAACTCGGAAAGTGTTGCTGTCAACGGCTACTAGGATATACATGGATAAAAATCCCTCCTTTTATATATATTTTCTGTGTTAAATATTAAATTATATATTTAAAAATATATTATATTTTAATTTTTTAAAATTTTAGATCATAAATTTTATATTTAATTTTTAATTTGGAATATAAATAAAGACATTATTGAAAAAAAGATAAAAAGAGTTTTAATTGTTTAAATAATATCGTCTTAAAGTATATTATTTAGGGTTTAGAGTTTAAGATTAAAGTTATAGTTAGAGTTTAAGAAATTAAAGGTATGTGTATTTTTTAGAGTTTATGGTTTAGGGTTATATTACGAGTTTGGTTCGTCACGTTAACCGTGATCTCTAACCAATGAAAATCACTCATTTTATCACTAATTATTCATGTCATTAAACTAAATTTTTTTTTTAAAAATATTTTTTAAATTGAACAAAAAATAATATAAATTTATTAATTAAAAAATAATTTAAAAAATAATAATAAAATAAGTTATTATAATTAGATAAAATCATTATTGATGTAATAAATCAAACATATAATATAATTTTTTGTGGTCACGTAGTTGATAATCGTTTGAAAGATATGTTCATGAAAATTATAAAAGATAAATATGTAACAGTTGGTAATTCGGGGATGACAAAAATACTCGTCCCTGATTCGATCCGGTGTACCTCGACTTGATTCGATCGGATTTTTCTCTTTAAATTTTGGGATCGAGGTGGGTGAGGCTTAGAAATTATTAAATCGGGTCGGGTTAGGGTATTTGTTTGAAATTTTTCACCTCGTCTCGTCCCGGTATATTTTTATATATTTTATTATATTTATAAAAAAAATATCATTACATAAACATTTTTATGAGTTTTAAGTAAATTTTACACTTTAGAAGTTTGTTCTTATAATAAAAAATTATTAAACATTGTTCAAATTTTAATATATTTGATTATGTTAATCGGTGATTCAAGTTTTTTTTTAAATATGTAATTTAACATGTGAGTAATTTAAATTATAATTTATTTTATTTTTTACATAGATTAAAAGTTACTTAAAAACCATAATTTATTATTGTGATAAATGATTGATTGAAGAAATATTATCACATATAAAGAAATATATACATATTTTATAAGATTAGAGAAAGTCATTTAAATTTGAATTAAATTATACTATACATGATAAATAACTATAATTAAATTTTTATAGGAACTCGAAAATTCGGCTTAAGCTAAAAACTTTTAAATAAAATTTAAATTATAAAATATGACTTATTAATTCGAATAATTTAAAAAATTTTAACGATTCAATCAAATAGTGAAATATTTGTTTACGATGTGGGGTCTACTCAGAAGTCTTTCAATTAAATTAAATTTGACGGTTCAGGAAAATGTTGGACATGTCTGTGTAGGTCATACTTGTAAATTGGACTGGGACAGAAAAGAAGCATTCATTACAACACTCGTCTTGGAGTCAATGAAGTATGGGGGAAAGGTTAATTTTATGATACTGAATTTATTATTACATAAAATAATGAATATAAATAAGATTTTAGAAGGATGATAATGGGTCGGATCGAGTTTTTGGCCGAAAATTTAAGTCTTTCGATCATTTTTTTTATTTTCAATCCGACTCGATATGATAAAAATCATAAATTGACTCTGTCTCGATTTTGATATTTTAATAAAAATCCGAATAAACCCGAGTCGACCCTAAAAATTAATAAAAATATTAAATATTGTATATAAAAATATATATTAGATCGTGTTGGAGAATTTTAACTCTAAACCCAACCCAACTCAACCTAACTTTATTTTTTATCACTCGACCCAACCTAAATTCGATTTTTAAATAAAAAACGCTCTAATCGAATCAGGTTAGAACCCGACGAGAACGGGTCAAATTATCATCCCTAGATTTTAAGATTCATTTACGAAATAAATTAAAATGAGTAATTCATACTTAGTTCGTTTCTTATGTTTATGAATAATTGTGTTTATTTAAAATTTGTATATTATTCAATTATTATTATTATTAAGAATATTATTGTTTACATGTTTTTATAATATAATTATAAATATTTATATTCACTTATTTTATATTAAAAAATAAAAATTATAATAAGTTGATTAATTTAAATGAATGAACATAAAAATATATGGTTAAAAAAATATAAATAAAATTGTGAAATTTTAGTCGGAATCAAATGGGATTAAAAATATATAAACATGAATAAATCAGATTTATTCGATTAAGATTTAATTTTTAGTATTTAAAATTAAATATTTAAATTTTAGTCTATAAATTTTAAATCTTAAACCATTGTAATTTTAAATTTTCTTAGATTTTTCTAAACATGGATGGATAATTTTTTTTTCAAATCTCTTAAGGAATAAGTTATATATCATGATTTCGTATCGAACGGACAATAAAAATTATAGATCGTAGTGTGTTTGAGTTTTGATTTTTTATATTGAGTTTTACGAATTTTAAAGAGATTTTAAGAAAATCTAAACTATCAAAAATAAAATACGACAATAAGTTTAATCTGTACAGATAAAATGTCATAAAAAATACGACAATATATTAAATAATAAAATATGACAATATATTAAATACGAATTTTAAAGAGATTTTAAGAAAATCTAAACTACCAAAAATAAAATACGACAATATATTAAATAATAAAAAAATATCATAAAATGCCGATTTTGACATCTATACGGATAAAATTGTAAACGTTTTATCTTTTAGTGAAGAAGATAAAAAAATTTGATGTAGACAATATATGTATGTCACGCATAAAAAAATGTCCACAACATCATATGTAATTGTCATATTATCCTAACGTGTTTGATTTATTGTATGAGCTAGGGTATTTAAACGGTTGGCTAAATTAAATTAATCGATCAAATTGAATTAATTTGGTTAAACGGTCGGTCATTGAACTTTGTTCGATTGGTGAGTGGTTAAAGTTTTTTTAAAAGTTCGGTTAATCATTAATTTGGTTCGAAATAGGTTAATTAACCAAAATTTTATATTTTATTTTATATTATATGTATATTTGTTTTTAGTCACTAAAATTTTAAAAATTATAAATTGGTAATTAAATTTTATCAAATTAATAAAAATGATAATTAAATTTATTAAATTATTTAAAATATTCATTAAATTTTTTAAAATTTATCAATAATTTATAACATATAATAATTAAATGATCAATTTATAATAATTAGATAAGTTTAATAGTTTTTTTATAATATTTGAAAGTTCTGTGGTTAAAAAGACTATTTTAACATTGTTGAGTGATCATTTGTGTAATTTCCCAAAATTTTATAACAAATTTCGGTTAACGAATTAACCGAAATTTGTTCGGTTCAGTTAATATATTTCGAAAAAAGTTCGGTTTGGTTAACAATTAAAGATTTAAAAAGTTTGATTAATTCGGTTTTTGGTTATTCATTTTGGTCACCGACCGAATTAACCGTTTGAACACTCCTAATATGACTGACCAAAACAAAAACAATTTTAAAATTCAATGATCAAACTAAAAAATTTAATATTAACAACTAAAATAAAAATTAAAAAACTAGTATTTATATTTTTCAAGTAGCTCACGAGTTTATATTAAGATCTTGTTAAGGATGCATATATGTTTTAATATAAATAAAGAATTAAATACAAAAACAAACAACTAGTTGGTCTAGCAGGATGAGCTGTTAAGTCTTTCAAATAAAGTTATGAGTTAGAATCTTATCGTAATAAACGGAGAAAATTAAGTTGAAAGAATTAAACTCATATTAAACGTATATAAAACTTAATCCAAATTAACTGGTCAATGAATCGTATATAGTTAGTTAAACAAAAATACAAATACCAAGTGCAACCTCACAGGCTCAGCTCCTTCGACACAAGTTTTTGACCAATTTATTTATATTATAGAAAATTATAAAAATTAAAAAATAGTATCTAGTAGCTCACGATTTTTTTGAGATGGGTATCAAGTAACTCGGTTCATCTCTTTAAGAGTTCGAATCGATTTTGAACTCGAATCGAATTCAATCAAGTTAAGTTTTAATCGAACTTTGATATTTATTTATTTATATTATAGAAAATTATTGTGGGCTTCTTTTTGTTCTTCTTTTAATTATCCAAAAGAATGGCGTGGGCCTCCTCCTGGGTCTCTAAAATCTGTAAAATCTAGGTGTGGAGCTGGGCACTTATAAACCCAATTCTGAAAGCTCTTAAAACCCTAGAATCATATCCTATATAAATTGTTCTGTCTTCGTTCCCCCAATTCCCTTCTTTTAGGCGGCAGAAGTAGTTTAGCAGCCATGGTGCTCATTTTTTCTTCGTTTTTTGTTTTGTATTTTGGACATGATTGAACACTGAACTCCATTTTGTTTTGATTTTTTTCAGGTGAAGTATTCCAAGGAGCCAGATAATCCCACAAAGTGTAAATTTCCATTTTCTCTTTTCTTTTTTTTTTGAAGATTTTACTCTCGTTATGCCCATTTTTGTTGAAAAACTGAAATCATGTTGTGTTGATATTGTGCAGCCTGCAAGGCAAGGGGATCTGACCTCAGGGTTCATTTCAAGGTATCGTAACCATATTTTGGTATCATTTGGTCTAATCTTTAGATAAATTTCTGGGTATCGGTTTGCTTATTGATTAGGAATCTCTGTTTAGGGTTTAGGGTTTGAAGATTCAATGTACCGTGTTTGCTTGGTGCTGGTGTTTTCTTTAATTTATAAATAGTCATGAGCAGCTGCTTATCTTTTATGCATTTGCTTCATGTTTGCTGAGGATCTTTAATTGCTGTTTGGTAGTCTTATTAGGATGTATAGTTTTTGATTTCTTATTTCTTTCGGGTGAATATTTGGATTCCTAAACCTGTTAAAATTTAAAACCCATAGAAGTGTTTATATAGTGGGGCAAAGAATTTCAAGCATATACCTCAACGCACCCTGATCTGACTTAAGGATCCTTGTCATGCCTGATCCCCGAAAATTAAAGGAAAAAACCTGACTGGGTCGGGTCAGGTTGGGGTGTCTCGGATTGGAGTTAGGTAATTTTGCATTCCCTACCTTTTGTGAGTGAGGCTATTGTTATTGAATGAACATCTGTATCTTCTTGGTGACTGAAGGTTCAGTAAATGATGATACCACATTTTTGTATTGCTTTGGAACGAATTTGTTTCACTGGTTTTTAATGCTGTTTTGATGTCGGATAGTTTCATGTTTGATCGTCCTGTAATCTTCACCGAGTCTCATACCTGGTTTTTCCTCTATAGAACACAAGGGAGACTGCATTTGCTATCAGGAAGCTGCCATTGGTAAAGGCTAAGAGGTATTTAGAGGATGTTATGGCTCACAAACAGGCCATACCTTTCCGACGCTTTTGCCGTGGTGTCGGACGTACAGCACAGGCAAAGAACAGGCATTCTAACGGACAAGGTCGCTGGCCTGTGAAATCTGCCAAATTCATTCTAGATTTGCTGAAGAATGCTGAGAGTAATGCCGAGGTATGCTTGCTGCTGTGCTTTATTTCATTATTGTTGGTATCCAGAACTATCAATTTCTGTTCATAATAAACAACTGAAATTAATTTCTCAGGTTAAGGGTTTGGATGTCGATGCACTCTATATTTCTCACATCCAGGTTAACCAGGCTCAGAAACAAAGGCGTCGTACCTACCGTGCCCATGGAAGAATCAATCGTATGTCTTCCAACCACACACTTGTTCTTCTATACAGTTTTTGCTGTCTTTCTGTATTTATAAGATTGTTCCTTTTGCCAGCTTACATGTCTTCTCCTTGCCACATTGAGCTAATTTTGTCTGAGAAGGAAGAGCCTGTTAAGAAAGAGGTAATTTTATATCAAAACTTTAGTCTCCATATATGAAAATATGTTTCTAATGTATTTTTGGTTGAAAATATCTTGTTGTTCAGCCCGAGACTCAATTGGCAGCTAGCAAGTCAAAGAAGTCCCAAGTCGCTGCGTAACGTGCTTCCTCTTGATCGAACTATTGGAATTTTATTCAGTTGAGTGTTGTGTCTTGAACATTTTATTTCTTACTTTGTGATGATGTTTTGATATAATTCAAAGCAGAATCGGTTATTATTTAGGATGTTTTGTGAAACCATGTTTAATCAAATGTTATCTGAGATTCCTCTTGGATGTTTTTTGTTTAATCTATATGTTTTTATATGTTGCATGAAGTTTTGTTTTGTTGCCTAGTTCTCAAGATTTCTCTGTTTGTTCCCTACACTGGCATAATTAATATTTTATTAATGTCTCGGCGGCCGATCGACTGGTGGTTTCAGTAATGGCTCCTAGAGTCTCCATGTCTTTTGAAAGGGGCAGCTCTTCTGCCTCTTGGCATGAGGCTTGCCTGAGTCTTCTAATGCTCTTCTGTTCTCCCTGCAGCAGCATGGTGTAGATTTAGACATCATTTCCTGCTTGGATTAAAAATGAGAAGTTGGTGATTTCGACATCATTTCTTTATGCCTGGGCTCATACTTTATATAGTAACTAGGAAGAAGTCCAATATGAAATAAAGCAATTATTGGGCTGGGTTCATACTTTCATGGGATGTTACAAGACAAAAAGAACTTTTGTGCCAACATTCTTTACTAGGAGTGCTTATCGAGCGAGTTGATCGCGAGTTAAGTATTGCTCAACTCGTACTCGTTAAAAAATTTTATTGTTTAACTCAACTCGTTGCTTATTAAGTTTATTAAAATGTGCTCGACTCGTGCTCGTTAAAATATTTTGTTGTTCAACTTGACTCGTTTGTTAAGCTTCACTTGTTCTTCGTTAAGCTTACTAAAAATTTACCTTATTTTTAACTCAAAGTAAAATTTAATAATATTATGTGAGGATTAATATTAACATAAATTAACAAATTTAACCAAAAATATCAAAAGTATATAAAACACTTTCGAAGTCTAAATTCAAAAGTAACATTCTATAATACACCAAAGTAACAATTCACAAATTAATAATTATTATTTAGACTTATTTTTTTGAATAAAATAGTTTTAAATTAATTTTTAAAAAATTAACGAGTTGCTCGCGAACTTATCGAGTTGAGTTAGACTTTGCTCGATTCAACTCGTTAAGGTCTCGAGTTCGAGTTCAAATCGAATCAATTCGAATCGAATATTGATCAAATTTTGAATGAATCGAATTCGATCAGCTCACGAGTTGCTCAACTCGTTAAGCACCCCTACTCCTGACCCTGTTAGTTAGTGAGATTATAAATTAAGTTTTATGAGAGAAAATCGTCCGCTCTTTATTATATATTATTTGGTATCCTTATTTTAAATTAATGGAATTAAGGTCTAAGGTTTAAGATTTGAAGTTAGGGATTGTGGTTAAGGTTTAGGGAATTAAGGGTAGAATATTTTTTAAGGTATAAGGGGTAGAATTTAGGATATAAAAATTAGGGTTAAAATTTAGAATTTAATTTAGATGACTTTGTAAGGTAAAATATGAAACGATACATGATTAGGGGACATGAGATTTGTTCAAGTTTAGTGTCCCGATAAAAAAAGAGACAATATTCATTTTAAGAGATACGAGTTCAAATATCTTTATTTACTAAATATATATATTATCAAAAAATTAAAAATATATATGAATACATGTTATCTTATAATCATCTTTAAACTATAAATAAATTATAACTAAATAAATCAATTATTTGCCATTCACTTTGTCATGAATATAACTAAATAATATATTTAATATAATGAAATTATCCTCAATACAAAACTATATGAAATTCATAGATTGTGAAAGCTTGAATATGATACTAAAACTCAGCTTGAATATCAAGCTCTTCCAATTGTTTTTTTCCTTATCCATGAGACTTTGAATTTTAAATTCTCATGCTATTTAACTTAATAAGTTTTGATATTTTTTATGTCGAGATAGGTCTATTTATATTAATTAATGTTAAACTAAACGAGTTTTACATTTTTTTTGAATTTTTTTACGGATGATAATCGAATAATCCACCCATCATATTTCATATTATATTCGTGTATATCGTGAGTGTTAAATTTCAAATAAATTAAAAACAAAAAACTTGTAAAAACATGATAGAAATATCAGATTAAGTAGAAAATTTACATGTCCTATATATATATATTATGTTATCATTTTCAGACCACTTTATCATAAATAATATAGTTTGAATGTCTTTGGACGTGCCAAAGAGTCGCTACTTCTTATCAGTTTGGTTGACCCAAAAATGTTTCAATTTTCATTACAACATTGAATTCATCTCTAGAAAGGGTCGAGGGGGTAGGGAGAGTATGTTGATAGTAAAATTTTAAAATAATAAGAATCCGACGAATAATTTAATAAAAAAATGATATTTATTTTATGAGACGTGAATTTATACAGGTTATTAAACGATTTTGTTACACCAGTTGATGTAGCGTGATGTGTCACATTGTTGTCACTTCATATTTTTAAAAATTATTTTATTTTAAAAATTTTAAAAAATATTTTAAAAATTCAATAAATACCCCATAATACGTAGTTTATCATATGATAGTCATATTTAACAAAATATTAAAATTTATTAGTTAATTTTTTATTAATTATATTTATTAATTTAAATATTTGATCGAGTATAAAATAATCTAAAATTTTAATTAAAATATTCAAGGCTTATTTTATCTTCAAACATATATTATTTAGATATTTTTTATGGAAAAAATCTTCTTTAACTTCAAAGAAATTGATAGAGTTGAAAATGTCATAAAGTAGTTTGTTTGGATAAGAATCAAATTCCCCCATCCTTTGATGTGATGAATCAACAAGGGATGTGAGAATAAAGTCAAGTAAAAACTAGTGGGTTTGACCAAGGCATTTAAGAAAAAAAATTATTTTTAACATCATTATTTTTTTATTTTTTAGTTAATATCAATAATTAATTTTAATATTAATTATCGATCACTAAACTTATTATTTTTTATTTATATAATTTTAATAAAAAATATTTTAATGATATATATATTTTGTTTTTATGATACGTTTCTCTTTATTTTTTAATTTTATTTTATCTATCATTCCAATATAATTTTAACATACTTTAGTAGTAGTTTGATGTTTGTACAAAGATCTTCACGGCGTTAGTTTCGGATTACAATTTTGCCAATGGGCATAAAAAGATAAAACTTCATTTGATTGATGGTTGTTTGTCGATGTTATCAATTTTGGGTGATAAAATAATTTGTCTGATAGTTTGACTCGCTCATCTTTCTTTTTTCACCTTGTAATGAGTCTCTTTTAGATTTTTTATTTAATAATTTTTTTCCAAGTTAAAAATTATATTCGTAAAAAAATTTGAATTTTGAATATAATAAACAAAAATTTATAAAAATATGTATTTTGATATAATAATTAAAAATAATTTTGTACTAATTTAAAAAGAACTCAAAAATGATTTTAAGTCCAAGCAATAAAAATATATTTAAGAAATTTTGAAAAAATTTCGGAAGTGTTTCAAAATATGATTTAAAGAAGTTAAAGTGTTGAAAATAACTCAGGTATGGATTCTTAAATACGTTTGGCACCGGAAAGATAAATTAATCTAAAAATCAACTTTAAACGGCTCTAATTCAATTTTAACGGTCACCAACGACTATAAACTCAATTGGGATGACAAACGAAACTCTCAAGTATCAAGAGGAAACCAATACTTCGATTGTAATAACAATATGATCAATTGATCATAAAATTATCGTACCAACTAGACGAGTTTTATTAAAAAATATAAATAAAGAGAATTTATCATATCAACTAGATGAATTCTCGAAAAGAGTGCTATATCAAAAAATAATATTTTTTAGTATTAACTATAAATAATATAAAAAAACAGCATATTTAGGTGAATAATATTTTTTTTGTTTGCCTTCTAAGTGTGCTATATAACCCTAAATTAAGAAATTAATTTAGAAATTAATTAATTAATATAAATTGTTTTATTAGTGGAGGTTGGCATTCCTGTAATTAGCACGTACTGTTAAATTGTTAATTAATTTACGTTTCTGAGATAATATTTAATTAAGGTACACCTGCTTTGATTCCAAATATCAACCCTTTGCCAGTTTTATTATTTTTTATAAATATTAATATCTAATTTATTAATTAAATAATTCAAATCAAATATCATAATATTTATTAGAATGAATATTTTTTAATTTAGTTTGTTTTATTTATAATATTAAAATTTCAACCTTTGATATTATTTAAAAGATCTGATCATCTATTAAAACAATTAATTATAGGTAAATATGATATATTATATTTTAAAACTGATAATACAAAATAATAATTTTGAGACCTTAGATTTTATCTTACTAAATTAACCTATATTTAATTAAATTATTTTTTAACGTTACTCTTTTAACTATTCTCTATTTTTATTTATTTATAAGTTTTTTTTCTTCAATAAAGTAAAATTATAGCACGTGCTGAATGTTACTATGCCCTTTTTGACCTACTGTTAGGACAGTGCATGAATTATAAAATACGTTTCATTTTATATACGATTTAATTATTCATATTAAATAATTGCACATGTTCAAACCATTTAAAAATAGAACACCTAACAAAGACATGAATTTAAGTTAGTGCAATTCAAGTAAAATTAGAGTATATAAATAAATAAATAAATAAATGAATAAATCATATTATTAATTTAATAATCTATAAGATAAAAACCTTAATTTTAATTTGTATTAAATTTTAATAATAAAGTAAATAAAAATCTCATTTAATTTATAGATATATACCGTTCATAACAAACAACATTTGGTAATAATTTTTGTACATGCATATTTGGTTAATTTATTAAATTCTTCATCTTTCTTTTCTTATATTCGAAAAAATGTACAATCTTCGATATATAATTTAGAAATATTTTTTTAAACTATTTGGTGTGATTATAAGATAATATTTACTCTTTAATCCTATCTTTTAATAACTCATAGTAAAATTGCTCGAAAATAAATTATTTAGAAATAATAATATTTTCTTTTTCATTTGGACCCATTGATAGAATCAAATATTTTTAAAAGATTAAATATATAACTATGGGTAATTATACCATATAGGTGGTAAAAACTTTTTTTTCCATAAACACTCTTATTTTAAGGTTTAAACATCTAGTTTAATGGTTTAATTTTTCGTGGTCAAAATTTAAGAAATATGATTTAAATTTAAGGTCGAGTGTTAAAATATGGGGTATATAAATTAAAACGTAAACCACTAATATATTAGGTCAATTTAGGTGAATAATAGAATTGAAAAAAAATATAGAAAATAAGTGTATTTAAAAAATATTTGAGAGAATATGTCAAAAGTAACCGTGTACACTGTTAATTTCAACTCAATCTAACAACCAACATAAACCTCACCACATGCAAACGGCGAGGTGTTTAGATCTCACCATCTGCAGGTGACGAGGTCTAAGTAACACTGTAGTTTTTGACCTATTTCTCTAAAATTACCTGAAACTCACATATTTTCCTAAACATCAATATTCTTCTAAATTTTTCAACATATTATCATACAATCTAAATCCTAATTAATCACAATAATAAAATTATAAATCTCTAAACTCTAAACTCTAAAATCTTCGAGTCTAAATTTAATATGACCGTAAAAAAATTATCACCGGTGAATGAGATATTTTTCGTATAACTACCATATCAATTTAAGAAAAAATAAAAAATATTTAAAATTAATATATATATATATATATATATATATATATATAAATGAAGATAAATCCATGCCATCATTGTCCTTATCAAGAAGGAATCCTGGTGATGCCAATTGCCAATGTCCATCTTATTGGACCGCAGGGCTATAGAATTTATAAATAAATATTTGAGTGGTGGCCTGGCCTAGACTCATCACTACTCCCACGTCGCTTTCGCACCAATCAAAAGCTTTGAAAAAAATATAAATAACATTTATTGATTTTGTCTAATTTTATATATTGATATTTGATTTTTTTAGCCATATTTAATTTATAGATTTTTGTTCATATTAATATATGAATTTATTTTTTTTCTACAATAATATTTTTTAAAGTGACATGACATTCTGAGATGGTATCATATTCACTAAAAAATAAAAATAAAAATAAAATATTAAAAAATATTTAAAAAATAAAATTATATAATAATAATGATGATATATTTAGAATTTTGTAGAAAATAAAAAAATATAGAAGTCATAGAAATTAAAATCGTTACAAGTCCTAGAAAAGATACCAATGTGGGCAAGTAGAAAGGTTCATCTACGTACGAATCATCTAACTTCATCGGTTAAAGGATTGATTGTTGTTCTTAGAGGTTACGAGTTTGAACACCAATAATATCAATACAATGATTGAGCGGTCAATGTCCAATAGTTGAGAATACTCTAGAACAGATACTACTGTAATCACTGTAGCTGAATAAAAAAAATTCATGTACTAACTAGATAAAAAATATGTAAATTTAAACATGTAAATTAATTTTTTATACATTAAATTCAATCTTTAAAATTTAAAATAAAAAATTATATAGTCGAAAACTATAACATATATTACTTTATCTAAATAAATTATTTAATTCTATTCTATTTATTCCTTTATAATAATGCCAATTACTTGAATAACTTCTAAGTCACAATTTTCAACAACCTTTATACACACTTTTAATTTCTTCTCTAATTTTCCTCACCCACCCACAAGACTCACCTACCTCAGAACCAACGTTAGCAACACCACCCCTATTGAACTACCATCATCCTTTCACCCAGGTATATGGATTAGAATCAAGTTATATGATAAAGTTTATTTAATTTTAAATTAATTTATGATTACCAGATGAATATATCAGATGAATGAGATTAAAAAAGTTAAAAATAAAAAGATTTTACGAGAGAAAAAAAGAATAATTTATTTTATTCATCTAATGATCACGAGTTAATATAAAACTCTTTAATTTATATATATGAGATATGATTAAGTTATACAGTGTAAAACTCTTTAAGTTTTACACGTTTTTGGGATCGTTAGATGATTGAAACGGATGACTAAGATTAACAATTGGTTATGTAAAAATTAACACTTAAAAGTTAATCTAAGCATCCGTTTCAAACATTCAATGAACCAAAAAAACTTGTAAAACTCTTTAAGTGTTACACTGTGTAACTTTAGCCCCTATCTCTATTTATCTACATATTGTACAATTTAAGTTTTACACATTTTTTGAATCGTTGGATGACTGAAATATATAACTCATATTAACTCTTTAATTTTTTTAAGTGATAACATTCACATAACCGACTGTTAATCTGAATCGTCCGTTTTAATCATCTAACAATCAAAAAATGTGTAAAACCCAAAAAGTTTTACACTATGTAATTTGATTATATCCCTATATATATAAGCTTATCAGTTAAGTGCTAATTCATATCAATTTTTTCTAGATAGGAGTCTGAGTTATATTTTAGGTCAAATAAGTGCTCATTTAATTGTCAACGACCGTTAACTTAATTCGTTATTCAATCAAAAACATGACATGTGACAAGTTTATTTTAGATATTTTAAAAATCTATATTTCTTCAAAAATTTTAAAGTTGTATTTTTTTTTTCAATCAAACACTCAGTTTACATCTCTTCATTGTCTAACATACCATAAGTCGTGATTCACCATTCATTGTCTAAATTATCATGTATCTCAATTATTTGACATTTATCATCCTTTATTGTTAGTAGAAACTCACTTGACCTTTTTTTTTATTATTGGGTGTTTGCCGACAGTACAATTAATAATTTCTTCATCGATTTTTAACGAAAAGATGATAAGATTTTCAGTAGAGGAGATCGATGAAGACAAAGATAGTTGATGGTGGTTAAATCGATGGTTAGAATGGAGAAATTTAGTGATTTAGGGTTAGAGTCAAGAATTTTATAAAAATTAAATATAGTTGAGTTAATTAATATTTTTAATTTTTTTATTTCAGATTTAATTTCAGAAAATGACTAACTATATTTAAATTTTATTGGATAACAAAAAAATAATATAATTTGAGTTTTTATTTGACTATTAAGTCATATATATATAGGATATGGTCCACTTACGCCGAATGTAAAACTCTTAGTTTTACACATTTTTTATTATTGGATGGGTGAAATAGATGATTGGAATATATAACTCCTTATTTTTTTTTCTCAAACGATAATCTTCACATAATCCACTGTTAATCTCAACCATCCATTTCACTCATCAAACAATCCAAAAAATATGTAAAAGTTAAAAACTTTTACATTATGTAAGTAAACTCTATCCGTATATATATGATCAACTTATACGGACGGTAAAACTCATAGTTCTACACATTTTTTAATCTTTAAACGTGTAAAATAGATGATTGAGATTAAAATTTATATATTAAAACCTATATCATTAACCATATTCCTTTAAACCATCACGCTAACCTCTAAACCATAAATCATAAATTCTAACCCTAAACTTTAAATTTTAAACTCTAAACTAAATCTTTAAATCTCAAAATTACGATATTTGTGTATTTTTTTTCAAATTAATATACAAAAATAATTATTATCCCCAAACAAAGCTTGGCCAACTGGATTCTTGTTGTTTACTTCTGGCGGAGGAGAGTCGGCCGCCGTGGAGCACAAAGCAAGAACACCTCATTCCCAGGTCTGGGGATGAATCCTTAACCACACAAGGGGGCTATGGCAGGGAGAAAATGGAATCTCAGTGAAGGGGATTTTTATGTCTATTTTATATATAAATAAAATAAAATAAAATAATTATATTATATTATAAAATAAAATAAAATAATTGTTGTTGTTTATATATTATATTATATTATATTTGAGTCCACAAATATTGTGTGTGGTGAGGAGCGGAATGAGCCAAAAGTAAGAATCTAGAAAATCATTTAAAAAAATTAAAAAATATTCATAAAAAATATGTACATTAGAATCATAATAAGTCACGTGATATTAATATTTTAAAAAATTATCAAAAATTAATATTCAACATCGATCAAAATACTTAATTGATAAAATTTATTAGTTAAATAATTTAATTGGGTATAAAAATTTAAGTGTTTAATAGTATTTTTTAAAGTCTATAGGCTTTAAATACTCTTAAACCATATTTAAATTGAATGATTAATACATATATAAAATATTATAAAATTTATCATGAAAAGAACTCTTTTATCACAATTATTTTATTTATAATATTATAATTTATTTTTTTATTATTATTTAAGAAATCTCGTATCTCATGCTGATAAATCAATCGGTTATTGTTTAAAAGTTTAGATATTTTTAAAAACTGCTTTATTCAACAATTTCAAGGCAGAGGGGACTTTTTTAACTTTTATTTTCCCATTGTTTAACATTCGATTTTTTTAATTAAAAAAGTTGATATAATATTTCGGTAAGGATAAATAATATTTTTTATTTTTATTTTATATGATGTGTTAAAAATAATAAAATAATTGATGTCAATTTAAATATGTTATTGTTTTATGATATTTAAATCAATCTGACCAAGAAATTTATATTTGAGGACAGGACGGAGCTAAGATTAAATATTAAGGGGCAAAGGTTTATTAAATTTTTAAATTTAAAAATTGAGAAGGATAAAAATCTTATTTTATTACTATTTAAATTAAGAGGGACCTCAAGTGCAATTAAACTAAAAAAATTGGGAGGGGCAAGAGGGGCAACAAGCATAATTTCGTCCATGTTTGAAGGTAAAAAATAACACAATAAAATGTTAAAGACTATAATATCTAAATTGATAAAGTTTGAGGGTAAAAAAGTTATTATTCCTATTTTAAATCAAAAAGTTTTTGGGTAAACCGTAATAAAGGTCACTTAATTATGTGTAAAGTTACATTTAGGTCACTTAATTATTGAAATTTATATTTGGGTTACTCATTTATGGGTAAGATTACATTTGGGTCATCCAAATATTAAAGGTTACATTTGGGTCACTCAATTATAATTAAAGTTATATTTGGATCACCCTTCATATTTGAAAATATATTAATTTGGTCATTTTTTTATCTAAATGACTTGTATACCCTTGTTAACATTAGAGTACTTCATTTAAAATCATTAATTAATCTAATACACGAATCGATAAACTTTTCTTTCAAATATGAAGAATGACCCAAATGTAACATTACCTATAATTGAGTGATCTAAATATAACATTTAATAATTGGGTGACCCAAATGTAACTTTACCTATAAATGAGTGACTTAAATATAACTTCTATTAATTAGGTGACTTAAATATAACCTTACTCATAATTAAGTGACCTCCATTGCAGTTTACCCAAAATTGTTTCTTCTCCAAAAATGTGTTAAAGGTAGGCTTATTTGGTCATCACAAAAAGGAAAAATATGATCAGTATTGTTTGGACTTGGAACTGCAGATTCCTGGTTTCACATTCCTTATATTTTTACGGCACTAGATTTTTGACTTTTCATAAATTAATTATATTTAATTTATTAATTAATTTAAATTAAATATTATAAAAATTAATATAAATATCTTTTAATCTAATTTATTTTATTTATAATATTATAATTTAAAATTTTAATATTATTATTAAATATTTAATATTTTATTTTACTAAATTAACTAATTACTGATATCCTAGTTTTAACTTTCAATCTTGTGCTGATAAGCAATATGTATAATATAATTGAATTAGTGTTACAAGAGTTGAACCGTCGGTTCAATTAAAAAAATACTCTTGGTTTTCATTTTTAAAACATAATTAGTGAGATGGATTTTTTTTCTCGATTTATCGAGTTTTGACTTGATTTAATTCGATTTGATTGAATTTTTCTATAAAAAATAAGTTTAAATTTAGATTGGGTTTCATTTTTATTAAAAGTAAAGTCGATTTTAGATTTATGGTCGAAAATATTTAGTCGGATTCAATCTGAGACTAATCGTATATTTTTTAAATTTTTAGAGATATTTATAATAATATCCTATTTTTCTATAATTAAATTTTTATTTATAATTTAATCTTTAAAATTATTATTTTTATAATTAAATTCTCTATAATTATTTTTATATAATTAGGTTTCTAAAAATAATTTTTTTATAGATCAGGTCAAGTCAAATTTAAAATATTTATTTTATATCAGATCGAAGTTTTAAAAAAATATTTTCATGTATGGTAAATTCGAGTTTATAATATTTGTTTTTGAATCAGATTCAAATAAATAAAAAAATTAATTTAATTTGACTTATATCCATTTCTAATTAATTGTGTTTGAATTTTTAATCAATTAAACTCTTCAATCCATAAAAAATCACTTTTATTCAATGTTATCCTTTACTTTTCTTATTCATTTAATCTTTTAATTTTATAACATGGTTTTAAATAATGTTGATAAAATCAATATATTTCAATTAAATATTATTTATGTTAATTACAACGATCGTAAAACAAAATCAATTTTAAAACTTAGTGACCGTAATGAAGATTCTTAAAGTTTACTGATCAAAGTACAAATATTCAAAACGTTCAAACACTCTCGGTGTAGTTTTCCCAAAAGAACTAAAGTGACAATAATGACGCGGTGGTGCCCTGTCATTTCTATCTTCCTTCTGGGTTGCTATTTTTGAGCTTATAAATTCATTCCCCCACTCATGGCTTCTTCGCCTAAAAACAATCATTCCCATCTCCAGTACAGCGTTTCTTATTACAAAATCATTAAAATCTCCAGTTTTCCAGGATCAAGGTAACTTCTTTACAGAATCTTTGTCCTTTGCCCTTTGTTTTTCCTTTCCCTTTTTTAGATCTCTTTCCTTTTATTATACGCAGATTCAATTTGTGTTTCATTTTTGTATTATCCTTGTATTTGGGTTTGTATATTTCTAGTTTTTTCTTTTATTACCAGAGTAGATAACCTCTTTAAGACATAGCTTAGATTTGGGTTTTTGTCTGTGTTTTTGTGTTTATCCTCAGATCTAACCATGTTTCTTGATATGTTAGAATCTGTTGGCCTAATTTTCTTGTTGGGAGTGATTTTAGTTGTTATGAACTTAGGGTAGGTGAAATCAAGATCTGGGTTTTACAGAAATGTCTTGTTCTGGATTTGGAACATGTTGGAAGTTTTAGAAAGGAACACTTGTTCTTACCGATATTCCTGTTTGTAAGCTTAGGATGTTTCCGAGCAGTAGTACATAGTTGCTAGCTGCCGGCCGGTAGAATCATAGTTGGAGTAGGTTGGTTCTATAGGAACTGGGTGGGGTAAAACTTGGATTGACCTTTCTTCATTTTTATACATTCAGGTGATTCCCGGTTTTGTCGAAATGGAAGTTATTGGGGGCTAAAACTGCTGTATTTTATGGCAAGAGGTATTTATGTTTCTGAATTCTTATAGAATTGGACTAATGTTTTCCTCGGTTTCGTATCGAAATTACTGTTTTTTATGGGTTGCGATCTTGTGTTTAGATATCCGGGCGTTGTGTGGGCGAAGGAGCGGGTACAGAGGTGTCGGAAAAAGTTTACTGTGTGTGACAGTTAACTACTCGAAGAGCAGGGCTTGTGGTATGGAATTAGTATCGGACTGGACTAAGAATAGAGTATCATCGGTGTTAACAGCACAAGTTATCCGTTCCGCTACATCGCTTATGCCTTGGTGTTGTAAAATCCCTATAGGTGATGGATTTCATGAGTTTCTTTAATTAGTTGAGTAGCATTTGTAGAATTATCGACGCATTCTTTTGGGAAATATTTTCGTATTGAATTCGAGAAATCATCTAGAAAATGCCTGGTTTTGTGAGAGAAAAGAAGAGAATCACAGAACCGAATATGTGTCTCACCTCTCCTGTTATGCAAGATACACTGTTTCATTCGAAAGGCAATCAGTACCCATCTTCTCGGGCCATTGACAAATTAGAAAGCCTGCTGCTTCCGGGGCTTCCGGATGACGTGGCTAAGTATTGCCTTGCTCTTGTTCCTCGTTCCAGCTTCCCTGCCATGGGCGGTGTCTGTAGGAGGTGGAGATTGTTCATTCAAAGCAAAGAATTCTTAACAGAGCGAAAGATAGCCGGAATGCTTGAAGAGTGGCTTTATGTTCTAACCATGGATTCTGAAGGAAAGGAAAGCCACTGGGAGGTTTTGGATTGTTTGGGGCAGAGACACAAGCTTCTTCCACCAATGCCTGGTCCTGAAAAAGTCGGGTTTGGTATAACTGTCCTTAATGGAAAGCTCCTTGTCCTAGCGGGCTATTCGGTTTCAAACGGGACTGCCTCGGCTTCAGCTGATGTTTACCAATATGATTCTTGCCTTAACAGGTTTGTTGCTGGTTTTCACTTCGACATAATTGTCATAATTTTTGTGTTCCTGTTGGTCTTAACACATCTTCATATTTGCAGCTGGAGCAAACTAGCAGACTTGAATGTTGCTCGCTATGATTTTGCTTGCGCGGAGGTGAACGGTGTGGTTTACGTGGTTGGAGGATATGGGGCAGAGGGCGAGAGCCTCTCCACTGCAGAGGTCTATGACCCCGATACAGATAAATGGACCCTTATCGAAAGCCTTCGCCGACCTCGTTGGGGTTGTTTCGCATGTGGATTGAACGGAAAACTCTACGTCTTGGGTGGTAGGTCAAGCTTCACCATTGGAAACTCAAGGTTTGTCGATGTGTACAACCCCGAGAAGCACACCTGGGGCGAGATGAAAAACGGTTGCGTGATGGTCACTGCCCATGCCGTGTTGGGGAAGAAACTTTTCTGCATGGAGTGGAAGAACCAGAGGAAGTTGGCAATCTTCAATCCAGACAACAATTCTTGGAAGATGGTTCCGGTGCCATTGACAGGGAGCACAAGCATAGGTTTCCGTTTCGGGATATTGGACGGTAAACTTCTGTTGTTCTCGGTTGAAGGCGACCCCGGTTACCACACCCTTTTGTATGATCCTGATGCATCCCCAGGTTCTGAATGGCAAACTTCTGATATAAAGCCTTCTGGTTTGTGCCTGTGCAGTGTGACAATTAAAGCTTGAAGAAGCATGTCCTGGATTAGTTGAAGATCTGAAAACTGTCCAATTTCATATTTATTTCTGATTTTGTTTCATTTGATTTGTGTTAAGGACTAATCTGGTTGTGAAGTTGTCTGGTTTCAAGACTTATGTTTTGTCATCCTGTTGAGATTGAACTTGTTCATTGGATTTATGTTTACCCTTGCTCAGAACTCATTTCTTTTGGATGTAAAACATATATATTTTATCAATAAATATTATTTGATAATTATTTTTTTATTATTCAATAATAATAAGATATAATAACAAAAAAATTATAATATTTGATTAAATTATTTTTTAATTTTTAAAAGTAATTTAATATTTTATTTTTAATTAAATAATATTTTTAATAAAAATTATTAATTAATCAAAGATAAATTAAAATAAAATAATAAATTTATATGACAGTACACATAATGATAACAATGTTATATAGATAAATATGTTGACTTATAGAATAACACGTTAGTTAATTTTATTAAAAAAATATATAAAATATTATTAATTTTTAAAAATTAAAATATCATATCAAAACATCACGTGACATCCTTACGCTATCTTTCCATACTATGTAGACATGTTATATCAGTCTCAAACGTTGTTAGTTGATTAACTATTTTTATTCGATAAAAAATAAAATTTAAATAAAAATAAAATATTAAATGATTATTTATATCAAGAAAGATAAAAGACTAAAATACCAAATATCAAAAGATACTTTTGATTTTATGCCTATTTTTACGACATATCATTCAATCAATCTTTGGAGATAATACTTGATATCTTTAGTGCATCAAATAATCATAAATTCAGTAAAGACTATCGAATTTTGAGATGATTTTACTTTTGATTATCGAATTAAATAATTCGTTTGATCTTCGTATTTTAAAAGTATTTCTATTTTGATCATCACCTGTTAAAATTTAACAGAGTGATGATATGACCATTAATATAAATTTTTATCACATATTTGATTTAAATTATCTATTCTATTAATTTAATTTTAGTTTTAATTTAATTAAAATAAATTAATTAACCAATTAAATGGCATGTTTCATCACCCGAATAAAAAAAGGAAACTAAAGAGAATAAAATGGTTTTGGAGGTATTGAACCTATGTCCCCTAAAAAAAAGCACTAAGCATTTACCACTACTTCTAAAAACACCATTTTACATATTTTAAATTACAGTAAATATTATGAAAAAGATGTTAAAATAAAAATCGAATTTGAGCACATACTAATTATTGAATCAATTTAAATAATTTAATTAAAAATGAAAATATTTTAATATATTTAAAATAAATTAAAGCAAGATTTAAAATAAAAATAGATTTATGATTTTATATTTTTAGATTAAATCAGATACATTTTTTTCATTTTTATTTTAATAATTTCAAATATATAATAATAATAATAAATCAAGTTTTTTAATTTTATTAATAATTTTAACTTTATTAAACATCTTAATTTATCATTGATTAATATATTTTAATTTTTCACGAATTTAAAAAAAATAAAATAACTGTACTTTTTAAAATTTTAATGATCATTGATTTAATATATTTAATAAAAAATTAAAGCTTGAAAGAAGCATATCCAGGATTAATTGAAAAATCTCAAATGACTAATTTCATATTTATTTCTGATTTAGTTTCATTTGATTTGTGTTAAGGACTAGTTTGGTTGTGATCTTGTTAGGTGTCAAGACTTTTGTGTTGAATAATAATAATAATAATAATAATAATAATAATAATAATAATAATAATAATACTTCAAAGTATCCTTGGAGATAATGCCTGATATCTTCAGTGTATCCAATAATAGATTATTAGATTCAGATTAATTCACATTAACTTGTCTATAAACTAGAGCTTAATATTTGAACTTAAAATAGATTATTAGATTCAGTCATTTTCAAAGGAAACTGAACTAACTAAAACAAGAGTTAAATAGAACTGTTCTATAGGGACTTTGTTGCAGTTTGAAAACACTACTTGAACAACAACAAGAAGAAAGACTTGCATCAAAATCTGCTACATTTCAGTGTATTCTTCAGCCATGATTAATAGAACGAGAGCGGTCCAACCGGTAAATACACGCGTGCCTTTTCCCTTGCCATGCTTTTGATCATATTGTTCCCACAAGTACCCAGTAGTGTGATAGTTTTCAACTACATTTCTGCCACATTAAGCAAAAGCAATTCGAATCGTAATCGAGAAAGGGTTAATGATAGTTCCTAGACATAAGGTATAGTTTCGAATGTGTACCGTATCAAATTCTGCCTCAACTCCTCATAAATGGTTCTGGCTTTGTCTCTGTAAGGTCCATTCTCTGCGGAAAATTGCTCAGGATATCAGTCAGCAGGAACGGAGACATCGAAGTTAAGTATCAACTTTTTTCTTGGGAGGGGGGATTTACTTCTTTTAACGGAAGAAAGTTTAGGTTAAAATATTTACCTAATGAGTAATACCGGAGTGAGGAAAGAATCATGTAGTTTATATTCATCCAAACAGGACCTCTCCAATAAGGCGCATCGTGTTCTGTGTTGCGTTTCATGTACAAGGAGCTATGGCATGCAAGAATATAGTTGATTATATATTCACTGATGAAAGCCAATCGTAGCATTAAACCTAACAGGAAAACTAGTATATTACCTAGACTTGGCAAGCGAGCGAAGTCCATAATTAGTCCATAAGACGCTACGGTTTGAAATGAGCTCTAGCTGCTTTTCTAGAATCCATGATTCCTGCACAGACAGTAATAATATAAGAATTAACTATGTTTACAAGGCCAAAAACGTAAAAGCATCTGTAAACTGATATATAAATATATTTGGTCATTAGACCGATTATCTAGGAAACTTACAGATGGAATAATTCTTGTCATAAATGGGAAAAGGCTGACATAACCAACATGAAGAACCAATTTCAGCTCTGGCCTTTCAAATACTTCCCGCACAAGCTCTCGGTTCACATAATTATTTCTTATCACTTCTTTCCAACTTAAACGGACCTATAATAAAGACCGGCAGAGAGCTTAAAAAAGAAAAGGTAACTGAAGTTGGAAACCCGAGCGTGGTCAAAATACGCAAGATACAAGAAGCATACCTTTTCTGTATGATTCCCAAAGTCAAAATAAGTTCCAGAAGCATGGTCAAAGTGCATCTGGTAGAACACCAAATCAAACGAGACATGAAAAAACTGAACTCGAAGAGCAATTCGTAGAACTATGTCATGTACATTGAATGAACATTTAACGTTTCCATATTTCGCTCTCTGTAGGTAGAGGTAAAAACTAAAAGAAAAAGAAAGCCATGCAAAGTAACAACACTATAATGAACTGTTGTATATTACTATAATTTTAAATATTTGCACATCGCTTAATAAGAAAGCAATTTGAACAATGACAAAAGACGAACCTCATTCAGAGTAATGAAGTCCGAAAGCAGCTTAGATGTAGAAGCATAGTCCTGAACCAATTCATTTTCAAGATCAACTGTTGATGGATAAATTTCTGATACTTATTGGGGATATTCTCTTTACTGTATTTCTAACCTTTCCAAGTTTATATTCCTTCCCAACCAATTCTGCAATTGAAGCCATGCAATCTGCTGCAAGAAGCATCCAACATCTAAGATCCACGTGACGCTCATCTTCACTTGGGTGTGATGCACGAGGATAATCATCCAGCCCAGAGGAAAGCGTCTGCAGAGAGCCAAAACCATTCCATTTACTACTTATGCCTTCAGAAACAAGCTTAGTTTCTATTAATTTTATTTATTTATAATAATCCAACGTATGAGATATTAAATGAGAAAGGAAACTATCAGTTTTAACCAAAGTTCCACAAAAACTTAAATAAGCCGACTTTTTCAAAAATGAATCGAAAAAGCCCTTAAGCCTTAGATAAGGACTGAATCCAACTACACCTAAAACATACACTCTGTAGCCCATTCCAGGCTCAAGCTCAGTGCTAGAAATATGTATTTTTCAAGCACCATAGAATCTTCAAATACACACCCACACAAAAAATCATTTACTATTTAAAAGCATGTAAAGAAAGCAAAAGCTATGTTTTCAAAGGACTAAAAATGCCGCAATATAGAACCTTTGGGTTCAGTTCACGAATTGTCAAATTGTCTCTCCCATGCCAGTAATAGCTGCCAATATCCTTCCCTGATGTCATAAAAATAAGAGCAGAATTAAAGAGGGGAGGTGATACAGCAAAAGTTTTCATTATCTCAAGTTCTCAAAAATTCAAAATGGCTTCTCCAAGTATCAATACTGAAGGTATTCAGAAAACAAGAAACTGGTAAATATCTAGTAATGATTTCTATAAAATATTAGTTCAGGAAACCTGCTCCCAAAAGTTTCTTGTTTAAGAAACGCAGTAAGCCAAGCCACATTTCAATTTTCACATGTTTATATTTTCTATCACTAAATATGGAACAAATAATAAGAAATTTTAGTTGCCTATATCTGTATGAATTTGAGGCTGAGCCATTCTCAATAACATTGCTCAAAACTCCATCATACCGTCATTAACCCTGAACTTGTTGCATTAGACACAACACGCAAGGGAGCGTGCTAAGAGTACTTTTGTTAGGATCTGCGAAAGGTTGGTCTGACTGTACCTCCTTTAAATTATGTCATAATGCCATTGCAGATGCCAAAAAGGAAACTGATGTGACAAGATCAATTATTTCTGTGAACACCCTCCTAAAGATAAAATATTAGTAATATACCTGACTGGGTGGTATTGTACCACTGGAACCATGCTTCAAGCCGAACAAAAGCCTGCTGGAGGAAGGAAATGATTTCATTGCTTTCAGAGGCCGTAAACTTTTTCTTCTTTATACCATTAACAAGATCTGGAAGAGACAAATTCAAACTAAATTTCACACCATGTGTATAGAATCTTAATCCAGGAAAAACAATGAAATTGGACTAAAGAAAGGAAAAGAGGATCTAAATATCTGGCAATCCTATCTGTATCAAAAAGAAAGACTCCCGAAAAAAAAAGAAACACAAGCAATTGATTCCATGTGCAACAGTCCTCATACCATTTCTAGCACTTTTCCCAAATGAATGTTTTCCAGCTGTGGAACCTAATCTAAATAGTTTATCAGCCTACGTCCAAAATTGATGGTCAAATTTGCAAATCAAATCATACACTAATATACTTTAGCTTTCTAATCCACTAATCTGATCCAATCTTTTAATATATTCATATGAGAAAAGTGCAGTCTTTCTATCAGGAATATTTAGCAGTCAAAATTGTTCCACCGGCAGAAAATAACAGGTTGAATTCAGATAAAAGCGTCTTCATTTACTTAGGAACAATAATTATAGTAATTTAAACCAACCATAATTGGTGCATCACCCTCTGGTTACGTGCTGAGATGAACAGCATACCATTGCAAATTGCAATAGAACCTAGAACCAAATCCTACTACATTCACGAATTATCAAATCATATTTCATCATTGCAGCAATTCTTTTCATGAACTGAAATAATCTTCTCTTCCTTGTCATATGAGTTGTTTGACTAAAATCACCCACCCAACAGCAGAAGAAAACAAATTAAACTTGAAAACAACTTACCACGTAAAACCAAAAATAATGTTGGTGGATTTCCATTACTTGAATGCTGTAGAACAAATTCCGCAGGAACCTTACTGCAATTAAACCATAAAAACGCAGAATTTTATCACCTGATACAACTTGGAACTTAGAATTTAAAGCAAGTTACCTTAGTGCTTCAGCACCCAAAATTTGCTCACGAGGAATCCAGCCATCAATATTTATCAGATCTAACCAGTGTCCTATAATATCCAAGCTTATATGAAGATCCCAACGCCTGCTCAACATTTGTGGACATATACCATGATAAGCATGATACACCCAAATCAACTATAGATTGTGTGGCACACTGAAGAAATGAACCCAGGTCAATCAAGAAATTTATCTTTTAGACAAACACATTACTAACCAGATTAGTAGTTGGTGAAAACCTTCATCCCACAGAAATCCCCTTGGAAAGAATGGTCGGCTTGGGACAGCTGTGTATAGCTCAGCTGGCCAATAAAGAAGAAAATCATCATGACTTTTAACCTGCATGATATGTTAGCCCACTGTATTGCTTTGTCTCACAATATAAAAGGGGAAATAGCACAGAATAGATACCTACAGACTAACAATATGGACCAAGTTAACAAACAGCAAGAGTCTATAATCAGATAACTAACTTTTCCCAGTCTAGGATATTCCCTTCTCTTGGGAAATAAATCCCCTATAGATAATCAAATAAGAACAGACGAGATCCTAAAGGAAGATTAGACAAATGATGTAGTACCTATAGGAGAGAGTTTAATTTTACTATTAAAGGAACATAGAAATACATTATACGACTGCTGCAATTTCAAGAAGCATTCTGGAAATATAAAAACTGCTGCCAAAAGGTTGTTACTTAGCGACAAGCAAACATACATTTGGTGCACTCTAGAATCATGTAACAACTCCCAGATGCTTATTGAATATCTGGCTCTTACAAAAGTATTAATGAACTAAAAGTTAATTGAAAATAGCAAATAATCTAAATTATCTTCTTAGTGCAATGAATTAGAGAGTTGAGGATAAAGCAAAACATGAATTAGGCCAAAAAGAAACGTGACTAGAATGATCAGCAAAATGTAAAATGTACCTAGAGAAAACCTTAGATTAACTTGACAATCAAATAATAAAACAAATTGCAAGTCACTCACATTAGAATTTTTAGGAACAGCAATTTTTGATTGGCCATAGAAGTAGCCAATGCCACCCAACATATTTCCAATAGCGGCCTTTCCCACATGAATGGAATTAGAATCGAGCTGCAAGTGCAATGGTACAACATCAGAGTTCCTAGAAGAGTAAAATTAACACTACAATGCAGACAATATAGAAAAAGAAGGAAAAGAAAACAACTCTTAATGGCTACTAAGATCACCTTGAATCCCAAGGATAGGGTATCTTATCAAGCATTTTTGAACCCTTAATAGCCACCATGATACCATGCAAAATCAAACTTATCTTCAAAATGGGAGGTTATGATAGTTTGCTCAGTTGAGTTCCAAAATAGTTGACAAGGAAATCTATCAACTACCAAGACTTCCCTTTTACAAGCAAGCTATCAAGACCGACGCATAGGGCAAAACAATATCATTTCTAGAAAGTATAAATCAACAACAGAAAACTGAGTCTCATTATTCAACAACATACATAGAAAAACAATCTACAACATGGTTCCATATCTTAGAATGAAAGCAGCTTTGACCATGGCCTAATATTCTAAAAAACTTCATTCATAACCCGATACAGGGGGGGAGGGATTGTTTCCTTCCATACATGATCAAAAGTGACCAGAAAGGATAACTAACTGGCAGCAGAGAAAATGATGCAGAGCTAAAAGAAAAGTAATAAAAGAACCAAAGCATGTGTAGAAGGGTAAAATTACTTCACAAGAATCAATACCTTGTGAGCAGGCCGAAAGCAATTTTCAAATTTAACATCAAATTCTCTTTGTTTCTTGTTTAGTTGATTGGTCAATGAGACACCTGCAAGATTGTTTATGCGTTCTTCTACTCCTGAATTCGTACCAGTTCCAGATACAAAAACAATATCTGTTTCTAGTGGAATCCTTCCAGAAATCTGCATAAATATTGGAAAACAAGGACGAGTTAGGCAAGAAAGTCAAACTAAAGGTAACTTCAAGAATGTGATTATTTCAAGAGAAGTAGTACTCATTCTGTACATGATATTACCTGAAACACTAAAATGTTAGAAGAACTCTGGTAGATATCAGGTAGCTGAAGCTGATTAAATCTTATCAACTAGTAAAAGGCAAAAGAAGAAAGGGTGAAGACAAATTCTATAAAAAAAATACTGTCTAAGTCTCTAACGACTGAAAAATATATGATACATATGAAAATCTGACATACTTGGGACGCGAGATTTTCTTGGACAAGATCTGACAAATTGTGGATATGAGGGGTCCTAAAACCAGAATAATGTACTTCCAGATCAGCCTACAAAAGAAACAATAAAAAGTTGGGTGCAAATCACTATCAACTACCAAGTAAAAACTTGTGAAAAACAAAAATTCATTGAAGCTCATTATTTTACATAACAAAACCTAGATATTGAACACAAACACCCATTCAGTGTAGTGGCTAAGCTGCTTGGTGCTGCACCCTACATCCAGGGTTCAAACCCTGTGAATTGCCTCCTCCTCCCCCTAAATTGTAAGCTTATAATGGTACCAAAACAAATCTAGATATTGAACCCTTACAAGCAATTGGTGAGACGTTTAGAGGGGAATTTTATATTAGTCAATTAACTATTTCAAGAAACAGTATGGGATCATATTAGCTATTTGGAGGTTAAAACATTCAGCAAGAGGCTAGCCTAGAGGAGTAATATAATTCCAGATACTGTTCACAGTTTGAATCCAATAAACTTGTACTGCAACATAACTACCAAACACGTGATTCTGTAAAATATTAGGCACTGGAGCAAAGTATGATTTTGAAGCAACAGAAGACAATTATTTTAGTGGGAAGTTTTGGTCAGTCACTTCCCAAATGCTAACCAACAAAAATGAATATTATTTGAGTTACTTTGGTAGCATGAATGGAAAGTAGGCCAAAAGAGCTTCCTACTATATGAACTGATTTTGACATTAGTATTAAATTTTTATTCAAATAGAAGCATTGTAATTTCTAACTCTGCCGTTCAACTTCCCTTTACCTTTGATTTTAGATGTAGCTGCCACTCTCCAATGTCTGTTCGCAACCCTGACGCCAGGAGAGAATCCTCGTGAATGTCCAATATATCTCTACCTAAACTTAGAGCATTTCCCTCTTCATCAGCTAAATAGAAAAAAAGATGCCCATTTTTCTGCATCTCATCATTCCACCTAGAGATGTAAAATGAAACATTATAAACTTGATTACACAGTGAACTTGAATAGTGAACAAAGTCACATTCAAAATTGAGCATCGTGCTCTGCATGCAAGTAAATGCATTCTATAGATATTTCCAGGCATACCTTGTCATTCTAGATTGAAAATAAGCACGCAATTATGAGTGTATGAAAGGATGTGCAGAGCAAGAATATTTTTCATAACAATAGTTGATCAGGCTTTCCATTCACAATACCGAATAATGAAATTAAATCTCATTTCTGGGTGAAGGTCATGCTATATGGGAAAATATAACCTTCAATGCATTAAATGACTGAAAGAATTCTACACAAAATTCAAAGATACAGAACACTAAAAATGTTAATTCAAAGAGACACAGACTTGATCATCAAATCGTTTAAAAATGTATTACACTATTCAACCTTTTTATAGTCCCATCATAAATCAATTTTAACATTTTCCTGACTTCTCTCAAAGAAAGCACCAAGTCTAACATGTCTAATTAACAACACAAAAGCTAAAAAAGCAGATCAAACAACATACCCTTGACTTCGTACATTAATTCGAACTGCCCAATCTCCACCATAGTCACTTCCATCCTCCTTATGTTTCAAGAAGCTAGTTGATAAAGCCATATCCTGGTCAACCAGAACTTGATGCCCAAAATCACGTCCATTATGACTCGTCCAACCATATTTGCTCAGCTCATCAGAATCTTGACAGACGTGGCGTATAAAATACCTCCCATCTTTTACACCAATCCACATTAATCCAGCAACTAAAGACCGAGGTGTCCTGCCAGTTACAGATTGCTAATTAACAACCTCCGACCACAATAGTTTTTAACCAAAAGATATGAACTTTCAAATTATAAAGGGAAAACATATGAAGTTCAATAAATTTAAAATGAGTACCTGGCGCGAATCCCGAAATAAACATGAGGACGATAAGTGCCCCAGTATAAGCTTTCCTTATGCTCGCCTTGAAACTGTCACAAACCGAATCCTCCATTACAAAACAGGTACATCAAAAAATACTCCTTCCCGCTTGCATTCATAAGCACAATTTAAAACCCATTAGGAAATAAATTCAGATTAGATATAAATTACCCGAGGCAAATCCATAATTTTGGGAGCTGGAAATGGAGTGACGACTCTAGGTGTCCTAGCTTCTGAACTAATGAGATGATTGACTAAAAAGAAGACAATTAAGGCCGAGACGATACCAATACCTAGGATGATTTTAAGATCAACTTTGAGAATTCGACGTGCGTTGCCATGATCTTTGGTTTTAACCCTGCGGAGTTTAGAGCTTGGTTTAGTTTTGTTGAAAGCGCCACTATCTTCGTTGACATCTGCGGAGGATTTGGTTCTGCTCCGAGCGCTGCTTCGACCGCCGCCAGTCATTCTCAGAGTTGTGAGATTTTGAAATTTAGTCTCTGTATTCAATTTATCTTGATTCAGGAGATTGAAAAATAGGCAGAGAGAATTGTTACAAGATATTCATTTAAATATATTTCTCATCAATACTTTTAATGTATAAAAGTCGAACACTAATACCCGAGTTCGAGTAACGTTTTCGATATTGTATCTTATATAAACATTGCCAATCTTAACGAGTTACTTCAGAGTTTTATACAAGCTAAAATAGCTGCCTTATACTTTAACCATACATTAGTGAATTACTCATTAATTTTTTTATATTTTTATAATTTATGTCAACCCTAAAATTTTAATATTTTTATAATTTTTATTTGTCCTAAAACATATTTTGATTTGTGTTCACTTTTAAAAATATTTTTAAATACGTCACTGTATATCCTCCGATAAAATTATAGAATAATCCAACCAAATATTTTAATTTGGTATATAGGGATCTCCGAGTAATATTTGGAGGATCTAAGCCATTTTCTACAGTACTACACAAAAAAGTTATGTGTAGGTGGCGTTAAAGATTAAAAAAAGCTATGTGCATGTGACGTTTTTTTTGTAGTATTGTAAAAAATGACCGAGATTCCCAAATATCATTTAAAGGAGAAAAAAACTTTTGTATTTAGAACAATTTTATATAGATTTTTGAGAGATTTTAAATGTGTTTTAAATGATTCAAAGAAACTAAAGAAGTGATCTTAACCCAGGCGTTTCAATACCATTAAAAATGGTTTCGATACAGCCATGTTTTTAAAGGAAAAGTTATACAGTATTTCGATACTCGTTTTGATACCCTTTCACCACTGTGAGGTTTGGTTTTGATGTCTGTTTCGATACACCCCAACGGTCATAAACGATTTTATGAAACCCCCAACAACTAGGAGCAGTATCGAAACCCGTTTCGATACCGATTCATAAATGCAGGTTCAACGACTATTTCTTAAAGCATCTGTTTCGATACCAATTTCAGGCGTTTTGATACCACCTGCACCAAAAGTAGAAATAAGCCTTGAAACAAGCTCCAAACGGCTTTAAATCAATCCCAACGGTCACCAACGGCTAACACTCATTTAGGGTGATAAAAGGAAGCATCAAACATCAAGAGAAGACTAATGCTTACATTGTACAACAATATGATAAAAGATTTGTCTTAGAGCTAAAATTCCAGTATTTGGGTAGATAAAACACTTGTGAGCTCAATGTATGCTCAAGTGTATTAGAATTAGGTGAGTGCTTAGATTGCAAATATTAGTCTTGTTAGAAGGATTAAACAAGTTTGCTAAGTTTTCTCTTGTTTGAGTGAATTCTCAAAGTTCGGGTTGTGAACTTTGGATGCTTGATTCGGGTTTGAATCAAGGTTGTAAGGTTATCCCTTTGTTCCTCAAAAGGTTCAAATTCTTAGTGAATTTGGGAAATCCTTAGTGGGAAGCTAAGGTAGTGGATGTAAGTGCTTATTCGAAGGCCGAACCACTATAAATCCTTGTGTTCATTGTATTTTTCATTGCTTCCACAACAAACACCCAAATTAGCCAATTCTCCCATCACTTGGCAAGAGTTAAATCGGTTATTCATTGAACCCTTCAAACCCAACAATTACCCAATATTAAATTTTTAAAATTACAAACATAAATAATAAATTTAATTTTACCACGGCAAACAAATCATTTTAAACTATAAAAAATACTTAAATATTTAATTATTAAAATATGGTAGCCTCCTGTCACAACCTGCCACCTAGCATTGAGGCAAACTAGACATCCTTGGGAATTTTAAGGCAAACATGCACCAAGGAAGCATCTAGAATGACCTAGTGTGGTCTACAACAATCTTGAAGCTTGCCACAAGGTTCTAGAAGGTTCTACCAAAGTCTGGATGCATCTGAAAGATTTCAGATGATTCTAGAAGACTCTAGATGATTGTAGAAGGTTCTAAAACATTCTAGAAGGATATGGAATATACTGAAAGTATCTAGAACATTCTAGAAAAATCTAGAATGTTGAAAAAAACCCTTAAAAACTCTGGAAAGATAGGGACTACTCCAGATATCTCTAGAATTCTCTAGAATATTATAGATAGTTGTAGATATGTATAGATACATATAGATGTCTCTAGAATAATATAGGTTATTATAGATATTTATGGAGGCAACATAATAGCCGTCCGATCAAATTAATCTCATCTGTCCATTCAGGAGGTTGGAGCCTATAAATAGGACTACCCTCCCTACTTTGTATCCATCCCCACAAATCTCAAGCATTCAAGTCTTGTAAAGCTCTTTTCAAGCTTAATACAAGTTCCTTTCTAAATTCTTCCCGCCTTCTCTAGTTTTTCAAGTATTTCTTTTAGTTTAGCTTTAACGTTTGTGTGAATCAAGTCCGTGACACTCCGCTACCTTTAAAAACATCTAATTAATAATATATAATTTTAAATTATAATCCATTTGTTCTAAAAAGAACTAGATTCGATAATATTTTTAACAATATAAATTACCTATTCTAATTTTACTCGTACGATTTATAATGAATTTATAAAGTCAATGACATTTATGTTTTGAAAATAATTTATTCTTTTTCTTCCTACCTTTGCTCACTCAAAAATTAACAACCTTTATTATATAACTTGAAATAAAAAAAACGTTTGTTTTAAACATATTTAGACGTATCTATGATTATATAGATATGAACTTTACTTCCTGATTAATCTTGTAGATTTGTTGGTGGTTTTTAAGGTATTATTAAAACTTCTTTTAAAAAATATAGTGTCAATTTTTTACGATATTTCAATATTCAAATATTAATATTATTTAAAATATATAAAAATTGATTATCATGTATTTTAAATAAAATTATACTCTATTATGTCTATATTGATGTATAGAGTACTTTTTAATTATATTTATAAAATTTATAAGAATTTTAAAACTTATTTCAATAACAATACTTGGCAGAGATTAAATTTTTGATAAAAATGAGTAAATTACTCTTATTACTATTAAACTTGGTAAAATATTATGATTTTTATGTATATTTTTTTTTGAGATTCCTATGTTGATTTATAGGGTGCGGTTTAGTTATATCACGGTTTGATATAACAATTCTTATCTTTATCTTCATTTGAGCTTTGATGATAAACCTTATGCGTGAAGCTTTTGATTATTCTTATTCTCAACAATTTAGATCTCTATGATTTTTTATCATTTTCCACCCAATTATCACCCCTTAAACCTATAGAATACTTTATAATGTTACATAATGCATTTTTTGAGTTTAAGTATCCGTACGTAAGGTCTCTATATTGATATTTAATATTGGATTAAATTTTTAATCAACAAAATGAGGTATAATGGCTAGTAAAATGAAGAAACTAATATTTTAGTCCCACGAGTATAATGAAAAAGAAGCTAGCATGATTAACTAAAAAATTTACATAATTTAATGTAAATATGAATAATGTTTTTTATAACGTAACATATGCTTAGTAAATGATGAATTAAAAGATAATTATGTTATTTGATGTCATGCCTCGGAGTATTTACTTGATAGTTTAGCTTAATACTTAGGGACGAAGCCAAGATTTGAGGTTAAAGGGAGTAAAACTTAAATGTTTAAAAATAAGGGGCAAATTCATAAAAAAAATAATTTTTAAAAGAATTTAAATAAAAGGGCAAAAGTGAAAAAAAAAATTGAAGGTGGGGTGATTGCCCTTCCCCACCCCTCTTTAGCTCTATCCATGTTAATACCACTCATCTCTTAGTGGGGTGTATGAATATTTGAGGAACACGTATTATTTGAACTCTGACATAGTAAGTAAAAAATATAAATTTGGACGATTGTTCCGTAATAAATCTTTATAATATTTGATTTGATTTAATTATCGATAATTATATAAAAGAATAAATTATAAAAATATTACTAAACTTTTTACTTTGACATATTTTAATCACTAAACTTTTTAAACAATCAATTTATTCATCAAACTTTATACATTGACCTATTTTATCACTTAATATTATTTTATTAATATTTTAATATAATATAAAATATTTTATTAATTTCAAATAATAATAATAAATTACTTTATTAATATGCTATTATAAATAAAAATTTACTTCCATCCACAAGCTTTATTGAAGAAAGAAATGGACTTCTGGCATTAAATATAATTTAGTCGACTGTTTTGTGTGACCCCAATGCCTCGTTCTGTACTGCTGAAAAGAGTTGAAAATTTCCATGAACAGATGCCATTGTTACACGTCCTATTTCCAATATAAATTCTAGATAGTGTGTTGAGCAATTATTTACCGAGCATAAATATTCGGATGTTTGGTTCATGTAAAATTATTTTTAAAATTAAAATTATTATAATATAATGTTACTAGATATATTACCAAAAATGTTATATTACCTTATTTAATTTATTTAGTAGGAATATAAGATTGTAGTATTTGATTGAAGGAATATAAAATTAATTGAAAATAAAATTTATGAACTCATCCTTATGATATATATTTTTAACGTGTTAAACTTTTAATTTTTAAATTAAAAATATTTACATAAAATTTTATATAATTATTTTCTTTACATAATCTAATTTTTTTAAAAAAATTATATTTATAATATAATTAATATATTAAATTATTTTTTAAAAATATATTTATATACTTGATTTTGTTATTGACAATAAAATATTAAAGGCATAAAAATAATTTTAACCTTTAACGTTTATAATTTTTAACATTTTGACTCATATATTTTTTGGGATAAATTTATTCCTTAACCTATATCTTTTTGATAAGTTATTTATTTTTTAATTACCATGATAATTAGACTGTTAAAATTTAACAATGATGACATATCATATACACAGGGACGGAGCCAGGATTTGTGGTTGAGGGGGGCAAAACATAAATATTTAAAACTAGGGGACAAATTCATAAAAAAATCAATTTTTAAAAAAAATTAAATAGGAGGACAAAAGTGGAAAAAAATTCTTCGGGGTGAGGGGCGATTGCCCCTCCCCACCCCCATGTGGCTCCGTCCCTGCATATACATATAATAATATTTCTTAAATCCAATTGATTATTATCAAAATCCTTTATCTTTGATTCACCGGTAATAAACTATATAAAACCATTTCTTTTCAAATTATGTTCATACATTTTTAGATAAAATTTTGATTTTACTATAGTTAAGGTTGAAAATGTTTAGTAACCTTTTATTTTAGATTTAATTAATTTTTAATGAATAAAAAATTATTTTTTAATATTTTATTTGAATTTTAATTGTTTTATATTTTTAAATTGAAATAAAACTATATTTCATTTGTATGTATTTGATATACTAGATGTTAAGTTATTTAAAATATATTATTACATATATATGACATGTCATCATTATTAAATTTAACGGTTCGATTATCATGATAGTTAAAAAATGAATTACTTGTTAAAAAGAAATAGGTCAAGGGCTAAATTTATCCAAAAAAAGAATATGAGCCAAAATGACAAAAATTATAAACGTTAAGGGTAAAAATTATCTTTATGCCTTTTAATTTTTTTTATATTTAATCTTTTATTGAACAAATTAGAGTAAATAATAAAACAAATATAAAAATAATAAAAATAAATTAACCTACTGAATTTTTAAGATGAAATATCATAAATATAAATTAATAAAAATATGTTATTAAATATTATAATATTATTTATATGTTAAAATAATATTAAATAAAAATATTTAATAAAATTATACCATAAATAATTAATCACCTAGTTAAAAATATAATAAAGGATATAATATATTATTATAAGAACAAAATTGTCTAAAGAGGAAGATATTGTTAAATACCTAAGAAAGTGAGAAAAATAAAATTCCCATCACTTGAGGAAAAGAACTACTATTGAAAAAAGAATAATACTTGGGAATGCTCCTAAACCAGACGTGGGGATGTAAATCTGGAAAAAAAAATTACCTATGGTAATCATGTTTTTCATGAACCAAACACACCCTCATGGGTCAAATTATTCTATTGTAAAAAAAATGAATTTAGAATAAAAAAAAGATATTTTAAAAAAATTAAATTAAAAAATATATAAATAAGAAGAGTAAAGTTTTATGATTGAAAATTAAGTTTTTAAAAATTCAAGAGTGAAAACAGAAATATTTTTTTCATGACGATCATAACGTTTAATTTTTAAAATCGGTGAAAAAAATATGTACATGTGATAAACGTAAATGGGTATTGTAGTAGTTTATTTATGTCGATAACACATTTTAGTAATAAATAATTAATGCTAAAATAATTAACACAAAAATTAATAAAAGACAATTTAAGTGAGAGAGCATTATTTAGATAAATAATCTTTATCCAAAATTATTTAGATAAATATTCACTTTTAAACCATATAAGATAAGTTCGTATATAATTAATAAAAAATATAATTGTTAAATTATTTATCTTTCTATCTATCTACTAAATATTGAATTCAATTTTAGTGAAATACTGAGCTTATGGTACATAAAATAAAAGAGATATTTATTTAAAATTTTTATTTTTTATATATTCATATTCGATATTTATATTTATCCAATAAAACAATAAAAAACGCCACTACCTTTTTTTATTGATCTAACCGATAATAATAACTTATAGGTTAGTTATTAGTTGTTGGTGTTTATTATTTCTATTGTTTTTAGTGGGGTGTATGAATATTTTGATTTGTGTTGTTCACCTTTAAAAATATTTCTAAATACGATATTATATATCTTCCGGTAAAAATTATAAAATAATACAGTCAAATATTTTAATTTGTTATATAGGGATTCCGAGCTATATTAGGGATCTAAGCCACATGTACATGACTTTTTTTTGTGTTTAATATTTTTAGCCATTCAAGTTGCACAAAAAACGTCATGTGCAGGTAGCGTTGAAGAAGAAAAGCTATGTGCAAGTGATGATTTTTTTTGTAATATTATAGAAAATGACCTAGATCCTTAAATATTACTTGGAATCTCTATATACCAAATTAAAATATTTGGTTAGGTTATTCCATAAATTCCGCCATATCCTCCGTCATTTAAAGGGAAATTTTTTTCTTATTTAGAACAGTTTTATATAGATTCTATGGAGCGATCCAAAATTTGTCATCTCTATCATAAAAGAAGGAAAACAATACTTACAAATCATGAACTAATAGAGAAATTTAATATCTATCAAGACATAAATCGAATATTCAACCAATTTAATCAACTATAACATATATCTCAATCCTAAAATTTAATTTTCTATATTTGTTTTAAACATTGCTTTTTTATCTCAGATGTAACGATTCGAATTTTTAAATCAATAAAAAAGCATTGACCTAGGTTATGAACCCTTGTGTTGGATTGAATAATTGGACCCTTTTTGTTAAATTTGAGTTTAATTAGATCTAGAAGAAATATTATTGTAATCACTAATTAAAAAAAAGGAGTTTAATTGGATGGGTTTGGGATCTTGTAAAGTTGGAAAGAGACCATTTTGTAAAAGAGAAGAAATATAAGAGTTTTATGTTCCAATTGGACCATATTTAAAACAAATGGTTGACCATATTTAAAAGTGACATTCTTGTAGTGATTGTTGTTCATTGTTTTAATTTTATTTGAGGTGGATTTTAATAAAATAATAAAGATAATGTATTAAAAGAATTTAATCGTGTTTTTATAATTAATTAATAAAATTTTAAATTAATAGCTTAAATAGATGAAATATATTTTAATTTTATAAGGGGTTATTTTGAGATTTCGTTTGGGCCTTAAAATTTCTAAGACAACTTTACTTACGAATTGTCATAATTTTTAGTTAATTTTAAACCCAAAAATAAACAAATTTTAATATATTAAAATAACCATCCAATATTAAAATTTTAAAATTATAAACAATGATAAATTTAATTTTACCGCCACAAATCATTTCAAAACTATAAAAAAACTTAAATATTTAATTATTAAAATATGGTAGCCTTCGCTACCTTTAAAATATCTAATTAATAATATATAATTTTAAATTATGATCCATTTGTTTTAATTTTTAACCATATAAATTATCTATTCTAATATTACTCGTACGATTTATAGTAAATTTCTAAAGTCACTGACATTTATTTTTTGAAAACAGTTTATTGTTTTTTCTTTCTACCTTTACTCACTCAAAAATTAATAACATCTAATATATAACTTGAAATAAAAAATTGTTTGCTTTAAATAAATTTAGACTTATGTATGATTATATAAATATAAGCTTCACTCCCTGATTTATCTTGTAGATTTGTTGGTGATTTTTAAGGTCATTACTAAAACTTCTTTTAAGAAATATGGTGTCAATTTTTTTACGACCTTTCAATAATTAAATATTTATATTACTTAAAATATATATAAAAAATAACCATCGTGTATTTTAAATAAAATTATATTATGTTATGTCTACAATGACGTATAAAGTACTTTTTAATTATTTTTATAGAATTTATGAATAATTTTCAAACTTACTTCAACTAACTATACTTGGATGAGTAGGGGTGTGCATTATTCGGTTTTAACCGAATTAACCGATCAAACAAAAATTATTTCGGTTAATTCGGTCGGTTAATTTTTAGTAAATTCGATTAACAGTTAATTTTTTTTAAAAATTCAATTATCGGTTAATTTGGTTCGAAATCGGTTAATTAACCGAAATTATTATATACTAAATATTATATATATTTATTTTTAGTCATTTAACTTTTAAAAAATTATAAAATGTACATTAAATTTTTTATATTATAAAATAATCATTAAATTTTGTATTAAATTAATATAAAATAAAAGTTTAGTGACTAAAAATTTATTTTAGCATAATTTAGTGACCTATTATGTAATTTAACCAAATTTATAATAAATTTTGATTAATTCAACTAATTAACCAAAATAATTTTGGTTTGGTTAAAAGTAATTCGATTCGGTTAACGGTTAAGATTTTAAATTTTTTGATTAATTCGGTTCGGCCACCAACTGAATTAACCGAATGTACACCCCTATGAGTGAGATTAGACTTTGATGAAAATGAGTAAATTACTCTTATGACTATCAAACTTGGTAAAATATCATGATTCTTATGGATATTTTTTAAGATTCATATAGTGATTTATAGGGTACAATTTAGTTATACCACGGTTTAAATACAACGATCCTTATCTTTATCCTCATTTAAGCTTCGATAATAAACCTTCCCTTTTACCCGTCCCATGAGTGAAGCTTTTGGTTATTCTCTGTACCCAACAGTTTAGATCTTCACGAAATTTTTATTATTTTCCACCCAATTATCACCCCTACTTATCTTGAAAAATCAAATTATGGATTTTGAAGTTATTAGTTGAAACAATACACATTTAAACCAATAGAATACCTTAGAAAGCTTAAACTATTGTTTGAAAGAAGTTGAAAGAGTTTGGAGCCTGAGTTAGGATGTTTTTCGAGTCGCAGAATGTATTGTTTTGAATTTAAGTATAGATACGTAAGGTCTTTATATTAATATTTAATGTTGTATTAAATTTTTAATGAGCAAAATATATATCAGTATGCTTAGGAGCATATCGATATTGAAGGCGTACTAATAAGGTTAAGTACCAATACTAGGTGTTTGTTTCTCCGCACGAACCATTAGTTGTGGTTAAGGGAACGATCGTTGTTCCTAAAGGTTATAGGTTAAGTACCAATAATGTTAGCAGTGTTTGAGCGATCAATATCTAATGATTGAGAGTATACTCTAGAAAAGATACTACTGTAACATTATAGTTAATTAAAAAAAGTGTTTATTTTCCATCTCTCTTGTGAAGCCGTGTACCTAGATTAGGTATTTGTTTTCCCTCCCTTTTGTAAAGTCATGTCTAACGAGGTATAATGGCTAATAAAACGAAGAAATTAATATTTTACCCTTAAATGCGAGTATAATGAGAAAGAAGCTTGCATAGTTGTTAACAAAATTTACATGATTCAATGTAAATATGAATAATACTTTTTATAACGTACTATATGCTTGGTAAATGATAAATCAAAAGATAATTATGTTGGTTGATATCATGCCTCAGAGTATTTACTTGATAGTTTAGTTTAAATATTTAAAAGTAGGGAGTAAATTCATAAAAAAAATAAATTTAAAAGAATTTAAATAGAGAAACAAAAGTAAAAAAAAAATCTTCGGGGATGAATTGCCCCTCCCCACCCCTGTTTAGCTGTTAATACCACTCATCTCTTGATGGGGTGTAGGAATATTTGGGGAACATGTATTATTTTATGGTTGTTGATTAAGGAATCCGGATATCCTATGAGTCAATACTATGAATATTTGGGGAACATGTATTATTTTATGGTTGTTGATTAAGGAATCCGGATATCCTATGAGTCAATACTATGAATATTCGGGGAGCATGTATTATCCGGATATGAAAAACAGACCTATAAGGACAATAATGTAAGCAACGTCTATTGCAAAAAGAAAAATCACCAATGATGAACAACTAATTCACAAAGACAAAAGAATGAAACACCACAAATGTTTGGCATTGTTGAAAATCAACAGCATTATACACAAATGGAAGCAGATATATTCTTAAGGAACCTTGGGAAAGCCAAATACTATAAGGTTTTGTTTGACATCATTTTCAGGTTATTTCTTTCCTACTTTTATGTCTTTATCATATCCAGTCAGCTACCTGATTCCAAAATATATATAGAACCTTAACTTAATCTGACAATTCTAAGACTCAGGCTCTGATATTAAGCATAGTCTTTGGTATGGGTGGAGAAAATGGAGTGAGAACTAGGAGCTTTCGCTATGAAGATTACAATAAAAGAAGTGTTTTTGTGGAGCCATCTTCTCCACTGGGGTGAGGATGAAGAAACGGTGACTGTCACCGAAGGCTGCTAGCAGTACAGGAAAGAAGCCTATGAAGAAGATAATACTATCTGCATGTGTTTGGACTGGTGAAAAGCATCTGGTTTTGAGGAGATTGATTCAAAGATAGGCTCACTGATTATGTAATTGCTAGTATTTCTATCAGCTATAAGTCACCTACTGCCCTGATATCTGTTTGATCTATTTCTTTTTTCCCTATCAATATCTTCAAACTTCCATGACTTGCATAGGGAAAGTGACTATGGTTAAGTAGAAGCATAAATGCTTACTGCACTTCCATATTTCATCAGAGAAAAACCAAAACTAGACACTCTATGGTCTGATGCTGTATCTCCTCTCATCCCGCTACATGCAAGATCTGATTTTATAGAAAAGAAACAAAAATGAATCCAAAACTTAATCTAGTTGGTCCAGGCAAACTACCTTTAAGAGATGACACCTAGTAAATCTGAAGTTTGAATTTCAGCATCTGCAACTCCTTTCTCTATCCGTGATATGTTACAGTGTCTCCTTTGTACAAAAGGAAAGAAAGGTAAATTAGATTGATCAAAGGAATAAATTTTTAATAAAACAATTTCGGACAAGACGAGATTTAATAATATAAAAGGAATCAAACTTGGGAATTGTAGTTGGCCATCCAACTTGGCTTTAGGGCCACTGGTAATGGAAGCACACAAGCTAATCAGAAAATAATGGATAACTAATCTGCCAATGAATGCTCGGATACAATTTCAAATAAGTTTGTATATAGTTCTTGGTAATGTTATTAAAACTATTTTCACCACACCCTTTAAACATGTAAAATTTTGAGAAGAAATGCATTTGTCCACACGGAAGAAAGGAATCCAACTATTGAACAAGCAGAAGGTCCTCATGCTCAGAAAAATATTATCGACACCCCCATTGTGAAGCATCCTACAGCTACCCAAGGACTTAAACGTTCACCTGATTCAAGAAACACACATGTTAGTCCCACATGTTGTTATGCATTACCAATAAAAAACGACAAGCCAATCTCATCTCCTGCTTTGCCTCGCCTAAATACAAAATGGTTCCACTATAATTCCACAACAGTTTTTTGCATGGATTCACTAATTGATTGCAAAAAGAATTCTTAGTTTTTCTAGAAAGAACACCTTTTCAAAAGTAAAAGGAGTCCAGGAGACACACTATTGTAAAAAACACTTGTGAAACAACTTACAACAGCGTCTAGTCAAGAAAGAAAGAAATGTTACAAATGAAACATTTCGACCACACAAATATTTACCTTAGCATGCCTGTTTACACATGTGGCTTAAGGAAGGAATAAAATGGCAGGGAACAACCCTTTTAGACAAGTAGAACAAAAGAGCTGACGCTCAAATATACATCATATCTCATTATATATTTCCTACAAACAAAATCTGAACCAGTTACTATAATAATCATTGTTCATTCACAGCAAATGACACACTAACCTCAGAGTCAAAAGATGTCAGTTGGTTATACAAGCAGTGGCGGATCCAGGAATTCAAGAACAGGGACCATAATATTTTTTTTCTCCAATGGGTAAGCAGATTTTCATATTTTTCCTCTATGCACTAAATTAATTTTTTAGAAGAAATTAACACTAAAAAATTTCCCCAAAAAATCGTGGTGCAATTGCTCCCCTCCAAGGCCATGTGGATCCGCCTCTGTATACAACTAATACATGGGATTAGGAATTACGATTTAATTGCTGTAGCTAATGCAGTATTGAAGCATGCCAATGTTTTGCAAAGAAGATGAAGTATCAACATCCTCAGTCCTATGTTAAAATAACTTGACCCAGACCCATGTGGACTGCTGTTCAACGACATCATTTTTGCCGCCCCTTTCTCTTTCAGCCAAAATAATATCACCATCCAATCCAACCCATAAGTGAAATGGATGCATTATATGTTAAAAGAATATTCATATTTCATAAGAGGGAAAACATAGGCATGACTATTTAAATGCTACCAAAAAGAAGCAAGCAGAAAAAACCCACCTATTCTGGCTGCCTTCCAAAAGAAACCTCGAAACCTGTCAAATAAGCATATCACACGACATTAGTTCTGTTCTCAAAACTTTCTCTGAATGAAGTGAGACTGAAGTAACACCTATAAACACTAGAAACAGAAACAATAAATAGCCAATTTTGCTAAAACAAGGCCAAGATTAAACCGGAGTCATGCAATTTGATTTAATCTAAATCTCTTCAGCTTTAAAAAAGAGAGAAATTATTCAAGGGAAAACAGAAGATTACAAAAAAAAATCGTGTTAACTTTTACCAACATCAGAACTGATAAGAACATTTTGCTGATAACAATATTATTGTGGCTACATTTGCATCTACCCAAAACTTTCAGATTCAATTCAATTTGTAAAATTGCATCCAAAGTAATACATAACCAAAGGTATTAAACAGGGATAACGTAAAACAATCCAAGAAGAAAATTCACTTCAAAAGTAGCCACTCCAAATTACAAAGCCAATCAAGCATTCGAATGCCAGTAAACAAAATTCAATTTTCATGGAAAAAATCATGAGAACAATTTACTAATAAATGAATCAAATTTAAGAGTGATTAGACATACCCAGTTCGCTGTTCAAAGAGTGCTGGAAATTGCATCTTCACGAAAGTGCAAGTGCAGATTCCCAATAACACCACCGTTAAAAATGAATGGAAATTGAAGAGTGCCGACTGTAATCGCACATAAATAAATAAGGTTATAAATCGAATGAAGAAGTAATTTCCCAAGTTTCAAAGATTAGAAAGTAGGTTCCTTACCATGCTTTTTGGGTCCTTCTTCGATCGGTTGATTTTGCTTCGATTCGGATCAAAACCAGACTTGCGAATTTGATTTTTTTTTCTTTTTTTAGTTAAAATTGGCGCAGCCGTCAACGACCAGGAGGATTTATGAATTCGGTAGTGATCGGATCATTCCGGGTCCAATTTAACCCGGGCGAGGGGAAAGTATAAGCTACTTCTGTTTCGTTGGGTATATAAAATATTTAGAAAAAATATGAAATATTGAAATATATTTAGAGATTTTTCTGTACTTTTTATTGAATTATTTAGAATTTTTTATTTTATTTTCGATGAAAGATTAATAGCCCAACTCACACCAAATCGAGAGATCGTAATGAGAATGAGTAAAAAATAAAGCATCATTAAAATAATGAAAAATGTTGATAATTTACGTTTTATTTTTTTAATATATTTAAATGCATTTACATCTTCTTAATGATACTTATGTAATTAGGATAATGCATCAAATAAATTATATATATATAAGAAAAAATCAAAGTTACATAATTTTTTTTAATTTTATACATTTTTTAGTTTATTAAATTTTTAAAATGATAAATCAAATTAATTCTTTTTATTTTTTTTCTCGAGTGATATGCTTCACTTAATCGATTATTAATTTAAATATCTATTTTAATCATCCACTGATTCAAAAATCGTGTAAAAAAAAAATTATACCGTACTTATTCCTATATACAATGAAAAGACATGTTTGGAAGCTAAGAAAGAAGAATGTGCCTGCAGATTACCAAAAGAATGAAATAACGTCTAGGTCTAGAATAGGGAGGATAAGTATAAAAAGCTTGGGGCAACTAAAACCAGAAATACATTAAAATTTCCACCATCAAATAACAAACTGAAGAGCACTGAATTCAAACGGATGGGAAGAGTTCTTATGACATGAACTTGCATCCAGGTCCATGAGCAAATTGTCTCTTAAGGCAAAGTCCAGGAAACTACATAATAATAATGACATCGATTTCGAACGCAACCACCTTCAATTTGGCTCGAGTTGAGTACATCACACTTATGCTCCACTTACTTCACCCATTTCCTGTTCCACCGTGCTTGGCATCACCGGATAGTAATTATAGTGAAGCTCTCCAACATCGTCACCGGATAGCTTCTTCCAGCCGTTTGGTCCCACGTAGTAAACTGATAAAATATTAACTTCAATAATGTGTGTTCATATAATAATTACTGAGAAAATTCGTAGAGAGAGGGAGGGAGAGAGTACCGCTGGCAACACCACCACTGGCTCCGTCACGGAATGTAGCATGATAAATAGATCTTCTGGCCAACTCTGCAGCTTCTTCAATAGACATATCAGACCGATATCTAGCAACATCCAAAACAAGATATTAATGGGTATGAAGACATTGAGCTGAATACAAAATAACTTAAGGTTTCTTGGCCAACCATGTAGTTTCTTCAATTGACTGATCATTCGTGAAAATTTAAAATCCAACTTTACAAGTAGTAGAGCATGATAGCTTTATATCATAGTATTGTCAATAACCAGGAACAATTACAATTATAGAGCATGGAGAAAATTCCATACCCATTATCCAGCACTCCATAAGCATACGGTGAACCAGATCCAACAGAAAAACGCATTCCTTTTAACCTTCCCCCTTCACTGTCCACATAGTATAGTCCAGGGCCCTAAAATACAGGTCAGGCAGAAAGTTAAAACATGCAAGTACTAAAACGCAATGGAAAACAAGGAAATGAAGAAAAAAAAATTGTTTCAAATACCGTTTCGTCCCATCCAGCAATCATGGTTCCAACAGACAGTCCCATTCCTCGGTAAGAGTAGAGAATGTTTGCCAACAGTTTTGATGCCCCCGTAACAGAAATTCTACGCTTGTTTGCTAATTCATGCAGCCGGCACTAGATCATAGAGTACAATCATCCATTAACACTTCATGCACATAAGGACAATTAGAAGAGCACAATGATGAGGTCTAAGATTTTTCTCAACTAATTGAAATCCAGGCAGGTTGCATTGTTGGTTGATATCAGCACCAAAGGAAATGCACAGACAACAGTATTGCACAAGTGATCCACTTTCTTTTGACAATATTATTGCACAAGTGATCCACCTTCTTTTGACAATATTATATTTTGATGGCAAGGCAATTAGGCAAGCAGAATGCCATACATTAAGTGACCCAAGCAATGGTGAACTCATTAGGAATACTTCCTAGTTCCTACTCAAAAGTTCACTTTATTAACTAGGAAAAAGACCTAATATTAAAAATCTACATTCTCTTCTATGAGTGGCATCAAACAACTGATATCAATACCATACAAATAAATTTTGCTTGGTTAGAGCCTATAACTTGAAAGTGTTTATCTATGTGTGCAAATCACATAGGAAAGGGACACTAAAATTACTTTGTTATTAGTACGCTATGCTAAAAATCAAATATTTTTTCCTACTTTTGTCCACATACATGTGACATCTGAAGTTTGATTATAGATCCAAAGAAGAAAATCACCTAAAACCCGATATGGTAGCATACTCACATTCTAGTATTCTACATCGTATAACCCCATGTTTTAGGGGGGGAAATGCAATATATGAGCATCAAAGAAAACTGCAAGAGAATGTTGAAATGACCAATAGACTTTTTTTTCTCTACTATTCCTTACATAAGATCCAAAATGCAAAATCATACAGTATGTAACAAGCAATAAGATATCCAACATAAAAAAGATCCAGATGCTATCCCACTGAGACAATTTTTTTTGTTACATTACCTTGATGCCTAGATTTCTGTGCCAAAACTGGCAGTCAGCAGCTCCTCCAGCCATTGTGCCAAGCATGTAAGGATTGATTTCAATGATTTTCTTCACCGACTGTGAAGCTGCCAAATTTTACCAAATGGAATGGCAATTATACTTCATTCCAGTATTTCTATCCCATAAATTAATAATAATTTCAAGGAAAAATCTACAATGACCATAAAAAAAAATACCAACAACTGCAAAGCAGACATAACGAAAAAAAACGAAAATACAAAACATATAGATATAGCCTCCCATGCTAGCTCTAGAATCAGCAGCAACCATGACGCCTTCCTTAAAGATGAAGGCAAGCGTGGTGGTACCCTTAGCAGGTTTCACCATTTGAATAGCTTCTTTTTGAAACCCATCAAACTGCAAGACACCGATCAATCATAAAACAAGGCGTAACTCTCTCCCGTTACTCGGAAAATCAATACAGTGCAACCAATTAACAGAAAATTTCAACTCACATCAGTAGTATTTGGGACCTCGAACGACGGAACCGCCGAAAACCCATCAACAAGCTCAATCGGAGCACCCCAGACAAGCGCAGCCGATTCTAAACCACTAGTATCAAGCTTCATAATAGGTTCTTAATAAATCCTACAAAGAGTGAGATTGAATCAGAAAATCCGATGCATTCGATGATAATTTTCTTTCCCAAAAGACAAATCAAAACATAAACCCTAATCGTCTAAACAAAAAAACACTCCCTTTTCAAATATTAATACCGATATATACATATACATACACACAAATGTGAGGTTGAGAAGGAACCTTTTCGATTCACGACGAGAAAAAAAATGGAGAGATCGAGTGAGAAATAAGCTGCAGCCTTCAGGAGTAGCAGATTGAAATCTAACGATGAAAAACTGTTGTTTTCTACTTTTCATTCCACGTTTTCTTGCGCTATGGGAAACTGGGGAAATCTGCTTGTTTTTGGGTCGTTTTTCGATTGGCCCAAGCTTTGACTCAAAAGAGAGATGGAGCAGAGATGGGCATGATTCAGGTTAGGTTTTAGGCCTATCCAAATTTAACGCGAATATAAATATTTTAAATTCAATTTGATTTGACTCGAAAATAAATATTTTAAATTTGATTTTAACTTAATTCGATTCAAATTATAAAAAATTAAATTTTAAAGATTTAATTGTGAAAAATAATTTTATGAAACTTAATTATAAAAAACATAATTTTTGAAAATAAGTACCCTAAATCTAATCCTTAACAGATCTGATCTATAAAAAATAATAATTTTTAGAGACTTAATTATATATATAATTTTAAAGACTAAATTATAAATAAAAATTCAATTTTAAGAACATAATTATAAAAAATAGAGAGATGAGTATTATTATAAATATTACTAAGAAAATTTAAGAGAAAATTACATAAACTAGTCTCGGATTTGGTCGGATATTTTACACTATAAACCTTAACCCGACCTCTTCTTTGATAAAAACCGGACCTAAACTCGATACCGTATGATAAGATTTTTAGATTTTCAACACCATGTATGTACTCGACCGTTTTTTAATTTTAGTGACATAAAAAAGAATTTAAAAATTAGTTTTTTAATAAATAAATATTAAAAAATTAAATATTAAAATAAATCTTCTAATAATAATAAGTATTAAAAATATTGAAATTTAATAACAAATATAAGAAAATATTAAATTTTAAGAGTATTGAAAAAATAGACACATAATAATAAGTATAAAAAAAATAATTTTAAGAGTAGACTTTTTTTTTATGTAAAAAGGAATGCATCTACGAGCCTCGTTAAAAACCTCCCTAAACCTAATTGGAGGAAAAGAGTACTCATAGCAGCATTATACAAACTTAATCAAATACTTAAAACCCACAAACATCACGCCACACCTGTGGACCTACGCCGATCAGGTAAAATCCGAATTGCATTAGGTGGTTTCAAAAACACCCGCACCAAATCCTGAGTATTTCGCATGATCATAGCCAACATGTCTGTTACACCATTAGTCTCTCTTCTCGCATGCACAATCTTAATGTCCCTCAAACGACTCATTTGCAATCCATTGAATTTTACCATTCTTAGCTGTCTCTGAACCCTGCGACATAACGGACGGATCCAAACTTGTTTGCTTTGTAGATAGTTCATTTGTGATTGTATTTATCCATTGCGTAACTTCTACCGCTTGGTGTTTCCCATCAATCTTTTTTGCCTTCCCGTTCTTGCGAGACAAAGGGCTTGGAGTAGCCCCACTACGAGCATTTGTTTTGCTTATTTTGCGAATTAAACCCAACGCTGGCTTTCCAGTATTATCTTTGAAGACTCGTTTCTGATTTTCATCCGCAATACGAATAACCGTATGCTTGTCTGTAGGCAACTTAGAGGGAATAACCTGCACCGTGCTTTGTGCCCCATTACCAATACTGGCTACATGCAGACATTTAAGCTCATCACATGCCTTAGGAGCGTCAATCCCCGCTTCTGTGATCATCTCATCCACATTCATTTGCGACCCAGAAGATTCCATAAGAGGAACAACATTAGATGGACCTACTATATCAGTGATGATTTGAACCTGCTGTGCACCCTTGTCCACCGATGACTCATGAACCACCACAACCTCTTTACTTTTCATTACCCGCTTTGAATTAGGACCATGATCAACCCTAGAAATCGGGGCCTTGCCGATCCATTGCGTTGGAGTTTGCTCTTCCGCCGTCGTATTTTCATTATCTATTCCAATATTCAACACGTCAAAACGTGAACCCATCGACTTAGCAGCCCTCGAATCAGAAGAGTTTTGTCCCTTAGCAATTCGTTGGGTTCCTCGACGTCGTTTTTCCACCTGCATCCACGACCCATACATCTCAGCAGCTTTTGGTGTTGGTTCCACAATTTTGGGTTGTGTCGTTTGCTTCTGAACTTCCGCACATAATTCTTTAGTATGTCCGTACTTCCCACACCCAAAACAAATCGATGGCAAACCTTCATATTCTATCCGTTGGAACCTACCATCAATTATCAACCCAGGTAGTAGCGGCTGGTCTAGCCTCACCACAACCGCAAATCGTGCAAACCTCCCTCGACGACCCTCTACCGTGTTAAAATCAACCCGAACAACCTCTCCAACTAGTCCTGCAATTGCATTAAACAAATATTTCGAGTAATAGCGATAGGGTAAGCCAGAAAATCTTACCCATGCCAAAATCTGTTTAGGATGATCCTTAGTTGTCGAAAACTCCCTCGACCAAGACTGGACAGTCAAGTAGTTTCCGTAAATCATCCATGGACCACCAAAAATTACCTTGTCATAGTTCGTATCAAGGTTAAACTTGATCAGGTAATATTCATTGTCCAGATCAATGATCGAGAAATCTCCCATCGGATTCCATAGTGCCTGCACTTTATTCTTCAAAGCCCTGAGTCCAATCGAGCGCCCCAAGAGTCTTACTATCATCGCTTTTTCCAACTTTGCATCAATCTGCTTATGAACCCTATCGGAAAACTGAATCTCAGGCACCGGACCATCTCTGCTGATAACAATATCGTCATTGGCTAATTTCACTTCCAACGACTTCAGGAAATTATTCTCCTTATTACTTTCAACGGAATGCATCACAGCATCTCGAAAAGAAACCCCCTTCCCAAGGTTGACAGATTCTTGCCCCCTTTCCGGCCCAGGCGCCACGACTGGCGGTAACTTGACATCACCATCCATAGATACTTTTCTTATCTAACCTAGACGTCGAAGATTCTCAAGTTTGAGTGCTTGGCGACGGCAGAGCGGCTCAGAGAATTAGCCGAGTATGCTTTCTATTCACTAAATATAATTGCTCCAATAAGAGTAGACCTTTAATAATAAGTATTAGAAAAATTATACTATCAAAAAAAATTAAATTTTAAAAATATATACATAATAACAAACATGAAAAAAGTGAACATCTAATAATAAAGAAAAATTGAAATTATAATAAAAATAATTAATAAAAGTAAATTTTAAAAATATACTATTATATCCCTAAAAATAACTACAATTATTAAAAAAAGGAAAATTGATTTTAATAATAAATACAAGAAAAAAATAACTGTTATTAAAAATAAAGCTCTTAAATACGTGTAGAGATGGGCCCTTGGCAGACAGCCTCATAAATGGGCCTGGATAAACGCATTGGCCCAGTCAATGACATCAACTCTCAAGATCCAAAACGATGGTAACGAGGAGTTCAACTTCAAACCTATTTTTCTAATGAAATTTTAGTGAATTAAAGGTCCAATCGGTTATAGTTGTAAAATTAGAAAATATAAAAATAAAAATTTGGGTTCGATCAAAGTGGTAAGCAGTTTGGTTCTGATTAAGTAAATTTTAGGTTCGAGACGTTGTGTATAGGGGTAGGCAAGACCGTGTCGTGTACCCGACCAATTTGACTAGAATTGGTCTCAGTCCCAGTAACTACCGATTCCTGAAAATTGGAATAAGTCTCGGTTTCAGTCACATCGGATCCTAAATTTTAAAAACTGGTCTCGTTACTAGTGGAAACTAGTTTCAATATCGGTTACCCGGTCAATTGATTTATTATTAAAAAAATTAAGCAATAGGAGCAAATAAATTAAACTACCAATAATAATACTAAATAATAAAATTAGAATATTTTATGCTTGAAAATTAAAGTTTTAAAACGAGTGATACTCATCATATTAATACATAAAGAGAAAGTTTAATAAAAAAATTAACAAAAAAATATTATTTATCACAAGCAAAAAATTAGTATCGGGTACATGGTATTAGATCTAGCCTCTGGTTTTATTGGGTACCCATTAGGTACCGAGTTTAGGAAATCAAGATCCAATCTCAATCTCGGTTACAACTGGTTCCTGAATTTTGGATCTAGTCTCAATCCCACCGGTACCAATTTCGGATAAAAATCCACCGTAGCTAACCGGGTTTGAGACTGGGACCAAGTAATTGAGTTTTTTGCCCACCCCTAGTTGCGTACATAAAAAATTTCTGTTGAGAAACTCACCCACCAAAATTAAGTGTACGATGAGGTTCAATCCGAATTAATCAGGACAATACTCTGAAAATTGAAAGAATAATCCAAAATAATTTTTTTTTGAGAATGTTTTCTTCAATGTATTAAAATTAAATTTTAAAATTTAAACAATAATCTACCTTTAGCATATATAAATAGTAAGACTACAAGTCAAAACATTTATGTTCCCTAATAAACTTTTCCTTTTGCTTATATTTTTCTTTTCTAATTTAATTTAAAAAAAAAAACTTTTGATTGTGATTTATAATTTTGTGTGACAAAAAGTTATTTTTTGATTGTGATTTGTGATTTCCATCACTTCAATCAATAGCCCCAACTAAAATATTGTGGTGAATTAAATATGGACGTTGGAAAGGTAAAAAAATAACAGAAAGATCATATTTCAAATAAAAATATTTGATATTCGATTTATTAATCAATTAAATTATCCTAAAGTATATTGTAGGAATAAATTTTTTAATTTATTTTATATATCCATAATATGAGATAAAGTGAGTAAAATTTAATTAGAAGAAAATATTAAATTTCTCAATTTAATTTTACTCAAATCATAATTTTATAAATTTGAACCGATTAAAAATAAAATAAAAGTTTAGCTATAAATTATGACTGGAATAATTCAATTTTTAGTAACTAGTGGGAAGGTTTTTATGTTCAGTTAAGTCCTTAAACTCTGTATATACATGTATATTATAAATAATATATATATAACGTATATGGTTATAGAAAGATATTTAAAATTAAAATTTATTTGCACCATAAATAGTATAGATATTTACAAGTAAATATATACAAAAATTTGAATAGGAACTCGATCGAATATTCATCCTTAGGAACAAATCAATACACTTGGTGAGGGCAATCGCCACACAGAAAAAATATACGAGTTAACTATATTTTAGGCCCTAAAACTTTTGAAATTATTACATTTAAGCTCTTGTCTCTTTCTTGTTAGAGGTGTGCAAAACTAAGTTCGATTAACCATTAGCAAATTATTTTGAATAACCGATAAGTTTGGGTTACTCAATTCTCGATCTAAAACGATAATCATTTAATCGATTAATCGAAATATTTAAATTAGGTATTTTTTTACTTTGCCTGTTAAAAATATAAATTTTAATAATATGTTAGAATTTTAAAAATCGATGTATGATATTAATATTTTTTTAATTAAATAGAGAAATATTATATTTCCTATTGTGATTTAAATTTTGTATGATAATATAAACATTTTTAGCCATCATGTTAATTAGCGAATCCTTAGTATTTTTTTAATATTAATAAATTCAATATTTTCTTTATAAAATAAAACTAAAGTCTTACTTTCTGGAGAAGAAGAGGAAATTCATATATCTTTTAATATAAAATATTAAAAATATGTTATATAATCGATTGTTCGGTTAATTAATTTTTTAGTTTAAATTTTTGAGATCTTAATTTTTGGATTTTTGCACACTCTCAAAATTTATTTTTTATTATTTTTTAAACCATGTAATATGAGTTTAATAAACTACAGTTTTAACTTATTTTTTAAATTTAATTATTTTACTATTTAAATTATCTTAAACTTTCCGATTTAATCTTTTTAAGACCTTATTTATTTTAAATTAATTGACATTAGGGGTGGAACATAAGTTTTTTTGTTCTAGTCCGTCAATTCTTATTTTTATATACTAAATAGTTTAAAAAAAATAAAAATATAATTTATTCTAAAAAACTTGTGTTTTTAGTCTCCGTCAATAAAAAATTTAAAATAAATATTTTGGTCCACTCTATAAAATGTTTTTAGTTCCACCCTCAATTGACATGTCTTCTTAATTATTATTCAATTTCGACTTCGTTCCTACTTGATACTAAGGGTGATAACGAGCCCGAGCTTGGTTAGGTTCGACTTGGTTCGGAAACAATGTTATTAGGCTCTACTCAGGCTCGAAGCTCGTGGGCTCGGATCGATTCAAAATAGACAATTTTGTTATATTTTTCTATAAAAGATAAGATCTAGTTAAAAATTCTTTTCATAACCAACACCGAAAATGAAATTCAATATTGAAAAAGAGAAAAAAATACTCAATTTATTTTAGTTAATTTATTTTTAATAGATTTCTCATATTTTATTTTTAATACATTTTAGTTAAAAATGTAAAAAGCTTTTCATTTTTTTTAAAACTATCCTCTGAATTTTTATATACAATTAAGACAATGAATCAATAAATTGAACTAACTAATTTTTTTTATTAATTTTAATAATTTTTTTAAATATTACTATCGTGTGTACTCTACACTACTACAATTTTATCATTTACAAATTTTAAAATTATATATTTTATATATTATATTTTTAAAATTTTTATAATATTTCGAACCTTCAAAGAGTTTTTTAATAAAATAAAAGATTCTAAAAATATCAAGTGGTACGATACTATAACATAATACGTTTGTATCAATGGATTTAAAAATTGTTAAATACAAATTTATGTCCGTGAAACAACTTAAATAATTAACTTTTTTTAGTTCAAAAATTTAATTGTTGAAAATTTTGATAGACTTAATTGTTTTTTTTTAATTTAAAATTTTTTAGCGACGAGTGTTTCACTCGATCCAGTTGCGTTTCAATATGACTGAGTATTTTTTTAATAAATTTAGGTTCAAATTAAGTTCGAATTTAGAAAAAAATATTTGACATGACTTAGTAACTTACGATATAAATTTATCTTATATTTTTAAAGATATTTATAATAATATCCGTTTTTTATTTTTATAATTAAATCATACAATTGTTTTTTACAATTAGATCTATAAAATTGAATGCTTTTATAATTAGATCCATAAAATTGAATTGTTCTATAGGACGAATCAAGTTGAGGTATATATTTTTTTCAAGTCGAATCGAATTTAAATTAACCAAAAACTTAATTCGGTCCATGTCCATCCCTACTTTAAGTCTAAAATGAAATTAAAATCCATTAATTCTAAATAATGCAATTAATATAATTAAAATACGAAATTTTACTCGATATATTTTAAAAAGTGATATAAAAAAGTGTCCAATTTATTTTATTTTTCAAGCGTTTAATATTTTTAATACTTTAAATATTTAATTTATCTCAATTGACCTTAAAAAATAATTTAACACCTAAAAATCTTAACGCTTTAAAAAATAATTTATCATTTATTTTAATATTAATTTTGTATTAAAACCTTAAGCGGGATTATAACTTTCAAAATTTGTATTTCAACATGCCCACGTGGATGGCCCAGATTATTCTAATCAGTTAATCAAAACACACCATGAGATTCCCGCCTTTGTTCTCCTCCACGGAAACATTTCCGCCGACAAGGAAAGAAAACTTTGTTATTTTTATTCTTCCAAAAATGCCCTCACAAGTCTTTTAATTTTACGTATAAGTACGTACGACCGTATATTATCAGTACGAAGTCTATACAGTAACTTATCCAAAAAATACTGTTAAATAATAATTTATTATAGAATATTGTTTATTTATATATTTTTAAATATTAAATACTTTTTAATTAAATTTTGATTTAATTGGTATATTGTTATTATTATATTATAGAAGTCGTAGTTTCATATGGATATAATCTTATAATTATATTCGATTTAAAACACGATTTATATCAAAATACTTATAATTTTAATAATTTTGTTTTATAAAAATTTATTTGATATACGTATTATGTAAGATTTATTTTATACAACTTTATCTATTTGAATATCATTTATTGTATTTTAATAATTAAGTTTTTTTAACCAAAAATATGAAAAATAAAATTTATGATTAAAATGGATAAAATTAAATAAATTTTAATTTATATAATCTGTAAATAAAATATTTTTTTATTTTATTCTACATATTTGAAATTGGTATTTTTAACATAGACATCTTTATTGATAAAAAAATAAAGTAAAATATAATTTAACATAACTTTTAAAATATTAAAAAAAAATAAAAAAATATGTATCAAATACTTTCTCTTTACATTAAAGAAAATTCTACGATTCATTGTATGAAGAGTTCGTACGAAGTTGTCAATAAAGATGATAACGAGTCAAACTTGAATCAAAATTGAGCTTATTCGAACCGAACTTTGACCGAGCTGAACTCAAATAACTCGCAAACTGGTTAGGCTCATTATCACCCTTAATTGTCAAAACACAAACTAGATGAAACCCCAAATCGACAATCACCTTTCACGCATATTCTAAAATACTACTATTCATATGGATTATATTAGCAAATAACCCAAAAATTCAAATTTTACATAATCACCAATAAACATGAATAAAAATAAACCTCACAAAAATAATAGTACAAACACAAAAATCTACAAAAACAACAATAAAAATGTATCATAAAATAAATACGTGTCATATTATATGAACAATTATATTAATTTAACTTATTCGATTTATAATATTGATATTCAAATTTTAATTTTATTTAAAAAATCTAATACTTTATTAAATTAAATTAATTAATTGTTGATTCATGTAAATAAATTGTTTTAGCATTAAATTAAAATCATATAAGATATAGTGTATCGGTTCATATCTATTATTTTGCTAACCAAATCTATTTCCGTTTGAATTGTAGGGCCAATGGAATTAATACTTTATAATAAAATAAATTAAACCTTTTCTAAATTTATGTTATTCCACTTATCAGATAAAGCATATATTATTATGTTTGATTTTAACCAAATTACTTTAAATATATATTTTAATAAAATAAATATACTTTAAATATTTATTTTGATAAAAATATACTTTAAATATTTATTTTATAAAAAAATATACTTTTTATATATAATTTAATTAAAAATATACTTAAAATACTTATTTTAATAAAAAAATTATATACTACTTAATAAAAATTAATATACTTTAAATATTTATTTATAATATAAACCTAAATATAGGGCTGAACATGATTAACCGCAAAACTGAACCGAACCGAGATCTTGTGGTTCATAAATTTATGAACCGCGGTTAATCGATTTAAATCGAATTTGATTTTTAATTATTTTTATAAAGTAAAAATATATATTTTATACTTAAAATACTATATATATTTTTTTATTTTTACTTAAAAAATATATTTAAATAAATATTTATGAAAAATAGCTTAAAATATTTATCATTTAATGTTTAAAAGTTTTAAAATAAAACTATTTTATCAAAATAAAATATAAATTTTTTATAAATTTAACGTTAATATAAAAAAATCGAAAACCGCAGTTAATCGAACCGAAAATCGATGATTATTAAAATAACTTACTGAATTAAACCGAAACCGAACCAAATATACACAAAACTAAATATATATATATTTTAACCCTTCAAAAGCCAACAATCCACCTTAAAAGGACAGCTCTGTTATTTTGATACCATTCATGGCAGATCTCAGAGGTGGTCGGCAATTGTCGGCCGGTGAACCAGGGCGGGAGGAAACATCAAACCCTTAAAACTAAAAGCAAAGAAACAATTTTTTTATTATCTTAATCAAACAATTATCAAACATTAATCAATGTCCTTTAAAAAATCAAAAATATTCTCTGAACACACAGTCTTTCACCTGCAATAATTTCCAATATTCCTTGCCATGTGGTTATTTACCCTCACTTTCTCACGAACCAAACACCCAATCCTCTCTCCGCGTTCCTGCTTTCCATTCTCTTTGTCCCGAGAAAGTTCTGTACTTTGGGGAAGAAAATTTTGAATCCAAGAATCTAGCAGAAATCATAATTTTCCGATAAAGTTTTATATGAAGCCGTCGCCGTGGTTACCTCCGTTTTCTCAGGTATGTTTCCCTTTTTGAACTCTGAAGTTGATGTAATCTAGCTGTAATTCTCCTTTTCTATTCTTGAAAGCTTACCAGGAGCTAGACACCCTTATCGATTTTTCTAGATTTTACGGTAACGGGAGAATAGGGAATAACGGCCCGTTATTACCGCTATTTGCCGCTACCCGTTAAATTGCGGCCAGGAACCACCGCTATATCCAACAATTACGGTTTCGGCCGGCGTCGATACCACAATATATTGGCGGATATGGCGGTTGCGGAGCGCGGCAATCTCATTTTGTTTTTCCTTCAAAATAAAATAATTATTGTTTGAAAATAGGGAAGTTTTGTTCTTATTTTCAAAGTTGTGTTTGTAAATCCTATTTTTGGCGCGTTTTTGTTTATTTATTTTCTGTTTCTCTCAATCTCCATAGGAAAATTAGCATTTTCGTGAGTTTCTTGTTTATTTTGCTTGTTTTCGATCTATCGATTCAAGCTGAGAGCGATTCTCGCCATGTCTCATCTCGGATCGCTTTCTCAAAGGTCATTCTGTTCCGTACAATTATGATTCATTTTCCTTCCATTGTTTTAAACAATGATCTTTAGATTTAACTCATTCTTTATATGAGAATATTGAATTTATTTTCTCTCATGGTGTTTGATGATGAAATGTTTAGATCAGAATTCAAATTTCTGCAAAATTTTCACGTCTAGATCAATATTGCCTATTTTTTTCATGTGGAGAGGCCTTTTTCTTGTCTATTTCAACATATGCAATGTTTTATTTTTAATCCTAGGCTCATCGTTAGGGACGAAACCAAAATTTCATAAAAAGGTGTAAACTATCGAGAAGTTATATTGAAAATATAGGGACTAGGAATGCAAAATGATATTAAAAGTTTAGGGATTTAAAATTAGATTATCAATAGGGCCTGCGACTGCCCTGGTACCTCTAGGTCCGTCCCTCTTCAGGGGTGGTTCAAACATTTGGGGTCCCTGTGCAATTTATTAAAATATAACCCTTAAAGGTAATTGTCAATTTGTCATGACCTTCGTTAGTTATAAAATTGTAGCCCTTAGAAGCAAATATCCTTTCTAGGGCCCATGTGCAATCGTTTCTATTGTGTCTGTCCAAAACCTCAATAGTTCTACTGAAGCAATAGTAATAGTAATAATCAATAAGATTCTAGAAGCAAATATCCTTTTCAGGGGCCCCTGTGCGATCGCTCTTGTTGCGTCTGTCCAGAACCACCAATGTCCCTCCTCAATACATATGTGTGTATATATATTTTGAATAATAATTTGTTCACACAGCTGAGATGAACCGAATCCTTTTAGTAAATCTGAAGTTCTTAAAGCTTGATCCTTTCTATGCAATCGAAGAAGGGTTGGTATTTTTTTTCTTGGTTGGTAACAGTTTTTGTGTCGAGGAGAAGGCCGGTGGTTCTTTTTTCTGTTCCATATTGTTAATTAAGAGAATGGAGTTATATAACATTGAAGTTTTAAAGTTATCAATGTAATTTGAACTTTAGGTAGTGTTTTAAAATATTTGTTGGTGGCTAGTTTATAACCTATCTGACTCTGTTTTATTTTTCTCTGGTGTTTCAGTTGATATAGATTTGCATTTTAGTGGTTTCCTGCTTTGAAAGGCTAAATTATGGATAACTCTGAGGTTGAAGAGAACCTATTTGCAGTTAGTGATGCCAAGGTAAGAATTTGATAGGATTTGGATATGCTTTTTTTGCTATTTCTTTGAATTCTAATTAACTTCACAAAAAAGGTACCTGCTTGCTTGCTGTTTTTTAAACTTTTTGCAGAATTTTTGCTGGTATCAATTCATCTATTAAGTTTTTAGTTTTTATATCTGTTTTTTCTTAAATCAAAGGTCTTGTGTTTTTTTGGAAGTTGTAATGTTTAGAAAGGAAAAAAAAATCTGATTTTTCACAGATTTCTTACATATTTTCTATTTGTTTTTCTTCTGCAGTTACATGGAGAAATGTGCAAGACACTTTCGGAAATTTATTGCAAAATCTTGTCGATATTCCCTTCCTTAGAAGCGGCAAGGCCTAGGAGCAAGTCTGGGATTCAAGCTTTATGCTCATTACATATAGCTCTAGAAAAGGCTAAAAATGTTCTTACACACTGTTCAACATGCAGTAAATTTTACTTGGTAAGATATATGTATGCATGGTTGAATATGTACTCGTGTGTATTCTTAGAGTAGTGGTTTTGATTTTTGTTGGATACATTCACTAACTGATTTTTCAATGTTTTGTTTTACACCATTTTTTCTTAGAGATTTTTACGCACGATGTTGTTGTTCTCGTATAGGCTATTACCGGAGATTCTGTTCTTCTAAAATTTGAGAAGGCTAAATCTGCTCTTATCGATAGTCTTAGGCGTGTAGAAGATGTAGTTCCGCAATCCATTGGATGTCAGGTACTGATTCCCACTTTTGGTTTGAGACTGAAATTATGTAAATTTTCTTGTGCGTTCAAATAAATCTTCCTGTGTGAACCCTGTGTGTGAAACCTTGTAGTAGCTGTTGCTTTTTCTCGAGAAATCACGGTATTCTTGATGTTAGGTTTTAGAGAATGTAAATGAACTTGAGGAGACTGTTTTCTCACTTGATCCATACGAGAAGCAAGTTGGTGACGAAATAATTGTGTTACTCCAGAATGGGAGGAATTTTGAAGAATGTAATGATAACAATGAACTCAAGTCTTTTCACCAGGCATCTTCTAAACTCGGTATCACTTCTTCTAGAGCAGCCCTTGCTGAAAGAAGGGCTCTCAAGAAGGTGATCAAAGAGCCCGTTTAGAAGAGGACAAGAGAAAGGAATCTATTGTGGCTTATCTTTTATCTCTTATGAGAAAATACTCCAAGGTATTCCGAAGTGAGGTTTCGGATGATAATGACTCACAGGGTTCAGCAACTTGTTCCCCCACTATCTTGGGTTCTCTAGAGGATGGTGGGGCTGGTGGTAATGGCCATGCATTTGAGCGGCAGCTGTCAAAGCTCAGTTCTATCAATTTCAGGACAAACATTAGATCTGAGCAGATACCCCTTCCACCCGAAGAATTACATTGTCCAATATCATTGCAGCTTATGTATGAGCCAGTTGTAATTGCCTCTGGACAGACATATGAAAGGATCTGCATCGAGAAATGGTTTCGGGATGGTCATGACACCTGCCCGAAGACTCAACAGAAGCTCCCACATCTCTCTTTGACTCCTAATTACTGTGTCAAGGGTCTCATTGCTAGTTGGTGTGAACAGAGCGGAGTTCCTATCCCTGATGCCCCTCAAGAGTCTCTTGATCTCAACTACTGGAGACTGACATTGTCTGCATCCGAGACCGCAAATTCTAGATCAACGGATAGCGTTGGTTCATGCAACTTCAAGGGGGCTAAGGTGGTTCCTTTATAGGAGAGTATTACAAGGAAGCTGAATCTTCCCCACAGGAAGAAGTTTCGGAGCTCAATTTGTTAGAAAGATATCAGGAAGTCTTATCTGTCCTGAATGAAGAAGAAAACTTGATGGAAAGATGCAAAGTTGTCGAACAAGTAAGGCTTTTGCTGAAAGACGATGAAGAGGCCAGGATTTTTATGGGGGCTAATGGTTTTGTTGAAGGATTATTGCGATTTCTAGAGTCAGCGGTGTGTGAACGGAATGCAATAGCTCAAGAAGTTGGGGCAATGGCTCTCTTTAACCTTTCTGTCGACAATAACAGGTATGTTACTCATGTCTTATGCCTTTGCTTAGGTAAACCCGGAGATGAATAGTTATGATTCATTAAACGATACACTAAATGCATCAGTGTCGTAAGTCGTAACATTGTCGAGTGACTCGAGTCTTTCATTTTAGCACTGTTATTCATATGAATGTTTAAAGTTTCTTTTTCCTAAAATAAATATCAGAAACAAGGAATTGATGTTAGCGGCTGGAGTGATTCAATTGCTGGAGAGAATGATTTCCGACTCCAATGCCGACGAATCGGCAACTGCTCTCTATCTTAATCTCTCTTGCTTTGAGCAAGCTAAATCGATCATAGGCTCAAGTAAGGCTGTCCCATTTTTAGTCCAGCTACTAGGAGGTGAAACTGATGCACAATGCAAGCTTGATGCCCTTCACACTCTTTATAACCTTTCAACCGACCACTCCAATATTCCGAGCCTTCTCTCTGCTGGCATAGTTAATCGCCTCCTGTCGCTTCTGGTCTCGGGTGGCCGTACCTGGACAGAGAAATCCATTACAGTTTTACTAAATTTAGCTTCAAGTGAAGCAGCAAAAGAAGAGATGATATCAGCCTCTGGTCTCATAACGGGCCTTGCATCAGTTCTGGATGTCGGCGAACCTGTCGAGCAAGAGCAAGCTGTTTCATGCCTTTTACTCCTCTGTAACAGGAATGAAAAATGTAGCCAATTGGTCCTCCAAGAAGGTGTGATTCCCACATTAGTCTCGATGTCAGTAAACGGAACAACAAGAGGGAGGGACAAGTGGCAAAGACTTCTGGCACTCTTCCGGGAGCAACGCCAACGAGATCATCCGCCTACAAACCTACACCGAGTAATATCAGAAAGCAGTCAAGACCCGACACCTGCTTCGCCCTCCTCAACGGAATCGAAGCCACTGAGTAAATCTACATCAAGAAGAAAAGTGGGGAACGGCTTGAGCTTGAGGTTTCTATGGAAGAGCAAGAGCTACTCTTCCTCTGCTTACTAATGTACAGCCCCATTGTAATCTATAGAACTTTTTGGTTCTGGAGTATAATACATGTATAATGTCACAACGAAATAATTTAAGTGTATATATTATTATTTTTGGGTATCTTCCGCGTATTTTAATCTATAATCGAAATTCGTAGTTTTTTTCCAAAAATATTATTTTAACATTTGAACCTAATTCAAAAACTTTGAGCAAGGGTAAGTATCCTCTAGTCCAAGTGGTTAAAAGAACGGTTGATCTTCCTAGAGTTTATGGGTTTGAGCACCAGTGATGCCAGCAGAGTGATTGAGCGATCAATGTCAAATGATGGAGATTATATTTTATAACAGATACTACTTATAATTACTATTAGTTTGTTAAAAAAAAACTTTTAACCTAATAAGTTTGGTTTGTTAAACACCTTCCTAGACTTTAACGCTGGATTAATGTTTGTGTTACAGTTGATCTGTACATTAATTGCACAACTAATTAATTCTTAATTTAAACATGAAGTGTAACTGTTTTTTTCCCCTCTGTTTTAAAGTGCATTTAAAGGTTATTAGTGATTGTTTAGAAAATTACAAAATTATATTTAAAAGTGATTTAAATAGTTCCTTCGTCTTGGGCGTTTATGTCCTAATTTTAACTATGAATTGAATTGTCGTAAGCTTATTTTTATGTACTCAAGTACAAACATTTGAAATTTGGGTTCCTTTAATCCTTTTCTAAAGAGAAGAGCAATACCAACGAATTTTAGTTTAAAATTTGAGCGTACAAATTATCGTTTTAATTTTAGGACGATCTGCCTTAAGCAATAATTATATCTGTTGAGACGAATTTACTTTTAAGACAATAAATTTGAATAGAGTTATTTTAATATTAATGTTATTTCATATTATTCATTTTGTTGGTGTTAATGTCATGTTTTGTAGTAATTTTTACCTACATAGAGTCGATGGTTTCTCCTGTGCCCAAGAAGTTTGGGGGTGTCCCAGGTAGAGCTCCAGCTTCAGTGGGGTTCAACCTGTCTAAGGTTGCATCTTCAGGTAGTCCTAGTCCTACTGCCTCAAGTCGATTGGCCGGGGAACAATGAGAAATTCTGGTAAGGTGTTGTTGACTGTTAATCTGAACCATCTTTTCAGTCATCCAACGATCTAAAAAATATATAAAACTTAAAGAGTTTTATATTGTATAACTTGATCTTATCCCAAATTTTAATTCGAATAATATATGCAAAGGCAGCAAAACTTTAGAATTTGAGTGTACAAATAGAAAAAGCATGGAAATGGAAACACCAACAATGGGATGGGAAACTTATTATGATTGATTAGAGCTTTTAGCTCGTTGTTTAACGCCGGCATTCCCGGTGATGGGAAATGTTTGTCTGATCGGTAATCGACAGTGCTTGACTGAGGTCAGGGAAGCGGTCTCCGAGTGAGAGTTCTTGCTGATGAACTCAGAGCTAAAGTACCTTTCTATTATATTTTTTTCAAATGTGTTTGATTCCATTTACATCAAACCATCATTTGGTTTTTAGTTGTACTCACTGCTGAATTCTATATAACTCGGATGGAATTTGCCAGAATCCGATGTTTCTGCGATCCCCGGCGGTTTTCGTGTAACATTTGTCCAATGATCTAACGGAAAAATACCAATTTCTGCTCATCTCCAACAAAACTCATCAACATAATACCCCAGCCTAAGGTCACAAGCATATATATATAAGAACATGTTTGGTGAAAGTACAGGGGAGGAAAAAGAAACCTTGCTACTCACCATTCTTCCATATCTCTCGGATTAGCTCATATCTAACAACTTTTCGGCCTCCCTTTCCGGTTCTCATCCAATTGGGTTCTTTTGAAGCGGGAGATGCGCGGGGGGTCTCGATCATGATCGAGGTAATGGGTGAATCTAACTCGTCAAGCTCATCATCACTAGTGTATGATTTTCTAAGCACCGATGAATGACTCCTTTCCGTGGCTTGACTTCCAGTAATGTCTGTTAGGGAAGTTGCGGAAGGTGGCGAATAGACTGTAGGAGCAGCCATACATGGGAAGTTTGTAATAGAATGCTCCCCGGCCTCGGAAAGGTCCTGAATGAGAGGAAAAAGATCAATCTAGGAAAACGAAAGCCGTGTGCTACAAACTTGCAACTTTGCAGAGTAATGAATGTAACAGAAAAGTTGAATTAAGCAAAAATTCGTAGCTTGTTCTGCAACAAACCTCCTCCAATGCTTCAAAAACTGCATGTGAAACTGGATTCGGATTGAACTCGTCGGGCACAAAATTGTTAAGAACTCTGATGATCAGGGGGCCACCGAACTTGGGGCACACCTACAGCATTAAAATTCAAAGAGAAGATGATATATATGTATGTATTATTGCTTATGGAAGTTAAAATAAATGTTTTAATAATTTCAGAACTATACCTCTTTCCTTGTGGACATGTCCACAAGCATCTCGGATGGAAGCATCATGATATCGCTCAATGCATTTAGGAGGGGAAAAGACTTGAAGGAACTGTCACGTACAGCATTTTTGCAATCGGCTACTTCGTTGCTATTCTCGGGACTCTCATTGTCATTGATGCCAAATAGATCTGTTAGCCATCTTGACCAACTTCCAATCTGATAACGCAGGGCAAGAAACGAAAGAAACATCTACGTTCTTAAGTCATTTATTCAAGCAACTTCACTGAACCAAGGTGCAAACATTTAGCTTTCTTTAAATGAGCAAAATTCTGTGACTGTCAAACAATATCTGATATGTTACATAGATAAGATCTTGCACATCAAGGAGGTGATTAAGTATTAAAGTAGCTAGCTACATAGAAAGAAGAACCTCATTACTCACGGCATGTTTTAGTTGTACGCCTGCCCCAAAGCTTGATTTGCCCGCAGGAATAGGAAGAACCTTTGAATCGCTTATTGGATCAGAAATGGGATCCATTGGCATTTCATCAGCTGATTCGCGAACAATAGCATTGAACATTGCAACATCTAATCTACTAACCAATTGCTCCATTACCTAATCATGGAACAGACAACAATGTTTCTATCAAATTCGCATTTCAACAGCATTATAGATTAGATAATAAAATCATAAGAAACAAGGACATGGCCGCTATCTCTTTACAAAGAGACATTATGAGCAAGGATAAGAAAACTATAGTATATCATAATACCAATTTAGCTAGCACAGGTAAGCAGCCGCACTCGTGACTACATGCTCGAAGGGGACAAAGCTTTTCATATGCATCTTTAAAAGCCTTCTTCCAAAGCTCAACTGAAAAGTTACCCTGATCTTGATCACCTAATCCATGTCTTCTGCCCGAGGTTTTCCTCGAGCTTGAGCTCTTCGCAGCAGCAGACTGCATATATGGAGTCAAAGTCTGGCAAGTACATAGAGGGGAAAAATGTCAGGTATGGCCTCTGAAGACATAATGATGTGAGCTTAAAGAAAGGATTGACCTGCCACCAGACAGATTCGATTATTCTGGAGAAGATCCATGCTTCAAACTTTTGCAATGCGAGTAAAAATGTCCGAGGATCCACCCAGTCATCCGAACTTTCTGAACGTAGCTGCATTTCCCCAATAGTGTGGCTAACAGTTGCTCTCAGTACAATAGAATTTGACAACCAGAAGGTTAACCTTTAAAATGGTAAAGAAATGAATCAGGTAAAAGTTATGAACAGAGAAGCATTACACCACATCCGACTAAATTTTATTTTGTACAGCATGCAAATCAAATCAACATCTTTGACAGAAGCAAAAGGTAGAAGCTAAAATCTCCCGGATTCATTTTCTAAGAAGAAGAAAATTTACGGAAACTGTTAGTGCACACCTTGGAACATCATTTCCACATGCTTTAGAGACCAAAATCAATCCTGAAATAGCAGCTCTTGCTGCACTTGCCCTCTTATCTTGAGTATTTGCTCCACAAGCATGAATATAGAATCTAGAAAGTCGTCTAGCTGGAGCATGAACCTTGTTTGTAGAACTTGCATGTTCTGCAACAACAGAATAAAGACTAGCCTCGAGAACAGCAGCTTCTCTTAATTCTTCTTCAAGCATTTCAATTTTGGAGTTCATTTCAACTTTGCTGTTCGAAAAGCTCTTTGCATTTTCCTTGCTTTCATTACACGTGTCACTTGTAGAACTATTATGAATCTTTTCAGAAATATCATTTTCCTTTGCCTTCTTGACCTGAGTTTTCTTTAGCAGCCCATGACTGTTACCCGAGTCAACTTTGCCGTTAGAAAAGATGTGTGTGGTTTCTTCCCTTCCACCAAGTATATCACGTGTGGTACCATTAGAAGTCTTATCAGAGATAGAATTCTCCTTCGCCTTCTCCATGAACTGGATCTTGGATGGTCCATTACTCTTAGCTTTTTCAACATGCAACTGAACAGGTATCACGCGCTTTTGTCTATCATTCACAAGGAAACCACCTTTCAGTTCAGTTGTCGACCCACTGGATGCAAAAGTGTTACTCCTCAATGCAACTTGCTTTCTCGGAGAATCTTGAGGTGGTCTAAAACCTAACCTGTCCTGCAGAGAATATTCCTCGAGACCCAAAATTTGGCTATCCAACTCAACTTCCCATGATGACCTTTCAGCTTTTCCCTCCCAATGATGAACATGGGAATTACTACTTAAATATCTGTGTACATGGCTTTGGTTATGTCTCCTGGCTTTTCTAGCATCCTCTTTTTTTCTTTGAAAGTCTTCATCTTTTACATGATCAGAGTTCACGTCTACGGGAACGGCAACACGTGCCTCTGAGGATGAAACTTTACTTGTGGGATGAGTCACAGGATTCTCGGGATTGGAGGAAGAGTGCATCGAAGATGAAGGAGATGCATTCCCATTCAATTGCTTGAATAGTTCAACCAATGGAGTAACCCCTGAGTTTGCACCTGTTCCATCAGAATGAAGAGCTAGCCCAGGCCTTGCTATCTTGCCATTCACCGGTACTGATCCAATCTGCAGTCAATGGTGACTTGCTATTAAACATTCAGAAATATACACTTTGCTAGGTTGACGATACTCACCAAATGAACCGGAAAGGCGGAAACTACAAAAGTCCTATAATAGAATCATGCTTGTACATAGGAAACTGCAATCCAGTGTCTGCCCAAAACTAACATATCTCATAATGGTTAAAGAGGCATTGTAATTCATACCCACAAATTAATCACTAAAAATAAAATTTGCTCATCTTACTGCTCCTAGTGATTTTCAGGTCAGTGTATGGCCTCATTGCCAGAGATGCCACTCATAAGTCATACCTTGAAAAAAATTCCAAGTTGAAATCCCCTTGGCTAAATTAATTATGCACTAAGAAATATTTAAAGAACAAAAATCCTGATAAACTTTTTAAATTTTAGCATTATTCAGAAAGATGCATATCCGACGTAAATGTAATTCAAATAACAACACCAACAGCATAATATAGGGATATCAAAGCATACTTGTTTCTAATTCACATGAAAATTTTACTTAATGAAAGTGCTTCAAGAACCCATAGTTTGCCAAGACAATTTCAGAAATCTTAAAGCCAACAAATTTAAAACCTCTAATTCAAGAACACTATACAGACAATTCAAAGTAAATGGACATGAATAACAAGGAGAGTAATGAACTTTAATACCTTGACATGTTGATTATGTGACTCCCTAGAAGGATCGAAAACAAAAGAAGAACCAGTCTGAGATGAATGTGAGGAAACATCATCATCATCATCAATTAAAGAGGCAATCTCAGTTTCTTCGTTTATCGATTCACAAACAGAGTCACTCCCATCCTTGTCAAGTGACAGTTGTTTTAGCAAACTGCCTCTCGATGACGAGCTGGAGCTACCTTTATCAAGTGGCTGGATATTAAGATAAAGAACAGGCTGTTCCGGGATCCCAATCCTCAAACTCTTCTTCAAGTTAATAGGAGTTGCAACACTTATATTTTCCCTGATAATCCCATAACCAGCAAGGTTTACAACAGCAGATCCTAGAAGTTGGCCCTTTGCATTTTTGTCCTTTCGAGGCTCATACAAGTAGAACTCCAAACAGTTCTTCTGGAAACTATCACTGTTGGTGCTCTTACGGGACTCTTCCAAAGATAAAGTTACCGGAAGCCTGAAAGACTCACCAAACTCGATTTTTCCATTCCTATTACAAGAAACCAAGGACCCGGAACTCTTATCACCACTCTCCCATTGAAGCAATATAGATTGAGGCGATGGCAAAGACTGCAATGCTGTCCAAGGACTAATTTCCTTAACACATACAATGTAATGAACCTGATACGATCCACCTTTCCTCTTCTTAGTTTTTAAGCCAAGAAACATTGTTCGAACTCCGAAGAAATAACCGATTTCACTTAGGATCAATCAAAATGACTTCATGTATACGAAAACCATACATTAAAGATCTGCATTTGGGGGGAATACAAAATTCAGAAACAGTATGTGTTGAAAGAGAGAAACTTTGCCAAGAAAACTGAATTGTGAACAACTAAATGCAGAGAAAAGAAAGGAATCAAATTGAAAACAAAACGTGGGTCCATCGTATATAATTCTCAGCAACAACCCCAACATACTCTTAATTCATCAAGCTTCATGTAATTCAATTTGTTTAATATATTAAAGTCAAAATACAATCTTTTTTTTTAAAGAAAAAAAGAAGAAAATTTCAATCTGGCTATGAATCAGATACACCACTAAATAGCTAAATAAAATTTGAAAGAAAAACAAGTTAACAGCAACTAATCAGGCTATCCTAAAACTAAAGACAGATTCAAATGGATAAAAAAAGCCTTATTTTACATCCTAAAAAGAAGAACAATCAGTCTATGAATCAGATACACAAAACGAAAGCAACCCATTTCATGCAAACATCATTAAATCAAAATAAGAAAGAAAAAAAGGAGCCTACAAAGAACATGGGATCAATCGAGAAAGAAAATCAGATAAAAAGGATAAACAAAAGGAGAGTTGGAATGTACGTACAAGAGAAAGGAAAGGGTAACAGTGCGGACTTCAGGAAAGCTACTAGGAAACACCAACAGAGAAGGAACGAATAAGAAAAAGTTAACTGAGATAAAAAAAAAAAGAAGGAAAAAGTGGGGAGAAATTTTACTGTTTCTTTAATTCTAGTGACTTATACAATTAATAATTGTGCCTTAAGTTTTTATAATTTTTAATAATTAATTTAATAATATTTTAATATTAATAATATTTAACGGTGTTCGAATTCATCATATAAAGTTATAAAAAAATATAAATTGTAAGAGGAGAAAAAGGAAAAGGGTAAAGTTGCTTAAATAAACAAAAATACAAATTTAAATATTAAATAAAATAATTTAAATTAAGATTAAATTGATAGATAACATTTTTAAATAAAATAAATTGATATATTTTTAATAAAAGATAAATCGATATATTAAATGCACGCTATTAACATTAAATAAATTTCACATTGTTGTCGCTAATCGTTTTTTTTCATTTGTCAATGGAATATTCTTTTATTTGGGTATTAATAATAAAAATATTTTAATATATAAATTAATATAAATTTTAAAATTTAAAATTTTAAAGATTTAGGTTATAATTTAGGGTTTATGGATTTATACAGTAAAAAAATAAGTTTTATGGTTAGAAAGTTAATAATTTTAATTTATGTATTATTTTTTGGTTTAAGTTAATATATTCATGCTCTATTTTTATCGATAAAAATCAAATTTTTGACTTCATGAGTAAAGAAGAGGTTATGTATTATTTTTTTATAAAGCATTTAAATTATTTATAATTATTTTTTATTGCTCTTCTAAATTATTTAATAAATAAAAAATAAATAAAATATTAATTAAATTAAAATTTAATAGACTTTTTAAATTATTAGCATAGATAGGAACCCTAAAGAGCATTAAATTAATCATTAATATACAACTTATATAAAATATTGGGTTGAGCTCCTAATTATTTAAATATAATACCTGATTTGATTTAGCTAATCAATAAATTAATTACTAATAATTATTTAAAAAAGTAAATTATAAAAATAATTACTGAACTTTTCTCTCTAACATATTTTAATCACTAAACTTTTAAAATAATCAATTTACTCACCGAAGTTTATACATCGACCTATTTTATCCCTTAATATTATTTTATTAATATTTTAATATAACTTAGAATATTTTATTTTAATAAAAAATAATTTAAAATAATAATAAATTAATTTTATTAATATTTAATTATAAATGTAATTTAAAATAAAAAATATACTTCCATCCACAAGCATTATTCAAGATAGAAAAGGACATCTGCCATTAAATAAAATTTACTCGACTGTTCTGTTTGACCCCAATGCCTCGTTATGTGCTGCTGAAAAGAGTTAGAAAATTTCCAATAAAATTCGAGCTATAAATCGGGAATTCGAATCGTATTATAACATAACAAATACAATAAAATTTTTATAAAAATTTGAAAACTCGATTCGATTCAAATAAAAAAATTTAAATAAATTTTGAATTATAAAATATAACTCGTCAACTTGAATAATTCAAAAATTTTCAACTCGATTTAACTCAACTCGATCGTATACCCACCCCTGTTACACGTGCTATTTCCAATATAAATTCTAGACATTGAGTTGAGCACTTATTTACCAAGCACAAAAACTCATGGGTTAAATCATTCCAATACACCTCTAAAAATTACTTCTTCTATCTCACTCAAACTGTTTTTTTAATTATTTTTTTATTTTAAAAGTAAAAAAAATGAATTTAGAATAATTTTTTTAAAAAATATAAATTGAAAATTAGTGAGTAAAAAGATAAGAAGAGCAAATTTTTAGGGATGAAAAAGATAAATTTTAAAAATTTAAGGGTAAAAATAAAAAAAATTAGTAATGATCATATCATTTGATTTTTAAAATCAATGATAAAAAGTATATATGTGATGAACATAAGTGGATATTACCGTAGTTTATTCTTTTTTTTGTTATCAAATTAGTAAATAATTAATATCTAACGGCAATAAACGATTGAGTGATAAAAATCCACACTTCAAAAAATAAATGACTTTACTGATCGATTTTTAAAATTGATGACTAATTTTATACCGGGGAAAACATAAGTGATAATCCCAACAATTAACCCATTTAAAAAAAACTTTAACCATACTTATTTTGAATATTCAAAAAATAAATTTTATAAGATATATTTTAACATTATTTGATTGAAAGTTTTTAAAATATATTTTTCATATTTCTATGATAATAAATTTTTAATATATTTGATCTAATAAAACAATAAAAATGCCACTACTCTTTTTCTTTCTTGATCTAACCGATGATCAATAACAGCTTATATGTTAGTGGTCGGTGGTCGGTGGTCGGTGATTATTTTTTTTTGAGATTTTACTTATTTTAATAAGAATTTATGTTTTTTATATATTTTTTATTTTTTTTAAATATATATATATATTTTATGATATATTTTTTCTGTTGATTAATATGATTTTTATTGTCGTTTGGTGCTCGTATATATCTATTTTTGTTTTCTGATTTAAGTTTATCAATGATTATAAAAAAAATTAATTCATTTTAATTATTCTTTATCGATATAATTAAATCTAAATAACAAAATAATCTGTCTAATAGTTTAATTTTCATCAATATTTTTATGTTCGCTTTTCTTTTGCACTTCTGATTCTTATGTTCTTTTGTATGAGTTTTTAGTGGATTTATCCTTTTTTTTTCTTTTATTCATGTGTATTTGCGATTTCTTTTAAAATTAATTGGTAAAGTTTTATTTTTTATAAATATTTCCTAAAAATAATTTTTTAAATAAAATAGCTAATAATCCATCTATAATTTAAAATACTTATTTTACATTATAAAATAATTAAATTAACTATAAATTAAATAAAAAATTATATTTAATTCGAATCAGATAATTATGAGTCCTATTCGTTCCTGCTTCTGCATATTTAATTGGTTAATGTTTATTTTAATTAACATCTTTTATTGCTGCATATTTAATACCAGGGGTTATTAAGATTAGTTGTTAATTAGATATAATTAGTTAGAATAAACTGTTAGTTGTTAGATTATTAGTATTGTGGTTTAAATACAATGTAATGGGTTAGATAAAAAATAGACATTCATTCAATAAAAGAATATCTCAGTTTAGGATGAGTCTATAACGGGCGTTGAACACCGCTGAACATCATTAATATTAAACAACGCTGAACATTATTAAATTAATTTATAAAGAATAAAAATCTGAAGGACTAATCATATAATTACTAATAATATATTAAGTTTATCACACTTTTATTAATTACATTTTGAGTCCTGAGATTTTAAATTTTTATTAATTAATTTAATGGTGTTCAATAATGTTGAACATTAGCGATGTTCGAGTAGAATTTTCCCTCAATTTATTCCTAAATCCCTAATCCTCTTTCATACATTCTCATTCCTTTGTCGCTCCGGTCACGTTGTTCTTCTTCTTTTTTCTCTCCTTTTCATTTTATCTCAACCTTCGTATGAGTTACCGTCGTCTTTCGTTCTTCGGAGTTTTCAATCTTAGATCATCGGAATTTTCGTTCATATGAGTTACCTTCTCCAGTTGTTGTTGTCTGTGCTTGGGCTTTGACATTTTCTCTTAGTTGAGAGTTCGATCATCACCAAGACCTTGGTTCACCGATTCGGATTTTTTGTTGGTTTTTGGATCTGGATTGCTTCCGGGTGGCTATCGAGATTCTTCTTTCTCCCCAATCATCGTTATTACCATCAAGATTTAGATATGCCGTCACACTCGCCTTCCTTAGTCGAGAATTTCATCTACCACTGGGTCCAAAACTAGTGGAGAAGCAATTCGAATTTCTGAATTTGGAGTCTCGTCACTTTAGTTTCTCATACAACAATCTCAGCATCCCAAATGATTCGTCTCTTTCTGAATCAGTTTTCAATTGATTTGTTTCCTTCGAGAGTTTGTGCCGTAGTTCATAAGTGTTTGATGTTGCTCTACATTGAAATTGCAGGTTTGTTCAGTATACATCCTTCAAATGTCAATGAATACTTCAGTGACTCTGGTTCAAATTTTCATTACTATTGCCTATGCTATTTTGAGTTGCCGGTTCACGTACATCTGCAATATGGTTCTTGTTGGTAATTTTGTGATGCTTGGCTGCTGTTTTTTTTTCATATACTAAAGCTGAAAAGTATCGAGATATTTTCTTTTGAACTTGCACATTGTGTTCAAGGAGAAACTATTGATCTTGACACTTGTGATGGTGTTCATTCTCTGGATTGGTGATAATATGTTGAATGTTGATTGGTTTTATGAAGTTGAGATATTCGGTACAAACTTGAAGTTAGAATGTATTTGAACTATGATCATGGTTTGATGTGTTTGATAGTTTTCAGCCGATTAGTTCTGAATACAACTTGAAGTTGTTGGGGTTGTTAGTTTGTTCTGCATATTTTTTGGTTACCGGTTTTGAGTATTTGAATTGTTGTTTAAAGTTCTAGAACTCACATTGTTGGTGAAAGCTAATGATTTGGTGTTGTTGGTTCTATTGTTAAAGACTTGTATCATCAGTTGAAATCAGTTTGGCTTCATTGACTATTGCTTTTTCTCCAAGTGAACATGAAATTTGAGTGAAGTGTTTACAGCCAAGTTATCATGGGAGAAAATCTTTGGAGAGAGCTAAGTGTTTAATAACCTTGTTTTCCTTAACAAGACATAAGAGGATGTCTTCTTGTCTAAGAGAGACTTCAGATTGCACCTGACAGCATGTAGCTTAACCGTCTTGCTTTCAACAAAAAGAGCTGTTTCCCTTAAATATATCCATGTCATCAACACCAACGACAAGCTGTTTCCCCCTGAATTGTTCAACAATTTCTTTGACCTTAGCAGAAGAAGATGTGTGATTCAGTCCAAGCATTCTGCTGCAGCATGAAGAAAGTGGTGGGCCTTGAATGTCTACATCTTTAAATTGTTTCTATTCCTTCCACTTCAACTGAGAAGATCCAGTTCAACGTATTGTTCGCGAGTTCAAAATTTAAAAGTACAAAGAAGAGCGAAAGAAGACGGGTGAATGTTAAGATTAGTTGTTAATTAGATATAATTGGTTAGAATAAACTGTTAGTTGTTAGGTTGTTAGTATTGTGCTTTAAATACAATGTAATGGGTTAGATAAAAAATAAACATTCATTCAATAAAAAAATATCTCAGTTTAATCTTAAATCCCTAAATCTCTTTCAGACATTCGTCATTCATTTGTTACTCCGGCCAACTATGCCTGAGTTTTCACAGGGGGTATAATATCGGGTATCCGATCAATTTAAATATAATTAGTTCTAGTCTTATTAACTACTGGTTCTTGAAAGTTGGGAATCAGTCTTGGTCATACTGGGTCCTAAATTTTAAGAACCGTTCCCGTTACTGGTGGAAACCGGTTTCAATACCGGGTAACCGATCAATTAGTTTATTTTTAAAAAAATTAAGTAATTAAAGAAAAAAATCAACCACCAATAATAATATTAAATAATAAAATTAGAACATTATAGGCTTGAAAATTAAAATTTTAAAATTAGTCACACTCATAATATTCATACATAAAAAGAAAGTTTGATAAGAAAAATAAACAAAAGAAAATCAATACCGGATATTTGGTATTGGTCCCTGTTCTATTGGGTACCCATCGAGTACTAGATCCAAAAAATTAAGATTCAGTCTTAGTTATGACCGGGACCTCAATTTTAGATCCAATCCTGGTCCTACCAAAACCAATACCAGATAAAATTCTATCGGGTTTTATCAAATCCAAAATCGGATAATCAGTTTTTTTACCCACCCCTATTAATACCATCAATGTACAACTTTTATTTCAATTGTAAGGTCACATTTTTCAACCTTGTACTTACCAAATTAATGGCACCAATGACAGCTAAATACACATATCATTTAACAAAAAACACATGTATGCTTAAAAAAAACTCAATTCTAATCGTACTAGATGAGTTATATTCAACATTTATATTCGAGTCCGAATAACATAAACTAATACAGAAAATCTTAAAATAACACATTTATCTCCGACTTATGTGCAAGTGGTAGGTCCTCAGATGAGATGATTCCTTAAGAACATTAGATTAAAGAAGGCTTGTGGAGGTTCCAGTCTAGACGAGTTCACAGAGTCGAGACATCAACAAAATTAGATCTCAATAGTTCATATGCAGGCTTTTACAACTACTTGCGAGTAGCTTGTGCAGCAAGTATGCACATTGTGCATGACAGACCCAGAAGATGGACAACAGATCCTGTAATTCATTCCACAAGAGACGAATGTTTTCGTATAACAAGATCGAAATCAAAAACTATAAATGTCGAATGACAAGAGTTTTGCGTTAGCTGTTGTATCACCCGTTGCACGGATTGTCGATAGCTACTCGGTCCCTTCCCTGCAGTGCGTGCACTGTCCGCAACTTTCGTGATTGTAGGAGTCCGACTGAACAAGCTTGAGTGCAGAATAATCCATCGGGACATCGTTGCGTATGTGGTCGGACAAAAGTGGAATCGATGAACCTCCCGGTCACCTCTCAGATCGCGGCAATGCCTCTCGAAAGTTGTACGCTCTTCCTTCTCCTCCCCACAAGGGCGGTTCAAAGATTTTAGAGACCCTGTGCAATTTATTAAAATACGGTCCTTAAAAATAATTTTCCATGACCTCCACTGGTTATAAAATTGTAGCCTTTAGAAGAAAATGTCCGGACCCATGTGCAATCGTTTCTATCGCATCTGTCCAAAACCTCTATAGTTCTATTGAAACAATAGTAATAGTAATAATCAATAAGATTTTATAATCAATTGTCTTATTTAAGAAATAATTATAACATTTTAACAAAATTATAGCTCATCTTTCTTAATAGCGTTTTCAAAATTTTTCAATGAATTTCAAGATTAACATCATCTAATAAATGTAGTTTATCAAAATTTAAGGCCTTTCTTTTTCAATAAGTTCGTATAATTTCCGAGAGTTTATAATCTTAAATTCCATACGTATATTAAACCCTATAAACCTTAACTTGAATCTTTAAACCTAAGATTAAAAGACTTAAATAAAATTTATACCAATATATCAAATTATTTTTTAATATTTAATCATTAAATATTCTTAAATAATTATAAAAACATATTTAAAAAATGAAAATTATTATATATAATAAAATATCTCCACAAACATATTTAAGTTGTATGTCTTTGTAAAATAAAAAAATAATAATAAAAAAACATATGACACCAGCCTAATTGTTTAAGGTGAAATACCATAAATATGAATTTTAAAAAAATAATTTTAAAGATAGTAATAAAAAAATCAAACTTTAAATATTAAAATAAATTAAATTGAATAAAAAAATAAAGTTGATATTTTTTGGTGTCAACTTTAAACAATTATTTGTAAAAAAATATTTTAAAAATTATGAAAATATTATTTATTTTAATTTTTTATTCAATTTTATTTTATTATTCAATGTCAAATTTTTCTATCTTCATCTTTAAAGTTATCATTCAAAGTTTAATACTTTAAAAAATAAAATGATTGATGTTTTATTTTGAAAAATAAAAAAAATAAAGATAATATTTATTTAAAATTTCCAAAAATCTTTATATTCCATTAAATATATATAATATTAATCTAAGTAAGGCAATTAAATCAAACAAATAGAGCTTTATTTTGCAGCTTGTATCACCTATTCTAAATTATTTGTTCATCCAAATGGAGGACTAGTAGGATATTTTGTTTGGATTAAAATTTGATTTTATTTTAAAAGAAATTCAATCGAAATATTAATCAAATAACTATGTGAATATATCGATTATAATTATAATTTTATTTTTGAATTATATTTATTAATTTTAATTTTTTGATAAATCATAATTTTAATCTTAATCTCATGTCGGGAAGGAAAACTCTAAGGAATAGAAAGGAGATGTTCCTAGTGAGTCTAAAACTCGTGATTTAATAGAATATAAAGAACAAAGATTACCAGCTTGATCAATCGATTAAATGTGTGCTCAAGATTTTAATTTTAATTATATGAATATACTATTTGTGAGTAATTATTCATACGCATGCGGTGAAAATAAAGCGTTTTTAGAAGTGCTTTAGTTTTAGGGTTAAAATTTATGATTTAAAGGTTAGGAGATTAGGTTTAGGAATTTAAAATTGAGGGTTGTGCATAGAATTTAGGGTTATAGGTTAGAATTTAAAGTTTATAGGTTAGAACCTAAATCTCTAACCATATTACCTTAAACTTTAAATCATAACCTAAAACTAAATTATAATCATAAACCCTAGTTCTAACCATATCCCTGAATTCAAAACTTATAACTCTAAACACTAACTAAAAATCCTAAATTCTAACCTTAAACCATAAAATTAAAACATTTATAAAAAAATTATTTTCACCGTACATATATCGAATATAAAAATTATTATAATCATAATAGTAAATACAAAAAAGAAATGTTTTTTATTTAAATTTGAAAATAGAATATCAACTATCAATTATTTCTTTTTTATCTCTTAATAAAATCATTTATAACAAGAAGATTAATTATTATTATAACACTAATATTTTAATTTAAACCTAAAATAAAATATTTTCTCTCTCTTATCCCTCCCCTTTCCTTTTGAGGGTTGGTATCGTCTAGTGTTTTAACTATGTTTATTTGAATTTTTCGAAGTTATTTCGTTATTGTATCTTATAAATATTATTGTGTGTACTCTTTTTTTTTATATATAACTTTAAAAACGATTAACGAGACACGTAACAATATTCGTTTTTTTATTGAAAAATTATCCAATATTTCATGGGTTCCTATGAATTATCATCTATCAATTATTCCAGCATTTGCCATTCTATCAATTATCATCTATAGACTTAATGTCTATTTTATAACAAAATTCAAAATTTAATGTCAATTTTATAACTTTTAAAAGTTTAATGATCAAAATATAAGTTTGAGATAACTTAGCTGTCATTTGTGAATTTTACCACTTTCTTACTTGGAAGTAAAGAAAAGGAGAAATTTAAAAAATATTGTTTCAACATTTTTTTGATTTTTTTAAAATATTTATTTATTTTTTTTTACAAATATGACACAAGTTAAAATGTTTCTAAAATTATTGTAGATGTAACGGAGATTTTGAAGATTGGTTTATTAAAAATTATCTATGAATAATGATAAAATCTATTTAAATGTTTTTATAATATTAAATTTATAAAATTATATTCTAAAATATTGTACTTTATACAGTACTAATGAAGTTGGATTCATTAGAATCCGATTATGAATAGTTTTCAAATTAAAAAAATAAAGCATTATTCAAAGTCGGAGTTTATTGCCACTAATTTTAGTGTGTGTTTTTTGAATTTTTTACTATTCAAAGTCGTAGACTCATGCTCCTAAATTTTATTTTTTTAATCTAAAAAAAATAAATCACTATTCGAAGTCGGATTCTAATAGATCAAACTGCTATTTTACTGTAGAATCAATAACATTTTAGAAAATATTTTTTCAAGTACAATATTATAGGAAAAATAAACGCAAACAAAAATATTTATGAGATTTTTCCATGAATAATGATCTCATTTTCGAATAAAAAAAAAGAAATCGATTCTACAAAATCTGATTTCAAAAAATACCAAATCAAATCGAGAGTATTACCTACCGTCATTAAATAGAGTAAAGTAGAAAATTTCTAACTCCTAATTATGTTTTATTCCACGTCTCCGTCTCTTATTAAAAAATTAAAAAAAATAAATTTTAAACTCTAACCTTAATTTTTATATCTTAAATTTTTTGTTCTACCCTATTTTTCTAAACCCTAACTACAACCCCTAACTTTAAACTCTAAATCTTAAATTCTAAAACCACTAATTTTAAATAAAAATACCAATAAAAATACTATTAAATGGTAGACAATTTACACTCGTTACTTATATTATTTTCAAAAATAAAGTAAAAATTTAAAACTAAAAACTAAAATTTAAATATTTAAAAATAAAAGACGATTACTTCTCCCCATCCTATTTACATCCTTGGCAGACAAGCAAGTTGGTCATTATTCAAAGATGGTATACCCTGCCATCGTCTTCAACATAATTGCGCAGAAGAATACAGATTTTCATGCATGAGGGGACATGGGGCAGGTTTGCCACATGCATGCACGAGGGTGCAACTTTGAATGCTTCGAAAAAAAATATTTCTCTTTAGAAGATGGGTTGGTGGATTGAGTAATTGAAATTTATATTTTAAGGTATTAAATAATAGTTGAAGGTGAAAAGTGATAGAAGAAAATATTATGGATTTATAGAGTAAAGAAGGAGAATTTTTTTTGAAAAATATTGAAAGTATATAGGGACGAAACTGTGTATGTGATTTTTTGGTATAATTATATTTTTAATTCTTTTTAATTTAGCTATTAATTAAATAAGGGTTTTTATCCCTTCTTATTTTTTAATTTAAAAGTTTAATTGATTCATATCCTTTTAATATTAGATTCTAGCTCCGTCACTGTAAGTATATATATTCTCCGAATCTTTCTCAAATTTCTATATTCAATGTTATCATATTTTTTTTCAAACTTTCCATCAACTATTTAACCCAAAAATATTTAAAAAATATAAAAATTAAACTTATATTAATCATTATTAAATTTATGTTATCATTATTAAATTTATATTCATATTCGTTTAATTTTCACTCCTGTGCTCCTCTGTGTCATCTGGGCTTCCCTAGAACAACCACAAACTTGTCCTTCTTCCCCAGTGGATCCCACACAAATTTCTGAATGACTAGAAGCCATTTCTCAATCCCTTTCACTTTAATGAAAAGATATGCTGCTCTTGGCTAGATATAGTATATCAACATATTTATATTTCCAACAAATAGTACAAGTACAGGCAATAATTTACAATATTTCTATAAAATAAATCAAGTGAAGATTTTAGACATACGTAATAGAAACGACTGCACAGAATCTTCGGAAAAGAGGATCTCAAATTTTGATAAATTATATTCATTATATGATGTTAATCTCGAAATTCATTGAAAAAAATTTGAAAACACTATTAAAAAAGATGAGTTATAATGTTAAAACATTATGATTATTTCTTAAATATGACAATTAATTATAAAATCTTATTACTTCAGTAGAACTAGTGAGGTTTTGGACAGACACAATAGAAACGATAGCACAATGTCCCCTAGAAAGAATATTTGCTTCTAAGGGCTACAATTTTATAATTAGTGGAGGTTATGGATAATTACTTTTAAGGATTATATTTTAATAAATTACACAAGATCCCAAAATCTTTCAACCGTCTCTGAATAAATCTGAATACTGCTCACACAAGAAAAGCTAAATCAATTCAAGAATTACTTACCTACTCTGTAAGCAAATTCAGCATATATATATATAAGTGTGAGAAGCCTCAACCAAACGAAGCCATTACTAAAGGTTTTGAAGAAATGGCAGAGTGGAACAAGAAGACCATCCTCAAAAACGATGCCTTGAAACAGGTAGTTTTTATTATTTTTTCTGCAGTCTCTATCTTTTCCTAATAGTATTAAACTAGACCATGACACAATCTCCGTAACTACGTTACAATCGTAATTTAATACTATGCTTTTCCTGGTTAATGACAATGTCATTGAAATTGCAGTACATCTTTGAAACCAGTGCCTATCCCAAAGAACATGAGCAATTGAAGGAACTAAGAGAGGCCATTGCTGAGAAACACAAAATGTCACAACAAAACGAAACAAGGTATTAATATGTTAAACACAATTCATGTAAACGAACTTGAAATATAACATATAAATTATAAATTCAAATATCACAGAAACCAAAATAAAATAATAATGATTCTGAATCTTTAACCGAGGCCTGTGCTACACAGTGTCCTTAAAACAAATTCGTCCCCTCCCGGTGCTGGAGTTACTATAGAACGTCTGTCTCCCAGGATACAACGGTACAACGCAATAAGAAGAGCAACGCTACCTTACTGCAACAACGAACTTTTCAGAAGCAGAACACTATCTGGCTACAGGATATTTGTGGTTTTTCAGTGTGTTGAGATATGAGTAAGAGGGCTCCTTTTATAGTGTTCAGGCAGGGGACATGTTTAATTATAGAATTAATCTGTAATTAACAATTCCTGAAGAGTTATAACTCCCTGAATTCAAAATGGTATTTAACAGAGAATTAATCCAAATAAATTGGAGGTTAAAACCAGCTGAAGGGTCTTCAACTCCATAAAAGGTGGTTTAATTCTATAATATCTTTGACTTTTATAAAAGTCAACTAAGGCTAGCCCAAAGTGCCTAGCCTATGGCTAGGCATACCCAGAGTGTCTAGTCCAAGCCTTTGATTTATTTCCAATAACAACATGAAGAGCTTTTATATTTAAAGCTTTCCAAATCTAGATTCCCAACAAGTGTGGGATATTTTACTTTTCCTCTTATTTTCCAACATCATGGGTGTTACCTTGAGCAACAATTTCTCATTCACCCATTGAACATTTTGAGTTTGTAAATATACAATTTTATCTACTTTTATAGTAGATTAATCATCCACTTAGTCCCAATTAATTTGACTAATGGAACCCACATAAATTTAATCTCCAAAATGTTCATAACCATACCATTTTTCCAACAATCCCCCACATGAATGAAAATTGTCTAGGTTAAGGAGAAGGTTTAATAGTGTTCAATGGTTGAAACCTGAATAGGATAGGTAGGTGTTACCCTTTGAACCTTCCCTTGTAAAGATATACATACTTTACTAGCTGTCCAGTAGACTTGATGTCTTTGAACTGTCCTGCTAACAATGTAAACGTAAAATTATACTTTACACAGGAATCTTCCAACTTCTGTTCAGTTCTCATGGGTGTGTTCGTTTTGGCCATGAACACCAGCCTGGTTTTGTGAAAGTTTATAAAGAATTAAGCCTTACACAATTCTTCTTTGAAGCGGCCCCACTTCTCTCTCACATAGGTGATTCTTTAAAGCAACCCGCTTGCTTTGTTCAGAATTTTTGACAACTTAGAATCATTAAAGCAAACATTGCTAACCTGCATATACGGATATCAAATGGGTAGGGTGTGCACCCTACAGTGATCACAATTTATTTATAACTATGTTTTCCCTTTGAACCTAAATCTTGGGATCTTCAGTCAATTAGGTTGGGTTTCCATTATAAATTCATCCTCTCAAGGGCTTTAGTCCATTCCTTTCGATGATTTATCAACCAACTCTCTGTTTAACCCTTTGGTTAACGGATCCGCTATATTATCCTTTGATTTAACATAATCAATAGAAATAACCCCAGTTGAGAGTAGTTGTCTAATGGTATTATGTCTACGACGAATATGTCTAGACTTACCATTATACATGTTGCTTTGTGCTCTTCCAATTGCTGACTGACTATCACAGTGTATGCAAATTGGAGGCACGAGTTTTTCCCACATTGGAATATCTTCCAAAAAAATTCGTAGCCATTCTGCCTCTTCAACACACTTATCTAATGCAATAAATTCAGATTCCATTGTGGATCTGGCTATAACTGTTTGTTTTGAAGATTTCCATGATACAACTGCACCTCCTAGTGTAAAAACATATCCACTAGTAGACTTAGAGTCTTTTATATCAGAAATCCAATTAGCATCACTGTATCCTTCTAGAACTGGTAGATATCTCGTATAATGTAACCCATAATCACGAGTGTTTCTCAAATACCTAAGTACTCTAACAATTGCTTTCCAATGATCAACACTCGGATTACTAGTATATCTGCTTAATCTGCTTACAACATAAGCAATATCTGGCCTAGTACAACTCATTAGATACATCAAACTTCTAATAATTCTAGAGTATTCTACTTGAGAAATACTTTCTCCTCGATTTTTGGATAGATGAACACTAGTATCTAAAGGTGTTCTAGCCACTCCTGTATCATCTTTATTAAATTTTCCAAGAATTTTATCTACGTAGTGTGACTGACTTAATATGAGACCATCTGAATTTCGTATAATTTTAATTCCTAAAATTACTTCAGCATGTCCCATATCTTTCATGTCAAATTTAGAATTTAACATATTTTTAGTAGAATTAACCATTTTGTCATTACTACCAACAATTAACATGTCGTCAACATATAAGCATAATATGACATATCCATCTTTTGTGTCCTTTACATAGACACATTTATCACACTCATTGATTTTAAAACCATTGGTTGTCATTGCTTGGTCAAACTTCTGATGCTATTGTTTTGGAGATTGTTTCAAACCATACAATGATTTAACCAATTTACACACTTTCTTTTCTTGACCTGGAATTATATAACCTTCATGTTGTTCCATGTAGATTTCTTCATCTAAATCTCCATTTAAGAAAGCTGTTTTTACATCCATTTGATGAACTTCTAAATTCCGCAATGCTGCAATTGCGAGAATTAGTCTTATGGAAGTTATTCTCGTCACAGGAGAATATGTATCAAAGTAATCAAGACCTTCTTTTTGTCTATAACCTTTAATTACAAGTCTAGCCTTGTACTTTTCAATGGAACCATCAGGTTTCATTTTCCTTTTGAATATCCATTTGGATCCTAGAGGTTTACTACCTGGTGGAAGGTCTACTAGTTCCCAAGTATGATTCTGTAAAATAGAATCTACTTCGCTTTAATAGCTTCCTTCCAAAAAGGTCCTTCAGAAGAAGTCACTGCTTCTGTAAACGTTTGCGGCTCACTTTCTAACAAGAATTTTAGAAAATCTGGACCAAACGTTTTTCCAACTCTTGCTCTTTTACTCCGTCTTGGTTCTAACTCAACTTCTGAATCATCGCTTTTATTCATAGTGTCGTCAAAAACTCGTTTAGACGAGCTTTGTCCTTCTTTAGACTTGCATGGAAATACATCTTCAAAGAATGATGCATTCCTGGATTCCATTATAGTATTCTTGTGTACATCTGGATTGTTGGATTCATACACCAGAAATCTATAAGCAGTATTGTTATGTGCATAGCCTATGAAAATGCAATCCACTGTTTTTGGACCAATTTTCATTTTCTTTGGTGTTGGAACTACTACTTTTTCAAGACACCCCCACACTTTTAAATATTTGTAGGATGGTTTCCTACCTTTCCATAACTCATATGGAGTTTTATCTTGGTTTTTCCGGGGTACCTTATTTAAAAGGTAATTGCTTGACAAAATAGCTTCACCCCACAGATTTTGTGGTAAACCTGAACTTATCAACATCGCATTCATTATTTCTTTTAAAGTGTGATTTTTATGTTCTGCAACACCATTTGATTGAGGTGAATAAGGTGCAGTTGTCTCATGTACAATTCCATGTTGCCCACAGAATTCTCCAAATTCATACTCACCACCTCTGTCACTTCTAATCACCTTAATTTTCTTATTAAGTTGATTTTCTACTTCATTTTTAAACATAATGAATTTCTCTAATGCTTCATCTTTGCTTTTGAGCAAATACACATAACAATATCTTGTACTATCATCAATAAACGTGATAAAGTATTTATTACCACCTCTTGTTTGTACAAATTTTAAATCGCACAAGTCACTATGAATTAAATCAAGTGGTTCTGTGTTTCTTTCTATTGTTTTAAAAGATGACCTTGTCAATTTTGCTTCTACACAAGTTTCACACTTATGTTTTGAATTAATTTGGAATGATGGTATGTGTTCTAAGTTAATTAACCTACGCAAGGTATCATAATTAACATGTCCTAGTCTACCATGCCATATATTGGAAGACTCAATCAAGTAAGCAGAAGAAGTACTTGCTTTATTATTATTGATTATCATTACATTGAGCTTAAAAAGCTCATTCATAACATACCCCTTTCCCACATACATTCCCGATTTTGACAAGATAAATTTTTCTGACTCAAAGACCAACTTAAACCCATGCTTGGTCAAAAGAGATCCAGACACCAAGTTCTTTTGAAACTCAGGCACATACAGAACATTATTGAGAGTCAGCAGCTTTCCAGAAGTCATTTTGAGCATCACCTTGCCTACTCCTTCAACAGATGAAGCAGCAGAATTTCCCATGTAGACTTTCTCTCCCGTACTAGCCTCAAAGGTAGAGAACATCTCTCGAGTTGAGCAGATGTGGCATGTGGCACCAGTGTCTATCCACCACTCCTTAATATTGGACCTAACCAGATTCACTTCGGACACCATGGCAGAAAGGTTGATGTCACCCATATCATCAGCAATGCAGTCCACCAGGTTAGCTTGAACATTCTTGTTCTTCTTCTTTGGAAACTTGCATTCATTTGATCTGTGACCCTCCTTGCCATAATTGAAGCATTTTCCTTTGAACACATGTTTCTCAATCCCACCTTTAGGTCCAAACTTCATCGGTTGCTTCCCTTTCCACTTTTTCTGACCTTGAGCAGCCTTGGAGCCTTGACCATGCTCCACCATATTTGCCTTGAGTACGGGAATATGGCTCCTCCTATCATTAGTTCGATTATCTTCTTCAATTCGAAGTCTGACAATGAGCTGCTCCATGTTTATCTCCTTTCGCTTATGTTTGAGATAGTTCTTGAAATCCTTCCAGCCAGGAGGTAGCTTTTCAATGGTCGCAGCCACTTGGAAGGTTTCACTAATGGACATGCCTTCATCATGAATTTCGCCCAAAATTACCTAAAACTCTTGGACTTGACTTATGACAGTCTTGTTGTCCACCATCTTGAAATCCATAAATTTGCCAACAACAAACTTCTTTGCTCCAGCGTCTTCTGCTTTGTACTTCTTGTCCAAAGACTCCCATAACTCTTTGGACGTTTTCACCTTTTGGTACACATTGTACAAGGCATCAGCTAAACCATTCAGAATATAATTTCTGCAAAGGAAATCTGAATGCTTCCAAGCTTCAACAGCACTGACAACTTGGAAGTCAATCTCATCTTCTCCCAACGTTGGAGAATCTTCCGTCAAGAATCTCGCAAGATTCAATATTGTCAAATAGAACAACATCTTTTGTTGCCATCGCTTGAAATTCAACCCTATGAATTTCTCTGGCCTTTCAGCAGTGTTTGTAGGCACCGAAACAGGCACCTGAAATGAGGCAGACCTTAGAAGAGCACTCGTAGATGACCTAGCATCAACGATGTTCGTAGGTACCGCATCATTGACTCCATCAACAACAGGTGGAATCACTCCTTGATCTTTTTCCATTTCACAAACGAGTCTGTTTTAAGATTGTTACAACAAAACGAAACAAGGTATTAATATGTTAAACACAATTCCTATAAACGAACTTGAAATATAACATATAAATTATAAATTCAAATATCACAGAAACCAAAATAAAATAATAATGATTCTGAATCTTTAACCGAGGCCTGTGCTATCACAGTGTCCTTAAAATAGATTCGTCCCCTCCCGGTGCTGGAGTTACTATGGAACGTCTGTCTCCCAGGATACAACGGTACAACGCAATAAGAAGAGCAACGCTACCTTACTGCAACAACGAACTTTTCAGAAACAGAACACTATCTGGCTACAGGATATTTGTGGTTTTTCAGTGTGTTGAGATATGAGTAAGAGGGCTCCTTTTATAGTGTTCAGGCAGGGGACATGTTTAATTATAGAATTAATCTGTAATTAACAATTCCTAAAGAGTTATAACTCCCTGAATTCAAAATGGTATTTAACAGAGAATTAATCCAAATAAATTGGAGGTTACAACCAGCTGAAGGGTCTGCAACTCCATAAAAGGTGGTTTAATTCTATAATATCTGTTGAAAAATAAAGTTAGAAAAGTAAAAAAAAAATTGTCATTTTAGAAATCAAGACCAAAGGCCCTAGGCCTATCTTTAACTTTTATAAAAGTCAACTAAGGCTAGCCCAAAGTGCCTAGCCTATGGCTAGGCATACCCAGAGTGTCTAGTCCAAGCCTTTGATTTATTTTCAATAACAACATAAAGTGCTTTTATATTTAAAGCTTTTCAAATCTAGATTCCCAACAAGTGTGGGATATTTTACTTTTCCTCTTATTTTCCAACATCATGGGTGTTACCTTGAGCAACAATTTCTCATTCACCCATTGAACATTTTGAGCTTGTAAATATACAATTTCATCTACTTTTATAGTAGATTAATCATCCACTTAGTCCCAATTAATTTGACTAATGGAACCTACATAAATTTAATCTCCAAAATGTTCATAACCATACCATTTTTCCAACACAAAGAATGGTGAGTTGATGGGTTTTTAGCAGTTTTTTTATTATTGAAGAGTAAGATTTTGAACTTGATTTGTTATTTGTTTATATTATAAACATAGGAGCTTCATGAATTTGCCTGTTGATGAAGCACAATTCTTGTCTTTCTTTCTAAAGATCATGAATGCCAAGAAAACAATGGAAATTGGAGTTTTTACAGGCTATTCTCTTCTTACTGCGGCCCTTGCACTGCCCCAAGATGGCCAGGTATCTATTTATAAATGTCTTATACCTCTTCCTTCGAGTCTCCCGTTACAACGTCTCAGCATGCAGTATTTCAAAGCTCATCCGAAAGAGTCCTGTCATATTTTACAACCCATTATCTCTATCAGTGGCCAAAGCCACATGATCTACCAACGGATTCTGTTATCATCGTCATAAATTAACTACGTTCATGATGGGTCACTTGTCACATTTGTTTATCATGATTATCTTATTCACAGAGATCTCGGCGTAAAATCAAGTGGTCATTAAGTTACTCTGATATCATTTGGCACAGAACTACCTTCTTACTAAAAGACATATCTAATAGAATATGCAGTGCGGATTGAAACTATTATTTTCTGCAGATCCTAGCAATTGACCCTGACAAAGAAGCTTACGAGACTGGTGCACCATTTATTAAGAAAGCCGGAATGGATCACAAGATCAAATTCATCCCATCAGATGCATTCTTAGTTTTAGATGAACTCATTAAAAATGTAAGTCTACACACATGTGCGTGCGTGTGCGCTTACGAACAACAATTTGCATGCTTGCGGTTTGTCCACTGGAACAAGTTGATTGACTTGAACCTTTGCAGGGGGAAGAAGGGAGCTTCGATTTCATATTTGTCGATGCCTATAAGCACGATTATCTAAAGTTTCATGAGCTGGCTCTGAAGTTGGTGAAGATCGGAGGGATTATAGCCTACGACAACACTTTATGGTACGGATCCGTCGTCGAATCGGAGAACGAAGTGACGAACAGCATTATTAAAATGTGCAGAAGCTCTGTGATCGAATTCAACAGCTTTGTAGCAGCCGATCCCCGGGTTGAATCAGTGCTCGTTTCCATTGGCGATGGCCTAACTCTTTGCAAGCGTCTCTAGTAGAGAAAATGTGGAGTCTTTCCATGATGTTGAATGGTAGCTTGAAAAACAATAAATCTAAATAAAAATAAAGGTTTTGTTTTGTGACTTAACATTAAAATAATTATAAATTATATTTTAATACAGAAGTTGTGTAAAAAAATTTATACAACGTTTTATAAATTTTAAATTTAAATCTCAAACTCTACCTTCCTAAACTCTAAAACTTAAATTTTAACTGTAAACTTTAAATTTTATGTCCTACGTATTAAGCCCTTTAACCCTAAAATTTAATGGTTTGTGTAAACTAGTGTATCAAAGTATTTTTCAATAATTTAAGCAAAATGATTAAGGATTATATTTTGATACATAAATTGTATAAAAGAATATATAATATTTTGTATTTAAGGTATAAAATTTAAAACCTAGATCTATAGTTCTTACAAACCTTAAACCCTAAACTCTAAATTCTAGTCATAAACATTAAATTCTAAAACTTAACCTTAAACCCTAAAATTAAAAGGCTTATATAAAAGTTTACACAAATTTATGTATCAAAATATTTTTTTTACAATTAATCTCATTAAACATGCTTAAACAATTATAAAAATATATTTAAGAAATAAAAAATATACCATATAATATATATATATATATAAAAACTCAACATGTTTAAATGTTGTATTTCTATAACACTCTCAATTTGTATGATATATTTAGACCTCAAGCCTAAACCCAAACCCATGATATTTTCTTAAAAACAGTTAAAGTCCACAATTAAATCATATATAGATAAATAATTAGATAAACAAAATATCACAAATGAAGGTCCATTTAAAATAAAATATTAAATATTAAATTTGATTAAGACAAGTTATAAAATAATAATTATAGACCAGATCACGTAAGATCCTACAATTTCATAGCCTACTAACACAAATACAATATTCTAAAATCTCGATCTGATAGTTCTCTATGATGTTGTGATCCAACAATCAACTTATACACAGAAACAACGAATTCGAACGTTGAGCTTACAAAGCTTAGTAATACACATTTACTCTACTTTATTTCATACTAATAAAAAAATATAAACATTCAAGCTAGTACTAGCAATAAGAATAGATAAATAAACATGTGGCATTATCGCTAGTTGCCTAGACACATACTCTTAAACATAAAAAAATATCATACATTTTCCCAAAAACCCAAACATACTTAAGATCTTATTAGATCATTAAGTAGAAAATTAAATCAACGAAAATGTCAACTCTGGAGTGCCACCGAGTCAAAAAGCATCGAAACATTCCCCTGATGAGGTTAGGTCACATAGCATTAGAACGCATACCCTTGATCGGAATCATCCTCGAGCATGTACAATATAGTGAAGTCGGGTCATCACATATCATTAATACATTTATCCTAGGAGAGATTAGGTCACATAGCATCGATACATACACTCATCATACCATCAAATAAACATACAGATATTCAAAAAATCTTATACGGTCTTTAAATTTTATAGCAGACTTGAATATTTTCAAACTCATCAAATATATCAATAATTAACAAGCTCAAACCATCAGTACCGTCACATGCTTATTACTCATCTCCTAATTTAAAATTACTAAAATGCAAGCTAACTATACTTAGGATGCTCAACATGCATTTCAGAGTTCAGGGTATACTAACCTTAAATCGACACCGTTAAAATCATTATTTGAGATTCTTAAATAGTTCATTCGATCTGATATTCAAATTTAAACAATCCCCGTACATTATAAAAATACAAAAATAAATTAATTTCATGCATCTCTTATACTATTTACAAGGTCAATCAACGGCCCGGTATCAACGTGACCATTCTGGTGCGATACGGTGCAGCGTAACACCCTTGCAACCAATCCCACGTGAAATCAGGCTTGTGATCTGGTCTAGCGCGGTGCACCAAGCCTGGTGCATCTGTCTGGACAAGGCATGCCCATTCTCGTGGCGAATAGTGGTGCATGGGAGACCCTTCGGTGGCCGGACGACGACGACAAGTTCCAGTCCCGTTATTCTCTGATTTTTGATTCCGATGATAGGCTCTATTCACAGTGTGACGGTAGAAATACGTCGTTTAAGCTTCCTCGATTCTTCTTTCTTCTCACACCAATTAGTGGCGACGACAACAACGATGAGACGACCATCAATGGATACGTCTCGATGAGGAATTTCCAATCATACCAACAGTGTCGTGCACGGTGGCTTCCATGACTGCAAATTGGGGCTCAAAACTCCCACTTTACTCTTTCTCTATTTTGCCTCGTCTTTCTCACTCGAATAAAAACATGTCTCTAAACTTCCACTTTACTCTTTCTCTGTTTTTCTATCTTGTGACACGTTTTTTTATGTACATGTTTTTTTTTTGGGATTTGATTTGTCCGTTTTTATGGCATGTTGTAGCATACCTTAACGATCGATTGTTATTCACACAGAGATTCAATCGATACTAGTTTTTTGATTTATTGTTTTGTTGATGGTCACTTGGAAAGACTTATCCACACTCGGTTGATAGTTGTTTGCCGATAAAATCAGTCCTGGATAACGGTACTTTTTACACGACAGTTTGAATCGCCTACAACTCCTTCTCCCTTTACTATGCGTCTCGTTTGGATAGAGATAATGAGATTCAGGAAGCTGTTGAATTTTATTGGTATGCTTATTTTCATAAGAATTTTATTTTTCTTTGTTTTTAGTTTTAAGAATTTTTTATTTTTAATCCAATTATTTTGCTTCTTAATTACGTTGTAATTATAATTTTCTATGAATTTAATAAAAATTCAATAATATTTGTCAAAAAAAATATTTGAAAGAATAAACAAAAAAACAATATTCTTTAAACCTCACCACTTACTCCTGAAGATATCCAAAAAATATTATAGATTTTTAACCTATTTCCTCAAAATTACCCCAAACTCATCTATGTCCCTAAATATAATCTTAAATATTATTATTCTCCTAAATTTCCCTTATTTTTCTCTCCCATTAAATCACCGGCTTTTTATTTAAAAATAGTTCACTTTCTTTTTTTATCCACAAATAACACACCACCCATTTTCCCATCTTACCCTTAAACTCAATTATTTTTAATTCAACCATCAAACACCAAAACCAAATAATTGGATCAAGACCCAATTTTATAAGACCCAAAGTTCCGAGAAATTATATTATGGGTAATTTTTATCACATATCGGGATCAACCATTAAAAATTATATATCTCATTATTTTTCCAAATCATATTTTTTTAAAAATGAATCTTCACTTAAAAAATTGTTTTTAAAATAAATTAACAGTAAATATAAGTGAAGATTCACTCAAAAAAATATGACATAAAAAATAATAAGACGGATGATTTTTAATGGTTGATCCCATGTATGACGTGATAAGACTTACCCATGATATAATTTCTCTAAAGTTCGGGTCAATTCTATTTCATAAAATTAAAACAAAAATAAAAAACTTACGACCCCAGCCTCATTGTTTATAGATTTTCTTTATTCCTTTAAATAATAAAATTAATCTAAGGCATTTGACTCAATCAACTAGAGCTTTATTTTGCAAGTCCTTGGAGCTTTGGAAATTTTCTGGATAATTCAGGGTGTGGGTAGCTGCTTGTATTACCCATTCTAAAGTATTTGTTCAGCTAAATGGAGGGTTAGTAGGATATTTTGTTTGGTATAAAATTTGATTTTATTTTAAAATAAATTCAATCGAAATATTAATAAGAAAATTATATGAATATATGGTTTATAATTATAATTTTATTTGTGAGATATATTTATTAATTTTAATTATATATTTTTTAATAAATCATAATTGTAATCTTAATCTCACTTAGAAACGAGGGAAAGAGGAACTCTCGGGGATAGAAAGGAGGTATTCTTAATGAGTATAAAACTCATAACCTAATAGAATATAAGAAACAATAATAAGTAGCTTAGTCAACCGATCAAATGTGCTTGCACAATATTTTAATTATAATTATATGAATATACTATTTGCGAATGAATAATTATTCGATAAACATACAAAGGAAATAAAGAGTTTCTACGAGTATTTTAGTTTTAGGTTAGAATTTATGATTTAAAAATTAGAATATTGAATTTAGGTGTTTATAATTGAAGGGTTATGCTTGGAATTTAGGGTTTAGGGTTTATAGGTTAAAACTTAAATTTCTAAACATATTTCCCTAAACTTTAAACCATAACCTAAAACTTAAATTATAATCATAAACCCTAATTATAACCATATCCCTAAATTCAATTCATAACTCTAAACACTAACTTAAAATCTTAAATTTTAATCCTAAATCATAAAATTAATACACTTTAAAAAATTATTTTTACCGCACGTATATTAAATATAAATCCAATGTAACTATAATTGTAACTTCAAAAATCAATTGAGCTTCAGAAGTTTTTTTCATAGTAATTTTGGAATATTTTAAATTAATTAAAATGTTGGGTGAATTGTGCAATCATTCCCAACCAAAACAACAGAAAAATCTGCCAAACAATACACTATAGCAAATTAATTAAGAGATTAAATGCATAATTTAATAAAAATTTATTATAATCATAATTTAATATGCACCAGTCCTCTAGCGCAAGTGGTTAAAGGAACGGTTGATCTTCTTAGAGGTTATGGGTTCAAGCACTAGTGATGTCAGCAGAATGATTGAGCAATTAATGTCAAATAATGGAGATTATATTATAGAACAAATACTACTTGTAATCACTATTAGTTTATTCAAAAAAATAATAAATAAAATATCATCTATTATTTATTCTTTCATCTTTTAATGAAAATATTCATAATAAAAAGATTAAACATTTAAATTTAAAAATTAAGGAAGAAAATATCTTATTTAAATATCTTATTTATTTAATTTAAAAATTAAAATTTTAAAATTAAAATGAAATTATACTAAAATATTTAGGAGGAACCGTTAAAACTTCCCATCCCATACAAAATTCCGGTTACAACACAAAAATATGTCAAAAATAATTTAAGGGATAAATTAAAGGAACATATTTAAAAAATAAATATAATTTAAAGAAAAAATATATTATTATCCATACATATTAGTTATCAAGTTTCAAAGTTGTTGTGAAATATATTCTAAATGGTCTATATAAGAAAAAAATACAACTCAGAAAAAAAAAAAAGATTTTTATTTTTTTTCAAAGCTAAAGTTTTCTAAAAATACAACTATCAAGTTTTAAAGTTGATTCATTAAAAATTCTTCTTACACCTAGTTGGTGACATAAAGGTAAACTTAAAAATTAGATCTTTAATAATAAATATTAAAAATAAATTTTAAGAGTATATTACTTCTAATAATAAATATTTAAATAATATTAAAATTTAATAGTATATACTGAATAATAAATATTAAAAAAATAAATCATGATAACAAAAATTGGAAAAATAAACCCTTAACAATAAATATAAAAATATATATTTTAAGAGTAGATTCTTAATAACAAATATTAAAAAATAAGTTTATAATAATAAATATTTAAAAAAATTACTCATAACAACAAATATTAAAAAATAAATCTTTAGATTATGCTTAATAAAAATATTAAAAATTTAAGCATCTAGTAACAAAGAGTAAAAAATAAAATATCATTAAAATTAAATATTTTTACCCTTTCACGAGTACATCAGCCCTATTATTTAATAATATTTTAAAGATAAACGTGACAAATACTTGATTAACTCACGCCTCATCAACCTTTTAAAAATAGTTAAACTTTTATTTTTTTATAAAAATTTCAGTTCAAATCCATCAAGTTTTAATATAAACTATTAAATTTTGAAAAAAAATTAACAAGCTCTCAAACTAACTTGTGATGGTCAGGTTTTACTTCAAGGTGTTTTCTTTTATAAAAAAAAGGAAAAAAAATATGACTAACCTAACAGAATCATAATTTTAAATTGGGATAAGTACAAAACCCGAACTCAACGAGTTTTTACTTGATCTGATCTGATCGGGTCAGTTTTTTAGTAAAAAATTTGGGTTCGGATCGGGAATTTTTCAAGTGTGATTTTGGGTCGGGTCAGGTTCGGGTTTAGGATGGAAAAAATTCGACTTGACCCAGGACTAAGTGTAATTTTTCTATATATAGTTTAAGGATATTTGCGATAATAATTCCTCTTTATATATATTTTATACAATTAGGTCACTAAAAATAATTTTTTTAGAATTAGGTCACTAAAATTTTATTTTTATAATTAGATCTCTATTTTTTACAATTAAATCCCTAAAACTTTAAATTTTTAATGATTTGGGTCAGGTCAGATTTTAAAGCTTAAAAATCAGGTCGGGTCGGATTGATTTTTTCACCATAAACTCGGATCGGGTCGGGTACGGATAGGCCGAAAATCTGACCTGACCCTGGCCATTTCTAATTTTAAATTTATGATTTCATCCGTTTTAGCTTTATATTATACGTTTTGGCTTAAAAGTAATATTCATTTAAATAAAGGTAAACTATTGCGCTAGTCACTTTCGTTTATCCTCAGTACACTTTTAGTCACCGATTTTAAAAACAATCAATAAAATCACTATCGTTTTCGGGGTGTAAAGTTTTTTGTCACTCTAACGTTAAGTGTCGTTAAATATTGACGAAAAATGATCTGACATAATAAAAAAATGATAAATTACTTAAATAGTCCTTAAACTATTATTATACTTTTGTTTTATCTTTAATTTGACCCTAAAAAATTTAGAACTATATATTTTTACCATATTCTCAAAAAAAACCCTTAACCCTGACCCTTGTTCAAACCCTAAAATTCTCATCCAAATAACATTAAAACAAAATCTCATTCTTTTATGTCTTATAATTAAAACAAAAATTAATTTTACAGCAAACCAATCAAATACGAAGTGAAACTCAAATGCAAATTAATGTTAAAAATGCAGATTAAAAGAGATTTTAATCAAAACTGAAAAAGGACATCTAAAACCAACATTCTCATGATCTTGTCAAATTTTGGACAACCCATGAATTTAAATGTTTAAACTTGAGTTATCCAATTTCTGTTGAATAAGCTTATCCAAATGTTCAACCATGGTAGGTGTGAGATAATTGCTCCAATCTCCCACTTTTTCTTGCCTGAAAAAATCTTTGTGTGGAACACTAGAAATGTGTAAAACCTTCTTGTTCACTTCCAGTTCTTTTAAATTCTCAAAACTACAAACTTTTGTTATTTCTTCGACAACACCTTGTCTCTGTTCATCTTCTGTGAAAAGAACCCCTAAGAACATGGCCAAGTATTTCACTTGAGAATAGATGTCTTTCTTAAGATCTTCGAACTTTAAGAGAAATTATTTTTGTTTCGGTTATCAGACACAAGGAAAGAAAATTTTGTTTCAATGTTATTTGGGTGAAGATTTTGGGTTTGGATAAGGATTAGAGTTAGGATTCTTTTGGAGAAGATGGTGAAAATATAAAGTTTTAAATTTTTTAGAGTCAAATTAAAGATAAAATAAAAGTATAATAATAGTTTAAGGATTATTTAAGTAATTTATCATTTTTTATTGTGCCAGACCATCTTTTTCGTTAATATTTAACGCACTTAACGTTGGAGTGACCAAAACTTTACACCCTGAAAACGATAGTAACTTTACTGGTCGTTTTTCAAAATCTGTGATTAAAAATATACTGAAGGTAAACAAAAGTGACTAACACAGTAGTTTACCCTTTAAATAATTAAATTTTATTTAAAAATAATTAATTAAATTTAATCATCTACACAATTTTATCCGAAGTGTTGGGTGTCAAATTTCTTTAAATCAACACTAAGACATAATTTTTTTACAAATTAAAATTTCGTACGTAAATGTTAGCTATCAACTTTCAGGGTTGAGGTCAAGTTTAATATCCCCAAAGTGAAAAAAATATATCATGAGACTGGCTTATCACATCAGTCGTGGTCCCTAATCAATTAAAACTGCTTAATCTGCTATTAATAAATATTTTTTAGCAGCATTTGCGACTAAATAAATATAAACCTTGTTTATAAAATCTATTAAAAAATTATTTTTTTATATAACTAAAAAAAATTTACACGTAAACTAGACAACTCGTTATCATTATTAAATTTTAAATAATTTTAATTTTCAGTTTTATTTATTTATATTGTTTTTATACATGAATTGTTATAATACTATAAAGATTTAATACCCTTTCTCTAATAAACTATACATATTTTTCTAATTTGTCTCCTAAATTTTTATGGCCTATTTTACCTCCTAATTTTATAAAATTAGATTAAAATCATCCCTATTAGGGACAACTTGAGAAAACTGATATAATTTAAAAATAATTTGGTAAAAAACTAAAGTTTAAGGAAGAAGCAAGTTAAAAATAATTGAAGGGTCAAATTTAAAAAATATGATAAAAAAATTACAAATCGACTAACTCTTAATTGTGTGGTCCTTTTACTTTAAATTAGTGGGTTTAAGTTTTAAAGTTAGAGGTTGTGGTTAGGGTTTAAGAAATTAGAGGTAGGGTGTTGGATATAGGGTTTACGACGTACAAAATAAGGGTTATGATTTAAAATTTAATTTTTTAAATTTTTTAATGAGACATGAAAAAAGACGTGATAAAAACCCAGGAGATTTCTACTAAAAAAGACATAAAATATGTTGACATGCTTGTAAATTGGATTCAGATTTGGATTTAATCTAATAATTGAGTATACTTAAACATTCAACATATTTAATAAAATATACTACATCCGTCTCATTTAAGATGTCTATTATTAACTTTTTATAAGATATATATTTAAAATTTTCTAGATTATTTTTTTAAAATATATTTTTTATATATTTTTATCAATAACAATTTTTAAATAATTGAATCAAAAATAAAAAAATTGACAAAAAAATCAATAATAAATATTAACCTTGAGATAGAAAAAATACATTAAAGACTATAAAAAAGTTGGGCGTGGTGAGTCCAATTTAGTTGATCAAGAGGATCCAAATCAATTGGGCTACATGACCTTACGCTTAACTTTTATATGTATTAAACATAATGGTTCAGTTTAGTAAATAACTTTTGAGTGAAAATTAGAGGTTTATTTTTTAAAATAAATATATAATCATAGTTTAGTTTTTTAAAAAATTATTAATTAATTTTATAATATTTTTGTAAAGTCAATTAATATAATTTATTAATTAAATTAATTAATTAATATTACCAATTATTCATTATCAATTAACATAATTTATTATTCGTTAATGATCAAATAAAATAATATATTTATTTGTTAATATCATCATTAATATTTAATTTATTAATTAATTATTTTAAATTAAATATTATATAAAGTCATAAAAATCTTCAAAACTAATTATTTCGATATTAAAATTTAAATTTTTATCTTTATTTAAAAAATTAATTTAACAATTATCTTATTTCATTGTTTGTTTTAATACAATAAGAATAATACTAAGCAGATGACCAGTTGCTTAGATTGTTTACCAAAATGTTAATAATTAATGTTTCTTTATATGTATTATAAAAATTAATCTAAAATATAAAATAAAAATAAAAATTAATTAAATTTTAAAATAAAATTTTGGATTAATTATTCTCAAAATTTCTCTAAAATTTTTGGGGAAAAAAAGGCTCCTCTGTACATTCCACGTGGAACTAAAACTGTGCCGTTTCAAGAACAATCGTCATGGTAAAAGTCTTTTTTAACCTCGAATTTACCTCCAAAGATCCAAAACTGGCCTCGTTTTTAACTTATCGTGGCCTTAAAAAGTTAAAAACTAAATAGTAATAAATTACCATGAGCCGTTATTGGTTTTTTAGCTTTCTGCGATGACGTCCTCGTTTCCATCGCCACCGTGGCCTTCTGCATCGACCCACCGCTCTACCGGCGCGCACTCGGATTTGTGGCGGAGCTTCCAGTCAAGCGCCTGACAAGCACGTGAGCAGTAATTCACAGCCCCACAAACGGAACACCTCCGGAACTCGTGTTTTCTCGTCTCCGGTCTCCCGCACCCGATGTGAGAGCATAGTCTCAAACCCGGTTCAGATACCCCGCCCCGAGCGCCGAACCAGTCGGCTAAGAACTTGCTAGCCGGATGCGCTTCCGGAGCCGGCACATTGCATCCGAAATCGCTCAGCAACGGGCAACCCGACACAGTCGGATGACGGTGGTTGAGGTTAAGGTTAGGGTACGGGATGGAGTGTGGATTACACGTGAGGCAAGAGCGCGTTAATTTATTAGAAACAGTACCCGCTGATGATAAAACTGCCGCTAGCTCTCGGGCGTTGGCTTGGACAAGAAACCGACGGCCTTCGACGACGTTTTGCCTGACGCCATATCCATCCTGAAGGCAGTGGCCGAGCTCACGGAGGGCGTCGATGTGCCCAAGAAAAGCAGCACGAGCACACAAAGCCACACCGGCTCTAAGATCCTTGTCGTTCTTGGAGCCACCGCTTCCGTTGAACTGAATCACAGCTAAGGAGTAAAGCGCCGTCGCGTGGGCCTTAATCGCCGCCTTAGCCATAAGAGAGGCTCCACCCCCTCGATTCTCTAAACAGTAGAACATAATCTGTTTCAAATCATATAACAATTAAAACTCCTTAAAGATTATTCATATTCTCCTCCTTGAAAAAAAAATAAAAAAATTGAAATTTACCATTCCCAGTGTATAGCAAGCTTCCAAGTTTCCGGCATCTGCGCAGTTCTGTAAGAATCTCTGAGCTGACTCCGACCAGTTTCTGGCTTTAATGGAAAAGATTTTCGGAGAGGCTTTGGATAATATCAGAGGATGAAGTGCTAAACTAAGAAATCTCTTGCATCTGTTCACGAAAATAAAATCAATAAGAAAAAAAAAAACTTTCCCGAGAAACAAACAACCCACAAAAGTCCAGTAACAGTCTACTGACATAACCAAAACGTTAGCGAAATCGGAAGGACAACGGGCGGCGGAGCTTAGTTTGGCGAGAATATAAATGACAAGATCATCGGGCAAAGCATCAAAAAAGTCTCTATTCCCGGTAATCTCCGGGAAGAATCTTCGTCGTTTCCGGCAACCCATATCATCTCCGGCGAAACCCCTGATTTCACCATCTCTTGGGTAACAAACCCCTCTCCTTGTTCTCATTTTTTCTCTCTAATAAAAATCAATCTACACCCAAAATGATCTCAAAATCTGAGCTTCCATCGTCTTCCTTTTTACTTTCTGGATCTTTCTTCCCCCACTTAGCTGCTTAAGAGACGTATATAAAAAGGCAAACTGGAAACCTTATATAAAAGGAGGAGAGATCGAAAACAACGACAGAACCTAACCAGATTAATATAAACAGTAAAACACCTGTTTGGTACGTTTAATTACATTCTTAACCCTGTTTACTGCTTGTTTCTACGGTCAAACTCCGTTGACCCAGCTGTCTGTTGATAGAGGTCAAATGTTCCCTTAACTTACAGGTTACTATGGACTAAATTGAATTATTAAAATCTTGAAGGGACTAAAAATGATGTTCCACCATTAATTAATTAAAATCTAGGTCCATGCTTACCCTTGGATTTGCTCACGGTGACAAAATCTTCAGGATGTCATAGAATGAGTTCTCTGAAATTAATTGATATCTAAAAAATTATTATAACATTTTAAAATATTATTTCTAAAACCCGACCCGATCCGACCCAACCCGAAAAATAAAAAAAATCTTCATCAACGATAAAATTTTAATTCGATCAATCCTTTATCACAATCATAAATTATGGTTTTTAAGTAACTTTAAATATATGTAAAAAATAAAATGAATTATAATTTAAATTACTCACATATTAAATTACATGTTTAAAAGAAAAAAACTTGAATCATCGACTAACATACTCGAATATATTAAAATTTGAACAACATCTAATAATTTTTTATTATAAGAATATACTTAAAAAGTATAAAAATTACTTAAAACCCATAAAAATATTTATGTATAATGATATATTTTTTTATAAATATAATAAAATATATAAAATATACCGGGGCGGGGCGGGGCGGGGAATTTTACACAAATACCCGAACCCGACCCGACCCGACTTAACCACTTCTAAGCCCCGCCCCGCCCCGATCCCCAGAATTTAAAAAAAAACTCGACCAGGTCGGGTCGGGGCACACCGGGTCGGATCGGGGTCGGGTTTTTTTACCATCCCTATATATGATGTATATATTTTAATTTGACACCAAAATTAAGTATTAGATTAATAAATAGTCAGATTAGAATTATATTTTAATTTGAAGGTTGATTTTAATTTTTAAAATTATTTATAATTTAAGCTGCTTGTTTTATTTATTTATAAAATATTATACATTTTTAAATATTGTCCACGTACATCATGTTGAATTTTTACGGTAACTAAGGCTGCTAATTTAGGAGGGTTCAATTAGAGGATTAAAATTCGATTCGATTTGACTTAAATTTTTGTAAAATAAAATTTGAGTAAGATACAAAAATTTAAAATACCTATATTATTTAGTATTTAATGCATCATTTTTTAAGTTCAAGTCGAATATCTTAACTATGCATGATATATGTATATGCATATAATATATAAAAATAGTTTTTATTAATAAGCTTAATAGTGATTACAAGTATGTATCTGTTCTAGAATATAATCTTCACCATTTGACATTGATCGCTCAATCATTCTACTGGCATCGCTGGTGCTCAAACCCGTGACCTCTAGGAAGATCGACCGTTCTTTTAACCACTTGAGCTAGAGGGTTCGTACATATATAAAAATAGTTAAATCTAAACTAATTAATATCATAATATTATAAATATTTATAATTAAATTTAAATCAAAATAGGAACAACTAGAATTTAAAATATCAATTAAATTAGATAATCAATTAACTAAAATATTTAATTATATAAATGATTTTTTATTTTAATTATTAAAATAAAAATATGATAATTTAATAAATTTAATAATCGTTTGATTCTGATAAAAATATAAAAATAAACAGAAAATTAAAAATTGAAAGTTCAAACCTATTAATCCTACCTAGAATTAAAAAAAATTAAAAATTTAGAAAGATATCAAAATTACTAGACTCTAAGATATTGTGTTGCATACAATTTAGAAATATTGTATATAAATAGATTAAATCAGTTAATTAATTTTGCTTAAAATTGTGAACCGTAATCGAATTAAAATAATTTATTCTAAAATTTTATTAAAAACCAGGTTTGATTAATCGTTAAATATTATTTTTAAATTCAAAATTTTCAATTCTTGATATTTTATTATATCAATTAAATCAGACAATCAATTAATTGATTAATTAAACTATTTAATTCATATATTATTTTTTAATTGACTAATTAGAATATCAAATACTAATATGATAAATTTAATAAGCAAAGTAAAAAAAATATTGGCATATTTTTTAAAATTAATAAAAAAATTATTTGTATAACCATGTGTTATTTGGAAGTGATCAAAATATAAATAATTAAAAAAGTAAGATATTAAATTAAAAATTATTAAACTCTAATGACCAAAATAGATACTAGAAAAAAATTGAGTGATGATTAGTGTAGTTAACTTATTTTTTATTAAAAAATTAAGGTAATTTCTGACAGACTATATTGAAATAAACTAAAAATTTGATAATTTTATTAAATATTTTAAAAATATAATGATCAAAATAAATTCATCTTAAAAGTTTGGTTGCCATTTTTGTAGTTTATCCCTAATATATACATTATGTTAGTGTAGCTACGGCCTTTTTCAGTTTTCCGCTGCTAAATTCGGACAGAATCTGTTACTGCGGGTCCCAGTTTTTGTTGGGTCGTTTTGGAACGGCTGAGCCGAGCCGTTCGTAGTCTGAGTGATATACGTATGACAAGATCATTATCTTCTTTTTAAAACTTTTTTATGTGAAATTAATGTTTTTTGTTATTTTTCAGGTATGATATTTTTTCTCATTTAATCTTGTGACGTCCTCGTAATGAGTTTTTACTTTCGTGATTGGCCTCTTGTTAAAGTTGTTCATCATGTCTATTCTTTTTATGGGCGCTCAACGTAAAATCGATAAGTCAAACGATCACTCTAATACCACTTATCACGGGTCATTATCTTCTTATTAAAAGACATGTGTGATAATATACGATAAAACTCACGGTTCTTTTCTAAAGCCGACACGTTACACACTCAGCGATCCACTTCTCCTATGGGTTGGTAATTCTTTTCATTTGCTGCCACGTCAGATTAGATGACGAATCAGAGAGATGAGAAAAATTTGTAGTCAACCAAGTTGACGTCCTTAACGATGAAAGAAAAGTTTCCCGACCTTGTTGTTTAAAAATCTTATTTAATTTATTAATAGATTAATTTAAATATTTTTTATAAAATTTATAAAAAAATATATTTTTATTTTTATTTTTAATTTTAATATTAAAATTTAAAGTTTTGATCTTATTTAAAATTTTAAAATTTTATCTAATTAAATTAACTAATAATTAATTTTTAATTTTATTTTTCATAACTCATTAAAAAATCAAGAGTATTTTAGTAATTATAACATTTATATAATTCACTTCTTATAATTTTATACCTCGTCAGAGTTGATTTTCACATAAAAATAAGTAATTTGAATTTTTAAATTTTGTCTGATGTGTACGTTCTCATCTAATTTAATAATATTATATAATTATTTTTTATAAATAATTATAATAAAAAAGAAAATAATGTATATATCTTTAAATAATCAAATTTAAATAATTTTAATTTCAAAATATGAACATATATTTTTTCACCCTAGGACTAATAAAAACAGTAATGTAAAAATTTAACAAATTATTATTATATTTAATTAATAAACATTACAGTCTATTTAAACATGTCTAAACTCAACAAGTCGTTCCAATAAAAAAAATGATATGTTCGTTCTAAAAGATTCGAATTCGAACACATATGTGTAAAGTGTGTGTACGTTCGAAAGGTTAAGAAACAATATAAACATATACTACCATATATCACACTAATATATTAAAAATTATACGAATAATAAAAAATACTCATTTTATTTTATCTTATATGAATTCAAATCCTGACATTTACTTTAAAAATATAATATTTATACGTTTAATAAAAAAATAAGGAATTTGAGTTGAATCAAAAGTGACTATAAAGATTTGGTGTTGCTGACTGAATATTGTTTCCTTGAAACCCTGTCCTAGGGCTAGGGCATCATCCATTCCAGTTCATCTACAGACACCAAATATACCAAACAAGTTTTTCCATTTGTGACTAAAATTTTCAGGCATCCACCTCCACCGGTCGGTAATGTTGGTTGGAAAAATCTATGACAGTAGTTGAATATTTGTTTGGGGTTGTTGGTGCTGCATGTGCTCCAACAACAATACATAACTCACAACTTATAGAACAATTTAAAAGTTTTACTGGTGCACCACCATCCAATATTCAAGGTTTCGAGTTAAAAACCGATTAAAAAAATTATGATATGATTATACGATAATATATTTTTTAAAATATATATATACCATGTAAAATATATTGTTTGAATTCATGTCACTTAAAAAGAACAATGTTGTGTGACGAACAAAATCTTTTTGCCCTTAATCAAATTTTCTTCTATGCCCATTTTAAAAATCCTTTAAATTTAAATTATAAACCCTAAATCATATACCCTAAAAATATATCAGAACCTTAATTCTCTAAACCCTAATCACAACCCTTAATATTGAATCTTATGAGGACTTCATTAATTCGGGTGCAAATCATCAACTTTTTAATTGTGTCTTTATTGATGTCTTCACTTTAAATTAGCGGGTTTAGAGTTTAGGGTTTAAGGTTAGGTGGGTTTAGGGTTAGGGGTTGTGGTTAAGGTTTAGGGAATTAGGGGTATGACGTATTTTTTAAGGTGTAGGGTTTAAGATGTAAAAATAAGAGTTAGGGTTTAAAATTCAATTTTTAAATTTTTTTAATAGGAGACATGATAAAAAGACAAAAGATTTCTACTTTATTGATTCACACAAAGAGAAAGAATGTTATTATATTTGAATGATCAGAGTCAATTGATTTATTTGTATTATTTGGGTGTTATTAAAAAAAATTAATAAATTTGTATTATCTTTTAATCATATCAAAATTTTCACATATATATTAATCTAAACACTTGGATTTTCTAAGGCTTTAAAATGAACAAGAGAACCTTAAAACAATCAAAACCTTAAAAACAATGAACATAATAAGGAAAGTGAGTGAACAGAATTTGAAGCAGACACTATCCGAGAATGTTGCTTAAGGCAGCCTGCCTACCCACGTGGATGGGGCATTTTAGCTATGAGGTTGAGTATGGTTGAAGTGAAATTACCGGACGTTAAATGCTCTGAACACAACAAATGGGGTGACCCCATCGATCGTACGACACTCGGATTTTTATGGTCATAAGCGTTGATGGATGGTGGGATGGTTGGTAGCCACTAGCCAGACACATGCAAGAAACAAACCACTAAGGATAAGAGCAGTAAATAAGATGAGATGATAGTAAATTACTCGATTTCGATATGATCAAAATTCGATTAATATTTATTTTAATTGAATTTAACTTGAACTTATACTCTATTTGAGTTTTTAACTAGGTGAACTATTTGATACCTAACGTGAAAATCTCGCGAGTTACTTGAAAATATAATATATTATTTTTTTTAAGTTTTAAAATTAAAGTGAATTAAAATATAGGTACGAGTGTTTTGGGTTGTTATGTTATGTTAGTTTTTTTATTTGTACATATAGATATTTCTTTACAATTTAATCATCATCGTCATTATTATTATTATTGATAGGTTGTTAATGAAATGAGATAGATCCGAACTACAGTGGCAGATCCAGAAAAATATTTGAGAATGTGCACAACTCATAAATATTAAAAAATTTAAAAATTAATTTATAAAATTTTAAAGTTAAACATGTGAACTTTAATATCCAATATGTGCATCCACCACTCGCAAACTACTCGAGTCCGGCTCAATCAAAGTTTGATCAACGCACGACTCAAATGGATTCCACCAAGTTTAAACTCATTTTGAGTTTTTAATGAATTAAGTCGATCTCATTACACTCAAACTCAAATTAAACTCACATTTAATTTAAATTTTTAACGAATTGAATCTAACTCGAGCGTTTACAAGTCAATAACACAAGATTTCATCGTCGGTGATGCATTTTAAAACATGATCCTAGGCAGATGTTTGACCCATCTGGATTATTACATCTCAATTTGATGTCTGAGATTGATTGACAAACCATGAAAGTTTCACCTTTGTGCATCATCTTCACGTTATGTCTCCTTTTGTTTCTCGATCAATTTGAACACGAAGTAAATTGTTTTTTTTTTCTTTTCTTTTTCAGCCAAGTGCTTGGCCGTGCAAGGAAGTATATACGTACAGTTTAGTTGGTTTGTGCCTCCTGGTTGTTGGACCATTTTGTCGTTGTTTGCCATTACGTGCATGGTAAGTGAAGTTGAAGCTTCGAAGAAGCAGCCACAGCTAAGAGCTAACGCAATGCCATTATTTCAATTAATGTGTGGTTTCTTCCGAAGGTCTCGGGGGGGAATTTTTCCGTGCAAATCGTATGTATTTTTATTATGTTTTCAGTAGTGTTCTCACTTTAAAATAGTAGATTTAGGGTTAAAGTTAAAGGTTATAATTAGGGTTTAGATAAATCGAGGTAATGTGTATTTTTAGGGTTTAGGATGTGAAAATTAAGGTTAGGATTTAAAAATTAATTTTTAAGAATTTTTTAATAGGGGTTAGAAGGGAGCATGATTAGGGGATAAAGGATTTCTACTCATTTCCTCCAGTTTTTTATCGAACAAAATTCTTCTATTTTTTTCTATCCTATGTATTCTCGACATTGAATAAAATCTTCTGATCTTTTCGGTGTTTCTTTTTATCATCTCACAAAAAATAAGTTTATGATTTAGGGTTAAGATTTAAAAGTAAGGTTAGAGTTTATGTAATTAGTGATAGGGTGTATTTTTCGGGTTTATGATTTAAAATTTAGCGTTAGAACTTAGATTTTAATTTTTTATAGGTTAACTATTATGATGGTCACTTATGTTTCTCTCTGGTACATAGTCATCGATTTTCAAAAACGACTAGTAAGGTCACTTACGTTTTTAAGGTGTAAACTTTTGGTTACTAATTTGTTTGTTGTCGTTAAATATTAATGGTTTATTAATCTAGCAACAGAAAAAGGGTAAACTACTATAATAGCCACTTACGTTTATCACATATATATTTTTGGTTTCCGATTCTAAAAATTAAACGTTATGATCACTATTAAAAAAAGTATTTCTAATTTCATCCTTGAAATGTTATAGACTTCAGGTCGGGTTCATTTTATGTCAAGTTTATTTCAGGTTAGGTAATTTCAAGTCAGTTTCATTTCAGTCATATTAGTTTGGGTTTTAAATTCATATTAAGTTTGGGTTTGGTACAAATAGTAAATAAACTTTGTATTAGTGTCATGTTGAGTGAATTATTTAACGTCTTTTGGATTTTACGAACACGAATCGTGTGCAGATTGGATTTTGTGTCCATAATAACAGGTTCATTTCGGGTTTGGGTCGTTTTCGATTGGATGCAGATCATTTTCTGTTACTATAATAATAAATCTAATTTGGATTCGAGTCAAAGATAATCAGTTAAAGATCAATTTTGGGTCATCACATCCTCAGATCAAATCAAACTCTAACTCAAATAAATTTTAATCAAATTTTCAGATCGAATTAACTTTTTACATTCCTACTACTCTTATGATTATTTTCGTTCTCATGTTATTCTTCTGGATTGTAACTCATGTTCCATTATGTAATTTTTTGTGCACATTTTTAATAAAATATTTTATCCCATTTTCGCTTTAATAAAAATATCATTGTTGAGCAAAAAATTCCGACAATCCCAGTTTTAGCAGTTCTTGCAAAACACTCATCCACTGCAATAATTGGTCAAGTAATGGGATTCCATTGAATTGTAATAAGTAACCCGCAATTAGATTTCGTAATTTCTTTACTATAATAATTATGTAACTAATATTTGTTGAGTAAAATATTTTAAGGACACTAAAAAAATTATTTTATATTCAAGAATTTAATACGACTCGATTTCGAATATAATAAAAACTTTTGACAAAAATATAGTCAGGAAAATTAATATTTTCTAAGTTCCATCAAATGAATGGGAATCCGACACAATAATCCCCCTTTTTGAAGATGTTTTATCAAAGTTGTTAGGTTGATGATAACAACCCAATGTCCCCATAATTTAGTACTTTCAGAACAAATGAGTGCTGACTTCACAACTAAGAATCCATTTAGATTTTAAAGGACACGACATGAGACCAAAGGGAAAAACTAAGAATCCATTGATGGTCGGATCCACTTTCCGAACACCATTGCTTGTGTAATAATTAGGGAAAAACTATTACTTTGTCACAAATTAAAATCACATTAAGATATAATTAAAGAGTGCTAATTACTTAGCCAGCACATGCCTGCATGAAATATAAAGAGAGAAAGAAAGCAAAATAAAGAATCCAAAGCTTTAAGTAGAAAGAAGGCATGAGACCAAAGGGTTACGGTATATCTTTTAGGATGTAGGATTTAGGGTTTAAGATATAAAAATTAGGGTTAAGGTTTAGAATTTAATTTTTAAAGATTTTTAGTAGGGGCATAAAATTGTTATGATTAGGGGAATAAAATGTTTTATTTAAAGGAGACTAATATCACATCCTGAAAATTTAAAATTCATATATGATTTAAATTATTTTTATGTATATTTTATTAAAAATCTATTTTCATCCTTAAAATTTTATAAGTTCTTTTTTAATATAAAATTTTATGTTCGATCTAGAACCATATATTATGATCCTATATAAAGGGTTTTCCCTAGTTCTAATCAAACATGATTTGATGTTGTTGTTGGACCTTCAAATAACCGGTAATGAATTAGCTTTAGATTTGTTTTAAATGCTGAAGTTACCACCCTTTTGCTTCCTTAAAAAAGAGCCAAACTTTCACAATAATGTTGGTGTCAGCCATGCCATGTGAAAAAAGGGTTTTCATTATAAGAGATGATGACATTACACAAGTTGGTAAGTCTACCAAAATTTCCATGTCCTGGTCGGTGCTTTTAAGGATGTTGGTGAAAATTGTAATATTCAGTTTGGGAAATGGGACCTTTTGCATTGCTTGGAAACATAATTATAAAATAAAATACGAACTTTTTAACTTAAGTGGTTAACGGAATGAATGTTGTTTTTAAAGATCACAGGTTCAAGTACCAGTAATTGCAGCAAAGTGATTGAGCAATCGATGTCAAATGGTTGAGATTATCTTCTAGAATAGATACTACTATAATCACTATTAACGTTTATTCTTTTATTATGTTTTTATTAACGTTTTCACTTTAAAATAATAGATTTAAGAATTAAGGTTTAAAGTTAGAGGTTGTAGATATTATTATTATTTTGATAGAATTTTTTCAACAAATGATCAAATAGAACCTAAGTTATTATTTAATTAAAAGTTAATTGCATCACACAACTTTAAAATATAATTGTAATTTTAAATTAATTCATAAATTTTTTAATGTTTTAATTTTATTTTTAAATTATAATTATAATTTAATTTTTAAATTTTTAAATATTTTGATTTTTTTCCTTATTATATATGACCTTCATTCTAATTTTGTTTCTTCAAGTTTTTTGAAAGTTTTAATTTCATCGTCAAATCATCAATATATATTAATCATATCTCAAGTTGATAAAATAATTATAAAAATTATTGATTGCCATGTAAATATTGATTTGTATTATGTAATAATATGATGTTGCATAAACGATAATTTAAGTATGAGATTGTATTGTTCAAAAGTTTGGGAATTAACTTAAATAAAGATCATAATTTTAGAATGAAACTGAAATATTTAAAAATTTAAAGATTAATTTAGCATAAAAATTATAATTTAGAAATATTTAACACAATTAACTCTTTAATTCCAAAATAATAATGAATTAATAATTATTTAGTGGATAAATGGTGTTTTCTTCTTACCATTTGGGCCTTTAGGGTATTTTGGTTTGGATCTTCCAACGACTAAAATAGCTCAACAATACTTAGTGTTTTGCTTTGGGTTAGAGATATGTAAATATATATATATATATATATATATATATATATACACTTTTAAAAATTGATATATATATATAATATTAATATATTTTTAATATTCATAAGTTAAATAATTCAATTTTATAAAATAAAACTAAGATTTTAGTTTTGGGGAATGAGAGGAAGAAGAAATTCATATTTTTTAATATAAAATGTTAAAAAGAAATTAGTATGTTATTACATAATTGGTCGGTTTAATTATTTATTTTTTAAATTATAAATCGTAACTGAATCATTTTTTAAATAAAAAACAAACCAAATTGATTTTTTTTCAATTTGATTAACTAATTTTTTAGTTATTTTTTTGAGTTTCGAGATTGATTTTGATTTTTCAATTTTTTATATGCCTCTACGAATATCTCATGTTCAGCTCTACAAATTGGGAGTATATAATATTTACCGTTTAGGGCTTAGTAGGTTGATTTACTCAAATATTTTTTTTGTAAAATTAAAATTAATTTTGATATAACAATAAAATTAATTTTTTTTTTCAATTTTAAATCAATTAAAAATCCGATCTTTATCCACCACTACCCATTTTCAAACATGTAGAATAAGTGTCCTCTTAGTTTGACGCGCTTTTCGAAAGTAATGTTGACCGAATACGATATCTATTTTTATTATATTGTTTTAACTTAAAGGGTCTAAAAAGTTTTAAATTTTTTTAAAAAATTAAATAAGTTGTTTTATTTTCTTTCACACAATTAAGTTCTTGAATCAAAAAATTAAATCAAATAAGTCTTTAAATAAAAAAATAAACCAATGAAGTGTTTGATCATTTTTAATTATTAAATATTAACAATTGTTTTTTAGATATTATCGATACATGATATAGTACAATTCTATCGAATTGTATTTACAAAAAAATCAAAAAGTATTTTTTTTATAAATTTTATAAGTTTTTATAGGATTTTTAGAATACTTAAAGAAATTTTAAATAAAATAAAAATTTTAAAAAAATATCAAGTGAAAACATTATGACACGATATACTATACTAGTAGATAAAAAACCATTCAGATTTAATGATTAAAATTGATCACAACGCTTAATTGATTCAATTTCTTAATTCAAAAAACTTAATTGATTTAATTTTTTAATTTTAAAATTTAATTAAATTTAAAAAATTTAAGAATTTAATTGATTCTTTTAAAAGTTCAAGAGTTTCTTTCACCCATATAAAATTAAATATACAAAAAAATTGCGTCCAATTAGCAACACTTTTTATCCGTATAAAATTTAAACCTCTTCTTTTTATCCATATAAAATTAAATATACAAAAAAATTGCGTCCAATGAGCAACACTTTCATCTTATATGTCTGAAATAAGAGTATCCCGTTAAATAATTTTTAGGGTTATTTTACCAGCCAACCGATGCCATTGATTTTTATTTTGGATTTTCATACATCGGCCACACAGACATGGAAGGCCGACCACAAACTTGAGATTCAATCTGAATAAGAACAACAAATCAGATTCTGCTGGACACATGGCAAAACACAAGCTGATGCCATATCTACTACCCTTATCCTTTAAGATAAACCCCTTCATACATTAACACATCTCACACACTAACCTTCCCAGAACTCACTCAACGCACAGAATCCGACCACCTGAAAATGGCCTCCGTTTGTGCTTCATCGACGATTGCAGCTGTTGCCATTTCATCCCCAAGGCAAGTTAAAAGCCAAACCATACTGCAAGTCTTGTATTAGACATGATGAATGAGTAGTTTGATTATTTCCATGTTATATGTTGTGTGTTTTGTTGGGTTTTATTAACGTTTGGATTCATGTTGTAAACATGTTTCAGTTCCCAGAAGACTGGATCAGTTGTGGGAACAACTAAAGCATCGTTCCTCACTGGGAAGAAGCTTAGATCAGTGAGAAAGTACACGAAACGCGCCGCTGCATCAACTGTTCCGGTCTGCGCTGTTGCTGACCCCGACAGACCCCTTTGGTTCCCCGGAAGTGTTCCTCCTCCATGGCTGGATGGCAGGTTCAGTCACTTGAGAACACCGTTTAATTTGGAGTAATCTGTCACTATATGTACTCATTCTTGTAGTTGTAGTGTGACATGTTCTTTAACATTTCATTTGAACCCTTTGTTGCAGTCTCCCTGGTGACTTCGGCTTCGATCCTCTGGGACTTGGTAAGTGTTCTATCCCCGACAGTAAGGTCCAAATTACGGTCGTGATGTTGCACTAATGGTGTTTCTTTTACAGGATCTGATCCCGAGACATTGAGATGGAATGTGCAAGCGGAGCTCGTGCATTGCAGGTGGGCAATGTTGGGAGCTGCCGGCATTTTCATCCCGGAGTTCTTAACCAAGATCGGGATCCTAAACACTCCTTCATGGTACTCGGCCGGGACCGAGGAATACTTCACGGACACCACGACACTCTTCATCGTGGAGCTTATCTTCATTGGCTGGGCCGAAGGGAGAAGATGGGCTGACATTCTCAAACCAGGGTGCGTAAACACCGACCCCATCTTCCCTAACAACAAACTCACCGGAACCGACGTCGGGTACCCCGGTGGCTTGTGGTTCGATCCTCTCGGGTGGGGAAGTGGTTCACCCGAGAAAATCAAGGAGCTGAGGACCAAAGAGATCAAGAATGGCAGATTGGCTATGTTGGCCGTGATGGGTGCGTGGTTCCAACATATCTACACCGGCACAGGCCCCATCGACAACTTATTCGCTCACCTTGCCGATCCTGGTCATGCCACCATTTTTGCTGTGAGTTCAGACCCCAATGATGTATCACTTGGATGTACTTACTTGTTTTATGGGATTTATATTAAGTTTTGTTATTCTCCGTTGCAGGCTTTCACCCCAAACTGAAGATGCTACGAGGAAGAACCCTAACAGCCATTAAAATGATGGTGGAACTTGGATGGTGATGGTCATACACATTTTTTTCTGGTTTGCAAGGAGATGGAAAGATGTAATCCCTATGTTCGGTGATGTACAAATACATTTTCCTTACAATATTGTTGATCACAAACTAACATGGCAAAAGTGTGGACCGATAATGCCTGTAACAGGACCTGTAAGTCGAAACACTGACCTAAACCGATGATGAAACAGTGGTATAATCGAATGACATCCTTCTAGGCTCAAAACAAAACTAAAAGACTTGTCTGATATTTAATGTTGATCCTTGAAGTTCATAATTTTTCATTCAAAAGATAAGGATTGTTATTACAGAAAAATTTCATATATTGTTTAGTACGTTACAGTTGGTTCAAGGTTCAAGGGATACGCTTCAACCTTCAGACACCTTTACAATTTCCTCAAATTTCTTTGAATTCTCTTTTGAAATCACTACTTTATTCGATTCTTGTCCCAAAGATAAAAATCAAATAATTAAACCTTCATCGCAGTATAAATATTTTCATGTTGCGTTTTCTATTCCAAGATTAGACCTTCATCTGTCCACCTGAACTAGCTTTTGGAGGGTCCAAGAAAGTAACAACATTTGTCCCTAGTTTCTTCTTGAGCAAACTTACACGAAAAACAAAATAGATTTTTGAAAAATCTAAAGGTATGCCACTAGAGAGGTCACATGCAGTGGCGAATCTGAGCCTAGTATCACGGATCGTTTATCGTGACAACGCGGGACCGCGCGAGATGCTTTCTGGTTGTGCTTAATGTTTGGGAGCGGGATAACGATAAAGGTTTAGTACGTGCCGAACAACCGACCTATCTTCGGATGGGCGTGCTAGTCGCGCACCACACTGGTCGAGAGCTGTCCCCGCTTCCCTGATGAGCTCATGGGAGGGCGAAACCAGTGAGCATCGGAGATGATAAAGGCTTAACCTCGGGTATGCGGGAGACCTGAGGTGCCGCACGGGTGAATATCCCTGTGCCAAAACTCTAACCCCGTGACACTAGGCATGCCTAGGCCTTGGCCCACCCTATGCCCAAATAAATGTTATTTTATATTTTAATATTAATGTAAATTAGGTTTTAGATATGTAAGAATAAAAGAAATAGCTCAATATAAAAGATTAATTTATTTTTAAATCTTGAAATAATTTAAAAAATAAAATTTAATTAAAATAAAAGATAAAAATAAAAATAATGAGATTGTTTATATTTTTATTATATTTTATAAATATTATATAATTATTTTTAAAAAATAATTTAAATATATTTTGGTTACTAATTGATTAAATATATTTTTAAAAAAATGATTTTTTCAAGCATTGTTAAGGTTTTATCCTATTATATAATATCATAAGATACAAACAACAAAACTTAATTAAAATTAAGATCAAAATTAAATTTTAATATATATATATATATATATATTAAAAGACTATAACTTATATCTAATATTTTTAGAAAAATAAGTTAAAAAATAAAAATATAACATATTTTTCATGTTACTTTTATTGAAATTAATTAATTTTAAATAAATAAATAAATTTAAATTTATATTTTTATGATTTATATTTTTTAAAAAATCAATTAAATTATACATAAAAATTATTTTAATAAAATACTTAAATTTTATATATTTATATAAAAGAAATTTAAGTTTACTGATCAACAAAAATTTAAAATTCTATATATATTATATTAAAATATTTTATTACTAATTAAATCGGTTAGATTAACTAAATTGACCTAATCGATGATAATTTTTTAGATTCGCCATCGGTCACGTGATCATGATATCACTCTCAAGTCTGGGTCACATCTTGCAAATCTTAAACTTTACAGATTTTCCAATTTTGGAAAAGAGAAGTATAAAGACAAGTAACAAAGATGCTTGCAGCCTCTATAATCTAAACTAGTAAAAAAACCTTTGCAGTTCCATGTTTACTGGTAAAGAAGGATAAAACTTAGAGGATGTGTGTGAATTGCAGACAGTTGAATGAGGTATCAAAGAATGATGAGTTTCTTATTCCAATAGTGGATGATTTATTAAATGAGTTTAGAGGTGTTGAATAATTTTAAAAGATAGATTTGAGGTCAGATTATTAACAAACAAGAGTTAAAGAAAAAGACATTCCTACTAGGGTTGTAAATGAGATAAGACAGATCGTGAGTTATCAGAGTTTAACTCGGTTAAAGCTAGGTTAAAACTCGACTCGATTGGATTCTGCTCAAACTCGACTCGATTCTTGACGAGCCAAGACGAGATACGTGATACCTGACTTGAAAAGCTCATGAGTTACTTGAAAAAAAATATATATTATTTTTTTATAATTTAAAATCTAAATTTCTAAACTTTAAACCCTAAAATCTAAATCTTAAACATAAGTCTTAAACCCTCAATTAATACACTGAATTTTAAAATTAACAAGCTTGAGTTCAGATAACTTATCTATCAAAGTTTTTTTTTATTAGGCTCAAATAAAACTCGAACTCAACTCGAGTTTTTATCAAACCGAGTCGAACTCAGATTTTTTAATCTCATTTAAAATTATTCAAACTTAAACTCGACTTATTTACACCCTTACCTATAATAACCTTTAAAACTCACCATGGTTACTTCGAATTTAAAGTAATGTCATTTGGACTCATTAATACTCTTGTCATATTCCAAAATTAGACCACTAGATGAGTAATTACATGGGCGGAATTAGATGTATGATTAGTGTCGGTTGATTTTTTTTTTAAAATTATATTTTTATATATAATTTATAAAAATTAAAAATATAGATTTAGTACCTTATTATAAATAAATTAACACCCCCTTTATATATAAATTGTTCCTCTTAAATATTGTTAAAAAATTAACATCCTCTTATCCTAATAAGAATCACCGTCTTATTCTGCCTCTTGACCATCCTCTTTCCAGCACTATAACATGATAGGTCTTCTTCTATCCACCTAAACTAACATATGGAGGGTCCAAGGAGATAACAACAAATGTCCCTATTTTTTCTTGAGTAACTTTGTATGATATGGTAACTTTGTATAGTTCATATGGGTCCAAATCGTGTATTTTTTTCTCATGCCTTTTTTTATACTTCTTTAAAAAATTTTAAAAATTTATATTTTAAATTCTATCCTTTATTTTTTACTTCTTAAACCCTAAACTCTACACTCTAAAAAATATACCATACCCTTAATTCCCTAAATCCTAAACACAACCCCTAACCTTAAACCCTATATCCTGAACCCTTTAATTTAAAATGAAGATATAAAAAGAGACATGAGAGAGAGGTAGATGATTTGCACCCGTTTGTTTATATGATTATAATTTCATGTACACTTCATTCCTAAACTCTTTAATTTCATGTACATCTTAAAAATTGTTCTAGTTCGAATTGAGTTCTAACGATCTGGAACCCTATATTAGAAAGTTAAATTATTTCGTTAATTTCGATTGTTGGGTCAATTATGAAAGAATTAGATTCCAATTTTGTTAAATTATTGATCAAAGACCATTTTGATTACATTAAAAACCTATGAGTAGAGAAAGAATGGACATAATTTCATATACTCTTCCATGTTTAAGAAAGAATGTTTATAATAAAACATGGACATGATCAGTCGGCTCGAAAACAAAACTACAAATTTGAAAAGTCTCATCAAGTGTTTGACTGGGAATCTCTCTCTTTGTCTAATGTAAAAATGAACAGCTCCAATCTGATGGTCTATGGTAAATGCAATCGTGCAATGGCGTAACGGAGGTGGCCGGAGGGGATGCATTCTAGCAAAAACGAGTATCATCGTGGCTGCTGATTTTATCGGCCGCGGGAATCTCGAAATGCCAGAGCCTACCAACGCTTTTAACCAAGTACTTTTTGCACAAAAACTCGGTGGCGTAAAGCTTCTCAACTTTCCGATCAACATCGTGCAAGAACACGTGCGTCACGCCGGCTCCTTTCCTGTTCCTCGCCATGACCGCTACAGAGAATATCGCAGACATCCTTCCCGGCGCCTCCGCGAACCACCCACGCGGGGCGTCGATCATTATCAGATCCCACTCGGTATCATAAAACTCATCAGGAAAACCCGTCAACGCAAGCCTGCACTGGTCGTTGCCACGCAAGAAAGCGTTCGACGGGAAACAGCTCGGCTGCGTCCGATAATGATTGAGCAAAGCGTCCGCTTCCTTCAACTGCGTACGGTACTTCACGGCGTACGCGTGGAGGTTCGGCGCGCCTTTCAGCACTTCGTCGACCCATTTCTGATCCTCTTCGAGGAACAACGTTCTTCCCTGAGGATTCAAAGCATCCCACATGCGCGAATCGTACCCGAGACCGAATACGAGGAAATTGCAGGGATTACGGTTTCTGAGTACATTGTACGTGACCGAGATCTCGTCGTAATTCTGCTGTGGTGTGATCGTTGAGGTAGCGTAGTGCACCAGGGCTCGGAGTTGAGTTTCCATGTCGGAGAATCCATTAATGGGTTGCGATCTAGACTTGGCAATAGAGCATAGTAGGGAATCATCGCCAGTTTTTATTAAGCTGGAGATAAGTATTACGCAGGCGATAATTCCGACGATTGCGATGAGTGAAAGCCTTCTCCCGTCGGCGGGGAATTGCCGATCTCTGACTTGTTCATCTCTGATCATTTTGTTTACTTACACTAGTTTATTAATACGATTGTTTACTGTTTTATTAAAGTGAAAATTAGGGTTTCTAAAAATAGATAAATAAAATTTCCTTTAATATTGGGAAGAGGGTGTGAAGGAGCATAAATTTAGAGATATTTTTTATTTTGTTAGTTTTAGGATTAATTTATTTGTTTATTAAACGAAACAAATGGTGAATTTATTTTTTATAAATTATTTTATTTAAATCAAGTTAATTTATCAAATCAAAATTTTATTTGATTAATGAATAAGATTTTTTTTAATTTTGATTATAGGTTAATTCGGTTCGAAATGATTAATTAGCCGAAATTATTATATATTAAATATTATATATATTTGTCGATTAATTTTTAAAAGTTATAAAATGATCGATAAATTTTTTATATTATAAAATAGTCATTAAATTTTATCAAATTTGCTCAAAATAATTATTAAATTTTTAAAACTGAATTAGCTATAACCGAATTAATCAAAAATTTTAAAACTTTAACTATTTACCGAATTAAATTAGTCATAACAGATTTAACTGGACAAAAATTATTTGGGTTAATCTAATCGATTTTTGAATTAACTGAAATTTATTATAAATTTTAGAGTAAATTATATAATAGGTCATTAAATTATGCTAAAATGACTTTTTAATCACTAAATTATCATTTTTATGCTAATTTAATAAAAGTTTAATGGTCATTTTATAATATATAAAAAAAATCAATGATCATTTTATAATTTTTAAAAGTTTAATGACCAAAAATAAATATATGTAATATATACAGAATATTTAACTTTATATGTAAATAACTTTATATATAAATAATACTATTTTGTATGTAAATAACTTTATATATAAACAATACTAATATGTAAATAACTTAAAATGATATTATTATCTCTTAACTAAATATGATATTTTGTCGTAAATATTATACGTATCAAATTGCTTGAGATTAAATTATTTTATGAGATAAATAATACTATAAACAATACTAATATGTAAATAATATAAATATTATTTATATATAAATAAAAATATATTATTTAATAAAAGCAAAATATTCTTAAAATAATATATTTATATTATAATAATATATTAAAACCACTGAACTTTGAAATTCAAAAACCTTTGGATTTAGAGTTTTTTTATATATTATTATAATATAAACATATTTCCTTCGTCCTATTTTATTTATCCAGTATTGATTTATTTTGATTATTTTTTTTTAATTTTGACTCATTATAATTTTAAATTTATTGTTGATAAAAATATAAAAAATATATTTTAAAAACCTCTAATCAAGTAAATTAAAAATATATTTTATAAAATTTACTAAATTAAAATATTTAAAATAACTATAGTCCAAATTTTAAAATTTTGATTTTAAACTTCTTGAATAGGACAAAGGAAATATTATTTTAAGAATATTTTGGGTGTTTGAACAATAATATAATTATTATAAAATATAAATAAACAAGAATATTTTATTTGTATTTGTATATAAAAATATTTTATATCATTTATAATATTGTTTATTACATAAAATAATTTAAATTAAATCTCAAATAGTTTGACATAAATAATATTTATAGTAAAATATTATATGGTATTAAATCTCATATAATAATTTTTTTTTCTAAAAACATTTATTTCATCAATTTTCAGCTAACAAAATAACGTGGTTATGACGTCTTGGATATCACAATCAAAAGGTTGACGTGGGAGATCCATTAACCTCGTAAGAAAAAAAATCTTTTTATCTTTTTTTTTATTTTATTTTTATAATTTTTATTAAATATTAAATAATTAAATTATATTTTAAATTGTAAATTATAAATTATAAATACTATAAAATTAAATCTTAACCTTTAAATTTTATATCTAAATTATAAAAATTAACTCTAAATCTTAAATTCATAATTTAGTATCAAGATGGTATAAATCGTCTATACTTTATTATATGTACAGTGTCCCTGGCAAGGGCAGGAAAAGCACCCGCCCAAGGTTCAATATTTTTTTAATATTCGATATTATGATCTTATTTTTTAATATTTATTTTTTAAAAAAATATTTTTATTAAGATTTAAATAATTTTTAATATTTATTATTAGAGTCCAAAATTTTATAATACTTATTATTAAAGACTCAACTTTTTCGCAATACATATTATTAGAGAACAATTTTTTAATACTTGTAATTAGGAATTTTTTTTAATATTTGTTATTAGAGATAGTTTAATTTTGTTAATACTTGTAATTAGGGTCCCAATATTTTTTTATAAGAGATATACTAGTAGAAGTTCTAATACTTGTTATTAGGGCTATAATTTTTTTTTACTATTTGTTATTAGAACTATAATTTTTTTAAAAATATTTTTATTAGAGCGATAATTTTTTTAAAATATTTTCGATATTTATTAGTAAGAGCCTAATTTTTAAGTCGCCCTTATGTCACTAAAATCTCAGAAACGGCTCTGTATATATCTATTAGTATTTTATTTTAAAATAATTGGTTTAATGTTTAAAATTTAGGGTTTAAGGTTAAAGGTTGTGGTTAGTGTTTAAAAAATTAAAATATAATAAAAATATAAAAAATACGATTAAAGAACAAAAAGATTTTTACGAAACACGTATAAAAACAATAATAAACGTACTGAATTTCTATACATTATCTCAGTTATTTTCTTTTTTTCCAGAACCAATGGTTTTACTTGTGGCTTATGATTTTCTTTCTTTTATTACTGGAGTTAAAAGTTATTTCCTTTGTGTATAAATTCAACTTCTGTAGAAGAGATTCCCACAGTAAGAATTGAGCGATGGGGTGGCTCAGTTGGCTTACAACAGCTGCTCAGGCAACTTATTACATCCTCACATACGGTTCTAAATTCAAAAAAATCCAGACAGAACATCCCGACTGGAGTTTTGGCAGGTGTGTCAAGGCTGTGCTGCCGAACATTCCTAAACCGATCGTCAAATACATGGTTGATTATAACTGGAACTCCGTCAAGAAAGCGGTGACTCCTCCGATTACAAAACACCAAGAGAAAATCTACTGGGAAGCTGAAGAACATAGGGAGAGGGAGTTGAAAGATATTGAAGAAAACTGGGATAAATGGTGATGGAAATTGTTGAAGACGAACAAAACGGTGACGTTTTGGTTCTGTAAGCTTACTGCTGGGTTTAGGGTATATTTTAGGGTTTGTGTTTGTATGTTTCAAATTGTTGTAATAAAAGGGTTATGTCTGTAGATTAAGTTAGCTTGTTCCCGTAGAGAGAGTGATGGTTTGGTGTGTTTTTAATTTCAATATATGAAATAAGTAGATTTATAGTTTAAAATTTATTTATGTTCGAATTATCAAATAGGTTTAATACATTTTTTTTCTTTTAAACTATACATATTTTTCGATTTACTTTTTAAACTATTTTTTAACATATTTTACCTCTTACCCTATATGTTGTTATCATAATTTCTTCTAAACTATATCAGTTTTCTCAAGTTGTCCACCTGTTTGGTCTCATTTTATAAAGTTAGACCAAACAAGATGACACAAGCCAAAAAAATTTAGAGGAAAGGTCGAAATAAGCCTATTGATTATTTAATCTTACGGAACTAATTAATAATTAATTTAAACTAAAACACGTTAGTTTTTTTTAATAGTGTAAAGATGATTACAAGTTAATATCTGTTAATGCATATTTTTAATCAATGTACAATTACATATTATAGACAGAACGATTTGTACGTATATTATCCAAAATTATAATAAAAGTTTATTACATCATAAATAAAATACATAATTCGAATATATTTTTATAATCATTAAATAATTAATCAGCGTGTCAAGATAAAAAAGATTATACATATAAAAAGTAAAAACTCAACCTAAACACTTAAAATAAAAATTAGATATCGATAACGAAAGATAAAATAATTCATAAACAATATAAAATATATATTATAATATGATACGTTGACAATATATTTATTATCATAATTAAATTATGAATAAAAAAATATTTTTAAAAATAATATTAAATGTACACTTCAAACTAGTATACCTTCTTAACCGTATGCCTTTATCCTGACATTAGATATGTGAAATTGGATATTCATTCGGGTTTTAAGTTAGGTTGGATTAGATTTAAATTATGTTGGGTTAAATTAATAATTCGATTTTGAGTCAGATTAGGTTTGGATTGACTCGTATTTGGGTCAATGTTGAATTGATCTTAATTCGGACTCGGATCAAGTTCAGGTTGAGTCATTTTCAAGTCGGGTCAATAGTAAGTTTGATTCAAAACGATTTGGTCCAAGGGGTAATTATCGGGTTAATTTAGGTTCAAATAGAATTTGTGATGGGTTATTCTAGATATCAGGTCAAGTTCAAATTAAGGATTGCTGTAATACATGAATTTCGTCCAGGTTCGAATATAAAATAAGGCCAAACTAAATATTAACTATAAATATAATAAAAAATAATATTATAATAAATAAATAAATAAATAAATGAAATTAAAAAAATATATAATAATGGATAAGATGAAGGATCGGTTACCTGAGGGGAGTTTTTTTCAATTTCCATCGGTTTCATAAATTCTTCGGTAGTGGCTATTGAAGGGGGGGATTGGAAACAAAGGAGGAATTGACCAGCCTAGAAATTGAACAGCCGATGGAGGTCAACGGGGGATGAGGGGCATTTCGTCCTTTGTGGTTGCCGATGTTTCCCTCAAATTTTCACATTGCTCACAAGAATCTACGGATGCTCAAATAATGTGGCTGCCGTAAAGAAATATTTTCGATGATCTTTTTCATGTTCGAATGCAGTAAAGTCAAATGGCAATTTGACTTTGATTGTAAATCACGGGTGCTGCAGTTTGTAGAGGGATGGAAAGACAAAACCGAAAGAGAAAAGGAGAGAGAGAATTAGATGCCGCATAAGGTCCTTGGAAACGTTAAAATCCTTGACCACCTTGTTGCCGCATAAAGGTGATGTTGGGCAGCCAAAATCAAAGGAACAAGATCTTCAACTTGATTCGGCAAGCAATGGGAGCAAACACTGTAATTTCCAATTAACAGACCATACATTCAGCGCAGTGTTTTGCAAAATGAAACACACCCAGAAAATGATGATACCATGATGAAGAAATGAAGAAATAATGATTGACTCCATGCAATTATAAAATCAGAGGCAAAGAATATTGCGGTGGAGAACAACAGATTGATAAAGCCCGACATCAGCCGGAATGATACCCAGATCCTTCGATTGCAGTCCAGGTATACGATATTATTTTGGTAAAATATTTTTAATTTATTCTCGTGTAATTTTGCTTTTATATATTATTATTCTATTTAATTACTATGAATTGTGTTCGAGTCTTTGTTTCTTTTAATTAGTTTTTTTTTATTTTATATGTTTAATTATTTGTATACATATGTAATACTTGTTTAGAAAATAATTACTTTACACGTAGATAATTAAATTAGAGCCTTTTTAGGATTAGTCACTTTAATTAATTAATTAATTAATTAGGGGAGATAATTTAGTAACGATGACGTTCTAATCATATATCTCGGATACACTAAGTGGTCAGTGTTTTGAAATAACATTATGTTGGCCAATAGTGTACTTTGGTATCGTATTTGGCGCGTCATCGAAACTTAGAAAATGGTAAATAACTTAGGATTAGAATTTCATAAAATCAATTAGGCAAAACTAGAAACACTAATAGTATTATTAATTTTGTTTGGTGTCAAAATGGTAGTGTCCGTGCATTCGGACGTTATCATAATACACCCGGTGAAACTAATAAATTAATAGGGTTTAAACATTTAATCAATGGAGCCTTTTTAGGTTAGAACTTAAAATGAACCAGATAATAAACCGATCATGCATTTAAAACCTTTTGGGCCAGAATTTATATTTCTTTAAATACGAGTTAAGATTTCCTATTCTAGGACGTCTTTTACAAAGCTCGTATTTAAAAGAAATATACCTTTTTACCCAAAAGGATATTCTTATTCGAGCGATATTTATTTGACGATAACAGATTAAATTAATGTTATTATTCGAAATACCAAAATGCCACGTGTAATTAATAAGGTACCGATCTCGGGCGCTCGTAAGGGTTGTCCTTACGCGTAACTGACTCCCGAACCCAAATGTTTTCAAAATGAATCTCTGGTTTGTTTTATGGTGTCTGGCCTACCAAAGTGGTCGGTGGCGACTCCAAGTTATTTTTAAAAATTAAAAGAATATATGTTTTCAATAAAATTTGGTTTTTTATGGCTAAAAGCGACAAAAACTCGATTTTTCAAAACTAACTCGCTAGGCTATTTTTCACACATTTTTGGTTTTAAAATGGTCGCGACAGCTTGGCGACTCCGCTGGGGACATTTTTTGAGAGTCAGGCCTAATAATTACTTACACGTGGCATTTCGGTATTTTGAATATAGATATTAATTCAATTCATTATTGTCAAATGAATATCGTTCGGATAAGGGTAGTATTTTCATTTTGTGTGATATATCTGTCATTCATGCATCAGCTCTCGACCCGAGCTTTTACCGTTGAGTGGGAGTTAGATATTGTCCGATGTGATGCTATCCAGCTCCGAGTTTCGGATTTTTATCTGCTTCTGGTATACTAACCTTACGCGTCGTGAGGTCTTCATCTCCGTTGTAAGGGACCTATACCACCGAATCGATGTCTTATCGTCGCAGTAGATGGTAACGACAGTTCGGGAACCCAATGTCTAAATCAAACCCATATGTGTAGAGTAGAAACATACCCATATTAGAGCCAGACAGGGACCATAAGATAAGGCGGTATGCCGCCGAAATGCCGCCAAAATTAGGATTTCTCTGTTTAACTGCTCTCTGGTTATTTTTGTGCAACATCATATGCTCTCTGGTTAATTTTTTATGCGACATAAATTATTCTCTGGTTATTTTTCGCAAGTTAATTTATTCTTGTTCAGATTATTATTTCACCATACTAACATTTTTTGTGGCGTGTGTGTGAGTTCATATAGTATGCATTAGAGGTATCGATTAATGAGCTAATTATATAGACAATGGTCATAAGCTAAAAGGTCTGATATACAAGTGGAAGGCAATATGCCGAGGGACCATATTCAAGACGACTCAATGTAAGATCAGAGTTAGTGTTCGGGGAGATCGAGTATCAGTAATGGAAGGGTGTTTCAGAAAATTCCAAGCATGGTGCATATCTACCAAAATTAAAGTGTCTTAGTAGCTGTCAGGAGAATGATTACAACATCAACAATAGGAGGGTTTTGCTACACCATTCCAGTAAGTGAAAAGAGATAGACTTATATTGGGTTCAACATTTATTCAAGCTTCAAGTCAGGTACATGGGCAAGCATAGAGATAAACGAGACGCGGTAGCTAAAGGCGAAGATAGACAGAAAGTGGATTTAGCGGATAACTTAGGAGCATCCCAAGGGCATTATTGACAAATGAAGACTCGAATAGGAAAAGAGAATTGTGAGCCTAGGATTGATGTTCAACTTTTATGGATGACGAGAATTATTAAAAGATGAAGCTGAGAAATAGAAGAGAGATTTAGAAAATACAACACGATAAGCAGAAAATCAGTTTGCAAGCTTTGAACCAGTGTTTCAAGTGAAGAATATGTTGAAAGTCGGACTGAATCAATCACCAAGGTTATGCAGAATGGAATTAGTGATCAACTTCAGAACCAAGTATAAGAAATGTCAGATATATGTGAATTTTGCTCGATAAAGTAGACTTGTCACAAGATTTTCATCATCATATCAGGACAGATGCCGAACTAGACTGAACGAGGATCAACCAAGAAGCTCAAGCTAGCTATCTTCTATCAACAAATTGGCTTCCCTTTGTATTCGATCTTTTAGTTAGATGAGTGTTGTCTAATAACTAGCTCTTGAAATCGATATCTCTTGCATTCATGCATTGTAGAGTAGATTTATATTTAAGTTGTTTTAGACAATTTTGTTAACATATTTTGTTCATAATACAGTTTCATTATTTTGACATGTTGACATCTTCATATTACTGCATTCATACATTGTAGAGTAGATTTATATTTAAGTTGTTTTAGACAATTTTTTGAACATATTTTGTTCATAATACAGTTTCATTATTTTGACATGTTGACATCTTCATATTACTGCATTCATACATATTTTTATTTCATGTTTTATATCATTATCATTTATCAGCATTGCATTTTGAGGGGCATGAATGTGTTAGAAATTTCAGAAAGTTATTGAACACCATTTGGGTAACATGAACAATATCAGTCGGTCTCAAAATCAGACATCAGTTTTCACATTGCATAGAGTCTAGGAGATTGAGAAAGAAAGACATCTAGATGAAATGCAGATACGAGAGATTGATATGGAAATTTATCTTATACAAGGGTTCAATTTGAAAGGTTTTCTTAAAAAAACACAAAATAAAAAGTAAAAGAAAAATGCAAAAAGAAGTCAAAAAGAGAAAATACGATAAGTTCAATTCAAAATAGTTGGGGCATCTACAGAAAGTTCAGAAGACCAGATTTTGTGCTATGGAAGCAACAATAAAATGTTCAACCATGATGTCGATAAATTGAGAAGACTTTTGGCATTTGTTCACCCTAAACAATGTAAGTGGGGCAAATTTTGTCAAATCATGAAATTATTAGCGCCATTCTGAAGATGAAAGCCAAGAAGTTCATACTAAACAAAGAGCAGCCAAAAGAGAAGTTACATTGATGCTTCAAAACCTGAGAATTCAGCATTGAGACAGAAACAGAAAAAAGGAAGTCGATGGTAAAAATGGGGTGGTTGAAATTCACTCCAATTTTCTTTGATGAATGGTAAACAATTGAATCACAGGGGATTCGTCTGTATTTTTGGGATCATTACGGAGTAATACCCTGAATCATCCCAATTGCTTTTGCCCGCGAGCATTGGGGGTTCTTTGCAAGGGAAGTTATTTCAATTTATTTGCTCATGATGCTTGTTTCGTATATATATTTTTCTCTCAAGTGGCAAGCATTTCATATTCTTTGATTCTTCAATTCATGTTATTTAATTCTTTTATTCACTATCATAGAAAAACATTCTTTGTTATGGGTTAATTTTTGATTGCCCATACATTTATATATATATGTATATCATCACTAACATCATTCTTTTAGGTCTTGAATACTAATTGCAAGATTGACCTTAAACCAAATTCGGAGATCAACTTCACCAATGTGACTCAAGCATTGTTGGTTAAAGTCCTTGAATGAAGTGATAACCCAAAACATCTTCCAACTGAAGTCTGCTTTTCTTCAACAATATCCAAGTATGGGATGATATTTGCCATTCCTTGATCTCCCTTCTCAAAGAAAGAAAATAAGAAAAATATCCTTTGTTGTCCCATTTTAGCCTGATGTTATTTTTCTTTCGATACCACCCAAACCAAGGATCACCCCTACACTGGGGGCAAAAGAGCATGAAAATTTATTCGGAAATAAAATATGTTTGGTTGTGATGCCTAGTGAATTAGGGGCAAAAATATGAGTGAAATGCGAAACGAAGAAAAATAAGATAAGTGAAGAGGAATATTTTGAATCAACACAGAAAAATGAAAAAGTAGAGAGTAAAAGTTCGTTTCTAAAGAGTCAAGTTCAAACTGTTGACATTAAAGTTGAAGCATTCGATAAAAGAAAAATAAATAGAAAGTTTTGTGAGATATTTTGAAGAGATGAACCACCGACAAAAGAAGTGGGGCAAAGGAAATGATCTCTAGGGTGAAAACCCAAAAAGGGCAGTCAAGAGTGATCCATAAAAAAGAGAGAGAAGAAAAGTGTTTCATCCGAACATATTCAAATCAATGCAACAATGATCCTTGGTTTTATAACCCTTAATAATTATTTGAGCCTATATATCATTTCTTTGGTAGCCGTGAACCATAGCCTACATTACAAGCCACAAAAGACCATTTTGACCATATACGGGTATTGGAACAAGGAGAGTTAGTATTCAGAATATATCCCGCTTATCAGGGTTAACCTTCTTTCAAGGATTTTTAATTTTCTAATGCTTGATCGAGATCAGAAAAGAGGGAAGAATTGGGTATGGTGAGCTAGTGAGAAAAAGAGTGCCACCTAAACAAGGTAGAATTAGGAAAATAGGAGTGTTTCTCCTAGAAGTCTAATAAACTGAAAAATGGTCACATTAGAGTTGATCTTTGCAAATTGGTTCAAAGGCTTTGTTGCACTTGGTATTCAAAGGCCTAATTTTATATTTTTGTTTGTTTGCCATGACAATCAATTTTTTTCAAATTTCTCAAAATTAGTAATATAATATTTTAAGCCTTTTTTGCTTAACGTTTTAACAAGCATCTTGCAGATAAATTGATTAGATACAAGAAAACCAAATGATTTCATGGGTATTACTATGATGTACTAACCCTTTAAGTGTAGGCGGAACAGAAGGTGGGCTCGGTACGGGATTAATGATGAAAAGTCAGATAAGAAATAGATAAAGCTCAGAGTGAAAAAGTATTCGAGCAACAAACATGATACAAGTAAAACTTTGGGCAAAGAGAGAGCATTGACCATTATTTGGTGCAAAATATAGTCGGATCAATTCATCAAAGTGTGGAAATTGTTACAATTTCAACATCACAAGAAAAAAATGCTCTACGGGGTGAATATCAGAATGAGAAAACAAGGCAATTATGCTCAAATTTGAGTGGGGCAAGAGTGTCAAAAGAACATACTATCATGAGAAATTCGAAAACCGAAGCAATGGAAATGATGAATTCTTTCAGAGCAGAGAACAAATATCCTCAGAATAGATCTTCTTTGGTGTTTAATGGCTGAAAATACAAGAGGACATATCATATTTTGAAGACAGGAACAAACATCATCAAAATCGACTTCATTTGTTGCAACAAAAAAAAAGAAAAAAAAGAAGAAGAAAAAATCTAAAGTGAAAACCTGAAAAAGCGCTTTAGAGCAAAAAGCAAAGACTTTGAAAATTGAACCTGAGTGTGGAATGAATTCTCATATCAGTCAAAGAAGATATGCCGAGAGATAAAGCAAGAAATTATGAGCTTTCCCTGGAGTTGGAAGTTTACCCTAATGGTCTTCAATTAACATTCATGCATCATATGGTTAGGCATCCACATGGTAAAACATGCTAACTCATGCATTCAAGATATTTTTAACAGGAATTTACAAGATCAACAAGGCAATCCAGATCAGGATAAGTAAAGATTTCAGAGGAAGGAAATTCGAGAAAAAAACATTTCAAAAGGTCAACAAAGACCAATTGTTTACCGAACCTGCTTATCTATTCGAGCACTTGGAGAATAGAACCTTTTTTTGAAACTGCTTATCTATTCGAGCACTTGGAGAATAGAACCCTTTTCTGAACCTGCTTATCTATTCGAGCACTTGAAGAATAAAACCCTTTTTTGAACCTGCTTATCTATTCGAGCACTTGGAGAATAGAACGCTTTTTTGAACCTGCTTATCTATTCGAGCACTTGGAGAATAGAACCCTTTTTTGAACCTGCTTATCTATTCGAGCACTTGGAGAATAAAACCCTTTTTTGAACCTGCTTATCTATTCGAGCACTTGGAGAATAGAACCCTTTTTTGAACCTGCTTATCTATTCGAGCACTTGGAGAATAGAATCCTTTTTTGAACCTGTTTATCTATTTGAGCACTTGGAGAATAGAACCCTTTTTTGAACCTGCTTATCTATTTTTGAACCTGTATATCCGTTCGTGCATAAGGAGAATGAAACCCTTTTTTGTTTATCTACTCGATCATGAGGAGAATAGAACCTGCATATTCATTCGTGCATAAGGAGGATGGAGCATGAGTTCCATGACAGGGAAATAAGACCTTGAGCAACATCAATCAAGTTAAACCAACAATGGGTTCGGACGAAAATGTTCAATCTTGAACAGGGAAGCGATGACAATGACAAATGAAAATATAGTTTTTCAACTTAATCCATGTTGAATTTGTATTAATCGATGGTTTCTCTTTTTGCAGAGAAAAATTCAAGGTTCAAAGAATTCAAACAACCAATCAAAACAACAACAATTCAAGTTTTCATGGAATATGAGGAATTTCATAATGAGAAGAACAACCTCAGGTTCCATCACTTTTGATCTGGAGAATTTCATAATGAGAAGAACAGCTCCAGATTTCCAGGAGACGAGGAATTTCATAATAGGAAGAACAACCTCAGTTTCCACCACTTGATCAGTTTGGAGAATTTCATAATGAGAAGAACAGCTTCAAACTTTTCAAACTTTGGAGAATTTCGTAATAAGAAGAACAGCTCCAAAGTCCATGAGATACGAGGAAATTCATAATAAGAAGAACAACTTCAGACTCTTCAGTGGAGGTGGAGAATTTCATAATAAGAAGAACAACTCCATATTCCATTGTTAAATCCTTCGGGTCATCAATAAGTCCTTCAGGCATGATGTTAAATCCTTCAGGTCATCAGTAAGTCCTTCGGGCATGATGTTAAGTCCTTCGGGCCGTCACCGTCGGGAGTGATGATATCGTTTGCACAATCAAGGAGGCAATTCGATTTTAAATCCTTTGGGTCATCAGTAAGACCCTCGGGCATGATGTTAAATCCTTCGGGCCGTCACCTTCGGGAGTGATGATATCGTTTGCACAATCAAGGAGGCAATTTGATCTTAAATCCTTCGGGTCATCAATAAGTCCTTCGGGCATGATGTTAAATCCTTTGGGTCATCTTTAAGACCTTCAGGCATGATGTTAAGTTTGAAGAAATTCATAATAAGAAGAACAAATTCAAACTTTGGAGAAATTCATAATAAGAAGAACAGCTCCAAATTTCATGAAATACGAGGAAATTCATAATGAGAAGAACAGCCTTGGGTTTCATCATTTTTTGTCTGAAGAAATTCATAATAAGAAGAACAGCTTCAGGTCATGGAGAATTTCGTAATAAGAACAACTCCAAATTCGATGGGATACGAAGAATTTCATAATAAGAAGAACAGCTTCGAGTTCATCATCTTTTGTCTGAAGAAATTCATAATAAGAAGAACAACTTCAGGTCATGGAGAATTTTGTAATAAGAAGAACAACTCCAAATTCGATGGGATACGAAGAATTTCATAATAAGAAGAACAACTTCGAGTTCATCATCTTTTGTCTGAAGAAATTCATAATAAGAAGAACAGCTTCAGGTCATGGAGAATTTCGTAATAAGAAGAACAACTCCAAATTCGATGGGATATGAAGAATTTCATAATAAGAAGAACAACTTCGAGTTCATCATCTTTTGTCTGAAGAAATTCATAATAAGAAGAACAACTTCAGGTCATGGAGAATTTCATAATAAGAAGATTAGCTCCAAATTCGATGGGATATGAAGAATTTCATAATAAGAAGAACAGCTTCGAGTTCATCATCTTTTGTCTGAAGAAATTCATAATAAGAAGAACAGCTTCAGGTCATGGAGAATTTCGTAATAAGAAGAACAGCTCCAAATTCGATGGGATACGAAGAATTTCATAATAAGAAGAACAGCTTCGGGTTCATCATCTTTTGTCTGAAGAAATTCATAATGAGAAGAACAACTTCAGATCATGGAGAATTTTGTAATAAGAAGAACAGCTCCAAATTCGATGGGATACGAAGAATTTCATAATAAGAAGAACAACTTCGGGTTCATCATCTTTTGTTTGAAGAAATTCGTAATAAGAAGAACAGCTTCAGGTCATGGAAAATTTCGTAATAAGAAGAACAGCTCCAAATTCGATGGGATACGAAGAATTTCATAATAAGAAGAACAACTTCGGGTTCCATCACCTTTTGTCTGAAGAAATTCATAATAAGAAGAACAGCTTCAGACCTTGGAGAAATTCGTAATGAGAAGAACATCCTCGGATTCCATAACAGATATCATGCTTGAAGAATTTCATAATAAGAAGAACAGCTTCAAGCTTCGTTAGCGTAAAAAGCGGCCAAGAAGTCTAGACGAAATTCGTGTCTTTTCAGTCTTTGCTCGTCTCTTGTTCCACAGCATTGAGCAAAGAGGGGCAGCTGTAATACACGAATTTTGTCCGGGTTCGAATATAAAATAAGGCCAAACTAAATATTAACTATAAATATAATAAAAAATAATATTATAATAAATAAATAAATAAATGAAATTAAAAAAATATATAAAAAATATATAATAATGGATAAGATGAAGGATCGGTTACCTAGGGGGAGTTTTTTTTCAGTTTCTATCGGTTTCATAAATTCTTCGGTAGTGGCTATTGAAGGGGGGATTGGAAACAAAGGAGGAATTGACCAGCCTAGAAATTGAACAGCCGATGGAGGTCACCGGGGGATGAGGGGCATTTCGTCCTTTGTAGTTGCCGATGTTTCCCTCAAATTTTCACATTGCTCACAAGAATCTACGGATGCTCAAATAATGTGGCTGCCGTAAAGAAATGTTTTCGATGATCTTTTCCATGTTCGAATGCAGTAAAGTCAAATGGCAATTTGACTTTGATTGCAAATCACGGGTGCTGTAGTTTGTAGAGGGATGGAAAGACAAAACCGAAAGACAGAGGGAGAGAGAGAGAATTAGATGCCGCATAAGGTCCTTGGAAACGTTGAAATCCTTGACCACCTTGTTGCCGCATAAAGGTGATGTTGAGCAGCCAAAATCAAAGAACAAGATCTTTGATTCGGCAAGCAATGGGAGCAAACACTGTAATTTCCAATTAACAGACCATACATTCAGCGCAGTGTTTTGCAAAATGAAACACACCCAGAAAATGATGATGCCATGATGGAGAAATGAAGAAATAATGATTGGCTCCATGCCATTATAAAATCAGAGGAAAAGAATATTGGGGTGGAGAACAACATATTGATAAAGCCCGATATCAGCCGGAATGATACTCGGATCCTTCGATTGCAGTCCAGGTATACGATATTATTTTGGTAAAATATTTTTAAATTATTCTCGTGTAATTTTGCTTTTATATATTATTATTCTATTTAATTACTATGAATTGTGTTCGAGTCTTTGTTTCTTTTAATTAGTTTTTTTTATTTTATATGTTTATTATTTGTATACATATTTAAATTCATATGGAATACTTGTTTAGAAAATAATTACTTTACACGTAGATAATTAAATTAGAGCATTTTTAGGATTAATCACTTTAATTAATTAATTAATTAAATATGGGAGATAATTTAGTAACGATGACATTCTAATCATATATTTCGGATACACTAAGTGGTCAGTGTTTTGAAATAACATTATGTTGGCCAATAGTGTACTTTGGTATCGTATTTGGCGCGTCATCGAAACTTAGAAAATGGTAAATAACATAGGATTAGAATTTCATAAAATCAATTAGGCAAAACTAGAAACACTAATAGTATTATTAATTTTGTTTGGTGTCAAAATGGTAGTGTCCGTGCATTCGGACGTTATCATAATACACCCGGTGAAACTAATAAATTAATAGGGTTTAAACATTTAATCAATGGAGCCTTTTTAGGTTAGAACTTAAAATGAACCAGATAATAAACCGATCATGCATTTAAAACCTTTTGGGCCAGAATTTATATTTCTTTAAATACGAGTTAAGATTTCCTATTCTAGGACGTCTTTTACAAAGCTCGTATTTAAAAGAAATGTACCTTTTTACCCAAAAGGATATTCTTATTCGAGCGATATTTATTTGACGATAACGGATTAAATTAATGTTATTATTCAAAATACCAAAATACCACGTGTAATTAATAAGGTACCGATCTCGGGCACTCGTAAGGGTCGTCCTTACGCGTAACCGACTCCCGAACCCAAATGTTTTCAAAATGAATCTCTGGTTTGTTTTATGGTGTCTGGCCTACCAAAGTGGCCGGTGGCGACTCCAAGTTATTTTTAAAAATTAAAAGAATATATGTTTTCAATAAAATTTGGTTTTTTATGGCTAAAAGCGACAAAAACTCGATTTTTCAAAACTAACTCGCTAGGCTATTTTTCACACATTTTCGGTTTTAAAACGGTCGCGAAAATTGCAATATAATCCGAATTCAATCTGAAATTTTTTTTTGATCCAAATCCGATTAGAAAAAGTCCAAATCCGAATCCAATAATAATGTCCAAGTCCTAATAGGAGGTGGATCGGATATGGATATTGTCATGATCCGATCCGAATTCAATCTGAATCCATATCCGTTATGAATCTGATCCATATATAAACCCGAATAAAATTATTTAAATTTTTTATATTTAAAAAGTTTGAGTTGTTACTTTAATTTGTTTTATATTGGATTATAATATTTGTTCAGATTTGCTTATGCTATAAAAATTTAAAATATTTGTTTGATAAAACATATTTTTTTTATTTAAAGATATTTATTTAAGTTGTTACTCTAAAAAATAATTGGATTTGGATTTGGATTTTAGATATTTTATTGGATTGGATTTGGATTTATATAAATGGATTTGGATTCGGACTTGAATTTCTTTGAATGTCCGATTATTAATTGGATTGGACTTGAACTTTATAAAGTCCGATCCAAGTCCGATCCATTGTCATCCCTAGTTCAAATTGAGTCACATTGATTTCAGATGAAATTTAATTTCAATTATTTTATTTTCAGATTGACTTTGAATCGAGTTAATTTACTTCAATTTCAGATATAATGTAACAACCTAGATTCTCGTATCCGAGTTTTGGGTTAACCCGAGGGTTGGGCTCCGGTTTTGGTCCCCAAGTTGTGAGGTTTTGGGCCTTATTGGGCCATAGGCTTGTTGGGTTTTAAGTTAGGCCTTGTTGTAGGGACATTTTAGTAAATGTCTAAATGAAAGACAAAGAGGGTTTTGGGGGAGTTATTTCTCTGCAGCAGAGTGATATCATCCTCCCTTTTCTTCTTCCTTCTTCATCTTGGTGGTAAAAAAAAGAAAAGAACAAAAGGTAAGATCTTTAAGGTTTTGAGTTGAAATCTCGTTTTGGGTTTGTAGAGAAATTGTAGAGGTGATTGTGATCTTTAAAAAGAGATAGATAAGAGAGGGTTTGGCTTTGCTGAAGGTTTAAGTAGGGGATTTGGGTTGAGCTCGGGTTTAGGGTTTAAAGCTTATTATCAGTGTCTTTAAGCTCTAGGAATCATCCCAAAACGTTTCTAATCGTTGCTTATCTTTCTCTTGTAGAGAAAGAGGCTTGTGAGCCATCATCAAGCTTTGGAGGAAGAAAAGCTTGAAAAGGTTGGGAGCTCGAGTTTGTTATTGTTGCTTGCTAAGGTTGGTACTCCCAACTCTTCTAATTATCTTGCATTTCATGGTAGAGTGCATAGCATATAGAAATTCATGTATGTATGCTTGGTTTGCTTGTAAGAGGTCTTTAATGGTGAAATTCGGATTTATGTGTTAAATGTCTTGAAAATGATGTTAAATTATCCTAAACACTGTTATGAAAAATTGATTTTCAAAGACTTTCAAATGGATAAGAGGGAACTTTAAATGATTTGATTCTTTAATTCTCTTATTCAAAGTTTATTTGAAAAAGGGGGAGCAATCCCAAAAACAATTTTTCAAGTTTGTTTTATTATATCAAAAAGGGGAAGATTGTAGAAATAATGTTTTGATATAATAATTGAAAAATAGTTTTGGACTAATTTGAAAAGATTTCAAAAATGGTTCTTATGTCCAAACTACTTGAAATTACATTTAAGATGTTTTTGAGAAAATTTCAAAGGGTTTTAAATGATTTAAAGAAACCAAAAGAGGGATTTTTACCCAGGTGTTTCGAACCACCCTCAAGGTGTTTCGATACCCGTTCTTCATGACAAGTTTTCAAAGGTAAAAACCACAGTGGTATCGAACCAGGTATCGATACCTTTTCACCACTGTGATCTTCTGTTTCGAATGATGATTCGAACCACCCTCAACGGTTAAAAAGTTTTTAAACGATTTTATAAAAACCCAACGGCTAGGAGAGGTATCGATACTAGTATCGAATACCTGTATCGAACTATGGTTCGAACTACCTCCAACGGTCAAAAGGAATTTTGAAAACCCCAAACGGCTAGGAGCGGTATCGATATTGGTATCGATACCTGTTCATTAATGCAGGCCAACGGGTATTTCCCAAAGCAGCTGTTTCGAAACAGGTGAAGCTGTTTCGATACCACCTGTACCAGAAAGAGAAATAAGCCTTGGAATCAGCTCCAAACGGCTCCAAAACATCTCCAACGGTCATAAACGGCTAGAAGCTCATTTGGGATGATAAAAGGAAGCCTCAAGCATAAAGAGAAATGTAATGCTTCATTGTAAACAACATTATGATGAGAAATTTGTCTTAGTGCTTAATTTCCTATTATTTGGGTAGACAAACACTTGTGAGCTTAATTGTCAATATATGCTCAAGTGTATTAGGAATTGGGTAAGTGCTTAGATTGCAAACATTAGCCTTATTAGAAGGATTCAAGTTTTCTTAAGAATTCTCTTTGTGAGTGAATTCCCAAAGTTCGGTTGTGAACTTTGGATGCTTGGTTCGGGTTTGAATCAAGGTTGTAAGGTTATCCCTTTGTTCCTCAAAAGGTTGAATTCTTAGTGAATTGTGGAAATCCTTAGTGGGAAGCTAAGGTAGTGGATGTAGGTGCTTGTTCGAAGGTCGAACCACTCTAAAATCATTGTTATTTTTGCTTCCACAACAAATCACCCAAAGTGTTCTTTCTCCATCACTTGGCAAGTTAATCGGTTGTGTATCGAGCCCTTCAAATCCTAACAAACACTCATAATAATGTTTAGGAATACTTTAGGAATGATTATATCAAGTTTGGAATAAATTCCTAGAAATTTCTAAGTGTAGACCTGTATTCTCGTGCAGGGGTATCGATACACGGGTTACCGGTATCGATACCCATGAGTGGAAATAGGCTATGTGGCCAGGTGTATCGAACCATGGTTCGGTACCGGGACCTCCAATGGCATAATGGCATCGATACCAGTATCGATGCTGGAGGGTCCCCTTTTGTTGACTTTAAAAATGGTCAAAGGGTATCGATACCTATGGTTTGATGCCTTTTTTGGGTAGGTATCGAGGCAGGGTGGTTCGATACCCCATATAAGGGTATCGATACCCCTGCGAAAACTTGGCAAGATAAGTATTGTTTGAGGTTCGAAAAGAGAATTAAATGTTATAATGAATCTTATAATTAATGAAATGAATGATTAACACAAGATTGACGTAATAAACCATGAATAACTAAATTATGCTAAGTCTTGATATGTTTTGATGTAAGGATCCTAGGTGGATCATTTATGAGTGTAGAGTCTTTATTTGATGGAAATCCGGATATCCAAAAGTGTTGCAACACGTCGAAGGCCATCTAATGTGACATTCTGGGTGATGATTTGAAGACCAATCCGAATGTAGGATCCCGATGTTGTGTGGACGCGGGCCTCATTCGATGATACTCGATGTGACATTCCGAGTATGGGATTTGGAGGATCCCGATGCTGTGTGGACGCGGGCCTCAAATCCCGGATGTAGGATCCCGATGATGTGTGGACGTAGGCCTCACTACTTTGTGTTGTTGTTTGACATGTATATGCTGTGTGCGTCATTATATATTGTTTATGCCATGTGGTAGGCAAGAATGCTAGATCATCATATCATGCATGATATTTTATATGTTATGCTTTACTGCTTTTGAAATGCATGATGTTGGCCGAGTTCGGCGTATTCATTGAGCTTTCGTAGCTCAACGTTCGAAATATGTTTTCGTGCGTAGGTTAGGTGAAGCCGGTTCGTGGAGCACCATCAAGGTTCGAATTTCAGCATCGACCGTGTTGTCAGAGTACATGTATTAGATTTAGTGGGCTTGTACTATGTCGAACCCTATGTAATGTAACTCTGTTTATTTTAATTTGGGTTGAATGTTTTTAAACGGTTTGTAATATTTTGGAGCTCCGTTTACTTATTATCTGAGTTTGGGCCTTATGATAATATTTTGTACTTGAAATTGAATCTATTTGTTGGGCTTTTGAAAGGATTTTTGAAATACAGGTTTGGGCCGGAGGCCCAATGCAACACCCGGGTCGGGTGTTGCATATAATTCAATGAGTATATATATAATTAAATTATATAAGTAATATTTAAAATATTAAATAACATTTCGCATCTTAATTTCTTATGAAAAATCTTTAACATTTTTTTAAGTTTAAAATCTTAATTTAATATATATATATGAAAAATCTTTAGATTCAAAGTAAATACAATGAGACTTTAGACCCGTAAGACTGTAATTTATAAGAAATAAAAAAATAAAAAAAAATCATAGTTTTGGTATTGTTTAAATTTGATAAAAATTCTAAAATTTTCAAAATTTTCAATTAAAAATAAGAGAAACAATAGTTGTAAATTTCAAGAATTTTATTTAATTCGTATTTAGATAATTCCTAAGGATCCTTCCTACTATATATTTTGGAGATTTTTTATTTTTATTTTTTTTTATGTTCCAAAACATTTAAGTTATGTTAATTTTATTTTTATTTTTTTTATGTTCCAAAACATTTAAGTTATGTTAATTTTATTTTTGTTTATTAATAAAGTCGTCTTATTGATGTGTCGAAAAAGTAATGTTATAAAATATGGGTTTGTTAGAGAAGCCCAAAAGTTATCTCAAGCCCGTAGAATAATGTAGGCTTAATACCCGATTGTCTACAATTGTTATTCTTTTAATCAACTGATGATAAACAATTTAAGATTAATCGATAAAATGATATGTCAGAATATATATATATATATTATACAGTTTGTAATATTATTTATTGGCTCAAGTGTCATTTTATAATGTCTGGATGTGCACTATTATGTAAATTTATCATATTATTTTAAATTATTTATTATCAGTTAACTAATAATTTTATCGTTAAAAATGTTATTTTGGTTTAAAATAAAATATTAATGATTAAATTATTTAAAAAAAGAACTAAAATATTATTCAATTAAATATTAAGGGTATTTTTTATAATATGCCTATTAATTTATACAAATTTTACAACAAAAAAATTACACTTTAAAAAAATATATATAATTTTTAAATCAAACGCTCCATGCATGCACTACTAGTTTTATATTTATTATCGTTATATAATGTTTGAATTGTTATGGTTTGTTAACTTAGATGGAACTCGTCGTGTCTACACGATTAGTTTCATTTATGCTTAATTTAATTAGATAATTAAGTTTTGAATGATAAAAAAATAATATTAGAACTTTTCTTACACTTTTGGTGAATATTAATAAAAAAAATATATTTTTATTTAAATTCATCATACATAAATAATAAATTTAGAATAATACAAAAAATATAAACTTTTAAATACTATTTTAAAAAATTTAAGAACACCTAAAAGCATGAAATAAATATATTTTCTTTATTTTTCATTACCCAATGGGATTTAGCCACGTGGTTAGCCTCCCCGTTCAGCAGCCTCATTTAATTAAACTCCCTCGGTCTGAAACCAACAACTTGTTACGCCTACGTTACTTGCTGATTGCCGCCCAACTAATAAAGTGGGGCCCATCATTTATATCTCTGTAAACATCAGAACCGTTGATTTCCACATCAAAAAGGAATTCGATCTTTCATCCTTCAACTGTATATCATTAATACGGGGACTAAAAATATTAGGTAAATTTTGTAAAAAGGTCCATGCAATATTCATTTTTTATGGACATAGTCCATATATAATAATTTCATCATTTTAGTCATTTTTTAATATAATGGTGTAAACAGGCTCTCAACTATGAACAAAATGTTGAAATGGGGAGTCTAATTGGATCCTTATCGTCTATTATCTGCGAAGAAGCTTGAGTCTAAGGACCATATATTTGGAGAATGTTCTTTCATGTTACAGGTATGGTCCACCATAATGTAGAATTATAATTTATTATATCAATGTCATAATTGGCTTGAAGTATTGATATTAGTACAACGTATGAGAAAATATAACACCATGAGAGCTGGGATAGTTAGAGTGACATGGTATAATTTGAATTATTATCCGTGACAGAAGCATAATTACAAGAAACATGAGCATAAATCAGGCTTGACTTCAAATATTATTGCTCTTATTAAGAATGATGTCTAAATCAAAGTTACTGATTGTAATTACTTGAAAAGTTTTGATAGTTTTATAGCTTTTAAGTGGAGGCTTTGTTAAGATATTTTAGAGTTGGTTAAGTGTACATACTTTTATAGGTTGTCGTAAGTAGCTTTCTGTTTGATGAATAAAGTTTGATTTATATATATATATATATGTATGTTGGTGTGATTATAAGTAAGGGTGGACAAAACTCGATTATCCAGTCCTAGTCCCGGTAAAACTCCATAGGTTTTTATATGGTATTGGTTCCGGTAGGACCGAGACTGGATCTTGATTTTTTGGACTCGGTACTCGGTGGGTACCCAATAGAATAGGATCAGTACCAAATATCTGGTATTGGTTTTCTTTTGTTTATTTTTCTTATCAAACTTTTTATTTATGTATGAATATTATGAGTATGACTAGCTAGTTTTAAAACTTTAATTTTCAAGCCTACAATGTTCTAATTTTATTATTTAATATTATTATTGGTGGTTAAATTTTTATTCTTTAATTATTTTTTTAAGAATAAACTAATTGACCAGGTACCTGGTAATGGAACCGGTTTTCACCAGTAACGGTGGTTACTAAAATTTAGGATCTGGTGTGACCGAGACTGGTTTTAATTTTCAGGAACCGGTGGTTACCAGAACCGGGACCAATTCTATTTAAATTGGTCGGGTACCTGGTATTGCCCAACCCTAATTATAAAGTAGCATCTGTTTAATTTTTTTAGTCCTTTAATAATACACGCACATGGTATTCAAATCCAGATTACCTAAATGAAATAGATCATCCTTTACCACTAGACCACTGCATGAGTTCTTATCATTAACTACCAACCTTGTAGTTACAAAAACCAAATAATTTGTTTAGTACCTACATTTATAGTTTTCATTAATTTGGCCCAGAATCTTTTAAAATAAATAAAAATAATAACCACTAATTGAGCAATATATTTTTCTAAACATTTATATTTACAATAAGGGTAAATTTGATAAAAAAATGTAGAATGTAAATGATAAAAGAAATATTTTTGTCTTTTTATAGCTGTTAGATTAAAATAGGATTGACAAAATTAATTAACAAAAAAATTGACTTTCAAGTTTTAAAATGTATAGTTCAAAAACTTGAGAACTAGAAACAATCAAACTAAAGTGAGAAGGCTAAAACCGTCAAAAACTTTAGTATAGGGACCATATTCAGAATTTGACCAAAACAATCCCTACTAATTCCTCCGTATTAATGTTCTTCCCCTTGCAGAAAGCTTAAAAAGATATTTTCCAGCTTCAATTCCAAAAACTCAAGTTTAAGAAAATCAGCGAAGAAATGGGAAAAGAAGAAAGGAGATTAAAGGGCTCGATGGTTTCCGTCGTGACGGCGTTCACTTTCTTGGCGTGTTTCGTTGGTGGCGCAGCCGACGAGAGTGGGTTAGCGAACCAGTGCAGCAAAGATTTCCAGAGCGTGATGAGTTGCCTGAGCTTTGCTCAAGGAAAAACAGATAAACCGTCGACGGAGTGTTGCAGTTCTGTCTCGAGCGTTCAAGAAAACGAACCCAAGTGTTTGTGTTATATTCTTCAGCAAAGCCAGACATCCGGGGCTCAGAGTCTCAAGAGCCTGGGTGTTCAGCAAGATAAGCTTTTCCAACTCCCGACGGCTTGCCAGTTGAAGAACGCCAGCGTCAGCGATTGCCCGAGTAAGATTTTAAATCTTCATCGATTTCTCTCGCTCTCGCGTTATTATATTTTTCAGTGTTTGATTTGATCAGTGTTTTTTTAAATGAATAGAGCTTCTTGGATTAGCCCCGAACTCGCCCGAAGCCGCCATATTTACGAATTCAACGTCGACGAAGATGACGCCCGCTACGCCGGCTTCTTCTTCACAGAATGGTGATGATGATTCCGGCGGGGTGAAGCTTGAAACTGCTTGGTTCGTTGGTTCCGTGCTGCTGCTTGCTTCGGCTGTGTTTTTCTATGCACGCCCGGAAGGAATATCTGAACTGATTTAGGCGGTGCCGGTGCATGGGATTGGCGGAGATCAGACCATATATTGGCTGCTGCGACTCAGATTCACTATTGTTGTTTTTTTACTTGAAAGAAAATCATATTCATATTATTGAGAAATTTTAACTATTAGGCACTTATTTACTATTAAATAAATTATGATAAACCCGATTCACTACGTTATTTATGCTCATCCAATTAAGATTCATTTGTTTTAGCATAATTTTTAAGTAACTACGACATGTACGAAAGAAATAAAGATTCACCTTTAAAAATGAGATAAAAATTATAGATAACGTGGTGAACCAAACTTATCTAATAATTTTTCTTACTAGTGGAGAGATTATAACATGAATTCTTCCCACCTTGTCATCCGTGGTTTATGCAATCAAATATATTCATCTTTAAATAATTAATTAATAACTATTCATTCATTAATTACACGTAGAAAAGAGATAATGATTCACGTTAAAAAATATGAGATGGATGAATTTGGTTGGTTGGGATCACGGACGTGGTGAAAATGGTTCATAATATAATTTCTCCTACTAGTGAGATTGTTTCATGGGAGTAATTATATCATGAACCCATTCACCATGTCATTCGTGGTTCTAACCATTAAAATTCAACCACCTATTTATTTTTTTCATGTCATTAATCTATTTATAATTAATTTCTTTATAAACACTCTCTCTATTTACATGGCATAAAAACGAAGATTTATCTTTAAGAAAAAAGACATGAAAAAAAAAATAAAACTAAATGATTGAATTTTAGTGATCAGGAACCTAGATGACATGATAAATAGGGTCCATAATATAATTTTTCGTTTCATGGTAAAACAAATGCCACGTAATGTATATATTTCATAATATAAAATCTAAATTACTAACTCTAAACTCTAAAATCTTAAACACTAAACCTTAAATTCTAAATTTACAACCCCAAACATACCCTCAAAGTCTTAATTTTTAAATCATATACTAGACCCGCATGTAAAAAAATAAATTTTACATCACTCGTGCATGAAATATTATATTTAGATAGAGTGATAGAGTCAAGTTACACAATATAAAAATCTCTAAGTTTTATGGATATAGTTAAATTACACGCTATAAAAATCTCTAAGTTTTACACGTTTTTCGATTGTTAGAGACTGAAATAAATGAATGAAACGGATAACTCATATTAACAGTCCGTTATGTGAAGATTATCACTCGAGAAAAAAAAGTTCATCTGAGTCATCCGTTTCAGTCATCCATTGATTCAACAAACATGTAAAACTTTAAGAATTTTACGATGTATAACTTGATCCTATTTCTCGTGCGTATATATATTGCTTTTGATGTGAAAAGCACATAAGGTTAGATAAATGGTCTAAAGTTGAGCCTGATCCACAAATATGTATCACTTCTCATAAATGGGTAGAAAAGAATGAGTCATAAGTTCAAAGAGTTTTAATGATGTAGGTACGGGCATGGGGCTGATAGTTGGAATTCATGTACTTCATAATTTAATGGAGAAATGTCAAAGATTTAAGGACATTTCTGTGTAGCTTTGTGTGTTCATATTGGAGTTTTGAAATGAATGCAGGATAGGAAGAGGAGAGATATTTTGAATGGCATACATACACTGCAGCTTATAGAGTGGGAGCCAGAACAAGAACCAAAGCCATTAAGGTTGCGTTTAACATTACGTTCTAAACTAATTTTTGAACTAAAAGCAGGTTAAAAGCGCGAAAGTAATTGTAAACAGTTAACTTTTAGAGAAAAAATTACGTTTGAAAAGTGTTTTTCAACCTAAAAGTAAAAGCTAAAAGTACAAATACATAATTATATTTAACATAAATTTTAGGAGTCAAATTATAATTTTAACCTTTATTTACTATGTTTTATTATAATTTAATTTTTATAAATACATAATTATATTTAACATAATTTTTTTAGTTTAAAAATGATATATATTCATGTCAAATTTCTAAAAAAAACACTTTTCTCAAAAGCACTTTTCAAAAATAATTTATGTATTCATTTATTAATATTTTTATATTTTATTATAATTTAAATTAATATTATAATACAAAAGAATTTGATTAGCATTTAAATATATATATTTTTTAACTTATAACATAATGTTTAAAATAGTCATTTATTTTCTCAAAAGCACCTTTTGACAGCAATATTAAATATATATATCTCAAATCAAAAATTAAAAAAAAAAATTTACCATATTTTTTCACCAAAGTAACGCTAAACTACCCGAGATCCTTCTTGAAAACAAGCCTGCATGACTTAACTGTTAGGCAATAAACTAGAATCAATTGGTTGGCGATATCTATTTCAGACATTTTTTAAAGGTATTTCACAGACAAAATATATTTGAACTGGTAACTAACTAGGAACATGTCTGAGTTGGATTCTAATGATGAATCAATGATGCAAACAGAAGTGCAAAGTCATATTCTTGCACCAAAAACACAATCATGAGATGGCATACAGGCTTACAAAATTAGCTGATATTTGAGCTACAATTCCAAGAGTCTCTAGGATAAAAGCCTAACAGATGCTGCATAGGAGAAATGATGCATGATGCATGCTATACATGTGTTGATCCATTGAAAGTAATTGTGGAGAGCTTGTAGACTTGTCCTACATGTTTTCATCAAATGTAAGAACACTAGTCGTGTTGGAAAAACTGTGAGAAATGACTACTTTTATGACATATTTTAGAATTGTAAAGATAAAGATTCAAATAAAAAATTTATTGGTTTTTATTCTATTCCGTGAGATCTTTACAACGGTATCTCACATGCTCAAAAAGGTTGGGTAATGAATGAAAAATTGATGCTCAAAGTAGAAAAGTCAAGAATAAAGTAAAGAAGAAAGAACACTTATCTCACATTGATAGAATAAATGAAGTGGAGGTGTTTATATACACTTGCTCTCATAATTATTGTTGAAGGATTTAAATTGAACTTGTGTCTCGCATGGATAGAACACTTCGGGATCCCTTCAGTTGTACCACTGTTGTTAGATCCTGAAATTGTGCTCGTGCAGGCCTCAACACGATTTTTACATATCAATTTAAATCGGTTTGAGATTTTATTTTTATTTATTTTTAAATTAATAGATTTCTTTTACGATTTTTATTGTCTGAGTTGATTACTGTGTAAAAAGATGTTTACAGTTGATGAGGATTAGTTGAGAGAGCAGCATTCAAGCATTTCAGTACTTGTGCAAAGAATTGTTCTACATGAACTTCACAAAATTATCCAAGAACATGCTTTTGCTAAAAATAAATGACAAAAAAGTTGAATTGGGATTTTAAGGCCAAGAATGGAGATGAATTCCCCCCTTAAGGTCATGAAAAATAGAATCTAACACAAGAATCTTAAGTTCATTTGTTGTGTTAGATTAGATTCATGTTGGGATGTAAGTTTTATTTCGTTTTTTTTTTAATTAATCTTATTTCGTTGTTTTTGTTTTATTTATTGTTAATTTAGTTAATATTTCTTAACATATAAATATACATATTTGCGAACAAATAAACAAATACATTCAAAAACACTTAAACAAACACGTTCGTGAACACTAAACAAACAAACATGAATAACTTAAAAAAATAATAAACAAACATGAATTGGGCATGATCACCTTTAAAAAAATAAACAAACAAACACAAACATAATTTTATTCGTTCAAAGCTCAATTTATTTACACCTCTATTGATTAATTGTTCGATTAATCTAAACTAAACACTAAATAAATTTATTATAAAGAAATATTTTTAATTATCAATTGATCCAGTAGGATAAAACATTAAATCACTTAAAAAGATTTAGAATTCAAATTTTTAACACTGTGAATGAAATAATTAAACTAAAAAAAGTAATCTCATAATAAAAAAAATCAATACTATAGCTGAAATAATAATAAAAAATAATCAAATACGAGTGATTATACCTTTTCCCCCTAAAACAAGTATTCTATAAAATAGTTAAGATATGCATAAAGCTATTTTATATTGTAAAAAAGAAAATTATAAAGTTAGATTCAACAACAGGTATTGCAATACCAATAATCAATTATTCAACAGAAGATATGCATTAAGAATCTTTTTTGCAACATAAAAGAGGAAACTTGAGCTTGAATCCAAAATGTTGAAGTTTTGAATTGATTCCAATGGGATCACAAATTTCAAATCATTGAAAGAAGAAAAAATGCAAACTTTGACATTTTTGTGCAGTCAGTTCATCTGGTTGGAATAAAAGTCACCATCATAGGGAGCCTTGAGCAGCTGGAACTCTTGGAAATGGTTGTCACTATCACTGTTATGCAGTTGGGATTCAGCTGACTGATGCTCCATCAACCAGTTTTCGGATAAGGTACTCGAAAATACTTGAGAAATTGCATTCATGGCTGGCTGAGACACACTGATAGTAGGATTGGCATGCATGGGGTAGGCGACCAAACCATGTTTTGGCTCACAAGAAACGCATGCATCATTTGACAGAAGAGAGAGAGCACGATGAAGATCTTGTGTCGTAGCCATGTCTGAAGCAACTGTGGATTCTTCTACACCTGCAAAATTTGGTGAAACTTGAATCAGTTCGGTGAGGAGAGCGTCATGTTTTGGGATCAGCAACCTCTGCTCTGCAATGCAAATTATACATCATTCTGTAGATCATTTATCTTGTTTTGAAAAAGTTTTCGGATCATAAGACCAACACTCATACTTGAGGAGGCTTCAGGTTCTGTTCCCTAGAACTTAAGGTCCAACACTCTACCAACCGACCACATAACTACTGGCAACACTTTGACATGCCACAGCAAAAGCTTTATGAAAAAGCAAGGCAATAAATCTTTAGATTTATCATGATAAATTGGACAACATTTTTTTTCAAAGTTGAGACTTAAGTAGTGAAATGGAGCATTCTTGGGATATTTATAGGTGCACTTGAAAGCAATTTATGTGTTAAAACAGCATTAGAAGATGGCATATAACATTTCTCAATGATCAAAAATCCATATATCATAAAAGTTGTTTTCCTAGTAAGAAAAACAAAACGAACCTTGGTTGAGAACATCAGCTGTACTTTGGTTGCCCTTCACAGGCAGGTATCCATTGGAATCATGACTTCGCATTGTGACCGAATTCAACAGCTGATTGCCCGGAAGGTGTTGCTGTGCGTTGACATTTCCAACTTTTGTAGGATTATAACATTTAATTTGAAAGGGCTTGGACTCAAGTGTGCCTTCCCATGTAAAATCGTCGCTGGGTCTAGCATTATGAAGAACTGGCACTTTATTCCAGACAAAACTCATCTGTTGCTTCTCATCTGCGCCAAGTAGAGGCACGACTTATCAAACCTTACACATAAAATTGAAAGCTGGAACAACAATTATATTATAAGCACAGCATCCAATAAAGTATGGTGTAAATCATCCCCAAACTACTTGATTGTATTATGTCATAGAATAAAATCGGAAAAAAACACTTGATAAGCATGAAATAAGTAACTCCCACAATATCTCGATGGACATGTATATGGCATACAACTATAAGTAACTGCATGAAAGGAATTCAAAATGTATCAGAAATCTAGATACAAGAAAAATATATTTTCTTATTATACAATTAGTTGCAAAAAATTATAGCAAATATGAAAAATATACAGAAAAAATAAGAAAAAATTACACCATTGGCTTCAACACAAGTGTGCACCATTTATAGGAGTAAAAGTCGAAGGAAGAAAAAATATAGCAAAGCCTGAGCATTACCCATTGACATTATTATTTGCAACCAATACGAAACATGTACCAAGATATTGTATTACCATTGCCTTCCAAGCACCATTTCGAGGTTAATAAAAAAATCCAGATAAAACAACAAATTATTATAATTTGAGAGTTCAGAGAAAATAAAATGAAAGATGTGTCTGACGCCAATACCATTTGATGATGACAAAAGTCTTGCAGCATTGAAGTGGAATGCTTCTGTTTGTGGTTTGCGGCGTCTTGCATTGTGGTCAGAAAGACGCCTGCGACAACTTCTCTTCTTTTCATCAAACTCCGACAGGCCATGGAACCTTGAACATCATGAACATAATTATCATTTGAGCATTCATTAAGAGATTGAATCACAAGCCAGCAGTAAGGAATCAAATAAATAATGCTAAGAACCGAATCTTTGATACTAAGATAATTAAAACATCACAATGCAAAAGTAAACACTCAATAAGCAATATTCTTGGATACAATTAACTTGAATAAAAAAGATTTACCTGCTACACTGCTGGCAGAACCGGCGTTCTAGGCCGCGTACAATGACCTTTGGACTCTTTGAATGATTTTCACAAATTCTGTGTTTCCGATGGTAACTCTTAGCTGAAGAGAGGTCAAGGTTACATCCCTCGACTTGGCAACGTGGAACAATTGTGTCCTGACAATTGGATTTGGATCCCTTTGTTGGGGGAGGAGATGGCACAGGAGTGGATTGATATGGCAAATTCTTAGCATTGCTTCCAGCAGAAACATCTTCGAAGTATGTTCTTTTTCCAAGCTTTAAATTGAGCAATGGCTCGCCGGAGCCAACTGAAGCCTCATGCGTTGGGGATGTACCAGCCAGCTCAACCATGGAAACTTCTTTCTGGTTGTTAATACCATCTGGGACAGCTTCAAAGGCTTCCAAAGCATATTTGGCTGTCTTTACCTCCCTCATAGATGAATTAATAGATACCGATTTTGAACTTTTAGACAGAGAAGCAGGGCCCAAATCTGAGCCAGAACCTCCACTACCCCCAGCAGCACCGGAAGAATAGAGAGAACCCTTGTTAATTCCTCCATCTCCATCAATATCCCACTCTACTGGTCTCAGCTTCCTTTGAATTTCAGTCGGTGTTGCATTTAACATCATTAAGTTTTCCCAGTCCCATTGCAAGGGGTTTTTGGCACTCCAATCCATCAGAGAGACAGAACTCAAAGGAAACTAAGCTCATATAAAACACAAGCTAACTTGTCTCAAGATCCTGAAAATATAACCTTGACACTTGTTCAATTGACAGAGGAAATAAATCATGAAAAAAGTTTCAATCATGCATCCATGCTAAATTCAACAATAAATGAAGGAGACCACTTATGGTTACTATATAGATACATATCAGGCAAAACAAGAAATAAGCTTAATCATTCAGGTCGTACAAAGAGCAAAATTTACCTCTAAATGTAACAGCATCAGAGCCCACTCATCTCTGTTCCTCAGATCTAGAGGAGCGCAGCATAGAAAAATGTCAATCCCCTTTAATAACACAATAGTTTGTTCAATCCTTCCCCAGTTTTACACTAAAGCATTTGCTGATGACACTTTGAATCCACTTCACTGAAAAATTGCAACTAAAGTATCAGAGAGATTGAACTGAAGCAGAGACCACTTTTCAGTCCAAGCAATTTTGTATGCAGATATCAATTTACACCCTTCAAAAACTGACAACTCAAAAGAGACATAAAAAATACCATCAATTAGGCAACACAAATTTGGAACAAATAGTAGTAAAGCTTCCTCTTCCTCTCGTGACGTCTAACACGAATAAGCTGAGTAGCAACATAACTCCAAAGGATCTCTATTCACTCTCGTACATATGTAAGGCTACAAAATCAAGATAAAAAGCTTCACTTCAATCCCAAACATGTATATACTACAGGTATTCCCTGAACCTGCAAGTACAACACTTGGACCAAATTCCACCACAAAAATCCTATACGAATTTACCCTTATCTAGCAACCCATTCGAAACTAACTATCTAGTTTCTTCACAACAACCAGCTCTCTCTCCAATAATTATAGGGAGCAGTAACAGATTTCAAGTAAAGGGAAAAATATATTTTGAGGTTTTAATTTTTCTGATGCTACCTTCACACCATCAATAATTCACATTCAATAGTTCAACTATTTGGGCAATTCTACAAAGTAGGTCCCTACTGAGACCCACAAAAGACCCATAGATACTCTAAGAAGTATTGAATGAAACCCTACTCTACCCTAAATACAAAAGTTTACAGACTTAAAAATTAGATTCATGCTCCCTATCCAGGTATCATTCATGATATTCACATCGTTATTAAAAAAAAAACTAAATTCTATCTAGAAATACGAAATGAAAATCAAAAAGAAAAAATCTTATTTTAAACATGGAAAAAATCGTAGTCGTTTTCTTTCACTTTCCCCAGAAAACAAGAAGGGAAAGGGGGGAGCAATGGCGAGAAAAATTAGGGGGAAATGAAGCAATATACATTATAAAGGCATCTATTAATTTCTTTATCATATTACCTTCATCTAAAGCTCAAATAATTAACATAATAATGGAAGGTATGAAGAAACTAATGTATCGATCTGAGCCGCAAAAACGAGATGTTTCTCCATTTTTAGAAATTCATATGCTTTCATCATTACTCTCTTTAGTAATCAACAACAAGAAAACAAGTGAAAATAAATTGAACTTACTGTGAATTACTTAGGATCGGCCACAACTGAGTCTGACTCGGAGTTGACTCAGAGACTGGAAATAGAGGGGGAAACAACGGAAACAGAAGAGAAAGCGAGAGGAGAAAAGGAAACCATGTTCTTTGGGGATGAAGAAATTTGCTTTTACTGTTTTATTTTATTTATGGGTAAATTACAACATAGGTTATTAAATTATAAGTAGCATTATATATGGGTTACAAAATTATTAAAATTTATGTTTAGGTCACTTAAATATGATAAGGTTACATTTAGAACACTCAATTAATAAATGTTACATTTGGATCATTTAATGATAAATAATATTAAATTTGGGTCACCTTTTATATTTTAAAAAGTTTATCAATTCGTATAATAAATTAATTAATAATTTTAAATGACGTGTTCTAATATTAACGAGAGTATATAAATAATTTGAAAGAAAAAATAACTAAATAGATGTACTTTTCTAAATATAAAAGGTAACCCAATTATAAACTTACTCATAATTGAGCGACTCAAATATAATTTTAATTTTTATAATTTTTATTAATTGACAAATGTAATTATACTCAAGTAGCTTATTTTATAATTTACCCTTTATTTATTTAAAAATTAGTAAGAAATTATAATGTATGGACACTTGGCGACAAAACTGTTGGGTGCAAGTTGCTGCAGTTTTTTGGACGGACTGAAGCAAGTGGTAAAAAAATGGGAAAATATACTTTTTGGTCCCTAATTTGTAAACTATAACTAGAATTAATCACAACAAACCAACTATTATCAAAACTTATCAGCTTGGTACCTGACCAAAACATGTCATCATTTGGTTGCATGGTATACTTTATAGGAGGATCAAAAAGATATTTTCCCCTTTAATTCAAGGATTAGTAAAAACTAAGTTGAATCCTTAATCTTTTGAAGTAGTAAGATTCATTTTAATATTTAGTTGGCAAGCTTATGTGAACAGAGTTATGAATAAATCTTAAGGATTAATTTTTAAGGAATTAATAAGTTTTTAAAATAAATATTTAAAAAATATAAATTTAATCGTAAGATATAATGTGATAGTTACTCACCTCATCCATTACTAATGAGATCATGAGTTTGATTCTTATCGATGAAAATCTAACATATTTCATGATCAGATATTTTACCTCTTAGTGAAAGAATATACAATGAGAGATTAATCATTGTTATTGACGGTAAATATCGTTAGCCAAAAATAACAATTTAATTTTATATATAATTCAATGATCACTGAATTAATTTATCTTTTGAAAACTTAAAAAAACAAGGTCAAATTAATCATAAAAGTTATAAGGTAATGATTTAACAATTTCTAGGATTGGTAGCTCATAAAGTTTTCCTTCAGTTTCATGCAAGTGTCACGGGGTCAGAGTTTTGACGTAGGGACAATCACCCCGTGCGGCATCTCAGGCCTCTCACATACTCAAGGTTAAGTTTTTACCATCTCGATGCTTACTGATTTCGCCCTCCCATGGGTTCATCAGGGAAGCGGGGACAGCTCTCGACCAGTGTGGTGCGCGATCAGCGCGCCCATCCGAAGATAGGATGACTGCTCGGCACGTACTACACCCTTAATGTTATCTCGCTCCCAAGAGTTAAGCACAACTAGAAAGCATCTCACTCGGTCCCGCGTTGCTACGATACACGGACCGTGACACAAGTCACTTCAGGAAGGAACCCAGAGTTTTCTATAAAGGTGCAAGCTATAAGTATATTATTAAAATCGTAAGGTACAAAATTACACGAGTTTAGGAGATGTAAAATTAGATTATCAATAAAAATTTAAAATATTTGTATAAAATATAGAGAAACTTAAAATTTTTAAGGAACAACAATCATTCCCTTAACCACTGATATAAGATGGATTATACATTTAATTAATAGTTAAATATTTATAAAATATTTAAATAAAAACACTATGATAAATTTAAAAGGTTAAGTGAAAAAAACATAAAATTAAAAATATCAAATGTTATAAATATAAAAATCAAAATTTTAAAATATTTATAAAAAATATTGAAAAAAAGTTTCGATTGTTTCTAGTTAGGCTAAGCCAACTAATATTCTTTGAACATATTTTTCAATGAAATCATCTTTCTATTACGGTAGTAATAAAATTAACTTTCTCCTTTATTTTCTACATCAAATATTAATGTTAGTTTGATGTAAAAAAATTAAATATTAAATAAATTATCGAGGTTTCAATTAAAATCAATTATGTCTAGGCCGTAAATGAACCAAACAAATACGAAGGTGTGTTCATGTTTTTTCGTTTAACTTTAACCGAACAAATGAACAAATACGAACATAAACGAACACCAATTTTCTTGTTTGTGATCATGTTCGTTCGTTTAACTTTAACCGAACAAATGAACGAACACGAACATAAACAAACATAAATTTTCTTGTTCGTGTTCGTTCGTTAAGGATTGTAGCTTGTTTATGTTCGTTCGTTTAAATGATAAATAAACGTAAACGAACGAACATAAATAAATAAATATAAACGAACGTAATGAACAAACATAAATAACATATATAATATGCTAAATATTTAATATTTTAGATTAATTCGATTAATTCAGCTAAATAACTGATTTTAAAACAAATTAATTGATAATTAAAATTAAAAAATTCTTAATTATTAGATGAAACCTAAAATTTAACTAATTAACCAATTTTGTTTTGGCTCGATTCGTTAACTCGGTTTAATAAGAAAGTTTTTAATGAGTCATAAAATAAGACTTCTCAACTTGAGTAACTATTTTTTTTTGACTCGACTTACTTGATCTAATGTTCACTCTTATATATGTGAATAAATTTAAACGAAAATAAATAAACAAACTATCAAACGTTCACGAACATAAATGAACGAACAAACCCTTTGTTCGTGTTCGTTCGTTTAATTAAACGAATAAAAAATCTTATTTATATTCGTTCGTTTAATAAATAAATGAACATAAACAAATTTCTCGTCGGACGGTTCACCGAACGTTCGGTTCATTTACGGCTCTATTTATGTCCCTAACCTCAATAAAAAATCAATTATACCTTCGAAACCGTTGAAAACTTAATTTAACTCTTCTATCATGTCATCATTACATACGTACTGTCACATCAACATCATAAACAATCGCTTTAATATAATAAATCATCACATCAATACTGTTAACCGTCAGATAAACACTTTAACAATCAACACCGGTCAAAACACAAAACTAATACCTATAAGCGTGTTTAAACTAGAAATCTTTGTATATCGACAACAATGTATCAGTTTAAGCCAATATCATGATTTTATCTGATTCTTATGAGTTGACTGAGCCATCTAATTTTTCTTGGTTTAAATTATAAATGTAATTTTATTTAATACTGCAGAAATAAAACGGCAAGTTTGATATGTCCGAGTGGTTAAAGAGACAGATTTGAAATCTGTTGGGCTACGCCCGCGCAGGTTCGAGCCATGTTGGCGATGTTTTCATATTTTCTTTCAGTTATTCAAAAGATTAAAATATTTTGAACCGTTAGATCTATCCTACTATAAATACATAACCTTCGCTCGGTTCCGATTTCTTCGTTTTCCCTTTTAACTGCTGTGTCACACCTCTTCTCAATAGCGACGGTTCAAATTCCGATGGATCCAGACGCAGTAGCGAAGGTGTTCGTCGATCACTACTACTCCACATTCGATACTAACAGAGCCGGTTTAGCCAATCTCTACCAGGAAGGTTCCATGTTGACGTTCGAAGGTCAAAAGATACAAGGCTCTCCGAACATTGTCGCTAAGCTAACAAGTCTTCCTTTCCAGCACTGCAAGCACAATATCACCACCGTCGATTGCCAGCCATCCGGCGCCGGTGGCGTCCTAGTCTTCGTCTCTGGCACGCTTCAACTCGCCGGCGAGCAGCATGCTCTCAAGTTCAGCCAGGTGGCTCTCTTTCTGCCTTTTTTTTGTAGGATTTTTATTAGGATTTCAGTGATCAATATATGTGTGTACTATAATCTGTTTGACTGTTGATTTCTTCGGTGATATCGAGATTTTAATTTCGTGATTCGATTTGTTAGTGATCGAAATGCTTAGTTCTGGATTGAATCAATAGGATTTTGATTTATTAGTCAGGATCTTATGAATCAAATTAACTCTATTTCATGAATCATTAGTGATTGGACCATGTGGGCTCTGTATCTTTCTATCTTCTTGCTTTAGGTTGCCAAGCTATAAATAATTGTCTGATTGCAATAGACAGCAATCTAGAGCTTTCTTCTGTACCTATCGTCTTTCTATACTAGGCAAGCTTTGGTTGTATATTTTAGTCTTCTTGGCTTGCCTAATTACATTTCTCATTACATACACCGAAAGATTATTGAGCATTTCTGTGTCGTGTGCATTATATAAAAGTAAAACCAGTGACATCTCCCCTCACCCGGAGAGATTATTAGGTAAACTATGTTCACCACGTCATTTGTGGTCTAAGCAAACAGAATCATTAATCTTTAAATAACTACTTAAGAACTACCTTCCACTATTACATGTAGGAAAGAGATAATTGTGACTTATCCTCACCCGGAGACATTTTCGGATTGATTGGGACCACTGATGACATGGTGAATATGGTTTACCTAATAATTTTTCCTCACCCGGAGACATTTTTTATCATCGTGGCTTATCCCTTGCTTTCTCATAGAGCAAACGTATATAGTTTGATACATATTTATGGTTAGCCGTTCTGTTTAATTTTGTGTATTAAGAGCATGTTCTTTTCTTCTTTTAAAAAATTAATTGTTGAGTTGATCGATCTTGAAGTATGACCAAGAGGGGGTGAATTGGTAATTAAAAATTTGGTCGGGAAATTTTCGGTAAAAATGAGAAATTTAAGGACAAACGATTTATAGTGGTTCAAGCTTCGGAACAAGCTCTACATCCACTACCTTAGCTCCCACTAAGGATTTTGAAACCAATTCACTATTGAATTCGACCTTTTTCTCGGTTCAAGGGATAACCGTTACAAACAAATCAATTTTCTACCCAAAATTGATTTGGACCTCATAAGGTGGTACAAAGAAATAAAGGCAAATTAAATATCTCTCACAAGATGGATATTGCCCCAAATACAAATAGACTCTCTCCAAACTTAATTTTACAAGAATCAAAATGAAGTACACAAGTTGGGAGGCTAGGATATGCAATGAAGTGCTTTGAGTTGAATTTTTGTGCTTGGATGTTACTTGAGGTTCAATAGTCCTTAATGTTGTTGAAAATGCTTCATTTTATACCATCTCATTGATTTCTAACCGTTGTGGTTGTTGGGAATGTAAATAAGGCCGTTGAGACTTCATCTTCCCGTCATAAATGCACTCTGATGCAAGTGGTATCGAAACACGAAGAACCTGTTTCGAAATAGACCAAGAATAGAAAGAGTCGTTGTGCATTTTATAAGAGGGGTATCGAACCATGCTTCGATACCTTTTTGAAACTGTAATGTTGGGTATCGAATCATGCTTCGGTACAGGTTAACCACCAATAAAAAGTTAACTGCCACTAACGGTCAAATCATTTAATGCTAAAATAGCCGTTGGGGATTAAGGGGTGTATCGATACAGTATCGATACCTGGAGTCAATTTTTAAATGATTTTTAAAATAATAAAAACCCTTGAAGTGCTTCGATACCTGGTTCGAAACAGATGTTGGCAGTGAAGAAAAGGTATCGAACGGTGTTTCTATACATGTTCTTGAACTCAAGAACAATGCTTTAAAAAACCCAGGTGTATCGATACCCTCGTGTAAAAACACTTAGAATTTTTATTTTAAAGTTTTTGGTTTGACTTAAAAGCACAAGTTTGATTTAGGGACTTAAAAATTTATTTCAAATTAGTCCTTATAATTAATTATTATATCAAAATCTAATTTAGTTTCACATTAATAGATTTCTCAAGGCTAAACTATGAATGCATTCTTAAAGATGATCCTATTCTTTTATTATACCCAAGTAAAGCCCTTATGTTTTGATTTTTGCTTAAATCCAAAAGAGCAAGTGATTTACATCAAGTGCTTCTTTAGTTATAATTTAAAGACTATGGTTTATTTGGCTAAAAGCTCTGTAGGGCTTATCTAGGTGTAACAAAAGTATAGGGAATCATTTAGATGAGACTGCCAAGTGCCAAGTTCATGTTTTTCAAATTTTGTTATTTAGCCATTTCTAATCCACCACTGAGTTGGTTTTGATATTTTGACATCTTTGGTTTCCCAGCTTTACTAACCGAGACATTCTGGCTTTCCCTGCTCTCAGATGTTTCATTTGATGCCAACACCACATGGAAGCTTCTATGTGTTGAATAACATATTCAGGTTAAACTATGCATGAGGAGACACAACTCGCTATGGTTAATCAAGCAATGGAAATCCAACCTCTCGATGATTTCCGGTTATCTCTCTCTCTCGTAAGTTTTAGACATTTTAAATGAAAAATGGAAATATTTTTGTGTCTTTACAGTGTTGGTATCATGTTCCATTATGTTTTCCATTCCAGTCTCCATATTTCTTCAGAGGCTTGTGATTGGTTGAGTTGGTGAAGGACGCTGTCGTATGAATTCGATGTTTGGTTAAAGAAGTCTTGCTTTTACATTAAAGCTTATGACAGATATCTGCAGCTGTATGCATGTTTCTTTTGAGAGATTGACCCTTTTTTATGCAGAACCAGAACTCCATTTTGATACTTCTTATTATCTTATCTGCAGGTTTAAAGTTAGAAACCTTTGCCATTATTACAGGTTAGTTTTCTTTAACTATTAAATTTAGAATTTAGGGTTTAAGGTGTTAATGTTCACGTAACGTCGTGCACAGCTTTCTTTATTTTCTATTGTAATTTGTCACGGTAGCCATCCCGACATGTAGTGTGACGCAATGCTATTTGAGTATTAATCGGGACGGATATATAATTTTATATTAAAATATTTAATTAAAATATAGATGATATTAAGTTATAAAAATGAAAGGATATAAAATTAAATTATTAATAAAAGTATTTAAATTATAAAAGATTTAAAAGTTTTAGGGGATTCAGTTGCCTTTAGCTTCCCCTCGGTTTATAGAAATTATTTTATGAACTGGTTTTACCACGTCATTTATAGTTCTTAACCACTAAAAATTAATCAATTAATTTTAGGGATGTTCAAAATTACTCGATCCGACTATCCGAAACAAAAATGACGGGTAATTCTCGATTTTTTTACCCAAATTGAGAATAATTGGGCTGGATTTAGGCTGATTTTTTTCAACTATCGAGTACCTGACCCGACCCGACTAATTTTAAAGTATATAATTTTTTAGTTTTAAATTATATTTTTATTGTAGGTTCCTTAATATTTGTACATAAAATTAAATTTAAATCTTTAAATTAATTTTATGTTTGTATTATATACTTTTAATTTTTAAAATTTTTAAATATATTTTTATTAATTTCTTAATATTGAAAGAAAAAATGATATTAATATTTTTAATATTATTTTAATGATAAATATTAATAAATATATGTGTATATACACATTTAAATATTCTAAAATTAACTTTAAATCACTAATATTTATGTTTGTTCATTTATTATACAATTTTAAAATTTGAGTTTAATATGTGATTTCTTTAATTTTTAAAATAAAAAAATAAAAATATATATACGAACCGGGTATCTATTACCTGATTAGCCGGGTACCCAATATAAATGTGTCGGGACACGGGCCAAAAAATCATTACCCAAAGGTACCCGAAAAACCGAGTACCCGGTAATGAATACCCCTAACTAATTTTATATTTTTCATATCATTTTTTTAAAGAGTGAATCTTTAATTTTTTTATTATCATATAAATAGGTAGTAGGTGATTATATAGAGATTAATTTAAATATATATATATATATATAAATATAAAATTAATTGATTAATTTTTAATGATTAAGAACTATGGATAACGTGATGGAGCCGGTCTATAGAATAATTTTTCCTCGGTTTATATATAGATCACTCTTTCAAGTGTAGGGATGAAACTAGATAAAATTATTGAAGGGTTAAATTTTTTGTCTTTGAAACTAATAAATTTTTAAAAGATAATTTATAAATAAAAGTGAGTATTCGATCAAATTAAGTCAAAATATTTTGAATTAGTAGAGTTAAAGAGTCATATTTTAATTATAAATGTTTATAATGTTATGATACTAATTCGTTTATATAACTATATACACATATACAGAACGAGCCAAGATTTGATGTTAAAGGGACAAAACATAATTATTTGAAAGTGTGAACAAATTAAAAAGTATTTCAATTTTTAAATAATTTATATAGAAAAAATAAAGTGAAAAAATAAATAAAAATTCAGGGAAGGGGCAATTCCTCCCCACTGCTTAGTAAATTCATCCATGTATATATATAAACACATGTTAAACATAATTGAGAGAAAATTTTTATTTAAAATTGTATTTTATAAACTCAAATATTATTTAAATTTTTTGAATTGTATCGAGTTTATGAAGTTATAAATCGAATTATAAATATTGGATATTTTATTGAAATATAAATATTTTATCGAAATATAAATATTATGTCGATTATTTTAACGTGTACTCATCCTGTTGAATTTTGTCAAAGTACATTTAACAAGTATGATATCAAGAGATTAGAATTTAAGAAGCTTTATTAACAGATTAATCTAAAGGATAAACAATTTGATATTATTTAAATATATTTTAAATTTAAAATATTAATTAATTTAACGGTCTTTAATTTTTCTAAAAAAATCAACTTTAATTTTAAATCCTTAAACTTCTTTAAAAAAATTTCCTTTTTATTTTTTTAATATTTTTTATATTGATTTACTGTGGTTATCAAAAACTGACAAATCAATTATCGATTGTACCATCGATGAACACTCAATAACGAAGAAAAAATAGTCTGATTGAGTTCTAATCAATGACTAGAGGGTAAGGAATATTAAACGGTAAGGTACCCGATACTTGGATGATGAACTACTGATGTGCGAGGGATATAAGACGGTAAGGTAAGAGTGATATGATTTGGAAATTTAATTGAAAGAAAATAAAAATTTAGAATTTCTTTAAAAAAAATAATTTTTTACAAAGAAATTAAATTTTTTAAAATATATAGAAAATAGGTTTTGATTAAATGATAGATATTTTTCTAATTATTTTTGATAAAAAAAACTTAAATAAACTATATAATAAAATATTAAACACCTATTTAACTTAAACTACAGTTCAGATATCTATATGAAAAAGATATAATTTAAATATTTATTTAACTATTACAACTTTTTATGTAGCAAAAAGCTTAAGGAAGGTTTAGACCTGTCTAAAATGCTATCTTATAATTGGATAGTGTCACTTCTGGCTTTTTATTTATCTTAAAGTATTCATATTCGATATCTGAACTCGATTCGAGTAGTAATGACATGGAACAACTACTATTGCCGAGTGGAAATAGTTCGTTCCAAAGATTCATACATCATAGGGAACTCGTTTAAAAACTACATCAATATTCTAAACGTACTCACATCTGCAACTTGAACTACTCGATTCGTAGAGTAAATAGATGGAAATGGTGAAGATCATGAGAAGGAGAGTGTCTGGTGAGTGCCGGTGGCGGATAACGAGCCAGGCCGACCTGTTTGAAACACTTGGTTTTCATGGAGGTTGATGTTACTACCGTCATCAGTGTCTGATATTAGTAGAGATCCCACTTGTTCACCCTCCATTGCTAGACTAGAAAACTGCAAGTTTGGGATTAAAGATGAAGTAGGACCAGATTGTACCATGGGGATTAAACCGATTTCCCAAGACTCAGCTGGCTGCAATGACAGAAGAGAGTGAGCACTATCGGTGTCAATAGCTTGATTTAACGAACTCGAGAACATTGTCAGGCTGCTGCCACCATTGCTCGATGAAGGATTGGCATCGAGAATCGGTTGGCAAATGGAAACTCCGGGGTGTAACGAATTACTTTGTATGAACGAGAACTGCTCTTCACCGTAGTTGTGAGGTAAGGATCCATGGAAGAAACTAATTCGGTTGCCAAAGTTTAACTCTGGTTCCGAGCTTATATCGGTTTCCTCTTTGATGGTCCCCGAACAAGACGAGGTTATGGCAGCAGGGGCAAACACTTGGTGGCTACCAAACTGTATGTGTTTAAAACCTGCAACAGTCTCATTTACATCAATACATGCAAACTACTATTGTTTCTGATTTGAACATTAAAATTCCATGCAAACCTTGGAGATTGGAAAGACAGCTTCCTGTATTTACAGACACAGAACTGTGTCGAGGCTTTCTCCGTCTCCGGTTATGTCCATCGAGCCGTTTCCTGCAGCTTCGTTTTTGTTCATCGAACTCCACCAAAGAATGAAACCTAATAGAATGCATTCACCAGAAAACTAAGCAAGCACTTAACCAAAATGAATGAAGGATCAAAGCACAATATTAATTTGAACTGCATTCTCTATGAATCAAAAAGTTGAATCTGCATAAACCTATTGTAATTCTTTACCTGCTGCATTGCTGGCAAAATCTTTGTTCTTGACCCCTTATTGTAACTTGTGGTGTTTTAGAATGAACTTCACATACTTTATGGCGTCTATGATAGTCCTTGCATTTGCCGAGGTCGGCGGTGCAACCATCGACCAAGCACAAAGGTACTTGGTTTCCGCTGCTAAGAGGCCGAGCCCTCTTAAACGAAACCGGTGATGACGGTTCCATAGACGGGATCCTAGGACCCTTAATATCTTCAAAACAACTCAAATTATCAATCCGAAAATCGGAAAATGCCAATTCAAGCCTGTTTCACCTATATAGCTACTGCCCTTTTAACAGCACAATATTACAGCAACATTCAGCTAACCTTCAATCCTCAAGCCATACCCCATCTCCCCATCATCAACGTTTCTGTTCTTCACAACACAAATTGAACAAAACCAGAATCAAACCAACAATTCCAAGACTATAAACAAAATACCAACTAAAAAGCTTCAATTTTTACCCTTTTTTCCCTCGAAAATGTTATGGCTTGTCATCAACAGTGAATTAAATCAACTCAAATTTCCAATATGATATTGCAGAAAAACGTATAATTCCATGGATGATTAGAAATATATATGAATGATGAAAGCTATAAGTTGTGTTTTAATAGGATGTTTCCCAAAGTAGAGACATTTTCTTTTCCTTTCAAGTTTGAGCACATGTTGCCACGGCCACTTTCTTTGACTGATAAAACAAAAGGGAAGACTCCAAAGGTTCCCCCCCCCACCCTCTAATCCAATACAAAATGAAAGAAAAATATAGTGAAAAACTAAATGGTACCTGAAGCTGAGAGAATCCCAGAAATCTAACAGCTGAGAGTAAAGTTGTGCACTTCCAAATCGTTTAAACTGAACCTGCACAACTTGAATCTGAAAGCTCTCAGTCCCACAGTAATGACTAATGACAGTATAAAGCAGAGGAATGGGGTTGATCAACTGAAACTGAAGAGGAAGAGAGAGATATGAATGGAATTGGCAAAAGGGTAGGCAGAAATGGTGTTGATCTTTCTTTTTTAACTTCCTTTTCTAAGGTTAGAGGGGGTTGAGAAAAAAGGGTTGTGTTCATAATTTAAAATACTGAGAGCAGCAGAAGAAAAACGAGTGGTGTGGGGGACTGGGCAGAGAAAAAGGGGCAGTCGCACTGTGTTTGTAGCCAATGCTTTAGACTTTTCAAGTCAGGGAAAAAGGAAAGGAAAAAGCAGGGGAATAACAAAGGGTTATTTTAAATGACTAAATAATCGATTGTCTCTTTCTCGTATATTAATTCATGTTTACTTTAAATTAGAGATTATGATTTAAGGTTTAAGTTTAGATATTGTGGTTAGAGTTTAAAAAATTAAGAGTATGGTATATTTTTAAGATATCTAGTTTAAGATTTAAGATATAAAAAATAAGAGTTATAGTTTAAATTTTATTTATTATAAATTTTTAACAGAAAACATAGACGGAGACATATAGATGATTTTTGCTCTATTTTAAATGTATAATTGATTAAAAAAGGTAAATTATACAGGTAGTCACTAAACATTTATGAAATTTTTATTATGGTTATTGAATTTTTAAAACCATGTTTTAATCAATTCGTATATTTATAAACAAAGGGTTTTTTTATCAAACGAATGAATAAAAATAAAATTATTTGTTTTTAGTTAAACAAATGAACACGAATAAAAGGTTTGTTCATTTAAATTTATTCATATATGTTTATTTATATAAATATATTTTCATAACAAAGTATTATATTTAAAAATTTTAAAATATATATTACGAATATAAAAGAAAAAGAAAAAAATATAATATTCAATGTATGAGACTTCAAATTTCTTAAAAGACAACATTCATCTTTGTTTACGTTCATTTATTATTTTAAAGAATAAATACGTACAAAAAAATATATCTATTTCATTATTTACGTTTGTTTATTTATTCGATTAAAATTAAATAAACAAATATAAAAATATTCTTATTCGTGTTTGTTCGTCCGTTTACAAACCCATATATCACGAGTAGGGATGACAAAGAGTTTTAATTCACTCGAAATCAACCCAACAATAAGAATAAAATTTGATTATATCTCAATTTAAGTTTAAAAATATTTTCGCCCGACCTAAATCTGACATAAAATTTAATTCAACCTAACTCGATTAATATAATTTTTAATTTTTATATATTTAAAATATAATCAAGTAAAATACTAATTTACTCGATTTAATTTCAATATAACACCATGATTTCATTATATTATATGTTAATTTTCGCATATATATTTGTCAAATTTTAACTAAAATAAATTATAATGATGTTTTTGTAATTATCTCTTATTTATTTCATATATTTAAATTATTTAATTAAAAATAAAGTTATATTTAAATCCCTCTTTATATCTAAAAAAATAACAATTTAATTATTCTTTAAATTACTTGTATAACCTTTTTGACATTAACTATTGTTGCCGCATAATTTTTTAATTACTACTATGTAAGTTATTGAATTTTTATTGTAAAATAAATATCTTAGGTTCTTTGCATTTTTTTATAATAAAAAGTTATTATTATAAATATATAAGCTTTAAGATTAAAACTTTCGTTATATTTAATTGATAATATTTAACATTTGAGTGACCTAAATATAATTATTCTATTAATTGAATGACCTAAATATAATTTTTAATAATTAGATAACTTAAATGTAACTTTACGCATAACTGAGTGATCTTTATTATAATTTGTCTTTTCATTTTTTTACTTAATTTTTTATTTGGTAGAAATCTTGAAATTATTGTACATGTTTGTGCATATATTCCAATTGGACACAAACTATCTTGGTTCAGTGGTTAAGGAATGATTATTGTTTCTGGAAGTCACGAATTCGAATACCAATAATACAGTGAGCAATCAATATATAACGGTTGAAAGTATACTTTAGAACAAATAATATTATAATCACTATAACATATTTAATATATATATATATATTCCAATGTGGAAATGTTTTAACGTGTAAACTTGGGTGTTCTTTCCTCCAACATTTTGACAGAAAATTCTATACCATTTCCATTTCCATTTTATGGTTATGTTTCAATGTCTTGTTCCAACAAAACTCAAGGATTTGACCATGTTGTCGGTGTGGGATCTCTCTTCATCTGGCATGTGGAGTGGAGTCAAGAAAAGGAACGCTTGTGATTTGTGAACGTAGTTTTGCCATTAGGGTTATTAGGTAAGATGATAGAATACTAAGAAGGATTAAAAATTATTTTTAAAAAATATAAGAATTTATTAGAAAAAAATTTAAGAGGTCAAATAATTTATGTAGGTTACACAATAAAATTAAAGTAACTCACGGCAAACAATATATAAAAGGACATACATTTTTTATAATATAAGGTCGGGATAAAAAATATTAAAATCGAGATCGAATCAAAAGACTTAAGTTTAAAATTAGGGTTGAAACGATTAAAAACCCGACTCAATCCGACCGGATACGTTATCCTTACCCATTTTCCTCTCTGTGCAATTATTTATATAAATAATAAATGTTTGTTTAGGATTTAGAGGGTATTAGGTTTAGGAGTCCAGCTCTAGCTTCTCTCATCTTCCTTGATGGCTAAGAAAAATATTTTTTTTTATGATTTTTTTATTTTCGATAACCACGTGTGCCTGATTATAATAATCAAAATAAAATTAAATAAATTATTTAGAGGGAATATTCAAAATCAAAGGCATAATCTTGCTATAAAATATTAGTTTAAACTAATTACTCACGTGATTATGATTAAATTATGAGATGACTGATGTCGTAACCCAGAAAGTAAGTTGGCTGCCGCATGCTTTTTCTTTTCTTGTGGGGGCAGAATGGGACAGACACCTAAGAATCCGGGGGAAGACCGAAGAAATAACGTTGGAAAAATCGAAGGAAATATTTTATTATGTTTGAATTTTCTTTAAGGTTAAAATGTAAAAAATTAAAATATTAGAAAAAAAATACTGTATAAGCTAATGACTAATATTAATATTTGATGAATTTATGAATAGAATTTCGCTGTTTTTTATTTATGTTTTTATATTAAAAAATTAAATTTAAGATTTAGAGTTAAAATTTAAATTATATTTAAAGTTAGAGTATAAAAACTTAAAATATAATATATTTTTAGTCTGATTATGATTTATAATTTAAAATTTATTTTTTTAATATTAAGACATAAAAAATAGATGAATTTTGTCCTGAATTCATACATAACATGGTTATATGTAAAATTATGATACGTTTTATTTTACTTTTAATACATATGATACCGTAGATACTGTTGAAGTATTACTTTGGTAAACGGTAGGCTGAGGAATCAACGTCTTGTTTAGTGATAAGTCTATCACGCTCGATAATCATCGTTGAATATCATTAATATTGAATATTATTAAATAAAATTTTAGATTTTAGATTTAATGTTTATGTTTTTTATTTTTTTAATTGATTAAGATTAATATTTAATTTAATTACTTTTTAAAATAAAGTTATCATGTATAAAATAATTTAATTAAAAAAATTTATAATAAAGTTTATAATTATATATTAAATCCTTAAAATTTTTAATCTTTATTAACTAATTTAATGATGTTTAACGATATTTAATGATGTTCCTCCAGCGTTATAAAATTTTCCCTTGTGTAGTTGGTAAACGCTGATTAATTCGGTAAAGGCCTAATACAACTTTGTTGGTTAATTTGAGAGAAGGTCCTTTTACTTTTTAGTAAATCACGTATAAAACCCTACAGCTTTAAATCTCAAACGAATATCCCAACTTTGTCTTGATGTAACAATTAAGAATAATCCCTTGTTTGTCATTCGAAGGTTCTATTTAGACGTGACAAATTGACCGAAGATATGAGATTTGAACTAATTTATTTGACTTGAAATATGGTATCGATACGAATATAATCTAAAATTTTAAATAAATTTACTTGATTTTTAATTGACAAAAGGTAATCCAGACCGATTTTAATAGAATTAAAAACTATCAAAACTGAAAGTAACCCGGATTTATTTTTAACAAAACTCAATTCGATCAAAACAATTTTTTACTTATTTGTTGTTGGATATATGTAAAATTTCTATAAGAAATTTTTTTTCGAGTTGAAACAAATTTTTATCAATAATATATCATCCATATTTAAAGCCTTACTTTAAAGAAATAACCTAAATGATAATTTACGGAAAAAAGATACATTGTTTACAATAATATATCAATATTATATATATTTCGATTGAACTCATACTCAATTCAAACCGAAGATCAAAAATTTTATCTAAAAAAATGATTGATCTCTTATTGACCCGACATCAGCTGACTCAAAAATCAATTGGTCCAAAATTGATTTGAACTAACCCGAATTAAAACTGAACCAAAATCAATCTGAACCTAAATTAAATATAATCAGACCTGAAATTACCCTGCCTAAATAATTCAATTATCACCTCTTATTCTATTAATATTTTATTATTTCTATTTTAGATGAAATTTAAAAATATCACCTAAGATATTATAAAATGTTCATTTTGATCGTAAAACTTTAAAATTTTATAAAATCCAACATTTAAATAATATTTTATTATTTTTATTTTACCAACAGAAAAGAATTATGACAAATACCGAGAGATGTCGCCGATCCTTTGGTCACACTACTATATGCCCTCGTTGCCATATGAATTCGAAAACTGTTATCCATACTTTGCGTGATTGTCCGGAGTCTAGAGATATCTGGTTAAGCCATATGCCTCATTGGCCAGTTTCTTCACTGATGACTTGCACTCCTGGTTAAGTTCGAATCTACTCTCTACGAATATTGTTTTATATGAAGATACTCCTTAGAATCTGATTTTTGTTTCTCTGCTATGATAAATCTAGAAAAATAGGAATGATCTAGTCTTTAACTATTTGAGACAACTAGCGCCTAAGATTTTTCAACGGGGTTAACTTGGGCTCGTTTCTACAGAATTACTCTTTGTGCATCAACATCAAGTGTTCCGGCAATTTCTCATTCTTGGATTCAACCAAGTTTAGGTTGGGTGTGCCTTAATGTTGATGGAGCAGTTCATTACAACACGAGTATAGGTTCGATAGGTGGTCTTATTCGTAATAGTGATGGAGGATGGATTTTGGGCTTCAACGGATCGTTAGGAGTTGTTTCGACATTAAATGTCGAGTTATGGGCAATTTATACAGGATTCGAAGTCGCTTGGAATAATGGCTTTGAATATGTTTTGATTCAATCTGTCTGTCTTGAAGCGGTTACCATGATCTTAGATTGCAATGCACGTATGAGTTCAAACTCTCTCGTTCAAGCTATTCATAGATTACGTTGAAAAAGTTGGATTACAGAGTTACAATGAATTCCACGCGAAGGAAACTCTCTGGCAGACAAAATAGCAAAGGAAAGGAATGACTCTCATTATAATTTAACCATTCATGATAAGCCTCCTCGTTACCTACAATCCCTTTTAGAAAGGGATATTTTTACTTGTGCTTCTTGATCTTGGTTTTTTAAACCTTCATTATAATTCAAAAAATCTAATATTTTTTATCTCATTAAATTAATTAATAATCAATACAATTAACAATATTTTAATACTCCTATAATTTTCATATCGAACAAAAATTTCAATAAAATTTGAGATAATGATGTAAAATATATATATTTCTCATTTTTTTATATTTAATTATATATTATTTTTTATTTAAAATGAAGTGTATATTTGCATCTGGCTTAGGATATGCTCAAAATTGTCATTTGATTTTTGTATTGGATGTGAATGTATGCCTTCATAAGTTGTCACCACCATGCCTTCATCTTTTGTTAGCCTTTGGATTTGCTTCTTCACACCACATCCTTGGTGGGTACAGCGATAATAACTTCTGAGAAAAGGAAGTAATAATTTATTAGCCGATTAATCTGTATCAGTTAATATAAACGATCTTCTTAATTATTTTTTATTTACAATATTAGGATTTAAATCCCTAATTTTACTTAAGAGACTTAGGTTACGTTTTTTTATTATTGTTGCAGTGGTAAACGTCCGTTCACCAGCACCAACAATCCAAATAATCTATGTTTGACACTAAACGTTCGTTCACCCATCGTTTCTCCTCTTAAACGATTATTGATATAATTTTTAATATTTTTATTATACATAAATCATTTATATATTTAAAAAAATATGAGAAAAAAATATTTATGACTGCGTGAAGTTTAACCTAACTAAACCCTAAACTATAATCGGAACCTTAAAACCTAAAGCAAACTTTTAAACACTAATTTATCCTAGTTATAAAAAATAAATTTTTCAATGTTTGTGTATAAAATGTTTTCTCTTCATATTACATATGAAATGCAATTTTGTATAATGTCAATAAAAAAAGTATAACTAAAATTATTTATCGTTAATTTTTTAAATTTGTATATTTTTAGAGAAAATATTTCATGTACTAATAATAAAAATATATTTTTTCACAAGCACCTAGATGCTAAAGATTATAGGTTAATGTTTATCGATCAGGATTTTAGTATTTGTAATTAAGTTTTAAAATTTGAAAATATATTTAATAGTCGAAAGTTTAGAATTAAGAATTAAAAACCCTAAAAGTGATACGCAATATATTTCGAATATAAATCCGATATATAAAATCTAAATAATTTAGTAGGATCATAGTAAAGACTAAACTTGACATACACACAAACATACCTTGGAAACTTGCTGTTCTTGACAGTTTTCTGTCCATATTTTCTCCATCTATACCCATCATCAAGTATATCAACTTGGCTTCTTGTCTGAAAAGCATATCTCTGCTTTCTAATCTTTCTGTCTCCCTTCTTCTTCTCCATCGTCGTTCCGGTCACCGTCGAGTTGTTGCTCTCATCGACAAAGCTTTTGTTTTGATTAACAATGTTCAAGTTACCCGGAACCTCCATCTGTTCCATTAATCCGAATAATCCATTACCCTTTCCACCATGAACTCCACCGTATTCAAACACCGCAGCCGCTGCTAACGCCGATGAACCGGTGAAGAATCCCTGGAAATGTTCCATGTTGTGATCGATGAAGAAACGAGGAGAAAACGGAAGAGTATTTAGAGAAGAAAGAAAGAGTTTAAATGTGAAAAAAATGGTGGCGAGGGAGAGTTTAAAATAGGAAGGCGGCCCGATGACTATCCTATGGCTGGTATCGTAAAGGGCACGTATGTTTATATTTGTATGTTAATTAGGTCGATACGTGTAAAAAGTGTTTCTCGTATTTATTCTTTTATAATTTTTTATTTGATTTATATTCGTAATTTGTTACGAGTATACGATTTAAAATTATTTCTAAATCTCGGTAAAATCTGTCTCGTTAACATCTCTAGATTTATTCTATATGGAATGAAATATAGAGAGATCATTTTAATTCAATTATAATATAGTAACTTGTAGATTAACTACTTGAGTCTAGGTCATATAGGAGAAATTATATTTGGGTCATTTCTACATGCGTAAATCGTCTACCTTTTTCATACATCCTTTTATACCTCTGTTTTAAATTAAAGGTTTAAAGTTTAGAATTTAGGATTCAGGGTTAGGGGTTGTGGTTATGGTGTATTTTTTAGGTATAGGATTTAGAGTTTAAAATATAAAAAAAATAAGGGTTAGGGTTTGAAATTCAATTTTTAAAAAATTTTCAAGGAGGGATTGAAGGATGTATGAGAAAGAGGCAGAGGATTTTTACTCCAATCCCACCATATCATTTATGAGATCAATCAATCAATGTGAATCTTATTTTTTTATCAAGTGAATTTTCATTAATATTTACTGTAAAATAAAGTTAAAAATAGTTTTTACCAAGTGAAAATTCACTTAGTAAAAAAAACATAAAAAATTAATAAAATTGATTCATTTGATCATTGATTGGTCTCATAAATAACGTGACGAAAATAATGCATGATATAATTTCTAGTCATTTAGTATATCTATTTAGACCACTCATTAATTTTTTTAAATATTTTAATATATTAAATTTAAAATAAAAATATTTAAATTAATTTAATTATTTGAGTTTGTGTTTCACTAACCATCTCTCATCTCTCTTAATAAGTAAACTTTTAAGTTTTAAAAGGTTATATATTTTTGTTAAATAAAGATAAATGAATAATTAAGATTATCGGTATGAATAATTTTTTAAAAATATGTATAAAAATATAATCTTATACTACCAATCAACAAAAAATATAATTAAATAAATTTTATAAGATATAATTGAAATATAACCTTATTAATATACATATAAATAAATATGTTAATTTATTTTGACTAGGGTTTTATTTCGTACACGTGACTCCTTTTGCATGAGAAAATTGTTTGTTGTTAATGGAACTTTACCACACGTAGAAAAAGAAAACAATATTTACAGTCAAACTGGTACTGGTCAGAAAACGTGTTCTCACATCGAATAAATAAATAGGATTTGATTTTCTATTTTAATTATTTTCAATATTAAAAAATAAATAATATACTAATTTCTATAATTATCCTTAAAATTTAAAACGTACGTAGATGGGAAATTATATATTTAGATGAAATTTTATTTTTGAAAACTATTTTAATTAAATGATTTTGAAATTATATTTTATAATTGAGTTTCTAGAATATAGTTTTTAAAGGTGGAGAAGAAATTAATTGAGGAACACATGATAAATGCAACAAAAAGAAATTGTATCAAAGTTAAAAACAATATAAATGATGTTTTTAATTAAACTAATTTATTAATTTTAATTATTTTTTATTTTTATTGCTTTTTTGATTTTGAGGTATTGCTTTTATTAATCTGGATCGATCTGTATCGTACATCTGATTTTAATTGATGAATCTCTAAATAAAGATTTTCTTCGTATATAACATCTGAAACTCGAGATCTGTTTAAACAAAATCAAATTATACTTAAATCATTCCGTTGATAATTTTAATTATATATTTAATTGAAAAACATTAATTTACGTGTAAGTCGGGACTTTGTAATTTAGTTTAAGAATTTAAAAATGATTAAATTTTATAATAAAAAATATATTTGTTATGTTGAAAATAAATAAATGTAAGATAGTATTATATCAAACACGATATTAATGATTTATAAAAATTAATAAAATCAAATTTTAATTCATGAAATTTTATATAGATTTGTGAAATAATTATAATTAGAGAAATAAAAAATGTATATTTAAGTTATTTTGGTAAAAAAATTATAGTGTTAAGAAAATAACGCCACCATCTTTTTAGCGTTATCTCATAAAATAAAATATTATCTCATTTTTGAATTTTATCTATTGTTGTCCATGAATAAAACTTAGGGGGTGAGATAATATTTTTTAAGAGATAACGCTAAGAAATAGCGTTATACCATTAACACCGTAAATTTTATTGTAATAGCCTAAATATATATTTTTTTCCTTTTATTTTCCTAATTATTTTTATGAAGTACAATATCTCACTAAAATTACTTATTTATTATTTAAAGACTATACCGTACATTTTAAAGTGGGAGCCGTTTGCCTCTATTCGAGTATTATTTTTTTATGTTTAAAATTAAAAAAAAAATATAAGAGATGATTTTAAATTTTAAAATACGTTTTACTCTTAATTTTTTTATTCTAAATTATAAACTTAATTTTTGAATGTGATACATAAATAAAAACATCAAAAAGCAATATACAACTTATATTTGATACATGTATCGAATAATTTTATTACAACCGATTAAGTTGATGTTTATTTGTAATCATGATGATCTTCCTTTAGTTGAAATTTGGATATATGATTTGCGCTTATGAAGAAATTTTTTACATACTCGACTCTGGTTTGCGTTTTTTCAGTGGTCTATTAATAATTTAATTTTCTTTTATAATTTGTTTGTTGATACAGTACTAAATTTTTGATCGAATATTTAAGTAGATTTATAACCTTTTTATATACGATTCTTATCTAATCTAAAATAATTAATTTTAAAAATATTCAAATTATATAATTTACAATAATAACTTATAAATCCTTATTATAATTTTAGATATTTTTAGTTAATAAACTTAATGTTTTTTTTTTCACCAAAGAATAGGTCAATATTCCGACCAACCCAACCCACAACTCCTGTTTCAGTAACATATCATATTAATTACTTTTAAAACTTCGTCGTTTTGTTGTTCCTTTTATGTGAAAGAAAACATATCGTATTAAAAATATAAAATATAAAATTTAAAGTTTAATAATAATAATTATATAAGTAGAATGATAAGATCCCTCATGAATTCAAATATTGAAGGAGGGTTTTAAAATATTATTTTTAAAAATATAATGTTAAAATATAATTATAACATTTGATTAAATAATTATTTTAGTATTAATTATTTTTAAAAGTTTTTTTAATTTTTAATATTTTATTCTGAGCAAAATAGTTTTTCGATCGATATGCCATGAATAATCAGATACGATCTAGTATTGGGGAGAATTGACAGAATCATAAAGGGGTTCGATGGAATTTACCAACGATAGGTTAGTATGTTTTAAATGTGGACAATGCGTGTGTGCAGTTGGATAATATCACGGCTTGTGGGGATGATTAGGGATGATGGTAGAGAATTGATTATGAGGTATGTAAATTTTATAAGGTCCGGCGTGATTTTGGATGTAGATTTATAGGGAGTATATGAGGGTCTTCACCACGCCTGGTGGCTTGGTATTCGACGGTTGAGAATCGAGCTGGATAATTTGATTGCATTCATTACGTTGCTTAATAAGAATGGTGCATCGTTTTTACATTTGAACCACTATATACAAGAACTACTTCAACGTGATTAAAATGTTTAGATTGTACATGTGTTTCGAAAGGCAAATAAAGTGACGGATAGTTTAACCAAATTATTGAGGAACGCTTGTGGATCGTGAGAGAGCTTTAAGAGGCGATTGAGGATGAGTCTTTTGTAGGTTTTGTGTTTGTTGTTCTCATACGATGCATGTATTGTCAGCTAAGGTATCTTCATAGGTACTCTATTTCTCTATATAGGTTTAGAAAAGTTTTTAACGAGACTTATAAAATACTTTTCATATATGATTTTTCATTAATGAAATCATACTATTTCATCAAAAAATAATCCTTCGATAAAAAATGTTAGTCAGAAAATAATAAATGACTTAAAATAACGTGAAAAACCTACATGATTGCTAATATAATAGTGTTATATAAATAAATGTGTTAATTTTATAGAATGACATAATAGCTTGAAATGTGTTGACATACACGTAGCGATAGAACTCAAAGTTAGAATTTCGGGTATCTAACTTAATTTTTTTTAAAGAAATAAAATCTTAAACTAAAATTTTTAATTTTTTTTTGAAGGTTTAACTAAAATTTTAATAATTTCAAGGGCTTTAGTATGGATTTTTAAAAATAAGAAAATAATTTAATTAAAGTTATTTAAAATTCTAATTTATTATATTCAACCCCCTAACCCCTTATACCATCCGTCAACACTTTCATGTGGTCGTAGCTGGCTTGTTTTATATTCAATCCGTCCTAATTTTTTTAATCGTATTTTGATTTTTCACTAAATTTTAAATAAAATTTTATATAAAATATTTTAAATGACATATTTATCTTTATAAAATAAAATTTTTATTATTAGAAAACTAAAAAAATAAAAATTTTAAAATAATAAATTTATTTAAACAGATAAAGTAATTAAAAACTGAGACGGGTCGATAAATGATTCCAGATTCAACCCTTTTGATTCGTACATTGGATTTTTCCACGAAAAAGAATTATGGGATCAAGGAGTAAATCAGCATTGTACTGATGCGTTTGAATATTACCATGTGGATTGAAATTTTTGTGAACCCTAAAATAAAACGTTCAACGAATAATTTAAAGAAAAGTTTATATATTTATTAAATAAATAAATATAAAAAGTTTATTCGTTTGATTAAATAAATATTTATTGAAATTTATGTTCGTTTTCATTCATTTATTATTTTAAAGAACGAACACGAATAAGTTACATTCATGAACGAATAAAAGGAAAAATAAAAAATGTTTGCTTAGTTGTTCATGTGGTATTTTATTGTACAATATATATAATAATTGTATAATCTATATCTATTGTTGGTTAAGTAGACTGTAAAACAAAGTGTTAATAATAAACGAACAAAAACAATAAATAAACTGTGTTTGCCGAAGGTTAGCACGATCGCTCATGTGCACCCAAAGGAAACATAATAGTGAACATCTAAAACTCTGCGAAAAAAGCTCTTAAATCTCACAAAGGAAACATAATAGTTTTTTAATTGACGATAAAAATAGAGGGAAAATCTCTTATTTATAAATTATACATAGGGTAAATTCGCCTGAGAATCAGATGAGATCTGATTTAAAATTCAAATTTAATTAAATTATTTCATTAAATTTGATGTTTAGTAAAAAAATTTGAATATTATAATAAATAATATCTATTCAAAATTTGAATTTAATAACAAATAATATTTAATTAAATCTCAAATATTTAATTAAATTTGACTCTAAATTTAATCGATTAGACATTAAAATTCAAAGAAATTTTAAATTAAATAAACTGCTTTCATGCCTCTTATAAATTCAAAGTGAATGCAAAAGAGAAAAACCTTTCGCATTTTTCTTTTTAAGAAAATTTCCAAAAAATAATTCTTCAAAAAGAAAAATTCATGCGGACGTGTCGAAGATATGTATTACCAAACCGAGTTGGATGGATGGTTGCGGTGTGCGAGGGACTCTCTTGTTCTCTATTACTCAACAAGCGAGTAGAGAGATATCTCAATAAATACCCATTATAACGGATATTTATTCTTAATGTGAGATTCAAGCATTACCTATATTTATCGGTATTGATATTGTCATCTATATCCAAAATATTATATATTGAAAAAAACTTGTAAAATTTGAAAAATTAAAATTACGGATGCTATAACGAAACTAGTCGTAAAAAAAATCATATTAAATTTATTTTTATATATATTTTTTATTATTTTTATAATTTTTAAAATTTCGTCCTAATTAATCTTGATCAACCCATATCGTATATCTAACTTTGCTGAGTCACATTAAATTTACGTTCAGTTTGATATAAAAAACTGTTAAAAAACGGATCTACGGATTATTTTAAAATAACATATTTAAATACATAAAAAATTTAAAACTATATGTTGTATGCACTTGTCTTAAATAATTATGACTTAACTATAAATTAGTGCCTAAATTATATCTGTTTTATGCGATAGATATTTAAAGTTTTTTTTAATAAATTAAGTGTATAAAGCTTTATTTTTAGATGACATAAGTGTATAAAATATTTTTGATTGAAATAAATCTATAAAATATTTTTTAGCTGAAATATGTACATAAAATATTTTTGGGTTAAAATAAATGCTTAATGTTTCATTTTTAATTAAAAAAGGTGCTTTAGACTTTGAAACAAGAAAAAAAATAAAACTTTGACATCTATTTTAGCTGAAATTAAAAATTTAAATACCTATTTCGGCTAAAAATTGCTTTATATGTCGACCGAAAATTATTTCTAGAACACGTGTTTACAAATTATCAAAATGATCCACATTGAAAAATCCACATAGATAAGTAGACAAGATAAAAGAGTTTACAAATTAGAAGCTCTTATTTTAAATATAACGATTGACCAATAAATAAAATCTAAAATCGATTGGCGGTAAAATACTATGAATACAATAAGTTCAAACCAGAATATTAAGTATTGTACTCTTAAACGATATCGATATTGGGAAGTCCTCTACGATGTGTTCCTCCAAAAATGACATGTCAACCTACGTACGGAAAATATCACAATTTTGCACGTTGAACTAACAAAACTTAGTGGTATATTTCTACTATATCGTAATTTATGAAAATCATAAAACGAGCATACATGATAATATAATCAAAAGTGCACAAAATGGTTTTCAAACTAAGAGTCATCTTCTAACCTACCTTAGATAAAGTTCACGAACAACCTATCCCAGGACAACATCATAGTATGAGAAGATTTAATGTCATACAAGGCTTACCATATTCGATATCACACAATTCACCGAGTCATAGGTATGGTACCCTAATCACACAACCCTAGGGTATAGAAATCATCATCTATCATCCATATAACATACATACATACATACATACATACATACATAACATACAACATTAGTTCATTCATCAACAAGGACCCTGACTATCACACCATAACGTACATATCGTACTAACATGCATCAAGGTATGTCTCCCATAATTAAAATTTAGTATCCCAAAACCATTAATTCATTCTTAAGATTCTCATTAGATTATCTCGCTAACTAAGGCCCCTTAATTATGTTGGTGTCTCTTTGACATACAACAAGGACCCTAACTACCACATGATATTAGATTATCCACTAAGAGGAAACATAATACAAGAGAGTTATACATCAACTATCAAGTTATTAGTCATAGATTCACGTATGAGGTATTAAACTCAATTTCTCAATTTTACAGTTCATTTATTTTTTAGAGACTCATTGGGTCATTTACCTCAAATTATGGGACCCCCGAACACTAAATTAAAATTTTTGGGTAGATTGCTCTATAAGTATTGATATGCCTCATTAGGGTATTGGTACATCCCTCTGTATTGGAATACTCCCTTGTTGCACTGATACGCCAATTAGGTTCGAATAACTTAAAAACTCTACCTATATTGATACGTCAATCCTTCGTATTGGTACCATGTACCAACATGCGAAAGTTTTGTATTGATCCCACATCTATATCAATACACCTCTAGATACGTACCAATACTCGAAGTCATTTCAACCAATGGAGCAATAGTATTGGTACATATCCTCGATTATCGGTACATCTGTACTAGTACACCCTTAGACCAATACTCAAAGTCATCTTCAACCAATAAAGCACTAGTATCGATACGTGTCCTCGAGTTCTAGTACACAAACGATTCTGGAATTTAAAACATGCAATGGGTATTGATTCGTTCTCCCTTGAATCGATATGCCCCTCACAAGAAGCCTCCTAAAAGTAATTTAACGTACTGATACGTTCACAAGAATACTAGTGTGCACAATATAAATGAAGGTATTGGTTCAGATTTTACCTAGAAATTCGATTTAACCTATATAATTAAGCTCCAAATTGCCTACAAGTTATTCAAAGTAATTTGAGTGAATTACTACCAATTTTACACCTTTACAACTCTTAAATTTTGATTAGCCATTAACAAGGGTTTTAAGTTTCGAGGGTATAAACCAGTGCCGACCCTGGGCATGGGTAGGAGGGGCACCCGTCCAGGGTTTTTTTTTAATATTCGATATTATGATTTTATTTTTTAATATTTATTTTATTAGTTTTTATTAAAAAGTAAATTATTTTTATGGCCTAAAATTTTGTGACACTTGTTATTAAAGACTTATAATATTTTTTCAATAATTACTATAAAAATACTTTTAAAGTTCATTTTTTAATATTTATTATTAGGAGTCCATTTTTTTCAATACATGTTATTAGAGAGTCAATTTTCTAATACTTGTGATTAGGGGCCTAATATTTTTTCCAATATTTATTATTAGAGATCTAATATTAGGAGATCATTTTTTTATATTTATTATTAGCGATGTGATTTTTTTTAATATTTGTTATTGGAGACGTACTCTTAATTTTTTATTCTTATTATTAGAGATTTTTTTCTCTTCTAATACTTGTTATTATGGACATACTTTTAAATTCATTTATCGATATTTATTAGTAGGGCCTAATTTTTAAGTTTGCCCTTGGGCCATTAAAATCTCAAAAACGGTTCTGATATAAACCTATGCAATCCTAACTATAAATCAAACAAAGCAATCATCTTATGAGTCTCATGAAAAATAAAAATCAGAAATATACTAACCTTAAATTATAGCTCCCACTAAGCTTCATTCACCTCTAAACCTTGTTTTTAAGCTTTAAATCCCTTCTTTCACTAAACCAATTGATGAATACCTTGAAATAAAAATTTTGAATTATTGACAATTTTTTCCTTAATAAGAGAAACAAGATTATCCTTCAACAATAATAAGTTTCAATTTTTATCATGGGTTTAGGGAAGGACGATGAAGATGAAGAGTGAAATGAACAACTTAAATGATATGATCTTGTTACTTTCCTTTTTTTCTCCTAAGGTTATTGTTGCTGCTTTGTTCTTTGAGTGTCGACGGCGGTACCAATTTTAATATTGGTCGCCGACCACCGGAATCTATCGTTTCGTTTCTGTTATTTGTTAGTTTTTAATAAATAATTCTACTCTTGTGACACGATCTATTCTACCTTTTGGTTCGTTTTTTCTGTCGTTTGACAAGTTTTTTGTTTTATTTTTTTAAGGTTAGATCTGACGACGCCACGACTGATCAAGATCGCGCTTATTTGTTATCACGGTGATCTTCCTTGCATTGGACCCTCAGATTGAATATGGATATGCAGTTTGCGCTCGTAAATAGTTTGTCGCGACGCTCAGTTCTGATTTGTGATTCTCAATGGTCTTTCAATAGATTAATCCCCTTTTGTGGTTCGTTCGTTGATGCAATCAGATTTGTTCGTGTCTATTTTTTTGATCGAATCTTTGGATGAGTTTTTAAACTTTTTCTATGTATGGTCCTTATATGATCTAAAGTGATTAGTTATAAGAAAATATTCAAATTATGTATTTAGTTTACAATTATAATTGTAAATCATTATTATAATATTGAGTATTTTCTTGTTTAATAAAATTAACCGTTTGTATTAAAAATGATATGATCTTTTTTCCCTTTTGTAAGAGAATTAAAGAGCCATCACTCTATTTGTCTCTCTTGAGGAGAAAGTTACACTTTAACTCCCCAATAGTTCTTTCTTATCCAAAATAACCCTAATATATAAGCCCATCAACTCATAGAGCATATTAAAGTAAAACCAAAACCCAACACGACCCAACAAAATACAGTATCAATCTGTTATAATAGTTTAAAACTCGGATCTAACACTCGATGTTTGACTCAAAAAATTCAAATCGTTACATTATACATTTATAATAAAAATTAGTTAATAATTATCAATAATTTAATCCCTATGTCAAGAGCTAATTAACCTAACCTCGTCGTAGGCTAACTGTATCTAATGGGCTCAGACGTGGTACAGGATGCTATGGACTAGCTAACTAACCTTGAGATAATACGGAAACGGTGTCGTAGCTGCTTGTTCTCTTCGTAGCCTGTACATGTACCGTTAATAATTTATTCTAATATTAAATTAAATTTATATCGTAGCCTTACTTCATCTATAAAACAGCTAAATATCTTTAATTAAAATTAATTATTCCGGTATGTATAAAAAATGAGTTAATTACTGCGGAGGTTGCGTTTGTAACGAAAAGATGAATTGTTAACGAAAAGATGATTTAATAACTATTTCTCTTCATATTAAATCTGCTTTCGGTTGCTGCAGAGATACTGCCAATTGTAACCGGGATTGTAGCAATAAGAAAATCCACGTTTAGGTGTCATTGCTAGAAAAAAAAATTCGGTGTTTGGAAAATATTTTTCGATGTGTCGTTTTAAAAATAATGTCTTCCACATGGGATTTTCGGTTTAAAAAGGATTTTGGAAATTTGGAGTCGTCACCGACCGTTTTGGTAGACCGGACACCGTAAAACCAGAGATTTAAAAATTGGGGTTCGGGAGTTGGTTACGGATGGAAAAGGATTAGCACCCCACACCGCCCAAAAATTGGTACATTGTTTAATTACTGTTTCATTAATATTAAATTTTCCAGACTAATTTGACGATCAAATTAATTTTTAATTAAATGTACGCATTTATTTTAAAGAGCCTAAACCCGAAGGTAAGCGTCCGAACCACCACCACTACACTAGAGTTGGCCTCGCTTACGACCGAATTTAGAGGCCCGCATACAACAAATTAATATCATTTATGCAACTTAAACAAAACAAATAAATTAAATACATCACATAAAAACATAAATATTAATCTAATAAAATACTAATCTAAAACATGAATTAAAATTAATCTAAAACATAAATTAAAACATACATTAATATTAATATAAAACATAAACATAAATTAATTTAAAACATAAAAAATTTAAAAATAATAAACTACATTTCATTAAAGATATCCAAAATACAAAATAAATAAAAGAAGAGAAATTATACCTAAATAATAAAACGATTAACCTCGAGTGGTCCTCATCAAGATCTACCACGACCCCTCCAAAATATTAAACTAAATCGGATCTAAAATAGAATTCAATCAAACCACCCAAAATTTGGGGAGAGTTAAGCTCTCAAATTAGGATCATAGGGTACTACCCTCACCCAATTGGTTCTCCCTTGAAAAGGCTCCCCTCCCCTCCTTTTATAGGCAATGGGAGAGAGGGAAGTGGGGTTTCTCATCAATGTGGGATTTCAATCTCACATCAACTTTTCCTTTCATTTTCTTCTTCTTCTTCTTTCTTTTTTTTTCTTTTTTTCTTTTTTTCATTTTTTTCTTTTCTTTTTATTAATAATATGATTACTACAATAATACTACAAATACTAAAATCCGATTAAAAATGAGTGATTATTGTTGTCCCTTTTTGCTTGTTCTTGTGAAACGAGAATAAAGCAAAGATAAAAAAACACTCAATTTTGTCTTATTTCTTCGTCTTTAGCTTCAGAAATCACAGGTTCTTCTAGAACTCTCTACTCTTCCTTGGCCAATTCATCAAACTTCGGTCTTCAAAATAAAAGATTCGTTACGGAAGATAAAATCTTCAAATCAGAAATTCAAGGTCGCGAGTTCTTCCTATATAGAATTGTTTTCTCTTCTTCTGACTAACTTCTTAAAAAACAGTTTCTCTTCGGTGAAGTCTTTAGGCTACAAGTTCTTCCTATATAGAACTCTTCGCTTTTGACAATGACATTATGCTCTTGGGTGACACAGGTATCAATGATCTCATTGCTTCCTTGTTTGATGCTTTGGAATTACGTGTTCTTCTGGAACTCTCCGTTTTTCATCGATTGAATCTTCAGGCTCGTAAGTCCTTCTTCACCTTATTGTCTTGGAGTTAAAGGTCACTTCGGTATATGACCTTTCGCCTTTTGAAAAGATCTTGCAAAACAAAAGCTTTTCCTATATAGACCTTTCATCTCTAGATCTTGAGTTGAGGTTTCTTCTATATAAAACCTTCACATTGATGCCTCAAGTTATATTCCCCTCCTGTATGAAGCTTTAGCTCAGAGACGTTGATGAAAATAGGGATCTCTCCTGTATGAGACTCCATATCTTCTACGTTGTCGGTTTCTCCTATATAAAACCTTCTGCGTCATGAAAGATTTTGCAAAATAAGGTTCCCCTTGTATAGAACTCTTATTTCTAGATCCGAAGTTAGGGTTTCTCCTAAATGAAACCTTTTTACTCTAAAATCTCGAGATGTATGCCTCTTCTGTATAAAGTTTCAATCTCAGAGACGAAAACAAAAATAAGGGTCCCTCCTATATAGAACTCCTCGTTTCGGTGTTGTCGATTTCTCCTATATGAAATCGTCACGTCGTGTATGAACTTTTCCAATGATAACTCTTTCTGTATAGAGCTTCGAGTTTTTGTGTTTGATGTGTGCAAGTTCTTTCTGTATAGAACTGCTGCAAATTCTCTTTCTGTGAGACTTCGAACATGTTGGTACCTCCTATATGGAACCTTCATCTTCGAGTCTTTCGGGACTCACGCCAAGTGGCTGCCAATCTTATTTTTGAATCGGGACTCACGCATTCATAGGCTGTCAATGTTCTTTCTACACACCTAGGTGTCTAGATTGCCCTAGTATCTTAATCTCTATGACCGTCTAGACTTAGTTTCTCTTTATTGTTGGTGACAAACTCACTGTCTGCCAAATTTCATCTTGAGATGTTTTTCCTTTTCTTCTTCTTTTTTCTTTTTTCTTCTTTTTTATGATGTCCTGGTTTTGTCGATCTGATTCTGTAATTCAAAATGTTGACCTCTCTAACCTAATCTATCTTATTCTTTTTCTTCTTTTTGTTGAAGGGTGCAAACATGCACAAAATCTCTGTTAAGGCCATCTTCTTGACCACTATCTATTTTTTTCTGTAAGACGATTGTTTATCAAAAAGAATGATGCATGAGTATTTTCACTATGCATGCATGCATGATGTATGTTTGTGATGTACAGATGTAACCTATCTGTAAGTATGTAATAATGTATAAGCTTTTGGTAAATATGTTTCAAAAAGTTTGATGCCCTGATCCTCATTCGATCGACCAGGTAAGCTTCATTAGCTAAACTCTGTCAGTCTTGATGACATCTCTGGTCAATTCTGATTCTCTGATCCGCTCATATTCTTTGTATTCTCGTCTGGATCGGTATGAAGGTTGATCGGACGTCTCTGTGTCCTGACTTCATTTATGTACTCGTCGGGGTACCTCAATGGAGGTTAACTCTCAGTTTTCTTTAATTCTTAAAACATGATTTTATTTGCATGTATTTTGATGAAAGTAAGATTACAAAAATGTATGTGATTTTAGAGTGCGATGCAAAATAATTTAGGAAAAATTGCCCCTCTAAATTTCAAATACAATGACATATTTGCCTCAATCTGGCAATTCTCAACTCTAATGAAGAGTATATTTAAAGGATCCTCAATTATTATAGGGATATACACAAAGGCCTAGTCTCTTCTGGACCATCGAGCGTTCAAGAGATACAATCCCCTACCTAGAGGCTACCCCTTTTCATGTGGCACTCATTATCTCACTTTCTCATCATGCCCCATCCTCCCTTCATTTGGGTGTCGATCAGGCACTTCGAAGTTCTTCGTTTCTTGAAGCAACGTTAACCTTTCGGCGGAAGTGTAGTTTGAAGACAATCTCATTTAGTTTGGATGTCCCTGAATAATCAGAATGGTCTTTGGAAACTTGTAAGACTTGGGTCCATGACCAGTGTAAATGTATCTGTGTATTTATGATTTGTATACTTCTAATATTCTTTTTCTTCTTTTTCTTTTTTCTTTTCTTTTTCTTTTTCTTTTCTTTTTTACCAAAAATGATAATCTTCAGGCCGATTTGTTTCTGATGTGCTTCGATATTTGCTTCTTTGCAAATCTATGTGATAGTGAGGTATCTAGAATGATAAGTCTTTACTCATCTTTTCCTCGTTCCTTCTGGTTGAATTTCTGCTTCTAAATTGCTTGGTCCAGATATGAAGTGTGTACAACACTATTTCCTTCTCATTTCTTTTTCTCTTTCAAGTTTATAGGTGTATAACCAAATTAAAATATTTATATGTTATCCTCTGCTTGGATTTGATCACCTTCTTGCAAATTTCTGATATTGCTTGGATCTAATCGTCTTTCTGTGATTACTTGATATTATAATCTGCAAAAATTCTCTTTTACTTGATTCGGGCTCGTTTTTGACCTTCTGATTGTCATTCCAGGTTTATTCTTTCTTTTTTTCTCTTTTCCTTTTCTTTTTTTCTCTTTTTTTCTGTGTGTCTTAGCTCCTGACTATTTCCTCTTGATAGTCTATCGATTTCAGTATCTGATTTGTTTGGTCCTGCTTCTTTTTCAGGTGAGGTAAAAGAATGTCATTCATCGTCTCATTCAAGAAAATCCTAAGAAGGTCTTCAAGGGTTAGAAGTTTAAGGTCAACTCTCGATTCAAGAATCTTGAACAAGTGCTTGAGAAAGAAATTTCCTAAAATGGGAACTGCCCATTATCTATTCACTTATATTGTTCCTCTATTGGCCTTAGTGGACTAGCAGAGACTCTCATTTATAATATCCTCACAACATTCGATCTCTTCTGAATATACTAAACTTTAGAGTCGGTCTTTGAGTTTGTAGCAAAGATGTTATCGCACTTGGAATTTCAAGGACTAAGTGTGTAATGATATGTACATGTATGTTTAAAAAGGTTTGGTTATATGTACATGTGAGATCAAATGTTATCTCTAAAAATAAGTGAAATGTTCAAAGAAAAAAAGTCCTTTACAAAAGTCTTTACTGTTTTTCGGGATGAAAGCAATAAGTTCGATTTCATTTTTAAAAGCAAAGATGCTTACAATCATTTGTCAAACATCTAACTGAGAAGTTAGCCTCCCTTGAGACCTATCTTTGTCATCGGTCCTCGTTTTGAGGGGTTGCACTATAGGGATTCTTGATCTTCCCTCTTCATTTTGTATCTTCAATACGTTCTTCAATTATAACCATGTCCGAGAAGTTGGTAGTATAGAGACTTACCAAGCGGTCAAAATAATGTCTGAATGAGTAAATGCATGTATGATGCGAATGTTGATGCGAATGATGCAAAATGTATGCAGACGAAGGTATTGATCTCTGATGGTAATCACCCTACTGGATTACTTTCACAGGAAATAGAGGTCCATTACAAGATTAGGGGAAACTAGTCCTATACACAAGTACTAGCCCTAATTCCTATTCTCTATGGCCCTAAGATGCTTGCTTGATCAGGAAATCTTTGTTACATCATGGGCTTTGAATGAATAGCTTTGATCTTCGCGATTGACCCGGTCTTGTTTTTGACTTTCTTTTGAACTTCAGTCTTCAAGATCGTTTGGCATTGGTCTTAGTTAAACCTTACCTGAGCAACCTTGCAGTGTTGATATTCCTAATAATGTTTTTTTTCACTGATACATTTTCCAAGATTTTGAGTTATTCCCGATATTCTTGGATAATGACCTCAATCTTCATGAAATGGGCCGATAAAGTGCTAACATCTTGTTCTTTCTTCTTGCAGTCAGATATAAACCACTTCTCATTGGCTTGTTGGTCAATTACCTTTCTAAAACGGTGTCCTGCATCTAACTCTAACTCATCCTCTGGGTGGCGAGATAGTATCAGTTCGACATCTTTGACGAACCCTTCTATTGTTAGGCTCTTGGAGGTCTCCTGTTATATCTATTTTTGGTATTTTATACCTGATTCTGGCTTGACCATTGGATGGTGAGATAATACTGGTTTTGTGTCTCTGATAACCCATTGATCAATCTTTGGTGTCCTGTTACATCCTTCTTGTTTGCTCAAAATCTCGAACTAACATTCCGATGTAGACCCAAATAAATGTATGGTCATTACCTGATTGTTCGGTAGACTGTTGCCTGGGGATCTTCGATTTTCCTCTAACCAGTGTCTAATAAAAAGAGGGGACAGATATTGAACGAATCTTATCCCTTAATCGATGTCTCTGATCGATTTCTAACTCTAGGATTGAGGATTTCAGATATCTCCTTTCCATAGTGAAGGTTTTCTTTGTAAGGATGAACCACTCGAATCAATACCTTATAATGCAATGCAAAAATACGATGATGCATGCAAAAAGGTAAACAAAAAAGAAGAAACCAAGTTAGTATCGGGTAAAACAATAACGCAACATAAATTAAATTGCCTAAAAGTAAACAGAGAAGAGCAATCCTAGATAACCCATCTAGTTCACCTAGGGTATCCGCATGGGTCTAATGGGGTGAGTAGTCTAGTTCTTTACATGTAGTGTTGGTTCTAAAGGGGACCCAAATTGTCCGAGCTGTCCTCTACTAAGAGTAGCAAGGCCCCCGATCATTACCCATTATAGGCTCATTTTGATTGAGTTCAATTCAGGGGGACCCGTTCGCTTATGCCCATACGAAAGAACGATATCCTCACGAAAGCATAAGGCAGTGGAGCCCCGAAGGTACTTCGGCTAGGGCCCATACAGGAGAACGATATCTCCACGAAAGCATTAGCCTTTTCCCCCCACTTAGATGGATGGGTTTAGATGTAAATTTTAAATGCGGAAAAATAAAAGCGTAAATTCAATTGAAAATTAATTTGATCGTTACTTTAGCCCGAAATCTTTAATATCAGTAAAGTGGTAATCGTTTAAAAGCTTGACTCACTTTTTGTTTTGAAAAAACAAAAGTCGTCCCCAACGGAGTTGCCATCTGTAGCAATATGAAAATCCACGTTTAGGTGTCATTGCTAGAAAATTATTTTTCGGTGTTGGAAAACATTTCTCGATGTGTCGTTTTAAAAATAATGTCTTCCACATGGGATTTTTGGTTTAAAAATGATTTTGGAAATTTAGAGTCGCCACCGGCCGTTTTGGTAGACCGGACACCGTAAAACCAGAGATTTAAAAATTGGGGTTTAAGAGTCGGTTATGGATGGGGAAGGATTAGCACCCCACACCGCCCAAAAATTGGTACTTTGTTTAATTATCGCTTCATTAATATTAAATTTTCCAGGCTAATTTGACGATCAAATTAATTTTTAATTAAATATGCGCATTTATTTTAAAGCGCCTAAACCCGAAGGTAAGCGTCCGAACCACCACCACTACACTGAAGTTGATCTCGCTTACGACCGAATTTAGAGGTCCACATACAACAAATTAATATCATTCATGCAACTTAAACAAAACAAATAAATTAAATACATCACATAAAAACATAAATATTAATCTAATAAAATACTAATCTAAAACATGAATTAAAATTAATCTAAAACATAAATTAAAACATACATTAATATTAATATAAAACATAAACATAAATTAATTTAAAACATAAAAAATTTAAAAATAATAAACTACATTTCATTAAAGATATATCCAAAATACAAAATAAATAAAAGAAGAGAAATTATACATAAATAATCAAACGATTAACCCTAAATGGTCCTCATCAAGATCTACCACAACCCCTCCAAAATATTAAACTAAATCGGATCTAAAATAGAATCTGATCGAATCACCCAAAATTTGAGGAGAGTTAAACTCTCAAATTAGGATCATAGGATACTACCCTCACCCAATTGGTTCTCCCTTGAAAAGGCTCCCCTCCCCTCTTTTTATAAGCAATGGGAGAGAGAGAAGTGAGGTTTCTCATCAATGTGGGATTCTAATCCCACATCAACTTTTCTTTTCATTTTCTTCTGCTTCTTTTTTTTTCATTTTTTTTATTAATAATATGATTACTACAATAATACTATAAATACTAAAATCCGATTAAAAATACAATGATCTGATGGTGAACTTGTTAGTTGGTAGAAAGATCGGTGGTCCCGGAAACCACCAGTGTGGGCTTTTCTAGCATACAAGACCCTACCACAGTAGTTGAATTACCAATAATTCAAGACTCAATCTTACAAATAAAATCAATGTAAAATAACAGGTATTTTGCACTCAAATTTTAGACAATCCGTGTAGAAAAGATTGCATCCAAGACAAGTGCATCAACAAAAAGGACAATTACTTTCAACAACCATCAACTCGCACAAAGCTAATTAAACACTTAGAAGTACATGCCTACGTGGTATATTCTGGACAAACAGTTCCAATTATTCTCAAGACAGCCCGAAAACGTATGTGACCATACTGATTGATTTTTAAAATCAGTGACTAAATTTGTACTGGGGACAAACAAATTGATACTAAGATTTTTATTAATTTTATAAAAATTTTAACATAATTTCAGTTTAGACTTATTTTAATTGTCTTACGTTTGCCAAATTGTTACCTTATAATTAAAAATAAAATACACCATATATCATATAATTATAATTATAATAAAAGAATATATTTTTTGCCAAGGTCTCATATTTAATTATAAAATGTATCCCTAAAAACATAATTTATCTTCTAGGAAATATTTTTTAGTACATTCTAGCAGAGTCTACAAAGGAAAATAGGTAAATAATTAGCTACCCGGCTAACTATCCATTTATATGGAATAAATTATTTAGCACGACGCAGCAAAATTTAAGACATTGTTTTCAATTCTAGGTTAAAATACGAGGGAAAGGGATTTTTTATTGATCGATTGATGTTTCGGTTTTAGAGTTTCGTTTTAATTAATTTAAATTAATTCGCGTGGTGCATTTAATTTTAAAAGGTAGATTTTTCGGCAGAAATTTTATTATTAAAAAGTAAAATCAATCATTTTATTGATTAAAATTATAATTAATGTGATAAAAAGGTTATAAATATTTGTTTGAGTAGAAGTCGTTTTGTGACTAACATTGTAAACTAAATATATAATTCGGACATTTTTTATGATATTGACTACATCAATAAGCAAATCACAAAATGAGATTAAGCTACTGAAAAATCATTAAGAACTATAAATTAGAGTCGAACACTGTGAGAAAATATCATAACATTAACATAAGGAACTAACCACTTTACATCATATAAAGATCACACATAAAAAGTTAAAAACCCAATCAAAAGACTTGAACAGAAAATAAATACGAATAATAAAAGTGGATTAAGATATTGAAAGGTCACTGAGAACTGTAAATCAAAGATGAGAGTCGTGAAAAATTATCCACGAATATAAAATTGTGTATCTAAATTCAATTCAAAGGTCTAGAACCGGAAGATTTATATAATTAAAAATAAATATCATCTTAATCGGTCATGACCTGATCAGATTCATCCATAAAAAATATAAAATAAATTTTAAAAAAATAATCAAACAATCGATAAATAATATAAAAATGTATAAAAAAATAAAGTTAAACGTGTCATGAAGGTAGAAGAAGATGTTCCATAAAGAAAAAATATTCTTATTAAAAATTAAAAAGATAAAGAAAAAAAACCCATCACTTGACAAACATATTTTTTTTTATATTTATAAAGGGTCCAAATTGTTCAATATTTTTTATTAAGATATACTTTTAAAATTATTATTTTTTAACAACTATTATTTAGATCTACTTTTAAAATTTAAATTAAAAAATCAATAATTATTATTAAATGCTCGATTTTCTCCAAAAATTTTTAGGGATTTATTCTTAAAACTTATTTTTAAGTATTTTTATTATGAGCGTATTTTTAAAATTTATTTTCTAATATTTATTACTAAAGAGTTGTTTTTAAAATTTATTTTTTATTTTTATTATTAAGGGTTTAATTTTTTAACTTGGTTTGGGCTTTCGATATTTTAATTAAAAATTCAGGCAGTTTTTTTTATAATCCTCCTTTTGTTTCATTCGATATGTTTAATCTTATTATTTTATTTTATTTTCACTTTTAAATTATTATTATTTAAATTTTATTATCGGTAAAAGTATAAAAAAATAATTTTTAAAATTTTTAATCAAGTAATATAAATATATATTTTATAAAATTTAATTAATTAAGATTAAAGTTAAAAATAACTTTTAAAAATCAATATTAAACCTATTAAATGAAACAGAGAGAATATAATTTTTTATCAAATAAAAATTAATAGTATGAATTGAATTTTCTTTCAAGACGACATTGAAATTAAACCCATATATATAAAATATAAGTTTACATTCTTCGGTTAATATTTGAGTTTATGAATGCTGGATCGTAATGGTGTTTTAAATAAGTATAGCTAAATTCAGTGTAAAATAAAAAAATAAAAAATAACGAGATCAAAATTATATAAAAAAAAAAGATGTAAAAATGTTTAGTAAAAATTAAATTATAAAATGAGACTTCAGACAATTCAAATTTTTAAGTAAAGTTTAATTTTTAAAATAAAATTAGTAAACTTAATTAATTCAAAAAGTTTTAGTTTGATTCGATTAAGTGCTCGACCTTAAGCAACCGCATAAAACAAACCTAAAAACTCGGGGGGAAAAAGGTGGTCGATGAGTTGAGTAAGATTATTATTATTATTATTAGAATAAACTATATAAATAATCACTATATTATAAAGTTGATACTAAAAAGACTATCATTTTTTAAAAGTGTTAAATTAATCAGTCAACTATTAAAATGGTATCAATATAGTCATTGACCGTTAAAAATTAACAGATTGATGACGTGATAGTTAAAAATAAAATAGAGTAATTATCCATTTATTCCCTGATATTATATTTTACTTTTAACGGTCACATCATCAATCCATTAAGTTTTAACGGTCGGTGACTATATTAATATTATTTTAATAGTTGATTGATTGATTTGACACTTTTCGAAAAATAATAACTAATTTGATATCAATCTCATAGTATGGTGACTATTTATGTAGTTTACCTTTATTATTATTATTATTATTATTATTATTATTATTATTGTTATTATTATTATACCTTTCTTTGCTTTGAACAATCGTACTTAGGGGTGTAAATAAACAGGGTGTTCGACAAGCTACTCGTGAATTGTTCGTAAATAAACATCAATATATAAACAAAATTAACTACTTCTATAAAAAAAACAGTCATATTAGAAAAAAAAATAAGCCGCACTCTCCTTTCTTTAAAATTCTTTTGTTCTTAATCATTTTTTTTATTTATCCCTTTGATCGGTGGTCGGCAATCAATCCTAGTATTGATTGTCGACCACCAGATCTATAATTCTATTACTTTTATTTTTAATTTTAATAAGAATCTCTGTTTTTATAGCACACTTTCTTTGTCCTTGTGACACGTTTTCTTCTGTCTTTGTGACATGTTTTCGTTTTGTGGTTTAATTCTTCTTCTCTTGTGGCACGTTGTAGCATACCCTAGCGATCGATTGTTGTTTGCCGGTAGTTTGATTTATCTGCACTTGTGGTTTGATTCAATCGACGTTAGTTTCTGATTTATTTCTTTGTCGGTGGTCTTTCAAAAAGTTATATCCCCACTCCGTTTGATGGTTGTTTTCTGATGGAATCAGTCTTGGGTAGCGATGCTTTACATGACAGTTAAGATCGTCTACAACTCCTTCTTCCTTCTTTATGTGTCTCGTTTGACAGAGACAAGGAGATTCAAGAAGCTTCTGAATTTTATTGGTGTGCTTAATTTCATAAGAATTTTTATTTTCTCTGTTTTTTAGGTCGTAAAATGTTTGGATTGTTTAATCCATTTTTTCACTTCTTGAAGGCGATGTAAATATAAAAATATAATACCAAATTAATAGTTTACCGATATATTTGATTCTTTTTAAAGCATTGTGGTCAGATCGATACTAACCCCATAACATGATGACTATCTGTGTAGTTTACCCTTAATTAAATAATAATAATAATAATAATAATAATAATAATAATAATAATAATACAGGAAAGTCTAAAGGGACTTTTATCAACCGCGATGTATAAATATGAATATATTTTATTTAATCCAATTTTAAAAAAGATAAAGTTTAATTCGATAAATATTTAAATTAATAAAAATAAAAATTATTATTAAGTAAAAAAAATTAAACACAAATCTATTTATTTTTTGTCAAAAATATCAAATAAATTTTATTTATCACGTCATTTATAATCTCATCTAATAAAAATTTTATGCTCGTATTTTATGTTAAATTTATTTGGTTCAACCATTAAATGGAGCCTGATATGTTGAAAAATCCACACTTTTTCAAGAAATTTATTTAGATGCGATTTTAATGCTCCATGCGCTAATATAATCTTAGAAATTAAACAAAAGATTCTAAGAAAACCATAGCTTAATTTTTAATTATTTCAAAGCATTAATAAGTTTAAAATTTAATTAAGCTATAAAATATTAGGGTGGGCTAAGATTTTACCCATGCTTTTATTATAATTTAAAGTTCCCTTGATAAGGGAAAATTGGGAAATAATGTGAATTAAAATTAAATTTTAGAATATAAAAAATATTTATTTATATTTTAAAGTTTTATTGATTTTTATAATATAAATGATACAACGTTATGTATATATAATATTATTTCTTTAGATTTTAAAAATATTAAAATATAGAGAACGTCATCTAGAAGTAAAATCTCCTAAATTGTCAGTTGAAGACTAGAGATGGGTACGGATCGGATTTTCGGTCCACTCATATCTGATTCGATTCGGTTTTAAGGTGAAAAAAATCTGACCCAATCTGACCTAATTTTTAAGCTTTAAAATATAACTCGACCCAACCTAAATCATTAAAAAAAATTAAATTTTAGGGATTTATTTGTAAAAAATAAAATTTAGGGATCTAATTGTAAAAAAATTAGTGACCTAATTGTAAAAAAATTAATTTTAGTGACCTAATTGTATAAAATATATATAAAGAAAGATCATTATTGCAAATAAACCTAAAATATATATAGAAAAATTACACTATTAGTCTCGAATCGGGTCGGGTTGAATTTTTTCTACCCTAAACCCAAACCCGAATATTCTAAAAAAATCCAACCCGATTGGATCGAGTCGAGTCGGAACCCGTCGGGTTCGGTTCCATGCCCATCCCTATTAAAGACAGTGATAGATTTAAAAAATAATTGAGAATGAGTATATATGAAATTATAATTTTTTAAAGTGGACAAAAGTTATAAATATTTTTTTAAAAAAAAGTTGAGGAGAATCTTATAAAATTTAAAATTTAAAGGTGAATATATGAACTTTAAAAAATTTAAGATGAAAACGAACCCACCCTACATCGTTTATGTATTTTCATATATATACACTATAATTTTTAACCTAAATTCCAAAATAAACTTTAAATTTATATTTTTTAAATAAAAATTTTAAATAATTTATATATTTAGTGAACCTTCTTAATAACGTTATTTTATCACTTCCTCGTAATACGTGGAAAATATTAAAAATTGATCTCATGTAATTTTTCAAATTCAATTTGTCTAATTATATATATTTAATAAATTAAAATATTTAAATTTTAAACATTTAATGAATATTATAATTTAAAATTAAATACGAAATCAAATAATAATATTTTTATTAATAAAAGAATAATGTATATAACAAATCTGGTTTCTTTTCTTATTTTATTTTTTGAACGTCTACTTATTTTAATTTGGAAATTACATTATTTTAATAATATATAATTAAATAAAATCGCAAAGATGCTTATCTTAAAAAAATTATATTATGGGACAGTTTTACCACATCATTTATGAGATCGACCAATAAAAAGCATCCATATAACTATTTTTTTCACCTCATCACTTTTATCAAGTGAATCTTCACTGACATTTATTATAATTCAAGTTTAAAACATTTTTTTTACCATGTAATTATTTTTTCACTTGATAAAAATAATAAAATAAAAAATAATTATATGGATGTTTTTTATTGGCCGGTCCTATAAATAACGTGGTAGGACTGTCGCATAATATAAATTCTCCTCTTCCTACGACAAAATCCAAAAAAACACGTGGATAGATGCCCCCAATTTTTGTAATTAATTATTTAGTCAATTCATCAATCTCTGCCAGAGCGGATTTTGAATTTTAAAATTTTAATTTTAACTAAAATGATACATAAATAATATAATTAAATTACTTTTTATAGAATATAATTAAATATTAAATTAAGTCAAAATAATATCTTTAATAGATATCAGATAGAAATTTTAAAAATAATCTAAGGCGATTATAATATATTATTTATTTATATATTTTTTTACTTTTTTATAAAAGTACATATATTTTTTAAATAAAATAATTTGTGTTGAAATATCTTAATATCTTTTTTTATTGTGCCCACTTGTTAGGTTCGAAAATTCAAATTAGATGAAATACACAAATGGTTATTAAACTATTCCTAATAATACAAAAACTCATTAAATTTTTAAAAGTTATATAATAAGTATAAACTTTAGTTTCTTTTACAAAACGGTCACTAAATTGTTAACCGGGAGATATAACAGTTATAAAAATTTATATAATAACATATTTAATCTTTAATATTTACATATTAATTAATTTAGACATCAATAATGAGAGTTAATTAAAAATAAATTAATTAAATATATTAATATAAAGAATTAAATATTCTATTATTTAAATTTACGTAACTATCACATCACTCAGTAAAAGTTAACAATTGAACGTTTATTTTGTAAAAAAAAATAAAATTTAATGCTCGTTATGTAATTTTTAAAAATTTAATGATAATTTTATATAAAAACTAAAATTTAATATATGTATAACTTTTAAAAATTTGATAATTATCTATTATCGTCTCATAATAAGAGAGATTATATCATAGGTCCGGTTCACTACATCAGTCGTGGTCCCTAACCAATGAAAACCACTCATTCCACCACTAATCAACCATGTCATTAATATGATTTTCAGAAATTATATTTTTAAAATAACATGAAAAATATGAGTGAAGATTCATTGGTTGGAAAAAAATAAGTCGAAAGATAATAGTGAAATGGGTGATTTTCATTGATTAGGGATAACGACTAACGTGGTGAGTCTAGCCTATGATATAATTTTTCCTCATCATGTCATCCATGTTCTCATCCAATTATAACCACTCACTTCAGCACTAACTTCGAACTTATTTTTTTCAACCAATGAATATTCACTTATATTTTTTTATGTCATTTTAAAAATATAATTTCTGTAAATTATATTAATGAGATAGGTAATTTTTATTGATTAGAGATTATGGTTGACGTAATGAGTCGGGCTTATGATATAATCTCTCGATCTTTATATTATCTGATTCGAATTAATAAATTATTATTAAACAACTCATCAAATTAGAGAATCCAATCACGCAACCCAACATAATCCACCCCCGCTAAAACAAACAACAAAGGTACGTACCTTGCACGCGATTACCGAACCCCGTCTCTTAAACTCTCCCACCTCGTTCGCACACTCATTTCCTTCAATTCAGTTTTCTTCTGAAAGAAACAGAAATGGAAGAGTATTTTTCTTCGTTTAATTCATTCTTAGTTCGATTCAGAGAGTCCGCCAATCTGTTCCTTTCACAATTCGAACCTCTGGCTCTGCTCATCGCACCTCTCATCACTCTCGTCATCGCACGTGCACTTGACTCGCTTCTTTCCGTTATTCATGACAAAGGACTCAAAGCGACGTTCATAGGCTTGGTCATGACATCCGTCAAGTATTCTATTAATTTCGCTATCGATTTATGTTTCTGAGTTGAAACATTCGTTTTCGTTGACTAATCGATTTGTTTTCCTTTTCGCAAAAGGTTGATTCCGGGCGTTAAGAGTTATATTGATGCGGAGAAACAAAAGGTCAGATAATATATTTTTTTTTATGATTTAAGTTATATTTTTTGAAATTTTCATCTGATTTATATATTCAGTGTTGTCCGAATAGTGGATTAAATTTTAGATCTCTGATTCGTTGCGAACATTTGGAAATTTATTGTTTTCTTTGTGATTTGATTTGTTTGTGCAATAAATGAATTAACTGGAAACATTTAATTCGGGTCCACTGTGCTGCTACTATTGTTTGTAAGAATTTTAGGAACACTTTTTCTCCGTTTGATCTGTCCTGTTGATTTCTGTAACACATTATCGATTTGCGTTTGCATTTTGTACTGCTGCACAGATCCTTGGATTTGTTTAACTGCATTTATTTGGCATGATAGATTATGGTTTGGTCTGTACTCTGTATAAATGAATACACTCATCAGTTGCAGGTGCTAATTTAGAATTTTCTCTCTGACTGAGATGAAGTATTGTGTACCTACTTTATGTGCATTTAATAAGGAATTCATAAATAGATAAAAGGCTTGCAGTTTGGGTTGTGAGACTTTAGTGTAGCATTTGCTTGCTTGTTTGGTATATTTTCAAGATGGAAACAGGATGGGTCTTTATTTGAACTTTGAACTAAGCATGAGTAGTGCTTTCAATTTTATTCTACTGTAAAGAGGCTAAGAGAGAGAAATATGTTGGAATTTTGGTGTAGAATGGCTAAAGCCTGAAATGACACCATCAAGGGTATTGTTTATTTGTTTTATTTTGTAAGATTTATAGAGTTAGAGTTCTTATGTTTAAATTAAAATCTACCTCCTAAAAGATAGAGTTTTTATAGTAGTTTAAATTAAAGTCTATTTCCTAGAAGAAAGAGTTAGATGTTTTTCAATTCATTTCAGCAACAAAAAATTCAATTATGTTTTTTCTTCCTTTTTGCAGAAACTTAAGTTTTCTTTTCTTTGCATTATTTTATTTTTCCATAAAGCTGAAAAGTTGATTTTCTACATATTTATCATGTAGTGATTAGAGTGGGAGCTCAGTGTTCCTTACACTCATTTGACTATTATATTTTAATCCCCTATTGGACTAAATTATGCAGAAGACTGAAATTAGTCATTTATCCCGAGTAAAAGAAGGCTTTTCACTGTTGCTTTACATGTTGCAGAGACACTCTTATGTTCTTGATTCTAGAACTAGAATGCTAATTTATGCTTTAGATGCATCATGCAATTTTATTTTCAAAATTTTCTTTATAGAATTTAACGCTTCACTCAATCAGGTCTAAGTACATGTTGCCTTAAATGATTAAAATCTTCCCATCTTCACAATTAGGACGAGTATAATTTGGTACATGTACTGGTCTGCTAAACAATTCAGGTTGTGGACAAGATGCAATCTGGTAGCAAATCCAAAAGGGAAGAATGGAGGACAGAATTGCCAACCACAGGTTTTGGAGCGGGTATTATAGAAGAAATGAAAGATGCAAAGAGCAAGGATGTTGATTGGAAAGGAAAATGCTCTGGTACAGTGTATGTTTTTAATTTTGTCTGGAAACAATGTGTATGTGTTTTTCGACATCAAACATAAATATCAGTTTTTTGTTGAATTGTGCTTGAGATTGATAAGTTGTGGGTTTATTTTGGTCCAGCTATATTGGTGGAAGTGAATCTGAAGGGCATTTTTCTTTGATCAACGAGGCATGTTCAATGTCAGTAAGATATTCCAGATTTGTTGTTGTTTTATATTCCTAAGAATATCTCTAATCTTTTACTAATTGCAATGCTTAAAACTCACTTGATTGGATTCAAGTTGCATACTATTACTTCACATTATCTTGATTTCCAAAAATGTTGTTCAAATACACTATTTACACCAGTTAAAATTTTATATTCTTTTATATGTATGTATGTATATATATATATATATATATATATATATATATATATACATATTGTTTCTGCTATAACTTCAAAGAAATGAAGTTTGCCCCATTCCGCTTTTGGTTATCCATCTTTAAATAATGATGTCTATTTTCAGGTTTTCGCATACCAATCCATTACATTTAGATGTGTTCCAGAGTGTGGGGCGGTTTGAGGCTGAAGTGGTGGCTATGACTGCGGATCTACTTGGCAGTAAAGATAAGGCCTCTGGAGGACAAATATGTGGAAACATGACATCAGGAGGGACTGAGAGCATATTGTTAGCTATGAAAACATCTCGGGATTACATGAAGATGAAGAAGGGGATTACAAAGCCAGAAATGTAAGCCTTCCCGTACATTTACAATTATTTCATGAATTTATCATCCATACCAATTTTATCAATTTGAATTATCCTATTCCCAAGCATAGGGTAATAGCTGAATCTGCACATTCAGCATATGACAAGGCAGCACAATATTTTAACATCAAGCTCCGTCGTGTCCCTGTCAATAAGGATTTTAAAGCAGATGTGAAAGCAATCAGAAAACATATTAACAGAAACACTATCATGGTAATTGTCTATATTTGTTTCAGTAATCTTATATGCAGCTAAGTTTCTTTGTTATAAGTTGACCTGACAAAAATCTTATAATTCTGCAGATTGTTGGATCTGCACCTGGGTTTCCTCATGGCATCATTGATCCTATTGAGGTACACCACTACTCATTACTTTTTTCATCAGGGTAGGAAAAGCTTTTAAATGTAATATGTTAGTGTTATGTTTTACTTGGGGGGCTTGCTGATAAAATATAGCATCTCTCCAGGAGCTAGGTAAATTGGCTGATAGCTATGGAATTTGTTTCCATGTCGACCTTTGTCTTGGTGGCTTCGTTTTGCCTTTTGCTCGTAAACTCGGGTATATGCATCTGACCTCTCAGTTGTATGAAATTATATTATTTATTTTCTTTTCAACATGGACTAAGATATTAAAATTGTATTTACCATCTTTTATTTCGGTTCTTGTTCTTTAAAGGCATGTAGTTTTCTATATTTGATCCGGTGCCGATTTCCCTCATTAAGGGACTGTTTACTGAGGTCATTGGTAAAATGTTTTCAAATTTGATGCCAGCCTGTTTTTATTAATTTTAGTTTTCAGTGACTAACTGGTTGTTCACTTTATTCTGAAGAAGAGTATTTTTCCTCTGCAGGGGGTGTTTTTATCTCCCTTACGCTATTGTTTAATGTGCTAAGGTGCTCTTACTATCGAAAAGGGCCTTCACTTTGATTGACATCATTTCCCCCCTTGAATGAATAATTTCTCTTTTTTATTTTTTTCATGCCACTGAGTTGATGGTGTTATCTGTGTAACCTGCTATTAGGTACAACTAGAAACTGTTTTATGAGAATGGGTTGCCGCCTTGTTCATCATTTCACTATGATCGTATTAATTTACGATTTCCATTTATTTATCTTAACGAGCTTATGCCTTGTATGGACTACAGGCGGTTGTATTCACTATTTGATGCATGAGCATGACTGCTTGTTTTTGAAATGTCAAGTGTTTTGTTTTTGAATTGAAGTAGAAAGTATTATTGGGAGCATAAGCTCTTAATATTTCTGTCGCATAACTATCTCAGGAATGTTGGCTAAAACTTGATTGATTATATACTTATATCGTTTACCCTTTTTCCTCTCAGGTACCCAATTCCACCATTTGATTTCAGTGTTAAGGGAGTAACTTCAGTTTCAATCGATGTGCATAAATATGGGTTGGCTCCTAAAGGAACAAGCGTAGTTCTTTACAGAAATCATGAAATTAGAAAGGTAACTCTCAGTTTTCTTTGAACAACGTCGAACATTGTTTGGGCTCTATTATTTGATTATATCAGTTGCTGAAGTAAAAAAATTAGTAGGTTATCCATCTTCATTGGCAACCGTAAATTTTATGTACAAGTTCTGTATCGTGTAATATCTGTTTTGTTGCTTATATTATGCCTTTTGATTTTGCATGTAGTACTCACATAAACTTGAATAGGAACATCAAGATTAATTGTCTAACATATTTCCCTACACTTCTGATCAACTTCTTTATGATATGTTTTCTTTTCATGTCATCTTGATTGGTGGTTACGAAATATTACGCCGGACTTCTTTGTCGACCATTCTCCACAGCATCAATTTGTAGCTGGTAAGTAGAATATCTATTGTCATAGAAAAGGAAAAAAGAGAAATGAACTTATGATGGGAAAGAAGGGTGGACTGGGAAATGCTCAGGGTTGTTTCAATCAGGCTTTGCTTGGTTGGGTGAGAAAGTGGAAGGATGGAAGGAGGGGAGGGAAAATGAAAAGAGAAATAAATTTTTGGTGTGTTTGGTAGTAAAGAAAAGTGGGAGGAAAGAAAACACGATGGATGATCATTTTCCATGCTCATGTGTAAAAATAAATCATCCCAAAAAATGAAAATTTTCAAAGCTTCATTTTTCTTTTCCTTCCAATTTTCAACTCTACCAAACAATAGATGGTAATAAAATACAATTTTCTTTCAATTTTCCCTTCCTATCAAAGCACACCAATGGAAAGAAAAAAATATTTTTCCATCTTTTTACTTTTTTACCCCTTCAATTTTTCATTCTTCCAATTTTCTTTCCTCCTGCCAAGCAAAGCCTTAAAAACTGAGGAAGCAGATGCTTCTAGGATATTATTTCTGATTTTCTGTGGTGATTTAAATATTCAGACTGGAAATCAATAGTTTGGTATAACAGGGAGGATTACTTTGAAAAAGAGCAGATACTGTATTGAAATTATCATTCGGATGCTAGAATTAAATTCTTAATTTAAATAAGAAATGCAGTAGCAGTTCTCTGCATTATGACTCTGCTTAATTATATTTGTTTTATCTATTGTCCATGGACAGTTACTGAGTGGTCAGGCGGGCTATATGTGTCTCCAACCATAGCTGGAAGCAGACCTGGAGCGTTGATTGCAGGAGCTTGGGCAGCGATGATGTCTCTAGGACAACAAGGTATCAAAATTAATGTGTGAAGCTATGAAATGGTCATCTACATTGTTGTTCTGTTTTGGGCTAATCATTATTTTTCCTCAACAACCCATAGGTTACATGGAGAATACGAGAAAAATCATGGAAGCATCGAAGATGATCGAGAAAGGGTTTGAATTTGTTTCACTTTTTTCTACCGAATTCCTTAATTTTGAGATATATAGAATGACTGCCGCTTCAATTGTAGGATAAAGGAGATATCTGAGTTGTTTATCATTGGAAAGCCGGACATGACAATAGTGGCATTTGGATCTTCGGTTCTAGACATATTTGAAGTCAATGATATCTTGTCTCGCAAAGGTTGGCATCTGAATGCATTGCAGAGACCCAACACGTGAGAACTACAGTACCTTGTTCTTCCTTTAATGTTGCGGTGGATCGGATTCCCTTCGATTGTGAATTTTAGCTGCTTCCATATAATCTAGTAGTGTATTGTACATATGCTTGTCTTCATATCTGTGTCACTCTTTCGAAATTTAACCTTTGTGGCGATGTCTATTATCGGCAACTGAGATTGTTTTTTTTGATGTGATTGAATCAGCCTTCATATCTGTGTCACTCTTCAACATGTACCAGTAGTTGATACCTTCCTCCACGATTTGAGGGATGCCGTACAAACCGTAAGCACTTTGGTTTCCCTTTCATTTGAAAACACGAAGTCGTCTTTGCTGTTAATTAACAACTAAATAGTTCATCAGTCGCCACTTGCCACTCGCCACTCGCCAGGGACATAATCTTGTTTACTGAATACGTTAGAGTAACTTATCTTGTATTGGTACTTGATATGATGCTAAGTGTTTTGTTTCAGGTGAAAGAAAATCCCGGTCCGATAAGCGGAGGCCTAGCGCCCATATACGGTGCTGCAGGGAAGATGCCTGATCGAGGCATGGTTCAAGAATTGTTGGTAAATTACATGGATGGTACATGCTAATGGTCGGATATATGCAACGCCGAACACATGAACGTCGATGTTCGATATGTAACGTATTCGAGTGCTGCTAAGAACAGGGGTGCGAGTCTCATCCCATGCATATTGGTAAATTTGGTTTGTAGTTTGTTCTGTAATAATTGTGGTTAATTTTATCATGGAAAGCAAATGTACATTTGACTTCTAATATATATCGCATTCACTTGAATTTTCGGACAAAGACCAAGTAAATTATTAGCGAAAGTGTTGTTATCCCATGAGGCCCGTTAATCTTTAATAAAAGGCATAACCGTTCAATAAGTATTCAAATTATATCTTTTATTTTAGTTAAGTATTTAAATTATTTTTTGGATCAAGTAAGTACATAATGTTTTATTCCGAATTTATTTAAAGTTTTCGGTTAATTTACACTGTTAAAGGGTATGAGTCATTTCTTGAAAATTATATTAAAAATAAATAATAAAATAAAAATAAATCTTAAAATTATTAGGGGAAAGTGTCATCATCTCATTATATTAGAAGAAAGACATATAATATAATATAATTTCTTTAAAAACACGCCTGAAACAAGTATATTTTATATTTTTTATAATATAATTTCTTTAGAAACATGCCTGAAACAAGTATATTTTATATTTTTTTTTTTGATGTAAAAAGGAATGCATCTACGAGCCTCGTTAAAAACCACCCTAAACCTAATTGGAGGAAAAGAGTACTCATAGCAGCATTAAACAAACTTAATCAAATACTTAAAACCCACAAACATCACGCCACACCTGTGGACCTACCCCGATCAGGTAAAATCCGAATTGCATTAGGTGGTTTCAAAAACACCCGCACCAAATCCTGAGTATTTCGCATGATCATAGCCAACATGTCTGTTACACCATTAGTCTCTCTTCTCGCATGCACAATCTTAATGTCCCTCAAATGACTCATTTGCAATCCATTGAATTTTACCATTCTTAGCTGTCTCTGAACCCTGCGACATAACGGACGGATCCAAACTTGCTTGTTTTGTAGATAGTTCATTTGTGATTGTATTTATCCATTGCGTAACTTCTACCGCTTGGTGTTTCCCATCAATCTTTTTTGCCTTCCCGTTCTTGCGAGACAAAGGGCTTGGAGTAGCGCCACTACGAGTACTTGTTTTGCTTATTTTGCGAATCAAACCCAACGCTGGCTTTCCAGTATTATCTTTGAAGACTCGTTTCTGATTTTCATCCGCAATACGAATAACCGTATGCTTGTCTGTAGGCAACTTAGAGGGAATAACCTGCACCGTGCTTTGTGCCCCATTACTAATACTGGCTACATGCAGACATTTAAGCTCATCACATGCCTTAGGAGCGTCAATCTCTGCTTCTGTGATCATCTCATCCACATTCATTTGCGACCCAGAAGATTCCATAAGAGGAACAACATTAGATGGACCTACTATATCAGTGATGATTTAAACCTGCTGTGCACCCTTGTCCACCGATGGCTCATGAACCACCACAACCTCTTTACTTTTCATTACCCGCTTTGAATTAGGACCATGATCAACCCTAGAAATCGGGGCCTTGCCGATCCATTGCGTTGGAGTTTGCTCTTCCGCCATCGTATTTTCATTATCTATTCCAATATTCAACACATCAAACCGTGAACCCGTCGACTTAGCAGCCCTCGAATCAGAAGAGTTTTGTCCCTTAGCAATTTGTTGGGTTCCTCGACGTCGTTTTTCCACCTGCATCCACGGCCCATACATCTCAGCAGCTTTTGGTGTTGGTTCCACAATTTTGGGTTGTGTCGTTTGCTTCTGAACTTCCACACATAATTCTTTAGTATGTCCGTACTTCCCACACCCAAAACAAATCGATGGCAAACCTTCATATTCTATCCGTTGGAACCTACCATCAATTATCAACCCAGGTAGTAGCGGCTGGTCTAGCCTCACCACAACCGCAAATCGTGCAAACCTCCCTCGACGACCCTCTACCGTGTTAAAATCAACCCGAACAACCTCTCCAACTAGTCCTGCAATTGCATTAAACAAATATTTCGAGTAATAGCGATAGGGTAAGCCAGGAAGTCTTACCCATGCCAAAATCTGTTTAGGATGATCCTTAGTTGTCGAAAACTCCCTCGACCAGGGCTGGACAGTCAAGTAGCTTCCGTAAATCATCCATGGACCACCGAAAATTACCTTATCATAGTCTGTATCAAGGTTAAACTTGATCAGGTAATATTCATTGTCTAGATCAATGATCGAGAAATCTCCCATCGGATTCCATAGTGCCTGCACTTTATTCTTCAAAGCCCTGAGTCCAATCGAGCGCCCCAAGAGTCTTACTATCATCGCTTTTGCCAACTTTGCATCAATCTGCTTATGAACCCTATCGGAAAACTGAATCTCAGGCACCGGACCATCTCTGCTGATAACAATATCGTCATTGGCTAATTCCACTTCTAACGACTTCAGGAAATTATCCTCCTTATTACTTTCAACGGAACGCATCACAGCATCTCGAAAAGAAACCCCCTTCCCAAGGTTGACAGATTCTTGCCCGCTTTCCGGCCCAGGCGCCACGACCGGCGGTAACGTGACATCACCATCCATAGATACTTTTCTTATCTAACCTAGACGTCGAAGATTCTCAAGTTTGAGTGCTTAGCGACGGCAGAGCGAGTATATTTTATATTTTTACAGTGAATCAAGCTTTTTTTACCTTTGTTTCTTTTTATAGGTTATGAATTTTAAGTACATTAAGAGCATTCAATCTCTTTTTAGAGTTTTTTTTTCTCCCGGAAAAATAAGATTAAAATTAAATTTAAAATTTAATACTTTTATCGAATTTAATTTGACCTGACATTTCATGATGTTTTATTTGATCTGTACTCAACCCAAATTTTTTCACTTTTATTGGACAAAAGAGAGATAATTTAAATAAAGAGAGGGCATTATAGTAATTATATTTTAACATTTAGAATGAAACTAAACTATTATTTTGAGTATTTTCACCTGAAATCTAAACTTGACCTAACCTTATTCTAAAAACACTTGACCTGAATCCAAAATTTTCTTTAAAAATCCGATTCTGTAAGATTAAATTGTGTTAAAACCGATCAAATATGAGTTAAAACTTAAAAGATCATCCCTAAACACGCCCAAAGAAATTAGTATAAATTTTAGGGCTTTACTATAAAAATTAGGGGCGACCAAAAAACCCGATTACTTGGGCCTGGTTTCGAGTCCGGTAAGATTCGGTAGATTTTTATGGGACCGAGACTGAATCTTGATTTTTTAGATCCGATCTCCGATGGGTACTCAATAGAAGCGGTACCAATATCAAATATCCGGTATTGGTTTTCATTTGTTTATTTTTTTATCAAACTTTCTCTTTCTGTATAAATATTATGAGTAAGACTAGTTTTAAAACATTAATTTTTAAGCCTACAATGTTCTAATTTTATTATTTAATATTATTATTGGTTGTTAATTTTTTTCTTCAATTACTCAATTTTTTTAAGAATAAACTAATTGACGAGATACTCGATATTGGAACCGGTTCCTACTAGTAACGAGACCGGTTCTTAAAATTTAAGGCCTGATATGACCGAGACTGAGACTGATTCTAATTTTCAGAAACCGGTGATTATTGAGACTGAGATTAATTCTATTTAAATTAGTCAGATACCCGATATTACCCACGTCTAATAAAACTACATAAATTCTAATTATTAATAATATTTATTTTGCTTTTCAATTACATTCTTAAAAAAATGTGTTCCATTGATTTAAGTCGCCTAATGCAACTAAATTTTAAAATCCTAAAAACATTAATCCCTAGCCTAAAACAATAATCATTAAACCCTATAATATACGAAATTAAAACTTAAAACTTAAATATTAAATTATTTTAAATAAATATTAATTATATTAAACACATTAAATTAATAGTATATATTTTTAAAAAAATATAATCAATTATACTCTAATAAAAATAAAATAATCATTAATAATTATATAGATTGTTGAAAAAATATTAAATTATAAACCATATAAATAAATATTAACTGTTTAATGAGACACATATTAAAATTTTAAATAATATGCAAATTATAAAATTATAAATAGAATAGTTAAGTTGAAAATATCGCAAGCTATAGTATAGAAAATAATTGAACTAAACTAGGACCAATCACTAAAGTGAATGAGCCACCACTTTTGATGATGGTTGTTGCTCGTAAAAACATTAATTTTGGATTTTTTTAATTATTATTGTAATATCTGTTCTCCAGAAACAATAATTGTTCTCTTAATCACTGAGGTAAAATAATTCGTACTTAATTTTGAATTTTTAGTTTAAGGTTAAGGGTGGATTAGAGTAATTTATTTTTCCATTAAAATAATACATGGATCGAGTATAATTTAATTATTAGTATTAGTATAATATATAAAAATATAATATTAAATATATTTAAACGTTCAATATTCTCTTATTTATAGGTAGGTAGGGATCTAAAAAATATATGTATTATACACTAAATGTTTAAAATATTTTATATGATCTATTTATTTTTTAATATTTTAGTATGATTATATAATAATATTTATTCTTTTTAACTCTTATATTTTTTAATATAAATCTACCCCTACCATTAATTGTTCAATTTGGTTGATTGTTAGCTCTTGTTGGAATAGGACAACATGGTCTATGGGCTTGATAATGGGCCTAGAGAAATGAATGATAGGCTTAATTATAGCCTATTGCAAAAATACCCTTAATATTAGAAAAATTATTAGATGAATATAATTTATTACGTTATTTATCTTCTTATCTAATAATATTTTTTATATTAATTTAAAATATTTTTATTTTTCCTATGTAATTAAAGAGTATTAAATACTTACAAATTATAATATATATATATATATATATATGAATATTATTAAATATCAAAAATAATATAAAAAAGTTGAATCTATTTCATAATTTTGCGTAATTTTGGCAGCTGGTGGTTTCTTGATTATGATGTGTTTTTCTCGTCTGTGGTTGGTGCAGTTTATGGCGACTTCTTAAATTTCAGCACTGACTAGTAACGTAAAAATCGTTTATCTTTTAATCGTGTTTTTATTTTATTTAGGGTTTAAAAAATTAGGAGTATAATATATTTTAGGGTGTAGAGTTTACGATTTAGGATACATTAAATAAGGGTTAGAGTTTAAAATTTAATCTTTTAGAAATTTTCAATAAGAGGCGTGTAGAAGGAAGCATGATAAGGGAGTGAAAATCGTATGCCTCTTTTTTATGCCTCCTTTTCATGCCTCTATTTGTGCATCCGCTTCAAATTAGAGGGTTTAGAGTTTAGGCTTTAAGGTTAGGGTTTAGAGAATTAGGGATAGTGCACATTTTTTAGGGTTTAAAATTTAGAGTTTAGGATATAATAAATAAGAGTTAGGTTTAAAATTCGATTTTTAAATTTTTTCAATAAAAGACATGGATAGATGCATAATAAAAAGACAGAGTTTTTTACCTATGATAAAGAGGCAGAAGATTTTTACTCATCAACCTCGTCCTTTTAATTAAATATTTTAAAATTATAATTTGAATCTAAAATTTAAAATATATAATATTTTAATTAAAATTCCAAATTATAAATATCTCAAGTCTAGCCAATGAATTTCTTTTTTATCTTTGCTGATATTTTTACTGAAAAGTGGGTAGAAAAAGCAAAAATACAAGAGTACAGTAAAAAAGGCAATAATGCAAACACAAGAAATAAAAATATTAAATAAAAAGGAAACAAGGACTCAACACTTTTAGGTTGATTGAATTTTGAGTTACATTAAACATGTTAATTTTTAAACTCTAAATATATTAAAATTAGAATTTAAGTACTAAGATTTAAATTTTTAATATTTAAAAAGATAATTTTAAATTATGAAAAATATCATACGTTGGTAGTGAAAAAACGTTTTATAAGCATGTTAAATTTAAAATTTAGAATTTAGGGTTTTAAAAATAAAATTTAAGATTTAAATTTTAGGATTTATATTTAACATTTATAATTTAGTATTTATAATTTATGGATTTAGATTTTATGATTTAAGCTTAAAATATATAAGTTGGATAAAAAAAATTACACATTATATATTAAAATATTACTTCATTAATATAGATGGGGATTTTTACATCAATATTGTTGTAGGAATTTTTAATTCTAATAATATTGTCTGCATCACATTATTTTCCAACATATTATAATTTACTGTTTCAAATTAAAGATCGAATGTTTCCGATTCATCTTTAAACAATAAACACATAAAATATTGGTTACTATTCAAAGATAGGTTGCAAGCAACCCGTCTTCAAACAATACACAATTTAAATAATTTTTAAATCATTATTGTTCCAAATTGTATACTGTTTGAAGACGAGTTGTTTGCAACCCATCTTTGAACAATAATCCATATTGTATTCGTTTACTGTTCAAAGACAGATTGGAAACATCTAGTCTTCAATTTAAAACAATAATTTGCAATGTGTTGAAAAATAAAGTGATACATACAATATTATTGGAATTAAAATTTTCTATAATAATATTACTGTAAAAATTTCATATAGTTCCAACGTGAAATATATTTAAAACACGTTGACCAAATTTTAAATATTTACAATTATCAAAATACTCGAAGTCTTAAATTCGAAAATTGTGTTTAATCGAGAAAAACTTAATCAACAACTATATAAATTATTCGAATATAATCAGTGACAGAATTAATTGAAGATGAAAAAAAGACAATTATCTCTAACCCTCAAAAGATTTTTTTTTTTACTTTTATCTCCTATTTAAATTTTTAAAAATTGGATTCATTTAAAATCTAAATTTAAGTTTATTAACGATCTAGTTCACCGGCTAAAACTTCCATGCTATTTTTTTTATCTTGGCCAATTAGCCATGACATGAAACAGAAGCGCCGCCATTGAAGTCGGTAAGCTGCAGAGAAGCAACGCCGCCATTCCCAGAGCAACGCCGGGCCTCGTCTCCATCAGCTTCGACTGCAAACTCCCCATCGCTTCACAAACATCCACGTCGTACTTCCCTCTCTTGTATTCTTTCTCCCACTCCATCCAATTCCGCGGCGGCTCGTAACTCTCCTCCACCATCTTCATCTCCTGAATCCGCTTCCTCAACACGATCATGCTCTCGTCAACCAGCTTCCCGTCGAAATCGTGACTATACGGGTCGGATCTTTTCGATGCCATTGCTCTGATGGTTACAGTTCTCCGGTATAGTGGATTACCGGCGAACTGACGTGGCGAAAGAAGAACAGAAGGTGATGAATTATGAAGATAACAAATCGTTGCTTCCATTTTCCTTTCTTTTTTTGGATTTGGAGTTGATTCGTTGAGTGATTTGATTGATGAAAAATGACTGGGTTTATGATTTTGTGCAGATGGGTTATTTATAGAAGGTGTGACCGTTATAGATACGAGATCGTGGAAAATTATGAGCTTGATTTTCCCAGAAAGTTGAGTGTTCGTTCCGACAAGATAACGTGTGGGACAAATCCATCAGTAACTAGAAGATTTTGTAATAAAAAAAATTATGATACTTATTAAACATTATTAATATTAAATATTATTGATTATTATTAAATTAATTAATAAAAATTAAATATTTTAAAATAATTATAAATTATTTAAAATAAAATTTTAATTAAATTAATTATATATTAAGTTTTTGTAATTTTATCTTTTCTAATTAATTTAATAATGATCAATCATATTTAATATTAATTATGTTTAATAATATTCGATGCATGTGATAAATTCATTCAACAAAATAGAATACGAGAATTACGGATAATAGTAATTTAATATTTTTTTAAAAATTTAATTAGAAAATATTATTTTTAATAATATTTTAAAAGATATCTCTTTTAAATTTACGTGGGTCAATTTTTTTTTTATTAAATACGAGTTTAAAATTTATTTTTTTATTACATAGACTTCATTAAGTGAATAGATAGTAAAAATACATTTTATTAATATTTTATCATAGAACTCATTTTTAATTAAACGCGAATTTAATCTACGTGAAATTAAAATAAAAATAATTTTTAAATATATATTAATTAAAATAGAATATTAAGCTAATATACCGAGCTTTACGTGTCCGGTAGTTTCGTCTGAGAGTGGGCGGCGGTACATTGCACCGCGTGATATTTTATAAGACTTTATCTAATAAATTATTTATTATGTTTGAATTTTTGTGTAATTTATCTGACTTAGTAGGAGTTGAGAGGTTCAGACAACAATAAATAAATAATTTATTACTTCAAGTTTACGTACTAGAATATAAACATGTCAACAATTGTATGAACTTAGAAAATTTATTAATTATTAAATTAATTTTAAATTTAAATCCAATCTTTTAATTTGGTTTTATATTTAAAAATATAAAAAAATATATTTATATGTCGTCTATGAATATAGAAAATTGTTTAAATTTGAATAAATTAATATAATTATATTTATAAATAATTTTAAATAAAAACTCAAATAACTTGAAATTACTTAGAGATATAAATAAGATTCATCAAATTTAGTGGTGAGCAAAACTTGATTCGACTCGAAAAAATTGAATAACTCGACTTGATTTGAGGAAAAAAATATTTGGCTTGTTTTGCTCGACTCAAAATTTTATAAACTCGATTCAACTCGAAAAATATTAAATAAAGTTTGAGTTATAAAATGGAAACTTGAATAACTTAAAATTTTTAGTAATTAAAGAATTTATTTAGGAGTTCAAGATGAGTTTATCAATTTTTTATGATATATATATTGATATATAAAAATATGAAAAAATATTATCACTTGTGAAGAAATATATATATATATATATATATTGTATGATTAGAGAAAATCGATTAAATTGAAACTAAATTGTATTATAATACGATAAATAATTAAAATTAAATTTTTATATGAACTCGAAAACTTGACTCGATTTAAATCGAATTTCTTAATCTCGAATCGAAAAAAATTCAAATAAAGTTTGAGTGGTAAAATATAACTCGTAAACTCGAATAACTCTAATTTTTTTGACTCGATTCAATTTAACTCGAACAAATACTTACCCTTAATCAAATCAACCAATTCAAAAATATTTTTTGACTCTATCGACAGCTCAACTCCGAAGAATACAACTGTCTAATTTAATTTATTTTATTTATATCATCAAGATTCAATCTTTTAATATTATTTAAAAAATCTAATAAATCATCCTATTAAATCAACTAAATAAGTAGCAACATATATTCCAAAGGCACTCTCAATGACATGTTTATTAAGGCACGATCAGATTAATCTTGATAATCTTAGTATAAAATTAGTATAATATCAAAAAAAATATTTTAACGTTTTAATATTAGATAGTCACTTTAATTTAATTTTTTTATGTATTTTAACATTTAATATTTTATAATAGTTAAAATAATTCATCCACGGATAAAAAATATCAGTTAATTAATAATAAATAATTAAAAATGATATGATTATTTATATTAATAAAAATATTAGTTCATTATGATAACATATCAGTCCAGACATAAATTTATAAATTTTTTATATAAAATTTAAAACTATTTTTTTCTGTTAATATACCATTATATCAAATCATTTTAATTTATTTATAATTAATTAATTAATTAATATTTTATTTAAAAAATTTATTTTGACATAAAAATACTCCATTAAAAGTATGAAAGTATGAATCATATGACTTACTCCTTGGATGAAGTCCGAGTTTGTACCAACTGAGTCAAATCGCCTTCCTTGGCAAACTCAGTGCCACATGCATTTGAATGAATCCACTGAATTGTGCACAAACGAGTCAAATCCATCCAATGAATGTAACCGCAAACATATTCAATCAACTGTAACGCCATGTGCCAATTAAATCTACGAGAAAAATTAGTGGCGTTCTGGACAGACGCAATAAGAACGATCGTACAAGATTTCTTAAAAAAAATCCAAAATTTTGATAAATTATATTTATTAGATGTTGTTTATCTCGGAATTTATTGAAATTTTTTTAAAATGTTATTAAGAAAGATGTGTTATAATTGTTAAAATATTATAATTGTTTCTTAAATACGATAATCGATTATAAAATCTTATTGATTATTCCTATTACTATTGTTTTTGTAGAACTAATGAGTTTTTAAACAGACGCAATAGAAACGATCGTACAAAGCCCCCTAGAAAGGACATTTGCTTTTAAGGGCTATAATTTTATAAGTAGTGAAGGTTATGGACAATTACTTCTAAAGGTCATATTTTAATAAATTGCACAAGGTTCCCAAAATCTTTGAACCGCCCCGAGGACAATCATACAATGATTTTTTATTTAATTTTTTAAAAAATAATTTATTTTTAAATTCCTTTTATATTCAAACATTTATATTTTATCCTTAAAACCTAAATTCTGGATTTGACTCTACTAACAACAATGTAAAACTAACATTATATGGTTGATACCTTAACCCTAGACCTATAAAATAATAGATATGTTTGATAAATAATCTTTTAAATAAAAATTAAAATTAAAGTAAAATTAAAAATTTAATCAATTAAATTTATTTAAAAAGTATTAGTAATTTTTTTTTAAATTAAGGATTCGACAGAAAAGTTATAAAAACTCTTTTCTCCTTAACAATTAAAAAATTCCCATATAACCTAAATTTAACATTTCATGTTTTTATTTTTCACCTTCATACATTCAAAAAAATTTATTTTTGAATGATCATTAAATTATATTTAAATAATAATTTTCATCATTTAACTTTTAAAAGTTAATTTTATAATAATGATAGTTATCATTAAATTTATTAAATTATAAAATGATTCTTTTGATTGGATTTACCTGAAATATTTTTGAATGATTTTGTGCTGCTTCACTATAAAAAAGTTGAACTCTTTTTCGGATAAAAATTACACACCCTTAATTATGTCTTTTTTCGTGTCTTACATTAAAAATTTCTTTAAAATTAAATTTTAAATTCTAACTCTACTTTTTATATCTAAACCTTAGACCCTAAAAAATACACGTACCCCTAATTTCTTAAATCATAACCGTTAATCTTAAACTCTAAACCCTAAATACATTATTTTAAAATAAGAGCACAAAAAACACACATAATAAATGGACAAACAATTTGCACCATCTTTTTTAACTACTTTTGTCAAGTTATTTTTAGGGTATATTACATAAAATGAATAATACCAAAAAGTAACCCTAATGTTTTACTAAATAATCATTTTAGTCTATATTTCTTACTTTTACCCTAACATTGTATTTTGGGTCAAAATACCCTCTTACAACTGTTAGTTGATTAGCGTTCAACGTGAAATTTTGGGTCGAGTTATAAATTCAAGGAAAGAGATTCTATCAGTAATAGTGGTGGATTTAGAAAAATATTTGAGAGTGGACACACATGAAATTTTAAAATTTTAGTGTGGACACAATTCATAAATATTAAAAAAAATTAAGAACTAATTCATAAAATTTTAAAAATTTAAAGAAAAACTTTAAAAAATTCAAGGTGAACCCAGGCCCACCCTATCTCTTACATGCATCCGCCACTGATCAGTCATCTTTGAATGTATGTTATTACTCAGTGGAATCTTACCTTAATAAACTGTTTCTGGTATGCCATGTTAGAGGAAGCATGCATTTCACTAAAGAACTGCAGAGAAGAAAGAAATGAAGATTCTTAAGGATGAAACTTTTGAATAAAAAAGAATATCAATAGAACAACTGTCACCAAATTCCATGTGAAAGAAACCAAAATGAAAGGAAAAAGTGTGTTATTTTTCCTTTTCAAATATCAATACAGCCTCTACTTTCAGATGCTGCCTTGCTTTATTTTATACGACAACTTGGCCCTCTTGCTGTCCCAGTAGTCCACTCTCCAGAGCAGCTAATTGGACGAGAATTAGAATCAATGCAGTCATTACCAGCCTTTCTCTATTCAGATTCAGTGGCTTCCAATGTGTATATATAGACCAACTAAAGAAAAATGAAGACATGTCAACAAAAGATTATTTAACATACTGGTTAGGGTAATAACATTATATATATACTCGCCTCTTGCCCCCCTTATTTCCTTTTTTTTCACTTTTAATCTTATCCATCTATTTCACTTATCCGATTGTCATAAATCGATGTAAAACTAAATAATATTTACATAGGCTTAAGATCACTTACATTACGTAAATACCGTAAAGTTTTACCCTAATTTAGGATCATTGGATGAGTGTTAACGATTGAGATTAAACCCTTCCTTTAAAAATCTCTAAATTTCAAACTTTTAATCATAACCATTAATATAGACTCAACAAATGGTTCTAAATTAAGGTAAAGCTAAAAAAAATTACGCAGTGTGAGAGGATATATATGGCAATAAGATCAAATTATATAGTGTAAAACTCTCTACGTTTTACATGTTTTTTGGATCGTTGAATAAGTGAAATAGATGGCTCAGACTAATTGTCAGTTATATGAAGATTATCACTTGGGAGAAAAATGAGTTAATCTGTGTCATCCGTTTAAATCATCCAACGATCCAAAAAACGTATAAAACTTAAAAGTGTTTTACACTGTGTAACTTTTATATATATATATATATATATGCAAATCTGTTTCACAAAAACCCTTCATGAAGCTGCTTACCTTCTCCCTTTGCTTTCATTTTATTCTTTGGCACAGTAGTTGAGAAAGGAAACTGTGTCCTGAAATAAAAAACCGTTATAGAAAAGTCATGCCTCTCTTCCTAATTTTCTTATTATTAGGCTCAAATCAAAATAAAAAAGAAGACTATTTTCATGTAATATGAATAAGAACTGCATTCTTTGCATGCAACATAAAGTATTTTTTTCTTTCTGGTCACCATATTCACAGGTCAGGCAATATCTCGGAGAAAAGAGAGCAAATGAATCTGCATTCATCGAGTTTAAAGATCTAACCTACTGCATTGTTCGTGTCATATGCTTATTACTTCACTATCTTCCAAACACGGATGCAGGCATCCTCGCCTGAACTCACCACATTGCAGTCATCAATAAAAACCAAACCATAAACTCCACCAGGATGAGCTTGCTTTACGGTTATGCGGCTGGAAGCAGGTTTTGCAAGTTCATATATGATTACATTAGTGTCTAGTGATCCCGTAGCCACCATGGTGCTATCAGGAGACCAAGCAAGACAATTGATACGAGCTGTGTGGAACAACATATTATTAAGCTTCACCTGCAAAACAATTAGGAAACCATATTTACGCTACATAGCAAAATATGGTTAAAACATCCAGTCCATTGCTAAAAGAACATTTAGGATATCCTGATGTTCAATGTAATGAGGACCTGAATCTGAATTCCATAGTAATATCTCTCAAACAATAGCTTTTCCAAAAAGGGTTTGAAGCTATGCAGCAAATGGATCTGAATTCCATAGTATTCTAGGACATTACTTTTGGGAAAGCTGTTGTTTGAAGGATCCACTCTTGATGCCAAGCAAAAATGGGATGAATCAAGTTTTAGTGCAAGTATAGAACATATTAAAACTAATTTGAAGTTCAAGCTACCTCTTTGGAGGTACGATCCCAAACAACTGCTTCACGGTTTAGATCACCCGAAGCAAACATGGAAAAATCTGGTGAATATCGTATCACGCTAATTGGACCTCTATGCTTCTCCAGGGTTGCTTCTTTTGTAAGAGAATCACCTGAGACAGAATATATATGCAACTTACCATCCTGTCCCCCCACAATAGCCTCACTTCCATCAGGTGCAATAACAGATGCTGTCACTGCAAACCCAAGGTTGATGCTTGAAAAAACTTGAAGATCCTTAAGCAATAAAACTCCAGAATCAGTTGAAACTAAAGCCATCTCAGGGGAATTAATGGTCTGGCTCAAGTCCTTTGGCTGACTGCCAACATCTATATGTTCGGCCTCTTCAGATTTATCTTGATCTAGAGAAATTCTCCATACCTGAAATTAACTGAGGAATGGTCAACAGAAAAGATCACTAGTATTCAAGCTATCTAAATGGGCCGAGTGTTGGCGGTTAATATGAATCCATGAAGGTACTTATCTAGATAGAGAAGATATCAACGTTAATTGACAAAAAGGATTTTACGCATGACCCATGTATGGACATAGAACTTTAAACATTCATCAAGATTATAACCATCAAAGCTGAAAAGAAAAACCTATGTTCTTGATACTGCAACAGAAGACAAGTATTGGAGTTTCTTTAAGGATGGGGCATTCATCTCTTCAATAATGTTTAAAAATTTCTAGTTGATATACGGCATATTCTAGAAAATGCTTCAGAAAATATTTCAAAGTTTCATCTGTTACTTTATTTCATCAAAGTCTCTGCATTGCCAACTCTGGTTGCAATAAAATCATCTCTTTGCACCACCAGGCTAATTCAAAAAAGTTTATATAAATTTTGAGTCATACCATTCTAAACTCATTTGAAAATTGTAATCATCGGTTCATGTGAGGGACGTGTATTTAACCATACTTCTAGATTACAGAATATGAACTAAACTAAATTTTATATGCTTCCACAAGCACCAACAAATTTTACCCTGCAAGATATTGATAACATAAATCAAAAGCAACTACTGCAAACAATAATGCCAAACAGGTAAAATAAAATTTCATTTGAATAACAGAGATTATTAAAGCATACATTGTTAAAAATAATAAAACGCAATGTGTTTTGAGGTATAACTTTACCTTGTTGTCGTATCCAGATGTCATTATCTCTTCTTTAAAAGCAACCAAACATTTAATTTGAAAATGATCTTTCCTCCTCAATTTGCCACTGTATCCGGTCCCTGGAATCCATCTAAAAATAGATCCATCGAAGCTGCTGGATAGAATTGTCTTTTTGTTGCTTTCGAGTAGAGTTAACGTATTTACGTTCTTCATATGTCCGGACAAACATACTGGTTGTTTATCAAGATCACTAGCAGAGTACAAGTTAATTGTGCCAGCAAGGGAAACTGTAATGATATGATCATTCTGCCACAGACATCCAACAAGCATGTCCTCCACACCACCAGATCCAGTGCATTGCAACGTTTTTGTCAATTTTCCCGTACCATCCTCTGATATCTCCCATATCTTGGCAGTCTTGTCAGCAGAAACAGTAATTACCTGATTCCATCAATAAAGGCAGACACTTGATTGCAATTAAGAGGTTGGATGTAGTTATAAGAAGAAACATAATTTTTTTTTGTTGTTGTCAACATATACTCACTGAGGAAAACGTGTCAATTGTGATGAAAACACAACTCTTATGAATATCTCACTCTTAGTATTAAACTTTAAAACAGAACTAATGCAAGACTGTAACTGATATCTTTGTTGGCTATATAAATTAAACGCAATTGAGGACATAAAGGAAGATAAAGGAGACTGCCAAGTTTTCAGTTCACACGAAACAACTAGCTTGAAAGTAATTTGACCTGGCACTTCCACATGCAGAGATTATGCTTAAACAACTATGCATGGATTTCAAGGAACATTAGAGATCATTTCTAGTCTGAAAATAATTATAAGGAGAACCAAAAGATTCATGGATTATTCAAGTCTTCACTCTAAACCGAAGATAATGGACAATCATAGGTTACTTTTACCCTTCTAATTTCGGGATAAATCAATCATAATGCTGGCTTTCTTTCTTCATTTCTCCCCTTAAACTAAATAACAAAACATCCATAAATGTTACCAAAAACGAAACAAATCCTGGTGAAATTATAAAATAGAAAATCAAGAGGAAACAATAACTGATAACGCCTAACAGAGAAAAAAAGCAAAAGGGAAAGCTTTCTGGTACCTAACATCTTATTCTTCCGGAAAAGAGGGAAGTGCTGCAATACTCATTTTGTCTTATAGCAGATAGTTAAGATTCCATTTGGTTGATGTTTTTACTTGTTTTTTGCTAAATACTTTTTGAAAAATTGCTACAAAGAGAAAGCAAATAATATTATGAACATTTTACCCAAAAAAATATTTTGAATAATTTAAAACAGACGCATAACTAAAAGTTATAATATATTAGATTATTTCGAAGCAGAATCATAAATTTTAAAAGCACTACATATTTTGTTTATAGGATTTAAAAAGTTTATTTGCTTTCATCTTGCTTTTTAAGCAAAACTGAAAAGGCAATAAACCCAAAGGATCCTGAACGCATAAGATTGTATTACCCTCCAAAAAAAATATTTTGCTCCATTATCTCCAACTTGTCAACTCTCTAGCCTATATTCAGAAAATGATCAAACATATAAAAAATTTTGGAATTCTAAACAAGGATGCATATAACATACCCACAATTGGAAATGGCATAGAACATGCATGCACATATAAATAATGAAACCAAAACAATTTGGTGAAAGACAAATTCAAAACCTGTTAACATGCAATTGGGTGTAAAGCAGTTCCACAAAAGCGAGAGTAGTAATCAGAAGAACAATTGCATTGAATACTGCTCTTTCAGTAAAGCAATGGACCTTATTTATTTTGACAGCAATGTTCTTTATTAAAGCAACTAAATCAAATACTCAACAAGGTGCTTACATGTTTACTATCTCCGCTCCAGCTAACAGCATAAATGCTACCTGTATGACCATCTTCACCGGACAATGCTCCCTTTGTTTCACCAGTCTTTGCATCATATATTATAACCTTCTTATCTGAGCTTACACTAATTAGTTTGCTGCCATCTGGTGAAAATCTAATGCAGTTGACGAAATTTGAATGCTCCCTGAAAATCATAAAACAAATCCTTGCATATAATCCTAAAACTAACATGAATCTTACAAACCGGTCCAAGACTATTTTCCAAATAAAACATAAAATTTCTTAATCAGTGTTCATTCTGTAGTGCACACTTTTCTATTTGCAATTCATAGTATTAAATTATAGCCATAATGCAAGGTAAGGGCCACACCCGGCCGCCACAATGACATTGCAACCGCAGTTTAATACTAATTATATCAGACTTGCATTATAGGTAAAACAGTATTGCTTACCGGTGAGATAACTTGAACTTAAAAGGTGGACCTTCATAAAAATTCACCAAGAAATCTTCCCCACAACTTGCAATTCGAAACGGCCTCGTCGGTTTAAAATGACAACTTAGTACCCTCTTCGAGTGCCCATCAAAATCCCCCACCGTTGATCCCGAATCCCACCTTCAAAATTTCAACATCACAAAAACCTCAAATCAAAATCTAAACAATTTCATATTCTCTTAAACTAATTTCAATTCAAACAGAAACACTGACATAAAAGCGCGAACAAAGGACTTCCCTTTTCCATCGCCACAGGCAACGATCCTCATCCCGTCAGGCGACCACTGTAAATCATCGATCCGACCCGAGAGGACCTTGAACTCATTCTTCAAAACGAAATCGTTATGCGTCCCCCAGATTCGTATGACACCAGAGACATCAGCAGAGGCAATCCACTCGCCGTTGGGGGAGTAACGAGCGACGGTGACAGGGTAACTGTGCTCTCCATAAACCGCGACGTGTAGAGGACGGTCTAGGTAACGAATGAAGACGGATCTTGCGTTGCAGTAAAGGATTGTGTTGGATTTCGGATCGCCTGAGATTAGAATCCCACGTCCACGTTCTGTGGAAGGTGCGCATGCGTAGGTTTCAATGAGATTAGCAGCCATTGGTGCGTGTCTGTGAGTTGGAGTGTTTGGCAAATAAGAATGTCAGTTGAAAGGAAAAGTGCGGGAATTGAGGTGGGAGCTGACCATTTCCATTTGTGGAATTGGTAAAGGGGAATAACTAACCATCTAAATTAGGGTGGCAAGAAGAAAGAAGTAAATTTTGATTTAATTTGATTTTTAATAAAATTTAAGATATAAAATAAATTTTAATATTTAGTTTATCAATTTTTAAGTTCGTGTTGAATCTGTCAATTATGTATGATATGTTATGTATGTCATATGTGAAAATATGAATATATATCGTGTATATAGATATTGAAAGCCGTTAAAATTAGAATTAATATATATTATAATATTATAAATAATTATAATTAAATTTATATATAAATTCAAAAATTTGACTCAATTCAACTTGACTTGAATTTTATAATTTTGTTTTAATTTAAAAAATTTAAATAAAGTTTGAATTATAAAATAAGACCCGTAAATTGAAATAACAATTTTTTTTACTTGAATCGATTAAATACTCAACCATAATCTACATCATACATATAATTTATACAATTAATTAAAACAAAAATAATATAGACTCTTTAGTTAAAAAATTGAATCAATTAAGCCTTTAACCAATTTTGAACATAATTTTTTTTGGATTTGTTGGTGTAGCATGTCTTATCACAATATTTTTGCTTGATATTTTTAAAAAAATATTTGATTTAAAAATTCTAAAATATTTACATAATTTATAAAAAATATTTTTAAAAAATTAATAAATACAACATAAAAAACTATAATATATCATAAGTTAATAACATTAAAAACTATTAAAATTTGATGATATTTTTTAAAATAAATATTATATATTATTTTATCCAAGAACAACAATGTGCTAAATTACATATTCCCTATACGAGGGCATTGCCCCCAAGCATCACAAAGACGAGCATTTAAAGTTTTATCTTTGATACGAACTATTTTACTTCGGTAGTTAAAAAAATGATTATTATATTTTTAAAAATTATGAGTTCGAATACCATTATTACAATACAGTGATTGTATATTTTAAAACAAATATTACACTAATCACTGTAACTGATATATACACAGTCAAAAACATAATCATGATTTGAGGTTAAAAGAGCAAAACAAAATCCCCAGGATAGATACTCATCTATGCAAGCAACAAAGAAACTGTCTTAGCCTCACCCCTTCTCCCTTTGAAAAACCTAAGGGGTGTTCAAACGGTTTATTCGGTCGGTGATCGAACTGAATTTTAAAATCTTTAACCGTTAACCGAACTAAACTTTTTTTAAAATATATTAACCAAACCGAACAAATTTTGGTTAATTCGGTCGGTTTTTGAATTAACCGAAATTTATTAATTTTCTTATTCAAAGTTATTACACAATAAAAATCATTGAAAATACTTTTGTTTACGAAGATAAATTGGCATATAATTTGAATAATATCTAAACATGTATAAAAATATTAGAATTTTAGATTAAACATTATGATAAAACAAAACAAGTTGGATATAGGCTTAATAATAATATATATTGTATATTTAATATTTATTATATTTTGGCTAATTCGGTTAATTAACCCATTTTGAACCGAATTAACCGTTTCCAACACTATCTCGTTAATTTCACTTTATTATAGTTTGGTCCCGGCGGGGCTCAAACCCGCAACCTTCGGCTCATAAGACCAACGCTCTAACCAAGTGAGCTACGGGACCCATATTTCAAGTCTGTCTCATAAACAAGTAAGAAGAGTATTATCTATAATGCTTGAACCCTTCAACAAAACAGACGACTTGAGGGAATCATGTCATGAAAAAATGACCCTATTCTCTTAACCAAAATCCTGATATATAATAGTTTTGTACAGAACAGTACAACCAGATATAGGCCGAAGTCTTTTGCCATACATGAATTAGAGGCTTTGGGAACTAAAGCTATGGCAGTAGCATTAAACTCTAGTAAAAATCAAGAACTATGAACTATGACCGAGAGAAAACGTTTGAAGAAAGGCCAATCGGAAGCAAACATGATGGATCGTGTTCCTCGAGAAGTCGTCATCAAGATACTATCCATGCTTCCCTTCACATCATTGCTGAATTCAAAGCTGGTTTCCCTCCCGAGCCCCTAATACGAGATCCATTTCATATTAGCAAGCACTTGGACGAGGCTGCCGCCTACTGGAAATGATCCGAGCCTCCTATCACAATGAAGGAAAAGTGGTCTCAAAGAAGCACCTCGCCATTAATTCTCCTACCACGCCCATGTATTTGATAGATTCATTCAATATTGGATTGCTTTGCTGCCTTTGCATGCATGATGGATCATGCACGAACCGTGTATATTTGCAACCCGTTTACTAGGCTGTACACCGAGTTCCCCATACCGGTTAAGTATCCAACGCTGGTGGGACATTTGGAGTTCGGTTTTCATCGGACCATGAAACAGTACAAGGTGGTCCAGATAGTGTTTGGAAGAAGATTACCAACGTTCAAGGAGTTTAGGCTTCTGAATTGGCTCGACTGTTAATTCTATGTTTCAGTTTGGTTTGAAACTGGCTTCAAAACTAACATAACTTAACAAGTAATTGAACATAAAACTTTATGGGATTAAGACTTAATTTACTTAGTTTCAAAACTAGTAGGGACTCGAGAAATAATTGAAATCTAGGTCCTTCCACAGTAAACATGGCGGTGGTTCTTATGTTCTCTTTAGGGTTCCTTTGTGGGTGGTTACGTAACAGCATGAAGTTAGTCGTCTTGATGAGTTTTCTCCGATATCATTTGGGATGAAGTTCTTTCGAGCTAGGGGTGAGCAAAACTCGACTCGAAAAAACTGAATAACTCACTTCGAGACGAAAATACTCGACTCGTTTTGACTCGACTCGAAATTTCATAGGCTCGACTCAACTCGAAAAAAATTCAAATAAAGTTTAAGTTATAAAATGAAAACTCGAATAGCTTGAAATTTTTAATAATTAAAGGATTAATTTTTAAGTTTGAGACAAATCTCTCAATTTTTTATGATATATATACATTGATATATAAAAATATAAAGAAATATTACTACATATGAAAAAAAATATATGCATATCTTATATGATTAGAGAAAGTCGTTTAAATTGGAATCAAATCATACTATAACATGATAAATAATTATAATTAAATATTTATAAAAACATGAAAACTCGACTCGATTCGACTCGACTTTCTTAAACTCAACTCGAACCGAAAAAAATTCAAATAAAGTTTGAGTTGTAAAATATGACTCGTCAACTCAAATAACTTAAATTTTTTTTGACTCGACTCGATCGAATACTCACCCCTATTTCGAGCCATTATCTAGAACGTTATTTCAAGGTTTTTACATTATCCGAAATTTATATTATGAAAAATAACAATTTATAATAAACACAATTCATCCTTTATTATCTGTAATTGTAGTAAAACGTTACTAACCGAAAATGCGTCCGCAATTTAAATTTAGGATCGTAGGGTTTTTGTTCTTCCAGTTTACTCGGTGTTGGTGATTCTTTGCAATTTGGTAAAATTTGGAAAGGATATATGGATGCATGATAATGTGACATTGTAATTTTTAGAGATTGGTATTTTACTCGACTCGATTGGGTTTCGACCTGGCCCGATCAGATCGGATTTTTTGACGAAAAATCGAGTTCGGATCGGGTCGTGTGCGATTGGGTTTAGGATGTAAAATATCCGACCCAACCCGGGACTAAATATATAATTTTTCTATAATTTTTTTAGGGATATTTATAATAATCATCTTATATCTATATATTTTTATTATTATGTCCTTAAAATTATTATTTTTTATTTATAATTTAGTCCTTAAAATTATATTTTTTTATAATTAAGTCCTAAAAATATTTTTTTACAATTTAGTCCCTAAATTTATTTATTTTCTATAGGTCTGGTTTAGGGTATTTATTTTGGATCGGGTCAGGTCGTATTTTTTTAAAAAATTCTGGTCGGATCGGGTCAAAGTCGGGTTTAGGATATTTGTTTTTGAGTTGAATTCGGGTGGATCAAAAACCCGACCCGACCCGACCCATGCTCATCTCCGGTTATTTTTAGCATGAGTACTAAGTGTATCGTTGTTATCTTCATATTTGTTTTTGGACTTTATCTATTGTATTAGTGAGTCACGCATTAGTGTTTAAAGGTGTGCAAAATAACCGAAAAACCGAAACAAATTCTAAAACTTAAAAAAAAAAAAAAAATTAACTGAATCCGATTTTGTACAGCTCTATTAACGTTGGCATATTAGAAATAGGATTTAAGATATAAAGTGTAGGTTGTATTTTCAATATTTAAAATCTAAATTTAATTTTAAATACGAAACCAAAAAAAATGATTTTTGTTCAACGCATTTTGCCGCTTCCATTACATTATCATCGATTAATATTCGATCACTTTCACTTTGCCGTATTAAATTGTTTAAAAAATAAATAAATAAATCAAACATCAACTTTGATTCGACCGCCAAATGTGTTATATATATATTACTAGTTTATCTTTGGAAGAATCAACCACGAAGGCTAGATCCAGCAAGCCTGACGATGGATCGTCTTCCCCGGGAAGTCCTCGTCAATATCCTATCCAAGCTTCCCTTCACATCTTTATTGAGTTCAAAGCTGGTTTGCCGAGGCTGGCGAACCCTAATACATGACCCATTTCTCATCAGCAAGCACCTGGACGAGGCTGCCGGAAACGATCCGAGCTTCATCTTGGAAAGCCATTGGCTTATCCCCCACCAACGCCACTTCATAGATTTCTTCGATCATAGTGAAGGACAAGTGATCTCAAAGAAGCTCTCAGCCATTAATTCTCCCACGACGCCCATGTATTTGGTAGATTCATGCAATGGATTGCTGTGCATGCATGATGCATCACGAACTGTATTCATTTGCAACCCTTTTACCCGGCATTACATCGAGCTCCCGAAACCGGTAAAGTTTCCGACGTTGGTGGGTCGCTTGGGGTTCGGTTTTGATCGAACCACAAAGCAATACAAGGTGATCCAGATCGTGTTTCGAAGACAGTTGAGAAGACTCAACCCGAACACTATATCTACATCGATATCTTCGACACAGTCAGAGGTTCAAATTTTGACGTTAGGAAGCCCTAGTTGGAGAAATCTAGGAACCATACCTTATTGTTTTAATCATTCAAAACCCAAGACTTTGGTCCATGGGAGATTCCATTGGCTTACCAGGCCTAACAAGAACACCACGGCTACCTTGCTTATATCGTTCGATCTCAAGACGGAGCAATTCCACGAGGTACCGATGCCCGATTGTTGTTGCGGTTCCGGTAAGTGTTTCCGTCAACTGATGGTCGTACAAGGTTGTCTCTCAGCGATTGCGTTTCACGGTAACGACAGTGACCAATTGGAGATTTGGGTTATGAAGGAATACGGTGTGAAAGAGTCTTGGATCCAAGAGATTAGCATCGGAGCTTCTTGCTTGCCCCCGACATTATTGCAACAAGAGAACCTCAACTCAAGTAATAATTTCAGACCTAATCTGTTTGTTCGGTTTCTTTGTGTGTTGAAAAGTGGTGAGATCTTGTTGGAGTACAAAAGCAAAGCTCTTGTTGTGTATGATCCACGGTATGGAACATCCAGGGAGTTTACGTTTCCTGAGATGCCTAATCGATTCAAAATTGGTTTTCATGTGGGAAGCCTGAATTGGATTCACCATTGATTCTATCTTCTGCAGACATGGATTGTCCGAAATCCAACTCAAAACTTAGTTCCAATGGAAATCTCTTGTCATTGTATCATAGGCTTGGTTTGAAGAACTTAAGAATAAATATGAATAATTTTATACGGGTATAAATCGTATACCTCCTAATCGTACCTTTATTGGTACCTATACTTTAAATTAATGGACTTAGAGTTTATAGTTTAGGGTTTAAGGTTAGAGACTATATGGTTTTGGTTTAAGAAATTAGAGGTATAGAATATTTTTTAAGGTATAAAGGTTTAGAGTTTAGGACATAAAAAATTAGGATTAAGATTTAGAAATCAAATTTTTAATTTTTTAACAAGAGACATGGAAGGAAACATCTTTAGAAAGCAGGAGATTTCTACTCATTTTATACACGACTAGTTTCTGATATTCGGCCATGGATGATTTAGATATTAGAGTTAGAGGGTATGGTTTAGTTTTGTAGGGTTAGGCATGGAAAAAGACACCAATAAGGAGTAGAAGATTTTTATTCGTATTTAAACATAAAAGTCTCGAACAAAAACCATCTACCTTTTTGATGTCACTCTATGTAAGCTAAATCATACCCTTCAACCCTAATTTATAAATCTTAAATTCTACGCCATATATTATATAAAACTTAAATATTAAATCTTAAATTTAAACCAAACCTTAAACCTTTATTTTTAGTGTTGGGTCTAAATAGGATTAGGGGTGATAATGAGTCGAGTCAAGTCGAGCTTGGGTCTGGTCAAGCTCGGCTCGACTCGGTTCGGAAACAATGTTATTGGGCTCGACTCGGTTCGGAAACAATGTTATTGGGCTCGACTCTCGAGACTCGAGCTCCGCTCGAAAATAATATTATTGGGCTCGGTTCGGGCTCGACTCAAAATAAACAATTTTGTTATATTTTTTCTATAAAAGATAGAACCTCGTTAAAAACTCTTTTCATAACCAACACCGAACAAAATTCAATATCGAGAGAAAAAATGTCCAATTTATTTTGTTAATTTATTTTTAGTGGATTTATCTTTTTTTTTATTGCTTTTCTTTTGCTAAATAGATTATTTTTTGTGTATAAGTAACATATATATAATATAATTATTCTGAGTCTGTTTACAAGCTTTTCCAGCCGAGCTTAGGTAGGCTTGGTTCGGCTCGTTAAAGTCTTGAGTCGAACCCGAGCCCAAATCAAACTCACTCAAATCGAACTTTGACCGAATCAAACCCGAGTAACTCGTGAGCCAATTAAACTCATTATCACCCTTGAATAGGACATCAAAAAATAACACCTATTCTAGAGTTTCCTACGCGTCTTCCTTTGAAACAAGGTTGGTGCCTTGCTGGTTGGTATGTTTCGTTTTCCTTGTGAATTTTAAGGTATGGCCTCCAGCATTTTGAGAGAGAGGGTTAATATTCTTTCCAATATCATATAAATATAGAACAGGTGGTTATATTTTATAAATTAACATAGTATCTGTCATATGAAGTAAGTATTACGGTGTAAATTATATCTTTATAATTTATCTTAAATTAAGGTAAAAAGAAGATAAATTTTGAGATTTATCTAGATAATAAAAAATATAGACTTTTGACAATATTTTAGGTTAATTTTTTTAATAATTTTTTAATTTTTTTTATAAAAGTCTTTAAATCGAAAAGAATCGCAAAAAAATAACTTCAAATTGTTATAAAAAAGTCTAATATTTTAAGTTATTTGTATAAATTTTAAAACTTATATTTTTTAGTTGTACCCGAGACTCACTCTATACCAAATTTATTTGTAGTGACAATTTCAACTTAATTTGATTTATCATTATATCAAAATTCAAAAATTTAAGGAATTTAATATATCACCCAATTAGACCAACAAATAATTAATTATAGTATAAATTAATAATTAATTTTATTACACATTTTAACATTAAATTATTTAATCCACTAATCTAAAGAAAATTTTAGAAACGGTCTAATTTTAAGGTGAATGATTTTAATTTATAATTTAAGACTTTAACTTTAGGGATTTAAAATTTAAGGGTTTGAGTTTAAAATAATAAGATTATAAATTTAAATTTTAAACTTAAATTTTAATAATAAATTTTAAAATTTAATATTCGATTCTAAATTTTAATCCTTTAAACTAAAAATTTTAATTACAAAATCATCATATTAATTTTGGAATTGTTTTTACCATTAATATACCAAATAATTATGTATTAAATCAAATATTAAAATGTTTTCCATAAGTCAAGTTCATATAAGAAAATAAATTGTATTCCTAGAAAAAGAAGACGAAAACGTAAAGAATTTTGCCGGAAAAATCCGACACACATCTGGAAGGCGTTGGATTTACTCGTTTTCTCGGTTGTTGGACAACGTCAGAGAATGGTCTTTTTTTCAGTTGTCCGACTATTTCGAATCTAATTTATTAATTATTAAAACAATAAAAATAAAAATAAAAATAAAAGATTTTCAGAGTACAAAGTTTTTGCAAAGCACGTTTTCTCACGGACCAACATTAGTATAAATATTTTATTTGAAGAAAAATAAAAAAATATTATATAGAAATGGGTATTTTTATTAAAAATATATTTATTATTTATTTTTTATCAAAATTTGTTAAATCTGTTTTCAATAATTTAATTCAAAAATGTTTTCAAAATTATTTTTTAAATTAATATCTTTGTACGTTAATGTTATCAAAAGTTGATAACGACGAGCAGAGTTCAAAATTTTAGGTTCGAACTCGGTTTAAAAATAATATTATAGAGTTCGGTTCAGGTTCAAAACTCATCTAACTCATATCAGGCTCGTCAGGCTTGACTCGAAATGAATAATTTTACTCTCTTTTTTTTAATAAAAGAAGGGGTCTCGTTAAAATCCCTTTTATAACACCAAAACAAAATCTAATGTCACAAAAAGAAAAAATATCTAAAAAGCATATTAATCCAAATAACAAAAAAATATTCTTACAATAAAACTTAATTTAATTTATTTTTAGTGTATTTTCCTTAATTTATTTTATCGTTTACTTCTACCAAAAAAATTACTTTTAGTACATACATATATATATATATATATATAATTATTTTAAACTTGTTTGTAAGCTTTTCGAACCAAACCTAGGTCGACTTAATTTTTTAAGATCTCAAGTCGAGCCCAAGTCCAAGTTAAACTCACTCGAGCTAATCTTTGACCGAGTCTTACTCGAATATCTCGTGAGTCAATAGACTCATTATTAGCCCTAATCGGCAAACCCTCCCAACTCATCTTTCTCGATTTACAATACTAAGGTTCGAACCATGAACATAAATTAAATGACTTTTTAATAATAAAATTTTGTTCGAGTGGAATCGAATAAGTAGAAATATTGTAATTGTTTGGTAGTGGTACAAATCACAATATTCCCTAAAATCCAACGGTATCCTCCTTTCTCTCCCCCGCGAATCTCTCTCTTTCTGTGCTAAATTGTTCAATCCAATTATTATCATAATAAATAATTAAATAAATCCTCCTTCTTCTCTCTCAAGAATTTCCTTATATTCATCAATCCTTTTCAGTAATCAAAGGAAGATTCTTCTCGATTCAATCCAAGCAGGAGTCGACGCCTGGCTTTCAAAAATGGTCGCAGGAGTCGTCGCCGACGCTTCAGCCGCGTTCTTGCTACGCCTGGTCCACGATATCGTCACCGTGAGTGTGGCTGCCGGAGTTTTTAAAAAGGATTGCACAGATCTGGTACGGAGGATTGCTCTCTTCACGCATTTACTCGAGGAGATCAGAGATTTTGGACCTTCCGATCATGATCACGCTTCCTCCTCTGTTGATTCTTCATGGTCGACTGATCTCGCAATTGCTCTGCAGGCTGCGAAGCGTGTATTGTCCGCCGCTTCAGGCTACAATTCCGTTAATTCCTCTGTAATTCACTCATCTTCTTTTTATTCTTACTTTATTTTGAAGAACATGAACTCTAGTGTATTATTCGATTATTCCGTTTCTAATGTTGATTTGTTAATTGTCAGTTGTTTTAGCACTTAAATCCTTGAAAATATGTTTCGTTTTGATTTTAGCTGATAGGGTCAATTCTATTGCAAAATTGACAGAATTAGTCAACTATTTTCTTCCTCGGAAAATTTTCAAGATTCTAATTTCTGAGTCAATTTGTATTGACTGTGATAGATTAACTCCATATCATCTTGAAAATTATACATATAAAAAACTTCTGGGCTAAACAAATCTGACTAGTTTAATGTGTCTCTATCCTTGATTTGATGTGTTGAATATAGGTATGAGATAGACTATTTCTTGATTTTATAATATGAATTCAACCCCAAGGAATTGGAAGCACGATGAATTATAGAAATTTGTCAATTGCTAGTTTTTTGTCACAGTAAATGTAGCAGATTCCAAGTGATCTGCAATTGCAGATCATGGAGGAGAAAAGATATGTTGATTTTAAATTTGTACAGTTCTTTTTATTGGTTTATGCATTTGTTCTCAATACGTTATGTTATAGGTACATGTCTGAATTTTGCTATATCTTAATTTAAGGATGGAGCTGCCAAAAGAATTTCTTTCCAATTTCAATGTGTTACATGGAAGTTGGAGAAAAGTTTAGCCAAAATTCCATTTGATCAGTTCCAAATCTCAGAGGAGGTTCAAGAACAGGTTTAGCTCCAAAATTTTCTTCTTTTTTTAATTTATTTATCCATGTTGACTTGCTTTTCTGAGACCATCTGTTTTCCTTTTATTTTTTCCAGATCTCTTTGGTGAGAGCACAATTGAAAAGAGCAACAGAAAGATATGGGTCTTTGAATTCGAGAAAAGTTTTGAATGCCATTTCCCGGCCATTGGAAAAAGAAGTTGCTGATACCAACCATGAAGTTCCAGCAACGACAGATAGTGTTCCGGAAAATCGTGGTGCTGTAAGACATGATGCAGATGATGAAACTAAGGTATTGGAAAGAGTGAATAGCTCTTCGACTCCTTCCGAAGTCCGCCTTTCGAATGAGACCGGTTCCAAAGTGCAAGAGAATCCGGCTACTAAGGGTACTAAGAAAACAAAGAATGCCGATGCTCTAGTAATTCCTGTTGATTATCTATGCCCAATATCTTTGGAATTAATGACTGATCCGGTGATTGTAGCTACAGGGCAGGTATAGTGTGCCACCATGACTACTGCTTGTTTCTATTTTCATTTTTCCATGATTAGCCTTTGCCTTCTAGATTGCTTTCTGATTTACTATCATTTCGATATTACAGACATATGAGAGGTCTTACATACAGAGATGGATAGATTGTGGCAATGTAACATGCCCGAAAACTCAGCAGAAGCTGGAAAATTTAGTTCTAACCCCGAACTATGTTCTTAGAAGTCTAATAAATCATTGGTGTGCTAAACATAACATTGAGCAGCCAAACGTATCAGCAAACAGTAGGATCAAAAAGAGCGATGGATCTTTCCGTGATGTTAGCGGTGACATGGCAGCCATCCAGGCACTGGTCGCTAATCTATCAAGCCGGTGCTTAGAGGAACGTAGGGCAGCTGTGGCTGAAATCCGATCACTATCGAAAAGAAGCACAGATAACAGGATACTAATTGCAGACGCAGGAGCGATTCCTGTTCTGGTCAACCTCCTAACAGCAGATGATGTTTCATTACAAGAACATGCAGTAACTTCTATTCTTAACCTGTCAATATTTGAAAATAACAAGGCTCTTATAATGCTTGCTGGTGCCATGCCTTCCATCGTCCAAGTCCTCCGAGCTGGAAGCATGGAAGCAAGAGAGAATGCGGCAGCCACCCTTTTTAGTTTGTCACTTGCCGATGAGAACAAAATAATAATCGGTTCATCAGGGGCAATACCAGCTTTGGTAGATTTGTTACAACATGGAACCACTCGAGGGAAGAAAGATGCTGCGACCGCTCTATTCAATCTATGCATTTACCAGGGGAACAAAGGTCGTGCCGTTAGAGCCGGAATTATAACGGCATTGTTGAAGATGCTCACAGATTCAAGAATCTGCATGGTCGATGAGGCTTTGACGATACTATCGGTTCTTGCTAGCAACCATGATGCTAAGGCAGCTATAGTGAAAGCTAGCACCATACCGGTTTTGATCGATCTTCTAAGAACAGGTTTACCCCGGAACAAAGAGAATGCAGCTTCCATTTTACTCTGTTTGTGTAAGAGAGATGTCGAGAATCTTGCCTGCTTAAGTCGGCTCGGTGCTCCGATTCCGTTGACAGAGCTTACCAAGAGTGGGACCGAGAGGGCCAAGCGGAAGGCTACTTCATTGTTGGAGCATCTTCAAAAATTACAGCATCCGTGACCATTTTGGTTGCACCAGAGAGTTTGTTAATTTTTTTTTTCTCTTTCTATTAGCTTTAATTTCTTGACAAAACTGGCATTCAATTCCATACACATGAGAACTGAGATGACAGCATGTGGTACAAAGCCATTCTCATTGCTCTCTGTGTATTCATTTCTTTTATTAATGAGTGTGTAAAGATTTCATTTTATCTCAACAAGAGATAAAATTAACTTTTTAATCTTTGAATTTTATAATTTATAATTTCACTTTTATTTTTTTCAGGTTAATTTTTTTAACATGATTGTTCACATTAATCTTTAAATTAATTTTTTTATATTTTTTATCGATAAAAGAATGTAATAGTATATATCATTAGAAAACCTCTCTAATCCTATAAAAGTAAAACGAGACGAGCTACACGAATCATCTAGTCTTATCGGTTAAAAGAACGATTGTTCCCAAAGGTTATAAGTTCGAGCACCGGTAATGCTAGTATAGTGATTGAACGATTAATGTCTAAAGGTTGAGAATATATTCTGAAACATATATTACTCTAATCACCGAAACTTAATAAGAAAAAAAGGGAGACAAGCTCAACAACAAATAACATTCATAATAGCATATTCCATATCATGAGTGAGACTTTCCATAATGATTTCGAATTACACCATCAACGGATGTTATGTTTTGAAGTTTTCCAACCGTCATTCTGATCAAGATTAATAAAAATAACAATCATGCTAACAACATACCTACAACTTTGAAACAATAATTGATATATATGGATTAATCTAAATCCATTATAATATTGATCGATTTAAATATAATAATTATATAATGAAATGAAATTATTTTATTATAATAATTATTTAGATGTACAATTTATAGTTTTTTTAAATATAATTCAAAGGCAAGTTTGACCCATCATGTGTTATGGGCCTCCGTCCTCAGGGATCATGTTTCCGATCTTAAGTCTAACGCTTAAAAGTACGTTCATAGTAGGGTGAGTAAAACTCAATTCGACTAAAAAAAATTGAATTTTTAACTCGAATCGAAGTAAAAAACTTGATTCGTTTTAACTCGATTTAAAATTTCATAAACTCGAATCGACTCGATTTTTTTTAAAATTAAGTTCAAATTGTAAAATGAAACTCGAATAACTTGAAATTTTTAGTAATTATAGAGGCTAATTGCTTATTTAACCCATGCAGTTTTATTTTCAGTCGTTTCTTCTTTTTTATATTTTAATTTTTTTATAATCTAGTCACGCTCCAGATTTATTTTTTATTTGTATCTTTTATATTATTTTTATTTTTTTGTATTTAATTTATCATTATTTTTTGTTTAGTCTTAGTCTTACCTAGATAATAAGGAAGTTGTTAATAAAGCTTGTAATTTAATAAAATGACATATTCATACATAAAATATTTGATTGATGATAATAATAATTTAAAATCTTCTTTTACACATATAAAAAATAATATGAGAAATATGCATTTAAATATAAAGAGAAAACCGTTTAAATTGCAATCAAACTATATTATAGTATTATAAATAGTATAATTAAAATTTATACATAAAATCGAAAAATTGAATCGACTCGAACTCGCTAAAATCGACTCAAATTAAAAAAAAATAAAAAAAGGTTCAAATTATAAAATATGATGACTCAACTCGAATAACTCAAAATTTTTTGACTCGACTCGACTTACTCGAGCGCTCACCCCTTGTTCATAGGGATGGTTACGAGATAAGACGCGATGGGTTTTTATTCAAAATTTAAATATTTTATTTTTATTTTATTATAATTTAATATGATTAACATATTCTGATAATTTGAAGATGAAATTAAAAAAAATCAAAAAAATCAATTTAAAATAAGATATATAATTTTAAATATAACATTAAAATATAAAAATTTAAATACTAATTTAAAATAAAAATTATAATTTAAAACGTATGATATATCTTTTCTTAAAAAAGAAATTATTATACAGTTTCACTTAAAAATCCGGTAATTTTTTTTCTTCTTTTCGTTTAAATAAGTTTTGAGTTTAAGGTTTTACAAATATAAAAAATTTATTTATTAAGATTAAATATATGACACGTATCATTATAAATTAATCGGGATAAAAGTCTGAAAACTAGAGAAAAAACGTTCTATTTGTTTCCAAATTGGCTGCTATTGCATTATTCAACTACGACTTTCTCTTAAAAAACCCAAATTAAAAATGTTAGTCTTAATTTTAAATTATGAGTCTCGTTAAAAACCTCATTAAACCTAGTTAGAAGAAAATAATATTTTCGTAACGATCGCAATAACAATTGTTCTACCCACAACTCTTATGTTTTTTTATTGTATCTCCTTTGCTACCCCACTTTAAAATATATGGTTTCCGGTTTAAAGTTTAAGGTTAGGAGTTATATTTAAGTTTTAGGGAATTCGGGGTTGAGTTTAAGGTTTAGGATATGAAAATTATAGTTAGAGTTTAGAATTTAAATTTTAAGTGTCTTGTAGGAGAGATTATTAGGTGAACCCTGTTCACCGTGTCATCTATGGACTTATGGTCCAAGCAATCAGAATTGTTCATCTTTAAATAACTATCCATCCACTAATTACATATAGAAAAGAGACGATGATTCACCTTAAAAAAATTAAGATGAACGGTTCTGATTGTTTGAGACCATGAATGATTGGTGAATAGGATTCCCCTAATAATTTTTCGTTTTATAGAGTGAGACATAGAAAGAGGTACAATAAAAGGGTAAAAAAGTTGTATTTCCTAAAAATATATCATGTCTCTCGATAGTTCATAATTTTAGTAATTAGTTAATCAATTTTGAAATTCAAACTGAGTCTCTTAATTCTATCTCATATATATAAATTGTATATAACTATAAAAAGTTGTTTAAATTAAAAAATATATAATAATAATGTTATAAACATTTATAATTAAAAGAATATAAGATTCAAATTATAAAATAAAATTCGTAAAATCGAGTAATTATTTTTTTACTTCAACAATTTGATCAAATACTCTCTCGGGATGTAAATATATCTTTTGTTAAGTAAATTTAGTTTTAAGGTATAATTTAAGTGTTTTTTTTCAATTAGGTACTTGCATTTAACTTTTTGTTGATAATTAAACTTTGATTTTTTTTTCAAATTAGTATTTATTTAAACATAAATGTACAAGAAATCACTTAAGTATTAAATTAAACCTTAAAAGTTATGGGTTGGATTAGTTTTTGGCATATTCGAATCTAATTTGAAAATAAATACCTTAAATTCGAACCTGGCCCAAACGTATCCTTTAAAAACTTGATCTATAAAAAAATAATTTTAGAGGTCTAATTATAAAAAAATAACTTTAGAAAATTTAATCACAAAAAATAATTTTAAGGACTAAATTATAAATAAAAATTTAATTTTAAGGACATAATTATAGAAAACATATATAAAGGAATGATATTATTATAAATATCTCTAATAAATTTAAGGGAAAGTTACACAATTAGTCAAGGATTAAGTTGGATATTCCATCATAAAATCAAATCTGACTTGACTCAATTTTACCCTTAATAAAAACTCAATCCAAATTTTTTTTTATAAAAAATCTAATCCGATTTGATCAGGTCGAATAAAAATCTGATCTAAAAAATTAAGGGATAGTTGTGTTGCGGGAAGTGCTTGGGGGTGGTAGATGCATGTGAAGTGAGCTTCCTTAGCTAACTTCTTCCGATTAGGGTTAGGGTTGAATATTCGATTTAATTGAATTAAAATTTTTGATTTAATTAAAATGATAGATTTTATTTTGTAATTTAAATTTTATTTATTTTTTTAGTTGAATTGTATTTATAAAATCAAATTCAATTCGAGTCAAGTGTAATCAAATTACTATAAATATTTATGATATTATATGTACTAATTGATACCAGTTTAAACAATTTTTTATAACCAACTCGGATTATAATATTATTTCACTAATTATTAAAATTTTAATTTATTTTATTTAAATTTTGTCAAATTAAGTTATATGGAGTTTAGAATTTATACATTCTGTCACCCACGGGTCAAACTTCCTCACGTGTCCCCCCAAGAGTACCAAATTGCTCGTTAAACGACAGTAACACTTGAAATGTTTTATTATTGCTTTTAACCGTGGAAAACCCTCCGTAGATATTTTATCACATTAAATGAAAGTCATCTCATATTTTTATTTTAAAATAATAAATTTAGGGTTTAAAGTTAAGGTTAGGATTTATAATAAGATTTAAAAAATTTGGTGTAAGATATAGTTTTTAGAGTTTAAGGTTTAAGATGTAAAAAATAGAGTTAGAGTTTTTAATTTAATTTCTAAATGTTTTATAATATGGGGCATAAAAAAATATGGTTAGAAATAGGGAAGGTAACGGGGCGGGTTTTTGGCCGCCTCGACCCGCCCCGCCCCGGGTTAAAATATTAATTTACCCGTTCTATCCCGTCCCGATATATTATTTTTTAAATCCAATTCTGACCTGATCCGACCCAAGAAATTAAAAAAAAATCTTTGTAAACGATAAAAGTTAAATTCGATCAATCATTATCACAATCATAAATTATATTTTTTAAGTAACTTTAAATTTACGTAAAAATAAAATAAAATATAATTTAAATTATTCATATATTAAATTACATATTTAACAGAAAAAAAACTTGAATCATCGACTGACATAATCGAATATATTAAAACTTGAACAATAATTAATAATTTTTTATTATAAGAACAAACCTCAAAAGTATAAAAATTACTTAAATCCCATAAAAGTGTATGTATAATGATATTTTTTAATAAATATACTAAAATATATAAAAATATATCGGAACGGGGCGAAGAATTTCAAACAAATACCCGACTCCGACCCGATCCGACTCAATGATTTCTAAGCCCCGCCCCGATCCCCGAAATTTAAAGAAAAAACCCAACCGGATCGAATCGGGGTACACCGGATCGGGTCGAGGACGAGTACTTTTCCCAGAACAGAGAATTTTTATTCTAACTAAATATTTTATTTTAAGGTTAATTACTAAATTACTTTTAACAATAACTCTATTTATCGATCCATGCATGTCAATATATGATGCTTAACTTGTATAAAATATCCCAAAATGTTGAGATAATTCATATAATAATATAGAAAAAAAAGGAGCCTAAGGAGTTTAAAATATGGAGAGAGAAATTTTGATATACGAATCGTGTAATGCCGTTTAATTTTAAGGTTAAAGTTTAATTTGGAGTTTAAAGTTTAAGAGAAATATTAAATTTTAATTTTATTTATTTAATTATTATTATTATTATTATTATTATTTATTTAAAAATACTATTAAAATAGAACAAAACGAAAAGATTCGTGAAATAAACGTGTGACCCTAAAATATATTATATTTTTATTGATAGAATCGAACTTTTGAATCCCGATCTCATGATTATGAATGTGATGAGCAGACACCACACATCCACACTGTATCTAATGATTCAAATTAATATTTTTTTGTTTTATGGAAATTTAAGTTATATATTTAAAATTTTATATCATTTTAAATATTAAGAGGATAAATAATTTTTTATATATTTCAAAAAATCAAATAAACATTTTTAAAAAATTTAGGAACCTAATAATAAATTTTTCAACTTTTAGGGGTTATGTCTGAATAAAATCTATTTTTTGTTCCGTTATATGTTTCACTAATATTTTTATGTCACATGTATTAATAATTTTATTATTATTTTATTATAGTTTATGTTTTATTGATGATATTCGTAGCATAAAATCATTAATAAAATATATAAAAAATGTAAAAAAAAAGAACGAACGTCGTACATTGTTCATTGTCAGTTCATTAAATTTACCACTGCTCGTGATTATCATTGATTTTTTTAAAATTTTTCCGTTGTCCCGAGTAAAAATTGTTTGTCTTTTTATCATGCATCCTTCTATGTCTTCTGTTAAATTTTTTAAAAAAATTGAATTTTAAACCCTAATCATTAGTTTTTATATCTTAAACCCTAAACTCTAAAAAATACATCCTACTCCTAATTTCCTAAACTATAACCATAACTCTAAACCCTAAACTTTAAACCCTAAATCCTTTAATTAAAAACAGAAATATAAAAGGAGGTATGAGAAAAAAATAGACGATTTACACACATCCGCTCTACCTTAAATATAATATTATACTAGGTTTTAATGTAAAATTTAATTGATTGTATATAATTTGTACCCCATCCCTAGAATAACATACTCTCATTCTACCCATTGAATATCTTAATCTTTTCTTACCGAATCCATTCTTACACTTTCGATCTTCGTAGATTCCGTTGGAAAACTACGTACGTAATCAAACCCCCCGTGTACTCGTTTTTCACAATCTACGTATCTTAAATGTTGATCCCATGGGCACGAATATAGAGGAAAATTTAGGGTTGAAGTATGAATAGGCATGGACGCCAAGGGTACTGGTTACCGGTTGGTGCACATGCATATTCATACCAACTCATTACCGACGTCAGTGCAGCAGCCAACGGGAATACGGCGGCGATATTACAGAGTTGTGTGTTCTGAATCAAACCCGACAACGCTCTGTCTTTCCCATCATGTTTAGGGTTAAGTACGAACGACTTACATTTATAAATTTCTGGAGTGATTAGTCCATTTCTCCACCGTCACCCCCTCCCCCATTACTGGTGGTTAAAGCACCATTTCAACCGACAGTCAAACCTCCTCATCACGTGCCAAATATTGTAGCAGATAGGAAATTAAATTTCATGTATTTTTATTTATTTTCAATACAGAATTAATTGACCCAGCAAAATGATCTCTAATAATATGGTGTGCTTCAACTCTTATCACATATAGAAGCTAACTTGTTCTAGCATATACGGGGATGAATTTAGGTACTTCGTCTTCATCATATATATATATAGTTAACTTTGTCTATCTTCTGTTTGATTGTGTTTTACTCATACTGGTTTAGATTAATGATGTCAGATTCTTGAAGTTCAAGATTCCCAGACGATAAGGACTTGTATGATCAGACGTGGACCGGATCCGACGACGAGACCGATGACGATCGGGTGAGTGAATTCCATGCTATGCTTGTCAAGTGAGCAGTCTTTTGTGTGTTAACCTATATTTTCATTGTCTGTTCGACCTGAACTTTTATAAAGTTAAAACTTGAAAGAAAACCCTAAATTGTTAAGCCTACACCATGCATGAGAGTCAAGATTCACCTTCAAGTAGTTTCCGTAAGTAGCCCTTAAAAGGCATATAAGAGACTTACTCTTATCTAAATTAGGGGTAAGTATGGTCCAGATGAATGGTCTTGAGACCTGAATTGATATACGGTTGTAAATTAAACTAACCTGAATTAGGTATTACAGAGTTTTATTATAGAATGATCCTTTTAATACAATTTTCTCTATTTATAATACTAAGATTCAAATCTCTAGCATTACTTAAGTATATTATAAAAGACCTAACATCACATCTTTAGATTCAGGGATAGTCCTAAAATTTTATATCAGGGATGTGGATTTAGTATATATATCTTAAACTATAGAGAGAGGATACTCTTACATTATGTAAATCTCTATCTTTTTTGGACCCTTAGATGAAGGTAAATAGATGAATGAGATCAACAGTAGAAAATATGAAAATTATCACTTAAAAAATAAGGAAATAATCTTAACCATTTATCATCATCATCCAGTGGTCCAAAATATGTAAAAGTAATTAAGGTTTGGAGGAGTCTACAACGGGCGTCGAACACCGCTGAACATTGTCAATGTTGAACACCGAACATTATTAAATTAATTTATAAAGAATAAAAATCTAAAGAACTAATCATACAATTATTAGTTATATGTTAAGTTTATCACTCATTTATTAATTACATACTGAATCCTTGAGATTTTAAATTTTTATTAATTAATTTAATAGTGTTCAACATTGTTTAACATTAATGATGTTTAATAGTGTTCAACGCCCGTTGTAAAATTTTTCTTAAATTTTATACAATATAAGTGTATCCTAACCTGTACCCGTATAATTTTTTATTAAGTTTTATACGGTACAAGATACTAAACAAGTATTTCAATTGTAAGGATTGAATTTTAACCTAACAAAACCCCTAATCCATCCGAAATTTGAGGATTTTGATTATATCGAATATAAATAAGAAAAGAAAATTAATACTAGCCTTCTATAAACATATTTTAAACATACTAAACAAGTATTTCAATTGTAAAGATTTTTTTTTACAATACATATTAAATATATTTTATATTTTTCAGACCATTACTTATGTAAACATAATTGTAATAAAATTAGTTTTATATTTTTTAAAAATGAAATATGAATGTGATAGTATTATATTAATCATGTTATATTAAATATATTTAAAAATATCAAAATATATTTATTATATTATCAAATTTTAATGTATTATCTAAAAATTTCGATTTTGAATTCGAGTATGTTTGGTGGGTGTGAATAAACGTGAATCCAGAGTATTAGCTTGTTCACCTACTGGTTATTGTTATGCATTGCATTTATATCTATAAAGCAAGTGGGTAAATTTTCCATTTTTACCCTATATAAATACCCTCGGAGTTAATTGCACCGTATGTCCTCAAACTATGATCGTTATTTTAAAATGATTTCTAAATTTTAAATATTTTAATTTTATCCATAAATTATCTCTCATTTTCAATTAGTCCCTAAACTTTAATTATTTCATTTTCATCCCAAACTACGATCCCCATTCTAAAATAGTCCTCAAAATTTTTGAATATTTTATTTTATCCTCAAATTATTGTTTATATCACATTATATTTTTACATAATATAAATCAGTGTTTCATGACAAGTAACAATCTTTATAATGATTTTACTAACATAATATATGATTAGAATATAGCACTAATCTGGTGATAAAGTTAGAATGATCAAAAAGTGTAAGGACCAATTTAGAATAAAAATTATAGTTTAATGATGAAACCAGAATATTCAAAAGTTTGATGAGCAATTTAGAATGAATATCATAGTTTGAGGATGAAATTATAATATTTAAAACTTTAAAAATTAATTTAAAATAAAAATCATAGTTTAAAAATATATGATAAAATTAATTCGTATATTCGAACATATACTTCTTAATTAGTAATTATAAAGATAAATTTGTTTGAGGTCGAAACCGACAATGAAAGTAAAGTATGCTGCAAGGGACTATACATTTGACCAGACATTTTCATGGAATTTAACATCCAAACACAACTGATGTTCTTTTCCAAGGTATGTATTTTCCTTTGATTTTTTATAAAATTTATATTTTTGGGGTGAGATTTAATATTTTTTCTTTTAGTCTAAAATGTGAAATATTAGTATTATTTTTAGATGGTGATATTCATTATTTTAAAATTTTAAAATTAGTATTTTAAAATGGTATTATTCATTAAGTCAAACATTTAATTATCTAATAAAAACATGATTTTTTATAACATTTACAACTAATTTCTTTTAAAATAGCCTACTTTATTATTATTATTATTATTATTATTATTATTATTATTATTATTATTCAACTAAATATCGATAGACATTCGTATATATCAAAGATAATAAAAATAGGTTATAGTTAAGTTGTGATAATATCAATTTATCAACGAATCATCATTTTTATGTTCGTATGGTGGGTATTTATCTTTTATCATCAAACATAATGTTTATATTTATTCGAGTTATTTGGTTGAGTTTAATTGTTTTCTTTTTTTAATCATATAAGATATTTTTTCGTATTTTCATATGTAGCATATAATTTTTATATTTTTATATCGATACGTATATATATATATATAAGATAGAATCAAGTTACACAGTGTAAAACTTTTTATATTTTATACGTTTTTTAAATCGTTAGATGATTAAAACATTTAACTTAGATTAACACTCAGTTATATGGAGATTATCATTTGAGGAAAAAAAAATTAAAAAGTTAATTTGATCTATCTGTTTCAGTCATCCAACGATTTAAAAAAAAATGTGTAAAACTTAAAGAGTTTTACATTGGGTAACTTGATTCTATCTCTCTGGAAAATTAAAGGACTCTACTTAAATTTGAAAATCAATTCGTTGATTATTAAAAATTTTGAGTTATTTAAATTATTTAAAATTTTATTTTACAATTCAAATTTTATTTAAATTTTTTTTGATTAAAATCAAGATGAAACATTTTTTACCTCAAGTTAAATTAAGTATTTTAATATTTTAAGTTTAATAAAATTTGCTCTCGAATTTATTATTATAAATATTCAACTTTTATGTTTTACTAGATTTTTCGATATATATTATATATGTATTTATTATTATTATTATTATTTAATTAACTATTTATTATAAAAATATATTATAAATAAAATTATTCAAAATCATATATCATTTTATAAGAAATATATTATTTTTTTTTATTACAACCACTTAATTAAAAAAATATAAATATAAATCCCAACCCTAAACCCTAGTCTGAATTTAAAGTCTGAATTTAATACATTTCTTTTCACATAATACAAATTGGGTGGATATCATATTAGGGTTAAAAAATTGTTTTTAAATGTATTATACTAAAACAATATTTTCAAATTTATAATATTTTAAATAATATCTTTTAAAGTTGGTGTATTTATATTCTATTTTCAAAAATCTTAATTTAAATATTATAAAGATAAAATACAAACCTTTCGTCTTCATAATTTTTTAATATTAAATCCAAAGTTTTATAAAGATGAAAACCAAACATTTTGATTTCAAAAAATATAATATAAAATGTTATAAATTTAAAAATATATTATTTTTATAATTACAGGAGACGATGACCAAATCTCATACTCATGTAATAAAATATTATAAATTAATTTCCCAGTTCCTAAGTTAGTGGAAGGTCCAAATCTCGTACTTATGTAAGAAATTACAGGAGAGGATGACATGTAGTGACGATACAATGACGTGGAAGTCAAGGATAGATTGGACTAGAATTTTTTTTATAATTTCATTGTACGTAAATTATGTTTAGATTTATTGTAATTTTATATTTGAATATTATGTCAATTATAAATTTGATCCAATTTTGTATGATAATTATTATTTAAAATTAGATTAATTTTTGCAAACAGTTTAATGCACACAAATATTTTTATAGAAATAACTCCCAGGTAATTTAGTGTTCCTAAGTATACTATTTATAATCATGGACAATTTAAAGATTTTTAAGGTTTGTATAATTTATTAAAATAAGATATTTGTTTTATAATTAATAATATATAATTTTTTTTCAAAAAATTATCTTAAAAAATATTATTAAATTATTTTTTGAGTAATAAAAAATTAAATATTTAATATTTAAAAATTAAATATTTTTATTGTGAATAAAATAAATAACAAGAAGAAAATAGACAAGAGAGAGACAAAAGGGAGAGATTTTATTGTATTCTCAAAGTAGAGTTGTATACAATGCTTTGTCCAAAAGTCTATATTTATAGGCATAAGATGGAAACCCTAATTCTAATGGGTATTAAACCCTAATAATAAAGCCCATTAAACTTTAACTTAATATATGAATATCCACCATGAATAAATATATTCATAACACTCCCCCTTGGATATCCATGAAGATAATGTGCCTCGTTAAAATCTTACTAAGATAAAAATCCTGTGGGAAAAAAATTCTTAGTGAAGGAAAAAGAGTACACATATTTGATACGCATAACATGTTACCTCATTAAAAACCTCTTAATAAAAATGCTCGGAGAAATAATTCATATAACATTATGCTAATACTTATTCAATGAGGCGATCATACCAAATACGACTAAATTAAAGATATATTCAATATGATTGAATAATGTTCTCGAGAACTTGAATGAACTGCTTATGGCAATCTAAATCTTTTCGGAAGTTTCATGTAAATATTATTGTCAAGAGGCTCATTCAAATATGATGTAACAACATCCATTAGACAGAAACTGAGTAATTTTATTTATTACCAGATTGATCAAAATATAAAAGTAGTTGCATCCACTACCAAGGAATATTTTTTCCTCATAATCAATTTCATGTCTTTGTGAGAATCCTTGTGCAACCAAACGAGCTTATATCTTATGATTTCCCCTTTTGATTTCTCTTTCTCACAAAGGCTTGTTTATATCCACGAGCTTTACACATTTCAATGTACGGGCTATAAGCCCAAATACTTCTTTTTTCAAAAGAGATTTTAGTTTCGCCTCAATTGTCTCTTTCATGTTGGCCAATCATTTCTTTGTTTATATTGCTTAATTGACAATGATTCATGATCCACATCATAAAATAAAATCTCTAGTGCTATATTGCATGCAAATATATTAACGACGTCGATTTAATTTCAGTTTCACTTATTACTATACATGACATAATCTATTGAGATCTCTTTATTATCAAGTACATGAGTCATGTCAATGTCTCTGTTGGAGACCATTGAATCTCTTCTAGAGATTTTCATAATCATTTATTCCTTTATCAGAGCATCATAAAATATAGCTCATTTTCTTTTTCGAGGATCTTTTATCTTTGGAACTTACTTTTCTACTATGTTTTAAGCGTAAGTTAGACTCATTAGCAACTAGAGTTTGTCCTTCTATGACATCAAATTTAATCGGAGCATTCATAGCTGGTATACGTGACTTAGTCACTCTTTTAGGGTCAACAAAATATCTAGCAATTGATTTGCTAAATGAATTATCCTTTGAACTTATAGTTCACATTGTGTAGTACGTGGATCAAAATGAGAAAAATGATAATTCAATCTAACTTATTTTTTTCCCCAGCTATTTATTTTCTCCCCTTAATGTTGGGTAAACTGACTCATTAAAATGATAGTCAGTAAACCGGGTTGTAAATAAATCCCCTATCAGAAGCTCTTATATATATTCCCAACAAAACTCATCTTTGTGAGTTGTGGTGGAGCAATTAGAATATATATCGCACAAAAAAAAATCTAAGATGAGAAATATTTGGTTTCTGACCAAAATCCATTTGTAATGGGGAGAACTTAAGATCATGTGTTGGCTTGATACGAATTTGTGATACTACAAGTAAAATTACATGTCATCAACATTATCAAGACTAATTGTCTTTAGAAAATAATCTGGAAAATGTGCTCGTAATTTTATCAACTGAGCAAGTAGCCTCGCAGACACCAATTTGCGGGTTAATAGCAAGGATACACATAACCATCTAGTCGATGCATCGATAAAAATCTTAAAATATCTAGATGGTCTTTAGGAAAGGTGTATGGGCCCATATATATCACCTTGTATCCGTTCCAGAAAATTAATAACACTCTATCTTAGATATTGATGATTGAATAATCAAATTGCTTTCATAACAAGTATCACGTGAAATATTACCATGAAGAAAATCTTAGTTCTTCAATGAATGACCACATGAAAGTGTCATCAAATTTTCGCATCATAATTGAACCGAGATGGTCTAACCGGTCATGTCAAATAAAATTATCAGTAAACATCTGGTTTACAATAGCATGAGCTTCAATTTGTAGTAATTCTTATGTAATACAATATGAATGACAATACATGTAATTTTGCCAATATTTTATTATTGCCTTGAGTTATACTCGTAATATTGAGATAGTCAGCACCCCCTTGACTAATATTCTCAATATATTTCTGCAAATATCTTTAAAATTCAATAAGTCTCTTTTACGATTTTGACGAGCATAATGCACTGTAAATATGAGATAAAGTCTCATTTGGCAATAACATATTTGTTCAACGAGCATGATGCACTGTAAATATAAGATAAAGTCTCATTTGGCAATAACATATTTGCTCAGTCGGAGCTTTCTGTGATATTAGTACTTCCGGATATAGTACTCATATTATTCCCTTGCATTTAAATTGGGAAAATATGCATAATTATGCACCTTTTAATATGTGCTTTATTTCATTCACTTCGGGGAATGAAAAATATGTGCTTTGTACCATTCACTTCGGGGAATGGAAAATATTAAATATAACACATTATATCAACTCGGTTATCTATCAAAAATAAGCTCTCAAAAGATCTTCCGAAGCATTGATATTTCAGTACTTTGAAATATAGTACTCACATTTTCCCTTATATTTAAATTGAAAAATATTTCTTATGCTTATGTATAGTACGAGTACTTGCACTGTCGGCTTGGCATAAATAGCCACAATTCATTATAAATTTCATTCCGAAAGTGATAATATTCTTTAAAGAATAAATTAACATAGAATATAAATAAATAATATATAAAATAAATTAACGATAAATTAACATAAAGCGTAAATAAATTAACATAAAACAAAATAAATAAAGATCAATTATTTCTTTTAGATGTTATAATAAAATAAATAGCGAATTATTCTCTTGAAGGATTATGAGAAAAATTATCAATATCCAATTGAGTTGGATCAATAACGCTATTATTTTCGCCATAAAGAAAATCTGATTATATTTTCTTTAATTTATCATTCATGATTATGAATAAAGTCTATAATAATTCGACGTTTGACAAGTACGAGATCAATGGTTTATACCATCACATTGATAACATAAAGATTTTAATATGATCTCTATCATTCTTGTGATCTTTATAAATCTACTTCTTGTGGATATAAGTATTCTCAAAATAATCATCTTATCCATATATATTTTATGATCTCAATCATGACCACAATTACTAATGTGACATTTATTCTTTCTGCTATAAAATATCACATGGAGCGGAGATTGATATGTATTTAAAACCCTTGTATGATATTGTGTCTGTAAGACAACATTAATGTGTGAAAAGTGAAGTATGTTTTTCTAACATATCCTCATCAATGATACTCTGACACATAATTGAGTTTTATTCACTAACCATATAATGAATTATCACGTTTGCATTCACTTCAAGGAATGAAACAAATTCAATAATCGCATGGAATAAACATAATGTTTGCATTCACTTCAGGGAATGACATAAATCAAATAATCGCATGGAATAATCATCATGCTTGCATTCACTTTAAAGAATATCATAAATCCAATAATCGCATGGAATAATCATCATGCATGCATTCACTTCAGGGAATGCTTCCCATAAAAATTCTTTGATCAAGACGATTTTCATAACTTGAACTTGGGAAAAGTCTATAATCGAGTTTTTCAACATAAAAAAATATTGCTTCCAAGCAAATATAGACTGTATAATATCCATACTATTAAATAGTAATTGATCAACCGATATATATTCAATATATCCAAGAAACAAAAATTTAGTCCTTATACGCGACGTTGTTAAACCAATCCACAAGGTCATTTAAAAAGAACCTCCTTTGAGACCAGTAGCCTCGTAGAACGGGATGTCCAACCAATATACTCAGATTAAATCAACATAACAAAAATATATTAATTAATCAAAGGTTTAATATTTTTTCTGATATCATGTAATACTTAGAATATAATTAAAATATAAATTTTTATCATAATAATAAAATAAAACAAATATTGATTATAAATAAAGATAAAAAAATCTCAAATTAAATAAATAAAACATACCGAACTTTCCACTAATTTGAATATAGAATAAATTTAGTTACCAATATTTTGTTAAAATCTTTTTTGAGAATTGTCGACAAGAACTACATTATTTGATCCACTTTATCGCTATACAAATACCAAACAACCAAAGATTTTAATAAATTGAAAATCAAGTTAAAAATTAAGAGAGAAAAATAATCAATAATTAAAATATAATAAAGGGGAAGAACTTATCTTTGATTCATGCTAGTAATAAATTCTTTTCAATAACTCCTTTAAGATTTGAATGACAAATATCTCCGTTGGTTAGAGTCTCGTGCTGATAACGTGTTGTGAATAAAATAAAGAACAAAAAGAAAATAGACAAAAGAGAGAGACAAAAGGGAGATATTTTATTGTATTCTTAAATTAAAGTTGTATACAATGCTTTATCCAAAAGTCTATATTTATAGGCATAAGATGAAAACCCTAATTCTAATGGGTATTAAACCCTAATAATAAAGCTCATTAAACTTTAACTTAATATATGGATATCCACGAATAAATATATTCATAACAATTTTCAGTTTTTTTACCTGAAAATGATATTTTTTAATGTTTTAAGTTTTAAATATTTATAATATATTATAAATATTTAATTTAATTTTTTAAGTCACTCTCTTTATATTTGTGCAGTTGCTCTTAGTCTGTCTATCTAAAATCTCTATTATTTATAATATCAAGAAAATATTCATATTTTGATACACTATTATATACGTAATATATATATATATATATTAAATTATATAATTTAAAATCTAAATATCTAATCTTAAAATTATAAAATTATAAACTCTAAACCCGGTTCATAAACTATATTTTATAACCCTAAGTCATATAATATAAATCTTTAAATATTATACTTTAAACTAAATTTATAAAATCTAAATTTGATAAGTTTATTTACATCAACTTATGTATCAAAAGTCAAGACACAACTAATCACATATAACTAGTTAGTGTAGTGGGATAAGACGATGTGTCCATGAAATAAGGTCAAGAATTTGAATCCTAATATTGTAAATGAAAAATAGATTGAGAAGATTGTTTTCACGTTAAACTTCTATAAAACTCTATCCGAATTAGTCTATTAATGAGTTAGAGACAGTTAAACAATTATTTGAATGGTTACTTATAATATGCGTACATTTTTTATCACCTATTTTGAAAATTAACACTTATGGTCAGTTATATTTTTGTTTTTTAAATATTTGGTCGGAGTGTTACTTGTCATTAGACATAGAAAGTGTACTGACTTAATAAAAATAAATAAATTATTTAGATAATTTTTAAATTATTATTTTATTCATATTTTGATTACCGGATTAAAAATAATTTATATAATTATAAATTTCATCTTCTTACGTTTATGATTTTTTCTTCTCTCCTCTACCATTTCCATATTTTTTTCATCTAATCTAATTCCTAATTATATTAATCTTAAATTCATATATTTAGATGCAATATTAACAGGGATTTAAAAAATATTTTCGGTTGCATTTTCGGTTACGTCGCGTTTATCGCAATTATAACATAATAATTGTTATCGTAATAGTTGTGGGAGTCGTAGTCGTGATTTTTTTTAAACTCGCATAACTTGTTACGAGAGATTTTAAAATAACGGTATAATAACGGACTGTTATCGATCGTTATTAGTGAAAATTTAAAACTCTACTTTATTTTTACTAAAAACGATTTCAGATAACAACATTACCATTAAACATCGACCGTTATAACGATAACAAACCATTTTTTGAATGTATGAATATTAGAATTTGATATAAGATGTTGCAGACTCAACCTTAGCAGCCTTACCTGTCAGGGTTAATAAGAAGTCTAAAACAAAATTTTCCAGACCAGACCAAAGCTTGTCTCAAATAAAAGCAGACCTCGTCATTCAAATGCAAGCTGAGACAATAGATCGAATTATATAAAGTTTAAGTTTAAATTTGATTATAATCGGATTCAAATATTTCTTTCGGATTTAGATTCAAATAGTTTTTGGACTGAATTCAAATTAAATTATCATTCTTAGTTTTCCCTAAATTTCTACGTCTTTAGGGCTTATTGTGTTTCAGATTTCTAATATTTTTATTTTAACAAAATTTAGTCCATAATTTTTTGTATTTAATATTTAATATTTTTAATTTATATCAATTGATTTAGCATTTATTTATTTCCTTGTTTATGAACTACATTTAATTTTTTGTGTTTATTATTTCCTTGTTTATTTTTTGTGTTTAGTACATTTAATTTTTTATGTTTATTATTTATAATTTTAATTTATGTATTATTTTAATTCATAATTTAAACCAAATATATCTTAACTTTATCTTATAGTTTGATATAATTTACTATTTTATTAATCAATTTTCGGTCATACATTGAAAAAATTATATCATGGGTCAGTCTCACTGTAACACCCCGACCCGGATGTCACATTGGGCCTCCGGCCCAAAACCTGTATTTCAAAATTCTTTCAGAAACCCAACAATTAAAATTCAATTCAAGTTAAAACGTAAGCCCAAAAGAGTATAAAGAAATCGAAACTTCAAAATATTACAAATCATTTTGAACATTCAACTTGAAATGATAACAGAGTTACAAAATACATAGGGTCTAACTAAGTACTAGCCCACTAGTCTATAAATGTACTCGAACATAAATCGATGCTGAAATCCAAACCTCGATGGTGCTCCACGAACCAGCTTCACCTAACCTACACACGAAAACACATTTCGAACGCTGATCTACTAAAGATCAGTGGGTACGCCGAACTCGGCCAACATCATGTATACCATAAGCAGTAAAGCAACATATAAACATCGTGCATGAAATAATGATCTAGCATGCTTGCCTACCACATGGCATAAACAATGTATAATATCGCACACATCATATACATGTCACATCATAAAATAACACACAAGAGTGAGGCCCGCGTCCACACAGCATCGGGATCCTACACTCAGGATTGAGGCCGCCCTCAAATCCTATGCCCGGAATGTTACATCGGACATCTTCGAACGAGGCCGCCCAACGTTCGGAAAGGGGTGGAGGCCGCCCAACCAACCCCATGCTCGAAATGTTACATCGAACATCTTCGAGTGAGGCCACCCAACAATCGGAATAAAAGTCTTCAAAACATCATCTGGCATGTTACATCGGATGGCCTTCAACGTGTTGCAACACTTATGGATATCCGAATTTTCATCACACAAGGACTCAAACCACACAAACGATCCACCTAGGATCTTAGCACAACAAGATATATTAAGACTTATCATACTTTAGTCTTTCGGGGTTATAAACGTTAATCTTGGTTAAAAAGTTCATTTCATTGATTATAAGATCCATTTTAACCTTTAATCCTCTTATCAAACCTCAAACCTCAAACCATACTTAACTTGTCCAATTTTCGCAAGGGTATCGATACCCCATATTGGGGTATCGAACCACCCTACCTCGATATCTACCCAAACAAGGCATCGAACCATGGGTATCGATACTGGTATCGATACCCTTTGACCATTTTCAAAGTCAACAAAAGGGACCCTTCAACATCGATACCAACATCGATGCCATTATGCCACTAGAGGTCCCAGTATCGAACCATAGTTCAATACACCTGGCCACTTAGCCAAAATCCACTTATGGGTATCGATATCGGTAGCCCGTGTATCGATACCCCTACACGAAAAACATGCATGGACTTAGAAAATTACTAGGATTCTTTCCCAAACTCGATCCAATCAACCCTAAAGTGTTCCTACACATTATTAGGAGTGTTCAGGATAACTTAACATCATTTTCACAACATTTAACACACAATTACGAAATTCACCATCAATGTCATCAAACATGCACACCAAACATTCATACATGGATTTCTATATGCTATGCACTCTACCATGAAATGCAAGATAATTAGAAGAGTTGAGAGTACCAACCTCTTGCAGGCAACAACAAAAACGTTCTCTTCTCTTCTCTTCAAGCTTTCTCTTTCCCAAGCTCTTTCCTTTGCCCAAACTTGGTGATGGATCTCCAACTTCACCAAACCAACACATATTTAGCTCTTTTAATAGATCTTTGATGACTCTAAAACTTTTACTCTTCCACCAAAACGAGATTCCACAGAAAACTCCCAAAGATCAAACCTTTTCCTCAACTCTATTCTTACCAAAAAGGATGAAGAGGTGAAGAAGAGAAAAAAGAGAAAAAGATGAGCTCATATCTCTGCAAAAAACATACTCCCTTAACCTCTAGTGATGTAATTACCAAATAACCCTCAGCCAACAACTCAAGCCCAACATAACCACTCAAGCCCAACCAAACAAGCAGCCCAACAAGGCCCAAAACCTCTCACTCGGAGCCCAAAACCGAAGCCCAAATTCTCGGGTTAACCCGGTACTCAAATTCAAAATCCGGGTCGTTATAACTCTCCCCTCCTTTAAGAAAATTTCGTCCTCAAAATTTATATAAGGGAAACAAGTGCGAAAAGAGCAACCTCATACAGTCCTATAAACATTGGACTTAACTTGCCTTCCCATCCAAACGGATGATACCTTTCCACAGTGACACTTCTAAGAAAACTTTTTCTCCCATCTCATACTCTATTTCTGTCAGATTTAATTCCGCATACGATTTCTGCCTAACTGAAGCTGTCTTTAACCGATCATAAATCACTTCAATTTTTCGGTAGTCCCCTCAAGCATAACTGACCTCGATATCATTTTTTGACCTGCTTCAGTCCAACTAAACGGAGTTCTGCATTTTCTACCATACAAAGTCTCATACGTAGCCATCTGAAAACTTAACTGATAACTGTCATTACACGCAAACTCAACCAATGAAAAGTGCCTCTCTCAAGTACCTTGAAAGTCAATGATACAACATCAGAGCATATCCTCGAGAATCTGAATAACTCTCCCTGATAGCCCATCTGACTGAGGATGATACAAAGTACTAAAATTCAAACGGTCACCCAAAAGCATTGTGCAAACACTCCCCAAATCTAGCTGTGAATCTCAAATCTCTGTCAGACATAATCGATCTCAAAACACTATGCAGTCTTGCAAACTCACTGATGTACAATATACCAACTTATCTAACACGTAAGTCATATGATCAACAATAAAGTGATCACACTTCATGAAGCGATCAACTATAACCTGAATTGAATTCTTCCTCGAAGGAGTCAAAGGCGAACCGGATACAAGATCCATGATAATATTTTCTCATTCCCATTCCGGAATCTTCAATGGCTGTAACAAACCAGACAAAAACTGATATTCTACTTTAACTCACTGACAAACCATACACTTACTCACATAGTCGGCAATATCTCTCTTTAGACCAAGCCAAAAGTACTCATCTTTCAAACCATAGTATGTCTTCATACTACCTGAATGCGTACAAAAGGACCACTGTGCATTTCGATCAGAATCATACGTCTTCAATCACCGTCATTCGGCTCAACTACTCTATCTTTGAAGCATAATACCCCATCATTTTTGAAATTTTACTCTGTAGGTCTTCCTTTAGCTACATCTTACACGTGAGGTATCAAAAATCTATCTGACAGTTATTTCCTTCTGATCAACTGACCCAAAGTAAGTCTAACCTGAAGCTCGGCTATCAAGCCATCATCACCTGATAAACTCAAACTAGCAAACATAACTCTTAACTCAACAGTTACTTTCTCACACAAAGCATCTGCCACTACATTGGCCTTACCCGAATGGTATTCAATTTTAAGCTCATAGTCTTTCAATAACTTGAGCCATCTGTGTTGTCTCAGATTCAAATCTCTCTGTGTCATCGGATACTTTAAACTCTTGTGATCTGTGTACACTGTGTATCTCTCACCATACAATTAATGTTTCCCAATTTCCAAAGCAACCACAACCACGACTAGCTCTATATCATGGGTCAGACAACTGCGGTAATGATTCTTCAACTATCTCGAAGCGTAAGCTATAACTCTTCCGTCATGCATAAGTACACAACCTAGTCCTATATACGAAGCATCACTGTAAATCACATACTCCTCTGACACTGGCTGTATCAAAATCAGCGCACCTGTCAAAGCTTCTTTCAGTTTCTCAAAGGTTTGTTGTCTTGCATCTGACCACTCAAACTGAATATTCTTATACCGTAATTTAGTCAAAGGGATAACTATCTTCGAGAAACCATTCACAAACCTCTTATAGTAACATGCTAAGCCTAAGAAACTACAAATCTTTATGACAGACTTCGATTGCTTCCAACTAACAATTGCTTCAATCTTCTTAGGATCTACTTTAATCCCTTCAGCTGACAGTACATGTCCTTAAGTGTTTGTCATGATGTTTCTCAGTATGTGTGTATATCAATATGTCCTCAATGACCAAAATCACAAACTGATCCAAGTACTCGAAGAAGATTCTATTCATCATGTCCATGAAAAGCAACTAGTGCATCAGTCAACCTGAAAGGCATAACCAGAAGCTCATTGTAATCATACCTTGTACAAAAAACTATCTTCGGCACATCGAATTCTTTTACCTTCAACTAATATTACTCTAGTCTTAAGTCTATCTTGGAAAACACGGTAGGAACTCTAAGCTGATCAAACATATTATCAATTCTCGATGATGAATTTTTGTTCTTCACTGTCAATTGATTCATCTGTCTATAGTCAATGCACATCCTCATACTACCGTCTTTCTTCTTCACAAACAACACGGTACGCCACAAAGAGAAGAAAGTAGTCGGATACAACCTCTATCTGATAGTCTTTGCAACTAAGTCATCAACTCTTTTAGTTCTTTCGGTACCATACGACACGGAGCCAATTGAAATAGGAGCAGAATCTGAATACATCTATATGGCAAACTCGACCTCTCTGTCAGGTGACAATCCAAGCAACTCTTTTAGAAACACACTCGAAAAAATCACACACTGTCCTGATATCTTACAGTCTGACTTCATTCATGTTCGGGTTCATCGTATATGCTAGGTATGCCTCACATCCCAACTCAACTAACCTCTGAGCTTCTAGAGCAGAAACAACATTCAATAAGAACTTCACATCCTCACTCACAACCATAATCTCACGGTCTTTCGCTAGCTTCAAATAAATTCTCTTGGTCTCAAAGTCTACCCTAATCCTATGCTTTGTTAGCCAATCTGTACCCAAAATCACATCAAACCCGTAGAATAACAATTCTATCATATCAACTGGGAACACATATCGTTGAACCGTCTATAGACGCCGCCTGTAGATCTTTTTGACCACTACAACATCTCTGAAGAACTAGTAACACTAACACCTATATCTAGTGTCTCACAAGATATATCCAACATCCCAGCACGCTCACTCAGAAAACACTACCGGTGGATTAGCTGTCAGATAAGTCTGGATCTCTTTCCTCAAACCTCTCAGAAACCTCTTGCACCTCATCTTCTCAGTAGATATCAACTCGGTGTATACCTACCCAACTATAGGAACTCCTGCTCGTACTCAAAGACCGTACGGTTACCTTGCACGAGATGGGTGAACTGATCTCTCAACTGATCGATATGAGTCTCGCACAAATAATTTTTCTCAAACTCATCCAAAAAGTCACCCTATGTTGGCTAATCAGAACACTACTCCATCATAACTATTTCCCACCATTCCCTTGCGTTTTCCTTGAGCAGAGAGAAAAACACAAGACATCTTGTCCTCGAACCTCAACCATTGATCCACCCTTACAGTATTATCTTATCCAGAACCCAAGAAATTCGTAGCACCCTATCTGCGAACCCTGTCGATAGGTGCCTCACGTGAGGTAGGTGCATGCTTCGAAATAGTCTTCACTATCTTATCCAATGCACGGTGCAAATGGGAGAGATAATTCGTCCCTTGCCTAACCCCTTCCTCAGACTCATCCACCATGCACAAAGAACAATAGCAACAACAAACAGGATTACACCATCAAAATTTCAGCTTTAGAAGTACTATATCGACTCGTGGGCATGTACTTGTCTGACACCTATATAACACACTAGACTTCCCCCGGGGACTTCCTAGAACCGACTAAACCTAAGCTCTGATACCACTAAATATAACACCCTGACCCGGATGTCACATTGGGCCTCCGGCCCAAAACCTGTATTTCAAAATTCTTTTAAAAACCCAACAAATAAAATCCAATTCAAGTTAAAACGTAAGCCCAAAAGAGTATAAAGAAATCGAAACTCCAAAATATTACAAATCATTTTGAACATTCGAATTGAAATAATAACAGAGATACAAAATACATAGAGCCTAACTAAGTACTAGCCCACTAGTCTATAAAAATACTCGGACATAGGTCGATGCTAAAATCCAAACCTCAATGGTGCTCCATGAACCGGCTTCACCTAACCTACGCACGAAAACATATTTCGAACGCTGAGCTACTAAAGCTCAGTGGGTACGCCAAACTCGGCCAACATCATGCATATCATAAGCAGTAAAGCATAACATATAAAGATCATGCACGAAATGATGATCTAGCATGCTTGCCTACCACATGGCATAAACAATGTATAATATCACACACATCATATACATGTCACATCATAAAATAACACACAAGAGTGAGGCCCGCGTCCACACAGCATCGGGATCCTACACTTAGGATTGAGGTCGCTCTCAAATCCTATACCCAGAATGTTACATCGGACATCTTAGAACGAGGACGCCCAACGTTCGGAAATGGGTGGAGGCTGCCTAACCAACCTCATGCTCGGAATGTTACATCGAACATCTTCGAGTGAGGCCGCCCAACACTCGGAATAAAAGTCTTCAAAACATCATCCGGCATGTTACATCGAATGGCCTTCAACGTGTTACAACACTTATGGATATTCGGATTTCCATTACACAAGGACTCAAACCACACAAACGATCCACCTAGGATCTTAGCACAACAAGATATATTAAGACTTATCATACTTTAGTCTTTCGGGGTTATAAACGTTAATCTTGGCTAAACAGTTCATTTCATTGATTATAAGATCCATTTTAACCTTTAATCCTCTTATCGAACCTCAAACCATACTTAACTTGTCCAATTTTCGCAGGGGTATCGATACCCTTATATGGGGTATCAAACCACCCTGTCTCGATATTTACCCAAAGAAGGCATCAAACCATAGGTATCGATACTGGTATCGATACCCTTTGACCATTTTCAAAGTCAATAAAAGGGACCCTTCAGCATCGATACCAGTATCGATGCTATTATTCCACTGGAGGTCCTGGTATCGAACCATAGTTCGATACACTTGGCCATTTAGCCAAAATCCACTTATGGGTATCGATACCAGTAGCCCGTGTATCGATACCCCTGCACAAAAATTAGGCATGCACTTAGAAAATTACTAGGATTCATTCCCAAACTCGATCCAATCAACCCTAAAGTATTCCTACACATTATTAGGAGTGTTTAGGATAACTTAACATCATTTTCACAACATTTAACACACAATTACGAAATTCACCATCAATGTCCTCAAACATGCACACCAAGCATTCATACACGGATTTCTATATGCTATGCACTTTACCATGAAATGCGAGATAATTAGAAGAGTTGGGAGTATCAACCTCTTGCAGGCAACAACAAAAACGTCCTCTTCTCTTCTCTTCAAGTTTTCTCTTTCCCAAGCTCTTTCCTTTGCCCAAACTTGGTGATGGATCTCCAACTTCACCAAACCAACACATATTTAGCTCTTTTAATAGATCTTTGACAACTCTAAAACTTTTACTCTTCCACCAAAATGAGATTCCACAGAAAACTCCCAAAGATCAAACCTTTTCCTCAACTCTATTCTTACCTAAAAGGATGAAGAGGTGAAGAAGAAGAAAAAGAGAAAAAGATGAGCTCACATCTCTGCAGAAAAACATACTCCCTTAACCTCTAGTGATGTAATTACCAAATAACCCTCAACCATCAACTCAAGCCCAACACAACCACTCAACCCCAACCAAACAAGCAACCCAACAAGGCCCAAAACCTCTCACTCAGAGCCCAAAATTGAAGCCCAAACTCTCGGGTTAACCCGATACTCAAATCCAAAATCCGGGTCGTTACACTAACCACATGTCCATGGGACCAACCAATAAAAGATGTCCATTTAATAAATTTTTCCATGTCATAATTTTTTCTCATGTGAATCTTCACTTGGAAAATTAAAAAGTAATGAGATAAACAGTTTCTATTAGTTGGTCCCATGAATGACGTGGTGGGACTGACCCATGATATAATTTCTCCATTCATTGATATTTATATTTATTTATTTCTCCAATGTATGTACTTTTTGTTTGTCTATAATTTTATCTTACATTTTTTTCATAATTATATATATATATATGCATGCATAATTGCATGTGATATATGTAAATATATTATACTATATTAAGTTTAGTTCATAAATATAAATTATAATAAATATTATTGTTATCTAACTTGTTATGAATATATTTATTTATGGTGGATATCCATATATTAAGTTAAATTTTAATGGGCTTTGGTATTAGGGTTTAATACCCATTGAAATTAGGGTTTCCATCTTATGCCTATAAAGTCTATATTTGCTTGGAAGCAATATTTTTTTTGTGTCGAAAAACTTGACTATAGACTTCTCCCAAGTTCAAGTTACGAAAATTTTCTTGATCAAAGAATTTTTATGGGAGGCATTCCTTGAAGTGAATGCATGGATGATGATTATTCCATGCGATTATTGGATTTATGACATTCCATGAAGTGAATGAAAGCATGATGATTATTCCATGCGATTATTTGATTTTTGTCATTCCCTGAAGTGAATACAAGCATGATGTTTATTCCATGCGATTATTGAATTTGTTTCATTCCTCGAAGTAAATGCAAACATGATAATTCACTATATGGTTGGTGAATAAAACTCAATTATGTGCCAGAGTATCATTGATGAGTATATGTTAGAAGAAAAACATACTCCACTTTTCATGCCAACAATGTTGTCCTTCAGACACAATATCGTGAAAAAGGCTTTAAGAAATATTCTAAGTTAATTTCTTGCCTTCTTGTGGTTGAGCAAAATAATAAGTTGCTCATGAAAAATCATGAATATCGCCCAACAGGCTCTGCTCCATTCCCTGAAGCGAGTGTGACATTATATAGCGGAATGAATAAAAGCCACATTAGTAATTGTGGTTGCAATTGAAGTCATAAAATAAACATGGATAAGATGATTCTTTCGAGAATACTTATATCCATCAGAAGTAGAATTATAAAGATGACAAGAATGATAGAGATCATATCAAAATCTTTATGTTATCAATGTGATGGTATAAACCATTGATCTCGTACTTGTCAAACGCCAAAGTATTATGGACTTTATTCATAATCATGAATGATAAATTAAAGAAAATATAATCAGATTTTCTTTGTGGCGAAAATAATAGCGTTATTGATCTAACTCAATTGGATATTGATAATTTTTCTCATAGTCCTTCAAGAGAATAATTCTCCATTTATTTTATTTTTCTTATAACATCTAAAGGAAATAATTGATCTTTTGTTTATTTATTTTTATTTATTATATATTTATGATAATTTATTTTACATATTATTTATTTACGCTCTATGTTAATTTATCGTTAATTTATTTTATATATTATTTATTTACATTCTATGTTATTTTATCCTTTGAAGAATATTATTACTTCAAGAATGAAATCTACAATGAATTGTGGCTATTTGTGCTTAGCAGACAGTGCAAGTACCCATACAATACTTAAGCAAAAAAAATATTTTCCCATTTAAATATAATGGAAATAAGAGTACTATATCTCAAAGTACTAAAATATCAGTGCTTCGTAAGAGTTCTTCAAAGCTTATCTTTGATCCGGTTTGATATGATGTGCTATTTTTTTAATATTTTCCCATTCTCCGAAGTGAATGGTACAGAGCACATATTTTTCATTTCCCGAAGTGAATGAAATAAAGCACATATTAAAAGGTGCATAATTATGCATATTTTCCCATTTTAAAAGCAAGGGAATAATATGAGTACTATATCCGGAAGTAATAATATCATAGAAAGCTCCGACTGAGCAAATATGTTATTGCCAAATGAGACTTTATCTCATATTTACAGTGCATTATGCTCGTTAAGCAAATATGTTATTACCAAATGAGATTTTATCTCATATTTACTGTACATTATGCTCGTCTAAGTCGCAAAGAGACTTATTGAATTTTAAAAATATTTACAGAAATACATTGAGAATATTAGTCAAGAGATGCTGACTATCTCAATATTACGAGTATAATTCAAGGCAATAAGGAAATCTTGGCAAAATTACATGCACTGTCATCCATATTGTACCACATAAGAGTTACTACAAATTGAAGCTCATGCTATTGTAAACCAGATGTTTACTGATAATTTTATTTGGCATGACCGGTTAGACCATCCCAATTCAATTATGATGCGAAAATTTGATGACACTTTCATGTGGTCATTCATTGAAGAACTAAGATTTTCTTCATGGTAATATTTCATGTGATACTTGCGATGAAAGCAATTTGATTATTCAATCATCAACATCTAAGATAGAGTGGTATTAATTTTCTGGAATGGATACAAGGTGATATATATGGTCTCATACACCTTTCTTAAAAACCATCTATATATTTTACGATTTTTATCGCTGCACCGACTAGATGGTTATGTGTATCCTTGTTATTAACCCTTAACTTGGTGTTTGCAAGGCTACTTGCTCAGTTGATAAAATTACGAGCACATTTTCCATATTATTTTCTAAAGACAATCAGTCTTGATAATGTTGATGACATGTAATTTTACATGTAGTATCACAAATTCGCATCAAGCCAACACATGATCTTAAGTTCTCCCCATTACAAATGGATTTTGGTCAGGAACCAAATATTTCTCATCATAGATTTTTTTTGTGCGATATATGTTCTAATTACTCCACCATAACGCACAAAGATGAGTTTTGTTGAGAATATATATAAGAGCTTCTGATATGAGATTTATTTACAACCCAATTTACTGACTATCATTTTAATGAGTCAGTTTACCCAACATTAGGGGGAGAAAATAAATAGTTGGGGAAAGAAATAAGTTAGAATGAATTATCATTTTGTTTATTTTGATCAACGTACTACACAATGTGAATTATAAGTTCAAAGGATAATTCATTTAACAAATCAATTGCCAGATATTTTGCTAACCATAAAAGAGTGACTAAGTCACGTATACCGGCTATGAATGCTCTGATTAAATTTGATGTCATGGAAGGACAAACTCTAGTTGTTAATGGGTCTAACTTACGCTTAAAGCGTAGTAGACAAGTAAGTTCCAAAGATAAGAGATCCTCAAAAAAGAAAAGGAGCTATATTTTATGATGGTCTGATCGAGGAATCAATGATTATGAAAATCTCTAGAAGAGATTAAATGGTCTCCAACAGAGACATTGACATGACTCAGGTACTTGATAATAAAGAGATCTCAATAGATTATGTCATGTTTGGTAATAAATGGAACTAAAATTAAATCAACGTCGTTAATATATTTGTATGCAATATAGCACTAGAGATTTTATTTGATGATGTGGATCATGAATCATTGTCAATTGGGCAATGTAAACAAAGAAATAATTGGCCAACATGAAAGAGGCAATTGAGGCGAAACTAAAATCTCTTTTGAAAAGAGAAGTATTTAGGCCTATAGCCCGTACATTAAAATGTGTAAAGCTCGTGGATATAAACGAGCCTTTGTGAGAGAGAGAAATCAAAAGGGAAAATCATGAGATATAAGCTCATTTGGTTGCACAAGGATTCTCACAAAGACAAAAAATTGATTATGAGGAAAATATATTCCTCGGTGGTGGATGTAATTACTTTTAGATTTTGATCAGCCTGGCAATAAATAAAATTACTCGGTTTCTGCCTAATAGATGTTGTTACATCATATTTGAATGGGCCTCTTGACAGTAATATTTACATGAAACTTTCGGAAAGATTTAGATTGCCATAAACAGTTTATTCAAGTTCTCGAGAATATTATTCAATCATATTGAATATATCTTTTTATAGCTTGAAACAATTTAGGTGTATTTGGTATGATTGCCTCATTAAATACTTATTAGCATAATGCTATATGAATTATTTCCCCGAGCATTTTTATTAAGAGATTTAACTTTGAATTTTTATTGATTGTGTATGTCGATGATTTGAATATCGTTGAGACTCGTGAAGAGACCTCCTCAAATCCTTGTGCATCTATCGATATACAGAAAAAATATTGAAATAGACTTTACATGCATAACTCATATCTATTGATCACCCTTATGATTGTTGTTAAGTCTCTTACTGTAAACAAATATTTTTTTGCCTCACGAAAAGGGTAATGATATTCTTGGTCTAAAGCACAACATACACATTATTTGATCTGGAAGCCTCGTATCTTAGCTGGTCCAGAAATATTATTTAAGTGCTACGAGATCATTACCTTTAAATAATTGTTATGCATGAGGCAAAACCAAAATATGTGTTTGGCTAAACATATCCTGAAGATATATGAAAGTTTTTCACAAGATAAGATGCAAGCTATCTTGTATAGAGATAATACAAAATTTATATCTCAAGGTGGATATATCAAATATGATAAAACGAAACATATTTCTTCAAGTTTCGTCCCTCATGATTTTCAAATGAATAATATTCAATGAATCATTTCAAGCAATGACTTGGAAGATTTATCCACTAGTGCATGATCTACTTCAACATTTGAAGATTGTATTCGATATTGAATTATGAAGATTCAAAGATCTTATGTGATATTTTCATGAGGGGGAATAAATACGAATTTGCACTCTTTTTCCCTTATCCCAGGTTTTGCCCCAATGGGTTTTCCTGGTAAGGTTTTTAATGAAGCAACATGTTATGCGTATCAAATATGTGTACTATTTTTCCTCCACTAAGAATTTTTTCCCCACAGGGTTTTTATCTTAGTAAGGTTTTAACGAGGCACATTATTTTCATGGATATCCAAGGGGGAGTGTTATGAATATATTTATTTAGGGTGGACATCCATATATTAAGTTAAACTTTAATGGGCTTTGGTATTAGGGTTTAATACCCATTGGAATTAGGGTTTCCATCTTATGCCTATAAATATAGACTTTAGGCAAAGCATTGTATACAACCCTACTTTGAGAATATAATAAAATCTCTCTCCTTTTGTCTCTCATCTTTATTCTTCTATTTTATTCTTGTTCTTTACTTTATTCACAACATAACTTACATTTTTAATACATACATTTTTAATACATTTATATTTTATTATCACTTTTAATGTGGATATGTATATATCTATATAGGTAAGTTAATTTTGTTTTTATCATTATTCCAAGTTACCTAATATATTTATATTTCTTTTAATGTATTTAATTTTTTTACTTTATAGATGTTATCTTATTATTTTAATGTAAATATTTTAAATAATGTTTGATTTTAAAGAATTAAAAAGCCTAAATATTTTGATTCAAACTTGATAGAAATTAGATTTATTTTTGATCAAACATAGATTTAGACCAATTTCAAATTAAATTATGGTAATGTTTATATTTGATCTACCGCTTATTAATTTTAAATTATTTTCTTAAAATTTAATTCGAATTAAATTATCATCTCTAAACAAATGCACTCCAAAACAAGCTGCTCACGAAGGGATGACAACATTGAATTCATACAAATCATATATTAATATAATAGAAAATTAGAGATTGATTTAGATGAAAAAGAATATGAAAAATTATGAAAGAGAAAAAAATAAAAAATATATAAATATTAAATATTAAATATATAATTATATAAATTATTTTTATTTTGATGATCAAAATGAAAGTGAGGCAATAATTTAAGAACTATTTAAATAATTTTTATTTTTTACTGTCTAAGTCAACACTTTTAGTGTTTTAAAAAAATAATATTTAAATAATTAAATGTTTAAAAAATAAAAATAACCATAATCATTAATTTTTAAAATTAATAATTAAAGCATTTTAATAGTTAAAAGAAAACACAACTAATCAATTAGAATAAAGGACAGCCCATAGTGTTTCCAACAAAAAGCCCATCGTGGCCTCACCTATCATTACCAAGTCCACACTTTTGACAGAACACTGACAGTCACCGATGCAAAGATCGGCTCTATAGATCGGAAAGCTGAACTGAGACTACGCTCCCCGCCGGCGAGACCGATGGAAACCTCTATCTCGAAGACGATGAGAAGCCCACTCACCACTTCACCGGAAAAAGGACACTTATTACCCATTAAAACACCAGTAAAAGTAGCTTCAAAGGTTAAGACAGGTACTGTTCCTCTTCAGGTGTCGTTGCTCAATAAAAGCTCGCTTTAAATCTTTTCTGCACTCACTATTTTGAAGGAATGAAATGTGATAAGTGATGGGTTTTTAGTAGAATCCACGTTTGCGCATTTATTTGTTTTCTTAGGTTTAGTTATGAACATGGGGTTGTGGAATCAGCGCTTACCATTTGCTATGGAACATGAATAATTAAGTCAATAATGTTCAGATTTGATATGGAACATGGGGTTGTAGCTAGATTCAATTTTGGTTCGGTTTTAATTTGGGTCTAACAGTACGAATTTTAGTACCTCCTGTGGGTGGATTGCAAATTTGAAGTTGCTAGCTTCTTTGTTCAAGTATTTGATGCAGAGAAGATGGTGTTACCTGGATATATCACATTGAATATGAGCCTTTATGATGTCTGAAACTACTATTTAGATTGTCATTTCTGGTGTCTGATTTGTTGTTCGAATCCTTGTTCGGTACTCGCGGAGTTCCGGTACGTTGGACCTCAGTATTCATCATTATTTCTATGTTCATGTTTCACTAATATGAATGTTCAACTTAATTCCAGATGTTTGTGCCTTGATGCATTAACATGTTATCGCTGTTGATCATTTTCTTTAATCGGTTTGTAGATTTATCGTCGGTTCGAATTCTGTAACCATTGAGAGCTGAAAAAGATTAACATTACTCTGTTCAGTTAGAAAAATACATTTTGCTGATTGGTTTTGGCCGATTTAGTTGAGTTTTAGAGCTGCTAAGGTTGTAATTGTATACAAGAAAAGGGAAAGACCTAATCCGGACACATTTTTTCTTGTTTGCAGGTGAAATGCGAGAAAGGACATAAACAATTAACAACAGAAGGTTTTACAGTTTTACGAAGAGGTATAATTCACGGTTTAACAGCCGGAGTGTTCGGTCTTACTGTCTGACCCTTGTACCAAAACCTGCGGAAGATCGTATGAGCAGACTCAAAGTGAAGAAGATGATCATGGAGAAGCTTGAGGAGCTTAGGGAGAAAGCTGGGATGTCTAGGCCAAAAACTGAGAAAAATGGGATGGAGAAGTCTCCGACAGAACCACCACCAGAGGGTAGTTAAAAGTCATCGACTTTTCCCCTGCCACTGCCGGAAGGCAGAGGTGGACCATTGGTGGAAGCAACCGTTAAGAACACAGCTCTTCCTTACAATGCTTCATGATACTCCGGGTAAAATGTTGGCTCATTTTGTAAATTTTCCTGGAATATGCAACTTAAGACAAGTGAATGAAGCTTGATATTAAAGACCAGATTTTCCTGGAAAATGAATGTATTACTAGCCAGAATCTTGATTTTCCTGCTGAAATATTGAGTTTTTCGTTTCAAGATTTCATTTTTATATAACAGAATTGATAATACAAAGGCTAAAACTACATTAATCAGTTGATTTTCTTGTCCAAATTCTGGACAAGTTGTTTCATTTGAAACCTCCAAAACAAAAAATAAGCCAAACCTAAACCTAACAACACATAAATCCAGACATGTTCTTCCTCACTTTCTTTCTCAGACCTCACCTGCACGATCTGAAACTTGTCTCTCCCTTTTCCCGTTATACCCTCCATCAAATGTCCATATAACACATATGCCCTACCGTCTTCACCCACTACAACGGAGGTCGCAGACCCTTCTTCGTCAAGGTCAATTTTGTCAAACACCACACCTTCCGACCAACTGTCGTCGCTCTTCAAAAACCAAAGCTTCTGTGTCGAGACGACCAAAACGACACCGTCCCTCCTCATCGCGATCCCGTCCGGCATTACCAGATCCCGGTTCAACAAAACAACTCTAGCTTTGCCGTCTTCCGCATCGACCTTGAACAACTTGCCCGTGTTGGATTGCACCACCAGTAGATATCCCTTGCTGACGTAGGTGATTCCGTTGAGGCCGCAATCGTTGAACGGATGATTTTCGTCCATGGTGTTAGGGTAACGGGTGAACGCCGGGGATTTGGAGAAGATCGAGGCCTCGCCGTCTTCGTTGACTTTCCAGATGAAGTTTCCAATGGAATTGGTGACGTAAGCGTTTCCCTTGAAGTCGACGGCTACGTCGTTGGCAACATCACGCCCGCGACGGGTGGAGGAGATGGGGAAATCGGGGTCAGAGGGTAAGATAGAGAGGAATAGACGGCGGCGGGTGCGGAGGTCGTAGGCGGCGAGGGCGTTGAATGGGGGAAGAGGGGAAGAGGAGTGGAGGCAAGCCAGGAGGCGTTTCTTGGTGTAATCCACCGTCAGGCCTAAAACGGTGACGTTTTCAGGGAGGGTGTGGTCGGAAATCAGTGTCTCGACGACGCCAGCATCGGAAACGGAGAGGATTGTGCGGTGATTTAAAGACCCGACGATGAAGTGCTGGGCTGATGGGTCCCAAGCCATGCCTTCTGGGTATAGGTTAGACCATCGGAAATCGATGACGTGTGGTTTTCCGGCGGTGGCGAGGCCTGTAAAAACGATGATAATTTCAAAGAAAAAGGTGGTTTTCATTGCAGACATGGTGGCTGGAATTTGGCAATCGATGAGTTGAATCTGGGTTTTAGGATTTAAAACTGATATTGGGCTTTAGAGTAAGATATAAGCCCAATAAACTGTTTTTTAAAAAATAATTATATTTACTTATAATGTTATGATATTAATTGATTTTAACCGATTGGGTATTCTCGTGAATTTATCGAATCAAATATATTTACTATTTTTTAAAAAAATAATTATATTTATTTATAATGTTATGATATTAATTTATTTTAATTTATTTTTTTTGTTAATTATATATAATATATATTTTTATCTTATTTTCGTATATGATTTTATAATGTTATTTGGTAATGAAAGAATTTTGAGGAAAAACTTTGATGAAAATATAAAAGATTTGAGGAATTTTTAGAGTAAAGATTTTTGCAAGGAGTTTAATTGGATGACTAAATTGAATAAATTATAAAGTCGATGAGTTAAATTATAAATATAAAAAATAGGGTAAATTACTTCAATAATCATTGAATTATATGGGTGTACCTATTTTGGTTATCAAGTTATCGAACTCATCAATCAAGTCATCAAACTTATTAAATCAACTTATTTTAACAATTATCGTTAAAAAATTAACGAAAGGGTAACGGGTTGATGACGTGACAGTTAGTGAAATTTTAAAAAATTACATATTTTATTTATATTATTTACCTATTATAGCATTTTGATCCCAATTTTAATCTAATTAAATAAAATTAATCAATCAATTAAAATAATAAAATAAAATCATTAAATACCTATTTAACCCCAAATAATCTTTAAATATATATCTAAAAAATACAATTTAAATATTTTTATGACGATTAAACTTAAAATTCATAATATCATCACACTCTTAACATAAATCTTGATTCTACTTAATCTTTAAAATGATGAGTTATAAGAAAGATTATAAGTTGAATTATGTTTATTACGTCATTTATAGTCTAAGTAATTAAGACCGTTCATCTTTAAATAACTATTTAATAACTGTTCACAAACTGATTACATGTAAGAAAGAGGTGATAATTCACCTTAAAAAAATTAAGATGAACTCCTAATTAATTAAAATTATAAATATAATAAATAAGGTTCACCTAATAATTTTTCGAGTTATAGGGAAGGTTACAAAAAGCAATGCTTTTGTAACGGGTGATGAAAAGGTGTGGCTGATAAAGGTGGAAGATGCCGCTGATGCTTTAAGAAAAAGCGACGATAGCCTTCGGTTGCAAAAAAATGCTCATTTTCATCACCTTTCTTTAGTATAAACATCTTCTTTGGTGACAGTGGCGAATGCCTATGCAACTGAGGATGGATTTGTGTCCACCCTAAAATGTTAAAAGTTTATATGTTTGATTTTGATTTTTAAGATTTTTATGAATTAGTCCTTCAAATTTTTAAAATTTTATAATTGTGTCAACTTGAAATTTTGAGATTTTTATATCTTGTATTTATTCTAAAAAATATTTTGATTTATGTCTACCCTCACATATAGTTTTAGATCCGCCACTGTTTGGTGACCTTTTCTAATTGAATTATTGATTGATCGAGTGACTAAAAGTATTTATAGTATTTTATTTTATATAAATTTATATGGAAAGAAGTGACGATTCACCTTAAAAAATTGAGATGAACGATTCTGATTGTTTGAGATCACAAATAACGTAATGAACAAGATTTATCTAATAATTTTTTATTGATAAGAGACGGAACTTAGGCATGGTATGTGGGGTTATGGCCCCTCCTAGATTTCAAAAAAAAATATTAATAGTTCTTAAAATTTTATTTATTTTTTATTTGGCCCCTTCAAGATTTAAATAAAGTTATATTAAGCTTTACATTTTTAAATAATTTTAATTAAATCCCCTTCCATAATTTTTTAAAGCTAATATTAAATATTTCAAAATTACTAAAATTTTTATTTAAACCCTCAAAGTTTTTAAAAATTTAAGTTTAAACCTCTAATTTATTTAAAAATTTAAGTTGACCCCCTTAATCTCTTACTTCAAATTCTATCATTGGTCTTGATGTTATGAATGGATTAATTGGGTTAGGAGGGTGGCCCCACAATGAATATTTATAGTCATTTCAAGTAACTTATCATTTTATCCTGATTTTTTTTATCACTCAATTGTCTCGTTGCACCATTACTTATAAAACGGGACGACAGGACTAAGGCCTCCGGAGGGGTTCACCCTCCAACCCTCGTTTTTTTTTTCATCTTTGTTACATATATATTCTTCGAACATAATTTAATTATATATTTGTCTTCTTTACTTTTTAAATATTTATATTTATCTCTAGCCTCCGATTCTAACTACATCTCTGCATACTAACATCTCAAAACATCCTTAACGCTAGCTTTATCTTTTATCATATTATCCTTATTTACGTATAAGATTCGGAGGACCTCTCCCAAGAATTGACAAAAAAATTATGAAAAGTACATGCCAACAACAGATGAAGTGGAAAAGGATATTGTGAAAATTAGAAGAAGAAACATGTAATTTCCCCTTTTAATTATTCAAGAAGAAGAAGGACGAAAGTGTTAATTATTGAAAAGTGAGGAATCCTGAAAGGGAATATGGGCACTGATTGGGAACAAAACAAAATAATTGAGCTAAGACAGACAACGACACACGCGCGAGTGGGGAGATAACGGGCGGAGTTGAGCCTGAGTTTGGTCCGACTCGGTTCGGCACAAAAATAATTATATTAAGTTCAATTTAGGTTCGAGACTCGAGGTTCGACAAACACAAAATCTTAAATTCAAGTTCGGTTCGAAATTTTTTTTACTATATATTTTTTATATATAAAAAATGAGATTATTAAAAAATTCTTTCATAATCAACACCGAAATAAAATTTAATATCGAACAATAAAAAAAGAGTGTCAAAAAAGTAGATTAATCCAATTCCAAGTAGCAAAAAATACTCTTACAATACAAACACATTAGCCCATATTTTAATTTATTTATTTTTAGTGAATTTTCTTTAATATAGTTTATTATTTTTCATTTACTAAAAAAATTATTTTTAGTATATATATATAATTATTTTTTAAGGTTCGACAAACACATTAGCTCGTTAAAATCTCAAGCTAAACCTGAGCATAAATCGAGTTCACTCAATCCGAACTTTAACCAAATTTTATAGAACCAAGTCTAAATAGTTCGTAAATCGGTTAGGCTCATTATCAACCGTGCGAGGGATTAACCCATCACTCTTTAATAAAAAAAAGCTTCCAAGATCCCCTTATAAATCGATCCGACCTTAATTTTTCACTTAATGTGAAATGATTATTCTCCTACATGTATATATTATCAAATAATTAAAATTTTTATAAATAAATATTACTTTATATTTTTTTAAGAATAACTCATTTTCCTAAACAAAATATGAAAACTAGTGAAGGTGTGTACTGTGGGGGTCCCTTTGAATTTTGGACCATCCTATACCTTCCCACATGCAAAGGGATTCCCTTAAGAAATAAGGCAACCCAAGTCCTTACTAAAATAAACAAAAAGAACAAAATCACAAGGAAAAGAGCCCTTAAAAATACGTCTCATTTGCCATTGAAATTCTACCTTCAGCATCCCAATTTGTAGCCTTTCAAGGTCTTTGCATGGACCATATAACGTAGCATCAACGCCAACTCTTTGCAAATCTCTTCTTCATTTTCTATAATTCCTTTCCTTCTTCGTAACAGAAAGTAAGGATCAACCATCTTCGTCTAGGCTAAAATTTCCCGGAGTTCCGTCGGCAGCATGTTGATAAACCGTAGTCGATTTCTATCGTCGGTGACCGTTTTCTTTGTAATCACCACCGTGGCATATCCAGTCAATGGATTGGAATCAAGGAAGCTTGATGAAAGCACAGTACTACCAGGTGATCAAGGCGTGAAGTGTACCCCATCATGCATACAAAGTCCACCACCGCCATCGCCTCATCCGGCATGTCCTCCACCACCTACGCCGAAAAAACCACCGCCGACCCAATACTGTCCACCACCACCAGTACCTCCTAGTCCACCATCCTACATATACATAACCGGTCCACCAGGGAGTTTATATCCAATTGACCAGAATTTTGGTGGTGCAGACCGGAATGTTGCGGTGGGGCTATTGGCTCTGGTTTCTGGATTGCTTCTCCTCCTCGCTTTTTGAAATTCAGAAAGTCCTGGGATCTTGTGCAAAAACTTTGGGTAAAGTTAAGTGCAATATTCTTCTGATTTTTAGGACAAGAAAATAGTATTGTCCGAAGAGAAAACCCTACTGTAGTTTGGAAAATGTAATTTTACCCGTAATTACCTTATATTCGAATGGTAAATTCAAAAAATTATTTACTGAATTTTGTTTATAATGTCATTTATGGTCTCATCTAAAACAATTTATCTCATTTTTATGATGAATTTCATCTCTTTCATACATATTATTAAAGAGTGTATTTATTTGGAAGTTACGTTAAAATGAATGAATCTCATTGGATGAACCATAAATGACATGGTATATAAAATTTATCTAATCATTTCTCGACAAATTCACTTTTTATAACACATATTATGCTGTTTAAACTCTCGTACCTAAAAAATCACATTTTATTATTAAATTTATTTAATAAGTTCAGATTTAGTTAATTATCGTTTGATTTAAGTTTAAATTATGTTAATTAATACTAACAGATTAATCTAATTAATAAGTAACTTGATATCATTTAAGTATATCTTACGTTCAATATATTTCGTATATAAAAATCTCAGATAAAAACTCAATCGTTAAAGACATGTATATAAAGTAGATCGGTCCGAATTAATATAAAAAACCCTTAATTAATAGATTAACGTGTATTTATGCACTATTCTGAAATAGAAAACATAGTCCCAAAGTTAGTTGGTCGGTGACGATGCTTTACGTTGGAGTTTAGTTGGACAGCCAACGGCACATGCTCCTGCTTGTAAGCTATTCTGTTTTCTAGTAGAAAAAAATAAATATCTCTATTTTTATGGTTTTTAACCATAAATGATTGATATTACTAATTGATTGGACATCTTTTAATGAAAAATTATATTATTAAAAAAGATTTTTTATTATTTTTATATTTTATATAAATTTTAAATAAAAAATTGAAATGTATTATGTGATAATTAAACATGAGACTAATGAGATTATAATAATTTATCAAAATACTATAAAAAAATTAATTGGTGTCACTGTTACCAGCTTCGTAATTCCACATCTTTAAAAACATCTTATACATAATTATAAAAAAAAATTGATATCACATTGCATATAAATATCAAAATTAGGTATAAAAAATATATTTTCTCTTTGTTTTATCCTTAAATAAAATATAATTTATTTTTAATAAATGAATGATACATTTTTAGTGTATGTACATTTATACGATTTATGTTCAGGATTCATGATTTTTCATTCTAATAATATTGTATTTAAAATTTTAAATTCGAGATCTCTCATTTAAAAGAGCATCGTGTCTTGTTATTACACCCAACTTATTATACAATATACATTGACAAAATAAAAGATTTAAAATATTTCAATAAAACGTAATGTGCTACTTAAGTGTCTTCAAACAATCAGTTAGATTAACCGATTGAACTGAACTTTTAAATTTTTTATTATACGTGACTGTATTTGTTTGCACCTCCATTTATGATCATAATGCGCAGGCTTAGATTCATTGTAAACAGAAGGCGGAAACGAATGGGAGAGAACGAAAGATCAACTGCATTACTCGGTTCTGGTTTCGGTTTTGGATCTAGTAAAACCCGATAGATTTTTATTTGATATTGGTTTCATTGAGACCGAGATTGGATTCAAAATTTAGGTCCCGGTTAATCGGGACCGAGACTGAATCTTGATTTTTTAAACTTGGTACTCGGTGAGTACCCAATAAAATCGGGACCAATACCAAATATTCGGTATTGATTTTTTTATTTATTTTTCTTATCAAACTTTCTTTTTATGTATGAATATCATAGGCAGTAGTTTTAAAACTTTAATTTTCAAGCCTATAATGTTCTAATTTTATTATTTAATATTATTATTGGTAGTTGAATTTTTTTCTTTAATTGCTCATTTTTTAAGAATAAACTAATTGACCGAATACCCGGTATTGAAACCGGTTTCCACTAATAACGGGATCGAGTTTTAAAATTAAGACCCAGTGTAATCGGGACCGGAACTAATTCTAATTTTCAGAAACATGTGGTTACCGGGACCAGAACTAATTCTATTCAAATTGATCGAGTACCAGATATTACCCACCCTGCACGAATGAGTCTAAAAAACGACAATTTAATTTAAGATTAAAAAATGTAAGTTCGAAACTTGTTCAGCAACCTAAAAATATTATATTTTTTGCTTAATTATAAAATAAACACTTATATTATTTTTTTTCGCAATAAGTGTTTAAAATAATTTTTATTGAGATAAATGCTTAAAAATTTATTTTTGTTAAAATATATACATATAATTTTATACTTGGTTTGTCTTAAGTAAAAGGAGTCACATACTTTGATAAAAAGCATAAAAAACTTATTTCAGTTAAAAAAAATATAAACACCAATTATAAAAAGTGACATAATTTGGATACTTATATTTATAATTAAGCCTATTTTTTAATATTTTAAATTATTTATTCAATAAATTTCAAATTTTACTTTTAGGTTGTTTTTTAATTTACATTATATCCACGTTATGTATTTTATGTCATGTTTTATGAGGTAAAAAAATAATGACGAACGAACCAAAATATTAGGCATATTATTTTATTACATAATTATGATTACATCGACAATCAATCATTAAAGGGGATTATACTTTCTATGACCACTAATAAACTTAAATTAAAAAATAAATATCGTGAAAATTTTTGTACAAAAACTAAATGGTCGTTAAATTATGCAAAAATCTTGACAAGCAATAGAGAAAACATACTGAAAAAATAAAGAAAAACATGTCATAAAATTAAAAAAATATTATAAAAATAACAATTCTTATTAAATATATATATATATATATATATATATATATATATATATATATATAAACAGCTTATTAATATTAAAATCGATGTTATCGTTGATCAAAGTAAAAGAAATATAAAGAGTCTAGCTGCGCAAGGAAGAGGAAAGAAAAAAACATATTTAAATTTATGTCACCCGTACGTACAAAATATATTTTTATTACTTTAAGAATTTTTTAAATAGTTTAAAGATAATTATAAAATAATATTTATTTATAAATATTTTTAATATTTTAATAATATGTACATTTTACAAACAAAACGATTAAACAACCTCATGAAATTATTTGATTCTTTAATGGAATCATCTATTTGGTCTAAATTAAATATTAAAATTTTGTTTTAGGCTTAATATCCAAATAGGTATTCAAATTATGCATGTAAATCACTTTTGGTGCCTAAACTATTTTTAACTCTAAATAAGTGCTTAAAGTTTTAATTGTGATCATTTTAAGTTCTTAACCATCAACTATCATAGTTTTTATTATTTTTTTAATTTTATTAATTTAATTTATTTTTAACTTAATTTTTTTAAAAAAAATTAAAAGTTTAAATCTTTATAAAATAGTCTCAAATCTCTAACTCCAAACCCTAAAGCTCGAAAGTATCATCATTATCATTGTTTACCATATCATCAGAGACCACCGCTACCGTCTTCATACTATCACGATCGTTTTACCTAACCACTCATCGTTGATAATAAGTGGTAGGTTTGTCGATCAACTTTCTAATGTTGAAAGAAATCAAAATCACAAAAATGAAGTTGTTGGCATACCTACCGTCGGTTATAGGTAATGGTTGATTGGAGGAAACAATCATGATGGTCGGCGGCAATAATGACGGTCTCCGATGAGATATTAAACGGTGACAACAAGGATAATTTGAGGATTTTATGTTTTAGGTTAAGGATTTAGGACTATTTTGTAAGAATTTAAAATTATTAATTTAAAAAATGAAATTTTACTTTTATTTAAAAAATAATTAAAAGAAATTAAAAATTAAAACCTGTCACTTGTCGCATTTTATTGACAAACAATTTTTTATTTATGGTTAGTCCCTTAAAATGACCTAAATTAAAATTTTAAATACCTACTTAGAGTTAAAAATAATTTATGCATAAAAATATTCATAAGTATAGTTTGAGCACCTATTTTAATATTTATCCAAAATATTAATCCAATTTTGATTTATTTTAATATTCTCTTATAATTTTGAGCTTGAGGAATCTTTTGATATACGGTTTGGACTTTAAAGAAATTGTAAAAGGGTCATTATGCTTAATCAATATTTAATTATCATCTAATAATGGGATTTAGAATCATTCATGTTAGTTAAAACAACTACCTTAAGCACAACATTTCATCAACAAGAGCTTAAAATGCTCAAAGACAAGTTTGGTCCACCGACACTTCTAGCATATAAATCCTCAACCCCTTTTCCCATCATGTCTTATTAAAATAATAAATTTGGATTTAAGATTAATGTTTAGCGTATAAAAAATTAGATGTTAGATATATTTTAAAGATATAAAATTTAAGATTTTAAGTTTAGAGTTTAGGTTTAGAGTTTAGATTTAAAATTTAAGACTTTTACTTATAAAATATAACATAAATTTATTTTTAATCAGAAATTTTAAGTGGTTTTAAGACAAAACATACAAATACATGTGATTAGGTGCAACTATATAAGATTCCCAAGGTTCAAAATATTATTTTCTCTAATTAATCATTATAATGTTTAGGTATAAAGAAAACCATGTCGCATTATTTAAATTATAGGTGGAGTAGTAAAAAGATTTGTGTTAATATTAAATCATTTAGTTGAGGTTTACTTCATGGTTTAAATATTTTCTCGAATTTTCGAACAAGTTTTTTTAGCTCAAGTGATTAATAGAACGGTTGTTGTTCCTAGAGTTTACGGGTTCGAGCACCAGTAATTATAACAAAGTGATTGAACGATCAATTTCAAATTGTTGAAATTATTTTTTAGAACAAATACTACTGTAATCACTATTAACTAAATAAAAATATATCGAATTTTCTTACGTATGTTATTTAAGAATTGTATTAATCTCGTTATTTAATCGTTGTTAATTAATAAAATCATAAAATTCTATACACGCAGTTATAGGTGAAAATCCTTTGCCTCTTTATAATGTCTCTATCCACGTCATCTATTGAAAATTTTTAAAAATTGATTTTAAAATCTTAACCCTAATTTTCTATATCCTAAACCCTAAACCATACACCTTAAAAATACACCTTACCTCTAATTCCCTAAACTCTAACCATAACCCCTAACATTGAACCCTAAACCCTAAACCCTAAACCATCTAATTTGAAGCGAAAACATAAATAGAAGTATGAAAAAAAGGCATACAATATCCATCCTATAGTTATGTGTTTTATGTTAGCTAGGAACATACCTAAGTTCGAATAAAGGTCAAAATATTAAATTTAAAAAATTAAATTTATTAAATATTTAAATTAAAAATAAAAATAAAAAACTAATGTATTTTATATTTAAATTTATTAAAACTTAAATTGTTATTATATAAAATTTTAGAGGGTTCAAACTTATTCTTCTTTAATTTAACGCCTACTTACTTAAATACTTAAAAAAAGAAGAAGCTAAAAATACACATAAATAAGTAAGATTTATAACATGAGTCTTAAGGGTGTAAATCATCTACTTATTTTTAATGTCTTTATTCGTGTCTTTACTTTAAATTAGAGGATTTATGATTTAAGGTTTAGGGTTTTCAGTTAAGGATTGTGGTTAGAATTTAGAGAATTAGGGGTAGGATGTATTTTTTAGGGTGTAGGGTTTAAGGTTTAAGATATAAAAAATAAGGGTTAGAGTTTAAAATTTAATTTTTAAAAAAAATTTAACGTGAGGCATGATAAAAAAGTAGAGGGTTTCTATTTTAGTCTTAACCCTTTGAGCCCCAAAAGAACTCTATCCCTGACGTCAGTTGTCTTGTTATGTCGATGATCACATAGTAACATAGATAAAAAAATTTATAATTAATTTATTTTAAAATTAAATTTAAAAAAAAATCCGTGTAAATTATATTATGACACAGTCAAAATTAACCTCTAATCATTTTATTAAACTAATCATCATATCTCATAGCTCCATTTTCTTTTCTTCATTAAACCCTTTATATTTTCCCCAGTTCCCTCCTTGTATAACATGGCTAACGCACTCAATAAACCTTTCTCCACCACCTTCTTCTTCTTCTGCATAATTCTCACCTTCTTCATTCAAACCAAGCAACAATCATGCCCATATCCATGCTACCCTCCGCCAACTGGACCCGGCGGCAGCAGCGGCACGCTTACACAACCACCTCCGGTTAGTTATCCACCACCTACACAAACAGGAGCAGCATACCCTCCACCTACAGGGAACTTACCCCATTTCCCTCCACCACCACCACCACCACCTTACGGTAATTCTCTAAATGGCCAGCCACCTCCTAACACTATCATGCCTTATTTCCCATACTACTATCGGAAACCTCCGCAACAAATGGACGATCAGTCATCGGCAACAAAAACCGACATCGGAAATACATTCACGGTGATGATCATGATTGCAACATATCTTATTGTATTTTTTTTCTAGTTTAGGGAATTACTAACAAGTTAAATAAATAAATAAAATTGTAAAGTGTTTAATTTCTTTGGGTAATGGATGAGAATATGAGATGAGCATGTTTTATCTGTTTTCTGTTTCTTTTTTTTAATAAAATAAATTTCCTACTTTGTTCTCTTGAATTATTAGATTATTTTGGGTGACTCGTAACAATAAAAAATTAAAAATTTTAAATTATTCAAATTATTTAAAATTTTATTTCATAACTCAAGATACAATTTCACCCACCTCTAACTTATCCCTATTTAGACAAAACAAGAAATACATTTTCTTTGTTCAAATTAAGTCACTTAAATGGCTTAAAATTATAATAAACTTAAGTTCTTGCTAACTCGTATACTAAAACCTGTGTAAAAATAACACTCCTACTGCATATTTTTTTAACTAAACTACCATAGTTATAATAGTATTCGTTCTAAAATATACTCTTAATTAATGGATATTGATCGCTTATCATTGTGCTTGCATTATTGCTGTTCGTAGGGCTATAAACGAACCGAATGAACACGAATGAGGGTGTGTTCATGTTCGTTCGTTTAACTTTAACCAAACAAATGAACGAACACGAACATAAACGAACACAAAATTTCTTGTTCGTGTTCGTTCGTTAAGGATTATAGCTTGTTCGTGTTTGTTTATGTTCGTTTGTTTAAATAATAAATGAACGTAAACGAATGAATGTAAAAGAACGAATATGAATAACATATATAATATGCTAAATATTTAATATTTTGGATTAATTCGATTAATTCAGCTAATTAACTGACTTTAAACCGAATTAATCGATAATTAAAATTAAAAAAAAACTCTTAATTATTAGTCAAAACTTAAAATTTAACTGATTAACCAATTTTGTTTTGCTTTGATCGGTTAGCTCAGTTTAACAGGACAAAGTAGCATATAATAAGACAGTTTTTAACGAGTCATAAAATAAGACTTCTCAACTCGAGTAACTCAAAAAATTTTGACTCGACTTGACTTGATCTGATTCTCATCCTTAGACAAATGTGAATAAATTTAAACGAGCATAAACGAATGAACATAAATAAACGAACATAAAAAAAACAAATTACCAAACGTTCATGAACGTAAATGAACGAATGAGTCATTTGTTCGTAAAATAAGATCGTTCATACTCCTACCACATATATCGTAACAATATATTGAGTGCTAACCCTAATTACTACTGTTGTAAATAATAAAATGAATTGATTGTACGTAAACATATATCGAAAATATAATTGCGTACAATAAAGAAAAGAGTTAATTATGGACCGTCCCAAATCCAAATTACACAAAAGTTTTGTTGGTCTACAAAATATACACAAAATTGGCCAACAATTTGAAATTTGATTTCAACCCTATTGTTAATTGGGCATCGGATTAAAAGTATAGCAAAATATTAAAATTATAGTATTAATATTTTATATTTAGTTAACAAAGTATAGCAAAATATTAGAGTGAAGAAAAAAATTATAGTATTGATATTTTATATAATATTAAAAGTATGTATTAATTAGTCAAATCATATATTATAATCAATTATCAACTATCAATCGTTTGTCAAACATCCCCTATATAAAATATTAAATAAAATGAATTCAAATATAAAAATATTCAAATAAAAATTAGAAGAAAAAAAAACTCGTACCATCCCACTCCATTATCGTCCATAATAAATAAATAGCATGGAGAAAATAAGATTCTAATAGTCCAAAAGAGGGAGGCCCAAATATTTTTGATAGCCCAAGTTCATGGGCTTAATTTGGTTCATTCCTCATCAGAGTTGCAAGCTCTCTTACTAGTAGATAATATTTTCTTTGATTGCTTTATAAGCTTTTTCTTTTCAAATTTCAAACTTTTTTAATTTGAAATAAAATTTCTCATATATATTTTTTTATTTTTATGTTTTTTTATAGCTAGGATATTTTTTCTTAACATTATTATCTTTAAAATTCACGTTAGAATTTTTTTCCTTAAGAGTATAATATGTCTCACTACTAAACTTAATATCTATCGATAAATTTATTAAATTTTGAAACATAATTGTATATAAGTTTAGAAAGAGAGGAGTCGGGAAAAAACGATCTTATTCGGGTTTTTTCGTAGGTTTTATAAAAACCCTAAGTTAAATGAGTGCTAATTATTTTTTAAATTTAAATTTAAAATATTATTTAATACATATAAAATTTCTTATTATTTAACTTAATTGGTGAACAAAATAAAGTCTAACATGAATGTATTGAAAAGGAAAGACAAGTGAATGGTTTACTTGAGGAGATGCATCCCAAAAGTTTACTATTAATGTCTGAAATTGTGAAGTGTTGTCTTGTAAAAGTAACATTTATTTTTCTTTCAAAAGTATAATCCCACGAATGGTCCATGGTCCCCCGGTGTGGCCCATCTCCATTCACTCATGTCCCTGGTTCACCCTACATCGACCATGACACACGACATCTTTACTTATCAACGTTACGACTTAATTAAATTTGATTTGATTTTAAAATAAATTTAAATAATTATGTTGACATGGGATATTAATTCTCAAACTCTATTTTAATATTAAAAAAATTATCTTAAATAAGTTGGATAAGATCAAGACTCGTCAAGAATGAGTATTATTATCATCTCTAATTGTATGTTGTGGAATGTGGCAACGCACACGAGGACAGCAACACATGTTTCCTAACTACCCAATAATGCATTTATTTCTATATCAATTTAATTTATTATATATTTTTTTATAATTATAAAATATACTAATATTAATACTTGGGTTGGGATCTGTCTGTTGCAGTACAGTTTTGATGTCTTGAAAGTTTGAAAAAATATTAAATTTTAATAAAAATGTTTTAATTATCATTATGATTTGTCAAAAAAAAATATCATAATATATGAATGTTAGAAACATCGAAATTATACATACAAGAGCAGACGGTAACCTGGACCTGTGGAGCTCCGGTCCTCGATCGTGTTTAAGGTTTAAATTTAGAGAAATAATAAATATTAAAATATATTTAAAATTTAATATAATTTTTTAGATCGAATCAAATTTATAAAATTAAAATTTAATTAAATTAAAACGTTTTTTTTATAAAAATATTTTTTTTATCTATGCCAAACTTCCTTGTTAACGAATACTGTCCCTGCCTTAGTTGGCATTCTTATCCTTCCAACCCTTTTCTTTTTCTCACACATTCCCCCATTTGCAATAATTCCAACACTCGTTTGTTTCCCGGCAATGACTTCTTTAGCTTCGATGTCATGTAGGATTGCATTGATGTATGTCTGCAATAAAAACACAACATCCACATGAACATGATCAAGGTATGGGCATTAATACACATGAAAATGTAACTTTACGAGAAATTATTAAATGAATTCGAGTTATCACATTATTTGTTATCTTAGTTAATAATGTCTATTTATTTTATTTTAACTTTTAAATAATTTTTTATTTATATGTAAAAAAAAGATAAAATTTACCTTATTTTTTATTTAGCTAATAGTGATTATAGTAATATTTGTTCTAAAAGATAATCTTAACCATTTGAGATTGATCGCTCAATCATTTTGCTGCAATTATTGGTGCTGAAACATGTATCTTCTAGAAACAATAACCGTTCTGTTTACCACTTGGGTTAAAAGATTCGTACAAAATTCAACTTAAAAATAGATTATACTTGAAAAGAAAAATATAATAAATCAGATTCATCTAATAAATTTTTAAATTTTGCGAATGGCTTTTAGCCACGTGTGCATGCATGCATGGCGCATTAATAAGTACGTCCATTGGGGTTTCATTTTTATCCACGAACTACCTAGCTGTCCACGTCATGATATCGGTTTGGATTTCGATTTTTTGTCCATGGATGGCTGTCCATACTGTATTGCTTGTCCCTGGACTCGCATGCTCCGTCCGATCATTATCGTGTGGTCCTTGTCCTTCCTGATTGGATTGATCTTATCGGTCTCTTGATTTCATCATATTCCTTACTGTGCAGTATGAAAACCAAACCAAACCCTAGGCACTAGCCCTTGTTCCTGTTCTTATAATTACAAGTTCCGATGTTATTGTCAATGAGTGTTTTGTTTTATTTTTTTTCATTTTTATTTAAATTTTGAAATGGAAAATACCAAGAAATAGATGATGATAATGATGGGGACAAGGAAGTGATTATAGAACATGAAGCAGGACAAGCTGGATTTTGTAATTCATGTGTTATTTTACTTGTATTATTAATTATTTTTCAAATTTTTGACCTGTATGTTTAAGAATTAGAAAAATTATTAGACGAGTTTGATTTATAATACTATTTATAATTTTATCTAATAATAAATTTATATTTTATTTTTTAGAGTGAATATTTTTTTTATAAAATGAATCTTCACATATTTTCTACATCTAGATGAATCTTATTAAATAAAAATTTAATTAACGTACGAGATCATATAATAATTTTTCCGAGACTTATTATATTTTATTTATTGTGTTTACAGATTAATAAAAAATATTTTAATATAAAAGTGTGAAGTCAAGATTGAAATGTTAAGAGAGATAAAAGTATTGAATTTTAAAAAAATATATAATGATTTATTAAATATTTAAACTCAAAATCAAAATTAAAATATAAAAATATCATTGAACACCGCTGAATATCATTAATGTTAAACATTATTGAACATCATTAAATTAATTAATAAAAAAATAAAAATTTTAAGGATTCAACAAACAATTAATAAAAAAGTAATAGACTCATCTCTAAATTTATTGTGATCTATTTTATGTATCATGTTTGGCGTTTAGAGTTGTCTTAACAATATAACCTTTAGAATTCGTTAAATATCAATTATCAAACTATAATAGAAGTGTAGCGATCGTATTATTACTACTACAAATACTAAAATCCGATAAAAAATGAGTGATTACACGAAGAAAATATATTAAATGTGTTAAAAAAATAAAAAAATTATATCATGGTTATTCTCATCATGTCATCTATGAGACCAACTAATTAAATATATTCGTTTAATTTTTTCAATCCATATTTTATACGCAAAGAATTTTCACTAATATTTACTGTAAATTAAGTTTAAAAACAATTTTTCTCAAGTAAAGATTCGCTTGATAAAAAATAATATAAAAATAATTAAATAAGTATATTTAATTGATTAATCGGTTTTATAGATAACATAATAAAAATAATACATAATATAATTTTTTTTCAAAAAATACACACATCAAACATGTCGCATCATATTTAATACATTAAATACATTGCATTCAAATCTATTAAACATACGGGGCATAAAACACAATCAAATGGTCCAAAAACATGCTATAAATCACATGCTTAAGGTTGTAATAATATCAAAGGCTTTGGCCAATGGAAGCAAACAAAGGAGATGGAGACATCCATGCAAATTGAATGATATGAAAATAGAAAAGAAAGTTACACTCCTTTTATATGTATGTGCTTGGAATTAAACCAATTCAATGTGTCTCAACAAACCGTTTGTACCTTGTTTGGTTTCGAAAATAGATTATCCTCTTACATGATTAAGAAGCATGGGTTAAGTCATAACAACTGTACAGATATACTTAGGGTGGGTAAAAAATTCGATTATCCGGTCACGGTCTCAGACCCGGTAAGATGCGGTAGATTTTTATCTGGTATTGGTTTTAGTGGGAACGAGACTGAATCCAAAATTTACGTCCAGGTCATAACCGAGACCAGGGTTGGATCTTGATTTTTTGGACCCGGTACCCGGTGGGTACCCAATAGAATCGAGACCAATAACAAATATCTGATATTGATTTTCTTTTGTTTATTTTTCTTATCAAACTTTCTCTTTATGTATGAATATTATGAGTATGACTAGTTTTAAAACGTTAATTTTTAAGCCTCAATGTTCTAATATTATTATTGGTGGTTGATTTTTTTCTTCAATTACTCAATTTTTTTAAAGAAAAATTAATTGATCGGGTACCCGGTATTGGAACCAGTTCCCACCAGACCGGTTTTTAAAATTTAGGACATGGTGTGACCATAGCCGGGACTAGTTCCAATTTTCAAAAATTGGTGGTTACCGAGACCTAAACCAATTCTATTTAAATTGATTGGGTATCCGATATTGTCCACCCCTAAATATACTCAATTATATTTTACTAATACAAATTAAGAGACTAAGCTAATGACAGATAACATTTTTCATATTTACGAAATTTACCATTACAGTAGGTACGTTAACAAACTCGAAACTACCAACAAGTGTACCTCGGCTCAATACAACGATTTTACCGGTTATTCCATTATCTTTTCTATATATTTCGAATATGTATATTTCATTTATGATTAAAAAGTTCATGAATTGACGCAATTAAAGTATTGTCTACAAGTATCTCAGACTCGCAGTCTAAAATCATGTCAATCTCACTTATCGACATATGTATTTTTATACTTTAAAAAATTGAACTCAACTATATGATAATCTAATATAAAATAAAATTCGAAGGACTATATGTTATTTAATAGTAGTATTGTTCCATAAGTTGGATCAAAATTGAACTGAGATATTAAGGTTATTTGATACTTTGATCAAATTATTAGACGGATCCAGTTCATCACGTTATATACGATTTATATAATAATATTTATTTATTTTAATTTTTAAATAACTATTGATTTCTTAATTAAATATAAGAAAGAGATGAAGATCCTTCAGAATTAAATAACTTATACATGGACACCCCAATTTAAATTTAGAATTAAAGACTTGATTATTTGAGTCTTACGCTCTAATTAATAATATTTATGTTCGACCTCTTAAATCCCATCTTCATTTTGTACTTGCCACCCACATTAATATTAGGGTTGGATAATACCTGGTACTCGGACAATTTGAATAGAAATGGTCTCGGTCCTAGTAACTACCAATTCCTGAAAATTGAAACTAGTCTCAGTCACACTGAGTCCTAAATTTTAAGAATCGGTTTCGTTATTGGTGGGAATCGGTTCTAATACCGGGTACTCGGCCAATTAGTTATTCTAAAAAAATTGAGTAATTGAAGGAAAAAAATTCAACCACCGATAATAATATTAAATAATAAAATTAGAACATTATAGGCTTGAAAATTAAAGTTTTAAAACTAGTCATACTCATAATATTCGTACATAAAAAGAAAGTTTAATAAGAAAAATAAACAAAAGAAAACCAATACAAAATATTTGATATTGATATATGTTTTATTAGATACTCACCGGGTACTAGGTCCAAAAAATCAAGATCTTGTCCCTGTCATGACCGGGACCTAAATTTTGAATCTAGTTCCTATCCTACCGGAATTAATACCAGATAAAATCTACCAGATCCGAAACCGGTAATCGGGAATTTTTGTCCACCCCTAACTGATATACACTAATAGTAGAAAATAAAGTCACCATTAAGATTAGAATAATGGTAGGATATATTTAAAATTTTAAAACAAATGAAATATGTTCTAACTTGATCAAGGTTTCGGAAACTTTGAAAATTATTTAGTGTATATGTATTTAATATATATTACATAGAACATAAAACTCATGATTTTATATTTCTTTGAAATTGTTAGACGGGTAATCTCAATTAACTATTTCATCCATCCGACAATCAATATGTAAAAATTAAAATATTTTACACGGTATAACTAAATTATATCTCATATAAAAATAAAAATGATAATCCCTCAAATGGTCCCTGCCCTTGGGCTGTGGCCCATGTCTCCCGACTCATGTCCCTGGTTTGCCATACATCGAGCATGACCCTCTCTATCATCCACTTTCTCTTTAAATTATCTCGTCAACAAGAAGTTCAAATTTAAAATATAACATATATAAATAAAAATTAATTTTATATTTTATATCAAATATTTTCATTTAAAAAAATAGATACAAATAATTAGTGGAACGAGGGAGTCATTAATTGCTGAAAATCTCGACGCGCTTTGAAAACTATGGCATAACTTATGTCATCACACGAGGATAACACCACATATTTCTTACTTTCATGCCAGAACTATCAGTACTTACGAGTATTTTTCGTTACGTGTCGAGAATTATGAGCGTTTTTACGAAAATATCTTTCACTCTAGTATATATAGATTTAAGAAAACGTTACTAAAATTATAAATCTTATAACGTTTTTTCAAAAAACGATATTAAAAGTGTCGCTAAAAATCAATTTTGTTGTAGTGAAAGTCAACACTCGAACTCAAACCAAGAATCACTGTTAGAACCATCATCATACCACCGTCTTTCACTCTCGTTTATCTTACCAATCAACAAAAATGTTTATACGACCTGTTACATAACAATCAATATCATCACTATATATGAAATAATATCATATTCTTTAAATATCGTTTCAAATTCATTATCGAATTTTTTATAATTTGATTTAATATAATAAAAATTCTAACCATGACACAAATAATTGTCGATCAAAGCCTATATCAAAGACAAAACAAAGAACCCTTATCTGCTTTCATTAGAGTGAAATCAAAGTTTACAAAAATCATAAGGGAGATGAAGTGACCAACTTCACCCTCTTCCATGTCTGTCTTGTGCGGCCTTTATTACCCTAGGAAATTGGATCAACTTGTCTTTTACTGGAGGCATCATCCTTCTGTCGGGGAACAGACATTGCTAAGTCAAAACATCTTTACCTATGTCATCTCCAATGATTTTGGAATCCTTTTTGCTCTAAAGTCTTCTTCCCCAGAAAATCTTCATGTTAATTAACAACGTAATCCGGTTTCTGTCCGAATGTGTAACACAGATTCGAACCATAGATAACTCACTTACCCTCACAATCCTAGAAGAATGTAGTACACGAGCGTTATTGGTAAGGCTATCAACATCCCAAAGATAACCCTGAAAAAATTACAAAGGAAGACATCAACTATACAAAGTCCGGTCCGGAAATTTTAGAGGATTGAGTCGGAAAATTAGGCCCTAACATTAAATTTTAAAAATAGATCCCTAATAACAAATATTTAAAAAATAAGTTTTAAGTACGAGTCATCTAGTCTCAGTAGTTAAAGGAACGATTGTTGTTTCTAAAGGTCACAGGTTCGAGCATCAACAATGCCATCAGAGTGATTGAGTGATCAATGTCCAATGGTTGAGAGTATACTCTAGAACATATACTATTGTAATCACTATTAACTTAATTATAAATATTGAAAAAATAAATAAATGATAAAATATTGGGGAAATTAGGTCTCTAATAACAAGTATTGAAAAATTGGACCTCAAATAACAAATATCGAAAAAATGAATTGAAGAGGATGTCCCTAATAACAAATATCAAGAAAAATTGGGCCTCAAATTACAAATATTAAAAAATTAAATTCCTAATAATAAATATTAAAAAAAAATTAAGTATGCCCAGAACAACAAATATTAAAAAAATCAAGTCTCTAGGTATTAAAAATAAAAAAAAATATATTAGACCTTTAATAATAACTATTAGGAAAATTTAAATTATAACTATTTAAGCAGTAAAAATTGAAGAAATAAAATCTCTATCTAATATCATATCCAAATTATTTCATTTACATGTTATTTATGACCTAAAGTAAAAATCTCTATATAATATTAGAATCAATTGTTAGTTTTTTTATTATAATCATTTAAATGATAAAAATTAAGAAAAATAGGGTCCTATATGGTCGAACGGTTCAATCAAATAAGATCCCTTCACATTAGAGATGGGCATGGATCGGGTCAAGTCGGATATTTAACCCTTTCGAATCCGACCCGAACATAAATACCAACCCGACTCCAATCAGACCTGACTCGAACTATAAATTTTTTTTATGGGTTGGATATTTTATACTATAAATCTGAATCTGACCCGACCCGATATCACTTTAAAAAATCACCTAACCTGACCCTAATTTTTTCATTAAAAAATTCAACCCGATCGAGCTGAGTAAAATTCCCATCCCTATTTCACACATGATTAAATATATTCTGGGTTTGTACACTTACGCAGTGCTGAGAATGGCGGGGTGAACGTTGTATTCTTTGGCGAACACGAAAGGTACAATTCCTTGTGGAAGAGCAGCCTGGTAAAGTCAAAACAAGAATTAGCTAATAGGACTAAACGTTACAGAGGATGGTAAGGTTTTTGGGTGTTACCTGAACGATGGCGACACGGAGGAGTGTGCCGCGCAATCCTACGGCGATCGAAGCAGCAGCCATGACGACCGGACCAGTCAAGAACCTAACCGCCATAGCGAAGGTGGCTACCGAGTTCCCGCAAGCGATGATCTTGGGTTGCAGTGCCATAAAAAGACCTGTTTTTTTCACCATATAACAAACCAAAGGGCATGACTTTACAGTGTTGGTTTAGGACATTTCATTTAGGTCAAATTCAGTTTAACTTGACGCATTACTTGGAGTTGCCTAATATAGTATATAATGTTTAAATTATTTGAATACGAAGGAAATAACAGAAATGCTCACCTAAGCTAAACATGGCCATTCCTAATCCAGCATCTGACAGGATGGAGATGGACTTCTCTATTATTTTTGGCATACTCACACGCCACCTGCATGGATTAAAACATTTGAAGCATTCGAATCAATAATTTTCTTTTACGATGGTCACATGAGTTCTGATTATATTATACTACGATTAAACTCGATTTGAGAGTTAATGGACTGACCTGAAAGCAATTAGGGACCAAATCAGTCCGATGAGGCTGGAATATGTGTTGGGGTTTCGGATAAGCTTGCGCCAAACCATGATCAAGATCAAACGGGTCATTACACTTACCGGAGGCATTTGCTTATTACCGCCTCCGGTCTCTGGTGCTCCTCCGGCTTTCGGGTGCAACTCGGCTGTTGAACTGGACCCCAACTTGTTTAATCCATCAGGTCCTTTTTCATTCTCTTCTTCCCCATCCCTTCCAGCAAAGCTGAACTCCTCTCCATTGAAGTCACCACCACTGCTTGACATAGGCATAGCTTTGTTTTCCCCGTTTTGAGGGTGATCAGAAACCAACATTCTGATCTCTTTAGCACCCTGCTCGGACCGTCCGGATTGCTCGGAAGCTCCGAAATCTGTGCTACCGAAGACGTGAAGTCCTCTGGCTTCCGATACCGGCGAAGCACTCGAACTCCACACAAACATATGCAATTCCTTTGCATCATGGTTCTCTTTGCTTTTCTCCGGCTGCTGCTGCTGCTGTTGCTGTTGTTGGTTAGCTTTATTGTTCTTCGCGGCCAATGAAAATTCAGGGTTCGGAGCAGGGTACGATGTAGGAGCTGTCTGTGCCGGATAAAATCCGAATCTCGGAGACATGCCCGAGCCGTTTTCTTCAAAATTCGATGGTCTCGGCGTCGGTCCTCTCGAAGATTGAACGGAGTACAAATCAGTTGGACCGAAATTCGATTGCCGTCCAGGAAATCCTTGAACACCCATCATGGAGTAAAAGTCCGAGTTGTTGAAATTCGAACCTCTCGGCGTCGGGTTCCTCGAAGAGCTCAAACTGTATATCTCAGCTCCGGTAAGGTTCGACGGTCTCGGAGTCAATGCAGGAAGCGAACAAGGCCCTAAAGACCTCCTCGAAGCATTCGATTTCCTCACCGTAACGTGTAGTTTTCCGTCTTCTCCGATTTCCGCGTCCGTCTCGAGGAAATCCCGTCCGTCGAGCGACATAACATCGGAATCAACTTTGAAAGAAACAATGGAAGCCGCAGTTTCAGGAAACTGTTCCATAATGAGGATTTTAGCACCGCGGTACTCGAAAAGGAAGAGGAGTAGCGTGTACCAAATAATACACTGGAGCACCACCACTTGAACCATTAACATGCCGGAGTAAGGTCCATACATGGCGATCAACAGCGGAATGCCCATCACCAGAGTGTTGGGAAGTGTCGATAAAGAGAAGATGGTGATCATCCATTCCAAGCTTCCATTTTTAGTTAAATTAGCCCACAATCCGAGAACAAACAACATGATAAGCTTCTGCAGCGTGTCGGCCGCTATGAACCTGAAGTTCATGGCGTAAGGGTCGTTGGTCGAAATGAAATGGAAAGACAAGAGTGGGACGGCGAACACGGCGACGAAACGGTTGATTCCCGAGCACTGGTCTGGGGAGAAAATCTTCCACCAACGAACCGAGCCGTAGGCCAAGATCATAGCCACGTACAGCGGGATCACCGCCGTTAAAACGGTGTAAAGATCTCCCCAACTGATCATCGACTCGATGAAGATTGGGATTCAGAATTGGGGTGGTTAAAACCGTTATTTAACTAACTTGAACAGATCCCTGCCGTGTTTCTCCGACAGGTGCTTTAAGACTGCAAATTTTGCATGACAGAGCAAGAAAACGAGAACTCGTTGATCTCCAAAGATACGAATGTTTGAAGTTTAAGGGTATAATTATAATAGAGAACGGATCTATGGAAAGAGAGACGAAGATGGTGATCTGACATTGGTGTACTCGACAGTGAAACTGGGTTTGGTTTTGGAGTTTGGGTTAATACTTGACTGTCCTTTGTAGTTAAGTTAACGGGAGGGTTGGGTTAAAATTTTAACAAATTAAAGAAAGTGTTGAATTATCAATTATGACCGGAGTAGAAATTTTCTGTCTCTTTATTATGTCTCTATTTATACATCTGTTAAATACTTTTAAAAAATTAAATTTTAAATTATAACTCTTAATTTTTATATTCTAAACCCTAAATCTTATACCCTAAAAAATACATCTTACCCCTAATTTCCTAAACCCTAATCACAACCCCTAACATAAAACCTTATACCATACACCATGAATGCTCTAATTTAGAACGGGGCACAAGTAAAGACATAGAAAAGAGGTAGACGATTTGCACCCGTTTTGAAGTACATGTATTGAGTTCATAGGCTCAAGGATGTCAAAGATCCTTGAATTATTTTCAAAAAATAATTATCTAATTTTTTATTCGATCAAGTCTTTGAATTAAGAAAGTAAACCAATTAGGCTATTAAACTAAAAAATCAAATTAATTAAACATTTTAATCATTAAAATTTTAATATTTTTTAGATATTATTGACACATAATACATTATAATTTTATCATGTTATATTTAAAATATTTAAAAATATAAATTTTACAGTTTTTTTAGAACTTTCAAAAAATTCTAAAAAGAATAAAAATATAAAATAAAAATACCGTGAGACGACACTCTATATTGATTGGTCCAAACTTTTAAATATTTTAATTTTATCCTTAAATTGTAATCTTTATTTTAAATCAGTCCTAAAACTTTTAATCATTTTAATTTTATTTTTAAATTACTAATATATACTAATCGTATCTCATATTAATCAAATCATTAAAAATTATAATTTATAAATAAAATTATAGTATTTAAAAATTTCAAAAAATAATATAAAATAATAATTATAATTTAAAAATATAAGATACAATTAACTTTAATTTTTATACGAGCATAAGTATATTAATCAATAAATTCATTTGTTTAGGTATAAAAACAGAAGACAAAAGGGGAGGGAATCATTGAACTTGGGTCGTTGTCTCTGTCTTTGACTTGCCACTATTAATTAATAATGATAATAAATAATCAAAAATTAATTAAATAATCGTTCAAATATTTAATTTGTGGCGTAATTTATTTTTAAAAAATAAGACATTCAGTTATGTTAGGTCGGTAGTAATATTTATTTTAATAGGTCGATAGCTCTTATATTCTGCGATAGAGGTATTTTTAATGGGTTTTAAAGTCAAACATAAACTTCAGTCTATTCATTCATTTATTCATTCATTTATTTAATGTTTTATCCAATTTATATTTTTTAAGATTTAACAAGATAAAATGTTATTGAGATTTTTGGAAAAAATATATAATTAGACTTTTGAATTTTTAAATTCAATTGAGTTATTTGATTAAGTTATTTAATCAATATTAATTATTAAATTTAATAAATTAATTAATATAATATGTCTTGTTATAGTATTATCATTTAATTTTTTTATAAAATTGTTATTTTATTTAAAAATTTCATTAAAAGTCCTAAAATATTCTAAAAAGCTTTATAAAAAAATTCTAAATATCAACTCTAGAAAAGTCCTAAAATGTAAAAATCACCCGATAAAATTGTATTATTTTATGTAATAATATTTAAAAAATATTAAAATTTAATAGTTGAAATTGGTTAAATGATTTAATTGATTTAAGAGTTTAATTGAGTAAAAATAATTACGAATATATTGATTTAAAAAAAATCAAAGGTTTCTTGTACCATTTAACTCTTTTTTTTTTGTAAAATAAAATAATATTTAATACATATATAAACATAATATAAATATAAATTGTTTTTAATTTCATGACATGATCCGATAATAATAAATTTATACTTTAACAACATATAATTGTTTTTTTTTAAATTTTGACATGAGATCTCCTATGTTCTGTAGTTACAAAGATCCAGCTAAAATAGAAATAAATTTATGATGTTTGGTCTTAATTTCGTGATTGTTCGAATATGGAACATTTCTTGAGGGGCAACAAAGATTATGAACTAAAATTTTCTTAATAATCAATTTGCTTGGAGGTGAACGATCAATTGATTTCGATTGTTCTATGACAGACCCTAGTTACGCACGGTAGGGGTGTAAAAAAGCCGAGTGAAGTTTGAATAGTCTCAAACTCGATATAATTCATTAAGAGTTTGAATCAAGTTCGAGTTTGAATAGCTTTTAATGAGCCTGGATAATTTAAGCTCGATTCGGCTCGTTAAAATCTCGAGTCGGGTTCAAATTTTTGTCGAGTTTAATTGAGTCGAGTGTTGACCGAGCTTTGACCGAGTCAGACTCGAGTAACTTACGATATGTCTTGTTTCATTTAAAGCGTTACCAGAAAAAACACTTTGATACATAAGTTGTGTAAATTAAAGTTTATATACAAGCTTATTAATTTTAGGGTTTATGGTGTTAATTTAGGGTTTAGAGGTTTAGGTCGTTGGGTTTAGAATTTAGGACTTATATTTTAGGTTTATGACTTCTATTTAGGGTTGTTTTAGGGTTTAGGAATTTAGTTTTTAAATTTAAAGAATTAAAAAAATAGTATATTATATTTTCGAGTTACTTATAAGTTTTTTAAATTGAGTATTGAACAGCTCGACTTGTTAAAATCTCGAACCGAATCCAATCGAATCATGTGTTGATTAAACTTTGATCGAATTAAATTCGAACTCACAATCTATCTCATCTTATTTACGACCCTAATGCATGAAATTAAGTAGACAAAACCCAGATTTTTAATCAATTAAAAGAATGATATACTATAGTCAAAAAATCGTCTACCTCTTTCTCATGCCTCCATTTGTGCCTCTTGTTAAAATTTGGTAAAAAATTAAATTTTAAACCTTATCAAAATATTACTACCTTGAGAAGATGATCAATTAATATGGTCTAATTAATTAGGGTAGTGCGATTCTTTTGTTTCCTGTAGAAATACCTTTTGGTCCCTTGATAATTAAATATCTTGTGTTTATATCAATTAATAAACTCACAAGATACTAGTAATTGACACCAAGTTAGATGAATAACTTGGTGGCTTAATTATAACAATAAAGTTAGAAATATGGTAAACTATAACAAAGATCACTTAATTATGATTATGATTATATTTGAGTCATCTAATTATTTAAAGTTATATTTTGGTTATTCATTTATAGGTAATGTTATATTTGGGTCACCTAATTATTAAAGGTTACATTTTGGTCACTCATTTATGGGTAATGTTACATTTTGGTCACCCAATTATTAAAGGTTATATTTAAGTCACTCAATTATTAAAGCTTATATTTGATTCATTCAATTATGGGTAAATTTAAGATTTAATCACCATTCATATTTAAAAATTAAATTAATTTGATCAATTTCCTTTCAAATCACTTGTATAGCCTCGTTAACATTAGAGTACTTCATTTAAAATCATTAATTAATCTAATACACAAATTGATAAAAAAAATAATATGAAAGGTGACAAAAATATAACCTTATCTATAATTGAGTGATCCGAATATAACATTTATTAATTGGGTGACCCAAATATATCTTTACCCATAAATGAATGACCCAAACGTAACGTTTAATAATTGAATGATTTAAATATAATCTTACTCATAATTGAGTGACCTCTATTGTAATTTACCCCTATAAATATTACTCTCTACGTCCCACTTATAGTGTCCATTATTGACTCTTCACGTAGTTTTAGGAAGAAAAAATTTGTGTAAAAAACGTGATGTAAAATAATTGAAAGAACAATTTTATCCTTAAAAAATAAATTTTGTTTTGTTGGAAAACTAAAGAAAGGGTAAAAAGGAAAATGTACCTTATAAAAGTTGTTGATTTTTTCAATGAGACATTTTAAGTGAGATAATTTTTAAAATACAAAAGGGATATCTTAAATGGGATAGAGGAAGTAGATTCAATTGATTTTAATCGTAATTATTCAATTAATATATTATAATTGTTATTGTGACTTAAAAAAATTGCATTTGTTATATGATTAATCAAACTAAGATTAAGGGTTGATTAAAAGGAATTAGCTAATATAATGATGAGATGGTATTTATCAAGTGGGTATAATGGAAGTTCATGAGTTATGAACATCAATCACATTCAAAGACCTAAAATATCAGTCTCCTTTGGCACCCATCACACACAAAAAAAGTAGCAACTTTTGGTGCTCCATGATTTTTATTTCTTTTTTAGAAAAAACATTTTTTATAAAGAAAATTAGCTTTTTTTATATATCCCCAAATATAGAAATTACACTTGATCAACATTTGAAAACCCTAATTAGGCTCAAATAAAAAAAATAGGTCTTGGGTTTAAGAAGGGTATAAGTACATATTGTTTCGTTCATCTAAAATCTAAATTACTTAAAGTAGATTCGATCGAATGAATCTAGACAAAACTTATACTTTTCTGTCTCATAAATATTGTCTTTTATAGGACTTTCTGAAAGTCAAAATTTTAAATTTTGACTATAATTATATTAAATATTTTAAATAATTAAATTTTATAAAATATATATTAAAAATATATTTGATTAAAGGTTTTTAAAATATATATATATTTATATTTTAATCAATAATAAACTTTAAATAATCATGAGTTAAAATTAATAAAAAAATATCCAAAAAAATCAATAAAATACAATATTTATGTGATAGAGGGAGTATATGATTTATATTGGGCAATACTCGAACCTAAACTCTTAAAGGCATTATATAATTTCAACCACGATTTTATTAACTCGATTTTTATTTCGCATGTAGAAACCAAAATAAAAAAGAAAATGTGTTTATGTATATATTGGCTGATTAATCTGAATTGGTTATTGTATAGATTCATTATGTAGGTAACCCTCTCAATCCAATTTGCTTCATTGACAATGTCAATTGTCATGATTCGAACTCTTAACCTTGCTTTAGGCTTCTAGTTTCTTATCCTATTAAATCAACTAATTGTAAAATTAGAACAAAATTCCTCATCCTCGAACATTGTTTCTTTTATGCCTCACACTAAAAAAACACTTAAAATTAAATTTTAAATTCTAACCCTAATTTCTTCATCCTAAACCCTAAACCCTAAAAATCCACCTTATACCTAATTTCTTAAACCCTAACTCTAACTTTAATCTTTAACCCTAAACTCTAAACCCATTATTTTAAAGTAGAGACATCAAAAAACGCATATAATTTCTATCCCTAAAATTAAGTTTTGGAAAATAAAGTATTAAATAATTTAAATTTAGGTTATAATTTTTTTTCTAAACTCTTACCCACTTATTATTTTCTTTGCTTTAATGTTTTTCTAACAACTATCAAACATGACCTAAGATTATACCCTAAAGAAACCCTAAGATTCCCTAAAGATCAATAATAGAGTAGGGATCTTCCAAGTTAAATGACCTCACCATTTGATATGAAAAAAGGGTGTGTTCCATGTATATATCTACAAGCATATAGGGTTGTTAGCATCATATCAAAAGATCACAGTTAAAAAAAGCTTTGTTGCAGATAGAAATTCAACATCAAAACACCTATGACAACAGCTCAGCATATGCAAACCCCAACAATGAACTATAAACCAAAATCTAGAGCATGGAAGAATACATGTGTTGTAGTTTAGCCATTGTTTTCCCTTAAGATGTAGTTTCGACATCGATGTTCGAATATCAACAATAATATCGTGTAAATATATATGTTCCAAGGTCTATGTTTGTCCCCCGAACGTCGTCTCTGGTCGCAACGTATGTATAAAAGAATCTCTCTCTATATATGTATGTGAAAACTTGGATCCATTTGCTTGGAATTGAAGTAAGATGGAAATTGCAACTTGCAAGAGCATGGAAAGGATTGAAGACGACGATGGAGAGGGGTCCACGTGTACTCTCATCACAAAAAAGCATGCACAAACGTTAAGGACCCCATACCCATAAGCCTATAGAAAACATTGCTCACTTATATGCACACAGTCCATGATGATGATCATGCAGGAAATTGTAAAGTTGCTTTCCATCATATATAATATTATGTTATAATATAAATAGATGGGGCACGTAAGAGGCCTTGCATGTGGATGCAAATGCTATCATCTCACACCTACCGGGTTCTGGACAGGCGTAATAGGAACGACTGCATAGAGTTCTTATAAAAGATCGGGGATTAAAATTTTGATAAACTATATTCATTGGATGATGTTAATCTCGAAATTCTTTGTAAAAATTTTAAAAAATTGTTTCCTAAATGTGATAATTGCTTATAGAATTTTATTGCTATTCCTATTATTTGAAGTCGCTTATAAAATACTCTTAAGATTTTCAAAATTGAAGTTGCTGAAGTCATGCTTCCAAACAACTATGTCGTAATAAAGACTAAATAGACTTGTTTTGATCATAATCGAAAGTGAACTTTTAAAGTAAAAATGATATTGAAAGTGTTGTAGATGATTTTTCTTCAAAACGTGCAAAAAATGACATTTTTAAGTAAAAATATTTGATTTCTAGATGTTTATAAGTTAATTTTTTTATTATGTAATAATATCTCTTATAATATAATAGCTTTTTTGAAAAAACTTTATATCTCTTATCGATTATAAAGGGGCTCATTTTAATAAATTGTACAAGACACCCAAAACCTTTGAACCGCCCTTGTTCAGACGTGCTTGTTCTTTTTGAGGATCGAATTCAAATTTAAGATTAATCGAGATTTTATTCTAACATCGACACAAACTTAATTGATTGAATGGGTTACATTATCGCATTCCTTTGTTGTTTGAGAATACGAGAAGAATGTTGAGATTCAAACTCAGATTTGTATAATGTTATTTTTGTGAGCGAATGAACAGATGAATTGGACTGAAGAATTGAGATCAATTATTTGGGACTTGATGGATGGGGGATATAATATAAGGTACCAATTTTAAACCCCACATGATGTATTAGTTTTGGTGCTAAAAAGGTTTCACAAGAAACTTTAATCAATAACAAGAATCTTGGACGATGGCTCAAATTATTGAGTGGTGGGGGATGAACTTAAAGAGGCTTGCCGAACAAATCTGGTAGGGTTTTGAGATCCTAGACGCGTGAACAGGCATATGAGCAACATCGATCCTAGTCAAAATTGTACCTGCTCCTTTCCGCAATGCTAGTGATGATGCTTGCCAGATAAATTCTCATGATTAGTGGTAAAAAATTGACTCCAAATCTGATATTGATCAGATTCGAATTTGAATTGGGTTTGAGTTGGAATCAATTTGATATTGAACCGAATCCAAGTCATTCCGTACCTGATTTGATCCGAGTCAGACTATTGATTTAATTTGACATAACCTAAATCTGGTCTAAAATATAACCGACTTGATTCTATATCCCCTTATTCATGACTTGAGTGGGATTGAGACTGTAAATGAGATGAGATAAATCATGAGTTACTTGAGTCTATTACTTTCAATTCTTGACTCGATTAGACTTGACTTAAACTCGACTTGAGTTCTTATAGAGTCGAGCTGAGCTGCTTGATACACGACTCGAAAAGCTAGTGAGCTACATAAAAATATAATATACTATATTTTTTTAAAAAAATAGTGAAGTGAAATGTACGAAGACCTTAAACTTTTGGGAAAAATAATGCAATTAAGCTAATAAACTTTTTTACACTTAATTAAGTCCTTAAACCAAGAAATTGAATGAATTAAATCTGTTGACCATTAAAGTTTAACAGTTCTATCATTGAGTGAAAACATATTTCTTGATTACAGTTCTATCATATTGTATTTACAATATTTTTCAAAAAAAAATTATAAATTTTAGTAGTATTTTTTAAATAAAATAAAAAATTCTAAAAATGTCAAGTGAAAACATTGTGATGTGAGATGCTGCAATAATAAATCTAAAAAACTAGAAAGATTTAGTGGTCAAAATTGTTCAAAAGGCTTAATTTATTGTGTTTCTTGGTTCAAATTAGACTTAATTGGGTGAAAAAAAGATAAAAAGACCTGTTAATTTTTTAAAAAATTCAAGGGCTTCTTACGCCTTTAAAATTATTGTTGTTGTCAAATAAATGTAGTAAATTATTAGTAGTAGTAGTGTAAATGGGACGGGATAGATCATGAGCTACTTGATCAAAAGTCGACTCTAATTCAAACTAGGCTAAAGTTCTTAACGAGTTGAGTCGAGTTTTGTACTATTCGACTCATTTATACCCCTAAAGAGAATTGAAGCTTTATTTAAACAATAAAAGAACACATTAAAAATTAGGCTTAAATACAAAATTGGTGTGAGTGGGAAGTCTTACACCTTAACGATGCAAGCGTACACCTTTGTCAAGGTATAGATCTTACAGAGACTGGATACTTACGTATTTTATTTCTCCTGCACTAAAAAAATAAAAACACAAGTAATTTTTCAAAGTATGATTAACTAAAACAATGAAAGATAAGTAGATAATTGATTAGAAGTCAAGATATAATGGAAAGGCTAGGTTAATTGTTTCGTAGTGTGGAATGCAGTTGCATAGTATTCTCTTCTTATTAATGCAGAAGGGTTGAAGTGTCGTCCCGACGGGTCGCTGAAAGGTTGCCTTTACTACCTCGGTGGGTTATGCCTTGTCGACAAATCAAAAACTCATAGTTCGACAAAGCATCCTTTATTGCCTCCTCCTTATCCCTAATTCAAAGTACTATTAAGGGTCATGTCTTGATGATACCTCCAGCGTGAATCAAGGGTGAACAACAACCAATGATATGCTTTCTTTTAGTCGTTGAATCTTTGTCGGCTTATCTCTAAGCCGGATTAGCCAATGCACAAGAGCAAAGACTGTATTCACTTATTTCGTAAGCCTAACTATCCCTAGTATAAATAAATAGGTTTTTTCTCGCAAACTTATCTTCCGAGCTCGTATGCAAGAAAAAATAAATACTAAGAGTGAATAAACTATGAATTTGAAATTACATTAATAAAACTTGAATAAAGATACAACCTTCTTCCACAACTACTTCACGGGTAACCTAAGCCTAAGAAGGAATTTAGAACATGATAATGGTGGTGGCGGCTATGATTCTAATAGGTGGAGCCGAGTTGCCTCTACTAAACTTAGGGGTCGATTTATATAGGCCAAGCCTAGGTCAAAACTCCCCATAAGTGATTGGAGTTCTAATAGTAATAAAATACAAATTTATATTAAATACAAGATCTTTATTTTATTTCCTAATTTTACTGCTTTTAGATTCTTGAATTTCCATAGCTTTGACCATGGTTCAACTTGCTTTCCTTAGCTCTGTTTCTTCTCTCACTTGGTTCGATGGATTTGGCTCTTTATTCTCTATCTATCACACATAATATGTCTTTGTTGCTCTGTTGTCGTGGCAACCAAATTGCTTTCCTGGCAGGTGTTTCTCTGCATCTGATCTTATCTACATTCTTCATTCAGCATCCGTCGATGGTATCCGGTATCATTGGGTGGTCTATTTTCTGTCTAAGAAAGAAAATCGTAATCATACCCATTTTCTACCAAATATTATATAAAAACAGTATTTAAGTACTTAGATGCTAAAATGTAAAAAATATGCAGAATTATCCAATATTGTCATTAAAGTCTATTAATTACAAGCAATAATTGAGTGAAAAGTTGTATAAAATATAATGATATTTTGGTTCAATTTAGTCCTAAAAAATTTTAACCCGAAATTGACCTTAATTTCTTTATAATTTTTATAATTTAGTCCAATATTTTTAATGTGATGATATTTTTATTTTAATCCTCAAAATCTTTATTTAACCCGAAATTAACCCGTTTTTCTTTATATTTTTTATAATTTAGTCTAACATTTTAAATAGAATTATATTTTTATTCAATTTATTAACCTAAAATTAAAAAAATGAAGCCCGAATCGAAATATTTGTGAATTTGACAAGCATATCAAACATAATGCTTCAAAATAGGCTCAACCCTGTACATTTCCTTCATCATATTAATTTAAAGCATCACTAACCCTCTTCGACCAAACCTGAATGGATACAACCTTTCTAATTTTTAACCCGAAATATACTTATATTAAAAGTATTTAGGACTAAATTGAACAAAATTAAAACAAAATTGGGGTTAATTTTAGGCTAAATAAAGATTTGTATGACTAATTTAAAAAAAGTATAATTATATTTAAAATATTAGACTAAATTTTAAAATTATAAGGAAATACGGATCTATTTTGGATTAAATATACATTTTTAGAACTAGAATAAACAAAATTATCATCATTTTAAAAATATTGGACTAAATAAAAAATTAGAAAGAAATCAATGTCAATTTTAGGTTAAATAAAAAAAATTCAGGATTAAATTGAAAAAAATATCATCATATTAACATATTGGACTAAATTAAGAAATATTCAATTTCGGGTTAATTTCGGGTTAATCAATGTTTTTTTGGACTAAATTGAACAAAAATATAAATATTTAAAATATTGGACTAAATTATAAAAATTAAAAAGAAATTAAGGTTAATTTCAGGTTAAACAATGATTTTTTGTATTAAATTGAACAAAAATATGATTATATGTAAGATATTAGACTAAATTATAAAAATTATAAAGAAATAGTGGTCAATTTCAGGTTTAATATAGATTGTTAGGACTAAATTGAACAAAAAGATAATTATATTTAAAATATTAGACTAAATTATAAAAATTATAAAGTAGTAGGGTCAATTGTGGGTTAAATAAAAAATTTAAAGATTAAATTGAACAAAAATATCAATATATTAAAAATATTAGACTAATTTATAAAAATATAGAAAGAAATTGGGGTCAATTCCTAGTTAAAGATTTTTAGGACTAAATTGAGTAAAAGTAAAAAATTTATAGTCTCAGCCTGAAATTTACTTATTTTTTTAAGTTAGTTTATTTTTTTATTGCTCTTCTGGTTTTTAGAGTCTAACCTTGACTAATCCAGACTGACTCGCGTCGCACACTTTTTTCTATTTATTAATGACATGTGATATATTATGATTGCTCTAAAAAAGTTTAAATAAGAGTTAACAATAGGGGACAACTGAGACCATGATTTAATGTTTATGGGGCAAAATATTTCAAAAAATTCTTTAGTTAACAACTAGATAAAAACTGTATACTTTAGGGTAGGAACGAAGTCAGGATTTAGGATTTGAGGTTGAGGGGCCAAAACATAAATGTTTAAAAGTAGGGGACAAATTCATAAAAAATATTTTTTTAAAGAATTTAAATAGAAGATAAAAGTGAAAAAAAAAATTCGGGGGTGAGGGGGCGATTCCCCCTCTCCACCCCTCTTTAGCTCCATCCTTGTTTTAGGGATGATAGAGTCATTACGAAAATAAAAAACATTTGTTAATACTATTATTCGTATTTTATGGAACGTTTTTATATAATGAAGTAAGAATATGTAGTTAAAAATATATTATACTCTTAATTTTTTTAACATTAACCCTTAACTCTAATTTTAAATCTTAGTCCTAAATCTTAAACCTATTTTTATAGTGCCAATATAAGGAAGGGTACTGAAAAAATTCGATAATTTATATTTCTCTTTTAAAGGTTCTTCGGCTCTTGTTAAGGACAAAATTTATATGTTTCAATCCTTAATTCTAAATTTTAAATTATAAACTTTAAACTGTAAAAATACACGTTATTCATAATTTTTAAACCTTAATTTTAAAAGTTAACTTTAAATTCTAATTTTAATATGAGGTATAAAAGTTACGTACCATAACTATTCCTTGCGGAAGGCCAACACTTGGGACCTTCGACATTCAACAAATGCACATGCACGTGCAAAACTAATCACAAACAGTCTGCGCACCCGTCAAGGAACGGATCCTTCTGTCATTGGGTCTGGTTCAAATTTTTCGTTCGGACCGAGGATGAAAATCCCATGAGTCCCCAAACAAATACTACATGTTTTGCTTATACTTGTCCCAAACAATCTCAGGATCTTAATAGGTATGCTATTCAAGGGACCAAAAGTGTCGCCATTTTTCACAAGGCATAGCTATGTGGACGGTTAAACAAAAGCCAATACCGGTCCGACACGCGTACCATCAAATATGTTGACTCGATCCACATCGGCATCGATCTCGAGCCATGATCATGATCAAGATAGGGTTTAATCAAAACTAGGTAAAGAAATAATAGAACTCGGGATAATGCCAACGAGAATTTCGTATGGAAAATAGGGTTTCCATGAAATGGTGGGGGAGCATTGCTTAAACCATCATTGTTTATCAAGTCCAAAGCATTCCATGTGAAAGAACATTCTTTTAAGATCATGTCTCACTCCGACCGAAACAAAAGACGCTGCCCTTACGGCAAAATGCTAGGCTGCATTTATTTATTTGATTACTATATGTTGGCTTTCTCGTTTGTTCCCAAAGACAGCTAAGGGTTTGGATTGAACAATCTGGTTTCGATTTCGATTTTCTATTTGCCCACTTGGATTTTTATTGAGAAACAAAATATGGGACATATTTGATGGGAGATGGGGACATGTTGAGTCTATGTTGTTTTTGTGACAGGTTTTTGGGTTGGGTGTTTCAGCAGGCATGCCGGTGATGAGCAACCCTAATATTGTAGTGACAGTGAGGCACAACTCAGAGCTTTTGAGGGACATGTGATTTGGTCTATTACTTCAATTTGTTCGGTTGAGGGGGACTCGAGATCAAACTCAAATCGTTTATATTTGTCGAATAAAAATAAGTGTTAGATATAATGATAAAGTCAGTAAGTGTTTTTTTATGATTTTACGTAAATATCGTTTGCTCAAGAGTGTATATATCTGTTTTGTTTCAGGAGCCCTTGTTCCTTAATAATAAAATTTACTTTTGATGAATAATAATAATAATAATAACCGTAAGTCGAATTTTAAGAGAGATTTTAAGTTTGTACTGTTAAAAGGAAAAACTATGGATCTTTAAGCATAGAATATAAAACGAAGATGAAAGAGATGGAAGAAAAAGATCATAATAGATGTTTATATTTAAATATGATGATTATCATATGAATCGATTGAAATAAATTTGGGTTTAAAATAAGATTTGGATGGTAGGGTCAAGGTGTTTGTCCCAGACAGGATCATGGGTACACCTTCCTGTTTTCCTATCTGTTGTTACCTAACTCAAAACATTCATCAAAGATTTGTCGGGTCTTATGTTTTCAAGATCAGGCTTTTGTTAAGGTGATGTCCAATTAGTTTGATGGTCCTAAATTTCACTTGAGATTTTGGGTTCAAGTGAGATGGGCCATTGCTAAACATTGTCCACCACACGAGAGATGAGTCGACCAAGTTGGAGTACATTCTTCTACCAAAAAAACATTATAAAAGTAGGTTTGCTCATCTTTTTACCATCATGATTGCAATGCCGACCAAAGCCACTTCAGGGATTTAAAATGAGATTATGGTCTTGTCTTTTTTGTTGTTGTAGTGTTGTGTTATGATTGCGAATATAATAGATACTATCGTGATCACTGTGAATCATTATATTTTACGACAACGATTTCAGATGATATTATTATCGTTATATAATGATCACTATTACAATAATGGGCTGCTATTTGAATACATGTCCCGTTCGACCCGATGATGACTAAGACCATGACTTAGTTTCATGGCTTAGCTACCAAGTTTTTGACTTAATCAGGATGGTTCATGTAGCCTCAACCTTGGTTGAAAATTAGTTCAAAAGAAGGCATAGATAGGTACCATCATGTAATATCTTTCTTATCTTGGTTACTTTCTCAAGCAAAATCATTATTACAAGAGAAAAGAGTTGCCATTTTCCAACAACTTTTCGGGTTTGGGGGAATGGAGTTGTCGGCAATATATATATATATATATATATATATATATATGAAAAGTAAAATAAAGTAAAATCCCTATGTAGATTAGATGACCAATATGTAGTATCTATCCCTTACAAATTGTGTGTAAACTAATATGAACATTCCCTAAATCATTTCCTTAGCCTGACTAACAAGCCGCCGAAGATGGCCTTGATTGGAGGGCTGATGTTCCAACTTTAGACGACAATGTGGTGGCTGTGGTGTCCGCGGTGGTGGCAGTGAAAGTCATGTTCGTGGATCCCTTGTTGAGGGCAGCTGGTGTCATGGTGGTCACACGCTCACACCTAGGGCACATCGTAAGGGTCGATGCTGGCAGAGGCTCGCGACTGTGTGGGGAAATCACGGTCGGAGGAGCTACTTTCATCGCCCGGAGCTCCTCCATTTCCCGTTGAAGCCTTCGGTTTTGTTCGGTCAACGATCCGAACCATCTCTTCAGGTACTCACACTCCATCTCCGTCTGCTTTAACTTGCTCCTATACAAATATCAAATATATCGACGATATATAATTTTATGCAAAGTATGATATTCAATAAGAGTACGTACGTATATACATGTATAATACTAACGTGCAGTGTAAGGTATTTGGACTTTCATGTAACGTGATAAACCTAGCTTGTTGCATATAAAAATATGTAAGAACAGATATCGGATCATTTAAGTATCAAAGTAAACAAGCTCTTAAATAAGTAAAATCTATTTTTTGTGATTTTCTTTTAATTTTTTACCTTTTTTATTCGGTAATAAATTCAAACTTGGATTTATTTTCATTACAAGTTAAGCTCATTTATTACATATTAAATACCAACCATTACTTTACATACAGACAAAACCAACTTAAAACTCAAAACGAACAACAATTTCTTATAAAAGAAAACAAAACCAAAGATAAAAGCATGTTCGTAATCTAGCAAATTCTAATCTTTTTTTTTCTGAATTCATTATAATGATGATGATAACAATTCACCAAGACATCATGCATGACTAAGTCCATAGAAAGATGGGTCAGAACAACAATTTATTAAGAAAAAAAGATGACGATGATGGCAGCCATACTGCTCAGAATCAGACACGTAAATTTGCTAAGCCTAACCACATCATTAGTTCTTCATAAACATGTCCATCTACTTGTCGGTTTTGTGTCTGGTTTATATATATACCATTGTAAGTTTTTGTTCATACTTTGATGAATGCTTTTGCTTACGTATAATTTTTGAATAGAAATAGTTTATCCTCTAATCATATATTTTTTCTGTATCTTACTTTAAAATAATGGTTCTAAGATTTAAGATTAAGGTTTAGGGTTAAAGTTTAAAAAGTAGATATAAAATATATTTTAAAGTATAATTTTAAGAATCCGAGTTTTATGATTAAACTCGAGAACTGAAGTTAATAAATGCATTAACAACTATCACAAGTTATTTGCCATGCTTGTTATGTCATGCATACACGACCAGAAAGAGTATAAAAAGTGTAGTAAATAGTTTCCTCTAACTTCTTCCAGTAGTTGTCTGCAGAACCTTAAAAACTGTTGTTTTTACATAGTATTTTACAGTGCATGCATGGTGTTATGGATATATCCTGCCTTACATCACTCAAATAAATACACAACACATGTATTAAAGAGGTGACAATGATATGTCAACGTCCAAACACAACAGGTTTGTCAGAAAAATAACATAAAAATGAACCTAAAAGGATCTGAGAAGCAAGCCTATGAAGGATCTGAGGAGCTCATTTTGCCCTAAAAGACACTCGTAAGAACAAGGATTAATTTTATTTTCTCATCTAGTTACTTTAGACTGGGATATGTCCTAACAGGGAGTTTATAGCGATCCCTAATTATTACAATAATATCTGTTATGTTCGAAATTCGAATATATATTCATCTACCCTAGGCTACTTTTTAATCACACCAACCAACAAAATAATGAGTCATTTAAACGAATGAAAATAGATTTCGTGGGTATACGTATAGGGTACCTGGCCCTACGGTTCTGGAACCAAACCTCAACCTGCCGTGGCCTAAGCTTCAGCTGCAAGGCCAATGCCTCTTTCTGCTTCTGAAAAAACACACGCACAAAAATCCAAACCAGACATTAAATATAAAGAGATATGGGATTTATTATTACATGTCGAAAAAAAGTAAAATGTTGGGTGGTTTGGTGTTGTTGTGTAATTAATAAAAATGTTATTGGAAAATTTCATACATACAGGGTTTAGGGTATGGTTTTGTCTGAAACTCTCTTCCAGTAGACGAGACTGTTCTTTAGTGAGACGGAGCTTTTTCCAAGGAACGGTGGCTCCTCCGTTGGTGTTGCAGCTTTCCTCTTCGTCCTCCATGCTGGCTGTGATCCAATCATCTTCTCCAGACGGTACTTGGTTTATATCAAAATCTCTCACCATAGAAACACCTTGATCATATTTATATATCAAATTTTCATATGTAAAATCAACCGATCTCGAAAAGAAAGAAAGAAAAAAACCTTTTTTAGAAACCATGCATGGAATTATCCAAGCTTTTACATTTTTTTTAGATCGTTATAAGAGTAAAATTACTGATTGAGGTTATATTTTTACTCGTGCAACAATCCAAAAAAACATGTAAAAATTAAAAATTTTACGCTGTAACCGGATCGTATCCATATATAACACAAGTTTGATTTTGGCTTACCAGCAGAAGGAAGAGAAGGGGAAGAACCGAAGCCAGGAACAGATATTGACAAGTCCAAGTTTGAAGAACAGCTGGGTAAAACCGCCATGAAAGTTGCAGAAGAACTAAAGAAGATGAGAAGGTAAAGTTTATGAAAAAAAATAATTAAATAAATAAATAAAAAGGAAACTAAAAGGAGACAAACAAGCAGCACAAGAATCTGAAAGGAAACTAATGAGAAAAAAAGAAAGGTGGTGTGATAGATAAAGAAGTCTTATAAGTAATAAATATAATGGTACAAATAATAAATGAATAAATAAAGGTAGAAAAATAAAAAATTGAAGTTAATAAATAGCTAGGGTTTTTGACTGTGGTCATCAAAGTCAAAGTTCCTGACCCATCTGATGTGAGACACGTGTCATTATCATATCAGATACTAAAAAATCTGTGGTAGATTTTGTGTTCATAAAGTGAATAGTCTCATTGTTTGGTTCAAAGGTCAGCTTAATATGATTGGGGAGGCTTAGAATGGTCCCTTCCTATATCCTACACCACACCCTAATTGCATTTCCGAAGTCGGGTTCGAATGATAAAAAATTTGATATTATTTAATGAAATGTTATGTTTTAATTTTATTTCGAATATAATTTGAATTCATGTGAATTATTGTTTAAGAGATAGTGAGGTTATTTAATGATGCATTAAGGTATTGACCAGTGCATAGGAAATTATATCTCTCCAACCATTTGAGTTTATGTTTTTGGAAAAATGCTACCAATACTTAATATCATTAAATATTATTAAATTAATTAATAAAGATTTAACACATAATTATTAACTATATTTTTAAATATTTATATTTTATCCCTTTAATCTTAAATCTCAACTCTGTGTCTGCATAAAAATAACTTGGCATGATGGTGGGTGTGAAGGGTGCTTTCTTACCATCTCAATTAAGACTAATGGGTTTAGGGTTTGATTATTTAAAATTAATCTCATGTTTCTGACGTACTAATTTAAAAATAAAATAAGAAAAAAGGGTCTATGAAGGCAAGTCTAGTTGTGGCCTGAATTTGACTGATTTCATATCCACGTGTTTATATTAAACTTAATAGATTCTCAAATTTTCTTATTTTTATTTAATAAATAAAATATGTAACAGTTTCTTTATAATTTTTTTTAAATTAAAATATTTCATTGTCGGTATATCATATAGTATAATAAGTCTATTGTAATGGATTTGCATGTTTTAGGTGGCAAAGGAAATCTTATCATCAAGTTGGATTAGAAGTTGGGACTTGTGACCTTGACTTGGACATTCAAAGGGTTTGTTTACATATTGCAAACTAATTTACAAAGGGTTTCATTATTATTATTATTATTTAGTCTAAAAATATATATTATTTTTTTATTTAAATAACACACCTTTTGTTTTTATTTGTACTTAAGTAAATAAAAATGTAAGTTAAAAGTTAATTTAATTAAAAATTAAAACTTACTTAATTTAGTAAGTAGTTAAAGATGTTCATTTTATTTTATTTTATATGGATTCAAATTAAGATATTTACATTGAGAATGTAGTTATCTTTTTTACTTAATAAAAAATATAAATACATAAATCATCATTAAACTTTACTTTCAAACCTATTATAGACACTGAAGTTTCAAAATATTTAATTTACTCATTAACATGGACTTAACTATGTTGAACATGGAGGGGCATCAAATTTTTTGGTATAATTGTATTTAAGGTCCTTTTTGGTTTAAATAAAAATAAAATATGTTTTTTATCTTCCTAAATTTTTTAATATAATTACATTTAAGGACCTTTTTAATTTAAATAGTAATAAAATAAGGATTTTTCCCTTTCAATTTTTTTGATATAATTACATTTAAGGACCTTATTAGTTTCAATAGTAGTAAAATAAGGTTTTTGTCCCTCCCAAATTTTAGATCTAAAGATTTAATGGACAATTGTCCTCCCCGATATTTGATCCTAACTCCGTCTCTGCTAATTAAAATTTAAACATTGAACATTTTTTATCATCACATTAACTTTTTGAAGGTATCTATTTAATGGAGAATAAAGAGGCTTATCCAACATTCTAACGGTAGAAAATTTCATCAACTCAAAGGAAGCAATGTAATAAGAAACATGCTCCATCAACGTTAGGGAAGAGAAATCGAAGAGAGGAAAAATAAAAAGTTTTTACTTAATTATTGGATTTTGAAGTACTTTCCGTTAAAATGGAGGTTGAATTCGAACTCATTAAAGAAATAAAATGATTGGAGAAATTTATGACAGAAAAACCACTATACCTACGATCATCGAGTGACATCCAATGATGATTAATGATAAGAAGTGTTCATGTCATAACACCGTAAAAAACTATTGAGTTAGTCTAATTTACGAATCATATTTTATAATTCAAATTTTATTTGATTTTTTTAAGTTGAAATTTTAAATTTTTGTACAGATTTAATTTTAACTATTTATAATATTACAGAACATATTGATTATAATTTAAATTAATTTTTATATTTATATAAGATATGTTCATATATATATCTTTATATTTTTCACACCTGATATACGTATATAAAATTAAAAATTTAAATTTAAAAATTAATCTACTAATTACTAATTATTTAAATTTTTTATTTTATAAATCAAATTTTATTTAAATTTTTTAGTACATTTAAGTCCGGTGGACTGTTTAAAACACTGTTGAATAATATTCCGTAGCAATCACACTTTTTGTTTATATTTAATATATTGATTGTCAAGTTATATAATTCTGTAGGTGGAATGGAAAATCAACGTGTATTTGAAATTCATATCTAAAAATAAATAAATATATTCTACAGTATTAAATTCTATATTTGTTGTTGGCAACTGGTAACAACATGTAAGCAGTCCAATGCCGACAGTTTGGTCCCTAAAAAAGTCAATCCATTGTTTCATCATGTTTTGGAGTTGTCCTCTCCCATCAAGCAGCAATGACTCAAACCATGGAGTGTAGTGGTAAAACTATTCTCCTACAGGGTTAGCATCTACTTAGAAAGGAATATAAAATTCGACTAAGGTTATATGTTTATTGGACCGTTAGACGAAATTAAATAAATGTATGAGATTATTTTTTTTTAAAATAAATTATTTGTTACTGTTAATCTCATTTATTTATTAATTTATTGTGATTTAACGATCTAACAAATATAAAACTAAAAAAATACATGGTGTAAAAGAATATTATTACCTCGTACGTAATTAAGAAAAATCAGTGAGTTTTTTTTTATCTTTTACAAGTTTGTATATTGTAACCCCTCGATCCAGTCTAGACACAACCTGACTCGAACGAGCTATACGGGAAATACCGAAGTTAATCCGGAGACTTGTCCCGATAAATAACCTAATATTTTTTCTTGTTGCAAAGAAAATGAGTTTAGACCCATATCGAGATGTATTTGGTGAGATAGTGACTGATGAGAAGACGACAACTATTGAAGCATGTAGTCCTTATGGTGGATAACCTAGCGAGAGGCAAATGCTCTTTATAGGGAGAGCGCCTAACCTGATTCAAAGTTGGGGTAAATCGAGATTTGATGAGTTTCTAGGACTGATTCTAGCTTTATTCTGAAGAGGTGACGATTGCGTTACAAATTTTGGTGGGAGAAAATGTCACAGACCACATATAAAGGTCTGAATCTTATGCACTGGAAGCTATTCAAGAGGTTTTGAGAGAGATTTTGGGCTTACCAAGACCACTAGACTCAAATTAACCCAAGAAAATTAGATAAAGTTCATACATTCACATCTATAGGAACACATCATATGAACATAGGAGATTCTTTTTATAGATAGTGAGAAAATATTCTTGATATTATACCATGTGGTTGATAAAATTATATCTAGGTCATCAATGTAAATCAGTAAAAATCGTCGAACATATGAAAATTTAACTATAAATAGAGGTCTCTTCAACTTTATTTGCATTATTCATATTTTCATTTATTCTTGAGTAATAAAGAACATTCACTCTAAAATTTTCTAAATTTTTATTTTATTCTTCAAGTTTCTTTCAAACTTCTTTGTAATTATTCTTATAGTTTACTTTCGTTTAAAATAATCTTGTATGAATGTCTTAAAAGTTTAATTTTTTTAAGAGAGAAAAAAAACGTAATTGAACCTAAAGTCGTACACTTAATTAATTTAAAAAAAATTAACCCCATGATAATAGTCGTGAACTACTCTAACCAAAATTTGATTTACCTAATTAATTATGACTGATAATATACAAAGTCATGTGATGGATGGATGACATAGAGGAAAGGAATTGATGAGGAAACAAATGGCAAAAGCGTGCGTTTCGGGTAGGGCCCACACTGATGATGATGATTAGGAGGAAAGCAAACACTCGGAACATGGTAACTCAATAGATCCCACCTTTGACGATTGGGTGGGGAACCATGTGGGTCCCCACTTGTCTTCTTGTCATCCCACAAACACCATCCCATGCTTTATGATCTCTCCCACAACGTTAAGGGTATATTCCGTTCGGTTTTAGTTTAATTCGATAAATTATTTTAGTAATTATCGATTTTTGGTTCAGTTAATTTTGAATTTTGGTTTTTATATTAAAGTTAATTTTTAAAAATTTGTATTTTATTTTGACAAAATAGCTTTATTTTATAACTTTTAAATATTAGAAGGTAATAATTTTGAGATATTTTTTATAAATATTTATTAAAAATTATTTTTAAGTAAAAAATAAAAATATATCTATAGTATTTTAAGTATAAAATATATATTTTTACCTTATAAAAATAATTAAAAAAATCAAATTCGGTTTAATTCGATTAACCGCGATTAACCACAGTTCGTAAATTTAGGAATCATAATACCTCAGTTCGGTTCGATTTTCGGTTTTGCGATTAACCATACTCAGTCCTACACAACATGTGGGCCCCACCAAACACGAATCCCCTTTTTTTTCTTTTTTTTTATGAATTTAATTATAATTATTACTTTTATTAAACAATACTTATTGTTCATGCACTTCATGAAAAATACTACAATTACAATAAGATATTATGTGTTGAAAGAGAATCTAAAAAACTTGTACTTGGCCTTAGCCATTTCCCCATGCTTTAACTTTCTCCACACTATATTCTATTTCCCTATATCTCCCACAGTCCCACATTGCACAAAAACAATTAGATTATAGTAGGATGACAGTCAAATCCAAAGCTATCTCACATCCTACTAGCTTAAACACAATCAATGCAATGAAACAGACCTCAACTTAGGAAGATTGCCCACTCGAAAGTGGACACACATGTTGCTGCAATCTAACATGTCCCACACCATCAGTGGTGGTGATTCATATGTTTATCGATCGGTTTCAATGGCATTTAGATTCTCTATACTTCTATTCGTATGTTTAGTGCTTTGTGTAGTTCGATTCTTGTTCAACTGGGGTTGTTTTGTTAACATGTTGATGAGTGCATAAAAGTCTTATTTTTTATATCATTTTTCTCATTAATTTATCACCAATAAAGGACAAGATTAAAGGCATTAATGGATATTTTTGTATATTTTCCATACTTCAGCATCCAAACATACAATTCATAAATTCATCTAATAATTGGCATAAAACAGATGCATTTGATAGTTTCTTTCTTAGATAGGAAACTACTTACAAAGATTACCAATTGAGAAGATAGATGTTGAAGTGTAGATGGAGCACCCGCCACGACATCACTTTTTGAGGCCGCGACAGTTGAGCGAAGATGACAACCAGCGCTCGACAGAAAGAGAAAAAGATGTTGATCTTAATGGACAAAGAGCGAAAGAAAGACAAAGTCAAATTACGGAGTCAAGCCTTGGTCAAAGTCACGTGCAGGAAATAAGAGATATTTTAGAAAATAAAAATTAATTGTTATAGTTTAATTAGGAATTATACTTCTCTCTTCTCTAGAATTCTTTCCTTGCATAAAAAGCTTCAACCTAGAGTTTGACCTATATAATGCACACATTAGGCTTAGTCTAGGAAGTAAAGAGTTTACCCTAGAAAATATCTTTAGTCGTCGTTCTAAACTTCTTCGGAGGCTTAGGTTGTTTGTGGAGTAGTTGGAGAAGATAGTTGTATTAGGTTTGATATTTATTAATGCAAAACTTATTTCATAGTTTATTCTCTCTTGGTATTTACTTTTCTCGCATATGAGCTCGAAAAATAGTATGTAAAGAAAAATCTATTTGCCTAGCATCGGGAGATGTAGGTTCAGGAAACGAGAGAATATAGTTTTTGCTCATGGGCATTGACTAATCCGGTTGAAAGATTAACCGTCCAGGATTTCAGCGACTAACAAGACGCTTGTGTTTGGTTGTTGTCCGCCCTTGATTCACGCCGAGATATGTCATCAAGACGTGAGTTTCAACAGTTCTCTTCGCTTAGGGATAAGGAAGAAGACAAGGATGTTCTGTCGAACTATGGAATATTGAACTGGCGACAAGGCATAACCCGTCTAGGCAACTGCGGCGACCCTTTGTGCGACCCGCCGAGGCGGCAGTTCAACCTATTGTATTAATAAGTGGATACCTAATACACTACATACCTAATACAACTGGATTCTCCTCTACAAAATACTCAACTTAGCCTCGCTTCTTTTATCCTTATTCCTTCGTTATTTAGTTTAGTTTAGTAGTTAAATTAATAACCTCAAACTCAACAATTATTTATGTTTTTACTTTTTATAGTGTAATTGTAAGAGGTAGTGAAGTCGACATAATCCATGTGGGTTCAACAAACTAAAGTATTATAATCTGACAAAGGTGGAAAAAAAAAACTAAAGGACTTTCGAGCCTCACATGTTGAAACCAAACTTTCATGTTCATTGGATGATCCTTTTAAAAGGATGATTACCTGAATCGATTAATACGAAAGCAGCTACTGTCATCGAGATGAGAAAATAATTTGTTAGAAGTTTTAAATGGTAGATATGTAACTTCATCTAAAGAATCATAACATCTATTCGCATAGCAAAATATGATGAATTGCAACTTGCAAGTGAATGATAAGTTAAGGAGGGAACTTAAACGGAGAACAATATCGCCGAGGTAAGGACTAATCTCTATGCACATAAATACCTCTGTGTAAATTAGCTCTCGAACATCATCTTCTGGCAAGGTGTGTAGGATGTATATTTGCCGAGTTAGGAGAGATTGATCAAAGATACTCTGCCTTTGTTCTTACTAGTCACCTTCTCTCCGGTATGAGTATCGATTGCATATGCAACAGCATCATAACTTCCTCTTCGCCATACTCGGTGAAGAAGTCTTTGTCAAACATTTTCTGATCAAATGAAGTAACCATTAGAATCCATGTGCAAGGATATCATATGAAAGGCTCAACTATAAATAAGCTCGCAACACACTCGAATCAATACAAAGAAAATACTAAATTGCGGCAGCAATGCAGCATAAACACCGCATCGTAACGATTTTCAAGGTCACTACAACAACACCGCAACCGTTACTGCAATTTAGAAACAGTGGTGAAAACGCCAAGGCAGAAGCTGGTGAAGCTTGAATCTTTATGGCAAGAGCTGCAACTAAACGCGGAGAAATACAGCACCGTATAAGCGTATTTATACGTATAGTCGTATATATACATTAAATGAATACCTCAGGAATTTAATACTCCGTATTTATATCAAAACATATTGGGAAAAAATATACTGTAAAGATGGATTCTTTGGATTTACTCGGAATTCGAATCTTATCTTACCCGACGTCTACAAGAGCTGTCCAGAAATCAGGAGCAAGCAATGAGATTCGGGTTACTGATGGGTGGCTGTGATTCTCTTCTCTGCCTTTGTTCCGCCGGTGAGTTGGAGTGGCGCTCCGTCGCTGCTCCTCCAAGCAGACCTTTCCGGTTTAATTATTTTCTGCCAATTACCAACTTGCTGGCAATGAACAGAATTGAACCACGTGAGGATCATTTTCATGGGCGTTCTGTTCGATGTTTGTGTTCTGCAAGTTGTGGATTGGACTGGAATCCATTAATTAAATTAATAATTTTCTTGGGGGGGACAATGGTTGACTAAATTATAATCAGTGATTAAGGATGTTAATACTTAATTGTTAATTAATTAATTTTATTAAATATTATAAAATTTAATATTCAAGACATTTAGTTTTTGTTAAACTAAATTGAATATTATGGTTAAACTAAAAAATTAAATAAATTATAGAGTAAAGTACGTAAATAATTACTTAATTATCTCAAAACAATATACAAAATGGTCATCAAATTCCTAAAAGTTACATAATAAACATTAAATTTTAGTTTTTGTTATTATAAAATAATCACTGAATCATTAATTGTCGTTAGTAAATGATGTGATCGTTAAAAAAAATTTGATAATCACACATTTAATATTCTATATTTACACATTCTAATCAATTTAATCCTAATTTAATCCTCATTATTAATGTTTAAATTGATTGAATGTGTAAATAATAAAGATTGAAAGTGTTGTTATATAAATTTTCTTAACTAACACGTGTTAACGGCTCAATGATCATTTTGTAACAAAATTTAAAGTTTAATATCTATTATGTAACTTTTGAAAGCTCGATGACCATTTTATATTTTTGAGATAAATTAGTGACCATTTATGTACTTTACCCTAAATTATAAGTATACAACAATATTTGTCCTTGGAGAAAATATGGGACAGAACCAAAATTTAAGGATCAAGTTGAGAAAAATTACCAAATGTTTATAGAATAATATAGATTTTAAAAAACTAAATTAAGAGAATTGTCAAGATTAGATACTAATGTGAAGAAGAAAAAAAGCTAAACGACCAAATTTTAATGAAAAAAATTGTTAAATTTTAATGAAAAAAATTGTTAAATACAAAGATGGATATGTTATGCCCAAGGACGGAACTAAGGGGTGGGGGCGAAAGAATTTTTTTCTCTCACTTTTATCCCTTTATTTAAATTCTTTTAAAAATTATTATTTTATGAATTTGTCCCCCTACTTCTAAACATTTATGTTTTGTCCTCTTAACCCCAAATTCTGACTCCGTCCCTGATTAAGCCTAATTCTAGAGTATATTGGCCTTATAGCAAAGCGATATGAAACAGTAGGAGTGAACATAAAGAAAAAAAGAAAGAAATGAAGCATGGGATGATTCCAATTTGCAAAATGTCTAGAAAGAAGAAAAGCCAGAACCATCATATATGTTCTGCACAAACATGTTATGACAATGAAACAACAATCTAAACTTCATAAAAGTTCTAAACTGCCATAGCCATTTATTTACAAGGAGAGCTCATATGGATTCGAGAGCAAAACCTACAGACATGAAACACAGCATAGCATTCACCATTTTGTCGATTTACATTTACCGGCTTTGCTATTGTCACGTAAGTAAGGTCCGAAGGTCTTCATAACTTCGTCATACGTCGGCCTCTTATAGTCCACAGCCTGCAGCCAATTTATTGAGACATGTTAGAGAAAACTTCTCGAATGATACTCACTAGTAAATACGGAAAATGCATCGAACATAATGCAGCTACTGCGTATGGTATAGTACCTGCTCAACAACTTCTTCAGGGGTTATCCACTTCCACTCTGTGAATTCCGGGTCGGCCTCGCCAGTTGCTAAGTTGATCTCACTCTCATCGTTTGTTAGTCTCATAAGAAACCTGTCAAGTGTCCCCCCAATCTTTAGTCAGCTCGTAAATCATATGAAAATATGTCGATGAGCTTGTCCGGGGTTAATTTCATTTCTAAAACACACACACATGCTATAAATGGAATCGACGAGCCTCTCTTTAATTTGCAGCTACTGTAAGAACAAAACTAAGGCCATTCCACTTGCACATGCTCAATAGATCGTGCTACACATAATGATATATGTTCGATATCCCCGGCAGTTTAAGTTCAGCAGAATGAGCTTCACAAAGGATACCGAGACGTGAGAGTCTTTGAAACTCGCTTTCATATTGCCAAAGAGAGCATATCAGCTCATCCAAGAAATTCTCAAACATAACAGATACCATGGAAGTGTCCACAAGCTTCAGTTTTTCATGTGTATGCTTTCGAAAAATTTTCAACTAGAAAATGGAATAGAAAATTTCCTTCTTACACAGCATCATAATAAGAAGAATACATAAATTCACAGAAAACATAACAAGAGACATGTCACGATAAGCATGTTAGAGGCAGCGACTGCAACAAGAAATCTGTAGCCACTAGATAAAACATTAATATTACATTAAAAACACTAAGCTAAGCCATTGCAAACCAGAATGGCTTTCTTCTAATAGATGAGGCTACCTAGATGTGTGCATTTGTTTCGGAGAAGAGAGAACGGAATGGAAGAAAGGAGAAACAAACCATTTCTGTGCCTGTCCATGCCATTCACCTCCCCAGAGTCGGTTCACTTTGGCCTTCACAGCAGGAGGAAAATCATATGTTAACCAATTAGGAACCTGCCAAACCACATTATTAATTATATATGCAGTAGCAGCAATGGGGAAAAAGAAGAAACAGAACACGGCGTATGTATCAAAACTGAACTCTAGAATGGAAGTTTAAGAATACAAGTAGGATTTGTGCAGTGCCCCTGCCAACCAAGTTTAAGAGTCAAGGAGAAAATTGCAGCAGAATAACAAGACTATTTTCTTTAGCAAACCTCAGCAATTATTTCAGCAGATACAACTCCGGTTTCTTCTCGCAATTCCCTGATAGCTGCAGATCTCGGTTCCTCACCATCTTCAATACCCCCCTGAGTTAGTAAAATCCCAAAATTATAACCAATTTAAACAAGCGCAAACATATATGCAACAGTCTTTCAAAAAGAGCAAAACAAAACTTTTAAATGTCCAAAAAGAAATGTTGTTTGTTTTGGTGAAGCCAAAGACTTAAAAGACAGATATGAACTAAAATCACAACTTAATGGCAAATCATTACAATCAGAGAAAAAACTGTAAATACATTTGTAGTAAAACATGTACACTAACATACACTTGAAACATCAAAGGAACAAACTGTCTCGGAGATAATTTTTCAGCCTGCAATAAATGAGGGTTCAACAGTGTATTACCTGAGGCATCTGCCAGGCTCCTGGAACATTCAATCTGGAAGCTACAAAAACCTGCAACCAGAAGAGAAAAAAGGGTATTTTCAGCTCTTTTCAGTCTATATATTCCTGAAGAACAAACCTAAAAAAACCATTAAAACAATTTTTTTCACACAAAAACTGGAAATTTAAATTTGACTTAATTGAAGCTCAGGCTCCAAAGTACTCCAAGAACTTCCCTTTTCTTTTTCTTTTTTTTTTAATTCTAAACATTTTGCAACATTAAATCACAAAAATCTATCAATTCTAACAAAAACAGAAAATCCAAATCTGACTTAATTTAAATTTAGGTTGATTTGATTTCAACTTAAGACTGCTTGCTCATTTCAGGCCACTAGTCTCAAAATCTAAGATGGAAAAAGAAAGGGTACCTGATTCTCCGAGTTGACTAGACAAACACCAACGTTGGGGCGATAACCATGGGGCAGTCCCTCCATTCTTAAATACCCAGTGTTTCTATTAAAGTTTTTTCCTTTTCAGAGAAATAAAACAGAGAGTAAATGCTGAGTTCAAGTTTGATGAATTCAAGGAGAGATCAAAAGAAGAAGATGATGAAATTTTAGAGAATAAAAATGGGTGTTAAAGAAGTGATTTTTATGAAATTTTTGGGGAGTGGGTGGGGAGGTGTTCATGGGAATGAGTGACGCTGACTTTGAGCAAAAATGGTGAAAATGGGTAACTCTGTTTTATATGGGGATTGCTAACTTATCTGGCACACTGGATTTTTTTAATATACAGGTAGAGATTCAGTATAATATTCGATTTAGTTGAGTCAAAAAAAATTGAATTTATAAATTTTATTTTATAATTTAAATTTTATTTATTGATTTTATGAAATTTAAATCAATTTTTTAAATTTATATACGAATTTAATTATAATTTCTTATTATGTTATTATAAAGAATGATTTTTATATTCATATATAATATTTTTGTATATTTTACATATGTCATATATACAATATATGGGGAAAAATTGAAAGATTCAATTTATATATAAAATTAATTAATTATTAAAAAATTAAGTTATTAAAAATTTATATTTCATAACTCAAACTTTATTTTAAAAAGATTTAGTCGAGTTTATGAAATTTTAAGTCTATTCAAAATAAGTTTAATTTTTTTCGAACCGAGTTAAATTTTGCATACTGATAATAAAATTCATGTGCTCAAACTTTATTTAATTTTTTTAAACTTAATTTGAGTTATGAAATTCAAGTCGAATTTTTTAGTTTATGTATAAATTTAATTATAATTTCTTATAATGCTATTACAAAGAATGATTCTAATTAAAATAAGGTTTATATATTTATATATGATATACATATTTTATATTTTTTTATATGTGATATATAATATATAGGGATGATAATGGATCAGTGCAGGTTTTTGACCCTAAATTGATCTCAATCCGACTCGATGTAATTTTTTCAATAACTCGACACTATCTAAACCCGATTTTTTAATAGAAAAAAACTATCCTGTCAGATTGGGTCATGTTGAAATTCATCGATTTTTGAGTCAAAATATCATCCCTAATAATGTATTAGGAAAAATTAAATGACTCATTTCAAACATGAAAATTGATCATTAATTAATAGATTTTTTGAGTTAAATTTATAAAATTTAAATTTATAAATTTAAATTTTATTTAAATTTTTTGAGTTAAATTTATAAAATTACAAATAACTCAAAATAAATTAGATTTTTTTAGATCAAATCGAATTTTATTTATCTTTAATAAAGATTATATGTATTCAAACTCAAATTTCATACGACAAACATCATCTTCGACAATAGAGTCATATTATCATTGTATTTCTTTTAAAAATAATAATAATAATAATATTTATAAATAAATCAAACAATTACTCATAATAATTTTATAAAATACAAAATTTGATCAGATTAATAATCATTATCATATCAACTCTTTATTAGATTTTTTTATGAAATCATAAACTCATTTAAAACATATAATTAATTATATTGACTTTAATTTAAAAATTTACTTTTAAGCTGATACAATGGATTGTATTAATTTCATAGTGTCTTGCATTAAATAACATTAATTGATGTCATTAAGTTATTTGTAAGAAAAAAATCTAATAAATTCCTAACCATACATAGCTTTAAAGGGACAATCTTTGCAAGAAAACAAATATTTTTTTATTAATTGATCATTATATGTCTAATAATATTAATCGATTATTATTTTTTATTACACTTTCAATTTTTTTTAAATTTTATTTTAATTAATTTGAATCAATTCGTGTATATTTAATTTTAATAGGAGAATTTTTCGAAAGAGGAATAATTTTAGCATTATTAATTATTAATGATTTATAAATTGTTAATTATAGTTACTTTCAATTTAAATAATTTTTATAATTATATGTAATAATGATATATTTAAGAGAAACAAATCATTCAATTATAATTTTTTAAATTTTATTTTATAATATATTTTATTTAAAAAATTTGAATTGAATTAAAAAAGAGTTGTATATAAATAGTTAAAAATCACAAATATCAATAAGGATAAATTATATCCTGAATCATTTTCACCACGTCATTCGTGGTCTCAACCGATCAGATTCACCCATTTTATATTTGTTTAAGGTAAATTATCATTTTTTTTAAATATAATTAATAAATAGACAGTTATCGGATAATTATTTAAAGATGAACAAATTTAATTAATTAAAATCACAAATAATATAACAAAAACTGTTCATGATATAATTTGTGGTTATTAAGGGACCAATGGAAGAAAAAGTAAGATACAAACAAACAAAAAGTAGTGGTCGAGGAAAATGCGTTGACTTCAGTATAGAGAGAAAATCTGATTGATATAGGAAAAATCTAATGGATATTTTTAGGGTAAACTATAACTAAGGTCACTTAATTATAATTAGAATTATATTTGAGTCATTTAATTATTAAAAGTTATGTTTAAATCACTTAATATATTGGTCACCCAATTAATAAATATTATATTTGCGTTATCATTCATATTTAGAAAAATTAATCAATTAGTGTATTAGATTAATTAATGATCTGAAATAAAATATTCTAATATTAACGAGGGTATATAAGTGATTTGAAAGAAAAACAACCAAATTGATGTACTTTATTTAAATATGAAGGATAACCTAATCGTAAACTTACCCATAATTGAATGACTCAAATATAACATTTTATTATTGAATGATCTAAATATAATCTTATCCATAAATAAATGACTCAAATATAATTTTTAATAATCAGATGACACAAATATAACATTTAATAATTGAGTGACATTTACTATAATTTACCCTATTTTTAATAGCCTAAAATAATTAAGATACTATTTTTAATATTATCTATTTATATATATGTTTAATCTTTTAATAATATATATATATATTTTAAATAAGTAATATTATTTATTTTTTTTACCGAAATAACCGAAGCATCTTTTCTTTCGTTGGATCACTTTTTCCTAAATATTTCTAGTACAATTGTCATAACCAGGCATACTTCCCATACTCGTCAATTTGGGCACGTCTTTATCACGCGCCTAAACATACATACATACATTATAATTTAATCAGCCATTTACGATTTAAATCATTGAATTTATCATTCACCTTCGTATAGATCGCAAATCTTTGATTTAATCAGATTAAATTATTAAACTTTTATTATTAACAAATTAAATCATTCACACTAACACCGTTAATTATTTTAACGAAAAAACTGACTCAATAATCCTACTACACTTATTTTTCCATGTCAACAAGTTAATATTAATTAAAATTAAATATATATATATATAAAAAATTACGATAAATTATTAAAAAAATTACATTGAACCATAATTTCTTTAATAATTTAAGGTAAAAAAGATTTTAAATATTTTTTCTTTAATTTTAATTAATATTAACTAGCTGACATGAAAAAATATGTCTAACAAGATTATTGAGTCAACTTTTTCATTAAAATATTTAACGATGTTAATATGAATGATTTAATTTGTTAATAATAAAAGTTTAATGATTTCATTTGATTAAATCAAAGGTTCGTGACCTATACGAAAGTAGAGGGTATGTTTAATGATTTAAATTGTAAATGGCTCTAATTTAATAGATGGTAATTATTTAAAAAAATATATCGTCCTTATCATTGAGACTATTCAATTAGTTTACATATATTATATATTGATATTTTAATACACATATTCAGTAGAAGTAATGGATATACGCAATAGGAGCGATCGTACAAGGTCTTTTAAAAAAAAGTACTCAAAATTTTGATAAGCTACATTTATTAGATGATGTTAATCTCAAAATTCATTGTAAAATTTTTAAAAATGTTCTTAAGAAAGATGAGTCGTAATTGTTAAAACGTTATAATTATTTTTTAAATATGTCAATTGATTATAAAATCTTCTTGATTATTCCTATTAATAATGCTTTTGTAGAACCAATGAGATTTTGGACAAACGCAAAAAGAACGACCGAACAAAAAGCTCTAAAAAAGACAATTGCTTCTTATAGCTATATTTTTAGAACTAATATAGGTTATGAAAAATTGATTCCAAAGACCACATTTTAATAAATTGCACAATATCTCTCAAATTTTTAAATCGTCCTTGCACATTACATTAAAAATATACAAATTTATATATGTAATATTTTTATAAAATAAGATTTAAATTTCTAATTCTAAATATTAAATTTAAACTCTAAGTTATAACATTAAAACTAGAGAATCTTAAGGGGCATTGGGGCATAACTTCTCCAAAATTTTGGAAAATTTAAATCTTATTCCTAAAATTTATATTTAATCCTTTAAAAATTTTAAAAATTCATATTAAACTTTAAAAATTTGAATATCTTAATTGAATTTCCTCTCAAAATTAATATATATATTTAAAACTTTAATTAAATCTTCAAAAAAAAAAATCGTTTAAGCCTTTAAAAATGCCTGTGGGGTGTGCAAAACGGTCTTGTCTTTGATTCTAGTAGTGCCGAATATGATACAAGTTTGAAGCAAAAGTAAAACTTATCAACATCCAACTCTCTTAATGACACATTTATTTGATTTTTTAAAACAAGATTATGAATTTATTTAGGCTTAAAAGATTGAGTGAGGTCTTTAAAAAATACATGATATTTCCCCCACCATTCTTTGCATAAATTTGTAAAAATCAAATTCAGCATATGGAGTACGGTTGTAGACATGGGTGTTTATTGTTAAATTAAAAGTAAATTAATTGATCGAATCAAAATTTTAATTGATTAATCTATCGATTAATTAGATGTTAGATCAGTTAATATATATTTTTTTAAAGTTTAATTATCAATTACTTTAGTTTGAAACAAGTGAATTAACTTAATTAATAAAAAAAACCAAATACATATATATTAAGAAAAAAAAAACAAATATATATATACATATTAATTGAAAATTTAAGTATTTCATAATTATTTCGGATAATTCAAAAATTAACCAAATTATTTCAACAAAATTTAGCTCAATCGGTTAACGATTAAAAAGTTAAAAAAATTCAATTAATGATATTTAACTAGTTTAATTTGATCGATTAACTAAATTAACAGATTAAACTCCTTTAATTTTAAATGTCTTTGCAATGATAGGTAGAAGAAGAAAAACTATTCTATGAACCGGTTTCACCACGTCATCCATGGTCCCTAACTACTAAAAATTAACCAAGTAATTTTATATTTTTCATGTCATTTTTCTTTCCTAATTAATCTCTATGTGATTGCCCACTACCTATTTATATCATAATAAAAAAATAAAGATTTACTCTTGAAAAAATGATATGAAAAATATAAAATTATTTAATAATAAGAGACCATAGATTACGTGATAAAACCGATCCATAAAATAATTTCTCTTACAAGAGAGCTTTCAAAACATTATTTTCTTTAAATTGTAGTTAATGCATCCACAACTCTATTACAATCATTTTAAATATCAAAGCAATGAATTCTGAGATTTTTAATTTCATGCATTTTAATAATTATTTCCCTGAGTTATTTCTTTTTCACTACAATTATTAGATGAATTTGAAAAAGCAAATGCATGCGTAAATTATTAGTTTAATTATAAGATCATGGAATCCTTTGATAGATTCCATATTTAATTTCATATTATATTAGGTCATCATTCTCAGAATAGACATATTTTAACAATTATGAATCAGTAGTAAAAAAAATAAGTTCTAGAAGCATTCTAGATTTAAGATTTATAGATTTATAATTTAAAGATTATGGTTAAACCTTAAATTTTAACCATAAAGGTCAAGGTTTAAGTTTTAGAATAATAAGTTAAAGATTTAAATTAAATCCTATAAACTCTAAATTCTAACCACATAAACATAAACCATTAAATCTAAACCCCTAAATTTGGTACATGAACCCTAAATCTAAAATGCACCATAAAGACTAGACATGAATAGGGGTTGAAACATTCAGTTCATTAGACTTATCTGAATCAGAATTCCATAGCATTCAGCAATTCTATGTTGTGTGTTTGCCACAAGCAATTTAAAAAGTTAAAAACAACACTGAGATTGTAATTTTACCAGGTCTGCATTAGGGTATGATGCCGTTCTCCTTCATGAAATACATGGCGATAGCAAGGAGTACCATTAATAGGATGATAATCCAGCTCATTCCACCTGTAAAATTAAATATAAAAAAATTAAAACAATCAGAGGTTTTTATGTAGGAAGTGACTGAATATCCAAGTTTGGACAGGAAATAAGTATACAGATTGGTTGCTCTGTTTAGCCATGTCGAGGCTTTACCTCAAACATCCATGGTGATGCTTGGAAACCAAACATCACTAGGGCAGACATAAGTGTATTTACCTTTGCACCAAATGCTTTGGTGGCTGGGTTAGGAGTTAGGACTTTAACTTCTTGATTATGTCAAAACTCGAATTAATATTTCATTCCATATTATTCATATGAACGTCTCATCCAAGGGTCTCAAACAATGTCTTAAATCGAGGAAAAATGATTAGATGGACCTGGCTCATCAGGTCATCCATGGTCTCATCCAATAATAAATTTTCATATCATTTTTTTTACAAAACGAATCGTCACCTCTTTCCTCTTTCCTACATGTCACTAAATGGATGAGACCATGGATGATGTGGCGAGCTGAGACCATGTAATAATTTATCGGAATCGGGAGAATAATGAGAACAAAGTTTGATGGTTGTGGCATGTCCCTTTGAGTTAACAAATATCAAACTTTAAATTTGAATGCTCATATGATACATATTTGGAAAAGATAGGTACCCAAAGAGGGAAAATCAGTTTTTAGCTAGTGTTGGCATATGAGGCTGCAATGAGGCAGTCATTTTCAATCCAACAAAGAGCATATGCATCTTTTGAGTCAACAAAATCAAAAAAAAAAAAAATCAGGAAAAGTCACCTACCACTTTTTGTTTTGTCTTTGATTAGTGTCACCCTAGCACTAGAATCCAGTGATGCAGAAACCAAAGCCCTGTATTCAAATTGCATCACTCAATGTCATACTTATTCTAATAAGCAGTGCTGCAGAGAAAAATATATAAACACATGTTGTGTACAACCTTGAATCAGGAGAAAATGTCAAGGCTGTAACCAAACCAAGGTGAGCTTTTTTTACCATCATTTGAACCCTCATATTGGCAGAATTTATGATAAAAAGGTCTCCTCCAACTGTTCCTCTGCATGTAAACCAAAAAAAAAAATAGTTTTCTGAAAGCAAAGGACTATGGCCTCATACATAGAAAATCTACAACAAAAATAGAAAAAGTTGAAAGGGGGAAACAAGCAGGATAATTATCTACTACAGTAAGCACCAGAAAGTCTTATGAGGAAAGCTCACAATGGGCCTTATTCACAGGTGTACTCAACTTTCTGGGTATGTAACAAATTGGAGATAATAAAGTAATAATATTCTTACACTGCAAGGAACTTCCCATCAGATGAGACATTGAACGCAGAGATAGGTTCCCGGACTACTGGACTTGTGCGTATTCTCTTCCATGTGGTTGTGTTATATGTTAAAATACTTCCACCATGGTCTGTCAAGATGAAGTTATGAAGGTAAGTTTAAAAAAGAAAAGAAAAGCTCCTTTTACAACACAGAAAAGTGCAGAGTCCAATGCTATATTTTTACCTGTGACTGCAGCAATATATAGATGTGTGTTTTTATCATTAATCGGAGAAAATCTGCAGAAGGCAAAAACCTCATCCTGTAGTTCACGTAAACAAAATAAACCAGTTCAAACCCAATATATAGAAAATGATCAACTTGAATCAACAGAAAAGATTTACAGTTCCCCAAATATTTCACATCTGCTAGACATTTGACAAAAGACTATGGCAAGCTCACTAAATTATTAGATGGTTGCACATATAGCTGGGGCTTCATTTTACAACATCAAAGACAGAGATATTCACATAAAGCTAATATGTAGACAATTCTCCTCATTCATAGATAGCTTGAAAAGTTAGCACTAATAGCAACAATACTAGTAAACTTTGATTCACCTACTCACATTTCCCTTTGCCAGAGAAGTAACAACTTTTGATGATGTTACATCCCAAATCCTACAAAGGGCACTTCCCAATGAAACGAGAAATTTTCCGTCACAGCTGCAATACAAACAGTAAAAAGTCAGCAAATAAATAATTACTCAGCAGGTGAATTTCCCCCCGCTTACAAGCCCCCTCATTTTAAAACTGAAGCAGGGGAAATATGATTTGCAGGTTAAGAAATATATATTTTTTGTTACTCTGATTGGCACAGACCTAAAATCCAAGTTCTTAACAGATGCATGAGCTTGGGCTTCATCGAGAATTTTTTCCATGCTAGGCCATTTGAAAACCCTTAAACTGCCATCCTGTACTGCACCAAAATCAGAGCATAATATGGCATATTGCATCATTTTTTTCTAAAAAGAAGAAGAAAGGTGCATATCGCAATCCATCACACATTATGCACAAAATGTTGAAATTCAGATAGTGAACATAACAAACACAAATGGGAAGAATTTCAATTGAAAAGTGGACTGAAAAGAAAGATCCTATAACTTGCTATAATCTAGTAGTCAAGTATGAAGTATGAAACCCCCACGCAGAACAAATTTCCACTATGACACCAAAAGAAAGACAAGTGTAGAATCTACAGTACTAGAGAGGGCACAAAATAAAGGTAATAAATGTTGTACATTAGGAGCAGTTAGCATCTTAGTTTTTTTTCTTTTCCTTCCTTTTTTCCATTATCATATGTGACATGGTTATAGGGAGAAAAAAACAGCACATGAATAGAACTAAAACTGAAAACAAGTAAGATAAAAGTTGGAACTCTAAACAAGGGTCATAAAAAACATCTATATGAAGCTATCAATTACAAAAGGCGGCCATAAAACTATTTTACAGCTTATTAGTAATAGGGAACGATTAAATCCTAGACCTAGATTAGAGCTCTAGAGATAACTAATAATCCTAGCTATCTATCCATATGTTTAATAATTACCGGATAAAACTAAAATAATAAAATAACATCAGAGTAATAGCCCTTAAATCAATATGACTTCAGAATCCAAGTCTACCCATGAAAATTACCTTGCTGCCGGTAGCCTAGAGTGATTCATCACATGACAATACATTAGCATATGCCTTTTAATTTTATAGGAAAATCTGTGGCTCATCTTTTGCATCATTTCAGATTATTTGAGCAATAGTGAGGACCACAGGTTTCCCCCTTTGGTTAGATACAGAAACTGCAACAGAGTTAATCCAACAAGTGAATAAAAGAGAAAAAGGGATGCTCTACCTCGCCACCAACTGCTAGCATGGAACCATCACTGTTAAACATCAGTGATAACTGTTGCCCAACATCTTCTAACTGTGTCAGAACTTTATCTGATAGCTTGACACCCAGTTTGTGAACTTCATTGTCCTCGGATTCTTTCCACTCAAACAACCTGAAGATAAAAACTAATGAAATGTGATATTCCTTAAACTACCAGCAATTACAAAACTAACTATAGAGCATAATATCAATCAAGGATGTATTTTAGAAGTCATAAAAAAGTAGCACAAAAAATAGCCAGAACCAAGGTTTTGCAGCAAAACACACACACAAGAACTTCCTATCTGGTCCCAAGTGTTGCATGTGGATACATCTTTGAAAATTGTATTTTTGAACTTAGGAGCAGAATAAATTCCTTTGCTATATGCTAGCATAACTTCAGGTACACCTTTATAATACAGTCCCAATTCTATGCTATTACTCGTCCTTTTACGTTTCTTGAGAATGCAATAAAGCCAGAGTAATAATGTTAACTCCAAGTCAGTCATATTATAAATTTATAATGACAGTCTGCTTCCACCTCTTAATGAATAGGAGATTCCATTCCGTCACATTAGTGTCATAATTTTTTAATAAACATATCTGAAGTGTAAATAAAAGAGAATGCTTGTGTGTATTCATCAATGACTCAGTGAACTATAGGTCGACACTTCAAATCCTCCAAGTATTCTCAGTATCCTATCAAATTAAGTGAACTGAGCTAAATTGTGTCGTATATGCCCTGAAATTTGAAAAGCTAACACTAAGAAGAAAAAAATGAGTCAACAACGAAAAGAATAAGAGGAAAAAAACCTGCAACTCTGCTGAAATGCACAGATAATTCCATCTCCATGCGGATGAACGGTCATTCGATAAGGCAAATCAGACTCGGTTTTATGCTTAACCACCTTACCAAAAAGGCGAAGCCAAACAAAAAAAAGCATTAGCTTACAATCAGAATGTTACAACAGTTCCTTAATTCAAAATTACTGAACTATAAGATCTATATTTCATACTTTGAGAATCGTAAACAAAAGATCCAAATAATTCAAACAATTTGTAAATCGAAATCTGCTTACAGGTTGATCAGAGAGAGAATTAGAGGCGAGATCAACGTGAGAGACGACGATTGCATTCGGTATGCCGCTGCGGCCTTCACCGCCACCGCCGGCGAGAACGACGTAGTTTAGAGGTGTGGCAGTCTCGTCGTCGTTGGATGAAGTTGGATCTTTTTCTTCTTTCTTATCCTCTTCTTCAGTCGTTTGTTTGGAGGCGAGCTTGGATCTGATATGGTTGTAAGGAACCCAGCCGGCTCCGTAGAACGGGACGCCGTACTTTTGGAGATCGGAGAGGGCGTCTGTCATGATTCTCCGATTTGTATGTCAGAAAAAACAAGGATTTTAGGCTTTGGCAACCTAAAAGAACTTAAAAAAGTGTTTTTATTAAAAGCAATCAAAATTACTAGAATAAAAAGATAATTTTTGACTGTAATTTTTTTTTTAAACTATGGGTTTGAAAAGCCTTTTTTTAGCTTTTATAAAATCTTGGTTCGGTTTTTCTCACCATAACAAAAAAAAACACCTTAAGTTGATGTTCACGGATGGATCGAGCGACAATCACACTCTTTAAAATTAAATTTTAAGTTTATCTGTATTTTATATATAATTTTTGATGTCGTTTAAGTTCTCTCTTTTTGTTTAACATCATAACTTGTTTAGTTCGATAAGTTGATCGTTTTTGTGTTTATTGTTTTTTTAGGGTATATATCATCTATCTTTTTCTCATGTCTCTATTCGTACTTCCGCTTTAAATTACAGTGTTTAGGGTTTAGGATTTAAGGTTAGGGGTTGTGGTTAAGGTGTAGAGAATTTTGTGTAGGGTGTAGGATTTAGGATATATAAAATAAGAGTTAGGGCTTAAAATTCAAGTTTTTAAAATTTTTCAATAAGAGACATGAATGGATGATAAAAAGACATGATATTTGCTCTTTTTTTAGGTTTCATTTGTACAAAGATGAAAATATACTCTTTGATAATATATATATATACCTTATAAATAAATTAATTTAAATTCGTATCTCTTAAGATGTAAATAAATCAATTTGATTTTATAAAAAAACCAATTTCAATCTAATAAAATTTATTAAATGGATCCGGTTTAACGTGTTATTTATGGTCCATATAAGAAAATTTATTAACTTGAATATTTTCGCATTAAAACGAATGCGACCAACTTGACTTTATTCCTAAAAATCAATAAATAAAATCCAAATGTTCGATAATAATTCAAATACCCATTTAAATCCAAAAGTTTAATCTAGGCCCAAAGTATAATTGTTTACTGCCCATTTAAAAACAACAGACACAATTTTACACAAAAATCTTTTTTTTTTTAAAAAGAAATAAATATTTTAAAAATAATCTAATCTAAAATTAAATTAAAGAGATTTATCGGCTATATATTGAATTTAGGTCAATTTTTACGGTATATATGATAAAATGATTACTTTTAATATCTTTTTCATGGATTTTAAAAGCACTTTTCAAAAAATAAAAGTTAGATTTAAATTTAAAGGTCGAGATGAAACAATCGATAAAATTTAAGATTAAAATGATTAGTATCTACGATTATCTATGGTGACGTCTGATGATGACGAATAATGAATGATGAACAATTTAATTTAAATTTTTATTTTATTTTAAATTAATTTTATATTAAATAATAAAAAATACAATGTCACAATAATAATAATAGAATAATTCAAAGTGACCAAAACATGAGTAATCCAAAATGTTCAGTTATTAAATTAAAAAGTTTGAAAGTTGAGTGAGCAAAAGAGGAATGAGAAGATAGTTGAGTGATAACCTATGTATTTTTCTAATATTTTTTAGGGTGAGTATACAAATCATAAAAATTAAAAATTTCAGGGTGAACATAAAATTTAAAAATTAATTCATAAAATTAAAAAATAAAACCAAAAATATGAACTTAACAAATTTAAGACATACAAATCCACCCAAAATATATATGTAAGTCTAGGGATAACAACGGGTTAAGTCGGATTTTTAACCCTTTCCAAACCCAAAAATGTAAATATTTATCCTGAATCCGATCTAACCCGACCTCAATATATTTTTTTGACCCGACCCGACCCGAAATAATAAAAAACATAACCCGACCCTGATTCAAACCTGATAAAATAATAAAAAATTGATTAAACCTGACCCGACCCGACCCGAAAAGAATTAATAAAGATATTAAATATTATATATAAAAATATATAAATATATCGGATCAGAGATTTTTTACCCTAAACCTGTCCTCGACTCTGACCCAAACCCGGTTTTCTTAATAAAAAAATTTGTCTCAATTAGGTTGGAACATGTCAAAACCAACGGAGACAAATCAAATTGTCATCCCTATACAACTCCGCGAGTTACTGCTATGTTTTCCAATATTGATAATTAGGATATTATTAAAACTTAGTGTATCTAAGAGGGTACTAGAGAAGTAAAGTAAGGTAATTCTTTTTAATCCTTGTTCTGAAACTAGTTTGGAGTTTATATAGTATATGAGAAAGAGCGTAACCATATGTAATTTTTATAGTACGTTGGTACGATTATAAACTAATATTTATTTATTTTTTAACGTGTATATATATAACTCAAACACGGATCATCTGAATAAAATACATTTTTAATACGATCGAGGAGGTTGTTTTCATACGTTTTAGTATATAACTATGTTTAATGGACTTAATTAGAATGTTTTGAACTTTGGGATCAATTTAGAGTTTAGACAAAAAGTTTAGGGATGTATGGTAAATTAATCCTAAACATATTTGACATCGAATCCAACCGTTAAGGAAATTTAAAGGGAAAACACAAATACTTCTGGCTTCATCTTCTCCCTCCGAAACACCATTTCTCTTTGTCCTCTGTTCTCATGCAAAACAAAATTATACGTTCCCTCTCTCTCCTTCTCTCCTCCTCCTCTGTTTTCATGAAAAGCTTTCGTCTTCCTTTATGATGTAGCCATAAGCGGGAGAGAGAAAAAACAGAGCAACTGATTTTGTTTTTCCATCCCTTTTTTCGGGTCTTTGTTTTCTCTCAAATGCACCCCAAAAATAGGGTATCTAATAGCGGCCAAAGCAGCCTCCCTTCACCTCCGGCGTCACCACCCAAGTACCGTCACGGTAGGAAGTCGGGTAGGTTCAGCTCGTTGCAACCGGGGAGGACCTTACCCCATCGTCTCTCTTGGTTACTTCTCTATGTTCTTCTTCGTAGGCAACGGATTTTCCTTTTTGCTCCTCTCATTTATATCTCCGGGATGCTTCTTTACATGGGTGCCGCTTCCGTTGATGTCGCTCCTGTTGTTAGACACCGGCACTCACCCGGCTCTGTTTACCGGAGTCCCCAGGTTTACGAGAAACTGAAAGTTTATATGAATGCAGATAATTCCACAGCTGACGCGGTGAGTCTCTGGTTTCTGATCCCCTCCCCTTCAAGATTAAGTATTGGATTTTATATGGTTTTTCTGAGATGGGTTGGTTTTGTTTGTTGAATCATTCCCATTTTTGAGCTTTTTGTATGATTTATTTTTCCTTCTGGGTTTGATCTTGATAGAATTTTGAGGAAGTTGGGCAATGTTGTTAGTTGCATTTAGAAATTAATAGGATTCTTTTTCTTTCATCCAAATTCAGGAAAAGAAGAAGAAACACAATGTTTAATCCTTGTGCTCTCAGGCAGTACACCCTTGTATCTTGTTGTATGATTTATTGGCTTTGTTGTAGATATCAACTGTTTGGAAAAATTCCTATAGAGGGGGGCAGTGGAGACCTTGTGTAAACAAGTCTTCTGAAGGTATGAATTTATACCCTTCATGAAGATGATTTTCTTTCTGTTAAAGGTGTGTGAATTGCATATTCCATACCTACACCTGTGTTAGCATGTATGAGGATTGAGGACCTCAGGAGTTTCATTAACATGTTGGTGTGAATGTCTTGAATTTTAGAGTTTGCATATGAACTCATGCATGCTTTATGGTTGTTCCTTTTAACTACTATAGATTTACCTGAATCGAATGGTTACATATACGTCGAGGCAAATGGAGGCTTAAATCAGCAGAGGACATCGGTTGGTTTCATTCCTCACTAGTCTGTAATAAGTATTTGTGCTTTACCTCCATTCTATAAAGTTGTGTATCTTATATGATCTTGTTAATTCATATTTTTCTCTACATGGATGCTGTGTAGATATGCAATGCAGTGGCAGTGGCAGGTTACCTTAATGCTACACTTCTAATCCCAAATTTCCATTTTCATAGCATATGGCGAGATCCCAGGTTTTCTTGCTCCTTGTAAACATTCTTTGATATCATATTGTGCTGATCATTTTGTTATCGCATTGACTGAATCCCGTGTGCGGTTCTTACTTTTCCAGTAAATTCAAAGACATCTATGATGAAGAGTATTTCATCAGTGCGTTAAAGAATGATGTACGAGTTGTTGATAAGATTCCTAACTACATAATGGAACGATTTGATCACAATTTGACCAACGTTTTCAACTTCAAAATTAAAGCATGGTCATCCATTCGGTATTATAGGGAAGTAGTCCTGCCGAAGCTGCTTGAAGAAAAGTGAGTCTTTGGCATTTATCATAAGGTTTAGCTTTTTTAATTGAGTGCCAAATGGTTGTTATAGACATTATTACCATAGAAACATTTACATATTTGTTTTCTGATTGAATGGCACAGGTTGATAAGGATTTCTCCTTTTGCCAACCGCTTGTCATTTGAAGCTCCTCCTGCTGTCCAAAGGCTCAGATGCTTGGCAAACTATGAGGCTTTACGGTTTTCAAGTCCAATACTAAGCCTCGGAGAAACTTTGGTTGCGAGAATGAAAGAGCGCAGTGCAAACAGTGGTGGCAAATATCTTTCCGTTCATCTCCGCTTTGAAGAGGTTAGTGTTGTTTTAATAGAAAATGAGGTATGAAGATTGATGACCTCTCGACATAAAACATGACTACTGTTATGACTTCTAGTAGCAGAAATTTACGAACTCCATTCTTGTATGCAGGATATGGTTGCCTTCTCTTGTTGTGTATTTGATGGCGGTAAGCTAGAAAAAGAAGACATGCAAAGAGCAAGGGAAAGAGGCTGGAAAGGAAAATTTACAAAACCTGGTCGAGTTATTCGCCCTGGAGCGATCAGGATTAACGGGAAATGCCCCCTTACTCCTTTAGAGGTATTGGCCAGTTGACATTTATTGTACTTTCATGCTCAACCTTGATCAGAAACTGGCATAATTTAGCTGACAGATTTAAAACAAAAGTTACCATGACATGAATGAGCACTGCAACTGTGTGATGACTGGTGTTCTTGTGTTAAATTACATGTTCCCAAGATTGTTCATATGTATGTACATGCACGGATATCGACACTTGCATCAGTGATAGTTCGTGTAATATTTTGTTGCACCTATTAGGTTGGGTTGATGCTTAGAGGAATGGGATTTGATAACAAAACATATATCTTTTTGGCTTCTGGAAAGATATACAATTCTGAGAAAACAATGGCTCCATTATTGGAAATGTTCCCTAACTTGCAAACGAAGGAGATGCTGGCATCCGGGGAAGAACTTGCTCCATATAAGGTCAGAAGCATAAATAGAAATTAACCACCTTTCCTTTGCAAGTCCTTCAGTAATGGCTTTGAGATTGGACTTCTTATCGTCTCTCTGACCCGGATTATTGTTTTCAGGGATTTTCTTCCAGGATGGCTGCCATAGACTATACTGTTTGCCTTCATAGCGAGGTGTTTGTGACGACTCAAGGTGGGAATTTTCCTCATTTCCTGATGGGCCACAGGAGGTACTTGTACAGCGGACATTCGAAGACAATTCGACCAGACAAGCGAAGGTTGGCACTGATATTTGATAACCCGAATATCGGGTATGTATTTACCTTTTCTACCTGAACATTTCCATTAAGATTCAGGCCAAAACCGGATTGCTTCTCTTTGTTTAGTGGCCATAATAGGGTGGCAAAAGCTATTATTGGCAATACTATTAGGGATAATGTTTGCAGCTAGATAAACATGAAGAAATGCATGTTGAAACAGTCATGGCATACATGCACTTTACATTTGATGATTTTGTAAATATCCGTAAGGCAATCGATTCGAGGGAAGGCTGCTATGTTCTATAATCGAACATGATGCATCATCATGTGTTGTTTTTATTTCAGGTGGAGAACTTTCAAGCGACAATTGCTGAATATGCGATCTCATAGTGACACCAAGGGTGTTGAACTTAAAAGGCCCAACGATTCAATATATACCTTCCCGTGCCCCGACTGCATGTGTCGTACAAACAAAACGATAAAATCAAGATCATCGTCTACGTAATCTTCTCGGAGGATTTTGGTGGGTGAATGTATCTTGTTCCTGTAAACACAGTTACATAGCTAGCAGATCATGCCTCTGAGAACCCCTTATTTTGTCTATAGAGTGCATACAACTCAAATATAGGAGCTTAGAGGAACTTTTATTTACAGAGGTCATAATGTATACAATGTTCAGAGAAGAAAAACCGATAATGTTTCTATCGGCGGGATGACCCCGGCATGGACCAGACCGGAGAGTGTTAGTTGCAGAAACTAACAAACTGTTGACAACACCCTGGTTTTATGAGTCTTTTGTAAGTTAGTTGCAGTTTGATTTGGTGTAGATTTTTTTCATATTCAATTCTGTCTAGGTCTCTAATCTCTATCATTAGTACCAATTTCAAGAATTGTCTGTTATCAATTGTTGCTGAATTCATATTCTTTGAAACCATTTTAGTCATGGATCTGTTTTACAAGGTATAATAGTTACAGGGACATTATCTCATCTCTGTATTTATATGCAACTTTTTTTAGGAGGTAAAAAGTTGACTTGACCTGAAAACCTGCATAAAATCTGTTCGAGTCATAACTTGTTTTGACTTAGGATGTAATGACCCGAAAATCTGATCTGTATTCGACTGTTGTTGATCCGAACCCGAGTTGGACCTATTACTGTAGTAACCGAACACGAATTGTATCCGACCGAGAATGACCTGAACCCGATTTCAACCTGTTACTATAGACTTGAAACCCGACCGGTATCCGACTAAAATAAACCCGAACCCGAGTCTGACCTGGCAAATAACCGATATTACCCGACTGAATCGACCCGAGACCTGATTTTACCCAACCTATTTTGAACCCGACCTGATAAATGATCCGACTTGTTTTGTACCCGACCTGTTATCGACCTGAACTAATATTAACAAAACTTAATATTTACATGACATATAATTAAATATACTATAATTTGATGAATTTAAAATATTAGTAAATATAATTATGCTTAAAAAATAAAATTAGACATAAAAATTAATTTAGGATTAATATTTAAATATAGTATTACATATTTAATTAAATTAATTTATTTACTATTTTATTTAATTTTAATGTATTTAATTTTAATTTTAAATTAAATACATACATTATATTAGTAATATACATACATTAATACATAAATTAATTTTAATTTTAATTTATTTATTATTTTATTTAATTTTAATGTATTTAATATACATACATTAACTCATAAACAAATTAAATATATATTTAAGTATATATAATATATTACATATAATACATTAATACATAAAATATAATATATATATACACGTATATCATATATATTAAAGTATATTATATATGTACTAAATTATATTATATACATAATATATATTAATGTATATTATATATATATAATAAATATACATATATTAATGTATACATCTAATATATATCTTATATATATTTGAAGTAAATTTAAAATTAATTTTTTTTTATTTTAGGAGGGGAAGATTTTTGATTTTAACAAGTCGGTGGCGGAGGATTTTGGATTTTAGGCTGGGGGCTGGGGGCGAGATTTTGGAGGGGGAAGAATTTTCGATTTTAACCGGGTGGGGTGGTGGGGTGGGTGGAGGATTTAAATTTGAGGGATTTTTTATTTTAGGGGAGGTCAAAATTAGTGAGAAAAAATGAATTTTTGTTAATGAATCTAACAATTTTAAAATAAAAAATATAAAAATGACGCGTATTAAAAATATTAGTAAACAAATAAAAAATTAAAAAAATTCAAATCTTAAAATCTTTACATAATATATCAAATATATATACATAATATATTCAATTTTATATTCAGAATTTAGTAGTAAATATATCAAATATATATACATAATATATTAATATATATATATTAAAGTATATACATATATATGCATTAAAGTATAATATATACTTTATATTATAAAACATAAATATTATATACTATAATATGTATACATTAAAACATATAATATATACTTTATAATATATATTATATTATATACTATAAGTATACATATAATATATATTATAATATATACTTATATCATATACTTTATATATTAAAAATTAATATATAGGTTAACATGTATGATATATGTATAATATTATATATATATATATATAACATACATATCTATAATACATATACATATAGATTATAACATACATGATATATACATATACATATATATACTAATATATACATGTACTACATACTAATGTATATATACATAATTTATAATTACATATTGATATAACATACATATATGATATATATACATATATACATGTACTATATACTAATTACTATATACAATTATATATATACCTATGTTATATATACATAGTATATAATATATATTTACTAATTATTACATATACATATACATATAACATGCATATATGATATATTAAATTATTGATATATATATTAATGTATTATGTATAATACTATTACTACTACTAAATACTAATTTACTATCACTATGTATACATATAACATATATTGATACATATATATTATATATATGAATGTTAGAATGTGTAATTAATAATCGTATATATTATAAATATATTATACATACATTATACATATAACATATCTAATTACTAGACATCTAATTATCAATATATATTATATAAATATTTATATTAGTTATTAGATTATTAATGTATTATATATATAGTTGTAATGTATACCATATTTTAATAGATATTATAATTTTATGTTTCATATATATAGTATTAATTCATTTATATTAGTATTCCATTTGTAAAAGTAGTATTATGCCATAAATAATATTATTCTTTATTATTTACTTCCAAAATAGTATTATTTCATATATATTATTATTAATTCATATATAATATTATTCTATTTCTAAAAATTGTATTAATCCATTTATAGTATTACTCCATATATAATATATTTTCTACGTTAGTATAAATTCCTTATATAGTATTAATTTTATATACACTATTATTTCATTTATAGTATAAATTCTATATATTGTCTAAAATTTATTTTTAATTTTTAAAATATATTAAACTATAGTATAATTATAAATTTATAATGTATTAAAGATAAATTTTTAATACTTTTAATTATTATTAAGTTATAATTTTTGTAATTTAGTCCTTATAACTTACAAGTTATTTTTTTGAATTGATTATTACTGATTTTTCTAATTTACTTTAATATTTTTAATTTTTAATTTTTGTAATTGAGTCCTTACAAGTTAATATTGATTTTTTAAATTTCAAAATTTAATCTTTAACTTTATGGTCTAATATTTATTCGTTTTTTTACGTATTTATACAAAATCAAAATTAATAATTTAAATTACTATGAATATAAAATCAAAATTAATTCGACCTGAAACAAACCCGACCTGAAATGCAACCAAACTGAAATGGACCCGACCTGAAATGAAACTGTCAATTATCCGATTTGAACCCGAACCGTTTGAATCCGACCTGAAATGGATTCGACCTGAAACGGACCCGACCTGAAATGGACCCGCACTCGACCCGAATCGAGTTAAAACATCAAATCAACCTGAAATGACATGTATCCGATTTTATCCGATCTGACAGTACCTGACTTGAAACTCACCCGAATAACTATTTTTACATCCCTAACTTTTTTAACCATTATTTAATCCCAAAATATTTAAATATTTATATTATTAGGGACGAGTTAAAATTCAAAGTTAAAGGAAATAAAACATAAACGCTTAAAATTAGGGTGGAAATTCAAAAATATTTGCCACCCCTTAATAACTGTCTTTGTCTTAGTACTCGAATTGTAATTTTTGTCTTTTAAGGTCAAAAGTGATTTTGGAAAAAACAACAATGTAGAACATGTAGCTTTTCAGCTGAAAAATATTTTTCAGTTTCGTTTGAAAAATATTTTTTAAAAGTTAAAATGTTTAATTTTTAATTTTTTTTATAAAAAACTCCTTTAAATAAAATTACTCATTTATACTCTTATATATTATCGATTCTTTTATATTTTAAAAAAATATCTAAAATATATATTTTATCTATTTAAAAATACTTTTTGTGATAATATAAAACACATTTAAATTAAAAAATATAAAAATATTTTTTAAAATTATTTTTCAAAAATATTTTCCTACTACAATATTTTAAAAAAATACCAAATTGACGGTAAATCTAGGTATCAATTTGGATAAAAATTGAAGTTTTGGTACCTAATTGGATAAAAAAATTTAAGATATCAAATTGTACATTATACCCAATTTCAAGTACCAAAATATTTACTCAAAAATATTTGCTGCGTGCACGGGATAAAAACCATTTTACAATTCTCCTCTGTCTGAACCAAAAGCCACCGCCATGGGAATCGTCGGAAATCTCACTCCACAGCAGCGCCAATCTTTAGACTCTCAAGGTCAACGCCGCCGCCGCTGCTGCTTTGAACAAAACTTTTTCGTTTAAAAGTCGATGCTTCCATTTTACTCAATCAATCTCAAAAATTTTGCGTGTCTGTGTGTTTTTGCAGGGTTTATTGTGATTGAATCATTTGCTAGCCCTGAAGAAATTGAAGCTATGAGGAAAAGAATGGACGAATTGCTTCAGGACTTTGACCCCACGGCCACCGCTTCTATTTTCTCCACCAAAAATCAGGTCTTTTTATTTTTTCTTGGAGCAATCGTAGTATGATTTACCCTAACATTTTTTAGTTGTAATTTCAAATTTTGATAGTTTCTCAATATGGGTTTTTTGTAGTTAAAGTTGACCAATGAATACTTCTATGAAAGTGCTGAAAAGATCTCCTTTTTCTTTGAAGGTATGTTCTTATTATTGTTGCTTTCATACTTTTCTGTGAGCCTTCGATTGAGTTGTTTGAGTTAGAGTCATATTTTACTTGAATTAAACTTAAAAATAAATCTTCTAATTTCTAAATATTGTAAGTTATTCTAGTTATTCGAATTTTTATTTTACAATTCAAAATTTTTTTTTGAAATTTTTTGGAGTTGAGTTTATGAAATTTCAAATCATTGTCTCACTCACAAGATATTCGATTTTTTTTTAGTCGAGACTAGTTTTACTCTCCCCTATTTTTCTGCACTCTATCTATTTAGCTTTTATTTTATTCCTTTTTCTTAATTTTACTTTGAGAAAATCAAAATACTTTTGAGAACTAGGCTTGTACATGTATGGATGTTTGAACTGTTTGCAAAAGCTTGATTCCTTTTTGCTTTTACATGTAATCTCTTATATAAAGCACTTACACTTTGCTAAAATGGTTATTAGTGAGTAAGAGATCCGAATATTTTCTTTTACCTTTTGTATTTGTTATTTTCTTGGTTACTTTGGTTACTTATTTTTCTTTCTTTTTGTTGTTTTGGCAGAAAAAGCATTTGATGATAATGGAAATTTAAAGCAATCTAAGGAACTTTCTATTAATAAAGTCGGGCACGGTATGTGATTTCGAAAGTTTCATGTGTTTTCGAAAGCATTTGATGATAATGGATTATATGTAGATATGTGTATTGTTGCTAACCCTTCAGTTTTATTTGTTTGTGCAGCAATACATGAGATCGACCCGGTTTTCAAAGAATTCTCTTGCTCTGAGAAAGTTTCAAGTTTGCTGTTCTCCTTAGGTTACAAGAGGCCAGTGGTCATTCAGTCAATGTATATTTTTAAGGTATATTTAACTTGATTTTTCCTTGACCATGAAGGCAGTCTAGTGATAAGACCCTTTGTTGGTAAACTGAGAATGTAAATTACCAAGTTATTGAGATATTCCGATAACTTTTTAACTTTTGAGCGAAATAGTGTATTGGCTCATATAGGGTGATTCTTCGTTTATTTATTTTTATACTAATCCACATGTCCAGTCAATAAAATCTGTGTCCAGTAATGTTAGCTCATATTGAGTATTTCTTAAATGATAAAAGCAAGATGATGGGAATGGTTAGTTGAATAATCTTGTTATTTTTCATTTAAAAGATGTATTTTTTTTCTGATATGATGGCAGAACTGTTTTGATGCCTTGACTTCTTTCTCCAAAAGGAAATGCTACCTTTTGCATCTCCTAAAAGCAGAAAAAAAAAACACTACTAATCCTGTTAATAGATGAAGATTTGAATGCTGTATGGTTTCTAATGAAGTTTGTGTCTTGTATTTTGTTGAATACTGAACTTCGAGTTGTGGTTCTAATATGTGATCCATTTTGACAGCAACCAGGTATAGGAGGTGAAGTAACTCCTCACCAGGACAATTCATTTCTTTATACTGAACCTAATACTTGCACTGGTCTGTGGCTCGCTCTAGAAGATGCAACTGTTGTAAATGGCTGCCTTTGGGCCATTCCTGAATCTCAAAAAAGTATTATTATAGTATTTTCCCTTTGCTGCTACCTTTTAAAGTATATAGATGATGCCTTATTTTGATCTGCTCTATTTTCGTTTTCAGACGGTCTTGTTAGAAGGTTCATTAGGGGTGAAGATGGAGTTTACTTTGATAATCCCTCACCATCATATGACCAGAAAGATTTTGTGCCTATTGAAGTGAAAGCTGGGTCTTTGGTCGTAATTCACGGTGATCTTATCCATCAAAGGTTACTTTAGTTCTCAAAGAATCACATTCAGAGTTTATCCATCTTAACAGCCTAGTAGCTAACTGTTCATCTTTTGTTTACGTTGATGCCATAGCTTTGAAAATCAATCTTCAAATTCACGGCATGCATACAGCTTGCACGTGGTAGATACCGATGGCTGCAAGTGGGCGGAAGATGATTGGTAAGTAATTAGATCATGGGCGGAAGATGATTGGTAAGTAATTAGATCATTCATGTATATTCACCATATTTTGAAATGTGTAGTGACCATTGAAGTTTCCACTAGCTTTTCATTATATTCACAAGAAATGTGTTGCCACGTATGCCAAAGGATAGAGATGCTCTTAGTTCATTCTTTATCATAATCAAGACAAGAACTAATTATAGTGTTCTTTAGTTATCCGAAGGAGATATGGATGTGGTTTATGCGACGATTGGTCAGTTTTTTGACTCGATTCTTTTCACTTTCAGGATCCAAAAAAAAGTCGAGCCGGAGCCCCTTTATGCTTCTTAATCAGACTCGAGAGTTCGTCCCCGGTGATTCGTGGGTAGCCTCAACTTGGCCGGATGTGAGTGAAGGTTGAGGAAGAAGGGAAGAGAAGACATGCACGTGTCACGGACCGCTTATCGTGACAACGCGGGACCGCGCGAGATGCTTTCTGGTTGTGCTTAATGCTTGGGAGCGGGATAGCGATAAATGTTTAGTACGTGCCGAACAGACGACCTATCTTCGGATGGGCGTGCTGGTCGCGCACCAAACTGGTTGGGAGCTGTCCCCGCTTCCCTGATGAGCCCATGGGAGGGCGAAACCAGTGAGCATCGGAGATGATAAAGGCTTAACCTCGGGTATGCGGGAGACCTGAGGTGCCGCACGGGTGAATGTCCCTGCGCCAAAACTCTAACCCCGTGACAAGTGGTATCAGAACGAGGCTGTATGCTAGCTGTTGAGTTTACCAAGCGCTCCGTTGTTGCGTTAGCGAGTCGCGTGGACGAGCGTGTGTAGCTCGCACCCTACGTGAAGGGGGTGTTCGCAAGTGGGTCATCTAGAAAGAGATTGAGATGAGGACGAGTAGGCAGGAAGCCGCAGCGAAAGTTCTCTAATTGTCTAACATCGGAGGGGGAATTGCACACTAGTTCCTGGCCAATCTAAAGAGAAGGGAAAGAGTTTCTCCCCATGCACGAGGGCGTGCATGAATCAGGTGGGGGAGAATGTCACAGACCGCTTATCGTGACAACGCGGGACCGCGCGAGATGCTTTCTGGTTGTGCTTAATGCTTGGGAGCGGGATAGCGATAAAGGTTTAGTACGTGCCGAACAGCCGACCTATCTTCGGATGGGTGTGCTGGTCGCGCACCACACTGGTCGGGAGCTATCCTCGCTTCCCTGATGAGCCCATGGGAGGGCGAAACCAATGAGCATCGGAGATGATAAAGGCTTAACCTCGGGTATGCGGGAGAACTGAGGTGTCGCACGGGTGAATGTCCCTGCGCCAAAACTCTAACCCCGTGACACACGCCTATAAAAAAAATAAAAGTTTGTTGCAATATGTACAAGGATTATAGGATAATCCTTACTGTTTATGTTACTTTGACTCGAGTGTCGGTATCCGGCACGTATGTGTTTATTTCTTTCATCTGTTTTGATGGTCTTTGAAAGACATCGGACATGACAATTTCAAGACAAATAAAAGTTTGACCTCCATATACAAAGTAATTGAACGTTGAAGCATGGGAAGACAATGCATAAGTTTTCAAAGTCAATGCTATACTAATAATTGTACAGAGAGTATGGACTTGAAAGACAAAAAAAAAAGGCTAGGGATTCTGATCAAAGTTATAATTTTCCGGGAAAAGATTGGAGCTTTCATCTTTATTGAAGGATGGGTCTTCCAGTCTACCTCTGCAAACAGATTTTGAAGGAATCTCACAACCATCATCCCCTACTGTTCAACTCAGCTAGATTTTCCCATCATTTTAGTTTTCTGAAGTTCATGGCGTGAGACTGTGTTTGTCCTGATTGACTACAAGAAAAGGAAACACAAGGACAATCCCCTTAGCTTCCCCATTTCTGGCCATTTCCAATTAATGCTGCCTCCTACTAGACCTTCATTGGATTTTCTCAGTTTCTTTGTATATTTTTTCTTTGCTTTTTGCTCTGCTTGTTTCATAACCCTGCAGACATTCAGCTGCAAAAGTTTCAGGGACAAACTTTCAATTGGCATCTTTCTTTTATCTCTCTAATTATCATTAAATTACTTTTGATAGTTTCATGTTCCAAGTTAAAGCTTATTTTGCATGTGATTGTATGAATATGTCTAGTTTTTTCAAGGGATGAAAGGACAAAACTTGTTACAGGTGTGTCTTCAAGTTCAACTCTGCCTTCTGTTTTTCATCTTTTACAGGTAAAAGAACAGTAATCACATTCTGTTATACAATCTCAAAAGCTCGAATTGAGTAGGATCAAACCCTTAAATAGGATCGAACTTCTTATTACTTGGCCTAATAGATTCTTGCAATTAACCTAAGCTTGCTTGGATGATGTTTTTAGCACATTGCAAATTGTGCTATTGTACTGTTTGTTTCAGTACAAATTTAATTCCCCCAGGAATATATGGAAATTGAACATACATGAGAAAAACAAAATTATTACTGACATATACCTGAAAACCCAACCATATATATTCAGTTCATGTTTTAGGTCACTTTACCATCAAACCTCTTTCAAGTTTCAATCCTTGGTACATAAAAAATGGACAACACTGTCAACAAGAAGAAACCCTGCACAAATTTTCTTTGTTTAAACTGAAAAAAATGGAAGGGTGGCTCTTCCTTGGGTTTATCCAACATGGTCCAACCAGTGCCGGCCCTGGGCATGGGCCGGAGGGGCACCAGCCCAGGGTCCCATTTTTTTAATATTCGATATGATAATTTATTTTTTAATTTTTAAAAATTATTTTAGGGGTCAAGATTTTATAACACTTGTATTTAAAGACTTAAAATTTTCTCAATATTTATTATAAGAGCACTTTTAAAATTTATTTTTTAATGATTATTATTAGGAGTTTAATTTTTTCTCAATACATGTTATTAGAGATTCAATTTTCTAATATTTGTGATTAGGGGTCTAATATTTTGTCCAATATTTATTTTTAGAGATCTACTATTAAGAGTTCAATTTTTTTCCTGTATGTATTATTAACAATATGATTTTTTTTCTAATATTTGTTTATTACATACATGCTTTTAAATTCATTTTTAGATATTTATTAATAGGGGCCTAATTTTTAAGTTCGTCCTTGGACCACTGAAATCTCAGAAACGGCTCTGGGTCCAACATGTGTTTTTAAGGCAGAATTAAATACATGTCCTTGTCTTCACAGTTGCACCATGCGTGACAGACACAGAATGAAACAGTCCCCCTAGTTTGACACAAAAAAACAAAACTAACAACAGGCTTAACTGTTAACCACCTTGCTATAACCCAAATGGCAAAACTAGTATTTAATTGCTGTATCTGTTGCCCACATGCTAAGCTTAGTTCAGTTCTTCAGAGGAAGAAACTCGAAAAACTGGGTTGTAACTTGTTGGTGTGTGTCTTTGTTACTGATATTAATGCCGGTTCCAAGGGGAAACAGCTCGAGTGTTTGCTCTTCTCTGTCTTCTTCTTCGAGACTGGTAATGTTTTCTTGGTGCGGTTTCGATGGACATAAACGTCCAGTGTCTGATGAAGCTGTTGCAGAACAAGACAGCTCCAAGCGTAGTTCCTTGTCGTGAATTTGCATCCACTCGTTTCCTCCACTTTTTGCAACTCCATGCGTCGATATGGAACCCTAAAAGAGAAGACAAAACTAAAGTGGAATTGCAAAAAGTGGAGGATTGAGTGAATGCTAATTCATAAAACAACAAAGTAAAAGAATGCAGCTTTTAGACATCTTTTCCCAACATATTAACTTCTATTTTGCTTTCAAAGCTTGCTCGATTAATTGTTTATCGAACGAGTATCAAAATTCGAGTCTCACCAACAATTCTATTAGAAAAATGATCTTTAAATATCACTTTCTGCATGAAACAAAGACAAAAAACCAGCTAGATACAAACCTCTGAAAGTTTGCATATGTCTGAAGGAGAAGCCTTGTTGTTTCTCGGTTCAATTTCGTTGCAGCTCAACGAGAATACTAGTAAAAACAAAAGAAATTTCATCACTTTGTCTTTGAAAACATATAGTATATATGTTTCAATTCTATACATATATGTTTACCTGCTGATTCCTTCTTTTCCAAGCAATCGATATCACATTGTTGTTGTTGTTGTTCATCAGGAGTCTTACTGAGTTGACGGCGGCGTTTCTGACGTTCTCTTGCCTTATGGTTTTGGAACCAGTAGAAAACATTCTTCCCTTCGATCTTCCCGAACCGCTGAAGCCGTGCCGCGATTTGCTGGATTTGGGTTGCAGACGGCGTCCGCGTCCCGCGTCGATAGAGTTCCTCGAGTGTAAGTAGCTGCTCCGGCGTTGGATTCCAACGTGAACTCCCTGGTGTCTGCTGACTTCCCTCGTTTGCATTACTTGCTATACCAAAAACAAGAAATCAAAAGATCATATCAGTTTTGTTTTTCAGAAGAAAAAGAGTTGGGGTTTACTGAGATCACCATGGTTGGAAGTAGGGTTTGGAATCAAAGGTGAAGGCTTTGCATTGTTGAATGAAAGAGATAAGTTGAGGTCTGTGACATGGCGGCATCCCATTCTTGAAGAAGCAACAAAGCACACAGCTTGTTCGTAAACAAAAGTATATATCAATAATATATGGGAAAAGGGTAAGCATTGACTGCTTCTCAATAATATATGGGAAATAAAGGGAAAAGGAAAGAAAAGTAAACATGTTTCTTTTAGGTAATTATTCCGCTCAAATCGTATATCTATTTCTCACGACTTCATTCGTGATTCTACTTTAAATCAGAGAGTTTAGGATATAGAGTTTAGGGTTTTAAATTAGGGGTTGTGGTTAGGGTTTAAGAAATTAGGAGTATGATGTATTTTTATGGTGCAGATATAAAAAATAAAAGGTTATGGTTTAAAATTTAAAATTTAAAATTTAAAATTCTTTTAATAAGAGGTTTAAAGTCTTAGTTTATAGTATAGGGTTTAAGGGTTTAAAATTTAGAGATAATGGTTAAAATTTAGAGTTTATGGTTAGAATTTAGAGTTTACAAGTTAATATTTAAATTCTAACCATATTACCTTAAAAACTAAAATCCAATTTCTAAATCTAAACTCTAACTTTAAGTCTTAAATTTTAATTATCATCTGTTACACTTAAACTCTTAAATTTTACATCTTAAACTAAGACCCTAAACCCTAAAACTAAAGTTCTCGTTAAACTTTTGATTTTTACCGTTAGCGCATTAAATATAAATCATTTTATTATTAAAAATTACATTTTATATTCAAATTATGTTGATTTTGTATTATAATTTAGATCATTTTAGATCATTGTTTTATTATTCAAAGCGGTAAATAACTATCACAAAACGTTTACGGGTCTCTAACGTATGCAAATCGTTTGTTTTTTTATTATGCATCCATTTGAGAATAACGAATTTATGGTTTAAGGTTAAACATTGTTGTTAAAGTTTAAGAAATTAAAGGTAAGATGTATTTTTTATAGGGTTTAGAGTTTAGGACATGAAAATTAAGGTTAAGGTTTAAAATTTAATTTTTAAGTATTTTCTAGTGTAGGATATAGAAAGAGACACAATTAATGAACACAAGATTTTTGTTCAAGTTAGTACACTTGGAATCGGAAAACAAAGAGATTTTGTTCTCAGTTCTCGGGATAAATGAATACTAAGGAATTAATCAGACATATGTATATATATATGTATGTATATATACAATACTCAAGAAGCTTGTTGCAGGTGCTAACACCGACGGCAGCCGCCAGATGCCAAGCAGCATGGATAAAAGGAGTCTTGGGGAACACATCATCTGCAATGAAAAGAACACCTCCCAACAACGATGATATCTTATGAACATTGTGAACCATCCTTAATTCCGGGTTTTTCAATGCTCTTTTTGCAAATGCTACCTGAAATTTGCATGAACTCAAAAACAGACAACAAAGGGATCAAACTTAAAGTTGTAATGGAACATATAATATCATGGTGCAAGGAAATCAACCGGCTTGTTGGTTACCTCCATCAGTCCGGTGTGAACGGCTGAAACCATCAGAGGATGGACAGGTAGAAGTATAGCCGAAGCCGCCATTAGTAACTTCGGATTCTCGTTTCTGAGAGCTCTTGAAAAGCACTGCAAAGAAAACGGGGTTGATTTTAGTATCGAATCCGAGCATGCAACACGAATCAGTTCGAACTAACCACGGTTGCTGTGGCAATCATTGTGTAGTCGGCCCACCGGAAATACTTCCTCAGCTTCCCTCTAGAAGAATGATACAAAGAAGAGGCAACTCCAACTCCAATTAGTGAATTAGCATACAGCTTAGTGTTCAAATTTTTCCTGCATTCATGTGAACAAATTATATTAGTAATGAGAAATGGTAACATGGTATAGATACCTTGTTCATCAAGCAAGTGGAAGAGAAAATCACCTTGGGGCTTGGATTCCAAGAGCTATAAAAGGAAGTGAGGTCAGTACATTAACCACCGTCTCTTGAAGATTCCGGTCCCCTGACGAAAGCTTTCGAATATAAGCATAGGGAAAACAATCTTATACGATAGAGTGACTGAGCAGATACACAGGAAAACATACACAAACAGAACCAATAGGAAATACCTTGCATACAACAATATCTTACAGGCTTTAAACAAGATGGCCTCTGCTGCCATACTCTGACAAAACATATAACAGCCGATACGTTACGGTGATTGACAAACAATAATACGGTATTCATACGACCATCTATATATAAATTGACGGATGAGATTAAAACGGATTGTCCGATTTGTGTTTTTGTTTAACTTACTGCATAAATAGTGGTTGATTTGCTGTAATAAATGATCTACCATGAGTTGATTGGAAGTCCCCATGTTGGTTGATCTCCTCAAATGCAAATGGTGAATGAGGAGCCACTTGAACTCCATGCACACCCTCTAAGGCTTTACTAGGCCTCAACACCGCCCGGGGACACATAATCCTCGATCGAACCAGCAACAATCCGATAAAAGAGTGCAAGAAGCAACTTGTGTGCTCAATCTCTGTAAAATCAAAACAATCAACAATATATGTTGAAATCAAGCATTCAACAAATTCAAGCATTGATATAGTAGTTTCTACAAAACACATCCAAACAACATATCAGCATTCCTTAATCCTAGGAATGTACCAAATTAAGACAAAATGGAGACCAAAGTTTAAACCTTGGGGGCTGGGGCTCTTTTTATATAATTCAAAATGGGAGCTTTACAGACAAGACATTGCATTTCTAGCCTGCTATGTCCTAACACATTCAACATTAACAGTTCTATGAAAGCAGGGGGACCCAAATCCAAAACCCAAAAAACACTAGTCCTTAATTCCCCAGGTATTCCCAAGCATCAACATTCAGACACCAGAAGCCAACACAAAAAAGGGTTCTGAAAACACAATCAAAAGAGGCAAATCCCAACTAAAAAAACTGGGAATTAAGTGCAGATTCTGGAGAACAGAACAGTGAACTCCCAACAGAAACATGCTTCAAACATTGTTTAAGAAAGATAGAGATACCTGTCAGGATTTGAGGAAGGTAATACAGTTTGGTTTTTGTCTATGGAAATATATTAAAAAATGGATTTTGAGTTGGTGTCTGGGAATTGTTTTAAATGTAGGAAAAGGCAAGCAGAGAGAGCATCCAGAGGAAGGAGATGCGCATGAATCACGAATCTTCCTCATGTAATTTTCCGCATATTCGCCTAGACTTGAGTTTCCCAATTTTGAACAAACAAGCTGGACCAATTATATTTCGCCACATATGCATGTCTCATGTGCTATCGGAATACAATTTAGTTACTTTTTTTCATTATTTGTTGAAATTATTATTTTTCCAATAATTTTACAATTATTATAATATAATATTTATTTATATTTTTAAAATATTTAAATATGTATTACAATTAAATTATTTGAATTTAAATATTCTAAAATAACCATCCTCACTCGTTGGGTTCCTTAACATTTTGAATAGTATCTTAAAAGACAATTATAATTTTTAAAAGTAATTTAATTTAATTTTATATTATATATAAAAATTAAGATCTCGTTAAATATATTATCATAAATAGATAATTATTTGCTATAATATTCGTTGATAATTTTTATTTCTATAAACAAATTTAATTTATTGGGCTTCGAATTGGGCTTGATTTCCTTAAGACATATGAATATAGTGGGGTCATTGAAAAAAAATTATGATTAAGAAAAAGTAACGAATTATATAGATTTTTGTGATAAATAATTAAATTTATTATCGAATTATCTTTATTTTTTTAATATTTTAGTGGGGGTCATGTCCCTAATAGTCTTTTGTAAGTGTCTTTAGTAGAATTAATAAAATAAATAAATAAATGATGTTTATTATAAAGGTCCGAAATTAATTATTTTGTTTAGATCAGATATATTGACTGAAAACTTGAATTGATTTTTCGTGAATAAAATTTAATATCAACTTGAACATGATAACTTGAATCTAATCTGAAACTTGAAGCAAACTGAACTAAATTCAACCCGATTTTTGTTGACCCGAAAATAGACACAAACTAATTTTCAACTAAACCGAATGGACACAAATCGATTTTCTATCGAATTAAGTAGACTCAAACCGATTTCATCGTGTGTAAAAATCTATTTTGGTCTAAAAATTCGAGTGAAACCTGTTAAATCTCCTATTAATATGTTATTAACCCAACTCAAAATCAACCGATCTGAAAATCAACTTGATATTAATCATAACGAAAGCCAATCAATCTCAAAATCAATCGGTACGATCCAATATTTAAACTGAAATCACCAGAAACCCGAACTAAAACCAAACATCTAAAATAGAACCAAATTGACTCAACCCAAAATTACGTCCAAAAATATGTATGAATACATTTTACCTTGTTATCATTTTTAAATTATTAAAAAATTAAATTTTATAAATTTTAATATTTTTATGATTATTATTTTAATAAATTTATTGTTGAATTTCATCATCCAGCCATGTAGATCACATGTGTCACATTTTGAATAAATTAAAAATATTTAACTATTTATTATATATATAAAAATAATCCTTAAATATATATTAATAAAGTACTAATTACTTTGCATCGAAAAAAATATATATATCAAATTGATTAAAAATTTACATATATAACAAATAGTATAAGTATATCAATAAATTCAATGATCATGGTGTTGGTGTAATACAGGAGTTTCAAGTTTTGTATGTCTTACACGTGAATAATTTTTTTTTACCTTCTAACTGTGTATCTTTTAATGTCTTTTATTAAAAATTATAAATTAAATTATAAATCTTAACCCTAATTTTTTATATCCTAAACCTTAAACGCTACACCTTAAAAATACATCATACCTCTAGTTCTCTAAATCTTAACCACAATCCCTAACCTTAAACTCTAAATTTTAAACCCGTTAATTTAAAGTGAAGACACCAATAGAGACAAAATTAAAAGGTAAACGATTTACACCCCTTTCACACATAATTATTTTTTAAAAATAATTCTCATACACTTACAAATTGATTATAAAATAATATTTATTCATATTTTTTATTTCTTTGATAAAATATATACTTATAGATAAAACTGTTCAAATTTAAATCTTCTAATAAACATCATTTTTATCAAGAATACTTGTCCAATTTAAAATTATTCAAATTTAAATCTTCTACAATAACATTATTTTCTTATTTAACTCTTAAATTCAAAATCAATTTATATTTATGTAAAAAATCGTAAATCATACGATAAAACTATAAATTCTAAATTAAAATTTAAAATTAAAATACGAAAAAAAATCACGATTTATATATATATATATAAATAATAATCCTTATAAAAACATGCATCATCAAGTTTTGAATAAATTCCCGCAGACAACGGCAATTAATACCGGACAGTTCCCCAACACCCTATGGTCTCTCGCAACATCAAGTTTAAAAAATAAAAAAATATATAAAAAACTAAAAAAAAAAATTAATGCTAGTAAAAACGTACAAAATCCAAAGATTTCACAAAAAGGAAATCTAGATTTACTATATAAGAAGGTTCCACTTCACAAGCTTTGCTTCGTTTCTTCTCTCAATTTCCCCACACTCAAAACATAATTACCCAACCCAGTTTTGTATCTGGTCTGAAAGATTCAGAGCCTACAGCTCCAAAACTAGATGTGTTTTGTTGTTTGCAGTCCAATGAGGGTTTTTAGACTGTTTCTATCTGCAGTTTTCTTCCTGTGGGTTCTCTTCATTTTTTCTCAGTTAGGTTTACATTGTTGTGTTGATGAAGAAACCCCACAAGGAAATCCAGGTTTGATTCCGACAGTAGTGCTTCTGTTCATGCTCCAACATCATCAAGCTCAGTACCTCAGTTTGCTGGAAATGAAGATGATAAGAGGAAAGTTCATACAGGTCCAAATCCTCTGCACAACAAGTGACAACAAAACATATGGTAGGTCTTGTAAGATACCATGTTTTAGATGTTCATTAATGAGGGAATTCAAGCAAGAAAAAAACTGTAAGGACTTTTCTTATTTTCTCCATGAACCAGCTTTTTGTTGATGATATATATATCTATTATGTCTGTAATCACGATAAAATACGATCTAAATCCTTAGCAATAGGTGAAGAAGAGGGCATTGAGTTTAGCCTTTTCAGTGAGGGTTTATAGTTTCTAGGGCAATGGGCAGTTAATCATCTACTTGGCTTTCTTCTGCAACTGTCGCGTCTGCCCATAAACTTTCTGTCAAAATCTTTTAGACCTTAAATGCACATACTTTCATTAACCTAATAGAATGGTGAGTTTAAAGGGTAATATTTCTCGTACTTAAAAACAATAATTTTAAAAATTTAATGTTAGATTTTTAGATAATATTTTAGGTTAATTTTTTCATAATTTTGATAAGTTTTGATATATTTTTTATAACATTTTAGAGAGTAAAAATATTATACCCCTAATCATGATCTCTTTTAGATCCCCATTAAAAAATTCTTAAAAATTAAATTCTAAACCTTAATCTTAATTTTTTACGTACTAAATCCTAAACACTATCCCTAAAATATACACAATATCTCTAACTCTTTAAATCCTAACCTCAATTCTTAATCTTGAACCCTAAACCTTAAACCTACTATTTTTAAAATGAGGCACAAATAAAAACACAATAAAGGAGCAGAAGATTTGCACCTCATTTTAGATTCTTGTACAAAGTATCAAAAGTTGTCAAAATTTTTAAAAAATCATCGTAAAATATTATCTAAAAATCTAACATTTTAAGTTATTAAACAAGTTTTAAAACTTACCTTTTTTAACCATACCCGATACGGGTACAAATCATTTGTCCCCTAATTGTGTCCTCATCGGTGCCTCCACTTTAAATTAGTGAGTTTAAGGTTAATGATTATGGTTAAGGTTTAGGAAATTAAGTATATGGTGTATTTTTAGGGTTTAAAATATAAAAAAATTAAGATTATAATTTAGAATTTAAATTTTAAAATTTTTGAACAAAGGGTACGGAAAGAGACACAGTTAACAGTAGAGGATTTCTATTCCCTCGATACTCACCCTTAATATAAACATTATATATATAGGGTAAGTTTACAACGGGTGTCGATCACTGTTGAAAACCACTAACGCTGAACAACGTTGAACATTATTAAATTAATTAATAAATATTAAAAATCTTAAGGACTCAACACACAATTATTAATTTTATGTTAAGTCTATCACTCTTTTATTAATTACATACGAGTCCTTGAGATTTTTAATTTTAATTAATTAATTTAATGATGTTCAACAATATTCAACATTGATGTTGTTTAGCAATGTTCGACGCCTGCCGTAGAATTTTTCAAATATATTTTATTTATATTTAAAGTACGGATTTAATTTTTTTTAACCGCACCGGGGATTCACCCCAACATAGTGTGTACGTTAAACTTATATTATTCATAAATTCTTGTGAATTCTATTAATTACTGATCACCCTCATCAATATCTATCTTGTTAATGATAATAAAATTATGGATGTGATGATCATAAACTAAGATATTCTCCTACAGGAATAATGAGAATGATGGGAGATGATCCTACGGCTACTATGATGGCCACGTAACTGTTTTAAAAGAACTCAGCTGATCATGTCCCTTGTCTAGTGTTCAAGTGGTTTATATTGTTAATATTATTCCTAGAAATGTCAGCCATGGATGTCTGGTTTGCTTGACTTGAATGCTTCCAATTTCCATTATTTCCTCAAAGAGTATGCCTGTCTTGCTGAGACAACACGGTTTCTCAAAACACATTGGATATTGCACTCTTACAACATAGTATTAATTGTCTTGATAAAATATTTGGTGTAATTTAATGTACCAAGTACAAACCCTACTTTTAAATTCTTCTCATTTGAGTGTTTTCTCGGTTATTCTCGGTGACAGAGTTAAGATCTAATGTTGGGAGGGGCAATATTCTATTAAATATTTAAATTAAAAAATTAAGAAGGGTAAAAATCCTTAGTTAATTAATATTTAAACTAGAAAGAACTAAAAATATAATTATAAAAAAAATTTGGAGGGACAACACATACACAGTTCCGTCCCTGGTTATTCTCCTTTTAGAGGGATTGGGTGCCCTTACGATGAAATTGATTAAAGATACTTAAAGTACTTCTAGCTGGATTAAACTCGAGTTCTAAAAATATAAGTAATTTGATTCGATGAGTCTAAAGAATGATAAATTTAATTAAGAACTTAAAATGTTATATTTTCTCTGTCCCACTTATTAAGTTATATTGTTTTACAGAGTTAAAAAAAGTTATATAGTGTGAAATAATTAAAATATAAACTTCCATTTAAAAACTTAATTTTTATTTTTGTTAAAAAACGAAAAAGGATAAGAAAGTGAATTCGTGTTAAAAATTTGGGACATACTTTTTATAATATTTAGATTGTATTTTTGACAAGTTTTAAAACATCAGAAAATCACGAAAAAATAAACCTAAAATATTATAGAAATATAATATTTTAAGTTAATCGAATAAATTTATAATTTTTTTAATAAATTCGGATATTATAAAGCAAAACTACCCAACTTAACTAACTACATTACAATAAAATCTAACACCTCTATGACATGTAGCTCATGGACAAACCTACATAGTGAAAGGAATGGGCAATTTTCCGACCATCATTTAAAAAAAAAGAGATACAAATTTTTATTAGATAATATTATATATAATATGATAAATTAAATTCATCTAATAATTTTTTTCGACCTGAATACCTTGAATTAATGTTAATCGATGTAAGTCACATTCATGTTGCTTCTTTTGTGAATGACACGCTTCGGAGAAATTATAATATATGTCATTCTTACTACGTCATTAATAAGACCAACCAATCAAAAACATTCATTTAATTATTTTTCTACATCATCGTTTTTATAAAATAAATATTAGTAAAGATTCACTTGTTAAAAACGATGATATGAAAAAAATAATTATTAGGATATTTTTTTAATTTATCAGCCTTTTCCATTAAGACCCTAAATTATTTACTAGAATGTTTCCCATTTTTTTAATGTATTTTTGTACTATAGGTTGCCCAAGTTTACCCTTTTTTTCACCTGAATATTTCGTTTTTAATATTATTTGTAAATATGACATCTAAAAAAATTAATTCTTAATCTAATATCTATGACAGAAACTTATTTAACCAATAATTTATAAAATTTACTCTACCAATATAATAAATTTCATGACTTTTCATTTTTATCGTTTTAATCTAAATATTTATTTCTTACCGCTATAGTGTTATTTACCAACGTACTCCATTTTTAGTACAAAGTTGGCTTTTTCTATTTTCATATGTAATTTGTGTAAATTTTAGTTTAAACATGATTTAAATTTAAAAATTAAGAGTTTAATTTATGGTTTAGAATTTAGGTGTCTAACTCTTTAGGTTGTAAGGTTTAGAATTTAAGATTTAAGATTATTTTAAGAGTGTTCAAACTTCAGTTTTAATTGAATTGATCGACTGAATTAAAAAATGGTTAATTGGTAGTTTAATTTTAGATTCGATTGATTAAAGTTATTGATTTTTTTTCAAACTTCGATTATCAATTAATTTAATTTTTAATTAAATGAATTAACAAATTTTTTATATGTTATATATTATTATATACATTTAGTTTTAATCATAAAACTTAAAAAAAAACGATCATTAAAGTTTTTTATATATTATAAAATAGTCATTAAATTTTATCAAGTTAGTACAAATTGATTATTAAATTATTAAAAATATTATCATTAAACATTTTAATATTTATCAACAATTTATAATGTGCAATAATTCAGTGACCATTTTATAATAATTCAATAAGTTTAATAGTTGTTTTATAATTTCTAAAAGTTCACTGACTTAAAAATTATTTTAACATAATTTAGTGATTATTTATGTAATTTATCAAAAATTCTATAAAAACTATGGCTAATTCGAAAACCGACCGAATAAACCAATTTTTTTTTGGTTCGGTTAATTTTTTTTAAAAAAAATTCAATTCGATTAACAATAAAAAATTGAATAATAATTTTTAGTAATTCAGTTTGATCGGTATACCAAACCAACCAATTGAATTAGGGGTATGCATTATTCGATTTTAACCAAATTAACTGATCGAACCTAAATTAATTTAATTAATTCGGTCGATTAATTTTAGGTAAATTTGGTTAACACTTAATTTTTTTTGAAAATTCGGTAACCGATTAATTCGGTTCGAAATTGTTTAATTATCTGAACTAACGAAAATTATTACATATTAAATATTAAATATTGTATATTATATATATATATATATAATTTTAGTCATTTAACTTTTAAAAAATTATAAAATCTTTATTAATTTTTTATATTATAAAATGGTCACTAAAGTTTTATTAAATTAATATAAAATAAAAATTTAGTGACTAAAAATTATTTTAACATAATTAAGTGACATATTATGTAATTTAACCAAAATATATAATAAATTATAGTTAATCTGGTTAATTCAACTAATAAACCGAAATAATTTCGGTTTGGTTAACTGTTAAAGTTTTAAAATTTTTGATTAATTCGATTCGACCACCAACTAAATTTAACCGAATGCACCCCTAAATTGAACACCCTTAATTTTCTTTCTCAGTCGCAACTTGATACTAATCAAATTGAAACATGGTGAATGATGTTTAAAGATGGATATTTCAGAATTTACTAGAAATAAGAAAAGGTGTTAAATTCTTACAGACAAGACAAGGTGTTTGGTTAAACTTGCTGTTAGATCTTCAGCTTATTAGATTCCTAAATTATCCATAATTTTATATTGTTGAATGGGAATTAATGGAATGAACACCAAAGGGAATAAAAGAACAAACCAACAGTGTAATAGATTAATTGTGTCGTTCATATTCTCTTACAGTGCAATTTTAATTACTTCCCTTCTATTTTTTTAAATCAAGAATCTAATTCCTTAGTCTTTGTGGAAAAGCTGTGGACATTGTTCTGTTCTACAATTTTAATCCCTTCCATCTAGAGGAGACAATCAGGTGGATCAAATCGTTCAATCAAAGTGTTGTCATTATTAGTGCTTAAACCCGTGACTTTTAAGAACAATAATCGTTACTTTAATCACTAAAACTAAATAATTCGTGCCATTAAAACATACGTATTAAACTACTACTAAAAGTAGTTGTTAATTAATAATATAATATAAAAGAAGAATAAAACATACGTATTAAGACTATCATGATTGAGTCCATATTGAATATCGGATAGAATAAATCAATTCGGATTTTGAGTTAAATTTGCTAAGCCTACCTTCATCGACCACCATTAGGGGCGGATTCAAAATTTTATGTAACGGAATGCAAACTATCAAGAAGTTATATTAGAAATTTAAGGGTGTCAAATTATTATGAGTTTAGGGATACAAAATTAAATTATTAATAAAAAATATAAAAGTAATATTTAAAATATATAAAACCTTAAAATTTTTAAGGAGTACAGTGTCCCCGACACTCTTAGAGTCGGAAGGCTTTCCATCATCCCTCTATATAAGGCAATTGGCTAATCTCACTTGCTCTGCAAATCCTATTAGTTATTGTACCTTGGTATCCTAGTTATCACACCAAGTGAAACTATGGCTCAAATTAGGACCATGGATTGCCAAGTACCGATCAAATCATCGGCTGATAAGTTTTACGATGCTTCCGCACCAAAGCTCGATTTCTACCGAAGATGTTGAATGGATTAATAGCCTATGTAACGCTTGTCCAGGGTGATTGGAATTCGGTCGGCGCTGTTAGACTCTGGTCTTATGTTTCTGAAGGTAAATGCCATCTACATATATCTTGTCTGAATAATTCAAGCTCATGGTGTACCGTACGAGGTGGTCTTGTAGGCAAGTCTCAGATAGTTAAAGAGATATTCGAGGAGGTTGACGAAGAGAATAAGAGACTGGTGTTCAAATTGGTTGAGGGTGATCTCTTGCATTATTATGGTAGCTGGAGGAACATCCTTAACATCACGCCAACCAGGGAGGGAAGCTTGGTGAAATGGACAATGGAATTCGAGAAACGAAACGAGGACATCCCCGATCCGGTCGAGTATGCGGCGAGCATCGTCGCATTGACAGAAAATATCGATGCATATTTGCTCAGTGCTTAGTTAAGCCTCCATTAGAAGATGGGAATAATGAGGATATCAGTACCCACCTGATCAAGGATTTGTGTCATGAAAAAGGTCTTAAATAAATTCTTGTACGATGGCAAAGCCTGCGTATTTTTAATTAGAGATTTATTATATTCTCGTATCGAGATTTAAATTTATACAAAATAAAATAATATAAATATTTTTAACTATCAGGTAAATTGAATTTTCAATTGAACTGAATATTATCTCTCTCTGAACTTATGAAGCAGAAAACTATACGAAGCTCGATGAAACCTGAACATGACAAGACTTGATCATACTTTCTGTCTAGATTCCGACATTCCCTGGCCTAACAAGTAAGTCCTATCCATTTTGGAATCATTTTTGCAAGTTGGCACTGACATGAACCCGTTGGAGAAACCCAATCCACTAGCTTTGGTGCGAATCAACCCCAATGAATGCAAATTATTTTTCGAATAATTATCCTTGTGCGGATGTGAGTGAATCTTTCCTATAAAGCTTGTTGCCTTCTCCCTCTATAAAATGCTTTTCTAAGGATATTGAAGGTAATTTTACACAAATATGCCCATTTTTACTTATTCATTTTTTTAGTAAACTACATAAATAGTCCTTTTACTATACTTCAATTATCTTTTACATCCCCTAATTATCAAATGTTACAAATTGGTTTATTGACTATTTTTTTATACAAAGTGGTATTGTATCGTTAAAAATTTGATGGAAAATTGATGTGGACGTTAACATGTTGACTTGGATAACCATGTGGCATCCCTAATCTCTATAATCTAAGTCAACATGTTAACGTTTACATTAGTTTTCCGTCAAATTTTTAACGACACAAGATCACTTTGTATCAAAAAAGTGTTTATAGATCAATTTGTAACATTTGATAGTCAGGGGATGTAAAAAATAATTAAGGTATAATCAAGGGACCATTTATATAATTTACCCTTATTTTTTCACGCATGTAAATTTATTTACCGATCTAACACTCTTTCATAGAACTCGTCATTATTTTCTACAATATTCTTGATCCATTAATGTTATAGTAATATATTTAAAGCAATTCAACTGTATTTACGAAGTTCTATTCCGTTTTATTACTCAAGTGTTGGTACATCACCACAGGGGGAATCCAATTCGTTGGGACATTGGTCCACAAAGGTCATGGAATCATCAATCTCGATCGTCCACCACACCCACCAGTTTCTTTTTCGATCTATTTTATAATATTTTTAACGGTTTAATTTAAGTGATAAGTAATTTAATCGCGTAAGTATATATGGAGTTTAGTAGCAAAGTTATATTTAGTTTATATAGTTATTTGGGATAGAATTTGTCTACATTTTCTCATGCCTCCATCTGTACTTTCTATTGAAATTTTTTAAAAAATTAAATTTTAAATCTTAATCCTAATTTTATATATCCTAAACCCTAAACCACATGCTCTAAAAAATACACATTACCCCTAATTCTCTAAACCTTAACCATAACCCTTAATCTTGAACTCTAAACCCTCTAATTTGAAGCAGAGGCACATATGAATGCATGAGAAAGAGGTAGACGATTTGTACTCAGTTATTTGACCCTATTTGATTTGTTGTGGTATGTAGGGACGGAGGCAGAATTTTTTTTACCCTTTTTTCCTCTATTTAAATTTCTTTAAAATTTGGTTTATTTCTAAATTTGTCCCCCACTTTTAACCATTTATCTTTTACCTCTCAATTTCATATCCTAGTTCCGTCTTTGGTGATATGAGATTTTAAAATGAGTTAGATGGAGTTTTCATGGGATTAGTATAACATTTTTCATGGAAATATCAAAATTGACCCTTATTTGATTTATTTGAATACGATGTCAACAATATTTATATTGAAGTGATATGAGAATTCTTTTACTTCAAAGTCTATATAAAAATTATCGAATTTGAGGTTTTGTGTATATAAAAATTCGTGTTATGAAATCACCCATCAAAATTAAAAATACGAACACGAATCAATTCGAATTAGTAAGAACAAAGTATTAGAAAATCAGAGGGCAACAAAATAAATTGCAAACTTTTCCTTATTCTTTCAAGTGTCCGAAGAGTTTCCATCCTCCTTCTATATAAGGCAGTCTGCTCAACACTTCAATCCTGCAAATCCTACTGGTTATTTCCTCCCTTTCATATCTATCAATCCAAGTTCAACCATGGCTCAAATGAGGAAGATGGATTGCCAAGTAACGATCAAGTCCTCGGCTGACAAGTTCTACGATGTCTTCAGGACCAAACCCCACTTAACACCCAAGATGTCCAAGGGATTAATAGCCGACATAAAGCTTCTCCAGGGTGACTGGAATTCAGTGGGTGCTGTTAGGCTCTGGTCTTATGATTTCGAAGGTAAAATCCATATATATATAGCTCACACAAGACATATTAGAGTGTCACAACTTTATCAAGAAATCACAACATTTTTAACAAGATAGTAGAGATGGTAATATAACTCAAATCCATTGGATCCTAACCTGACTCGATAAAAAATAAAATTTGAATTGTTTTTCTTAAAATTTTTAAATAATTTAATTTATACTTCTTTAAAAATATATGAAATTTAATTAAAACGTTTGAAATTTTAAGAGACTTAAAAAAAATTAAAAAATTATGAGAAGAATTTAATTAAAAATATTAAAAGCTTTGAAATTAAGTAGAGGTGGGTGATTTTTTTTCACACTTGTTTTCTTATTTAATCTTTTAAAAAATAATTTATTTATAAATTTATCTTCCTTCAATAGTTTATATTTTACCCATTTTAAATCTTAACTCCGTCCCTAATCGTAGGATTAATGTCTTGCAGGTAAGTCTTGTACGATTAAAGAGATGTTGGAGAGCGTGGACGACGGTAACAAGACAATGGTTTACAAGTTGTTGGAGGGTGATCTCTTGAATTATTACAAGAGCTGGAGGACCATCCTTAACATCACGACGGAGGGAGAGGGAAGCTTGGTGAAATGGACAGTAGAGTTCGAGAAGCAAAACGACAACATCCCCGATCCGGTCAAAAACGCCGATTATCTCATCACCTTGGCCAGAAACATCGATACTTATCTTCTCAATGTTTGATCAAACTCTGAAACTAGAAATATTGATGATGTAATGGTTTTTATCCGAATTAGGTACGGATGTTTATGTCGGAAAGCAAGCAAAAGTCACATATTAGTACCTGATGAAGCATGGTCTCATTGTTAAATAATAATAATAATAATTAGTGATAATATATTCTGCATGGTGATTGAAGTTTTAGTAATACATGGAAAGCTATTCCACTCTACTTTGTTTTGTATTTTACGTACTTTTAGGCTTCGTTTAGGATTGTTTTTCAAATCAGTTTTCGAGTAAAAACTGATTTAAAACGCAGAAGCAATGTTAAACAATTAATTTTTGGGAGAAAAATTGTGTTTGAAAAACTAAAATTTTTAGCTTTTACGGTTGAAAAAGTGCTTTTAGGAGTCATATTACAATTTTAACCTTCATTTACTGTGTTTTATTATAATTTAATTTTTATAAATAAATAATTATATTTAAAATAAATTGTTTTTTAATTTAAAAATTATATATATTCATATAAAAGTTATATATTTTCTCAAAAGCACTTCTAAAAAATACTTTTCAAAAATAATTTTTGTGTTCATTTATTAATATTTTTATATTTTATCATAATTTAAATTAATATTATAATATAAAATAATTTAATTATCATTTAAATGTATATTTTTTAACTTATAGCATCATGTATAAAATAATTATTTATTTTCTTAAAAATACTTTTTGACAGCAATACTAAAAACATATATTTCAAACTAAAAATTTTAAAAAAACTTTTCTACTACATTTTTCCACCGTACTTTTCAAAAACAATGTTAAACTGCCCTAAATCTCTAAGGATGTCAATTTACTTATAAAAATATCGATTATATATATTATTACATATAAATTATATAAAAAATATAATTTTTAAAAGGTTAACACCCAAAAAGTACATTTGACTCTGTCATGTCTCTAGGATATAATTTTTAAATTATAACCTCAAAATTAAATTTTAAATTATAAATTATAAATTTTAAAATATAAAAAATAACTCTTAATTTTTTAAATTTTAATTTTTAAACATTAAATTTTTTAAATATAAGGGAGTATATAGAAAAAATAAACAGATGAATTTTATTCTCATAAATCTGACTTTTTAAAGCAGCGACAAACTGACCCAACTTGTTTCTTTTGTAATAATTGATACGGCAGATTTGACTTTTGAAGCAGAGACATGTATGCATGACGTAACAATATTGAAGAATATCTATTTTAATTATTAAATTATAAAATTTGTTAATCTAAAACTAAATTTATTAAATTAATTAATTTTAATCATTTTTATATTTAAATTAAATTAGTAAGAGAAAAATATTTAATATTTTTAAAAATATCAAATTTTAATTGATTTAAATTAAGTTTACCTAAAAAATTATTTGATTTCACCATATTAGTGATGATATATGTCATTACATGACGTGTCACCATATTAGTGATGATATATGTCAACACACCTGATTGATAAAAAATAAATTAAAAATTAAAAATAATTATTTAATTAATGATTAAATTAAAATTAAGACCAAATTAATATAATAAGTAAATATTATAGATCAAATATATAATTTTATAAATTTCAATTATCTATTATATCATTCATCTATCATCTTTCTATTATGTTTTTAATAATTGTGAATAAAATAGATAAAATTATATATTAAAATATAATTTTTATAAAAAAATTAAAATACTAATTAATACTTCAAAATTATAAATTTAGCATCAAAATTATAAATTTAATAGTACCAAGGTTAAGTATCAAGTTCCAATGGTCCATATATATCACCTTGGTGTCATTAATACCGACTATGCTGTGCATCAAAATTATAAATTTAGCTTACCAAGGCTAAGTATCTAATTCCAATGGGGCATATCCCATGGGCAATAATAATCCAAAATGTACGCATTAAAATAAATTATTATTTATTTTTATTTATCATAAATTATAAATGTACACATAATACTCGATTCGAAAAACTTACAAGTTATTCGAACAATTTACAAGTTATTCGAAAATATAAATATATTATTTTTTATCTTTTATAATTTAAAATCTAAAACTTTAAAGTACAACTTTAAAATATAAACCCTAAATATAAGTCTTAAACCTTAAATTAACACACTAAACCTTAAAATTAACAAGATTGAGTTTCCACAACTTTGTATGAAAGTTTTTTCTTCATTAGACTTTAAATGAGACGTGACAAATAAGAATTATTCGAGTCTAACACGGTCAAAGATCGGTCAACACTTGACTCGATTAAGCTCGAAAAAAGTTCAAGCTCGACTCAAATTCCTAACAAGATGAGTCGAGCTCAGATTTTTCGGACTCATTTAAAATTACTCAAGCTCAAATTCGACTCAAAATCTTAACGAGCCGAACCGAGCTTAACATTACTCGAACTCGACTCAGCTCGTTTAGACCATATATATATAGTAGTAGATCCAATAAAATTGTTTTAGAATATTTTCATTTGATTACAATTATTAATTTTTAATATAATAAATTTAGTCCTAAATTATTAATATTTTATTACTTTTTATGTAATATGGTTGATCAAGTTCCTTTTCTATAATTCTAAGATTGATACATTATTAATATTAAGATTAATTAATAAGCTAATACAAGCTTTTTAATAATTTATTTATTAGAAAATTAATATTTTTACAATTTATTAATTTTTATTTAAATAATACATTAATCACAGGATATAGAAGATACGTTTAAATATTTTTGGATCCTGTCAAAAATCTCTCAAACGATAGAATCATCCATATTTTTTTTCAAATGGTAGGATATTATCAAGTGATATTCTTTATAGGTTCATGTTGATTGTCGCTTTAAATAAATATTGAAGACCGAAAATATATACGTTTCGTATGTCGTGAAAAAGAATATACGATCACGAATGACATGATTATACTTGCCGGGATCTTGGTAAACAGAAAATCGTTGATCGAATATACTTCGACGTTAACCGAAAGTATTTGCGAAAAATATATTGAGAATGTGCTTTATAAAATTAATGTGAAAGCGTCTCGTATCGAAAATGACTTGGTTACAAAATAAATTTAGACTCAATGAATATAGTACGATTGATATGATTTATAAAACAAATTGAATATATATTTTATAGTTGATTAAAAAAATATTAATATCGAATAAATCTGATAATCTAACCTATACACGATATGTAATTTTTTTTAGATACTACTTAAAAATTAATAAACATATAATTTTTTGGATCAACAAAACATGACAGCAAAATTTGCTGTCACAAACATTGCCGCAAAATTTGCATCTAACACAGCACCAACACACGATGAAACAACCCAGAAATACACACACCATCACACTAATTAATACCATCACACTTGCACAAATAATTAGTTGATCTAAGGTGATGTTATAATAAATTTTATAAATAAAATTAAATTTTCGGATTTTAACTTTGTGAATGAAATAAATCGAATTTAAATAATTATTATCACATAATAATTTTATGATAATATCTGTTTATTTTTCTTAGTCTTATAATATTACACAACCTTACAAACAAGCTACTCGAATACAGATCACCTAAGAATAACAATATTCACTATAATCGAAGCTTCACTCTAATATTTTGGTTGCCCAGGACTTTATTTGGTGTTTAAATTTAGATGACGTCTGTTTTTTACTGTGTCTCTTTTGATGCTCTGTTCTAAAATAGTGGGATTTCGGGTTTGAAGTTAGGGTTTTGGGAATTAGAAGTAAATTGTATTGTATATGGGAAATTAAAGATGAACAAAATTTAACTCGATTTTAAAAAATGATTTTTCACACAATTTGACACGAAAAAACTCGACCGTTTTGACTCAACTTGAAAAAAAAATTAAATGAAATTTGAGTTAAAATGAAAATTCAAATAACTCAAAATTTTTAGCGAGTCCCTCTATTTTGTATTATATATATAAAACATGAAAAAATATGAAGAAATATGTATGTGTATTATACCACCTTGAACTTTTTAAAATTCTGACATTTACATTTAATTTTTTAAAATTTTATTAGTTAATCCCTAATTTTTTTAATATTTATGAATTTTGCTCACTCTAAAATTTTAAAATTTTATGTGTGTACACCCTTTAATATTTTTCTGGATCTGCATTGTGTATTATATATGGATATAAAAAATGATTTAAATTGGAATTAATGTGTATTATAATATTATAAATAATTATAATTAAATTTGTACATAAACTTAAAAATTCAACTCGAATTAAAGAAATTTTAAATAAAATTTGTCATAAAATAAGACTCATAAACTCAAATAACACGATTTTTTTTACTCGACTAGATCGAAGTCTCACTCTATTCAAAACTATAAATGATCTAAGAAATAATTAAACCAAAAGATTTTCCTTCCGTCATTGTGTACGTCAATACGCAGGCACAGTTGCGTGACCATTATGAATCTGGTGAGTCTCATTGGAGAGGATTGCAGCCTACATATGGACATGGACACCGGTCTATAAAAGCTGCCCAGTGCCCACCAACGCACATATGCAGTTCAACTGAAAACTACTTCTTCAAAGCCAAGCCCTGCTAGAATCAAACAATGGCATCGTCTCCTATAATGCACAAGCTCGAGTTCGATATCGAGATCGACGCGACTCCGGACCAGTTCCACCATATGTGGGCACACAGGCCGCATCATGTGCATCACACCAGCGCCGAGAAAGTGCAAGGCTGCGATTTACACGACGGAGAATTCGGAACACCCGGTGTCATCATCTGCTGGCGATATGTGCACGGTATAGATATAATTTCCGGTAAATAAAATTTTATTAAGAAATTATAATCGTCCTTACTCTGATCGAATCTGGTTTCGTGTGTAGACGGAAAGGCGAAAATTGCGAAGCAGGAGGTCGAAAAAATCGACCACGAGAACAAGTCCATAACATTCAAAATGCTTGAAGGTGATCTGATGGAAGAATACAAGACCTTCATAATTTCAATTCAAGCACTGCCCCCTAAAGAGGGTGGCAAAGGTTGTATCGCTCACTGGACTTTGGAATACGAAATGCTGCACGAGGGCGTCGGACACCCGGAGACGCTGCGCCAGTTCTTTATCGAACTGACCGCCGATATGGGTGCTCATCTCGTCAAAGAAGAATGATTTAACGCTTATGAAATTAAAATTTCTCCATGTTGAATCGAGTGAAGTTTGTATTATTACTTCTAAGAATAAATTTGGGATCTTTGTACTAATGTTTGATGTGGCTGTAAGAATGGTAGTGTGCAGCCTTACATGTTTCTCTGTGTGTCTTCTGTTTTATGTTTCTAAATGAATGTCTTTTGTGCTATATAACAGTTCTTCTTGTCTTTCTACATTTTTAGGGTTTTCCTATTCTTTTTCGGGAGTAAAAATCATGGATTTTTTTAGTTTATTTTATTTTAAAAATTATTAAAACACAATTGAATAAATTACTCTCATTTTTTCAAGTAAGTTCAATTTGCTCAATTTCAATAATAACTTCAAATTTTGTGAAAAATATTAACTTTTCAAAGGTATAGGGACTAAAATGTTTGTTTCTATAGTAGGAGGACTAAAATTAAGTTTTTGACGAGTATAAGGACTAAAAAGTACTTTAACCGGTAAATTAATGCTGAAAATATATAATTCATAAAATTGGAAATTTGAGTGTTGAGATAAACGAGATAACTGCATTACACCAAACACCTTTAAATTATAATTTCATTTTAAAGTAGTTCTTAAATTTTAAATATTTTAATTTTATTTTTAATTATGATTTTATTATAAATTGACCCTTAAACTTTTGAAAATTTTTATTTTGTGTTAAAATATGATCCTTATTTTAATTGATGCACAAACTTTTGAACATTTCAATATCATCTACAAAAACTACTTGTATATGCTAATAGGAGGGAAGGTAATATAATTTAAATTCGATCTAAATTCGATTCAATCTGAAGAAAAAAATATGATTCAAATCTAATTTAAAAAAGTCCAAATTTGAATTCGAAAAAAAATCTGAGTTCCAATAGGAGATGGATAGGATATGTATATTGTCATGATCCAATTCGGATTCAATCTAAATCCATATCCGATATGAGTCCGATTCATATATAAATCTGAATAAATATATTTAAAAATCTTATATTTAAAAATATAAATATTATATATTGAAATCCTAATTAAGTTTATATACGATTAATATTTTAGATAATTAATATCTTCTATAATTTTATTTATGTTTTCCTCTTATTTTATAAGCTTTTATTGAACTTAGTGAAACAATGAAAGCTTGATAGTTAGAATTTTTTTCTCTACATCAAATGTTAATAGTTAAATAATTTGATTATATTTTTAATTAGTTTCACTGAATTATAATATTTATTAGATATTTTATAATTGTGATTTGAAAAGTAGTTATGTTAGTAGACTGTAGTATTTATGTAAGAATAATTTATTTATTAATTGTTGAATTTTTTTAATTGTAGTTTGAGTTGTTACTTTAATTTGTTTTATATTTGATTATAATATTTGTTCAGATTTGTTTATGCTACTAATTTAAACATATTTTTTTTAAGAAAATTAATTAATTTATTTAAATATATTTATTTGAGTTGTTACCCTCAAAAAATATTTAGATTTGGATTTTCGGATTTGAATTTGAATTGTAGATATTTTATTGTATTGAATTTGAATTTATGTAATTAGACTTAGATTCAAACTTAAATTTTTTGAAAATCCGATTATTAATTAAATTAGACTTAGACTTTATAAAGTCCAATTTAAGTCCGATTCATTGTTATTTCTAACTAATTGCATTCACAATTAATAAGTTCGTTAAAAAAAATAACTTGTCAATTATAATGTAAACACTAATGTTTATTATTTAATAATATATGTGATTTAAATAATAATTAATATTACATCACATCTATAAAATCATTTTTTAGAATAAAATTGAAAGATTCTTTCTACTGTCATTATTTTATTTAAACTCAAAATTAATTATTATCTATGTCGTATTATATTATTATAATATATATATATATCAATATTTATAATATAATTAATAATTTTTATAATAATTTTATTAATAGAGGTTATGAGTAACATATATTGATATTTTTTTGATAAAAATGAAACGTTTAAAATTTAAGGTTTAATTTAAAAGGAAAGACACAATTAATAAATAAAATTTGAATATTTAAAATTTTAAATAAAATTATTATTTAAAATATATGATACAATTAACTCAAATTTTGATCGAATAAATAAATTCTTTACTTGTTAAGAGGTACATCCATTATTTAAATACATGTGAACTTATGCTATATATATTAATTGTCAGTTTACGTCAGTGTATATATTAGTTTACGCACTTTAGAAATTTGTACACGTTTCATATTTATAAAAAAACAACAACAACTTATTCATTTAAAAATATGTCTAGTTAATATAAAATATATTTTAAAAATATAAAAATAATAAATTACATAAATGATAACTCAATTATAAAATTAATATCGATTTGATAATTATATTTTTAATTTTAAAAAATATATCATGTAATTATTAAAATAGTTTTAATGTTATCACCTACAAATAAAATCAAACGGAAGAATAACATATAAATTAGAAAAACGTATAATTATATATTTGATCCATGTTATTTTTATATTTTTCTTCAATTTTATCATAATTTTATTTTTAATAAAATAATTTAATTATTTAATTAAATAGTGATATATTTCCTTATATATATTTTATTTTCCTGGCATCAATAGCTAACTAAAGTATATATTTAATGTTGTATTTTATATTTTAAAATTGTGCTTAACCATGTGACCAAAGCACATCACTGTATGTGTTTAATTTCAATAAGGTGGTGACACGTTATATCACCTGATTGGAAGAAAAAAAATAAAATTATTAAATTAAATATATAAATAAAGTCTTTCACATAAGATGGTAACACATGTCACTGCATAATAAAATATTTAATTATTTTATTAAAATAAAATTAGATTTTTATTGAAAAAATATATATAAATAACAAAGATTAAATATATAATTATATATTTTTTTAATATTATCATATTATTTTTCCATTAGATTTTAACAACAGGTGATCACAATAAAATTATTTTAATAATTATATGATATATTTACCAAAATTGAAAGAGAAAAATTTATTGCAATAAAATGATTAAGCGATCAATGTCAAATGATTAAGATTATCTTCTATAACAGATACTATTATAATCACTATGAGCTAAATAAAAAATAATGAAATTGAATAGCCTTAATCATAATTAGTGTTTTGATTAATTTTTTTTAAAATGTTATATATAGAGAATATATATCATATCAAAGAATTCGTTCGGTCGCCTATTTATGGAGATTTTGTGCGGTCGAATCTATTAAATATATTAAGATTTTTTTTACCGTTTAACCTTAATAGTTAAATTAATTAACTATAAAGTTAAACGATTATGCTAATTAACAAATACGATTTTTCCTATAAACTATTTTTTTTTTATCAAATTTATCCTTTAAACTAGAAGTTGGTCATTGTTCTAACTTCATCATATCCAAACTAATACGTCAACAAAATTCTATTTTATTTATTCATTTCAAATTTATTACATAATTTAACCAAGATCAAGATCCATCATTTTCTCCCATATTTATTTTTGATATAAAATAGGATAATTGTATTAATTATAAGTTGATTTAGAGCGTCGAGATATTAAATTTTAAAAATATTAAATTTTGAATTGTAATATTATAATTCTAGAAAGTTAGATTCAAAGGTTTATCTTGTATCATATCTTAATAATATTGAATTTATTTCAACGGATCATATATTAATAATAATATCATATAAAAGATAATTATGAGAATTTTTTAAAGAAAGCACTAAACATATGATTATGTATTAAATTATGTGATCCATACAATCAAATTTTAGAGAGAATCACTCAAAAGATTTTATATTTACACGATATCTTAATTCGAATCGATCCACGACATATATTTAGTTTTGATGGGCGAGTCTCCCGGCAAGGATTTTATGTATAACAATATCTCAAACACGAGACTGGCTTAAGCGGAACTAATTAAGTTGTTTACCATTTGGATCAACATTGTTGATAATACAATTTTTTTTTTAGAACAGGATGATGTGTTATATCCCTTAAGCAGGGTTAGTGGTTCGAGTTATGACGTTGTGAATGGAGAAAAGTAGATTGAGATGATCGCCTTCATATCACACCTTTACAAAATCTGATCTAAATTTATTATTTAATAAATCAGATACCAACGATTAAAAAAAACTTCACAAACAAATTTAATATTATGTTTGTAAACTTATAATAAACTCTCCAATTTTTTATTTTAACTACTAAGAGTAAAAAGTGTTTTTATTGGATAAGATTTTCTTATAATTTATATAATTAGGTTTAGGGTTGTTGAATGAATCAAAATTAAATGATTTGCAATTAAAAACTCAATTATTAATCTTGTATTTTTTATTAGAAATTATTAATAGAGTTGATTGTTTAGAAATATTAATTATTTTATTTAAATTTTATTCAAATTTAATCAAACTCAATCCATAAATATATTTAATTACGACTTTTAGATAACTATCAAAGTATTATTAATTTATAAGATTATAAATACCCAATTGTCATTAGATTTTATATTTATATGCTTTAATTAATTATACTCAATTGCACGAGCCATATAACTTTAGTGATTTAAAGGACGATTGTTGTTCTTAGAGATCACGAGTTCGAGCATTAGTAATGTCAATTTAATGATTGAACGATCAATGTCCACTGATTAAGAGTATACACTAGAACAAATATTATTATAATCATTAGTATAATAAAAAATAATAATTACACTTAATCAAGATATATATTTCAATCCCAACCACTACTATTATTTGTAAGAGACTTATAAAAATAATAAAATTAAGTGCTTAAATTATGTCTGATATTGGTGTTTAAAATATTTTTTTAATTAAAATAGGTATTTAAAGTATTTTTTGACTAATATAAACACTTAAATTTTAATTTTTTGTTAAATCATGTGTCAAGTAGGCGCCGCAATTGACTTTAAAACAAGTAAAAAATAAAAATTAAGTGCTTATTTTAATTAAAAAATACTTTAAATACCTGTTATAAAAAGACAATTAATTTGAGCATTTCTCTTATAATTAAGCCAAACAATAAATTCATAGTAGAATTTGTCACCCCAAACAAAATCTAAAGCGTTTGAGTAAAAAATATTTTTAAAAAACTTATTCTATATTTTTATCATATTTTTAAATTATTAGTATCTAACTTATTAATCGATTAATCTGTATCAAATTTTACAGATATTTAATATAAAATAACTCTTTCAACCCATTTTTCTTTGTTTATAATTTTAAATTTTGAATTCTGATCTTGAATATAATATCTCATTTCGTTAAACTAATTGGTTATTAGTTATTATATATCATAATATTAAAGTTTTATTTCAACTTTACTTATATATCACTTATATATTTAAATATTTTTATTAATGAAACATGGTGTAATTTAATTTGATCTTCGGTGTTTTGAATTGTCTACCGGTCTGAAATTAAACCCGAAAACGACATCTTTATTCGGCATTAAACCTAAAAAATATTTCAAGCACCTATTTCTAAAGTTCTGGGAGGATAAATGGTTGCATGGTCGCTGCCTAAGAGAGATATTTCCAAGAATCTTCGCACTTTCTCAAAGAAAATCTGGGAATTTTTCAGATTTGGTTCTTAGATTTACGGACGTAAACGAGTCGAGTTAAGTTGGAGTAATATTAAATTTGATTTGATTCGTTAAGATTTTGAATTAAGTTCGAGTTCGAGTAATTTTTAACGAGCTTGAAAAATCTAAACTCAATTTGGTTCATTAAGAACTCGAGTCAAGTTCAAGCTTGATTCGAGCACAATCGAATCAAGTATTGATCGATCTTTAATCGTGTTGGACTTAAGTAATTCGTCATCTGTCACATCTCTTTTAAAGTCCTGTTAAAAAAAACTTTGATACACAAGTTGTATAAAGTCAAGCTTATTAATTTTAAGATATAGGAGATTAATTTAGGGTTTATATTTTAGGGTTATATTTTAAATTATAAAGTTAAAAAAATTAATATATTATATTTTTGAATAAATCACGAGCTTTTCAAGTCGGATATCAAGTATCTTGACTCGGCTCTTAAAAAACTTGAGCCGAATTGAAGCTCGAGTCAAATTTAATCAAATTTTTATCGAGTCAACTCGATTAACTCACAATCTATCTCATTTCAATTATAGCCCTACCTAAATTATCTTGTTATGGCATTGGGAGGTGTTGAAAATATTTTTAAAAATATAACTTGAATAATTAATTTTGAGATTAGATCGAACAGAAAAGATTTGACAGTCATGAAAAAAATACCCTATACATACCTAAAAATTAACATTTTAATTCTATATTATATTTTATCATTTTAAAATAATACATTAAATTAAATTAAATTAAATCATTAATTTCTAATTGTATTTGCCATGCTCGTACGGGCAACGGTAACGATGGTGATTTACTAAGAAGTTATCTCACCGTTGATGGGGTTGCCTTTGCTATTGACCACACCACTATGGTGGTTAATAATTTTATATCTCGGTGATTAAAATAGATAATATTAACAATAATTTTAAAAAATAATTTTGAGTAAAATAAAAAAGCAATAAAAAATTTAAAATTACTGGTGTAGTTATCCTAAAAATAAAATAAATTAAGAGAACTAAATCTATGATGAAAAAAAAAACATAATTAATCTAAAAATTATTTTGGGCCAGATCTCTAAGTCTTAGCCCACTTAAATATGAGACAATTTGCAAGCTTGGATAATTTGAATTATTCTCTGTATAAATTGTTACTCCTTTCATATATTTTTTTAAAAAAATTAAAAATTAAATTTTAAATCCTAAACCCTGTACCTTAATAATGCATCTCACCCCTAATTCCTTGAACCCTAATCATGAACCCTAAACCTTAAACTCACTAATTTAAATTGAAGGTACCAATGGAGGCACGATTAGGAGTTAGACGATTTGCACCGAGTGGTACTACCCCTAAGCCCTGTCTCCAACGGGTAAAAATTGCTTGCCTTTTTCTCATGCCTCCATTTATGCCTCATGTTGAAATTTATTAAAAAAATAAATTTTAAACCATAACCTTAATTTCATATATCCTAAACCCTAAACCCTAAAAAGTACACCTTACCTCTAATTCTTTAAACCCTAAACTTTAAATTCTAAACATTTTAATTTAAAGTGAAGGCACGAATAAAGAATAAGAAAGAAGTAAACGATTCCAACTCTTTTGTACGTGGGTATTTTAAATTTTTCCATGTTTGATCGTAATTCTATTATGATTCATGTCCATAAAAAGATGTCCATCTCCATTCATTTCTTACAAGTCTATGGCTAGTCTATGGCACGAATAAAGAATAATATATTGTTTGAAAAACCTAGTTCAACTCAATGACAGTGAAGCTGCATTAAAACAGTTCCTCTCTCAAACTTGAATGCTTTGCCAATGACACGCATGATTCGAAGCTTGTATCGATTAAAACAGCACGCAAGGCATGGATTAACGACAACTCCGTCGTTTCGTATATAATTAAAAATCTAAATGGCTTAGATTTGGACAGAATCTGGTAGCATGGGGAATAGTCTCGGCTAAAAAGTCAAAGAGATGGGTTATCTGTTTTTGTAATAATAAATTTTACGTTTAAAGTTTAAGGTTAAGTTTTAACGTTAAAACTATGGTACAAAGAATCAAAGGTAGAGAATCATAAATAAAGTGTATCTTTTAGGTTTTGAGTTTAGGGTTTACAAGTTAAAATTTAAGGTTATTCTTAAATTTTTTTTATTGTTGCGGTATGAAAACGGGTACCGAGAAAGAGCAGGAACCTTGTCCGATTAAAAGCTGTCAATTAATGAATAGAAATCTCGTCTTTTTTTGATGTCTCTATTTATGACGCTATATTTAGAGTATAATATTATAGTTTAGAGTTAGAATTTAAAAATTTATGTGTAGTGTGTATTTCTAAGGTTTATAATTTAAAATTAAAACTTATATTTTAATTTTTTAATATTAAGTAATAGAAAGAGAGAAAAATTTTTATCCTTAATTAACATTTTTAAATATTTAAAATTAGTGCATAAGATATTGATATGAAAAATAATTAAGTTCTTCAAAAATTTTGAGATTATAAGTTTAATTTTTATAAAAAAATTATATTAATTTATTATAATTTGTTAATTATGACGGTCCATAAGAAATTGAAAGTCATAAAACTAAGATATTGATATGGCTGTTTTGGGTATTCGGTGGGTCGAGGAAAGGGAAATTCTTTATGCGAGGGACCGGACACGTAAATCTACCAAGTTCCATCCATAGAGTGAACAACATTCAACTCAACTCGAAAAAAATCAAATAACTCGACTTAATTCGAAGCGAAAATACTTAATTCGTCTTGATTTGAATTTAAAATTTTATAAGCTCAACTCAAAAAAATTAAATAAAGTTTGAGTTATAAAATAAAAATTTAAATAACTCGAATAACTCAATTTTAAAAAAAAATCTTAACTTCAAAACGAATCTCTCATTTTTTATGTTGTATATACGTATAAATAAAAATATAAAGAAATATTATCACATACGAAAAATCTAAAAAATATATATATACATATATTAAATGATTAGAGAAAATCATTTAAATTAAATTAAAATCAAATTATAATAAAAAAATTTAAAAACTCAAAAATTCAACTCGACTCAAATTTTTTGAACTCAAAATAAAAAAAATAATTATTAAATATGACTAAACAACTTGAATAACTTAATTTTTATTTGATTCGATTCGATCGAGTTCACTTTGAAACAAACTTTATATCTACTCACACGAATCAAACCCTAAATTCCCCAAATCAAAACGAGAAGGGAAAGGAAATCAAAACCCTCTGCTTTAGTAGGTTTTTAAAACCTATCCTCAATCCCTTGTCTCCCCAATTAAATTCCCAAAACGCTTCTCACACCCTCTACCTACAATGAAAAAACAACGATTCTCCCCCTTTATTTTTATTTTTTTACCGAAATCCGAGTGACCCAGAATTCTCTTTTCCCAGGCATTTCTCCCTTTTTGTTGGAATAAAAACCATTGATTTCTTGGTATTTTTGTGAATGGTGGAAACAATCGGGAGCTGTAGTATTTTGATGCTCTCCCTTTGGAAATCAAGGGCGAGCACACTCCTTCCCGTTTCCACCGCTGCTGCTTTCGCATTCGGTTCTTGCAAAGAAGGCTGGTACTACCGCTGCCTTGGCCTAGACCCATAAACAACAATCTCCGGGGGGAAAACGCAGATTTTGGTCTTTGGTTTTGTTAAAATCCCAGAAAATTTACGAAAGAAATCCGTTGTTTTCGGTTGTTGGTGAAATTCCATTCATCTTTCGTGATTTAGATTTTATTTTTGGTTGTAAAGAATGTTGCTTTACAAGCAGAAGAAGAGCCAGGTTCCCAAGGGTAACCGGCTCTTGATTAGCGTCACCGTTCTCGGAAGCGCTGGGCCGATCCGATTCGTTGTTAATGAAGAAGAGCTCGTTGCTGCCGTCATTGATACAGCTTTGAAATCGTATGCTCGTGAGGGTCGTCTCCCTGTTCTCGGATCCAATCTTAATGATTTCCTCCTTTATTGCCCCAGTGGTGGACCAGAAGGTATTGAATTCTTGTCACCCCATATCAATTTTCAATCTAGAACACGAAATCAATGATTTTTAATGTTTGGGTTTGTTTTTCATTCCAGCACTGAGTTCATGGGAGACGATCGGATCACAAGGGTCCCGGAATTTCATGCTGTGCAAGAAGCCGAGGACCGAGAAAGTGGCAGCTGATCGAAAATCAGGTGGATCAATTGGTAGGAAATCACCTGTAAATTGGAAGACATGGTTTAATAAATCCCTCAGTCTTAAGATTTCCTCCCATTAAATCAAAGCCAAATCCATTATGCTTTCTTTGGTTAGCTTTACTTATAAATAAAGTACTGAAAATTAGTTTACCATCTCTGATGGCCATGGTAGAATGATGTTGGTTTTAGGTTACCATCTCTGAATTGCCTTTGAGGATGCTTGACGTTTGCTAGATGGATATGGCTATCTGGTTAGAAATATGTAGGACTGTAACACCCCCACTATTTATATATGTGAATCATAGGAAAGATGGTAATGGATTTGGCTTTGGCTTTGAGTTTCTGGCATTTGGACATTTGATGATGGAGACGATAATACCATGTGTTTGAGCCGGAGAACTCGAGCAACCGAGAGAGATAGCTGTATATCCCATTGCTCTTTCCTTTTTCTTGTAGTCTTTTTCAGCCAACTTTTGCAGTAGCGAAGGGACCATGGCCGATCGTTTGCCTTCAATATGCTGTCATTCAAGGGAATCATATTTGCTAATTTTGTGGGGTTTAAGCAACTGGCACTCCCACCTACCTCTCTTAAACGAGACTAAACAGTCTAAACCTGCAACTCCCATTCCCAAGTCCAAAACACCATCTGTCACCAAATGACCAAAGAATTCTACCACCTCTACAATCTTCATATGAAGCTATACCTACGCCTATGCATCTACACCACAAGCATGTCTAATTTTATTATAAAATTTAAAATATATCTTCTAAACCTTAAATTTTAAACATTATAATGTAATTCATTTGTTCTTTTGTTGTGCTTCTTTTGATGTCATCACCTTAAATTAGTGGGTTTAGGGTATTAGTGGGTTTAGGGTTCAAGGGTAATTGTTGGGGTTGGGGTTTAAGAAATTATGGGTAGTAGGGCTGTGAACGAACACGAACAAGAGTGTTTTTATGTTCATTCGTTTAACTTTAATTGAATAAATGAATGAACACGAACATAAATGAACATAAAAAATTTTTGTTCGTGTTCGTTCGTTAAGGATTGTAGTTTGTTCATGTTCATTTATGTTCATTCCTTTAAATGATAAACGAACGAACAAACATAAATGAACGTAAACGAACATAAATAAACGAACGTAAATGAACGAACATAAATAACATATATAATATGCTAAATATTTAATATTTTGGATTAATTCAATTAATTCAACTAATTAGCTGATTTTAAACCGAATTAATCGATGATTAAAATTTAAAAAAAAAACTCTTAATTATTAGATGAAACCTAAAATTTAACTGATTAATCAATTTTGTTTTGGTTTGATCCGTTAACTCGGTTTAATCTAACAATGAACATCCCTAGCCTATAAAACAAGGAAGTTTTTAACGAATTATAGAATAAGAATTCTCAACTCAAGTAACTCAAAATTTTTTGACTCGACTTACTTGATCTAATGTTCACCCTTAGATATATGTGAATAAATTTAGACGAATATAAACGAACATAAACAAACAGATAACCGAACATTCATGAACATAAATGAACGAATGAGCCCTTTGTTCGTGTTCATTTGTTTAATTAAACTAACAAAAAATCTTGTTCATCTTTGTTCGTTTAATAAATAAACGAACTTCATGTCAAACGGTTCACCGAATGTTCGGTTTGTTTACAACCCTAATAGGTAGGGGTAGGATTAGGGTTTAAGATATTGAAATTAGGATTAGGGTTTAAAATTTAATTTAAAAAAAATAATATGAGGCATGAAAGGATACATGATCATAAATTTTTACTTAAATTAGACACATAAAAAAATCTTCAATAATCAATGCATGAAATATTTTTAGTATCTTTAAAATAAATAAACAAATATATACCCATTTTATCTTAAATTTGATTGGAGATCAGTCAATTTCAATCCCCAAGGGAAATGGTTTTGGTGTCACCCTTGACAAAAGCCTTGATATAGGCTTACTAATTGGGCCGTTAAAAGTTCCTGAAACTTTAATAGTTTTGTGTTGGGCCTAAAGCCCAATGTGTGGATCAAAATCCTACACTTGCGATTACATTTTTTTTGATAAAAAGATAATTATTATATTCCTTATTAAAATTATCTTAATTTTAATTAAAAGAAAAAATTATAATTTAATATTTATTTAAAATAATCAAAATATTAATTTATACCAAATTATGGACAGAATAAAATGATATCTTTATTTAAAATTTTATGAGTGTGTATTTAACGTGTTAACAATATATAATTCTATACGTTATCAGTAAATTATATAATAAAAAATTATTAAAAATATATTTAAATCAATTTAATTTCAAAATTATATAGAAATGCATCGAAATTAATTCATTAATAACAAATAAAATTATAAATGATCGATACATAAAATATTAATCCAAAATCTATTCATGGCACTTGTATATTTATAACAAATGACTAATAAAATATCATTATATTTGTGTTTTCTGTCATTTTATATTTTTTTCTATTAAAATTATTATATGCTGTTTTTTTAGTCAATTTTTTTAATTTTATTTTTTTTATAATTTAAAATTTATTATTATAAAAAAATATTTTAAAAACTTTGAATCAAATAATTTTTAAATATATTTTTATAAATTTTAGTTAATTAAAATGTTTATATAGTCAAAATTAAAAAATACCAAAATATATTAATATATGACATAATTAATAAGACGGTAGGAGTATTAACATACGATCCTGCTCAACACCTTTATGTTATCTTTATCTATTGTGTAGGGATGTGCATTCGGTTAATACGGTCGGTGGTTAAACCGAATTTATCAAAATCGAATTAATCGGATTTTTGAAAATTTTAATCGTTAATCAAACCGAATTATTTATAACTGAATTAAGCGAACGAAATTATTTCGGTTAATTAGCCGAATTAATCGTATTAACTGAAATTTATTATAAATTTTGATTAAATTACATAATAGGTCATTAAATTATGCTAAAATAATTTTTTAATCACTAAAATTTAATAAAAAATTAATGACCATTTTATAATATAAAAATTTAATGAATATTTTATAATTTTTAAAAGTTAAATAATTAAAAATAAATATATAATATATAATATATAATAATTTTAGATAATTCGATTAATTTTGTTAGTTAATTGATTTCGAACTAAATTAACTAATAATAAAATTTTAAAGAAAATATTAACAGTTAACCGAACTTATCTAAAATTAACTGACTAAATTAACTAAAACAATCTTAATTCAATTTATTTATTCGATTAAAACCGAATAATGTACATCTTACTATTATGTGCGGCTCCTATTTGACCGTTCTAATTTGACTGCTCAACCGTGTTGACCTTGATACGATAAATCAAAACGTCAACGAAGGGAGCACTACAAATTCCCAAAGTGTATCTCCAAGGGGTGTAGGGCCAGACGGAGGAAAATAATAAAATTTATATTCTATATATTAAAGGTAATAAAAATAAAAATTTATATTCTATATATTGAAGGTGGAGATAAAATATAGAGATAATAAAATTATTTGATAATAATTTAATTTGATTTGTCTCGACTTAATTTTATTTTTATTTTTCTAATATTGAGGATCGGAGTAGGATGGGTAGATTTTCAAAAGAACGAGCGAGGAAAGCGAAGACTTGAGTATATGCTAGAAATTCATTGTCCTGCCCCAGTATATTTTTAATTATATATATTTAGTTTTTAAGTTATATGCGAACACTTTTATGATTTTTAAGTTATTTTTATTATTTTTTGGTTTGTGTTTATCGTAGAATTTTGTTAGATGTTCAAGTTTTAACATATCTGATTCTAAGTGACAATTATTCACGTATGTTCTTTTAAATATATAATTTTTTATATGAGTAATTTAAAATTGATTTTATTTTATTTTTATATAGGTTTAAAGTCCTTTGAAATCATATTTTTTTATAGTTAAGGTAGATCGACTAAATCTAACCTTTATTGTCAGACTTTGATTTTTTTAGATCAAGCTCGAGTTTAAGAGTTAATATCGGGTCGGGTCGGATGGGCAGGTGAACTAATATTTAAATTAGGGACGAAACGGATCAAGTTTAAGAGTTGTACATCAAGGTTGGTTCAGGACAAACAAAATTTTATAGCGCTCTTAAAAGGATATTAATTTTAGGGTATAGGGTTTGAGTAATTATTCAATAGATTGATGGAAAAAATAAAAAATTTCATAATCTTCTTGATTTAGAGTTTATGAATTCGGTTTAGAGTATAGGTTTAGGGTTTTATTATTATGAGTTTATAACTTAAGGTTAATAGTTAAAATTTAAGGTCTATAGGTAAAAACTTAAATCTTTAACCATATTACTCTGAAAACGGTTTAGAAGTTTAAGATTTATGGTTTAGTGTTAGAATTTAATATATATATATTGATTTAGCTAATAGTGATTACAGTAGTATTTATTCTAGAAGATAATCTCAATCGTTTGTTATTGATCATTTAATCACCTCGAACCCGTGACTTCTAGGAATAACAACCGTTCCGTTAATCACTTAAACTAGAAGGCTTGTGCATATATATTAGGGTTTTAGTATAATATGGTTAATGGTTTAAGTTTTAATCTGCAACCTCTAAATTTTAACTACAACTCTTAAATTATAAAACTCTAAATCTTAACGTGAATCCATAAACTATAAAACTAAGGTATTTATTAAAAGAATATTTTCACTAATGATATTTAAAAAATATTTAAATTAAACTTAAACAATTATTATTCTACTGAGTCACAAACTCATGCAGGTGTGAGCAAATTTTGACTCAGCTTGAAAAAATTGATTTTTTATTTAATACGAAAAAAATTAATTTATTGTGACTCGATACATAATTTTATAAATTTGATTCAACATAAAAAATAAATAAAATTTGAGTTATAATTTAAAAATTTAAATAACTCAAAATTTTTAATAATTAGATGATTAATTTTTAAGTTTGACTTGAGCCCCTCAATTTTTTTTGATATATATATCACAGAGGAAGAAATATATGTGCGTTAACTTGTATATTAATAATAAATATAGAAAGTCGTTTAAATTAAAATCGATAATTCTATAATATTATAAATAATTATAATTAAATTTATACAAAAATTCATAAAAATCACTCGATTAAATTTTTATAAACTCAACTCAAATTAAGAAATCAAATAAAATTCTTCAACTTTGACTAAAATTCAATAATTATATAAAATATAAAATAATAAATCAATCAAGAGTTGGAAGTTGACTAGGCTTTCCTAATAATCGAGTAAACATGCCAAAGACTTTGGACCACAAAAGTAATTTAAAAATTAAGTTAAAAAGCAATAAATGATATTTAAAACATTTTATTGGCACAGCTTTTATATCTTCTTTTGTCAATTTCCTATTATATTATAGGAAAATAAAATAAAATAAAAATAAAGGTGGGTTGAATTTTGTAACGTATTAACTCATCACGTTATTTATAATTTTATTTAATAAGATTCATTTATTTAATAATATATAAAAAAAATTTAAAAATAAAAATATTATTGGATAAGATTATAAATAACATGATAAATCAAATCTATTTAATATTTTCCCGAGACAAAGAGCGAAGAAAGAGTAATGCAATGCAAGTTTGTTAATGTTTGGCGCCTGTGCCAAACAAGCAACCTATTCAGTTATATAAACATGTATTTGCTGAGCATAAGAGTGAGGAAAATGAATATTTTTTTATTCCAGTATTCTTTACGTTTTAACATGGTATCAGAGGCCATGAATTTCTTGGTTTCTTGAAGCTTCTGTTGCTCTTGTTCTTCTCGTCTATCTTTTTCATTTTTTTTCTTTCCAATGGCTACTGATCTTTTCGGTGATGATGGATCCTCTCAGGCTTTCTCCAACAAGCAGATTAGCGTTAAACTCGACGACCATAACTTCCTCCTTTGACGTCAGCAAGTGCTTCTCATGATTCGTGGTCAAGGCCTTGAACACCACCTTGATAATGAGTTCTCTCCACCTGTCAAGTTTATCACCGATGCTGATGGCACAAAGTCTCTGAATCCTGCTTATCAAAAGTTCTATAAGCAAGACAGCTCACTTGTTTCATGGTTTTTTATACCGTGAGTATGTCTGTTCTTCCCCATGTAGCTGGTTGTGATTCTTCAACATCTATCTGTAATACTCTTTGTCGCGACCATTTTAAAACCGAAAAAGTGTGAAAAATAGCCTAGCGAGTTAATTTGGAAAAATCGGGTTTTATTGCTTTTAATCATGAAAAACCAAATTTTATTAAAAACATATATTCTTTTAATTTTTAAAAATAACTTGGAGTCGCCACCGGCCACTTTGGTAGGCCAGACACCATAAAACAAACCAGAGATTCATTTTGAAAATATTTGGATTCGGGAGTCGGTTACGCGTAAGGACGACCCTTACGAGCACCCGAGATCGGTACCTTATTAATTACACGTGGCATTTTGGTATTTTGAATAATAACATTAATTTAATCCGTTATCGTCGAATAAATATCGCTCGAATAAGAATATCCTTTTGGGTAAAAAGGTACATTTCTTTTAAATACGAGCTTTGAAAAAGACGTCCTAGAATAGGAAATCTTAACTCGTATTTAAAGAAATATAAATTTTGGTCCCAAAGATTTTAAATGCATGATCAATTTATTATCTGATTCATTTTAAGTTCTAACCTAAAAAGGCTCCATTGATTAAATGTTTAAATCCTATTAAATTATTAATTTCACCGGGTGTATTATGATAACGTCCGAATGCGCGGACACTACCATTTTGATACCAAACAAAATTAATAATACTATTAGTGTTTCTAGTTTTGCCTAATTGATTTTATTAAATTCTAATCCTAAATTATTTATCATTTTCTATGTTTCGATGACGCGCCGAATACGATACCAAAGTACACTATTGGCCAACATAATGTTGTGTCAAAACACTGGCCACTTAGTGTATCCGAGATATATGATTAGAACATCATTGTTACTAAATTATCTCCCCTATTTAATTAATTAATTAAAGTGATTAATCCTAAGAAAGGCTCTAATTTAATTAATCTACGTGACAAATAAATGATCCTAAACAGATATACTACATGCTTTTAAAAGTATACAAACATATTAAATAAAACAATTAAATAAAGCAATTAAAAACAATAAAGATGACAAAAGAATAAAATTACTTTTATTAAAGAAACATAGGAGCTCAAAATATGACAAGGGGAATTACATGGTAAAAGGAGAATTAAAATGACAAGGGTCCGAACTTAAGGAGTGAATTAGACTTAATTAGATCAAATTAAATTAATTTTAAACTTAGAACAATTTAATTAAATTCAATGAAGTATCGAATTAAATTAATTCTAAATTTTAGAAATTAAATTAACCTTAATTAAAGTCTAAGTTGATCGAATTTTAAGTTTGGGGTTCGATTTAGGTTCAATTAGGGGTTAAATTGAGTGAATTTTAGAGTTTTTTTAGCCTTAATTAAGAGAAAAGGGACTAAAATGAATTACGCTTCAAAACTAGAGGGACCGTGAGAGCAATTCTTCCTTTTCCTCAAAAACACGTGGATCCGAGTTAACCCGGATCCAACCCGCGTGAACCCATGCGGCCAAACGGCGCCGTTTAGCCGAAGACTTACCCCCCTGAACCGAGTCAACTCGGTCATAACACAATCTCCCTCAACTCGACCGACTCAGTTTTCTCTCAACTCTAACAACTTAAACCCATAAACTAGCCCATTTTTGGATCAAAACCACTACTTTTGGATAGTGTTCATGTGTGTTCATCCAAAAATTGGATGAACACGAAGAACACAACATGGAACCACCAAGAACGTCACCCCGGATCTTGCTCCGCCGCACCCCGATGACCTCCGGCCGTTCGCCAACCACCGCTCCAGGCCGTCGACCGTCGGTAACACTCCGGCTACCACCTCCGGTATTGGTGAACTCGTCGGAAACCTCTAAAATCACCGAAAACGTCTCATAAAATCAATCATACTTGATTTAAACACCAAAACGCATCAAAAACCGCTTTTAGACACTGGATTTCACTTGAACAACACCAAACCTCAACTGGGTTAAGAGAAACGAACCCCACCTTCCCGAATTTAAATCAAAACTACCCAAATCAGATTCACACTTCCATATTCGACTCTAACCAAAGCTTATACATCAACCCGAACCTGAATAAGTATCTTAGTCCTCAATTTTGACTCAAAAACTAAATCTAAGAATTTTTTACGGTTCATACTTATAAAAAGCTTTGATTCAGAAACGTTAATTAACAAAAATAGAACAATGACAAAGATTGAAATCTTACCTGGGTTCTGAATTTACGGTGTTCTTTTTTTTAATCCGATCTTCCCTTTCGATCTCCTTGAAAATCAATGGCCCCTCCCTTTGCCAATGCTTCAACCTCTGTATTCCTGTCCCTCTTTTCCTCCTCCTTTTCCCTTCTGCCGAGTGCCCCCTCTGTTTTTTTTCCTTTGCTCATGGAGCAGATGCCCCCCTCTTTTCCTGGAACCGACCCCCTAATCTAGAAAATGGAAACCAACCTTAACCCCTTAGTAACCGCCTCCATCCTTATCCTATCATTTTTATTTTATTATTATATTTTTTTATTTTTGTTTATTTATTTCATATTTATTTATTTAATTATATTTACGTATGTTTTATTTTATATTCGAACCCGGACGAAATTAGGGTATTACACTCTTGTTCTTCGATATTCAAAACTCTCCACCATTCGAGTTATGCATCTTCATTGCAAGTTGCGGTCTCTGAAGAAAGGCAATCTATCAATCCATGACTTTGCTACTCGGATTAAAGAAGTCTGCAATCTCCTTGCTGTGTGTAAAAGTCCTATTTCTGAAATTGAACAGGTTGCTACTGTTCTCAATGGCCTTCCGTCAGAATTCGAATTTGTTGTTGCTGTTATATCTGCCAGTAAGGAGCCCTACACATTTGATGGGGCGGTTTCTCTTTTGGCTGATGCTGAAACGCGTTTAGAAGATCCATTCCGTTTCTCTGTTGGAGTCAACAACACAGTTGTCTCACCTAAAACTGTGGTTATCGATTCTCCTCCAACCTATGGTTACAGTCGTGGCGCATGTGGTGGTCGTTCTGGATCAGCTGGACGATTTCGAGGCCAATCTCGCCTGTATTGCCAGATCTGTAGCAAACTTGGTCATCTGGCTGACCTATGCTGGCACAGATTTGATCAGAGTTATCAGCTGCAACCTTCACCTCCTAGTGATCCACATGCTTGTTGATGCACTCATGATCAACCAGAAGGAGCTTATGTTCCCTTTGTAGTATCCGATACTCAACCCTCTCTTGAAGTCGAATCTCCTCAGGTGAATGCTTTGGTTTGCTCACTTTCTTCGACCACCTGGTATCCTAACTCTGGGGCGACACACCATGTTACAAATGCTCTATCTACATCTCACTCAGCATCCAAATACACAAAAAAAGGTAAAGTATTTATTGGTGACGACACTTCTCTTCCTATTTCACATAATGGGTGATCTTTTATCTTCACCACTACTCGATCTCTTGCTCTACATAATTTATTACATGTGCCTGATATAACACGTAATCTAATGTCAGTATCAAAATTTACAGCTTACAACAATGTTTACTTTGAATTTCATCCATCCTATTGTGTTATCAAGGATGAACATATAGGTGCAGAACTGTTGAGAGGTACTCAAAAGGATGGTCTCTATGCTCTTCCTTCAACGAAGCTCCCTGTAGTTGCTCATTCCACTATGGTCAGTGACTATTGGTTATGGCATAATCGATTGGGTCATCCATCAGTAGAAGTTGTTAGTTCTGTTACAAATAAGAAATTTTCTAGAAATGCTATTGATGTCTGTTCATCTTGTCAGCAAGGAAAGAGACACTCTCTTCCTTTTGCTTCTTCTGCCACTGTTTACTTAAAACCTTTTGAACTAGTTGAAATAGATATTTGGGGACCTGCTCCTGTGCTTTCAAATGGCTATCGGTATTACTTGTCATGTATTGACTTATTTTCCAGAAATGTTTGGCTATATCTTCTTAAAAAGAAATCGGATGCTTGTGCTGCATTTTAAATGTTTTATGCCTTAGCTCTAAATCAGTTTCATACACATTTGTTAGCTGTTCATGTTGATGGAGGAGGTGAGTTTAAATTTCTTGAATCACAACTGGCAAAGTTGGGAGTTCAATTGTGAGTCACCTGCCCATACACCTCTCAACAAAACGGCATAGTGGAACGAAAGCACAGACACATCGTTGAAACAGCTCTCACCTTACTATCTCGTGCATCTTTGCCCATGCAATTTTGGTCGTATGCTGTGGTTAGTGCCACCTATCTTATCAACCGCATGCCCACTAAAGTGTTGAACTATCAATCACCATTTCAGGTCTTGTTTAAGAAGCCTCCTGACTATCAATTTATGCTGGTCTTTGGCTGTTTATGCTACCCACATCTCAGACCTTTTAACCAGCACAAACTTGCTTTTCGGTCGAGCCCTTGTATATTCTTGGGTATTCATTCACTTATCATGGTTATGTATGCCTTGATCAAAGGACATCTCGGATATTCATCTCCAGGAATGTTGTTTTTAATGAAACAATTTTCCCTTATCAGGAGCAGTCTCATAAACCTAGCCCTAGTAATGATCTTTCTTCTCCTTTGCAAGTACATGAACATTCTGCTGCTGCTCCACCTGAGCCTATTACTGTGCCTACTTCACCTGGACCTGATCCATCTGAGCCTACTACTGTGTCTACTTCTCCTGCACCTGATCCATCAGTGCATGTTCCTGTGTCTTTTGTACCTGATCCTCCAGAACAACTTTCTACTACATGTGGTTTATCTGTCCCTAATCCGCATATGTCATCTGTAGTCCCAAGAGAAGTGCTTGATAACACACTTGATAGTCAGATGGAAAGAATTGGCGTACCATTTTCTTCTGAAAATACTCAGCCTGTATCAGCTTCTACTTCTACTAATATACATGCCATTAGAACCAGAAGCAAGGCAGGCATATTTAAATCCAAGGTCTTCCATCTTCAGTCAAATCTTGTCCCTTCTGATGTTTATGCTGCTTTGAATGATCCAGTCTGGAATGCTGCGGTTCTTGTCGAGTACAATGCTCTCATTGAAAATGATACTTGGGAGTTAGTTCCTTTACCTCTAGGAAGGCAAGCTATTGGTTGTAAATGGATCTTCAAAATTAAGAGGCACTTGGATGGCTCAATTGATCGCTACAAGGCTCGTTTAGTTGCCAAAGGATACTCACAGCTTGCAGGTCCTGATTATAAAGAAACTTTCAGCCCAGTTCAAGTCTTTCACAGTAAACTTGCTTCTTTCGTTATCTGTGACTAACAAATGACAGGTTCGACAAGTGGATGTCAATAACGCATTTTTAAAAGGGGACCTCCAAGAGGATGTCTACATGATCCAACCTGATGAATTTCAGCAATTGGCCGTTGATGGTGTGCAAACTCAAGAAAGCCCTTTATGGACTTAAACAAGCCCCAAGAAACTGGTTTCACAAGTTGCAATCTTTTCTGGTAACATTGGGTTTCAGCTCGTCCACTGCTGATAATTCATTATTTGTGTATCATAAGCATGAAGTTTTCACTTATATGGTGGTATATGTTGATGACATTCTCATCACTGACACCTCTCAAGAGTATGTTTTGTTATTCATCAACTAGATCAAAGGTTTTCACTCAAGGATCTTGGTACATTACAGTTTTTTCTGGGCATTGAAATAAAACATATTCATGGTGGTATGTTCCTAACACAGCAAAAATACATGTTGAGCTATTAGTCAAGGCTGACATGCGTGATGCAAGTGCTGTTCCTACTTCAATGACTACAAATTTAAAACTCAGTAAGGTAGACGGTGCACTTCTTCCCGATGCACATAATTACAGGAGCATTGTTGGATCTCTCCAATATATATGTCATACAAGACCTGATATTGCGTTCTCAGTAAACAAAGTTGCGCAATTCATGCAACAACCCACTGAGGTTCACTGGACAACTGTGAAAAAAATCCTTCGATATCTAAAAAGTACTATTGGTTTCGGTCTTTGGTTTTCTCCACACTCATCATGTCAACAAGAGATTTATTCATTTACTGATGCAGATTGGGGTAGTGACCCTGATGATAGTCGATCTATTTCTGGAAATTGTGCCTATTTTGGTGTACATCTGATCTCATGGTGCTCATGCAAACAACGAGCGGTTTCCAGGTTCACTGTCGTGGCTGAGTTTCGCAGCATTGCAGATGCAGCATTCGAGGTTCTTTGGTTTCAAGTTGTCCTCAAGTATGTGTATCATTGTTACAGGTGTTCCAATCATTTGGAATGATAATACTAGTGATGTTGCTATGGCTGCAAATCCAGTTATGTTGCCAAAACCAAGCATGTTGATTTAGACATGTTTTTTGTTCGCGAGAAAGTGGCTTCTCACACATTGGAAGTAAAATATGTTTCTGCTGTCAGTCAGATTGCTGACATTCTCACCAAATCGTTGACTATTTCTCACTTTCAGGAGTTTCGACAGCAACTTTGTGTTTACAAACTTTCAGAGGTTGAAGAAGCAAAGAAAATATTAGAGAATGAAAATTAATTTGTTATTGTATGAATCAACTGTAACAATCTTTTGTATAGCTGTAAGTTTGGCGCCTGTGACAAATAAGCAACCTATTCAGCTATATAAACATGTATTTGCTGAGCATAAGAGTGAGGAAAATGAATATTTTTTTCATTCCAGTATTCTTTACGTTTTAACAGGTAACTTGAGGTTAAAATTTAATCATATATTTTTTTAAACGTCGGTTTATTTTACCTTTAATTAGTAATCTGAATGTTAAGACAAATAAAATTATTTGTTTAACCTTCTATGTTTATAAAATAAAATAATTTGTTTAATATTATCGACTTATAATTTAAATTTGTAATATGGATAATGGTGGCATGGGCATCCAACAAAGTTTTGATCACCCTTTGCCCATATTTCATAATGTCATGAAATATATAATTATAATTGGATAGATCCAGATGTGTATTTCATTGATACATATAAAAATTCTTGTCACCAGGAAAAAGGTGGAGAAGACAGAGACAGACAAAACAGTCCAACATGAGCTTCAGATGGTTGTCCATATATACAGATAGTGTACTACATGTTTCAATTTAATTAATTAAACCACCGATAATTGAATAAAGACTCGATTTTAAATATAAACTATGTTCACTATGCTATTCAGAATTTTAATCAATCAAGACCGTTCATCTTAATTTTTTTCAAGATGAATTATCACTTCTTTCCTACGTGTAATTAATGAGTAAGTAATTATTTAAATATAAATAATTTTAATTACTTGAATTATAAATAACGTGATAAAAATCGAACAAATTTCACCTAATAATCTCTTCACGGCAGACAAACCCATCAAATCAAACCTCAGTGCCAAAGCAACGCAACTCATTGCAGAAATGGAAAAAGCTTTACCACAAGACATAATCAGTGAAGAAGTGAAAATGCTTTAACACAAGCCTTTTTAAATAAAGTAGAAACACATAAGTATGAACTTGTCATTGAAGTGAACTGGCCATTTCCAATTCAACTTTTTCTTATCATTGTGCTTTTGCTGACAGTAAAAATAGTGATGGGGGTCTGTAAATAGTTCTTTGCTGGCAACATGCAAACAAAAAAGTAAAAAAACCTCGAATATTGCTTCCTGCAAATGCTTTCATTGTTGTTGCCAAGGTGTTTGATTAAATGCCTGAAAGGAGAGGATATCACAGATGTGGTAAATTTTCAGTGCTGTGCCCTTATGCAGCCAACAAGCTGGGGAGAGTTGCAGTCGAATATTTTTTTGTCAAGTTACTGCTGGGTTTTCAACCAAGTTTCTGCAATTCTTTTTCTTCATTTATTTCCATAAAAGATATAATATTTATAATAAATACAGTAACCCATTTTTGATTTCTCCCTGGGAATTACAAAATGATTTCTGGAAATAAGAACTTGGAAGAAAAATTAACCTAAGCAGAAAATTAGAAAAATGGTGAAGATAATAAAGGACTGGGAAACTGGGAAAGGAACCCAACAGTCGCAGATAATTAAAGATAGGGTTTTCGTACTAGGATCCAGAGATTGAGTTCGAGTCATGAGTTGTTGAGTCGACTCGTATGAATTCAGTGGGTGATGGTGGCGGTGGCGGTGGTATTGTTGGCGGGCTTCCAAGCTGAAGTTGTAATGAGTGGGCGGTTGTGCCATCCCAGCATCAAACACCCATTGTTCTCCTCCACACCGTACCCATCTCCGCCGGAGAACAAGGCGAGCAACATACCAGCTTGCTTGAACGCGTTAGAACCCAGATGGACCGGCGAGAATCCGGCGGAAACAAACCGGTTTCTCCACTGAGTCAACGACTCGTGCCTCTCGGTTCTGTCTACCCCTTCGCAGGCCACCACATTGCAAATCTGTTTCCCCAAATACACCTCCGACATAACCTTGTCCTGACTGCTCACTGACCCTTCCAACGAATCGAACAGCGTCGAGTAATAATGCAATGACTCAGTGAAACGGTCTAAGAAAACAGGACCATTATGGTTCGCTTCTTGCTCCACGACGGTGACAATTTCAGGCTTCATCTGTTTCACCACGGAGAAGACTTTGTCGATAGCACCAGGCCGAGCCAACAATTTATGTAACTCGAAAACCGAGTTAACGGCAACCGCTTCAACTTCACTCGGCCGGAGATCAAGCATTGAAGCATCCAAGTCAGCCAAAGAATTAGCAACGAACCCACGGTACTCGAACTCAACGTGAATCGTTTCAGCCAACTGAGCCAACTTCCAACCAACCTCCTGCAAATGATCCGAGTTGTCGTGACTGGGAGGTCCGATCCCAGTTAACCTAAAAGCCGGCGGTCCGCCGGGTCTTAACGCTAAAGCTTGCATCAAAGCCGGCCATTGCATGCCTTTGTTCATCGAAAAATCGATAACATGGACTCTTTCTTTGCCTTCAAAAGCTTCGAGAATAGCTTGGTTAGCTGTGAAATGAGCGAACTTGAGATAAGGGCAAGTCTCGTAAAAGTGCATGTGAAGAACATCTGATAAAGAGTGATCCAGTGGGGTTTTCGGATATAATCGGCAAATCCGTCGAGCTAATGCTTCGGCGAAATATGTAGCCACTTTCCGCATAGCCCCAGCTTGAGAAACAGCTAAGAATCCGATTTGTTTCACCAGAGCTTCGGCGAGATTGAGATTGTTTTGCTGCACAGCTTCTGCACATGATATCAACGCATGAACAAGACGGATTCCGTTCTCTTGTGAGTCGACAAGGATAACAGGACGAATTGAATCAGTCGGAACTCCATAAGAAGCCGTAGCTGGAGGAGGAGGGGGGAAGATGTCTGAGTGCGAACCGGATGTGGGTTTCAAGCGTTTTTCTGATTTAACGTTGTTGTGAGTCGAAGAAGACGATGAATCGCGACTGTTTTGAGAATAAACAGCCTTACCAGGAATTGCTTTAAGATCATAATCGGAGCAAGAACCTTCCTCAAAGATTTGTTGTTGCCCACTTTTCTCGAAATCCAACGTCGTTAAAGTCGACGACTCAACCGGTGGAAGAAACGAATCAACCAACGAACCCGTCGCCGCCGTTCCAGCACCACCAAAAGGTTCAAAAGCCGGAGGAGCAAGTTCAGAAAGCATACTCTCCAGATAAGTCGACAGATCAGAAGGATTATAATGAACAGTCTCCGAAGCAAGATGCGAAATCCCATCATCCTCAACACTACCCATAACTTCCTCCAACTGTTCCAGCTTCTGAGCCACTTCCGCCATGTCCGAAGTCTTAACCTTGTAACCCAGCACCGCCAAAAGCTCATCCATCCTACAGTCTTTTTCAGCAGCTTCTTCCTCCCAAAGTCTCGCCTTTCCGGACGAGGAACCACCGCAGATGGAAGATGACGGGTCTGGGTTGGGTTGCAGATGATTGTAATCTCTCTTCATCGTCGATTAATCACAGTAATCTATGGATTCTCGTTGCGATTGCTCAAACCCCAAAGAAAAAAGATGAATGGTTGAAGAATCTGAGCATTTGAGATTGGGGGTTTTGCTTGGTTTTTCACTACAACTCCCACTTCATCTTCTTCAGATCAAAAACCATTAAAAAAGAATATAAAAGAGAAAGAAACGCTCGTGATGACGCGACAACCGATGAACCACGGTGGCTCACTACAACAACTACAGCTCAATCGAATAATATGGTAATATACACTTTTACCCCCTCAATTTTTTAAAAATTATTTTTTTACTGAAAATACAACTATTTTGTGGGGCCTGATATTATTTTTTTTACCTTTTATAGACAAAACTTTTTCATTTATTTTTATTTTACCCCTTATTTTCTGTTTGTTTACTAGGTTTAACCACTTACCATCATTTATCAGGAAAGTTACTGTGTCCTTACTAAGGGCTCCCCTACCCTATCTTCCCTACATTATATCTAATAATTCACTCTTTTTTTTCTTTATGCTTTTTCGACCCATGAAATTGGTAATTGTTCGGGTTAAGGACGGATTTAGGGTAAATTTTCCTTTTTAGTCATTGTAATTTTATTTATCTTTTACCTAGGTTCATGTATTTTACCATAAGACCACAATAAAATATTTCATAATACAATACGATTACACAATTTTCTAAATGATGTATATTTTTACAATTATGGTAAATTTGTGTCTATTTTTAAAATTTTCAGTTTAATCCTTATTTTAATTAGAGTCATCGACAATCGTCTTTGATTCTTCCCGTCCAATGAAAATCGACAATCGCCGGTGATGACTCCTTTTGGTACAATAGATTTCTACCATTTCCTTAAATAATTGTTTGAATGTAACATTTTCCAAAAATTTAAAAAAATGGCCTTGATTAGTGTTAAATTAAAGGGTAAACTACATAAATGGTCCCTTGACTATACCTCAATTATCTTTTACATTCACTGACTATCAAATGTTATAAATTGGTCCATTGATTAACTTTTTTGATACAAAGTGGTCATGTGCCGTTAAAAATTTGACAAGAAACTGATGTGGACGTTAACATGTCGACTTGGATAATCATGTGGCACCTCCAATCTCTATAATCTAAGTCAGCATGTTAACGTCCACATCAGTTTCCCATCAAATTTTTAACGGAACATGACTACTTTGTACAAAAAAAAGTTAGTCAATAGACCAATTTGTAACATTTGATAGTCAGGGGATGTAAAAGATAATTAAGGTATAATTAAAGGACTATTTATATAATTTACCCTAAATTAAATGGAATTGTCTAAGGTTGATCTATAAAAGATAGTAATTACAATTTACGGCTTAGGACCATTTTAGTATATAGTTTAATCAAAGTGCTACTAATAGAATAGAGGCTAAGAAATTAGTGAAAAGAGTTGAATTCTTAAAAAGCATATCCATGTGGGATAGGAGCTATGTCAGGTTTATGTGGTTGAAGTTTAATCATTCAAACACTATTAATTAATCAATTAAGAATAATTAATATTTAATTATTTTTTATTAATTTTTTTGGTTCTCAAGGTTTCATACTAACTAATCTGAATCAACCTACGTCGTACATTTAGTTTTGATGGATGAATCTCCCGATAAGAATTTTCTACTTATATAATGCCTCAAACCCGAGACATGTTTGAACAGAATCAAACTACTTATTATTTGGACCAAACTATATCGATAATTTACTTACTTTTAATATTATATCATTAATTGTCGATTTATAATTCACAGAATAAATATAAATAGACTTTTACGAAAATGACATTTGTATACAACTTTATGAATACGTTAGTGCTACATTTGTTAATTATGATGTTGAAAATGAAAAATGTTTCAAGTCAAACAACTTTTTAACTAAATTTTATAAGGTATCTCATTTGACAAATTTAATACATATCATTAATTTATTTTAAATTCGTAAACTTTAAACTTATTTGAATATATATTTTATTATAATAAAAATATCATCTATCGAAATTAAAGAATAAAATAAATTATATAATCATCATTGAATTTTATTTTTAAATTTATCTTGGTCACCGAATTTTCAGAACATTCAAATTACTATTGAAGTGTAGACATTAAATTTTTTTGTCATTCCTTCATCAACCTTTGGACGGTGTCTATTTACCGACAAAGAGAGCAACTTCTTCGAGATTTGAACGGTGGAAAACTTCATCCACGTGAGCTATTTTTCGACAACGAATGAAGAAGATCGGTAAGAGAGAAACCTAAAGGTTTTTGTTCGATTCATGAATATTATTAGTATTTTTCGAGCACGAACCATCTAACCTTATTAGTTAAAGGAATGTTTGTTGTTCCTGGAGGTCACGGGTTCGAGCACCAGTAATGCCAACACAGTGATTGAGCGATCAATGTCTAAAGGTTGAGAGTATGCTCTAGAACATATACTACTGTAACCACTGTAGTTAAATTTAAAAAAAAGTAATATTTTTCGACGATATAAAGGTTAAATTTTGACTTCAGTGCTGAAAAGAAACAAGTGATAAAATTTAGAATCAAACGAATATCATCTACGATTGTCAATTGTGATATCCAATAACAATAAATGGTGAACGATGTCCAAATTATAATATTATCAAAAATTTGACAAAAGGATAATCAATAACACTAAATATCTAATAAATTAAATGTTTTAAAAATTTTATTACCGAAATACATTTAGAAGTAAAATCCAGTGATGCTTTACGTAATTTATCGTAAAAATTCAAAACTACAATCTTATCCTAAACAATAGTTGAGACGAGGAAGGAACATGTTGCACTTGAACCTACCAAGTTTGTGTGTGTTCATAGCATAGGGGCCAGGGGCACTGTCGGGAGTACATGTGAAACAGTGTGGTCAACAAAGCATACAGGATTATCTCAGCCTGCTCGGATGATCTGAATCTGATCATGCAAAACTTGTGTCTTAATAGGATTTTTTTTGTTCAGGGTTAATAACTTGGTTGACCGATTGATCCAAAACCCAAGTTTCCATCAAGTAATCATGTAGCTGCCGTGCCATGGTATGACTAGTTGGTACCACCAAGAATATATTGGTTGTTTGGACAAACAGTAAAACACGTTTTTGTTCGGTTCATGCATGATCGCCGCGACAGGTGAGATTATTAGGTGAACTCTATTTATCACATTATTTATGATTTAAGTAATTAGATTCGTTTATTTTTAAATAATTACCTAATAACTATCTACACACTAATTATATGTAGGAAAGAGGTGATGGTTCACCTTAAAAAAATTGAGATGAACGGTTCTATTGTTTGGGACTAGGGGTGATAACGAGCCGAGCCCGAGCCAGGCCAGGCTTAGAAACAGGCATATCTGGGCTCGGCTCGAAAATAATATTATTGGGCTTGGCTCGGGCTTAAAGCTCGTCAGACTCGGCTGGTTTGGTTCGAAATGTATAATTTTCTATACTATTGTGTTTTATTATTTATTTATTTATTTGTAGTTTATTTTTAATTTTTTATTTATAGTTTTATAAATTTGTTTTAGTTGATAATATTTAATTTATTTAATTTAATTTATTTTTAGTAGATTTACTCTTAATTATTTTATTATTATTTTGCTAAACAAATTATTTTTAATGTATATATAAATATATGTATGTTTATATATAATTATTCAGAGCTTGTTTACGAGCTTTTCGAGCCGACCTTGGGTAAGCTCGGCTCGGCTTGTTTAGATCTCTCGAGCTCACTCGAGCTGAGCTTTAATCGAGTTTTGACTGAGTCGAGTAGCTCACGAGCCAGACAGGCTTATTATCACCCTTATTTGGGACCACAGATGACGTGGTGAACAAGATTCACCTAATATTTTTTTCGCAACGTGGGGATATGCTGCTTACCCAACGTTTAATCTGGAAAAAAGTACGACTTAATTAGGAGATAAATACATAATAAAATTATTATAGATTAATTTTATATCATATTTTTATTAAAGAAAATGTTAATTTTTATACGATTAGTAACGGAATAAAAAACGATAAATCAAATTCTTAAAAATTCAACATAGTTACACAAATATCTATTGAATAATACAAATATTAATAATGGAACTGTAATACCCCAATTTTATCCCCAAGTTAAATCTTAAATCCCTAATTTTCAAACCCTAGAATTTGGGGGATTTCAGGGACTAAATTGTGAATTTTGAAACTTTGAGGGTCACTTTTTGAATTCTGAAACATCCGAACCCTTGAAGGGTAATTTTACCATTTTTCAAATGGTAACTGTTCTTCCTCTGTACAAAAACCGATTCTGAAAAAGGGGGGGTATTTTCTTTTTAATTTTTATTCAGACAACTCTCTATTTTGTTCAATTCAGCCTTTATTACTGGTATGTCCTTCTTCTTTTTTTTGTTTCGATTAATTTGTAGTGGTGTTAATTAATTTTTGGGTTTGGTTTTGGTTTTTATTCGATTTCAAAAAAAGGGGATTTGTGTTGAGTTTTTAATTCGATTTTTCGGTGTTGGGAGGATTTAAATTGAGTGTGGTTTTGTTTTGGATCGAATAGAGTATGAATCGAGATTAAAATGGAGAAAATCTGGAAAAATTGGGTGTTTGGTTCTTGGGAAAATCTGGAATTTTTCCAGAATTTTCCCGAAAAATCTGAGAAAACCCAGACCGGACCGGTTGAACCGGCCCAGTCCCGAACCAACCGGCCCAGCCCGAACCGACCGGTCCAGCCGGTCCACACCTGACCCGACCCGACCCGGACCTGACCCGGACCCGACCCGACCCGACCCGTGACCCGACCCTGCTGACGTCACTGCTGACGTTATCTGCTGACGTCAGCGTTGACTGATGACATCATCTGCTGACATCAGCATTGACTGATGACGTCAGCGTTAACTTTTTCAACCTGTCATGTGGCACCATAGTCTGGTTATGCTCCAGGGCAATCACAGGCATCAGTTCAGACCCCAGTAAGGGGAAGAGGACAGAGTAGACCTGTAGCATCTGGTACTGGTAGCAGAGGTATACCTAGTCAATGGGATCTGCTCGTTCAGGGGGATCTCAGCCCAGTACAATATATGCTACGAGGAGACAGGAAGACCGGGATGAGCCAGACGTCATTGCTGGTACTTTTTCTGTTCATGCTTTTTCTTTATTTGCACTGTTGGATAATGGGTCGACACATTCGTATGTCTCTAGTTCTGTATCGGGGTATCTGAAAGTTCCTATCGAAGATACTGGTAGTTCTGTTTCAGTTTATAGTCATGTAGGTCACCCTGTAGACGTTACCAAAATTTACAGAAATTGTCCTCTTGAGGCTCAAGGGAAAATCTTTCCTGCTAATCTGATGGTGTTACCATTTGTGGACTTTGATTTGATTTTGGGGATGGATTGGTTGTCTGCTCACCGAGTTACTCTAGACTGCGAGCGTAAGAGGGCAACTCTGAGAACTTCTGATGATCGAGAGGTAACTCTCATCGGTGAGCGTAGAGGTTATCTGTCTAATCTTATATCTGCCCTGAAAGCTGAGAAGATGATCAGGAAGGGGTGTGTAGCCTATCTTGCCTATATTCTTGACCCAAGGCAACCTAATTCTGGAATATATAAGATCCGAGTGGTGTGTGAATTTCCAGATGTTTTTCCAGAAGAACTATCGGGAGTACCCCCTAAACGTGAGGATGTGGAGTTCGGTATTGAGTTGTATCCGGGGACTACCCTAGTGTCTATGGCACCATATCGGATGGCTCCGAAGGAGCTTAAGGAGCTCAAAATTCAGTTATAGGAACTACTGGATAGAGGTTTCATACGACCCAGTGTTTCTTCGTGGGGAGCCCCTGTCCTGTTTGTTAAAAAGAAAGATGGCTCTTTGCGCTTGTGTATTGACTACCGGAAGTTGAACAAGTTGACCATAAAAAACAAGTACCCACTTCCCCGCATCGACGATCTGTTTGATCAGTTCCGAGGAGCTTCTGTTTTCTCTAAGATAGACTTGAGATCTGGTTATTACCAACTCAAGGTTAAGGATTCTGATGTTTTCAAAACAGCTTTCCGTACTCGTTATGGTCATTACGAGTTTCTGGTAATGCCCTTTGGTCTTACGAATGCCCCTGCAGCATTCATGGACATGATGAACAGGGTGTTTCGACCCTATCTAGATCAGTTTGTTATGGTCTTCATAGACGATATTCTGGTCTATTCTAAGTCTGAGGAGGAGCATGAGCAGCATCTCCGTATTGTTTTGCAAACTCTGAGAGAGAAACAGCTTTATGCAAAATTCAGCAAATATGAGTTCTGGCTTTCTGAGGTTGTTTTTCTGGGGCATGTGGTTTCAGCTTAAGGGTATTCAGGTTGATCCGACAAAAATTAAAGCTATTATGTATTGGAAGCAACCCAAGAATGTGGTAGAGATTCGTAGTTTTCTGGGTTTAGCTGGTTATTATCGGAGGTTTGTAGAGGGTTTTTCGTCTATTGCTGCTCCATTAACTAAGCTATTGAGAAAAGATGTACCTTTTTCTTGGTCCGAGGCTCAACAAGAGAGTTTTAAGAAACTCAAGTCGGTTCTGACACAAGCACCGGTTCTGACATAGCCAGAGTCGGGGAAACCCTATACTATTTATAATGATGCCTCGTACACTGGTTTAGGATGTGTTCTGATGCAAGAGGGGAAGGTAGTGGCTTATGCTTCTCGACAGTTGAAACCGCATGAGTGTAATTACCCTACCCACGATCTAGAATTAGCAGCAGTGATCTTTGCTCTGAAAATCTGGAGACACTATCTCTACGGAGAGAATTGTTATATTTTTACAGATTACAGGAGTCTGAAGTACCTTCTCACCCAGAAGGAGCTTAATCTGAGACAGCGGCGTTGGTTGGAACTTCTAAAAGATTATGATTGTGAGATTGATTACCACCCTGGTAAAGCTAATGTCGTTACGGATGCTTTGAGTCGCAATGCCATTTCTGATCTGAGAGCTCTGTTTGCTCGGATGAGTCTGATTGAGGATGGCAGTCTATTAGCAGAGCTTCGTGTGATTCTGACTCTGATAACTGATATTCAGGATGAGCAGCCTAATGATCCATACTTGGCTCACCGTATTGCCGAAGTTCAGGAGGGAACCTCTCAGGACTTTTCTCTGAATCAGGATGGTGTTTTATATTTCCGGGGTCGACTCTGTGTTCCGAGGAACTCTGAGCTGAAACAGGTTATTCTACGAGAAGCTCATGATAGTCCGTATTCTATGCATCCTGGTGGTGATAAGATGTATAAGAATCTCTGAGATAAGTATTGGTGGAAGGGTCTCAAGCGAGACGTTGTCAGTTTTGTGTCTAAGTGCTTAACTTGTCAGAAAGTTAAAGTAGAACATCAGCGTCCATCTGGATTGCTTCAGCATATTGAGATTCCTCAATGGAAATGGGAGCGTGTGACCATGGATTTTGTCAGTGGTTTACCTTTGACACTGTCAAAGAAGGATTCTGTTTGGGTTATCGTAGATCGATTGACCAAATCTGCTCATTTTATTCTTGTTAGGACCACTTACCCTCTGAGTAAGTTAGCCAAGTTATACATCTCTGAGATTGTTCGGTTACATGGGATACTCTTATCTATTATTTTTGATCGGGATCCGAGGTTTACATCTAAGTTCTGGGGTTCTCTGCATTCTGCTCTAGGTACTCGGTTAAACTTCAGTACTGCTTATCACCCTCAGACAGATGGTCAGTCTGAGCGTGTGATTCAGATCCTAGAGGATATGTTGAGAGGATGTATTTTGGATTTCCGAGGTAGTTGGGAGGATTTCTTACCATTGGCAGAGTTCGCTTATAATAACAGTTATCAGGCCAGTATTAAGATGGCACCTTATGAGGCTCTGTATGGGCATAAGTGTCGCACCCCTATTGGTTGGACTGAGCTTAACGAGCATCGTTTATTGGATCCAGATCTTGTGCATGAGGCTGAGGAGACTGTCAGGTTAATTTGGGATCGGCTTAAGGCTGCTTTTGATAGACAGAAATCCTATACTGATTTGAGGAGTAAGGATTTAGAGTTTGAGGTTGGTGAGGAGGTTTTTCTGAAAGTATCTCCATAGAGGAAGGTACTCCATTTTGGCCGTAAGGGTAAACTCATTCCTCGTTATATCGGACCCTACCGTATTCTTAGACGTATTGGACCTGTAGCTTATCAACTTGAGTTACCGCCTGAGCTCAAGCGTATCCATGATGTGTTCTATGTTTCTGTACTGAGATGTTATAGAGCTGATCCGTCTCATGTTCTGTCAGTTGAGGATTTTGAGATCCGTCCTGATCTGTGTTATGAGGAGGAACCTGTTGAGATCATTGATCAGGATCAGAGAATTCTTAGGAGGAAAACCATTAAAATGGTTAAGGTTCTCTGGTGTAATCGAGGTCTTGATGAGGCTACGTGGGAGCCCAAATCTGTTATCAAAGCCCAGTATCCGCATCTCTTTGATCCAGGTAAATTTTGAGGACGAAATTTCTGTAAGGAGGGGAGAGTTGTAATACCCTAATTTTATCCCCAAATTAAATCTTAAATCCCTAATTTTCAAACGCTAGAATTTGGGGGATTTTAGGGACTAAATTGTGAATTTTGAAACTTTGAGGGTCACTTTTTGAATTCTGAAACATCCAAACCCTTAAAGGGTAATTTTACCATTTTTCAAATGGTAACTGTTCTTCCTCTGTACAAAAACCGATTCTGAAAAAGGGGGGGTATTTTCTTTTTAATTTTTATTCAGACAACTCTCTATTTTGTTTGATTCAGCCTTTATTACTGGTATGTCCTTCTTCTTTTTTTCGTTTCGATTAATTTGTAGTGGTGTTAATTAAGTTTTGGGTTTGGTTTTGGTTTTTATTCGATTTCAAAAAAAAAGGGGATTTGTGTTGAGTTTTTAATTCGATTTTTCGGTGTTGGGAGGATTTAAATTGAGTGTGGTTTTGTTTTGGATCGAATAGAGTATGAATCAAGTTTAAAATGGAGAAAATCTGGAAAAATCGAGTGTTTGGTTCCTGGGAAAATTTGGGAAAACCCAGACCGGACCGGTTGAACCGGCCCAGTCCCGAACCAACCGGCCCAGCCTGAACCGACTGGTCCAGCCGGTCCACACCTGACCCGACCCAGACCTGACCCGACCTAACCCGGACCTGACCCGGACCCGACCCGAACCGACCCGTGACCTGACCCTGCTGACGTCATCTACTAACGTCACTGCTGATGTCATCTGCTGACGTCAGCGTTGACTGATAACGTCAGCTGCTGACGTCAGCATTGACTGATGACGTCATCTGCTAACGTCAGCGTTGACTTTTTCAACCCGGTCCCACTTTATGTTTTTCAACGTCCTGAGTCCAATGACGTTGTCCGTTTTTCAAAATTCGAACCTGAAGTGTCGTTTTAGGGGCTTTTATGTTCGGTTGATTATCTGGAAGTTATCAGTATCAATTTCTGAATCAGTTTTTGTTTGCTTCAGGTGACGTGGATTCCGACCCCGAGCATCTGCCTCATCCTCCTCCTGTACGCTGTCCCATTCATCCGCATTCGGGACCTTCACGTGAGTAACGATTAAATTCTGGTTAGTATACTTTTCGGTATAGTGGCCTAGTAGGGTGTCTGATATATTCTGTTATTCGTAGACTCTACGCCTGCTCATTTTAGTGGTAGAGCCGAGCCCGGTAAATGTCAGAGTCGACGTTGAGTCTTCTGCTTCAGGTGTGTTCTCTTCTGTTAATCCTGTTAACTCCGTTATTCTATATCCTGTTAACTCCGTTATTCTGTATACTCAGATTCTGTTAAAAACCGTATGACCATGCGTCATTCTGATATTACATTTCTGATCTTGATATCTGTCATGTTTGCCTCCTGTTAAACATTAAGGCATGCATTCTGATTCTGTATTTGTATATAACATTGCATCTGGTTGGGTTATATGTGTACAGAGGAAGTTAGTGATTAATTCACTTCTGTTCAGTGGTTCTGTAATATATATCACTTCTGTTCAATGGTTCTGTACTATACCACTTCTGTTCAGTGATTCTGTATTATACCATTTCTGTTCAGTGGCTCCACCTACGGGTCGAGTTCCACTTCTGTTTGGTGTGATGGAGTTAGAGTGGTTCAGTGGGGGACCTACTCTTCTATGGTGTTCGGAGTTGGGGTATATATATATCATGCATACTACATAACATCTGCATACACTGTTCTGTTCTGTAATTCTGTTTATCTGTTCTGTTCTGAAATTTTGTTTATCTGCTCTAGAGACACACTAGGCTCCCTAGCTTACACCCTCTCAGTTTCCTGTTTCAGATCTCAGTCTTAGGACCTGTACGGTACTTGGAGGATCCTGATTCAGACTGTTATTTTTAGTATGTTTTACGGTTTTGAATTCTGGATTATTTTATCATATTTGAATAATGATTTCTGTATAATGGACATGAACTTTTATTGGTTTTTGTGTTATTGACTGTTATGGAAATATGGGTTGATTTCAGTTTTTATTAAATGATATAAATTTTAGTATATTTAAATTATAATTAATTATATTTTAATACAAATTTTAAATATTATTTCTTATTAAACTTACTTGCAAATGAAGTTTCACATTGTGAACCCTAACTTTTAATCTAAGAAATTAGGTTAAATTTTAGGGGTTACAGGAACACATGCTTTAAAAGTATTATTGTTATAAAAAATAAAATTATATTAAAAAAATAACGTGAAATATTAATTTTAAAGCAAAGAATGAAAATAATATAACTATTAATAAGAACTCACTTTGTGGTGTTTTCTTTTATTAAGTATTTATATATTTTTTAAAAACCTATTCTGGTATTTTTTATATTTTAAATGTAAAGGTGAATTAAATTGAGGAAATATTAAGAACTTGCATGAACAATCATAATTAGGTTTAATCGTCAACTATGCGTTCAAGTTATACTTGTGGTTTATTTTTAGTGTCTAAACTTTTTTTTAAATAAATACTTAAAATTTTATTTTAGTCATTTTAAGTGTTTAATTCTCAACTATCGTTATTATTTTTTAAAAAAATTATTTTATTTCATTTCAAATTTGATTTCTTAACTTAAATTTTAAGCCTAAAATTTAAAAACACATAAAATTAACCCAAATTTAAAATCCCTAACTTTCGTAATTCATTCTATTGTCGATGGTCACATCGCTACCTACCATATATATCGTTGGATCATCATGATCATTCTCTCAATTACCCATCGTCATTAACCGACAATAGATGTGTTGATTAGCTTTCGAACGTCGAATGAAGCTAAACTTGCAAAAAGAAAGTTGATCGTTACACCTACCAATTATTACTAGTGATATGTGGTTAGGAAAAATCATCATGGTGATCCGACGATGGTGTTAGTCTTCGATGAGACAGTCAAAGAAGACAACGATGGTAATCTAAAAATTTTGAGTTAGATTTAACATTATTTTATAAATATTTAAAATCAATTAAAAATTAATAATATATCATATATTATATTTTAAATAAATAATTATATATTTTAATAGTTAAACACTTAAAATATCAAAAATAAAAATTTAAACACTTTTTAAAATAAAAATAATAATTTAATCATAAAAGATAAACCATAAATATAATTTGGTCATTTATTTAACTATTAAGCCAATAATCAAATATCATTTTCATGCCTGCCCTACATGAGTGTGACTACTGACTACTCCATAAAGACAGCCCCGCCGTCACCGTCATACGGTCTCGCAGTTGCTCTCCCCAGCCTCTAACCCCGTTTTAGTTAACGGAAATAGGAAAGATATGTACCAATCTCCGTCCCATAATTAACACCGTTATAATCTATCCCCAGTCATTTATTTATTTTTGTTCTCAGAACATGGGGTTCCGTTTTGTGAGGATAACACTGACAACAGCACGGCAAAACGTGGTGTCTACACGTGTGAAAACATGGTTTGATGGGGAATCAGTACTTGGTGGGCCATAGGCACCATATGATGCTTACACGTGTTAGGATTCCCGTCAGAGACGGGGTCCATCTCCCTAACCCCCGTTTGGTGGTGGTGGAGGCCATTAACTTATATGTCCGAGAGGAGGGATAACGAGCCGAGACTGAGCCGGGTCAAGTTCGCTCGGTTTGACTCGAAAATAATTATATTTGAGTTTGGTTTAATTCGAGACATGTTGAGCTCAAAATTTTATGCTAAAGCTCGATTTGAAAATGATATTAATGAGTTTGGTTTGGACTCAGAGCTCGTCAGGTTCGGCTCGGTTCGAAAGGATAATTTTTTATATTATTGTATTTTATTATTTATTATTTGTAGTTTTGTAAAATTGTTTTAGTTGATAATATTTAATTTATTTTTAGTGTATTTACTCTTAATTATTTTATTATTATTTTGCTAAACAAATTATTTTTAATGTATATATAAATATATTATATATATGTATGTTTATATATAATTATTTCGAGTCTGTTCACGAGTTTTTCGAGTCGAGCTTTGATAAACTCAGTTCAACTCGTTTAAATTCCGAGCTGATCTCGAACTCGAACCCAAGTTAAATTCTTACTCAAACCAAGCCTAAATAACTCACGAGCCGGATAGGCTCATTATTTTTCCTAGGGAGGACGACGTCATTCCACTAACACTCTTTTCCTTTTTATCTTCCATTATATTTAGCAGGAGTCTAGTCCACCAAATATAAAATTATTTAAAATAAAATTATTAAAATATAATATTATTCGATACATTATTAAAATATTATAGTATTTTGTTTGATTTATTTAATAAAAATATAAGATTACGCTGTATATTTATAGAAACATAAGATTAAATAGAAATAAAATATACTCCTAATTTATTCTTATAATATATTTTATTAACAAGATTAACTTTTAATTATTAAATTAAAAATATTTATATAAAATTATAGAACTATTTTTGTTACATCTAAAATTTAATATATATATTTATAATACAATTAATATATTAAATATTTTAAAAATATTTTATATTTATATTTATATATTATTATTTTCTTTTAATATTTTTTGAACTATAAAATATTATTTATTTAATATGTTTAGATATTAAATTGTTTGTTATATTGATATTCAATCTGATAATTTGATTAACTGATTAAACTAGATTATTTAAAATTTATTAATCAAAATTTATTTTTTTTAATAGTTAATTAAACTGATTTTTACGAAAGCTTTTAATTTTGGTTAATCTGTTCAATTTTTGAATTAAGTAAAATTTATTACAAATTTTGGATTAGTTATACAAATGATCATCAAGTTAAAATAATTTTTATTCACTTAACTTTTATATATTAAAAACAATTATTAAACTTATTTAATTATTATAAAATCGTCATTGACTCATTATACTAAATATTATTAATAAAATTTAAATTATTATAAAATCGTCATTGACTCATTATACTAAATATTATTAATAAAATTTAAAAAAGTTTAATGACCATTTTATAATAGTTTGATAAATTTAATGATAATTTTATAATATATCAAAAAGATTAATAATAATTTTATAACTTTTAAAAGTTCAATGATAAATAAATATATTTTTATAATATTTAATATATAATAATTTCGGTTAGTTCAGTTAACTTATTGATTTTGAATCGAATTAATCGATAATCGGAATTTAAAATAAGTTTTAACAGTTAACCGATACTTGGACCAACAATTTGATGTACATGTAACGTATAAGTAGGGACGGAAAAATTTTAAGATTTAAAGTATAAAATTTAGAATTTAAGGATGATTATGTCAAATCAATCTCATAATATTAAAATTTAAATATCTAATTTTATTTAAAGATATAATATATTATCTCATTATACCAATAAATTATTAGTTTATTATAAATATTTTAATATATGTATATATATATATATATTAAAAACATTGTTAAGAGAATTTGGAGATTAATAATTCTAATTTTAATTCTAATATATCTCTATTACGATATCTATTTTTATGTGTTTAGTAGATATGAAATTTAATACGGTATGTTATTTTATACCTATTTAATTTTTTTAATTGTTTTTTTTATGAATTTACCTCCTTACTTCTAAATATTTATGTTTTGCCCCATCAACCCTAAATCTTGACTCCGATAGGGTGGAAGAAATATTTATTTAATACATATTTTACACATGGTTTCTCAATTATACTCTTATATTATTTTTTTACATATTTACAACATTATAAATATGTTAACCTTAAACAATGACCTCAACCTTAACCTTAAACCCGAAATAATAAACTTTAAACCATGACCCTAAACCTCAATTTTTAAACTATTAACTCTATATCATAAACTGTTAACCATAAATCATGAACATTAAACCTCAAACCATAAATCACAAACTCCAAACCCTAAATCCCATAAATATACCTATAAAACTCAAATCTTACCTCAAACCCTAAACTTTAAGAAATAAACCATTAACTCCATACCTTAAATCATAAATCTCAGATGATAAACAATAAATCTCTTAACCTTAAACTATAAACTATAAACCACAAACTCTAAGACATAAACTCGATAACAAACTTCAAACCCCAAATCATGAATTTTAAACCCTAAACCCTAAAAATATTAAATCATGAATACAAAACTCAAAAACTCAAATCATAAACCACAAAATTCAAACCCTAAAATTCAATCTCTAAACCATAACCCTCAAATTTTAAATCCAAAACCTTTAAAATAATATAATATAATAATAAATATTAAAATAAAAATATCAAAATATATTCATATATAACACTTATCTTTTAATTTTTATCATAAAATTTTATAATCAAATACTTTGATATAATAACAACAATTATTTTCTATATGATTTTAATATATAAATATTATTTAATCTACTACATTTCTTTCACATCCGTGTAATCAAAAGATTGGTGAAAATTTCAGACTCATTCAATATTCTCTGTCTGTCTAGATTGAGTGTCTGGCGGAGTGAATTATAGCAAAGTTCAAGCATAAGAGTTAGGGAACTGTGCGATCAGGTGCGGTCTGTACGTACGGGGAGAGAGTGGAAGACACGACAGTACAAACTCTACACAATAAAAGTAGCATAATTCAGAAAAAAAAAATATAGAATAATTCAGCTAAATATTTTAATTTAGTATATAAGGATTCCTGAGTGATTTTTGATTATTTAGATATTTTTTATAGTATTACACCCAAAAAATTATTTGTACATGATTTTTTTTAACGTTATTTGTATATGACGTTTTTGTATGTTTAATATTTTTGATCATTCTCTTCAACACAAAAACCGTCATGTGAAGGTGACGTTAGAAAAAAAACTATGTGCAAGTATCTTTTTTGGTGTAGTACTGTAAAAAATATTTTAGATAATCAAATATCGCTCGAGGATTCTTATATACTAAATTAAAATATTTGAAAGTATTTTTCTATAAATTTTGTCGTATAAATAATTTTCTTATTCTATATATTGTATTAATAATTTCATATTACATATATTATTAATGGAGAGTTTTTCTAAATATTATTTTTGAAATTTTTTAATTCTAAATATATTGTTCAGACAAAATTATTTCTCAAAATATTGCTATGTACTGTTCAAAACTCAAGACGGGTGGCTTTCATTCAAATTTTAAACAGTAATTAAATTAATATTTTTTAATAAGACGGGTTGCAAGCAACACGTCTTCAAACAGTATACAATTCCTTTCATGTGTATCGGCGGGAAGGCATGTTGAGGGTATCACAGCTTGTTAGCGCAGGCTGCCCTCCACCTTGCACCCTGCGCTAACACACTTAAGGCTTCAGTTCAAAAACGGGAGAGGACAACTCGTCTTTAAACAGTGGTAACCCTCTCTAATTTCTTCCACATGTCCTACCTGCAGGTTCAAAAAATAAATAAATATTTTATTGTTCAAAGACAGGTTGCAAGCAACTCGACTTCAAACAATGCACATGTTAATTGTATACTATTCAACTCGTCTTTGAGAAAAAATAATTTTTAATTTAGTTATCGTTTAAAATCAGATTGAAAATCCCTTGTCTTCACTTTTGAACAGTAAATAACAATATTTTAAAAAATTATATTGTCCGAACAATATATTTAGAATTAAAAATTCTAAAAACAATATTTATGTAAATTTTCCATTATTAATAATACAAAAATAATTAATAAATAAAAATAAATTATTAATATATGACAATTTTTTTTATAAAACATATAAATAAACAAAAAACAAAATAATTCAATGTTTGCACATCCATTTTACTATAACCTTGTACCATGATATAAATTCATAAAAAGCAAAGAGATGTGGAAGGTTATTTGCACATAGAAGAATAATATTTCAAGAAAAAGCATGGTAGAAGAAACACAAGTATAATAGAATCAAGTCTCAATCATGGTCGTATGGAATAGGACGGTTTAAGATTTGAGGTTAAGAGACAAAACATAAATAAATTATTTAAAAAAATATTTAATAAAAAAATTAAAATAAAAAAAATCAAATTAAATCGAGTTTTACTTACACCTAGTCTAAACCTAAGTGACTTATAATGTTATTATAAATATAAAAATATGCCCAAAACTAATAAGAGTTGTTTCTAACATAAATGTAGCTCAATTATTATAAAATTCAAATCGAATCTAATTAAATTTATACCTGAGCTACTAATGGAAGTGCTGAATTTAAGTCAAGAAACATAGTTTTTTTCTGACAAGAATGGCATCTCTCAGCTTCAGCTCTGGGGGAAAAATGAGACTGAAATTTCAGACATCCAATGTAAAATACATGTCTGCCAGTTGATGAATGTCATTATTTTTAAAGTAGGGGGAGAGAATTGGATTGGAAGTTCCAAAAAATATTGTAGAAATGTCAGTTCCCCACACCGGACACCACAGACCCCTTTTATTACATTAATGCCTATACACACTGCATGTCTGATGCAAACTCACGTGTAATTTTTTTTAACAAGTTAGTAGTGATTATAATAGTATCTGTATTAGAATATAGTCTTTACCATTTATTATTGATCGTTCAATCACTCTGCTAGTATCGCTGGTGTTCGAACCCGTAATCTCTAAGAATAAATGTACCTTTAACCGCTTGAACGAGAAGACTCGTGCAACTCACGTGTAATTTCACTTGGCTAATATAATTAATTCATATTTTATATGAATTAATTATATTACACGTCTTTAAATTATGATATTATTTTTAAGCTATTAGACAATCGTTTTAAAATGAAATCTAAGTAATCAATTTCGAAATCCCCGTCAAAGTTTCAAAATCATACCTTTGTAAAATTTTTGTGCAAGTGAGGATTTAATGCTCGATTTTAATAATTTTAAAGTAATGAAGATAGACTTGGTTGAGAAGTCGAATTATTTTAAATCTTTGGGCATAATTTTTAATTTCTATTACTTCTATCGACGATCAGTTCATCACCTTCTTGGTGATTCAGTTGAAGTTATCCTACAATGTTGTTGATATTTGGGGTGTTCAAAAATATCTGATCTGGTCAATCTGATATGATTATTTATTGATCCAATTCAAAAATTAGGATATCCGATCCGGTTTTCATTTTTGGACTGGATATTTGATCCGATTTTAAGATTTTAGGATTGGATAGGATCACAATACTTCAAGTTTCTGATTATCTAAAAATCTAAAAATTTAAATTTTTATTAATATTAATCTTGTTATATTTTCAATAATTTAGTGCTTGTTATATTTAAAATTAAAAAAATGAAACTTTTATAAATGTGAATTTTGTTGTATTTAATAGTTTGTTGTTTATTATATTCAGAACTCTAAATTCTTTATAAATACAATCTTCAAATTCGAAAAATTAGTTTAAACAAATTATATTTTTGGATAATTGGATATTCGAATATTCAATATCCGAATATGCGGATATCCACTTTTTTCGGATCAGAAACGGATCATTATATCATTGATCCGAAAATATCCGAAAAAATCAAATCCGATCCAATCCGATATCTGATAATGTAAACCGAAATATCCGAAAAAATCAAATCTGATATTTGATAATGAAAACCAAAATATCTGAAAAAATCAAATCCGATCCGATATGAGACTAATCTCTATGATAATTTCTCTGTTGTTTTCAGGCTAACCAAAGTCGTTTCTTATATTTCTGATGCTGTTTATAAGACATCAGTTGATTGGATCAGCCAGCAAACCTTTGAGACACTTGGTTTATTGGGATTATGGTCTGTAAACATCATTCTTCAGGACACAGAAGCCCAACAAGAAAGTGATAAGGTCTACGAGAAAGGTGTTAGGTGTGCAATAGACATCGGAAAGGTCCAAGCTAAATTAAATACATATGTGATTCGAGTTGGATCGAAGAATTTTTATCTTACACGTAAACCGTTCCGCCCGATTTTATTTCTTTTATAATCTGTCTTGAAACTAATATTTTTTTTAAAAAATCCATTTTATAAGATTATATTGGATTGAATCGAATTGAAACTCGTTAAATTATCATCTATAAATACTATGTTTTTGGAGTCGTTTTACTTGTACTGTAAATCATTTTCGATACTTTTAAATACTTAATCACAATGTTCAAAAATTTTAATTGAATTTTCAAATTACTCATGTTTTAATTAATCTGAATTATTTTGTTAATATTTTCTTTGGATATTATATATTTTTAATTATTATTAAATATAAAAATAATTTAAAAAAATCTAAAACTAAACCCAAATATTCCATCATCGATTATCTTTAGTATACCGTCCATCGTTTATCATCACCGGACATAATCATCGATGGTTGTAAATGGTGTTCATTTCATCACATATTTTATCAATTGTTTAATATAAGTCCCTTTGAGTATAAATTCAAACTTTATTTTGTAAAAAAATTTCGGAAGTCAATGAATCAACTAAAAACTATAAAACATATTTTTAGTGTATTTTCTTATGCCGATGAAATTTTTTACCGTTCAAAATCTGAAGAAATTTCTCCGTTTGTCGATCAAATTGGGATGTAATTTAGGTTTTTTTGTAAAAACTAATATTTTTATTTTAAATATTTGTAATTTAATAATAAAATAAGATTTTATTTTTCCTATTCTCATGTCATGCCAAAATAATAATAAAATAATTTAAATTAACTAAAACATGAATAATTCAAAACTTTAATTATTAGAATAAAACTTTAAAAATTGAGTGACAAAATAAAAAAAAATATTTGAGTGATTAACTATATAATTTATCCCCAAATAAATGGTGGGTAGAGATTTCATTGCGATAGTCATATGATGCAGGAGAGATTATTAGGTAAACCTTGTTTACCACGTTATTTATGATCCAAGCAATTAAGATCGTTTATTTTTAAATAATTATTTAATAACTGCTCACCCACTAATTATTAGTAGGAAAGAGGTGATGATTCACCTTAAAAAAATAAAAATATAAAATATATATATATATGTAAAAAGGAATACATCTACGAGCCTCGTTAAAAACCTCCCTAAACATAATTGGAGGAAAAGAGTACTCATAGCAGCATTATACAAACTTAATCAAATACTTAAAACCCACAAACATCACGCTACACCTGTGGACCTACCCCGATCAGGTAAAATCCGAATTGCATTAGGTGGTTCCAAAAACACCCGCACCAAATCCTGAGTATTTCGCATGATCATAGCCAACATGTATGCTACACCATTAGTCTCTTTTCTCGCATGCACAATCTTAATGTCCCTCAAACGACTCATTTGCAATCCATTGAATTTTACCATTCTTAGCTGTCTTTGAACCCTGCGACATAACGGACGGATCCAAACTTGCTTGCTTTGTAGATAGTTCATTTGTGATTGTATTTATCCATTGCGTAACTTCTACTGCTTGGTGTTTCCCATCAATCTTTTTTGCCTTCTCGTTCTTGTGAGACAAAGGGCTTGGAGTAGCGCCACTACGAGCACTTGTTTTGCTTATTTTGCGAATCAAACCCAACGTTGGCTTTCCAGTATTATCTTTCAAGACTCGTTTCTGATTTTCATCCGCAATACGAATAACCGTATGCTTGTCTGTAGGCAACTTAGAGGGAACAACATGCACCGTGCTTTGTGCCCCATTACCAATACTGGCTACATGTAGACATTTAACCCATTCATGCTCATCACATGTCTTAGGAGTGTCAATCCCCGCTTCTGTGATCATCTCATCCGCATTCATTTACGACCCAAAAGATTCCATAAGAGGAACAACATTAGATGGACATACTATATCAGTGATGATTTGAACCTGCTGTGCACCCTTGTCCACCGATGGCTCATGAACCACCACAACCTCTTTACTTTTCATTACCCGCTTTGAATTAGGACCATGATCAACCCTAGAAATCGGGGCCTTACCGATCCATTGCGTTGGAGTTTGCTCTTCCGCCGTCGTATTTTCATTATCTATTCCAATATTCAACACGTCAAACCGTGAACCCGTCGACTTAGCAGCCCTCGAATCAGAAGAGTTTTGTCCCTTAGCAATTCGTTGGGTTCCTCGACGTCGTTTTTCCACTTGCATCCACGGTCCATACATCTCAGCAGCTTTTGGTGTTGGTTCCATAATTTTGGGTTGTGTCGTTTACTTCTGAACTTCCGCACATAATTCTTTAGTATGTCCGTACTTCCCACACCCAAAACAAATCGATGGCAAACCTTCATATTCTATCCGTTGGAACCTACCATCAATTATCAACACAGGTAGTAGCGGCTGGTCTAGCCTCACCACAACCGCAAACCGTGCAAACCTCCCTCGACGACCCTCTAACGTGTTAAAATCAACCCGAACAACCTCTCCAACTAGTCCTGCAATTGCATTAAACAAATATTTCGAGTAATAGCGATAGGGTAAGCCAGGAAGTCTTACCCATGCCAAAATCTGTTTATGATGATCCTTAGTTGTCGAAAACTCCCTCGACCAGGGTTGGACAGTCAAGTAGCTTCCGTAAATCATCCATGGACCACCGGAAATTACCTTGTCATAGTCCGTATCAAGGTTAAACTTGATAAGGTAATATTCATTGTCCAGATCAATGATCGAGAAATCTCCCATCGAATTCCATAGTGCCTGCACTTTATTCTTCAAAGTCTTGAGTCTAATCGAACGCCCCAAGAGTCTTACTATAATCGCTTTTGCCAACTTTGCATCAATCTGCTTGTGAACCCTATCGGAAAACCGAATCTCAGGCACCGGACCATCTCTGCTGATAACAATATCGTCATTGGCTAATTTCACTTCTAACGACTTCAGGAAATTATCCTCCTTATTACTTTCAACGGAACGCATCACATCATCTCGAAAAGAAGCCCCCTTCCCAAGGTTGACAGGTTCTTGCCCGCTTTCCGGCCCAGGCACCACGATCGGCGGTAACGTGACATCACCATCCATAAATACTTTTCTTATCTAACCTAGACGTCGAAGATTCTCAAGTTTGAGTGTTTGGCGACGACAGAGTGGCTCAGAAAAAAAAAATAGAAACCTCTAATCAATTAGTTTAAAAATATATATTTTATAAAATTTAATAAATTAAAATATTTAAAATAGCTATAGTCAAAATTTTAAAATTTTAAGTTTAAAAAATCAATAATAGATTTCTTAAATGAGACAAAGGAAATATAAAAAATACTAATTTGGGACGTAATGGGACTAAATTATAAAACTATTTTATTATGGGACATAATGAGGAACTATTTAATATTGATATTTAATTTATTTTAATGGGACTAAATTATAAAACTAATTTATTATGGGACATAATGAGAAACTATTTAATATTAATATTTAATTTTTTTAATGGGACTAAATTATAAAAATAATTTATTTTAGAGTTATAAAAAAATAAATTAATTTTATTAATAATATTTTAATTTTAAATTAACAATATTTAATTTATTTTTGTACATTAAGCCTAAAACAAGCAAAAATCTGATCATTAAATTATTTTATTAAAACTTTATTCTAATCCTGATTTTTTTTCTCGTCAAATATTATATTTTGGATTGAAAAAATAAATAAATTGAAGTGTGGCTTATAATTTTAGACAAATTATCTTAAGCTTGGACCGTGGAAATATTAATAAATGGATGATTTAATGCGAAAAACAAGACGTTTATTTTATAAAATTCAAATTGCCTAAAAATTGACGATTTCAACAGAGACTGCCAACTTATATATTTGATTAAAATTTAAACAGAATTATAAAAATTAGCCTTATTTAATACTTTTAAACTTTACTAATAAATCATATTAATTCATTTATTAATTAATCAATTTATATAAATCAAAGAATATGACAGATATGAAAGTTTTGAACATACAAATTAAAGGGAAAGAAGAATAAAATCGGTTTTTAATTAAATTGAATTAAATTTTATAAAGAATTAATATATGATAAATTTTTAATTTAATTTTTTTATTTACAATGTTAATTATTTATTTATTTTTATTTTATAGAGCATTAGCTTAGCCTTTAAATTGGTTATTAATAGAACTTTAAGTTTATGATTAAAATTTAAGGTTTATAGACTAACCAGAACACCCTAAAACCTTAATCTTAAACATTAAATTCTTAAATTGAATATTTGACTCGTTTAAACTGGATTCAAGCTTAAACTCGAATTCTTAACAAACTAAATCAAATTTTGATTACTTAAACTGATTAAAAAATATTTAAATTTAAATTCAACTAAAATTCTTAATAAACTAAATCAAAGTTAATAATAATTAGACTCGACTTGTTTACACCCGATTAAAAGTTCCCATGAAAAAGAGAGTTACAGGAAGCAGAGACACGAATCAGCACCCTGTCCTAAAATGGATCCCACATTTTAACTTTGTGGTCTCCACCAACTCATTGGTCAGGTTGGTGGGACCTTCCCTTTTGTTTCTCCCAAAACAGAAGAAAAAACAGGTGTATGACACCATAAATTCATTGATTATAGAATTATAAGAGAAATTAATCTAAGAGAGTATATTTTAAATTAATTTATCTAGGATTTATTTTTATTTTTTTAAGGAAATATTGTTTTATTATTAGAAAATCTATGTTATCTTAAAGTTAAACTTAGCTAGGTGACATAATTATCAATTAATTTATTTTTAAAAAGGATATGAATTAATTAACACAAGGGATTAAATTGGAGCAAATAAAATATAAAGGACTAAAATTGAATATAAAAAACTAAAGTGGAGAAAAGAAAATAGTGTGGGAGTTGTAACATAATTTTATTAGAGATAGAATACGAGTCGAGCCGTGAAGTCATACATGTCCGAATGTCGAACATAATTTATCGATAACGAGCACCTCCCGTTTTTAATCGGTTTCGATGGTGGCGACGACTCCACATCCTGTTGATGGTAACTCCTTCGCATGCTTGGTTCGGTTAAAACCCGCACCTCTTTTCTTTTGAATTCGAATTAAAATAACATTATATATTTAATAGAGTTTTGATATAAAAATACCTCAAAAATTGACTATAGCTATATTGCTCTTGAATAATGTGTGTTATAAAGGATGATTGTTTAGATTTTTATAGCCAATTAGGGTATGAACAAAGGAAGAATTTCAAGGATTCTTTCTCAAATTAAAAAAATCCTAATATCTATATGATTTTCTTATCCAATTGGCTCGATTTGATTTGATTCTTCTTTTCCTTTTAATTGATTAAGTAATTAATCCCTTTTCCTTTACTTGTAATTAGGTTGTAAATGAGTCGAATTGAGTTTGAATAATGCTAAGCTCGGCTCGGATCCTTAAGATTTTGAGTTGAGTTCGAAGTTGAGTAATTTTAAACGAGCTTGAAAAATCTGAGTTCGGCTCGACTCGTTAAGAACTAGAGTCGAGTTTGAGCTTTATTCAAGCCTAATCGAGTCAAGTGTTGATCGATCTTTGACCGTATTAGACTCGAGTAACTTTTATATGCCATGTCTCATTTAAAGCCTAACAAAGAAAAAACTTAGACACACAAGTTATGTAAACTCAAGATTGTTAATTTTAGGGTTTAATATGTTAAAGGTTTAAGACTTATGTTTAGGGTTTAGATTTTACTGTTTTAAGTTTAGAAATTTAGATTTTAAATTATAAAATATAAAAAATAATATATTTATATTTTTGAGTAGCTCATGAGCTTTTCGAATCGGGTATCATGTAACTTGGCTCGACTCGTCAAGAAACTCGAACCGAGTTTAATCGAGTTGAGTTTTGACCGAACAACTCTCAATCTGTTTCGTCTCAATTACAACCCTACTTACAATATCCGACCGACCAAAGGAATGGGTGAATACAATAACGACGACGAGTGGTCGATGACGATCACGACGAAGATGAAAGTTGAAAAAAATTGGATGACTACAAGCTCAAGCTTAACATAAAATAAAATTTACCTCTTTTCTTGTTCCTCTATTAAGTAGATTTAAATCAATAATATTGTCTTTTATTTTTTGTTACATTAATATTATCCTCAAAGTTATTTAATTACATTAATTTTATCTTTTAAATTATTTAATTTTGGTGATTTTAGTTTATTTCATATAATACTAAGCATACCAAACCAAAAAATAAAAATAGACTTAATAATTAGAAAGGTATCTAACTTATACTTATTTTTTCAGTTTGGTGCGTAATATTTTTGATCTATTTTAATTCTTAATGTTTCTAACGTTATTTAAATGTGTCTGTCGTTAATGTCCATGAATTTTCAATGTTAATTTTTGTTAACTGTCACATGTCAATCTCTTAAAATTTTAAAATTATTTTTAAAAATTAATAAATAAAAATAACCCTAAATTTCAGAAAATAGTCATAAAATTTAAAACACTCACACTCAACTTAAATCTCAATTTGAGATGATTTTGTCGCATATTACCGTGTTATCACCCATCACATTTGTCATTGAACTAACACAGTCTTTTATCATATTATTTTATCACCGAATATCGACTATCGCCATATTAAATATCAAAATTGTCGAATAATTTATTCAAATAATTCACGATAAACGGTATCATAACGAATGATGAACAATGTATAGATCGTTCGATGAGAGGAAACCGTTTCATTTTTCGTTGAAAATAAGACCAACATTATTGCTCTTAATTATTTCTTGAATATTTTTGATGATTGTGAAACATTTTTTTTTTGAATATTTGTTTGGAACATATAGATTTTCCGCAATCGGAAGGTATTTAAACAAGATACATATAGACATGAATCTTTGTTAACGGCTAGTTGGAGAATGCTTCAAGAAGTACAAAGGGCGTTAGCACGGGATAAACCAATACACCATAGACAATCTATAGGTTGGAATCCGCCTGAATTTGGTGTTTAGAAACTTAATGTAGATGGCGCGAAAAAACTGTCGGATGGACTAGCTTCATGTGGAGGTGTAGTATGTGATACAACTGAAAAATGGATCATTGGTTTTGCAAAGCTAATCAGAAAATGTTCAATATTAGAATCAAAATTATGGGCCATTTATGAGGAGCTGAAATGTATGATTGGAATTGATGTAATTTCAATTATTGTGGAATATGATAGTTTAGAAGCGATCCGATTGCTTAACGAATCTTCTATATTAGGACCTTGCTCTATACTTCTTCAACATATTGGTATACTGCTTCATCAACCATGGAGAGTTCAGTTTGTTCACATCAATCGTGAAACAAATAAGGTGGTCGATAGGTTATCTAAGCTTTATATTACTGATAGTTATGTACCACGTATTTTTCATTCCTTCCTGATAAGGTGATATCTTTGTTACATGACAATGTTGATGATAATATTGTACTCACATCGAGTTTTGATTAATTAATAAGATTATTATCCCTATTTTATCAAAAAGATAATTGTATTTGAGGGGTTTAAGAATATGATAATTATTTTGGGATTATTTAAAAATTTTAAGATAGTTATAGTATTTTATATGTATTAATTTTTATTTATTTTTAAATATATTTTTAGAATTATAAAAAATTAACACGTAATGATTAAAAAAATAATAAAAAATAAAATATATATTTAAATAATATTAAAAAATTTAAATTAAAAAATATAAATACGAAATTAAAATTTTTAAATTGACCAATTTTATGATTATTATGCCTAAAATTTTTGACTTTATGAATTTATTTTCCCTCGGTTTTCTGGTTTTCTTTAGCTGTCACTTTCTCTTGTTCAAACCGCCTTTTATGATTTTCCAAGTCCAAAATATAACACCCATTTCTTTAAGCTTTATGATTCTTCTCTCTCTCTTCCTCACAGCTCCTTTATCTTCTTCTTCTTCTCCTCCTCTTTCTCGTTGAAATCTAAGCTCCTCAATAGTTTTCTTATGTTTGTTTTGTCCCTTTTCATAGCTTCTAAAATCTCTCTGTGAAACCAGAGCTTCATTAATGGCTGCCAACAAATTCGCAACTATGTTGCATAAAAACACGAACAGGATCACTCTTATTCTTGTCTATGTTTTACTAGAATGGATTCTGATCGTTCTTCTCCTTTTGAATTCCCTGTTTTCTTATCTGATTGTCAAGTTCGCTGATTATTTTGGTCTTAAAAGGCCCTGCCTTTGGTGTTCTAGTCTCGATCATGTCTTTGAGCCATCAAAGTACCAAAATTCTTACAGAGATCTTGTGTGTGATGATCATGCAAATGAGATTTCTAGACTGGGTTTTTGCGCAAATCACCGGAGACTGTCGGAATCTGGAGATATGTGTGGGGATTGCCTGTCTTCGACACCGCCGGATGTGATGGGAAATGGCGATGAGAATTTGAAGTGTTGTTGTTGCGGTAATCCCAGGAAAGGGAATTTAATTTCTGAAGCTGAAGATGGAATCAGATCAGATTTCATGGCTGATGATCAAGAAGATGAACAGAAGATTCAAGAAGAAAAAGACTTGATTTTGCCAATGGAAGCCAACCATCTGGAGTTCTACCTTGAAAGGGATGATTTCCAGTTGATTCCAGTTAAATTAATGGATTTTGATGCTGAGAGAAGCCAGAAGATTTACAAGTTCAGAGAGGAAGATCAAGGTGTTTCTGATAATGGAGATGTTTTCGACTTCGATTTGCTTCGTCGGCCGCCGGTCGAGTTGGCTGTGGAGAATAGTTGCAGTTCAGCTGAAAATACAACACCCCTTTGTTCCCATGAAACTAAAATTGAAAATGAAACCAGTGTTGCAGAGCTTGCAGTAGTTGAATCAATGGAGTCCAATGAGGAGGAAGAAGATGATGTTCAAGCAAATGCAGCAATAAGGGAAGGGGAAACCAATGTAGATAGTACTAATCAAGGTACTTCTTTTATCCAATTTGGTATAAAATTTTATCAAATATGTATTGTAGAGTCATTTTCTGCAATTTCTACAGAAAATGGACCTATTGAAGATTTTCAAATGAGAAATTTGGATGAATGCACCAGTTATGATCATGATAAACCTTAATTTCATATTTAGAATGTCTTTTTAATTGTAATAATTTGTCCTTTGAGGTGTTGATCTTGTGTTGCTTTGCATTAGGCGGCTCCCAGGATGCTGCAGTTGAGACAAGTGAACAAGAAGTGAAAAAACATGTCCCATTATCTTCTGATCTGTATGAGATTGAGGAAGATAAAGTTCCCGATACACCGACTTCGGTCGACGGTTTCCAGTTGTTGCAGAAGAAATTGTTATTGTTCAAGAGAAGAGAGTTGGAAACCGAAGATTCATTTGATGGAAGTGTTTTCAGTGACATTGAGAGTGCTGATGGGGTACTTACTGTTGAGAAGTTGAAATCGGCTTTAAAAACCGAAAGGAAGGCCTTAAATGCTTTGTATAGGGAGCTTGAAGAAGAGAGGAATGCTTCTGAGGTGGCGGCAAGCCAAACGATGGCGATGATAAATCGGCTTCAAGAAGAGAAAGCAGCAATGCAGATGGAAGGATTGCAGTATCAGAGGATGATGGAAGAACAATCTGAGTATGACCAGGAAGCCTTGCAGCTTCTCAATGAGCTTATGGTCAAGAGGGAGACAGAGAAAGCAGAGCTCGAAAAGGAACTCGAGATATATCGCAGGAAGGTGTTGGATTACGAGGCTAAAGATACAACGGTAACGATAAGAAGGAAAGGCGACAGCACAAGCACAAGTTCGGCATCTAGCAGCAATGCTGAGGACAGTGATGGTGTATCGGTTGATTTAAATCATGAATCGAAGGAAGAAGATGGCATTAAAAACCATCAAATTCGAGAGGATGTTAACCCGAATACCCCTGCCGATACAATCCTGTATTTGGAGGAGTCATTGGCCAGCGTCGAGGAAGAGAGGCTATCCATTCTAGAGCAGCTCAAGGTTTTGGAACAGAAATTGGTTTCATTGAATGATGAAGAGGAGGAGCAGCAGCACTTCAAGTATTTTTGTGAAGAGAACGGTAACAGTAACGGCTTCCACGAGAGACCCGATTCCGGCCACGAAACAAATGGAGTTGCCAATGATCATTTCAAGGGCGTGAATGGGAACCATCAAGAAGACAAAATAGTTCCCATGGCTGCAAAGGCAAAGAGACTTCTCCCCTTTTTCGATGCCACCGATGCAGACATTGAAGACAAGATATCAAAGGGACACGAAAACGGCTTCCATTCTTTAGCCTCTCAACATTCCTCACCTGAACTCGAGATCAAAAAGCTCGATATCGAGGAAGAAGCAGATCATGTTTACCAGAGATTACAAGAACTCAATGCAGATAGGGAGTTCATAAAACATTGCATCAGCTCATTGAAGAAAGGAGATAAAGGGGTCTATCTTCTTCAAGAGATTTTACAACATCTTCATGATTTGAGGAGCATCGAACTTCGAGTAAGGAGTATCAAAGATGCTGCTACATAATCGAATTCATCAGACTACACTCGGAAAACTAATCGGTAAATCACAACCTTCACTCTTCAGCTCTATGTATTCATAATTTCATATCACATACATATATAAAATATTATGTGCTTGATAATTGTAGGATACTCAATTGGAGTTGCTTAGCCAACTTTGGCAATGATCAAGGATACATGCTGCAACACAGTTCCATATTTACAACAATCGGTAAGTCTCGAAACCGTCGACAGAAAATCGAGTCTGTCATCTCCCAAATTGCATTTTCCAGGTTTCAATGTCCAAAGAAATCCCAAAATTTTTGTGGGATTCAGCTGTCATTTTGTATGTTGTGAGAAACTTCATGGTCCATAGATTATTCAGACAGACAGAACTAGGAAAGTTACTCTTGTCATGTTTTTTTCAGTACATACTTTGAGTTCCTTGTCAACTGCCTGCATCGATTTGTAAAGTATATAACCTGAGTGTTTGTTTATAGTATTCTGGAGCTGTTCTTGTTTCCTTGTTCTGAACTTCCATTGGTCTTTATTATTTTTGGTGTCTTTTTATGTTTTAAAATTAAAAATAAATTAATTTTTATCTTAAATTTTAACGTATTATACCCAAATTTTTTAAATTTTAAATTTAAATTTTAATACTGAACATAAATAAAGACACAGAAATAAGATGATTTCTGTTCTTGTTCTAAAATCTAACACTATATCTTGTTAATGTTGCAACATGATTACATGAAACAACTTACTTTCATTTAACATAATGGTCAAATTGCATTTTTACCCCCCCAAAAAATGATAAATTTATGGCTTAATCTTTTTGCAAAGTTACAAAATTTTATATTAATAGGGTGAAATACATTTTAGACCCTTAATTTTTTATTTATTTAACATTATCCACAATAATTATTTTTTTACTTAGTCCCTATCTAAATTCAAAATTAGTTATATGAATGGACAAATGTAAGAATTTTTTAAGAGCAAAAATAAATTTTTAATAAATAAATTTTTATATATTCCTATAAATTTTAAATTTTTAAAGAAATTACGGATTACCGTCTAACTCCTCGAATTATCCTCGGTCGAATTAATTTTCGGTTCAAGTTATTTTTAATTTAGATTTAATTTAGGTTAAATTGAATTTAATTTAAGTTTATGTCACTTTGGGTTAGTATCCGAAGATGGTCTTCTAAAAAGGAAAATATAATTATTAATTAATTTATTTAAATAATTCACAACAAAAAACAATATAAATAAACTAATAAACGATATATAATTTATTATGCGAGAAGAAGTAGGAATGGTAACGGGCGGGGTGGATGTGTATTTGGCCGCCCTGATACCAACCTGATTTAGTAATCCTTAAATCTGACCTGGGTTAAAATATTAATATATCTACCTCATCCTAATATATTATTTTTTAAATTCGATCTCAATCTGACCTGATCTAAAAAATTAAAAAAATAATCTTCATCAACGATAAAAGTTAGATTCGATCAATCATTTATCACAATCATATATTATAGTTTTCAAGTAATTTTAAGTCTATATAAAAATAAAATAAATTATAATTTAAATTACTCACATGTTAAATTACATATTTAAAAGAAAAAAACTTGAATCATCGACTAACATAATCAAATATATTAAAATTTAAACAACATCTAATAATTTTTTATTATAAAAATAAACTTCAAAAAGTATAAAAATTATTGAAAACTTATAAAAATATTTAGTGATTATTAAAAAATTAAGATAATTTTAGTTTTTTCACACATATATATTAATTTTTATTTTTAATATAATTTTAAAAATTTTAAAAAGTTGATATACGACTGTTAACAAAAATTAATAATAAAAATTAACGAATAATAATATTAAAAATATTTATTTAAATAAATAAAAAATATTAAATACTAAATTTGACAAAAATATTAGACATTAAATTAAAAAAACAAATATAAATTAAACAACTTTCTAACTATTTAGGAGAATTCACAAAAATATTGCATTTTTTTCTCAATATAATGATATTGAAAAATTATTTTTCAGAATATTACATATCTTACTGTAGAATTGAAGTCGGGATCAGGTGATTCTATTTTTAAATAATTTCAATTGAAGTCAACACGAGATATTTCCGACTTTAAATATTGTTTGAAGTCGGTTTTTGAAGTTTTAATTATTACGTGATCTCGATCACTATTTGAAGTCGTAACCATTTTGTTTCGTCTTTAAATAATATTAGATAGTTTATAGGAAAATAACACGTGTCACTCATTATTTAAAAACAGAAATAATTAATTCCGACTTTAAAAATATTATAAAAAATATATATTAAAAAATATATGTTTTTCATTTTACTATATTAATTTTTCATTTTATTTTTATTCCACGATATTAAACGGAAGTAACACGTCTGTTGCTTTGCTTGCACAAATGACGTCAACAAATCATACCTTCTGATTGCTACGTAACTGCGATTTCTTCATTGGTTTCCTATTTCTTTATCTTAAATCTTCATATCAGAATTGCTTCGAGTTACTAAAATTTTACAGAAATAAACAACGGAGCAAGGCTCTTTGATATTACCGGCGCCGTCGTAGAAGGACCACCGGCCGGAAAATAGTCAAGGTTCAAAGAGTTAGTCAAGTTCTTGTAATTTGGTTCAGAAAATTCTTAGATTTCATGGTGCTTAGTTCCCCAGTTCCAGAATTACCAAGTTTCTAAATCTGATGAGCAAACCCAAGGAGTTCTTTCAAAATCTAATCAAACCTTTCAAGATCAACTCAGGGAAAGGTAAAATGAAAACCCCAGAGTTTTAATGGGAAAATTACAAAGTTTGATGCTTTTTCTACATGTTTGGTGATTTTCTGGGTTTTTTGGTCTATGAATCAGATAGGCAGAATGGAGATGATTTGCAGAACATAGCTCAACAAGAGCAAAAGCATTTCCCTTTCGAGATTTTAGTTGCTGCTACAAATAATTTCCACCATCATCAGAAGCTTGGTGAAGGGGGGTTTGGACCTGTTTATAAGGTAAGATCTCACTGCTGAAACTCTTGTTTGGTTGCCTAGAAAATAGAAGAGAAACGTTTGCTGAACTTGGTTTGCCCTTTGATTAGTTGAATAGTTATAGATTCTTTAGAGTACAAAATTTTCTACTTTTTAGGTATTCAAAGTTTCAATTTTTGCATATAAAAAACATAAAGAACAGCAAATACTGAAAATGCCTTGCCCTGTTGAACCATTCAGCTGCTTCCCCCTTTAATTAGATTTGTGTAATTTCTAATGCTAAGAACAAGAGGCAATGTGTACAAATATATAGTGATTGAAATGACACAAACTTGAAATTTTGTTGTTAGTTCAGTTGGTTCATCGATCTAGACGTAATTTCTCGAACTTGACTGTTGCTCCTTAAATTATAGGGGAAGCTAGATGATGGAAGAGAGATTGCAGTGAAGAAGCTATCTCATAGCTCAAATCAGGGTAAAAGGGAGTTTGAAAATGAGGCTAGGTTGCTAGCTCGTGTGCAGCACCGCAATGTTGTGAACCTTTTAGGTTACTGTGTTCATGGCCGGGAAAAGCTTTTGGTATATGAGTTCGTTGCCAATGAGAGTCTAGACAAGCTTCTTTTCAGTAAGTTGGTGCAATTTCTTTGCTGTTATCTGCTTTTGTTTTTCACCATTTACACATCTATGCTTCATAGCAGATTCGAGTAATCAGAATAGAGTATAATTAATCCTCTCTGATGCTACTAAGATCATAGATATTGCACCGAGTTTTCACGGATGGGAATGGAATTAATTATTTTGTTTTTGTGGTGGTAATAATCAGGATGGTGATGGTCTTTTTCATGCAGAATCAAATAGAAAGTTGGAGCTTGACTGGAGGCGGAGGCATGAAATAATTTCAGGTGTTGCACGGGGTTTGCTCTACCTTCATGAAGACTCGCACAATCACATCATTCACCGGGATATCAAAGCAGGGAATATATTAATTGATGATAAATGGATCCCCAAAATTGCTGATTTCGGCATGGCTCGCCTCTTCCCCGAGGATCAAACACATGTCAACACCCGTGTAGCCGGCACCAAGTATGTCATCTAGCATCTTTTTTAACCGAGAATATGACGAGGTCCTTTGGGAATTTCATGATAGCCTATTCCGCTGTCCTAAAATTTTGATTTAACAGAGTTATATTTCTGAATCTTTTGGAAAACAGTGGATATATGGCACCGGAATACATCATGAACGGACGTCTCTCGGCAAAGGCAGACGTGTTCAGCTTTGGGGTTGTGGTTCTGGAGCTGATAAGTGGCCAGAAAAACTCATCGTTCAACTTAGACGTCGATGCTCAAGGTCTACTTGATTGGGTAAAGAACAAATATTACAATCCAGTCATTCTTTCAATCGAGATAAAGTTTTCGTTTTTCATGGTGGGTTGTTCTTGCATGTGGATTTTTAAGGATCTCCGAGCGAAAACGTGCCATATTTAACCTTTTGCATATGTTTGAAGTAGGAATCACTCGTTCATCCTGTTCACATCAACAAACATAAAGACAAGTTGTAGTTGCAAAGAAATTCAAACATTAACTAGCATTTGTGGGGTCTTGTTATTGCAGGCTTATAAGCTTTACAAGAGAGGCAAATGCTTGGAGTTCATGGACCCTGTCTTAGCCTCATCAGCCGTTCCCGAACAAGTAGCTGCATGCATCCAAATAGGATTACTATGCACGCAAGGTGATCCGCAACAACGACCCGACATGCGCCGTGTTGTTATTTTGCTGTCAAAGAGACCTGGCAGTCTTGAAGAGCCAACGAGACCCGGAGTTCCGGGTACTCAATACCGAAGATCCCGCAGGCCTCCTGGATTCTCTTCGTCTGCCGGAACGTCAGGTCTTTCGAATTCCCATTCATCTGGATCAACCTTTAATACCAATACTCTTTCTGCTTCTACATCAGCTCTAGCAAGCCCCTTGAGATCAGACCCGCATGGAAAGCGCCCAGTTCAGAGTTAGGCTTCGTTCGGCATGGATTCTGAAAAGGGCGTTTGGGCGGAAGCCGGTTTTAAACAGCCGTTTGAGTGTCTAGCGTGACCGTTCGACATTGATTCTAAATTCAGTATCCAAACGGACGTCTGAGAAGCATTCTCGAACGAAGCCTTAAGCTTTGTAGGAGATTTTGAAATGTTTTGTGTATTATATAATAAACTTGGATTTTAGTTAGAAGGTTGAATATATTCATTTTTTGTATTTTAGGGGTCAGAGTATAATTTATCATTGTATTAATGTAAAAAATATTATTTTGAAGGACCTAAAAGGCAATTTTCAAATTTCGGAGGGCCAAGGGCACTATTGCCAGTTGTTTTCGCTCTATTAGAGTTTATAGTTAAATTACTAAATTATGTATTTTGATAATTTTTTAAGTGTCTCATCATTAATTTTATAGAACTTAAAATAGGTTGAACTGTCAAATTAATCAAAATATTCGATTTAAATTCAGATACGATGATTTAAAACTAGAAATAAATATGATTTGATCTGTATTTTAGTTAGATCGATATAAATCTGAATTGATTTCATCAAAATCGAAAGAAACACAAGCAAAAAGCAATCAAAGTTAATTTACTTAAATTTGACCTGAACAGAACATTGATAAACTAATAATTGAGTTAAAATAAATGAATTAAGTGATTTTTATTATTATCTTTTTTTTGTAATACAATAAATTATAAAATAAATTTACATATACATATTGTACTATGTTATTAGTTAACCAAAAAATTTGATAACTTAATGGTTAAATACCATACTTCTTTCTTTAAAAGATTATATGTATATCTAATTTGAAAAAATAAATTTTTAAAATAATAAATCGATAATATACTCGAATGAATTTATACTTAAATCGAACAGAAGACCTAACTATTAATATTAATTTGATCTAAGAAAAGACTGGTGTAACAAAAAAAATCAATGTGACATGAATCGAAACAAAATTGACCCAACTTATAACTTAATCGATCTGATATTAAATCAACTCAAATCTAAAAATATACCCCACTTTTAATAGATTCGAATGAAATCTAAACCCGATCCAATCCAAATTCCAAACCAAACCTAAATCCAAAATACAGCCACCGAGAGACGACTTTACGAAGATCCACAAAAACACTTTCTATGGTCTCTGGTTTAACTGTACGGATTGGATAACCTTCGGATTCGAAAAATAGTCAATGACGCCACCACGTCACCAATCCTGGTGATCTCATTGGTAATACACCACAACCGTTGGATGTAAACCGGAAATTAGCAATTTCCAGCCGTTGGATCTTATCTCCTACCTTTCTTCTTCCTCGCATTTTCTTTTCCTTTTAAACCCACATTCTCCTCTCGCTTTTCCCTCGGAAAAAAGAAAAGAAGAGTTTCGAATTTCAATGGCGGATGCTGAAACTAAAGGTCCTCCCCAAGCTCAACAATCTTTACTTCCAGACTATCCTCAGGTATTTGAATTTTACCCTAAAGTTTGTTTGGTTCTTGTTTGTCGTTTTATATGATCTTATTTTCCGTTTTGATTCGCATTTGCAGATGATTCTGGAAGCCATAGATGCTTTGAATGAGAAATCCGGGTCGAATAAGTCTACAATAGCGAAGCACATCGAGTCGACTCACTCGGATCTTCCAGCGGCTCACACCACTCTACTTTCCCACCACCTTGCCAAGATGAAACACGGCGGTCAAATTGTGATGTTAAAGAACAATTACATGAGACCCGACCCAAATGCTCCACCCAAACGTGGACGTGGCCGCCCGCCTAAGCCTAAAGTTCCACTTCCACCTGGCACCGTTGTCTCTCCTCCTAGACCTCGTGGTCGTCCACCCAAAGATCCATTAGCTCCGCCTAAGCACAAAATCATTGTTAGCACCGGAAGGCCACGAGGACGCCCCCCTAAGATGGCTAAAACAACACCGATCGCTGCCCCTCCGGCACCAGGAGTTAGGCGAGGTCGCGGTCGACCGCCGAAAGTGTAAAAATGAGTTATCTTCTTCACTAATTGATGCTTTATCTTTTTTTTTCCTTTGAAATTTTAATTATTTTTGGGTTTGGAATTGTTGTGGGAAGTGGGGGAAAGGAGTGTTGTAATTTATTCAGGGAAGGTTTAGATTTTAGTGTGACACGTAATTGCATGTAAACCAGTTAATTATGTTGCATTTGGCCTGTAATTAGAATTTTTTATCGAGTTCCGTTAGATATATAAATTATTTAATATTATTATTTAAAAAATAAAATATATAAAATTTATTTTAAAATTTAAATTAAAAATTATTTTATACGTAAGAAAATATCACTTATAAATAATGATTTAAGAGAAGGGAATTACATACATTAATGTTTTTTATTTTTTAAATTTTTTATAAAATTTAAAAGGATAATGTCATGTGTATATAATATTCTTTAATTTATACTGTACAAATTGACCTAAATTTTAAAAATATAATGAAGATTACCAAAATTTTATCTCTGATTAAATTTTATTTACCTCTATATAACATAATGAATAATTATGATTTACATTATTTTGCACATATGAATCTTTGTTTTTCATTTATTTTTAAGAAGAAATATATTAGTGTAAATCTTTATAAAATATAATTTTTAAAATAACAAAAATAACTTAATAAAATAAATTTTTAATATAAAATTTTATTTGTTTCATTAAAAATACTAATGAATCAAATATAAAGATATTATACTTATAAAATATGCACAAGTTAAAATATAAAGACAATTAACTTAATGTGTTTATAAAAATAAAATATGTTGTAAAATATAATTTTATTAACTCAATAAAAAAATATAAAATTTAATAAAATTTGTATTGTGTTTATTTATTAAAAATAATTGAGTTTTGTTTTTAAAAAATTACCAAACAACGAAATATGATTTACACAGTTTTATTCAAACACTTAAAAATAGTTTTCGTGATTAGTTTTTCAGAAGATGTGATTTATTTTCTAGAATTTATTTTCCGAAAATAGTTTTCAATAAAACAAACGGACCCTAAAGATTTAAAAGTTTTATTTAATATTTAAGTTATAAGATTTATATATGAAATTTATGGTTAAAATTTTAATTTTAATTTTTAAAATAAAATTAAATATATTCGTTGAAATAATTTACTGTTGATAAATGAAATAGTAACTCTCTCTTTAATTAATGCGAATAAATTTTACAGATAATTATGCTAAAAAAGAATATATTGATATACAGCAAGTATGGGAAAATAATTAAAAAGTATTCTTTTTAATAAAATATTCTTTTTTATTGAGTACGCCTGATATTTGTGAAAAAAAAGTATGGGAATAAAGGAAAAAGGATTATTTTGTGTGAAAATTTCAGTTAAGAATAAACTTTAGTAATTAAAATACATGAAATAAATAGTATTCTTTTAGTCCAGTTCAATATTGATATTTTAAAAATTACTTAATTTTTTAAATATTTTAATTTATTAAATTTTATAAAAAATATATTTTAAATTACTTAATTAAAAATTTTTAGAATATATTTTATACTTTTATTAATAATAAATTTAAAATTAATTAAAAAAATCAGTATTAAAGATATTAAATAATCTATTAGTCGAACTAAAGGAGTCATTATATTGTCTGTTAAAAAATTTAGGGGTGGGTAAAAAACTCAATTATTCGGTCTTGAACTCAATAAAACTCGATAGATTTTTATCTGATATTGATTTTGGTGGGACCGAGACTGGATTCAAAATTTAGGTTACGATCATAATCAGAACCGGGACTGAATCTTGATTTTTTAGACCCGGTACCCGGTGGGTACCCAATAAAACCAAGATCAATACCAAATATCCAATATTAATTTTCTTTTGTTTATTTTTATTATCACTTTCTCTTTATGTATGAATATTATGAGTATGACTAGTTTTAAAACTTTAATTTTCATGCATGCAACGTTTTAATTTTATTATTTAATATTATTATTGGTGGTTGAAATTTTTTTCTTCAATTACTCAATTTTTTAAAGAATAAACTAATTTAATCGGGTATCCGATATTAAAACCGATTTCTATCAGTAACAAAACTAACTCTTAAATTTAGAATTCGGTGTGATCGAGATTGAGACTGATTCCAATTTTCAAGAACCGATTATTAACGAGACCTGAACCAATATTATTTAAATTGATCGGGTAACCGATATTGTCCACCCCTACAAAAATCCATGTGCTTCCAAGTCCAAAACCACTCCCGGACGTCACCTAAAATGGCTAAAACGACAGCAACCGTTGTCCCTCCGCCCCCGGCTTTAAGCGAGGTCGTGGTCGCCCACCGAAATGGTAACCTTCATTGGCTTTTCATGTAGTTGGCGTGGGCGATAGAAAATGCATGTAGTGAAGGAGATATTATATAATAGGTCCGGCCTACGATATTAGTCGTAGTCTTTAGCCAATTAAAATTACCTATTCTGTTACTAATCAGTCATATAATTAATGTAATTTTTAAAAATTATATTTTTAAAATGACATAAAAATTTTGAGTGAAGATTCATTGGTTGAAAAAAAATAAGGTGGAGATTAATAGTGATGGTTATTATTGGATGGGACCACGACTGACGTGGTAGACCGGGCTCATGATATAATTTTTCGTCGTGAAGACTCTAAGGGAAAAGAACGAACATAATTAAAAGTATATTTATTTTTATTTATTTAATTTTAATTAAATAAATGAATAAACATGAATTAAATAAATATAATTTATTATCTAATATATTTTGTATATTATATGCAAAATATAAGGTTTATAAAATAGAAATATGTATAATTTGTTTTTATTTTTTTAAATAATTAATCAATTTTTAAATTTAAGATGAACTTGCTAATAGTCTAATATACTATATATATATATATCATATGTGAATATCTATATATTATATATAGATATAAAAAATCATTTAAATTAAATTTATTATCTATATAATCTTAAATAATTATAATTAAATTTATACAAAAATATAAAAACTTCAACTTACTTGATTTAATTTTAATTTTACAAAATTTAAATAATTAATTTTTTTTATTCGATTCGACCCGAAACTCAACCTTAATCAAACTTTTCTTTTGTATTTTCACTTAAAAATACAAATACAAATAAATAAAGTAATTTTATTTACTATTTGAAAAGGTAATACCAGTCCGTCACTTCCTCATTTCTGCCTGCTTCTTATTCTCCAAACTGACGCATTTTCACTTTGATCTCTCCAACGAGTGAGCTCCACCTCTCTCCCTATTTTCAACTTTTCCCCCTTTTTTGATTTATATATGAGTTAAGAGATGCGTATTGATTTGATCTGAGCTGCGTGCTTGACAGATAAAGCTAAGAAATGGTGTTCAAGGTTTCGAAAGTCTCAACGACGCCGTTCGACGGCCAGAAGCCTGGAACTTCTGGTCTCCGTAAGAAGGTAATCGTTCTTCATTCCGTTTAGTTTGATCGATATCAGATATCTTGATCTCTGGCGTTACATCGCACTGATCTAAATTTGTGATCAAATTTGATCCGTTTGATCGATGCCTGTAATCTATCCTCGTTTAATTAGACGATCTCTTAAACTTTATTATTAGGATTCATTTTCATAGATTCATATTTAGTCCGGAGAAATACAGGAATATTAGCAGTATCGGTGCTGATATATATGCTAATTTACTTTCCTTTTTAACTTCTATTCCGGATCTAAATTTAAAGTCGTTTTCTCTCTTTTGCATGTAGAAGTCTAATTTTTAAAATATAATTAATAGCTATATTTGTGTTATATTTATATATGAATGATTCTAAAATTGTTTATATTTGCTGACCAGTACAATTTTCTATTTTAATTTTCTCGAACTGAATATATTTATAGGATGATATCCAATTACATGATGTACAATTCATTTAGTTTTACACTAATCTATAGTATTGGATGAGTGAAATGGATAGAAAATGCAAAGATTATCAATTGAAAAAAAATATAAGGAAATAATCTAGCCATTTATTGACACCAAAATTAGTGTAAAACTAAATGAGATTTACTCCATGTAAGTTGATCCTAACCCATATGTATTACTTGGTAGTTCTTAGATATTACTTATATTGTTTGATCAATATTCTTCTCTACAGTTTTCTTAAGCATGATAGGTATATTGGATTAATAGCTGCTTTCGTTGTTGATGTCGTTTTATATGCATGTTGGGAGGATTTTTGTTCCATTTTCTTTACTGAAATTGTATAGTGTGGTGTTTTGACCTTTCCAGGTGAAAGATTTTGTTCAACCTCATTATTTGCAGAACTTTGTTCAGTCAACATTCAATGCCCTTACACCAAAGAAAGTTAGAGGTAGGGGTTTTATTGATGTTATGTCGTTTCGTATGCTAAATGTACCAGATAATATTTATTTTCTGATAGTTAGAGGCATAATGCGACTCTTTAAATGTGCGCTTAGAATATGGGGATTGTTACGAGTTCAATTTTTTTGCAATTCTTTTAGAGGGATCGATTAAAGAGTTACAACTTGCTGAAAACACTTTGTTTTTTGTTTTCTTAATTTAGCTTTTCACTGAGAAGAAAACAAATGGAATTTGCCTTTGTGGGCTTTGATAAAGCTGCCTCACCCTTATCTGGTTCAAGGCTTTTTTTTCTCCAAATTTCTCCTTCACCTCAGTTGCTAGGCTTGCTTCTTGACTACATTGATTTAGGTAGCTAAACCTCAATAGTAGAGTTGTACTTGTACCAACCTTGAAACAGATAGATACACACTCCCTGTTTACTAGAATTTTTCTGTATTTAAAATAGGAGAGCACTATGGCAGTATGGTTCAGATTTAAGATCTAATCCTTGATAAGAGCACCGTCTTTTATTTAAGATCTTTATCCTAACAAGTAACACCTGATAAGAACGCCAAGAATATTGGCAAAATTTACCATATTGTACACAGTTATGGTGCATTTCTGTACTGTCTGCTAATTCAATTTCTAGCATCAGAAGCCTCATCTAATGCTCTGACAACATGCAGTTCTAATTTGTTGGAATAATGATTGTAAAGCATATTCAACTCCACTTCTTTAGTTTTTCACCAGCTAATTCATTATTTTGTTTTGGAAGTCCATTCCTTATCTTGAAAGATGATTTTGAATCATCAAAAGATAAAATTGATATTGACAATTCTTATTTTCTCGTTTGATTCCACTTGCAACACTACTTCATTTTCTTGATCGCATACATTCAGTGCATTACAATGACTTACCTCTTATTTCTGTTCATGGTTGTAGGCACGACACTTGATGTTTCTGGTGATGGTCGTTATTTCTCAAAGGATGCTATTCAGGTAGGTACTGAAACTTTGAATCTAGATGGATGTCGTAAAACTATATCACCTTAGAATGGGGAAATTTTTTCTTGTTATTTCATTAAAGTTGTGCTCTTTGAAATGATTTTTCTGACAAGGGCAAAGAATTGTCTTTATATGGACTTCTGTACTGTATTTTGGTCATGTCAAGTGTCTCAGCCTTAAACTTATCAATGCACTTGAGGTGGCCATGTTTAAGTGTATTACGGCTTGGCTAGTTTAACTTGTATAAACCTGCTCTTAGGGTCCAGTCACTCTTTGACAGATTTGTTTATTTTATGTACTTAATACAGCGTGTATAGCAGTTGTTTCTGGTTTTTCCAAATCATTATGATGGAATTTGGTGCCCAAATTCAAAGTCATATGTTCTAAATGGATGCAAACCAACGGATTATTGAGTGGTTGCTTGTATTATATTATCTTCAATGCTGTTATCATTTGGTAATAAGCGGCCATTGTACAAAATTTGCTCAGTGAGATAATGCCTTGTGTTAAATTGACAGATAATAATTAAACTGTCGGCTGCAAATGGAGTCAGACGTGTATGGGTTGATCAAAATGGATTGCTTTCAACTCCTGCTGTATCAGCTGTAATACGTGAAAGAGTTGGTGTGGATGTGAGTAACATTGCCCCTATTGCTTATATCTAGTTGATTATTTATTTATTTATTTATTTTCTTTCCAGTATTATGTTCTTGTCTGAAGCTACTCGATATGATTTAGTTTTGACAATATAAAGGGTTTGCTTAAAAACTCAAATATCAGGGATCCAAAGCAAGTGGCGCCTTTATTTTGACAGCTAGTCATAATCCAGGTGGTCCAAATGAGGTATACCGAAGCTGATTTGTCTAATTTATAAAAATTATTTTTTGCACGGCAACATCTGAAAACTGTATGATTGCTTTGACTTTTGTGTCTTTATTGCTGGATTTTGGAATTAAATACAACATGGAAAATGGTGGACCTGCTCCAGAGGGCATCACTGATAAGATCTTTGAGAACACAAAAACGATAACAGAATACTTGATTGCTGAAGATCTACCGAATGTTTGTATTGCTTCCCTGGAACAATATTTTTCTTCATCTTTCTACCTATAACTTAATCTTGTCAACATGTTGCATTATCCAGGTAGACATCAGTACAACCGGTGTTTCAAATTTTTTGGGCCCCGAGGGGCAGTTTGATGTTGAGGTTTTTGATTCAGCAAGTGTCTATGTGAAATTGATGAAGTAAGTTATTTGTCAATTGATTGTGTTTTCCCTAATATATATTGGTTAGCATTATCACTCAAATAGTGATCTTTGTTCTTCTCTCAAATACTTGTGTATCCCCTTTGATTGAAATTTGCTATTATTATTACAATTCAAAATTGAAACTTAAAAGCTTCTAGAAAATCATTTTCATTGATTTAAATCTTGTGAGTTGTGCCATAATTTTTCTTTGTATTATTAATATTTTGATTAATTCATTCGAGATTTAACACTGATAGTATATGTAAGTAGTCTAAATATGAAAACCTTTTGCCTCTATGATCAGGTCAGTTTTTGATTTTGAGCTTCTCTGCAAGCTGCTATTATTATTACAATTTAAAGTTGAAAGTTGAAACTTAAAAGCTTCTATAAAATCATTTTCATTGGTTTAAATCTTGTGAGTCATGCCATAATTTTTCTTTGTATCATTCATATCTTGATTTATCCATTCACCTTTTAACATTGATAGTATAAGCAATTAGTCTAAATACGAAATCCTTTTGCCTCTATGTTCAGGTCAATTTTTGATTTCGAGCTTATCCGCAAGCTACTTTCCTCTTCGAAGTTTACATTCTGGTATGTTGATAAACCTTTTATTTTTAAGAACAAGACTATTATTTTTCTGGAATACACTATTATTCTTGGCCAAAAGATGTAACCCTTTCACCTTGTATTGAAGCTATGATGCACTGCATGGAGTTGCTGGAGCTTATGCTCATCGCATTTTTGTGGAAGAGCTTGGGGCACAAGAAAGCTCGCTGTTGAACTGTGTACCTAAGGTCTTTTTAAACACTTGAAGAATTCTATGGACTTATGATATGTTGCATCTCTCTTTGGCTGAATAGGTCACAGTTTTCTTTGTTAATAATGCTTTGACTTGATGCAAACCAGGAGGACTTTGGAGGAGGGCATCCTGATCCCAATCTGACTTATGCAAAGGAGTTAGTTTCTCGCATGGGATTGGGCAAATCAAACTCTGAAGTTGAGCCACCAGAGTTTGGTGCCGCTGCTGATGGTGATGCTGATCGTAACATGATTCTGGGGAAAAGGTACACATCTATCCTGGAAATTGAAATCTAGTTAAATCTTAATAATAGCTACTCCTAAAATTTTATCTTATAACTTGTTTTCCTTTTTAGGTTCTTTGTCACTCCATCAGATTCAGTTCCATCATTGCTGCCAATGCTGTCAATGCAATTCCTTACTTTGCTTCTGGTTTGAAGGGAGTTGCCAGGTGTACTGTTTTTTTTTTATTGTTTTTAACCTGCTTTCTATTGGAACATTTTTTATTGTTTTTAACCTGCTTTCTTTGGAAACTATCAATTATGTTGGACTTACAACTTAAAGGTTATAAACATAAAACAACTAACATGCTAATGTCTCTAAAGCTTAAAGAAAGGCGATTCTACATTTGAAACCTTTGTAAGTTGCAATGAATTGGAGAAATGTTCCTGTATCCTTTCTCTACATTACATAAGACTCTTTCTCCTTTTATGATATTTTAAGTTTAAATTTGAAACTGCAAATGTCAGAAAAAGTGGTTTGTGTTCAGACCTGCAGAACATGCTTCTTCAAGCATCTAGAATTCATTGAATCTCAAATAGAATGGTGTTTGGGTTTAACTAAACTATGAAATATTGTTTTAACTTTTAAAGTATAATCATCTTCACAGAAATTGAAATTTAAGATTCATGTTCTGCATCTTGTAGGAGTATGCCTACATCAGCTGCCCTTGATGTTGTGGCCAAGCACTTGAACTTGAAATTTTTTGAGGTATACCACAGGAAAATTTTTTAAGATAATATTTCCCGCAGACCACTATTTTTATTGTTGTAAGGTAGCTAATTAGTTCTTTGATAGGTACCCACTGGGTGGAAATTTTTTGGCAATTTAATGGATGCTGGATTTTGTTCAATTTGTGGAGAAGAAAGTTTTGGAACTGGTAAAGTGTTTGTTGTAACTAATATGAAGTATACATTTGGAACTATGAGAAGCTTACGAAACATCCTATTTGTGGGCAGGCTCGGACCATATACGTGAGAAAGATGGAATCTGGGCTGTTTTAGCTTGGCTTTCAATACTTGCATATAAAAATAAAGAAAATCTCAATGGGGATAAGCTTGTGACTGTTGAGGATATAGTCCGTCAGCATTGGACTACCTATGGTCGACACTATTATACTCGATATGACTATGAGGTATATAACATTTTTTGTATTTCTTTTCTTTGTTTGTCCATAAAGGAATTGGGAGAGTGCTAACTAATTTATTCTCTCTTGAAGAATGTCGATGCTGGTTCTGCGAAGGATTTAATGGCATATCTAGTCAAATTGCAATCATCTCTTGATGAAATCAATAGGTATGTATTTCTCTGTTTTAGAACTACTAAACCACTTCTTGCATCGACTCTAAATTGGAGTTCAGTCTCATACAGCTTCAAACTGTTTTTTTATTTATCTTGTTTGTAACCAATGTCAAGTTGGCAACTGTTACATTTGAGGAATGACATTTAGGATTCTGTTGTTTCAACGTTGCATCTGTTGAAATGGTTATGATGTTTGCATTTTTTGGCTGAAAATTTTCCCTTGGTTAAATATATTATTTTATTTTAATCACCATATTATTGTTATAATGCACAGTCTTGTGAAGGGGGCTCGTTCAGATGTGTCAAATGTTGTCCGTGCTGATGAATTCGAATACAAGGATCCTGTCGATGGCTCAGTTTCAAAGCACCAGGGAATTCGGTTTCTGTTTGAGGATGGATCACGGTTGGTAAGTCCACTAACAAAATTTTATCCGAGAGAATGTTGTCATTTTCTAGCGCAGTGAAAATTGTTTCTAGATTTTCAGCGCAGTGAAAATTGTTTCTAGATTTTCTTTTGAAGTAGGTTTATTGAAACACTATTTATTTGATTCTACCCTGTATGCGTAGGTTTTCCGTCTCTCTGGAACTGGTTCAGAAGGTGCAACTATCCGCCTCTATATCGAGCAATACGAAAAGGATTCATCAAAAACCGGAAGAGACTCCCAAGAAGCACTTGCGCCACTCGTGAGCATCCTTGAACTTGTCTAAATTGTGTCCGGTTCCAAACTACTTACATATTATAGGTTGACTCTTGCTTTTGATATCAGGTTGAGGTTGCTCTGAAGCTTTCCAAGATGCAGGAGTTCACCGGCCGATCTACCCCGACCGTCATCACCTAGACTCGTACTGCAGTACTGCTACAACTGTTGTCTGCTAAGAGCCAAAGTAAGTACTTCACTCTGAGGAAGTAAACCTGAATAAACTGGCTAAAAACTACATTAGAGTATCATAACTGACTGATGATGATGCCTATCAGTTTTTTTTGAGAAGGTTCATAAAAATAATTTGAATGTTCTTGATGCCTATACTCCCTATCTTTTTTGTTTAATTATTGCCAGAAATGAATGCGATTCGAGTCGTGTTTTCATTTATTTTAATGAAATGAAGAGAATGATGTTTGTCATGGTTGTTTTTCATTTCTTTTCCATGTCTAATGGGAGTCTCTTGCTTTGTTCCCCACTCTAGGGAAGAACTACTTACTGGTCTCATCATATCAGGTGCTAGCCTGGTTGAGATCGCATCGGTTTAGATTCGACTCGAGTTAAATTTAGATTTTTCTAAAACTAAATCGGAGTTAGGCACGAATCTTTTAGGTGGGAGTTAAGTTGCACGATTTTAGGTGAGGAAAAATAGATATATTAAACATTAAATAAATGAAATTAAAAATTAGAGTACAATTATTTAATCGAGTGATGTTATATGTTGCTATCTGATTAATTGATTAATTTTATTTAATAAGATTAAAATTAGAACCAAATTATTATAATTTGTAAGTAATAGAAATCAAATATGTAATTATATAAATTGTACTTTAACTGTTATATCAATCTCCGTTAGATTTTAATTGTTGATAATTTACAATAAACACCTTTAATTTGAATTAATTAACTAATAAATTCAATATACATGATTAAACATTTTTTCTAGGTTTAAATTATGTCGCATAAAATTAGTTAATAATTTATATTATAAATAAAATATATTTTATTATATTAAATTGTGTTAATTACACGTCCCAAAACTATAATTTAAATGATTAAATGTTTTAGTTTTAACCTTAAACTATATAGCTCTCCTTGTAAATTGGTTTTTAAACTTTTAGATGTTATAATTTGTCCCCAAACTATAAAAACAAATAATAAAAAATATAAATATTTTGATTTGAATTTTGATATTATATTTCTCTAATAAAAAATATATTTAAAAATTTAAAATAAATAATAAAACGCCTGATTACGTTCTGTATTACCAATATTCTCTAAATATGTTCTCCTCGCAAATACACAAAGGTGGAATGTGTTGGAGACCTGCGGAGGCCACGACCCTTCAAATTTTAAAAATTTAGAATTTAATTTTAAAATTTTAATTTATTCTTAAAATTTTCAAAAATTTACATTTTTTAATTAAACCCCTTTCTTAATTTTAAAATTATTTTATTAAGTCTCTTGAAATTTCAATTCAAACATGTGTTTGATTCTCATTCCATATTCTGAAAATATTTCTCTTTCGTATATGAATCCATCTGATTCATAAGAGAAAAATTTGCATCAGTATCTCAATTTCAATTCAAACATGTGTTTGATTATCACTTCATGTTCTGAAAATATTTACTATCCCAAAAACAAAAACAAAACAAAATTTTTGTCTAAAAAATACGTTGAGAAAGAGTGGATGTATAGAACGTTTCAGTGAGATAGTTTTTTTTATTTTAAAATTTATATATAATTTAAGAATTATATTAAAATTATATATTTTATATAAAAAAAAATCGTCCTAAAATTTTATAAGTTCACCTCCTCTAATATAAAACTTGATATATGACCCGATCTAAACCCAGTTATTAATTTAATTAAATGAGTAAAAAGAATCGGATGATCGTATAGTGTGTCTCGTGAACCTACTGATACTGCAGCTGGTCCTAACCGGTGGATATTGCCAAAAACATGAACACAGACATAACACCCACCAAGTGTTTGTCTTTTTGTCTCTCTCAACCTTTCCACGCTATTCCCAAGTCACGAGACTCCCATCGTCTTGCTGCTCTCTTTACACAATTCTAACAGCTTATAGGTACAGACACAGCATGACCCAACCCCACATGATGTTGCTGTCGTGCTCTTATCTTCTGGTTCTTTTAACTGTTCTGTAATTTATGTCGTGGAAACTCAGAATAAGAACCAAAAGGAAGCATACAAATATAAGACTCTCTTGAAGATGGATCTTATTTAGTATTGGTTAAATCTATTTGGTTTGTAATTTGTAGTTATGTTTTCTTGGCATTTTATTTTATTTAAACAGTTTTTAATCGATTTGAATTTATTTTTTATAATTTTTATTTTAGGGTTTAAGAATTCAATCTAGTTTCTTGGAAATTTACGTAAATATTGCACTAGTCACTTTATTTCCTGAAGTATTGTACTTTGAATAATAACTTTAAAGATGTCTACAGAAAAATCCGATTTTGAATAGTGAAATGGATTAAATCGAATAAAAAATTAAAGTCGGTACCAAGAGGTGCCGACTTTGAACAATGTTTTTGTAATTTTCAAAGTGTTTTCTGCAAAATCACTGTTTAAGGTCGGAACCTCTTGGTACCGACTTTAATTTTTTATTTGATTTAATCTATTTTACTATTTAAAATCGGATTCTTCTGTAATCATCTTTAAAGTTACTATTCAAAGTATAATGTTTTGGGAAATAAAATGATTAGTACAATATTTTGAGAAATATTTTTTTAGATTATCATATTTTTGGAATTTCACCTAGTTTCTTTCGCTACTAAATTCATTTTTGTTTTAGGAGGGATGATCATTTGACCTAGATCCAAGTTTAGACCCAGATCCGAGCTTAGAGGATCACTTTCTTAGAAGAAAATTTTGGATTCAAATCGATTCGGGTCTAATTTTTTTAAGATAAGATTAATTCGGGTCAGGTTTGAATTTAAGGTAATATATATTTGATTTGATCTAAAATAATAATTCAGTTTTATTCTAAATATTTAGGTATAATAGTTAGGGATGGCAATATAATCCGAATTCGATCCGAAGAAAAAAATTCGATCCAAAGAAAAAAATTCGATCCAAATCCGATTAAAAAAAGTCCGAATCCGAATACAAAAATAATGTCCGAGTCCTAATAGGAGGTGGATCGGATATGGATATTGCCATGATCCGATCCGAATTCAATCTGAATCCATATCTGATATAAATCCGATCCATATAAACCCGAATAAAAATATTTAAAATTTTTATATTTAAAAAGTTTAAATTGTTACTTTAATTTATTTTATATTGAATTATAATATTTGTTAAGTGTTAAGATTTGTTTGTGCTATAAATTTAAAATATTTGTTTGATTTTTTTATTTAAAGATATTTATTTAAGTTATTACTCTAAAAAATAATTGGATTTAGACTTTTGGATTTGGATTTTAGATATTTTATTGGATTGAATTTGGATTTATGTAAATGGATTTGGATTTGGATTCGGACTTGGATTTCTTCAAAAGTCTGATTATTAATTGGATTGTATTTGGATTTTATAAAGTCCGATCCAAGTCTGATCCATTATCATCCCTAATAATTGTTATAATGTGTCTCATATATTTTCTTAAAAGTAATATAATTATTATAATACCCCTCTCTATTTATATTTTCTCAATAACTCTATATTTTATCGAATAAAAATTATTTATATCGTATTGATCCGATCAAGTCAAATTTAAATTTTCATTTTAAAATTCAAATTGAATTCGGATAACTAAAACATCATAAAATATTAAGTTATATTAAATTTGATAAAATACGTTAAATTTTCAAGGTCAAGTATAAGTCGATCAAACATCAGATCCGACCCGACCTATAACCAACCTTACTTTGTGGACAGTCAATAGGAAATTTAATAAATATATGAGTCGTCCGAAATTTCCCTAAAAATTGGTTTCCACATTGTTTCTATTGAGATTTGAAATCAGTTGACGATTTGATGACAACTAGATTATCAAATAATAATAATTGAATGAACAAAGAGAGAGAGAGAGAGTTTAAATTAAACAAAGCATTCGACATGATCAGACTTATACAGTTTTTAATATATTTATATATTAATATTAAACAACTAATTCGAACCCTTTTCTGCATAATTATCAACTAGTGCCAACGCATTGCTCGTGAACTTCTTCACGTTCGCCGCCCTATCGCACACCGACGTCTTCACCGGTCCATCGTCCACATCCTCGAAACCATCCGTACACGTCTCCTCGTCCGTCAGAGCGGCGCTCATCCACGTCTGGACATTCCCCATTTGGAACCTGAAAGACTCCGAACCCGGAGACACCAGATTCCGCATTTGGTTTAAGGAGCCCCGGATTTCATCCACGGCGTCATCCATGTTAGAGTAACAGTCGTGCAAAGCGGCGCTGGCTCGTGGGTCAGTGCCGTAGTCGGCTTCGCGGGAGAGGTTAGAGAGAAAAGCTGCCATGTGACGGGCTCTGGAGAGGCTCACGCCAATGGCCGTACGTGCTAGACGAGCAGGGTCTTGTCGGATGGAGTTGGCGTGATCGCGGAGGGAAGCGTAACAGAGGTCGGGATATAAGGTGGCGGAGCAGCTTGTACGTATGAAATCGGTGGCGTTTGAGACGTTTGTGCTGGCGTCGTAGTCGTCGGAGGAGCTGAGGGATGGGATTGGGTGGAGATAGAATAAGATGACTGCAATGAAGATGGATTTCATGGCTATGGTGGAGTTGCCGAGCGGAAGCTGGTTGGTTTCTCCGGTGGCTTAGGGGACGAGGGAGGGAGGATCAGTGTGGGACTGGTTTTTGTAACCTCCTCAGTGGAGACTTCATTTACATTCTTGGCCATTATTGTTCAGTGGATTTACAAGAATACCATTGTTGTTGTACATTATTTTTTTAATAACAATATTAATTTCTAATTTTATAATTTTAAAAAAGAATATAAAAAAATCATTTTAGAGAGTTAAAATATAATATCACTATTAATAAAATATAATTTATAATTATTAAGAGATTTAAACATGATTTTACCTTTTTATTTCCTGTTAAACAGGGCCGGGGGGACTAAAGTCTCGGGAGGGACCATACCGACAAACTCAATTTTTTTAATATATATTTTAAAAAAATAATTATACATTTATTTATTTTGTTTTTTTAAATATTTATATTTATCCTTTCGATCTCTAATTACGACTCCGTCCTTATCGATAGAGGCTTTCTCAGTTCTCTGTGCAACGAAAGAAGAATGGTTTAGTTATGCAACATTTTTATAAATAAATCATCACATATGAAGTTTGGAATTTTAATTTATTTTCTGTTTCAATAAATAAATTATAAAAATTTTATAAAGTGTAATTAATATGTTTTTCTTTTCTTTTCGGCTTTTAAGACCTTATATGATTAATCTGGGGTGTAAACGAGTTGAGTCGAGTTCGAATAGTGTTAAGTTCGGTTAAGCTCGTTAAGATTTTGAGTTAAGTTCGAGCTTGAGTAATTTTAAACGAATCTAAAATATTTAAGCTTGGCTTGGTTCGTTAAGAACTCGAGTTTTGTTCGAGCTTTATTCAAGCCTAATCAAGTCAAGTGTTGATTGATCTTTGACCGTGATAGATTCGAGTAACTTTTATTTCTCACGTCTCATTTAAAGTCTAATAAAAAAAAACTTTGATACACAAGTGGCGTAAACTCAATCTTGTTAATTTTAGAGTTTAGTGTGTTAATTTAGGGTTTAAGGCTTATGTTTAGAGTTTAGTTTTAGGGTTTTAAGTTTAAGAAATTAGATTTTAAATTATAAAAATAAAAATAGTATATTTATATTTTCGAGTAGTTCGTGAGTTTTTCGAGTCTAGTATCATGTAGCTTGGCTCGTCTTGTCAAGAACTCGATCCGAGTTTGAGCTTGAGCTGAATCCAGTCGAGTTAATTTTTAACCGAACTTTAACCAAATCAAGCTCGAGTGGCTCACGATCTGTCTCGTCTCCTTACGAACTCAAAACCTACTTAAATAATATAAGTAACTTATTATTTTAACTAACTTCATTCGCAATATACCATTTCTTAATTTAAAAAATAATAAAAAATAACACAACAATTAATAAAATTAACATATAAACATATTTATTTTTTATTATTTACACATAGTTATAATTTTAACCTCAAATATTTAAATATTTCCACAATTTAATCCTTCCTTCAACTCATTTTCATCATTATTTCTTTCACCATCATCCTCCACCACTCAATCTCTTCCTTCCACCGCCGCCACTAAAACTCAATATTTAAAGTGGCGCATGCAAGTGTGAAACCGCCGCATTGAAGAAAAATATGCATTTTAAAGTAATTTATAAAATAAGTATTTAAATTAGGTTTAAAATTTTATTTTTAATTTATTTTAAAGTTAATTAAAATATTTATTTGAGTACTTATTTTAAATAGAAAAAAAATTTAAATATCTATTTCAATTAAAAAATTAAATTTAAACATTTATTTTATCAAAAAAATATTTAAAATACTAATTAAAAGAATATAATTTAGACTACTTATTTTTTAAATTAAGCCTTTATTTTTCAAAAAATGGTTTTAAAATTGCGGCTGGTTAGAGGCGGTGCATCCACGAAGCAATCAAAGATAAGTGGAGTCGTGGACACTGGATCTAAGCGTTGACCATCCGTTCTGAATTCGATTATGGACGAACTTAAAATTTTGTGTTAAAAAATAATTTAATTATTTTAATCATATACTACAAATTTAAAATTTTTAAAGGATGGTTATCCCTCGGTTCTCTCTATCCAACTTTGGCTCCGATTAGGGTGATAATGAGCCTAACCGGTTCGCGAGCTAATCGAGCTTGGTTCGGTCAAAACTCGGTTTGAGTAAGTTCGATTTAGGCTCAGGTTCGGCTCGAGACTTTTACGAATCGAGTCGAGTCAACCCAAGTTCGACTCTAAAAGCTCTTGAATTGGCTAGATATATACACTAAAATAAAATAGGAGAAGTCCATTAAAAATAAATTAAGCATTTTTTTACTTTCTCGATATTGAATTTTATTTCGGTGTTCGTTACGAAAAAGTTTTTAAGGAAGTCCTATCTTTTATAAAAAAGAATATAACAAAATTGTCTATTTTGAGTCGAGCCTGACAAGTTTCAAGCCCGAGCCGAACCCAGCGAGCTTCAAGCCCGAGTCGAATCCAATAGTATTATTTTCAAACCGAACGCGAGCCTAAAATTTCAAGCTCGCCGAGTCTTGAGTCCGTGCCGAGCTCAATAACACTATTTTTGAGTCGGATCTGACTAAACTCGAGCTCGACTCGTTATCAACCCTAACTCCGACGGCAAAGCTGCCACCACAATGATCCACCTTCCCCGCACTTGAAACCCCGTCATCCTTGTTAAAATATTAAACAAAACATGCAATTTGCTCATAAAAGCACGTCCACTGTTGATGGTCCATAACAAAATATCGTGCCTTGCAACTTAATCGTCAAGCCAAATGTAGATTATTTAAATAATTAAACATAATACATGCTATTCTAATCTTTGTATTTGATACAAAAGAAGACTTTAACTTGAAGTTAAAGATAAACGAGAAATAATGAGTGATTTCAATGAAAAAAATATACGTTATTATCTATATAGTTTAGAGTTTGAATAGTTTATTTGCATAATGTGTGTATTTTTAAAAAATTAAAATTACATAACAAATACTATATTATAATCGTATCAGAATATTTATTAGTAGATCAATAATTTTATTAATGATTTTTGTTTACAATATTTTTTTTACCGTTTGAGTTTAGAATATGGTGTCAATTAACTGATTAAGACTTGTGTAAACTACAACAAAGATCACACAATTATAGGTAGAATTATATTTAAGTTACTTAATTATTAAAAATTACGTTTGGATCGCTCAATTATGGTTAAGATTATATTTGGGTCACTCAATTAATAAAGATTATATTTGGATTACTGTCTAAGTTTACGATTGAATTACTATCCATATTTTAAAAAATACATCAATTTAGTTGTGTTTTTTTATTCTAAATCACTTGTACCCGCGTTAACATTTCATTTAAAACTATTAATTAATCCAATACACCAATTGATAAACCTTTTTTTTAATATGAAGGTTTACTCAATTATAACATTCTCTATAATTGAGTGATCAAAATGTAACCTTAACTATAATTAAGTGACCTAAATATAACACTACTATAATTAAATGATCTTTGTTGTAATTTTCCCTTAAAACTTTAAATGAACATAAATCCTTAAACCAATCCAAAAACTTTTAAAAATTAAAAGATATATAGTAAATTGATCTTTAGCCCTCTAAAGAATATATAATTCATTGTTCACCTCTTACAAACGGGGACGAAGCCATGATTTGGGGTTAAAGGGGACAAAACATAAATATTTAGAAGTAGGAGAACAAATTCATAAAAAATATCTTTTAAAATAATTTAAATAGGAGACAAAAGTGAAAAAAAATCTTTATGGGTGGGATGGGGGCGATTACTCTCCCTACATGGGTGTAATTCCGTCCCTACTTACAAATATAATTCTTTTTTTAAAAAATTGTTAATGAATAATATTAAATTCTGTCACGATTGGAAAGAGTCCGATTACTTGATTAGTTGAGAACTCGAAATACTTTTAACACACATTGCCTATTGCTTGATTATTATTCCTTCCCCCACCACCACAAAGCGTGCACTGTTTGCTGTTGCTTTACCCGACGGTAGGTCCCCGACCCAACCTTTCTTTTTCTGCCTGATTCTCCTGCTTTCGAGAGTGGAGAGGTGACTTTGCTATCTGGGTGTTAGGGCTGATCTGCCACTGAGAATCTGTTCATGTGATTAGGGTTGAATTTAGAAGGGAAGGAATGTGAAGTGTCGAAAGAGTTTTCTAAGACCCTACTAGGCCTAGATGAGGTGACCACGCTACAGCTAGAGCAAGCATGTGGAATGTTTAGGCATTTTCGGATTCCAATCACTATACCAAAACAGATTTTTTGTGACGGTTTTTAACTCTTTTTCGACGTTTTTAACCATAACCGAAAGAATGGATCATGCATATATATGTAGTAATAAAATGGATATTAAACTCACAACTTAAGAGAAGAGGAAAGATTATTGACTGAACTCTTTAAAAGATTTTTTTTATAGCTTTTGTTGTGAGACCCTTTTTACGATCGTTCTTGTTATATTTATCCAGATCCGTTGTTATTTAAGATATATAACAATATTGGAATCCGAAAATTTTTAAGTATGATATATTTTTCCAATTATTTATGTTTTCTTTTATAATTTTCCAAATTAATTGAATTGAAAATTCTAATTTAAATCCCAAATAAATTAAGGTTAGTCCATAGATACATGTTTTTTAAAAAAATTACTAAATCATTTCACCTTTAATTTTTAATACGATGACGTGATTACAATTTATAATACCGTATTTGTTAAATTTTTTAACCTTTTAATAATATATATATCATGTACATATAACTAGGGGTGAGCAAAACTCGACTCGAAAAATCAAATTTCTCGACTTGAATCGAGGTGAAAAAACTCGACTCGTTTTAACTCAATTCGAAATTTTAAACTCGAATCGACTCAAAAAAAATTCAAATTAAGTTCAAGTTACAAAAATGGAACTCAAATAACTCAAAAATTTTAGTAATTATAAAGGTTAATTGCACATTTAACCCATGTAGTTTTATTTTCAATTCCCTTCTTTTTTTTATATTTTAATTTTTTTAATAATCTGATCACATTTTAGATTCATTTTTATTTTATTTAATAAAATTTTTATTTGTATCTTTTATATTATGTTATTTGTTTTTTTAATTTTTGTATTAATTTATCATTATTTTTTTGTTTAGTCTTACATAGATAAGAAGGAAGTTATTAATAAAGTCTGTAATATAATAAAATGACATATTCATACCTAAGATATTTGATTGATGGTAATAATAATTTAAATTTTTTTTACACATATAAAAAATAATATGAAAAAATATGTATCTAAATTTAAAGAGAAAACCGTTTAAAATATAACAAAACTATATTATAGTATTATAAATAGTATAATTAAAATTTATACATAAATCGAAAAATCGAATCGACTCGAACTCGCTAAAATCGACTCGAATCAAAAAAATTTCAAAAAAATTTCAAACTATAAAATATGATGAATTAACTCAAATAACTCAAATTTTTTTAACTCGAATCGACTCGCTCGAACGCTCACCCCTACATATAACGTTCGAATCTATATTTTGTAAATTATTATATTATTTTTTCTCATTATAACTTGTTAGTAAAAAGAATTGAATAAAACTAAATTCTAACAAAGTTCAGTTTTATTACTTAAAAAATATCATGAAAATTATTATTTTTCATTTTCAAACAAAATTCGAATATAAAATGATAGTATAATGAAATAACTCGAGTAGAAAAAATATTAATCAACCAATAATAAACAATTTACAGTGATATAATATAATAACAATAACAAGTTAAAAAAATAATTTTATATTTTATATTTTGACTAATAAATCATTTTATATGGTCATCACCTTTATCTATATAACATAATTATGTCAACATGTACTGTTACAAAGATTTATGTATATTATTTTAAATTATTTATTATTAATTAGTTAATTTCTTTAATGAAATTATTCTAATCAAAAATAAAATATTAATGGTTAAAATATTTTATAAAAATAAAACTATAATAATTATTTAACTAAACATTAAAGATATCTGTAATAAAACTTTCACGTTGCAAGAAACTAGAAACGGACCTTGCTGTGGCGTCACGTTTTTACCTTTGTCCCTCACCTTTGCTCAGACCGTTCCCCATACATTTCTTATCTTCATTAGAATGACAAAAAGTATGCGCGTGTATAGGTTTTAATCGAATTAATTAATCGAATCAAAATTATTTTGGTTAATTCAATCGGTTAATTTTTGATAAATTCAATTAGTGATTATTTTTTTAAAAATTCAATTAATGGTTAATTCGGTTTGAAATCAGTTAATTAACCGAATTAATCAAAATTATTATATGTTAAATATTATATATATTATTTATTTTTACTCATTTAACTTTTAAAAAATTATAAAATTTATAATAAATTGTGATTAATTTAATTAATTCGTCTAATTAACCAAAATAATTTCAGTTCAGTTAATTCGGTTAACTAAAATTTGATTCGGTTAACGATTAAGATTTTAAATTTTTTTGTTAATTCGGTTTTGGTTAATTCGGTTCGGCCATCAACCGAATTAACCTAATGCACACCCCTGACAAAAAGGATGCCCTAAAACATGGAAAACATTATCCCCTAAACAAAACAAGTCCCCCACACCATGTTGAAATATCATAGATATTTACTCTATTAATCGATTAATATGAATCAAATTTTATAAAAAATTAATATAAAGATAGATTTTTAATCCGATTCTCTTCACGCAGAATGTTAAGATTTTAAACTTCTGACTTTATTAAATCTCATCTTACTAAATCTACTGATTATTGGTTACCGCCTTCGTTTTGTTTTCCGAGTTCAAGTGACTTTAAAGTGTAAAAAAACACAGCTACTCTATTTTATCTTTCATATGTATAAAAGTAACTAAATATGTTTATATATCTTATTTTATATGAGTTTTAATCTCGATATATGAATGCAATCTCTCTATTTAACAAAAGAAATTACACTTAAATACTATTTAAAGTGACACCGATTCAAAAAGTTTAATCCGTATATATATGTAGGGTTGTTTCTGAAATTTTAATAGATTATGGGCGAATTTAAGAATTAGGCCTTTATAATAAATATTAAAAAAATAAAATTTAAGAGTATGTTCCTAATAACAAGTATTAGAAAAAAATAGAACTTTAATAACATGTATATGTAATATAAAAAATAAATTTTAATAGTATGTACATATTAAAAAATATTAAAAAAATATATTTTAAAAGTAGATCCCTAATAATAAGTATTAGAAAATAAAATTAGGCCCATAACAACGAGCATTGTAAAAAAATGGAACTCGTAATAATAAATGTTTGGGGAATAAATTTTAAGAGTATGTCTATACAAATATTGAAAAATAAATTAAGACACTAATAATAAATATTAAAAAATACTCATATAATAATAAATATTAAAAAAATTATCTCATAATGATAAATATTAAAAAATTAAATTCTAATAATTATGAATTATGAGTCTTGTACGTGAGTCCTAGATCGTCATCCTTATAGCCCATAGTTTATATAAATTTAAAAATAAACTTAGATATTATTTTATATTTAAAAAAATTATAAAAAAATCAAATACGAAATGAAACAAAGTTCTTTTCATTTCTATTTTGTTCTTTTACTTGATTTTACTTGTCATTATTGTTTATAAAAATTAAGTACAAGCTATACAAAATTTTCTTTTATTAATAAAATCCCTTCGAATTTTTACAGAGCACAAATTAATTATTTAAAATTAAATTACGATTAAATAAGAAAATATTAAAAATGTAATTAAACGATTTAAATAAATAATAAATAATAAATAATAAATATAAAACATTAGCATAAAATGTATACAATGACGATGATTCTTGGGTTTAAATACAATCAACTAAATATGCTAAAAGAAAAATGAGTTTGCTTTGTGGCAAAGGCAATGAAAATTAAAAATTTTATGTAAAGAACTTATAGTAATTCGACTTTTTAATTAAGACTTTAGGTTAATTTGACTATAAAATATTTTTTTATGAACACGGGCCAAACATGGTATCAGGAACAAGAATTTAAATAGAAGTTCATAATCATCATCATCATTATATAATGGTTTTGACATCATCTAGAATCGTGATAACTATAACCGTTATGTATATAATAATATCTGTTATTAAAAAAGATTAAGACCTATAATATTTACAAATCATGACTACAATAACATTTGCTATATCAGTAACTGCGATAAATATAAGTTTGTAATCAATGTTTAAAATCATGATCGAGAGTCAATTTCCATCTCAATCGAGTAGATTGTAATTTTTTTGTTAGGATTTCTTTGTTAGTTTTCGTCGTTCAGCTGTAGCGATTCATGTCATCGACTTCAATCACCCATTTTTCTTGCATCTATATTATACGTCGAAAAGTCTTCTTGTGTCTTATCAGCGTTCTAACTTGAAAAATTACCTTAATACCATAAATTATTGATTTATTTTTTGTTAATCATTGAACAAGAAATTATATCAATTATATCTATAAACTGTTTAATTTAGTTTCGATTAAATCATTAACCATTAATTATCGACAAAAATAATAACGTAATAATTAATTAAATTTATAGTAATAACACGTTTGGTTCTCATTATTTAGTTGTATCTTTGGATCATCGGCTACCAAGATTTTCTACATATTTTCCTCATTATATTCGGCTAACGTATTATATGGTGAGCCACCAATACAACACCCTTATTTTCGGATGTCTTACGGCTGGTCTCCCTATTTTGCTTCCAAATTTGCCGCCAAGCAATCATCCATGGACTGAAATTTTCCTCTTCCACTCGCCGGAAACCTCCTTCTCCGGCGCTTGATGGCCTTCCTCTGTGTTTCTTTCCGACTGTACTTCCAATCGCCGGTCACAAGCCTCTCCTGTACATAGCAAGCAGTTTTAAGGTCTTAAGGTTGCATGGTCCATGGTTGAACCGTAACGTATTATATTGAGTGCACCTTCTTTCAGAAACATCATCAATGGAGTACCATCAATATCCTACCCAAAACTATATGTATCCGGCTGGCCAACCATACGCGGCAGCCCCTCCTCATCTCGTTCAACAAGCTCCGGCAACCGGTTTCCCCGTTGCGGCGACGAATTACCAATATCCTACACAAGACTACATGCAGCCCGCTGGCCAACCAAAATTTTCACCCCCTAATCACCTTGTTCAATATGCTCCGGAAACCGGTTTCCCCGTTGCATCGACGAACTACCAATATCCTACCCCAACCTACACGCAACCGGCTGGCCTGGTCCCTTGGTCGACGGGACTCTACGACTGCTTCTCTGATGTTCCAAACTGTAAGCTTTTTCTCCTTTTAAATGTGACTCCCATCTAGTGACGGATCAAAATAAATTTGAGAGTGAGTAAACATAAAATATTAAAATTTTAGAGTAGACACAAATCATAAATATTAAAAGATTAAGGATTAATTTATAAAAATTAAGAAAATAGAAGACAAATGTGTGAATTTAAAAAATTTAGAGCGAATACAGACCTTTTCTACCATATATGTAGATACAACAATGCTCCCATTGAGAGAGATAAAAGATTTTATGTAAGGGTATAAACTTGTACGAAATTATATTTAGGTATAGAGCTAGACTTGATATTAAAGGGGGAAATTCTTAACTACCCAATAAAAAAAATTCTCAATTTAATACATAAAATAAAGGTATTTTTTGTCTCACCGCACAAGTAGATATGGAGTAGAAATCCTTTGCTCCTTTATCGTGTCTCTTTTTATGTCCCTAATAAAAAAAATAAAAAAATAGAATTTTAAACCCTAATCCTTATTTTTATATCATAAACTCTAGAACATACACCCTACCCATAATTTCTTAAATCTTAAACCCTAAACTCACTAATTTAAAGCAGAAACAATTAGGGATGGACGATTTGCACCCGTAGATATATCTCAAGATATATTAGTAATTTAAGGCATGTGAAATTATAAAATTTAAGAAATATGAAGTTAAATAATCGATAGAAAATACAAAAACGCACACATAAATTATACTATAAGAATTTAAATTTTCACATGATGTGAATGTGGCTAATATCCCTCGGTCTATCTCTGCTTCCATTTGTTGTAATATTCTTTCTAGTTATCGATTTGATCGGACTCGAATTTCTTAGGTTGCATCACGTGTTGGTTTCCTTGTATCACCTTTGGACAAATCGCTAATATCGTCGACCGTGGATCAGTCCGTAAGTTTCACCATTTTCTGTCATGATTGACTGTGCGTGGCCTGTGTCCTGTGGGGTTAATTTTGAAACATGTTTTCAGCTTGCGAAGTATGTGCAGCAGTGTACGCAGGCATCAGATTCTTCACCGGTTGCCCTTGCTTTTTCTCCTGCTTCTATCGCTCCAGAATGAGGAAAGAGTTCATGTTGGAACAGCGTCATTGCAATGATTTCTGCATCCATTTCTGGTTCGAGGACTGCGCATTGTGTCAAGAATACAGAGAGCTCAGAAACCGTGGCTTCCACATGTATCACGGTAATCGGTATCATATACACTGTCGGATTTAGACTGTCGGGAAATGTTTAATTGATTTGGCTTTTGGGATTATGTAGGATGGCATGGGAACATGGCGGCGCAGCAAAACCTAGGTGTGTCGATGCCGATGCCGCCGGCTCCGGTGATGGAAAGCGGCATGAAAAGATAAAAAAGCTTGTTGCATGGTTTGATGAGATATAGTTGTTGTCACTAAAAGGATTTGGGCAGAAAACAATGCTTTAAAGAGTATAATAAAGGTGCATTTAAGCGCAATTTTGATATTTTGGTGATCCTATGAGAAAAAATTATCTTTAATTAAAATTTTAAATTATGATTATATTTGTGTTTATTGCGATGGCAGATATTTTGAGTATTATGATTATTTTTTTAATAATATATGTTATCGTTAATATAATGGTTATGAATGAATATCACTATATAATGATCGTTGTTAAGTTGAGAACCATTATTTAAATATATGTTATTATGGTTGCAAACTATTATTTAAATATATGTTTCTAATAAAATATATTAAAAAAAATTAAAAGTACGTTCGTAATAACAAATATTAAAAAGTAAAATAAAATCTTAACAATAAGTATTGAAAAAATTGGATCTTCAATAACAAGTATTAAAAAATAATTGAATTTTAAAAATAATTTTTAATAACAACTATTGAAAAATAGACCTTTAGTAACAAGTATTAAAAAATTGAGCCTTTAATAACAAATATTAGAAAAAATTTGAATGGTAAGAGTATGTCCATAATAACAAACACTGAGAAAAAAAAGGACTCTTAATAATAAATATTAAAAATAAATAAAATTAAAGAATAAATCTCTAATAATAATAAATTATACCCCAAATAATAATTATTAAAAAATTGAATCTATAATTAATATAAAAATATTTTTTATAAATATATTTGACTATAAAAATTTTAGACATTAGACAATAATCCCTCTAGTCCACGTTAAATACAAACATTAGATATATTATATAAACAATTTTTAAAATTCTAAATATATATAAAAAAATCATAAATATTATCTAATATTCATTCTAATAAGCATATTAATAAAATTCATTCTAACTTCTTTTAATATTTTTTATGTCCTTAACACATAGTTAGAGTAATTACAGTGCTTGTCGGTTTTTAAACAAATCTATGTCTTCTAACAAGATAACACATACAATTACTATTATTGTTCAACAAAAATAAAGGAGTCTATAACGATCGTCGAATATTGTTGAACATCGTTGATACTGAACATCATTAAATATGATTAAATTAATTAATAAAGATTAAAAATTTTAAGGATTCAACACACAATTATTAATTATATGTTAAGTCTATCATTATTTTATTAATTACATATTGAGTCTTTAAAATTTTTAATTTTTATTAATTAATTTAATAACATTCAACATTAGTGTTATTCAGTAATGTTCGACGCCCGTTGTAGAATTTTTCAATATTTTAATATAATTTAGTTGCAAATAACTGTAGATTAAGTTTAGTATTGCTTTTGAAAAGTTCGGTGAAAAAGTGTGGTGAAAATTGTAGTGAAAAAGTTCTTTTAGAATTTTTGGTTTGAGATATATGTGTTTAGTATTGCTGTTAAAAAGTGCTTTTGAGAAAATAAATGATTATTTTAGACATGATGTTATAAGTTAAAAAATATATATTTAAATGATAATTAAATTTTTTATATTATAATATTAATTTGAATCATGATAAAATATAAAAATATTAATAAATGAATACATAAATCATTTTTGAAAAGTGTTTTTCATAAGTGTTTTTGAGAAAAATGCTTTTCAAAAGTGTTTTTTCAGAAATTTGACATGAATATATATAATTTTTAAACTAAAAAAATAATTTATGTTAAATATAATTATGTATTTATAAAAATTAAATTATAATAAAACATAGTAAATGAAGATTAAAATTGTAATCTGACTCCTAAAAACACTATTCTAATCGCAAAAGCTAAAAAATTTAATTTTTACGTTTGAATTGAAAAGTACTTTTAAAACACATTTTTTTCTCTAAAAATTAATTATTTAACATTGTTTCTGCGTTCTAAATTAATTTTTGACCCAAAAACTAATTTAAAACGTAATATTAAATGCAGTCTAAGACATTAACAGCGACAAGCAAGGGCAACGACATCTCTCGGTTCTCGTTCATGTCTGGCTAAGATTTCGAACCATTTCTCCTCATTTGGTGCCACTTTTAGTGTCCATTCAATGATTCTTTGTTTCGAACATCAAAATAAAATAACAAAACATTAAAAACAAACTGTCTGTAAAGAGAAAAATGGGTGATGAAATCTGTTCCTAAGAAACAAATTATTGAAGAAAAATAAACTTCGACGGACACAGAAAGGGGAGCCGAGGAAATCTTTTCTCGTGTCGAACTCGAATAGGTTTCTATGTCTCCCCCTTTAGATTTCAAAGCATTACAACATTGATCAACTAATCAATTTTCCCCCCCAGAAAATCAGTAGGGTAACTCAAAAAGAAAACATACAGACACAAGGGCACAGGCATGGCCATGTACCCAACAGACCAACCACCACCACAATGACAGCCAGCACTACCACCTTATCAACTCGGGCAACCGACTCCACCGCCTTTCGGTCCGAACACAGGACCAAACCAGTCATTTACTATGCAGAATCAATACATGCACCATACCGGGAAAGTCCTTTGGTCCACTGGAGTCTGTGATTGCTGCTATGATATTCCAAACTGTAATTAATTTTCCTTTTCTGAAAAAAGAATTAGGGTTGTTTTTTTGTTGCAAACATCATTGAAATGTTTTTGTTTGTTTAGGTATCATCACAATGTTTTGTCCTTGTGTCACATTTGGACAGATTGCTGAGATTGTCGATCATGGATCAGTCTGTAAGCTTCTTTTCCACTTTCTTTCATTTTATGTTTTAAATATTCAAATGGACTATCTTCGAATATTTAAAATATTTCAAGAGTCTGTCTTTAAAATATAATATATTTGATATGAGTCATAATATTTTTTTAATTCGATTGATATGAAATAAATGGTTTTCATATGAAAAACTCAAAATCAAACCGAATTGAGAAACTTGAATTTTAAGCTAGACATTAAAATACAAATCTAAATCGAACCTATAACCCTTACCTGAATCAATTTTCGATTTTCTCGATTTTATTTTCCCACCCCTACTATTTTACACCGATGTTGGAATCACCATTCTCCTACATCTTCTCTGATCATTCGAGACACTACCGAATGATACTCAGTTCAGCTTACAAAATATCAAATCACTTTGATCTATAATATCACATCATATTTTAACGATAAAGAAACTAAAATAAAAAAAAATTAAAAGTTTATTAACTAAATTTTAAAAATAAATAAATCTCCGTAATTAGAATACAAGATAAAATAAAATTAAGCGATAAAATTTATAATTTTCTTTTAAATTAGTGTGTGCGTTGGATTTAATCAACCCGTCTTAAAATCCAGCCTGCATAGCCAATGGAATTGTTTACTCGGTCATCCTATGGTTCTCGGGTCTAGCTTGTCTCTACTCATGCTTCTATCGCTCCAGACTGAGGCACCAATACTCCTTGGCCGAGACACCCTACCCGGACTAGTGCATTCATATTTTCTGTGAACTCTGCGCCTTGTGTCAAGAATACCGCGAGCTCAATAACCGCGGCTTCGACATGTTCATCGGTAAGTCAATATAAACCCGAGTTTTCTACGATAAATATTATTCTCTTTTTCTAATAGGACCACTCGTTGGACTCTAAAGTACATGTTTTTTTTACATGTATATGTAGGATGGGATGCGAACATGGAGAATTTCCGACAACGGGCAATGCAAGGACCGGTGCCTCCGGTGGTGGAAGGTGGGATGAAAAGATGAAAAAGGAAGTGATGATTTTGATGATCTAAAGGATTTGGACAGGAAAGAGTGTCATTTTCCTATGGCTTTTTTAAGAGTTTTCTGGTTACTATGAAAATGTTCAATTTGTCTTAGGTTTTCATAAGACAGTTCTCTAGCATTGGGGGGACTATTTTTCTCTTTTATTCAGTTTTTTTCTTCTAACAACGTGAATGTTTTGTATGATTATTGTTAATTGTTGATATATGTTTTGAATGAATATTTTTGTTACAAAGTAATCAATTCAAGATGATTTAGATCGAATAAAAGAAAAGAAAAAAGAATGAATTTGAAACATCAATCCTTAAGATGATTTTTGATCACTCCGCGGTGCTTGAGTTGTTTGATCGTTTGTCTCCTAGGATACAATAAGAAGAAGATCTTCGACAGAAACATAGACTACAGAAATCTCGAATTTATACTCTTGTCTTTACCAACTACCAAAAGAGAAAACGAGAGAAGGGAAAATAAGTTTTTTTATATTTTGAAAATTGAAAATTTCGTTCATATTTATAAGGAAAATTAGGTCAAATGTGTACGAGGAATATTCGAAAATTAATTCGAATATTATCATGAATAATCAACTTTATCTATTTAATATTCATATTTAATGAAAACTCAAATTCTCCTTGAATTCATATTTAAGTAAAACACAATTCTTCTTTAATAATAAAAAATTAATCAATTTAAGAAAAAATTTACTCACAACGAATAAAAATATTCACAGACCCACGAAGGGTTTGACTGATCCAAACGTTTGCATCGCTCACAACGTGTGTAGAGGTGGCAAATATGTCTTTTGGTTTGGGTCATTTCAATTCAGTTTACAATTACAATTAGTTTAAATTCAGTTAGGAACAGTTTGGGTTTGGTTTAAATTTTCGGCTTTAGTTCGGGTTCATTCGATTTGGTTGTAAACGATTCGGGTGTGACACCCTCGCCCCGGGTTAGGAGACGGAGGTGTCGACCAGACATTCAATTTGTAATTTAAAACTAGTCTTGTATCTAATTCTAGTTCATTTCGATTATTTTGTATGTTAATTCAAGACAATTTTATGTAAGTTCTATCAATTTTGGGGCCAAATTAAAACTTTTTCAAACTTGCACAATTACCTCTTTCGATTCTCAATTTTTATTCATTTGACAATTACAATCACGATTGAACTTGATCTAAATTTCTAACTAAATTTTATTTGTTTAATCATCATTAATGATATCTTATTGATCGAGCCCATTTCCATTTTTCAAGTTTAACCAAAATTAACTAGGGGTATCGATACTCCCTATAGAGGGGTATCGGAACAAGGGTATCGAATCCTAGTTCGATACAAGTCAACTGTGTTAACCCGTTGACCAAGGCTAGGGAGCCTAGTTCGAAACAGGTATCGATGCAATTTCGTTATTGGAAGTCCTAGTATCGAACCATGTATCGATACTGGCCTTCCTCATTGACTCGTTGACTAAGGTTGAATGGCCTGGTTCGATACTAGCATCGATGTCATTTCGTTACTGGAAGTCCCAGTATCGAACCAGGTATCGATGCTGGTTTACTCTAAGGACTCAATGGCTTAAGGCTAAAGGGGCCTGGCTCGATACTAGCATCGAACCAGGGAGATCATAAAGAAGCTTGGCATCGAACCATGCATCGATGCCATTTCGTTACTGTCAAGGGTGGTATCAATACTCATGTAAGTGGTATCGATACCCCTATCCCAATTTCCAGATTTCTAACTTTTAAGCACTTAGACACTAACCGAAAGACCATTTATGTGGTCTTAAATCATCCCTCATCCTTAAGGGACTTTTTCAACATGTTTAAGTAACATGTATCACTCCACTAAATTGATTCACTTAGCCAACTCATTACTCAAGCCATTAATCATGTTCAATGACATTCAAGATACATCTATGTCATGTACTTTCCGCAATAGCATCTAGCATACTCATGTTCTAGTTTAAGGATTTACATGCTATCCTACCTAGTTCATGTTGTCATTACAAGACAATTTCTTACTTAGCATATTTATATCACCAAAGCCTACTTACACAAACCATAAGCCAAGAACCCAAAATATGCAAGGCCTACCATGTACATTATGCCTTATGACTTACAAACCAAGATTCCCATAACAAAATATATATAAACCATATATTGGATCTCAATATGCATGAACTATTCTAAGCATGCTCCCTATGCCACCATAAGCTAGGAGTTACAAAAGTACAAAATACCATACTTTGGCTTGCCTGATGTCCTTGCTCGCGATCAAACCCGATCAATCTCCTTGGATCGACAACCTATTATTTTGGGAATGAGGAAACAAAGGTGGTAAGTACTACGAGTACTTAGTGAGGCAGCCCTAAGCCTAACCATTTAGACATTAATTAAAACAATATAACATGCTTCAATAAGCAACCGATCAATTTCATATATCAATTTGAACATTATGTATCATGCTTATCATAATTCATATTTTTTATGCCAATAGCATACAAGCAAAATTCACAAAACTAAATACTCAATACAATTTCCTGTTCGAGTGCTCAATAGCAACTTATAATCGAATGAACAATGGCAATATATAATCAAATGCTCAATGGCAACATATAGTCAAATGCTCCAATAGCAACATGTAGTCAAATGCTTCAATAGCAACATATAGTCAAATGCTTCAATAGCAACTCTTAATTTTATTCTTTCGGATTAATATCAAATGAGGTCTTGGTTTAGTTTGACTAGGTAAGCGGGTCGACAGAAGTACCACAAATATACTAACAGAAGTGCCACGAAGGTACTAACAAAAGATACACACGGTATCTACAAATGGTGACTAACCACCAAACAAAGGTACCCATAGTACCAACAGAAGTACCGAAGTACTAAACAGAAGTACCGAAGTACTGGGCAAACTAACAAATGAGCTCAGACCCTAGACATGCCTTACTGCCTATGACCAACTATCGACCAAGGCTCAATTCAGAGTTTTCAATTCATTTAATCTTTTCATTTGAATTAAGCAAGTTTCTTATCACATAGGATGTCCATATCATGCTAATATCCAATGCATTTACATCAACTACCATTACAAAAGCATATACATCATGCTAGCATATCCAAAGCATATCATACTAACATTTCAAGAGCATATATCATGCTAACAAGTCAAAAGCATATGTCATGCTACTGTATCAAAATCGAATATCATACTATCATATCAAATCATACACATCAGGTTACAAATCGAATAATCAACCAATCTAAACATGCCTCATGCATGACTCACGTACCTGGCATCCATAGCCGTGTGCCATTACTTACCTCGGCATTTCCGAGCTATGCAAATGTTCTAAGCTAGTCTAACATCTAGCACTAAAACATGGAATCAAACAAGTTACTAACATTTAATCTTCCTTCTCGTATTACAAAATATTTTATTAGTCCGGTTACAATAAAAATTAATCGAATAATTCAAAGATGGTTAGGACCCTAGGTCCTAACCCCAAGGTTTGCCATACTCACAATTTCTCCAAGCAACTCAAGGATTGTAAATCGTGACTCCTTTGCCCTTCTTTCGAGTTTGTTCGAGTCTTTCCTCCTCCTCGATATTTTCTTCTCTTTGATTATCTAGTAATCCATATACAAATATACACTTATTAGAACACATCATAATCACTTAACTCAAGTGATCTTATGCTTTAACTAATATAAGCATGTACATTTATCCGTTAGAGACAGTTTTACTACCCTTTCGTAATTCGATCGTATCTCCTAGATCCCATGTCCGATTCGAGCTTATTATACTCTATAAGGATAAATTAACCTCATATTTTAATACTTTCCCGATCAGTACCAGAATTCATTCGAATCAGACCTGTCCGAAGCTTTCGGGACTGCTCGAGCAGCCCTACGGAGAAGCTTATAACTTTTTCTACCGAACTCAGATTGAAGTTCCGTAAATTTTCCCTTAAACTAGATATACAAGAGTATCATACTGTAAAATTTCAGCTCCTAAATCCATAAATTACGACCTAGGGAATTTTTCAAAGATAGCTATCCGAAATAGCATTTCTAATTATTTTCGGCAATCTTCATCTCATACATTTAACTCTCAATTCCCAACTTATTTCCACCACAAGTTTCCAGCATTTCATATATGAATTAACACCTAAAAATCCAATTTACAATAACTTAACAAATCGAATAACATACATATAATATTTGCAACATCTTAACTCCAATTTTCTAACTATTGTACATGCTTTAAGGAAATCCATAACCAATTAGATTCTAATTTTAGATTAGGCTTCCTAACAACCTAACCTAACCTAAGAGCATCATAAAAGCTTCAAAAAATTCAAGAACTAAAACTTTCAACGTTTGGGTTATGGAGAAAGAAGCTTACCGAAGCCTTTAAACTTGATTTCCTTGTCTAATTTCTTAACCATGCAAAGGTTTGAAGTTCTCTCCCTCAAGTTTTCATGGAGGTTTTCTCCCTCATAATTTCCTTGTGTTTAACGTGAAAATGGGGAGGAAGAAAGGGGACTTGGCTGATTCTTGTTCATTAAAGGGGTCAAAAGATCATTTTATCCTTAATAACATATCTAGATTTAACTTATTACATGGAGTAGTTTAAGGAATCTTTAAAATTGTCATGCAAACTCTTAATTTCTCATTCAATTCAATTAAGTCTCATAATTGTAATCCAATTTACACATGATTCATTTAATTTAAAATTTTATTCGAGTCGTTTTACTAACCCGACTTTAGGGTGTTACATCGGGTCTATTTTTGGATCAAATAGAACTCATATCAATTTTGGTTTGGAATCAAGTCCATGTCTATTCGGGTTAATTTTGAATTTCGATTCAAATAAATCAATTTGGTTTTGGAGTTTTGGGTCAAGTTTGCCAAGTCTAGTCGTGTAGGTTGGTGCACAAAATCATTTTATGTTATTCACTAACAACAATGTAGGTAAGTGTATGTAAACACTTGTCACTTCGTTTATCTCATCCATGTGGGATAATGAGTGTTTTATTTCTTACTATATTCACAACCTTCCTACATTGAGTATCAATTTCTTATTCATCACTTAACCATTTTGAGTATAAGAGATACCGTTGTAAAGATCTCATGGAATAAAATAACATTCAACAAATTTCTCATTTAAATCTTTATGTTTACTATTTCAAATTATGGCTCAATGTTGTCCATTTTTTACTGTTTTTTTCAACAATTTCATCATGTGATTATGCTACGCTCATTTTTGTTAATTGTCTAAATTTTTTGTCAATTATTTCTTAGTTCTCAATAGTTTTAAAATTAGGTAAATGAAGTTTCAACCTCATTTTTTTATTTATCTTTTGAGATAAGATCAAGCACATATAGTAAAAAAATAAGTTTTACATATTTCTTAGATCGTTAGATGATTAAAACGGATTATTCAGATTAATAGTCATTCAATGATCTAAAAAATTGTAAAATTAATATTAAAATTATTAAAAAAATAAAAAGTGCAAAGATTGTAAGGAAGATGTTTGGTGGAAATGGTTTGACTTGAATAAAGATGAATAGGAGTGCTTGTGTTGTAAAAGTTTTAATCTCTCAAATTTAAGGCATTTGTCTGTATAATTTGTCTGCTTTGAGTATCACAGGGGACATTGTCAACTCAATATGTAAGAATTTGAGGTTTTACTGTAAACAAGAAGTAGTGGAAATAGTTTGATCCAGTGAAACCAAATGGATGTTCAGGTCAGGTTAGGTGAAATGAGGACAGTTGAAGGCACTGAAACTTGCCTTTGGAAGGGACAAGTTTAGCCTGATGTGGAGTTTGTGTGTTGGTTGGGAAAGGAGATCGAACCAGTCTTCCGACACCGATCCTTTGTCCCCTAAGGAAATCAAGTTAGGACATAGGGATAGGGGAACCCCTTCTGGCTTCAGAGAAAAAGAAACAACAGGGATGATGAGGCAGCATGCTTGTTAGTCAAGTCTAATGAGACGGAAGGAAATGACAATTAAAACTATGGCTTGTATGAATTAAAAAAAAAACTTTATTATAGAACCTAATAAGTAACTTAAATAAATTTAAAAAAAGAACTTAATAATTAAATAGATGTATAAACCATGATTTTAGTTTTAAATAGATGTCTAATCTTTTATTTTATTTTTTTAAGTGTCTGATTATTTAAAAGACTGTCAACCGGTTAAAATATGACACATGGCATATTTTAAGTTTTTAATTAATTTTTAATTAAAATTCAAAATAAAATAAAAAAATATTAGTTTTATTTTTTAAAATAATTTTAAATCCTTAACCTAAAACCTCAAATCCCAAAATTATCGTCATTGATTCCTCCTTAGAGACCATCACAACTTTCACCTGACTATTATAATTTTTTTTTTCTAACAACCCATCATTGGTAATCAAAGATAGATGTGCCGATCATATTCTTTTTTATTAATTTGGTTTCCTTCGACGTTAGAAAATTAATTGCAAATCTATCATCGATTAACGAGGATGGCTGATTGAGAGAATGCTCTTGGTGATCCAGCAAGAGATATGATGGCCGAAGGTATGACCGTCCACAGCGGAATCAATCAAGAAAATTATGGATTTCGAAATTGGGGTCATTTTATGAGTTTCTAAAATTTTAGGATATTTTTTAAAAAATAAGTTAAATATAAATTAAAATTTAAAAAAATAAAATAAAATAATATTTTTTAAATAAAAATAATTAACAGATAAGTACTTAAAGTGACCAAAATAAATTTTAAATATTTATTTAAAACTAAATATAATTTAAACATCAAAATTAAATTATAAATATAATTTGAACACCTATTTAATTATTAAACTTAAAAAAACATGTTCATCAAGACCAGGACCAACCACTTTATTTCTGAAATTGTCCAATCAAGATGTTTTGCTTCAAACGACAATTTGTTAAAAAAGCAAAAGACCAAAGTATAGGCATAGATAGCATCCTAAGAAATGAGAGAGAAAAACATATCTTTTATCCTAAACTAACCTAATCTATCAACAATATGGACAAAAATGTATTCAAGTTTAAGACATGACTTTATTATATTTTACATTTACCTCTGTCTTGTAACCTTTAAGGCTTTTCATCAAACGAGTGGCACGCATAGGTCAATTGGCAAATCAATAAACTTTTTTTTTCTTTGGTTTGCTCTTTAGCTACTTTGATCTTTACCTTTTTCTGGGTATTTATTATATTGTCGGGAAATCGAAGAAAAGGAAGAGGAAGAGGAAAATGGATGGAGCGGAGTTGGAGTTAGAGAGGAGAAGCAAGTTCTTGAGCAGTTTGATTCAAAAGAAGAAAGCTATAGAACAACAAGAACAAACTGAATGTCTTAATGTTAAAGTCAGAGCTTCTGATATGCCTTTAGCTCTTCAAAACAAGGCTTTTAAATGTGCCCGACACCAGCTCGATTATATGCCTGGAAAGCTTGATAGTAAACGCATATCCCTTGCACTTAAGAAGGTTAAAAAATCAAACTATCTCATCATTTTTCTCCTGTGTACAGTTATTCTTTGGTTGAATTCTTTTGTTATCACGTGAAGAATTAATGGGTTTGTTTAGATTTCTCATTTGATTATTTTAGTTAACACAGTTTGAACTTTTGAATGTTGGATAAATTAGCTCTTCTTTGTTGGTGTAATTGGCTTTTAGCATAGTGTTTAGGTAAAGAATATTGGGTAAGGTTGAATGTTATGGCTGGATTTATAAGGTTGCTTTGGTTCTATTGTGTGTGTGTGTGTATATATATATATATAAGTTTTCCATTTCTAGTTGTCCAAGCTAAATTTTGCACATTTAGGACTTATCCCTTGTTGGTTTCTCTCTTTACTCTTTTCCTTTTTGTACTGTATGGAATTTGTTATCCTACTTGTAAATGTTCATATGAATTCCATTGTTTTATGTGTCTTTAGACCCCTATTGCTTAACCACTTATTCGAACTGCTAGAAGATGTAGCTCATTAGCTTCGATTCATTGTTGTCGAGAGCGCCAATGGTCCATGCGAGAAGTGAAGCTTTCCTCAAGCTTAATATCATTCATAGAATTCGATCACCTTCTGTTTATGCAATGTTTGAAAATATTACGATACGCTTGCTTTGAATTGAGAATAACGTCTCATTTGACGTCGAGTATTTGGTTCTGTCTTCCGATCATTCGCTGTGGAGATGATAATGAATCTGCTTGCACATAGTTTTGGTGCTAGCTTGTGAGCTACTAACTTGGATATTGTAGTTTAGTATGTTCTTGTACATCAGGTTGATCTTTGATTCAGTGTTCTAGTTAAATGTTTGCTAAAACCATGTTGTATAAAATCTTTTGGGGTTCAATTTTATGGATTTTTGAACTTATACTATGATATATAACTGACCATGACGACGATCCATCGGCTTTTTCAGGAATTTGACTCAACATACGGTCCTGCTTGGCACAGCATCGTGGGAACTAGCTTCGGTTCATACGTGACACATTCACTAGGAGGTTTCCTGTATTTTTCAATCGATAAGGTTTACATCCTTCTCTTCAGGACCGCGGTCGAGCCACTGGACCATTGTTAATTGTGTGTTCTGCACATTTCTTGTGTTGGTAAGAGTAAGAAATTTCCATTTTGAAGTTACATGTACAACTAGAGAATGCAGAACTGATAAACATGTCTATTGTTGATTCTTACAATATTCATGTTGTATTTGCCAAGTACTAAAACTATATATGAATTATAGTTTCTGTCAACTTCTTGTTCTTACAGTATGCAGAGAACCTTTCAGTGCATTTTCTTTTTCTTTCCTTTTCTGTTGGTTCTTCTTGTCCTTTTGTTGTTTTGTTGACATGTTATTTTGTTAAGTCGACACATTTGTTTATATGATATTGTCATATCAGAATGAAATATCATACAGGTTTAAGGTGTTTATTGTTAGGTAACTAACAATTTTTATACGAGTCATCTAGCCTTAGTGGTTAAAGGAACAATTGTTGTTTCTAAAGCTCACGAGTTCGAGCACCAGTAATGCCAGTAGAGTGATTGAACGATCAATCTCCAATGGTTGAGAGTATACTCTAAAAATTGTCCTAAGTGCAAAGAAGGGTGGTTTTCGATTATCCAAGAGAAGAATGCTAAAGGAATAGAGACGATTCAATGACTGGTTGTTCGACGTGCATGTTTTGCGTTTCGAGGTGTGAAGAATGTGGCAAGTGTGTGGACAGGAGCAGCATTTGGGAGTGCAGTTAGCACCTCGTATCCAACAGCTATTGCCGTTATGTTGGTAGCAGGGACATGGTCTATAACATTCCGAGCTACCCAGTTGGCTGCAGTGGCATTCGATTGACCAATACCAAGTAGCAGCAGCTCATTCGGAACGGAGACAGTCACTCGGATACCTGTGTTGGCAAGTGCCAGAAGCATAGCTCGATCAGCATCATACAGCCTCACATGTCGGACATTCTGCGATTTGAGAAGGGACACCACTTGAGTAGGGCTTGGCATGTCGGAAAGGTCTGTACCAATGTTCACACCGATAAAGGCTTCTGCACAGGAAGATCGATCTCGATAAGAGATTAACAATGTCGAAAATGAAGACTTGGAAGAGACTGTGGTGATACATTTTGCTCAGATTGTTGGATTCAGTTTTCCAAATGTAATTTCTGTAATAAACCATGTTGTAGTCGACATAGCAACATGCAGGTAACTTCGACCGGTTCGATCGGGCAGATTTGTAGCGTTTGCCGTGACAAATCCGATGGATTTGAATAAATCTGTCAAAGAGTTGAGTTACCACCCTAACCCGAAAACGAAGAAATATATATGTATGTATATTATTTGAGCAAGAGATGTATGCATTTAGCAACTTACAATGAACACTATTATCTTTAAGCAATCCCTTGGTTTGTTTTGTACACTAATCCAATGAAAATGAACCAACTCAATCTAAAAGAACAGCTTGCTATCCATATGTTCAGTTAAATTTGCCACCCTTCAACTCGACTCCGATAGGAAAAACAAAATCGGGTTTTCTGCAAGTATTTCACAGATGAAATCCGAGATTTTCGGAACATTTGAATGCTGTTAAAACCTAAGGAAAAGGGTACAACCAAGTACTACAAGAAAACAATGGTCATACAGAAAATGCAAACACCTATTATCACAGAGGTTGTGAGTGAATCACTCCCATAGAAAGATTGCAATGGATAGCCTGAATTCGAGTCATTCGACGAAGGAGCTAGTGATGTGCCGTTAGTTATGGTGCCGTTTTTCCCGAAACTACAGACAAAATCAAAGTCATATTATCACCAGAATTCATTAAAACCGTAAAGATTAGGAGAATTGATGCATACCTTCCTGGAAATATGCATGAACCGTGACCTGCACCAATTGACAACAATAGTAAGTCTATAGGTTCTGGTAGACTTATTTTATTAGAACAAATACTAGTCACATACTCGGATCGGTAGTAGTGATGGTAGCCACCCCCTTGAAATCACAGGTTCCAATGGACTTTCCCATCCGCTGGAAATACGCATTGAACGCATATGTCGAATGGGAAACCACGTTATCAGGCTCATAACATGGTCGTCCCTGCAACAAAGGCGAACAATCGACTTTCCCTGGTCCACAAGCCCAATCAAGGGCTGCTTGTAACATCTTCAGATCAGCACCCTCCTTTGCAACACAAAATGTTTGGTTTGTTGTGTCGTTTGCGAAAATCGTACCAGCGCCTGTCAAGTGTAAAATATAAACGGGGACTCCATTGGCATCAAATAACCCCCAGTTCTGTTCCGAGGCTGGCCCGGGGCTCAAATCTTCATTGTAAAGTTCATAAATGTAAGTACTAACTGCTATCCCAGGGTGTTTAGGAGTGCCAGTGTTGTTAATCACATGCTTGATCAAGTTACTGTTATAAGTATTAGCATTTTCAACAGTAGCATCGGGCTCGGACGAATCACCCTTAGAAGGCCAACCGGACTCGGTTACTATGACCGGAACGTTGGTGATGTTTAAATAAGACATCGAGAAATATGCTGCATCGACAATAGCATCAAAGACATTAGTGTAATGCAGGAGTGTGTTAGCATCCACAGCTTCTTTGTTTGGAGGAAGAGGATGGAAAAGTGCATAGTCCAAGGGGATCACACCATTCGATTGCATGTAATCATAATACGGATATACATTGAGCATAAGGTACGAGCCGGTAGACTGTAAAAACTTCAGCAACGGAACCATGACGGGATCCCACGAACGGTTAAAAAAGGCTTGAGAAGGTGGAAATGCGTCCAGAATAATCGAAGACGAATGCGGAGTAGAAACTTTGATCTGACTATCGAGATTAGAAGCAACAAGCGCAGAGTGGATGAAGTTTAAGGCAGAAACTAGGACAGGAGCAGCATTTGGGAGTGCAGTTAGCACCTCGTATCCAACAGCTATTGCCGTTATGTTGGTAGCAGGGACATGGTCTATAACATTCCGAGTCACCCAGTTGGCTGCAGTGGCATTCGATTGACCAATACCAAGTAGCAGCTCATTCGGAACGGAGACAGTCACTCGGATACCTGTGTTGGCAAGTGCCAGAAGCATAGCTCGATCAGCATCATACAGCCTCACATGTCGGACATTCTGCGATTTGAGAAGGGACACCACTTGAGTAGGGCTTGGCATGTCGGAAAGGTCTGTACCAATGTTCACACCGATAAAGGCTTCTGCACAGGAAGATCGATCTCGATAAGAGATTAACAATGTCGATACCGTAGCGAATTTTGAATATAAACCAAATAAATTGTGTTCATAACACCATTACAATGTAATCTCTCTAGAAACCAAACATTAGTTAAACGAATCTGGTAGGTGATGGGCCTCTACACAAAATATATGGGGACCAACAAGGCAAAGACGTTAACTTTACACCATAAGAAGATGACAATACTGCCCTCATAATCATATACACATATTCCTAAAGATACCAACAACAATTACAGACAACATCTTTAAACAATTGGAGGGCTTCTGTCATTCCATGAGGCCATTTTGGTCCTACAGAATATCATGTGCTGGAATGCATTATTGCCTGAGATTCCACGGTGAAAAGAAATACCAGAAAGTTTTCCTCTTTCTCATCATCATAATTTCATGTTTCAACAGAAAATTTAAACAAATGTTTATGGTAAAACCAAGTTTAAAACAACACCAACAAAACCAGAAAATCGAAACAGAAATCTCAGACAAAGATATAAAAGAAAACATGGTTGTGTAAGAAGTGACCTACAGCTTCAAAGAGACTTACCTTCATCACCAGAAACAGCTGAGACAAGCAGAAGCAGAAGCATCAGGGAAATGGCCATTTTTGTGAAAGCTTCAATCTTTGGAAACTATACCAAGCTCTGAACTTCAACTTCAAAAGAAAAACCAGACAGTCACCAGAAAACAAACGAAACCTAGGCTTTGGAATCAGAGACATAAAACAAGTGGTGCATTGGGGCTGTAAGGAAAGGGGAGTTTGTTAGTTTGTATGAGTATTTTAGTAGCCTCGAAATCCTTGATGTTTTGATGAGAGGGGTGTGTCAGAATATTTATTGCTAGATTGTGTTTTCGGACTGTGTGTGCTCGAATGCAAAGTGAGTCACCCTCTACGAGGAGGATGACCTGGCACGTGAGATTGAATTCAACGGTTATATTTTTGAAAAATTATTTTTTATTACTCTTCTGATTTCAGAGTTTAGTTCTGACTAATTCAGATCGGCTCGATCTGTACATCTAACTTTGGTGGGTAAATCTCACAACATGAATTTTCTACATACATAACGTCTCGAACCTGAGACTTGGTTAAGCGGAACCAAAATAGTTACCACTTAGACTAACTCATGTTGATTAAATTTTATTTTTTAGTAGCAACTAATAAAAATTATTTATTTTACTTTTTATAGATAAATTTTATTAGTTAAAATAATAAATAACGTGTTGAACATTATTCGATTTTAATTAAATTAATTGACACAATTAAAAAATTTTAATTAATTAATTAGTTAGTTTTAGATATGATAGATTAACAATTAAGTTATTTTTAAAATTTTGGTTATAAGTTAATTAATTAAAATTATTATTATATATATTTTTTGTTACTAAATTATTATTATTATAAGTTAATCAAATTAACATAATATATTTATTAAATTTATTAAATTATTATAAAATAATAATTTAACTTTTTAAAAATTATCAATAATTTTTAATGAGTAATAAATCAATGATCAATTTATAATAATTTGATAAATTTAATTATTATTTTATAACTTTAAAAGTTTAGTGGTTAAAAAACTGTTTTAACATATTTTTTGTGACCACTTTCGTAATTTACTCAAAATTTTATAGCAAAAGACTTTTAATTTCAAACCGGTCAAATTAATAAAAAATTTAATTTGATTATTTTTAAAAAAATCATTTCGATTAACAACTAAAAGCAGTTAAAAGTAACCATGAACATTTATTTGATAACAGAAAATTAAAAGTTTATTGATTATATTATAATTTTTAAAAGTTTAATTTTGGTGAGCATTTTATCATATTGGGTCATATAAAAAATGTGTTAATCGAGTTGAATTTATAACTCAAATCTTATTTGATTTTTTTAGTCGAGATAAGTTTATGAAATTTGAGTCATATTATTTAAATTTCTGTTTAAATTTAATTTTAAACATTTATAATGTAATAGTAGTAATTGGTTCTAATTTAAACGACTTTCTAGAACTACATACAATATATATATCCGTATGTAATATACATATAAATTAATCAAAGCTAAGAGACTTAAATCTTTAATCCAGTAATTACTAAAACTTTTGAGTTATTCGAAGATTATTTTTATAACTCAAAATGTATTTTTTTCCCGACAATCTAACTCAAGCTCAATTGATATTTTTTTATATATTTAAGATCCAAATCAAAATAGAATGATAAGGTAACAAAATAAACATCAATTAAAAGAATAATATGAAATCAAACCTTAAAAAAAACATGTCTCTAAACCCCATTGTTGGTACCTTTATTTTTGGATCTTAGTATGTAGCCCAATGGTCATACTATTGGTCACATCCATGGGTCAGTCCATGGTCCAATTGAAACTAATTAGTGCATGGAAACACAAAATCAGATGTCATACTAAGATTCAATGTTCTGGAGTGGAGTTAGAGATATTTTTCTACAAAAAAAATGTAGGTCCATGAGGTGATGGCACTCAAAATATTTTGTATTTAGATTATACATTAATATTTTTTAAATTTATTTATCATATATATTTTTTAAATATTTAAATTAAAATATAAATTGAACACCCATTACTTGATTATTCGAGTATCCAAATTTCACGAGTATTTGAGTAATAGATATCCAACATAAGTAGGTCAAGACACAAACCAATAAATATCTGAAAATTGAGTAACTAGCCTCATCGATTAAAAGAACGGTTGTTGTTCTTGGAAGTCACGGGTTCGAACATCAGTAATGCCAACACAATGATTGAGTGATCAATATCTAATGATTTAGATTATACACTAGAACAAATAAGATTGTAATCATTGTAGCTGAATAAAAAAAGGTTATGCATAATAGGGTAACCAATAAATTTTTTTAGGGTAAATTACACGGATAACCACTATACTATGGGACTGGTATCGAAATGGCCACAATGCTTTAAAAAGCGTCAAATACACCGATGAACTATTAAAATGGTATCGAAATAGCCATCGACCATTAAAAACGAACGAACCTGATGACGTGGCAAATCAATAAATTTGACGTGATTATATAATAATATATATTCTTTACTCTTATTTTTTTAAAAAATACATACACTTCATATAATTCACATTATTCGAATATAAAATAATTAAATAATAATAATATTCTTTATCATCGAAATCACTCAATAAATTTGATAACCAATAACTTTTTTTCCCATTGGTGGAGATATTTGATGAATAGTATAGTTAGTTTATTTATGTTCACACAACTTTCCATGGGTCCCATGGGCATGTACTGTCTACTAAATAAATTATTAAAAGTATTGAAAACACAAACTCAGACATTATAAAAACGTGGACCGATGGTTACAACCTGTCTGCCATATTAATATTTATCTCAAACCATACAATTTTTTTCAACCATTCTTATCTAAAAGAAGAGGGAACAAAAACACTATATTCGACACATATTCAGATATATATCCATATTTAACGATCACTGAGATCGATAAGACGATCGTTGAACATATCGAGTTTCTTACATGAATCAGGTGCAGATGGAAGAACATATAAATTCTTACTGGTGCATTATTTGTACCATGTAACAACAATTCAATGGGGTTACAAAAACACTATATTCGACACATATTCAGATATGTATATCCGTATTTAACGGTCATCGAGACCGATAAGACACGATCGTTGGACATATCGAGTTTCTTACATGAATCAGGTGCAGATGGAAGGTTATTTGTACCATGTAACAACAATTCAATGGGGTTACAAATACAAAGTAGGTAGAACATCCACATTAAACAAAAAAAAATGCTATAATAACCTTACACCAACTTCTGAATAAACTTTTCATTTGTTTCCTTTGCCAAATCATAAACCGTGGTGTTGCGAGAGAAAAGAACGTTGCCGGAGAGGAGTTCATGTGTTCGATTCCAAGGTAGATGCATAATTGTTAGGATTTGAAGGGTTCGATTCACAACCGAATTAACTTGCCAAGTGATGGAGAATTGGCTAATTTGGGTGGATATGTGTGGAAGCAAATATTGAACAATGAACACAAGGATTTATAATGGTTCGGCCAAGCCTACATCCACTACCTTAGCTTCCACTAAGGATTTCCCAAATTCACTAAGAATTCCAACCTTTTGAAGCCAAAGGGATAACCTTACAACCTTGATTCAAACCCGAACCAAGCATCCAAAGTTCACAACCGAACTTTGTGAATTCACTCACAAAGAGAAAAACTTAGCAAACTTGAATCCTTCTAATAAGGCTAATGTTTGCAATCTAAGCACTCACCCAATTCCTAATACACTAGAGCATATATTGACAATTAAGATCACAAGTGTTTGTCTACCAAAATAATAGGAAATTAAGTAATAAGACAAATTTCTCATCATAATGTTGTTTCTAGTGAAGCATTACATTTCTCTTGATGTTTCCTTTTATCATCCCAAATGAGCTTCTAGCCGTTTATGACCATTGGAGATGTTTTGGAGCCGTTTGGAGCTAATTTCAAGGCTTATTTCTCTTTCTGGTCCAGGTGGTATCGAAACAGGTAAAGGCTGTTTCGAAACAGCTGCTTTGGGAAATAGCCGTTGGCCTGCATTAATGAACAGGTATCGATACCGCTCCTAACCGTTGGGGGTTTTCAAAATTCTTTTTGACCGTTGGAGGTAGTTCGAACCATAGTTCGATACAGGTATCGATACCTCTCCTAGCCGTTGGGTTTTTATAAAATCGTTTAAAAACATTTTAACCGTTGAGGGTGGTTCGAATCATCATTCGAAACAGAAGATCACAGTGGTGAAAAGGTATCGATACCTGGTTCGATACCACTGTGATTTTTTGCCTTTGAAAACTTGTCATTAAGAACTGGTATTGAAACACCTTGAAGGTGGTTCGAAACACCTGGGTAAAAATCTCTCTTTTGGTTTCTTTAAATCATTTAAAACCCTTTCAAATTTTCTCAAAAACATCTTAAATATAATTTCAAGTAGTTTGGACATAAGAACCATTTTTGAAATCTTTTCAAATTAATCCAAAACTATTTTTCAATTATTATATCAAAACATTAGTTCTACAATCTCCCCTTTTTGATATAATAAAACCAACTTGAAAAATTGTTTTTGAGATTGCTCCCCTTTGTCAAATAATCTTTGAATAAGAGAAATAAAGAATCAAATCATTTAAAGTTCCCTCTTATCCATTTTAAAGTCTTTGAAAAGCAATTTCTCATAACATTCTCCCCCTTTTTGTTATATCAAAAATGGTTCAAACCAAGTTTGAAAAACTTTAAAGCTCATATCATAGGAGAATTTAAAAGATATCAAATGTTGAAAAAATTAAATATTAAAACATTGGTTATGAAAACAAAAACTCCCCCTTTCTCAAGGCATCATTAAGTGATTAGTCCAACAATTATAATAATCTAGTTTAAATAAAAAATAAAATTAAAGCTAAACTGGATTTTACCACACTTGAACTCAAGGGAGGATGTGAAGCCTTCCTTCTTCAAGTGTTCTTCTTGTGTGTATGGAGCTCCCCCTTAATCATGCACTTTGATGCTCATACCTCCATCACACCTAAAATGAAACAATCAAAAAACTTTTGGTATCCAAATTGCTTTGGATCCTTTAACGTTAGTAGCACAAATTTTAGTCCCCTTAGGAATCAATTTTTTCAATTTCATTCCTATTAGTCCTTTTAGGACCCAAACACTTCTAAAACATTTTCCATTTTTAAATCTAGGGGCACTAGATTGTTTCAAATAAAAATTTGATTTTCCCAAATCATTTTTCTTTTGAAATTCTTTGGAAATCAAATCTTTTTTTCCTTTTTAAGATCATCTAAAACAACTTGATGATCTTTTTCCATCTTTTGAAGCAAGTTTTCTAAATCAAAAACTTTAAGTTCAAACTCCTTCAACTTTGCTTCAATTTCAAAATTGGTTTTTGAAAGCAAATCATTTTCTACTTTGAGCTTTGAAATTATCTTTTTGTTTTTAGAAAATGAGGCTTTAAATTCAAAAGCCAATTTATCATAGGCTTCTTGTAACTCATCAAAAGTATATGAATTAGAAATAGATGAGTTAGAAGTTATCTCCCCTCATTGAGGGCCATCTAGCATAGGTTGACTTCTTCATTTTCGGTGAAGTCATCATCACTCCATGTAGCCACATATGCTTTCTTCTTTGAAGATGATCTCCTTTTGATAGACTTGTGGGAGTCCTTCATCTTCTTCTTTGATTCATGCTTTGAGGATTTTCTACTTTTGTTCCTCACGAATCGTTCAAAGTCAATGAAGAGTTGGGCAAGTTCTTTATCTCCTTCACTATCCTCCTCACTTGAATCTTCAAGGTGGATGCACTTGGACGATTTGAGAGCAATGATTTGACATTTACACCAAGCTCTTTAATCTTTTTTATCCCCATCGCTCTAATCTTCCTTCTTTTTCTCCTATTTTCTTCCTTTCATCATGATTTGATGTGTGAGGAGAGACCCCATGAGTTCATCAAGCTTTAAAGTCTTTAAATTCTTTGCTTCGATGATGGCGGTCCTTTTTGAGTCTCATGACTCGGGAAGGGAATAGATGAGCTTTCGAACAAGCTTCTCCTCCGGAATGATCTCTCCATATCCTCTAAGTCCATTGGTGATGGTGGATAATTGATCAAACATCTTTGCTATGTCCTCTTCCGGATTCATCTTGAAGTTCTTATACTCTTGGTTGAGGAGTCCAATCTTGGTCTCCTTTACTTCGTTTGTACCATCGTATGTGACTTCTAGCTTGTCCCAAACTTCCTTGGCACTTTCACAAGAAGAGATCTTCTCATAGATGCTTGGATGAAATGCACACACAAGAATGTGCAAAACTTTATGGTTAAGCATCATCTTCTTGCGATCTTCCACGCTCCATTCCACCTTTGTTCCTTTTGGCACAAATGGTCCATCTTCAACTATATCTCATAGCTTGTAATCTCTTGAGTTGATGAAATACTTCATCTTTATCTTCCATTGGGAGTAGTTAGACCCGTCAAAGAAAGGTGACTTGTCAATGCATTGAGTCATGGAATGTCGGTTGGTTAATAATTGGTCGAGCTCTCCGGATCTTCTCAATAGGATGTTAATCCTCCTCGATTGAGCCTCGCTCTGATACCAATTGTTAGGATTTGAAGGGCTCGATTCACAACCGAATTAACTTGTCAAGTGATGTAGAATTGGCTAATTTGGGTGGAAGCAAATATTGAACAATGAACACACGGATTTATAATAATTCAGCCATGTCTACATCCACTACCTTAGTTTCCCACTAAGGATTTCCCAAATTCACTAAGAATTCCAACCTTTTGAGGCCAAAGGGATAACCTTACAACCTTGATTCCAACCTTTATTTATGTTCACACAACTTCCCATGGGTCCCATGGGCATGTACTGTCTACCAAATAAATTATTAAAAGTATTGAAAACACAAACTCAGACATTATAAAAACGTGGACTGATGAACCTGCCTGCCATATTAATATTTATCTCAAACCATACAATTTTTTTCAACCATTCTTATTTAAAAGAAGAGGGAACAAAAACACTATATTCGACACATATTCATATATATATATATCCATATTTAACGGTCACCGAGACCGATAAGACGATCGTTGGACATATCGAGTTTCTTACATGAATCAGGTGCAGAAGGAAGAACATGCAAATTCTTACTGGAGCATTATTTGTACCATGTAACAACAATTCAATGGGGTTACAAATACAAAGTAGGTAGAACATCACATTAAACAACAAAAATGCTATAATAACCTTACACCAACTTCTGAATAAACTTTTCATTTGTTTCCTTTGCCAAATCATAAACCGTGGTGTTGCGAGAGAAAAGGACGTTGCCGGAGAGGAGTTCATGTGTTCGATTCCAAGGTAGATGCATAATCTATAAGCTTCTTGCTAAAAGTGTATGGTGACACATTCATTACCCTACACCAGCAAAAAACGGAGTTTTAATCGATTGAATTTAACTGTTATTGCATATGGAATCAAAATAGCAATCGTTTTCACGGTACCCCGGAAGTATCTCCATTAGTCCCTTGCATGAAGAGGGTATCAAACCAAACTTGCTCATAAGCACGAATGCCAATCCGATGGGCTAATAACTAAATAACAAAGTAGCCTATCATCATGCTTTAAACCTTAAGCCATTAACCCCACGAGTAATCTTGAGTCATGCCTAAATCACATTCAACCATGTAATGATAGAAATTTAAACGCTCGAGGATTATTATATCGCATCCCAAATATCTAGGGCGTTTTTTGGCTTTCTACGACAATGCAATCTAAACATGGTAGTTTCAAGAACAGAAGTATATTGCATATGAACTAACCTTTCCTTGCGCTTCTCCAAAAACCGAGCCAAGGAAGCTTTGCGAGCCTGTGGAACTGGAGGCAAGCAAACAACTCAAAGTCGATTATAAATGAAATTCATGATGTCACGTTCCAAACTACAAAAATAGCTAAAATATGCATGCAAGAACAGAAAATCTTGTGAGGGAATAAGGGAGTATACCAGAAGGCATCATGCCAGCGGCAGCAACAGATCCCATGGTATTCACCAATTTTGGAGGCTCCAATTTGCTAATAGGGGTAGATGGAGTTGGAGTTCCTGAGGTCTTGCATATCATCTGATCTTCGGTACTAGTGGACCCACTCCCGGACTGAGCATCAACAGCATGAGGACTCGGTGTAACAGAGTTTAGTTGTGTATTCATGATCTGGTTTGCAGGAACACTTTCAACTTGAAATGGTTTCAAAATAAGCGTCTGGACTTGGGTTTTTGGATAACCGGAATTAGACCCAGCCAAGAACATTATAGCCTGCGCCTGGATAAGATACGAAAAAAAGAAGTTAACATTTGAAGCTTTCCACTGACTTAGAGATATCTAAAACAAAGTACTTTTCCAAAAGGGGACGAAAGAGGATCACCTTCTCTGGGGTAATATCATCAAAGACATTCACTTCACCTGCATAAAAGATCGTCAGTTGAGCAGGTGATCTTGCGGCCTTGACGCTTTTCCTAATTATAAAATAAATTAAATTAAGGACCAAGTCTCAATATCTTACTGTCAACATGATTGCTGTAATAACTGAACTAAAGCATAAGATTTCCAAGTTTACCATGGTTCAACACTTCCACCAACAGAACCAAGTGTGGGAAGAACCGTATGTGAAGCAGCCGTTACCAGAATCCCTCCAAGTAATTGTGGTCTCATGCTATTAACAGGCAAATTTTGACCGGTGGTAGCACAACGATTCTTCATAAACAGTGCGTGGTTAGAGGCCGGGAACATCTTACCATCATGTTGAACATAAGAAGGTATCAATGAAAAATGATTCCCAGCTATCCTGCCGCGGTTGAATGATTTCTAGATAGTAAAAGCAAAGAGGAAAGTGAAAACAATATCAATTCAATACGCCGCATACCAATAAAATTTAAAAGCTTTCCAACACAAAAAAACATGTAATCTATCTGCATAGTGAAACGATGCTAAAGAAAGCTCATTCCTCACAACTTATAAGGGTAATGAAAGAAGACATCAACTAAAGACTCGATCGAAACAGTAATCAAGCCGCCTAATCCACAACACCGAAAGTAAGGGGATAGTGCCAAACCTGAAGTTCAGTAGCATCCAATCTTGAGGTAGGCATGAACATAGGGGATACTTTCGGATCATATCCAACCTTTTTAGTTCTATCCCCTTGAGCAAAATTAAAGTTCATCTGCTGTGGAACAGCAGAAACCTTGTTTGAAAAGGGCCATTGTATCCCTGAGCTTTTAGTAAAACCTGAAAAATCACAAATAAAAATGAAAAAAACACACTCTAAAATTAGATAAATGCATAGCTATAACATGCACAACTCTCATAACTAAATAATTAGACATGATTATCTTTCTTGTTCCTTTTTTACATACAATTTCTTACATGATTCCAATCCAGAAATAGATTTATAACAATAAAAGGGGTTTTATCAGAATTATCCAAACTAAGAAATAAATCCAATTAAAAACACACTTCCACCAACAACATACCATTCTTGTTTTCATCAGAAAAACACCATTCAATTAAGTTATGAACAAAAGGGGAAAAGCAATTCACTTAAGACCTTCAATTTTCCCAGTAAAATATCATAATTCAACTCCAAATTCAACAATAACCCAAATTTCAGAACCCAAAAGAAAACAAAAGAATCAATCTTTTAAGGAATTTCCAGGAAAAGAAAGGAAGAAGAGCACACACACCTATTTCTTTGTACCCATCAGTGTTAACCTCACCCTCAATCAAAACCAGTGGTTCTTTTGAATTCAAACCCAGGAAATCTCTCTCCATTGTTCTTTGAGTCTCTTAATTCAAAATTCAAGAAAAACCCACCTCAAAAAAATCAACCAGAAACCTACATAAACAAAAATATTTCAATTCCTATGAACAGTTCTCTTCCTTCGTTCTACACCAAACATGAAAGAAAAAAAAAAGCCGAAGTGTTTTCCCACTAAGAGAAAAATAATAGTAATAAAGGCAAAGAAAGACGGTTGCTTTATAGCATAAATCCGCCGAACCTTCACGTCCATTAAAGAATTATTTATTTATCATTTAAAATTTTCCCATTTTTAAGATGTCATTTTCGTTGTTGAAGGAAAGAAAAATATTAATTATTTTGTACACATCATTTTAATATATATACACATAATTATATACAATTATATTTTTATAAATATTTAATGTAATTTCTTTTTTTTAAATCCTCTCTTTTGTAATTTTACATGTATTGCGCTTATTTAAAATCCCACTGGTTTCGTTAATAATTGTTAACCACATCGATAGGTAATAGTAAATTATTTGGTCCTAACTAAAATTTTTATTTTATGAATTTCTTCAGTATTTATAAATTTTTTTAAAAAAAATAAAAAATTTCAAAAATAAATTAAAATACTTAAAATTCAGAATTTATTTTTAAAATTATAAAATATTTCAAAAGGTCCAACCTTTTTTCTTACTTCTTGTATTCAGTTGATTCATGATACAACTCTATCTGTAATATTATATGAGTAAAGAATATTACAAATGCAAAACATTTATATAAAACTTAAACTAACAAATTATAATAGATATAGAAAATTTTTTATAACAAAATTAAGTCAAACTCAAAATGAAATTTAACAAATTAAATGAAAATACTTCTACCGAAAAACGCTTCAAAATGAAGTTAAAATGAGACACAAAACTTATAAATAGGCAAAATTCGAGTTTTAGTAAAGAATTACATGTGGGAAAGAAAAGGTTAATGGTTTGAGCCATATGTTTCAATTGGTTACAAGGGGTTCACTCATCTCCAAGAGTTCATTCGAAAGCCCTGTGAAGACGACCGAATCGGTTTCGAAAGGCTTGAACTTGATAAGTGCGGAAGGGACCAAACCCTCGTCGTCTAGCGTCCGGGGTTTCTGGCCAGCTGCCGGGAAAGAAGGGATCACTTGTCGTTTAACCAGTACCGGATCTAATAGCTCAAACTCGAAGGAGGGTTCTTTCAGTGATGAGCTGACAAACTGGAGATGATAAAGAAGAGAAAATGTAAACTAAGCATGCATGGAAGCAGGCTTACAAATGTGATAAAAGGTTAAACAGTTTTAGCTCAATGCAAGCTGAACTTGTGGATTCGATGCCGGACCGGACATAAACGAAACCAGTACTGCTAATGTCCGGAAACAACATACTTGTATAATGTTTTGAGAATGTCTCAACTTTCATTTTTAGATAACTGAAATGAAGAAACTAATAGGAAGTAATACATGCAATTAGACAAGATGACTAACCTTGTAGAGAGAGCTATTTGGCTCCCAAGGTGCAAAAACGGCTTGAAGAACGACTCCATCGGGAAACTGGATGCGAATCATTGTTCTTCTATACTTCCTCCGGGCTGCTTTTGCTTGCTTTTCCTTGTAAGATTTAGGGATTAAGAGCTGGGATTCGGCAATCTTTTTCTTTCTCATTTCTGCTTCTCTTTTCAACTCATCGGCTGATAGGTTGTAAAAAGAATCCGGTAGCTCTATTTTCGCTGCTACACTCTCGGGTACAGAGAAAAAGACTCGGATCTATAAGGACACAATTCATGTTCAGAGTTCGAGATATATGATACTATAAACGATTGCATATTTTACCTACTGGATATCAACATGCAACAAGATAAACTAGGATGATCAAAAACAGAGAAATGCAATAATCGAACCGGAAGCAATATGTTCATAAACCTATAATAGCATACAATTCATTGATTGTCCGACAAATCGTTTTAAACAGAAGCAAAACCAGGCAAATATCAGCAAACAATTCATTTACCTGTCTGTCAATCTTCTTTGGCTCAACCTTCTCCTCTTTCTCACTATCACTGGTCTTAACATCATCTGTCTTCTTCCCCGGTTCGAACAATGTTATCACCCTATTGATCGAAGCAATCCTCTCCTTGTTCGGAACATCCATGACTGCAAACATTTCTCCTCCTTCTTCATTCAACACAAATCCAACATGCTCCAAGAGCTCAACTCCCCCAGAAACCTCACCGATTGCTTCCCTTATCTTGGGATTACTCATCCGAATCTTCCTAAACTTGTCATTCCCAGGTTCCTTAACTATGTTCCTTAACAACCTAAGAACAACCTGAACTGACCCTTCCGGCGGGTTCCCCGAAAGATATGAACCAACACAGACCTCCAATTGAGCCATTGACGAATCTTCAGATTCATTCCTGTTCGATTCCATATCGGTATCACCGCATTTAGTATCGGATGGATTAGTATTAACACAGATCTCTACATGTTCAGATACCTCCTCCTCGGTCCTATACGGAGCACCGCAAATCGGGCACTCCAACATATCCAATGTGAACCCGTTTTTGGACACCTTACTAGAAGTGATCAATGAACCGTAAGGATCAAACCCATTCTCCGGTTTCCGATCATCGGTGGAAACGGGCTTGTTCAGATCGGAATTTGTCGGTTTCGAGGACAAAGAAGGCTTAGAATTTGAAGAGGAGGAAGAAGATGATGGAGTCTGAGTTTGGGATGGGCGGATATGGATCGGGTTAACAGATTCAGATGAAGAAGAACCCAATACCCTACCTTGTCCCTTGAAATTCCCAGATGCTGAAAACTGGTTGTTGACTTTCTTCATGAATCCACTCCATTTGTCTTTCATGGCCATTGTTTATGATTTCTGGGTATGATTCTTTTGGTTTGAAGATCTAAATCTGAATGATTCTAAACATAACAAAGAATGTAGAGAAAATCAACGAGGCCGAAAAAGAAAGAAATAGAAAAACACGTTGTTCAACAACCTCGATTTCGTGAATTTAACCAATAGTATTCCAGCACGTATACGGGACTTACGTTCTTTTAGTGGTACGCTCAAATATTTTGAATTATTTGAGTTGAAACTCTAATTTTATTATTTGAATACTTTAATTTTTTTTATTTGAGTTAAGTTAAATTGAAGAAATTCGAGTTAAATTGAATTTTGAGTTAATATAAAATTGTAATTGTAATTATTTAATATATTATAATATGATTTATTCATAATTTAAACTACTTTCATTATTAATCATATATGATATGTATATATATTTTCATTTTTTCTTGAGAGGCTTGTCCCAAACTTAAAAATAAACTAAAAATTTCGAGTTATTCGAATTTCTATTTTATAACTCAATTTTTTTTAAAAAAATTCAAATCGAATTTATGAAACTCAAGTTGAGTCAAGAAGATTCGAGTTAAATTATTCGATTTTTTCAAGTCGATTCGAGTTTTACTCGGCCCTAAGCCTAATTTTTTTAGTTAAAAACTTTTAGTTAATTATTAGACAATAACTTTTTATTATAAATTACGGATAGATATATTATATTCTCATATCGATTGTTAAATTTTCTTTTAACAAAATTTACTTCTCTTTCTCGTTTAGAAGAGAAAGAATGTTTCCATTTCGTCTTGAATCTAAAACCTAAAAAAATAAGAGCAGATAAACAATTTTGACAAATCAATCATCAAACCGAAACCGATTTGAGAATGTAATGATCCGAAACCGATTTGAGCCGAGAATGTAATGATCCGAAACCAAACCGGACGGAACGGATGGTGACCCGAAACCTGAACATGATCTTCTCTCTTTTGTTGGAAGTAGAGAGAAGTTAGTCTCTTGCCCTAAAGACTAAAGTCACCGAAGAAGCAGCCTAATTGAGTTTCCAGTTTGACAAAGTAGAATGATCAATTCATATTGACAAGAAGAAGGGAAAAAAGAAAGAAATTTCTAAGTTTTTGAATATATAACCTCAATCTGATGGGAAGTTGAACAAATTTCATATCCATATAGGAAGGGATTAACTAAGTTTACCGGAATAATACAAGCATCAGGAACCGATTTTCGTTCATTTCTGAAAGTACTGAGCTCTATAAGGGTAACCAGTAGCTTCAAAAGTTCATAAGGTACAAGATGATAATAGCAATTAGAAAAGAACTCAGAACTAGGGCAAACAGAGAAGTTAACACATGGAGTAAAGTCTGAAAACAATAAGCTTACTGATAAAGACTTGAAGCTATCTCGGTGAAAGCCGAAAGCCATCTAGAATAAGGCTCCATTTGGCAGAGCTGTTGGAAAGATGGGTTGGGTGGAGAAGCCACATTCTAGGAGAATTCCAACTTCTCCAACAGCTGCGTTTGAGGCAAAATCCGGTGGGGAAACAGGGTGAAGCAACCCAGAAGTTGAGGGCTTTGGCGGAGCTTCTACGTTGGACAGCCAAAAGCAGCCCCCAAAAGCTCAGCCGAACGGCCAAAAGCAGGCACAAAAGCTGATCCAAACGGAGCCTAAAAAGCTAAAGAAAGCCATTGCGTAGAGTTTCAAACGCATATTTCAAACATTTCTTAGAGCTATAGAAGAGTATTCAATTATGTCTATTCGATCATCATCTAGCCTTGCACAGTAAAATTCCGAATGATAATCAGTTTGTTCTAATTGATATTGCAGAGCCAGGGCAAAGGAGATTAGTAAAGCCTAAAATCTCAATTCCAAAAGCAGTTCTCAATATTGAAACAACAGCAGTAATTTGAACCAAACCTTAACTTTCTTTTTGAATCAAATCAGGAATTGAAAAACAGAGATGCAATAATAACATCATATAATTCTTGTAAGATAAACATTCCAAATCATTCAAACACATCCATGAGGAAATTCAAACAAAAGATTATTAAAAGAAAAAGAAAGTACGCCAAATACAACAGATCTAAAATTCACATCACTTATCTCAATCGCGATTCTTAAGCTTCTCGAGTCGCTGATTCAACTGCTCGACTTTAACAACAAGGCTAGTAACAGAGTACAGGAGCCAGTACAAAATAAGAGCAGCGGCGATGAGAAGCGCGTTGCGTTGACTCTTCATGATGGATTTCTGGTGACGGAGATATTCGGAAGGGGTACATGAGTCGGCATCACAGCTAGGTCGCGTCTCGTATTTCCAGTATATATCCATGAGGAGGAAGAGGGAGAAAGGAACTACCGACATGAACGGCTTCAGGAGGTTGCGTGTGACGGCGATGAAACCCTTGCGGAGTCCGCCGAGGCCAGGAACTGTGAGGAGAAGCAACATGATAGCTTCGGCGCCGGCGGTGTAGCCTAGCACTACCCATTCTAGAGCCATTTTTGCTGGAAAAATTGGGCAAAAATCGTTGAATCTGATTTAGGCTTTGATTTTTTTAGCTTTGGCCTTTGAGGAGGTGAGCTTTGAATATGCTTTTCTTAGCGAGCAAGAAGGGAAGAAAATGGAGAACCGATTTATTTTTTATTTTTAAAACGGAACGAGGGACACGTGGAATTATGGTACAGATGGCCCAATTAGAAGAAATTGGGCTTTTATTTATTTTGATTTTGGGCCCAATTGAGAGCACTATTTTTAACATGGGGACTCCAAGACTGATCTATTAGTGGGTAATTTAGATTGTGAATCACTAAACTTAATGCTTATTTTTATTAATAAATTTTAATAAATTAAATTATTTATATTAATATTTTTTAATAAATATTAACGAAAAAAATTAAAATTAAAATTTTCATTTAATATATTTTCACATATCATCATTAAATAATATTTAATTAACAATTTTTTTATAATTTTTTAAATATTTTATTTAAATAAATTTAAAATAAAAATGAATATAATTCCTATAAAACCTAAGGAAAAAAATTTAAGTACCTATGATTGTATTGTCATTACAAACGATGACATCAAGTCATCATGTCAATTATGTCCTGAACGACACACGTGTTATAATGGACGGGATAAAAAATCGCAATCTCGCAAGAGTAAACTAATTTTAAAAACCCGTCTTCAGTTCGGATTACAGGTTACAACTCGCCTGTTAAAATAAAGTTTGAATTTAAAACTTAATTCAAAAATGCTTGAATACATGTTATTCAAACACTTAAAATCATACAATTTATGATATCCGAAAGAGATAATGCTCGAATATTCAGGACGATACTCTCGAAACTAATCAAATATAGGTTCTTACAGTTATGGAACTTCTAAATACAATATTAAGATGCACTTATTCAAGAAGTCTGTTCCGGCCACCGACATACCGTCGAGTATATCCCTTGACCAAGCATTCCTCGTTGCAGAGTCTTCCGATTCGTTCGCCGGAGATTCCCACGGGTGTAATCCGGTCATCATCTCGACAACAACACACCCTAACGACCATATATCCAAAGCAGCACTGATTTCTGCATGCTTCACGGATTCCGGCGACATGTAAGAAGCACTACCTCGAAAACAACCTCGTTCCGGGTCTTGTTCGCCGGGTTCCTTCGCGGATCCAAAATCGGCTAACTTCAAAGTAAAACGTACACCGGATTCATCCAGTGGAGAAACAAGAATATTTTCTGGTTTGATATCACAATGTACGTAACCTTTCTTGTGAACCAAGTAAAGCCCTTCGAGTATCATCATCGTATAACGCCGTACATCAGGTTCCGGTATTTTACCACCGCGTTTATAAATCAAATCCAGGAGGCTTCCGCCGGAGACATATTCAAGAAACAAGTTATCATATTCAACATCATGTTCGATGGTCTGAAACTCGCCGTGGCATTGAACGATATTCGGGCAGTACAGAAAGTTTTGAAGGATCCGGCATTCTTTTCGAATCGAAGAACTCGGCGACGGGGAAGATTTAACCGCAAGTAACCGAGGACCAGGCTTTGTTATCTTCACCAAGTCGACAACTGCATGAGTTCCTTCGCCAAGATTCTCCAGCTTGATAAACTCCAGGTTCTGACCAATGCAGAATGGTCCCCTTGGCCTTGGCTACATGACTGTGCTCTGCGTATAGTAATCGGACCCTTGACTGGAACAAGAAGACGATGGCTCAATGAAGGCTGAGGTAAAGAACTATATAGGTTTTGGAAAGTCCAAATCTCATCAGAAATCCTACCTTAACCCTAATTCTACCCCTCTAGGATATGTTAATATAAATACTATGTAAACCGACTTTTAGTGTATGTTAAATATTTAATTATATTATTAAATAAATTTTTTAAGCATGAGGAAGGTTAAATATTTATTTTTTGAATTAATTTTTTTTTATAAATGTTAATTTTATTATCTAAGAACCTCAAATCTATATCACTGTAAAATTAATTAACTAATAAATAGATTATTATAAATTTTATTCAAAAATTAAGTTAGTAACCAAAACAAGAGATATGAACATGCCCTCAAACCGTCCTCGAATATCCTGTTTGATTTGTAAGTAAATATCGGTAGGAACTTGAATCCTTCTAGTATGCATGCGACTATTATGCTATTGTCAAATATAATAATTCAAGCAATTCTAAGTAATACAAATCATATTAGCCAAAAAATCATTTTTTATTTAATTTTAAAAATTATAATTTTTAGTTTTTAGGTGGATAGTTACTTTTAAAGGAGAAGATATTTAACGAGTATTCTTTTCCTCCAACTAGGTTTAGGGAAATTTTTAACGAGGCTCGTAGTTGTATTCCTTTTTACATAAAAAAAAAGGAAGAGATATTTTTTTATCTTTAATATTAATATATTAAATTATTATATGAATTGATCGATTGTATAAGAGACGATAATTAAACAAACAAGGCTTAAGTTTGTAAGAAATTATGAACCTAACGATTTTTATTTTATTTTTAAAATTCTTAAAAACATATGAAACTTATAAAAAATTGTTTTTTAAAAAAATATATAAATATCACATAATTTAATTAGAGTATATCATTTAACAGTAATATTTAAATAAAAATTATCAAAATTTAATGATTAATTTTAGACAAAAAATTAGTTGATTAAATTTATTAGTTTAATAATTTAATTAAATATAAAAAATAAAAAATTTAATTATTATTTTTTTCAAATATTCAAAAACTTTTTACGCTCTTAAGCGAAAGAATAATGATGCAAAAAGAATATAAAACTCACACTAATCCAATATTTTTTAAAAATATATAAAAATATATCGAAATTGATATATGTTAATGATGCACTAACTCGCATGATAGAATATAATGATACAAAATTTAATGAATATATTATTGAATATCGTTATTATTAAATACCGTTAGATATTAAATTAATTAATAAAATTAAAAACTTTAAAACTTTAATATATAATTATAAATTATTTAAAATAAAATTTTAATTAAATTAATTATACATTGAGTCATTAAGATTTTAAATCTTAATCAATTTAATGATGTTTAACGATATTTAATTTAATAATTTTTAACAATACTCGATACGTAGTAAACTTATCCCTATAATAAATACATTCATTTATATAATTATAATCAAAATTAATTATTAAAAATCATAAATAAATAAATATAACATTTTTAATATATTGTATTAAAATCCATTATTACATCCTTACTTAGACACTCATTACCAATGGATAAAAGTTAGTCAGAGAAATTCAGTAAAAAAACATTTTTTTTTCTCTTTTGTTATTCGATTATATTTTAATATATTATTTTTATCTCACTCATTATGTACTATATTAATTTTTTAAAAATTAAATATTTTAAAATTTGATCATAATTATTTTAAATATTTTAATTTATTAAATTTTATAAAATATATTTTTAAATTATTTATTAAAAGTTTATAAAATATATATTTTATATTATTGTTAATAATAAATTTAAAATTATAATGAACCAAAATTAAAAAAAATTAAATAAAAAAATCAATATTAAATAAGACGGAAAGAATACATTTTATCATACTATTAATATTCTTCTCCACGTATAAATTAATAAAATATTAAACGATTAAGTATGATCAGTTTTACATTTCATATGTATTTTTTTATAAAGATAAAAAAATATAATTTTTATATATCATAGATAGGGGAGTAAAACTTGAATCGAATCAAAAAATCAAAACTTTTTACTCGAATCAAGACGAAAAAATTTTAAATAAAGTTCAAATTATAAAATAAAAATCGAATAACTCAAAATTTTTTAGTAATTATAGAGGGTACAATTAGCCTTAGTAGTTTTATTTTCATTTTTTTCTTTCTACCTTTTAATTTTTTTTATTTACAATCTAGTCATTTTCAAAATCTATTTTTATTTTATTTAATACAATTTTATTTATATCTTTTATATTATTCTATTTAATTTATATTATTTATTTTATGTTTTTTTTTTAATTTTTATATTTAATTTATTTTATTTATCACTATTTTTGATTTAGTCTTGACCTTACATAGATAAGAAAGAGGTTTTAATAAACCTATAATTTAATGAAGTAACATATTCATATTTAAGGTATTTTGTGAAAATAATAATAATAATAATAATAATTTAAAATCGTATTTACACATATAAAAATCAATATAAAGAAATATGTATATAGAAATAAAGAATCGTTTAAATTGCAATCAAACTATATTATAATATTATAAATAATATAATTAAAATTTATACATAAATTCAAAAAATCAAAATGACTCGAACTCACTAAAATCGAATCGAATTAAAAAATTTCAAAAAAATTAAATTATAAAATATGATGACTCAACTCAAATAACTTAATTTTTCACTAGATTTGACTCGACTCACTAAAACGCTCATCCCTAATAATAGTATAGTATGAACTATAAGATTTATATATATGATTTACGTACATATTACAGATAAAGCGATTTTAATTCAGGTCTCCTAGATAAATATTATCTTTTTTTAATGGAATCATTTGTTGGATTTGAAAATTCAAAATTTAACAATAGATTATATATTTATCGACAAACTCTTGAGATAATTATTAAGGATTATATGAAATTAATATTCGAATTACATAAATCAATTAAAATAAGTTATGGGATGTTTGAGTTAGGCCGTCAAATTATGATAAAACTCCTTAATTTTTCTCAGAGTCAGGATTGAATCTTGATAAAGGTCAAAATACTGGATTTAAAAAAATACAAGGATTTATTAAATATTTAAACTAAAAATTCATGGCACGATAAGGCCTATTTTATCTAATATTTTAACTTATAACAAGGACCTAAATTGTTATTAAATAAAAAAATTGAACAAATATATCAATTCTTCTTTAGTTTAATTCATAATTTATTATATATTTAAAAAATTCTTATTTTTTATAAATTTAAATATTTATTTTTATGAAAACTAAATTATTATTTTTATAAAAATTAAATTATTATTTAAACTAAATTTTAAAACAAATATTGAGACCCTGAAATTCAAGGGAGATACTTTATTTTTCTTCTGATTTAGTTGTTATCTGTCGTTATAAATATATATATTTAAATTAGTTAATAGTGATTATAATAGTATCTATTATAGAATATAATTTTAACCATTTGATATTAATCGTTCAATCATTATGCTGACACTATTGTTGCTCAAATCCACGATCTCTAAAGACAACAACCGTTCCGTTAACCACTTGAGCTAAAAGACTTATATCGTATATATATATATATATATATATATATATATATATTCAAAACTCTATATACATAACCACTGCCATTGATAAGGTTGGTTTGATCTCATATCTTTATGTCCACATGTTTGATACAATATAATTATATTTTTAAAATCAAAATTGTAAATAAATTTTTGCATCATTCAATTATTATTTGCCTACTTTCACCTTATCATTTAAACCAATTGAATGTGGACGACACTATCACACCAATAGAAAATTAATAAGTGCATTGTTGCAACTCATCAGCTAACTCAGACATTATAAGCAAGTAAATCTTGATACTCAAACTCACTGAGTTGACTCATGAAATGCCATATTTACAAGACAATGAGTTCATCTATAATTACTACCAAACCAAAGGAAACACTGAAATGTCTTGTTTTTTTTTTCTTTTTCCTCCTATTGCTGCAAGGAACTCAGCCTTTCAACAAGTATGTCCAAGGCTTCCTTCATCCACCAATGCTGGCAGACGTCCCTTGCTTCATTCACATGCATCTGAATAAATAATATTCGTAAAAATATAAAAACCTGAAGATTTAATTCAGTTGATTCACGTGGTAAATAGCTTATCCAAGCTCGGTTTCGAACATTTTGTTCGGGCCAGAAGTCGAGTTCCTCCTCGATGAGCAAAGGGAACATGTGACCTTCATAAAATGTGCCATGGCTTTTGCTTATAAAGTACCATTTCCCCAATTCACACTGTGTTGATTATCAAAATATCAGGGGCGTGAAAAATTCAACTCAAAAAAATTTCAAATAAGTGTACTGACCTCAACGTTGCCTATAACCCCAGCTTCTTCAATTGCCTCTCTTAGAGCAGCTTCTTCTCTAGATTCATCAAGCTCCCAACCACCCTTAGGAAACATCATCTTTTGGCATTTCTGGGATGAAATTAAGAGGACCTCAAACTCACCGGTAATGGCGCAGTCGCTGCTGCATTTGAATCTATAAGGAATGCACCTGCAAATACTCAAGATTTTGAAGAAATTTAAAGCTCAATTCGATTAGACTCGACTTAAACTCGACTCGTTAAACTCGACTCTTAATCTTAACGAGTCGAGTTTAGCACTACTTGAACTCCACTCGGCTTGTTTACGCCCTAGGTAAAGTTGATGGAAAATCTGTGCAGACAACTCACCCGACGACTTGGCGGCGACCGAGGTTGTCGTAACGCTGCAAGTGTCTTCCTGTGCGGGAAACCAAGCAAACCATCGTGTGTGAAATCGAAAGGAATAATTGAAAAACGAATGAAGAAAACTGAAGACGATTTGGAGAAGAAAGAAGAGTTCAGACAAGCAACAGGCTTAGCAACAAACGAAATGAACAAGTTTTTGTTTTTTTAGGGTTTTGATTTCTTTCATCCAACGACTCAACTACCGACAGTGATTTCTTTTGTAGTATTAGGATTCAGAATCTGATGTTAGAGACAAACAAGAACATAGAAGAGGTTTCAAACTGGGAGTCTGGGGATATATGGAAAATGGAAATGAGAACGGGAATTTATAGAAGAAAACAGAGAAGACGATTTAATTAATTAATTAATTAATTAATAGTGAATACTAATAATTAAGAAGAAAAAATCACTTCTGTCAAAAAAATCCCATCCATCGGTGTATCATATTTAGCAATTCAAGTATGTTGGTATTATTATTTTAGTATCTTAACAATTATTTTTAGTAAAATAATATTTAATATTATATTTTTATTTTAATATTTTATTCGTTAAAGATTAGCTGAGATGATGATGTGGTTTAGTATACTCGTAGTTTTTAGTTTAAAATATTTTTACATATTATTTATTCAATTTAAAATTCATTAATTTAAAATATCATCTTAATTTTTATAAGATTTTTTCTCATTCCTTTTTTATCGCTTGTATTCTAGTTGATATCTTAGTTATAAAGTTTGGATTCTTCTATGGACCCACCCTACATTAGGAAAGATTATTAGGTGAACCATGTTCACAACGTCATCCATGGTCTATGTAGTTAGGACCGTTGATCTTTAAATAACCACTTGATAATTACCCACCCACCAAGTACATGTAGGAAAGAGATGATGATTCATTTGAAAAAAATTAAGATCAACGGTCCTGATTAATTGGGGTCATAGATGACGTGGTGAACAGGGTTCACCTAATAATTTTTCTCCATTAGCCTCATATTAATATGCAAATCCTAAAGCCAAAAAAATTGACTAGAAGAAGAAAATTAAAAAAATTAAAATTTTAATTCAAAATTTAAAATAGTATTTAAATAGATAGAATTTTAGAGTAAATTGAATGATTGTATAAGTTTTTGAACTAAAATTGTTATTGACCCAAGTCACATCAATATTTCTATTAATTTTAAAAGAGGGAGGTGCCAAAACAAAATAAAAACGTAATATTATGTATCATTTTACAGAAAATAATAGTTAAGGTATTGAAAAAGTAACACGAACATAATTAGGGTACTAAATATATAGTTTTTTTTTTATCGGCTCCTAAACCTATAAATAAATATTTAATTTTAGAATATAACGATGATGATTCTATCCATATTTGACAATGAAAATATTTTTTTTTCATAAGTGACTTAGTTTTAGGGTTTAGAAATTTAATTTAAAGTGCATTATTTATGGTTTATATTTAGGGGTTTTGATAGAATTTATGGTTTAAGATTAGAATTTAAAATTTATAAGTTAAAAAAATAAAACCCTAACCATATTACTACTCTAAAACTCAAAGTCTAATCTCTAAACCATAAATCTTAAATTCAAAACTTATTTTTTATTTTTATTAAATTATATTCTTAACCCTTTAATAATATACATACATTTTATAGATAAAATAATTTAAACTCATACTTTTAAGATAAATATCACCCATTTTTCTATTAAAACACTTGTCAGGTTTAAGTTTTTGTGTACAATTAAATATAAAAGTAAAATTATATATACAATTACATAAAATAAAAGTCCACGTAATAGTTATATATTAAATCAAAATTTATATATAACTTTAAAAAAGTGTCTAGCGTATCAATAGAGGTTGGTTCAAGTGATAAGCAGTTTGATTCCGTGTAAGCAATTTTCAAGTTCGAGATATTGTATACGCAAAAAAATCCTTGTTGAAAGACTCACTCACCAAAACTAGTTGTGCAACCCGGGTCGATCCGGATTAGTTAGGCCAAGACCTTTAAAATTGGAAGAGTAATAAAAAAATGTGTCTAACGATAAATTATATTATGAATAATTTATGTCACGTTAATTATGAGATTAATTAATTAAGTAAATTTTTATTTAATAATTTTTAAAAATTTATTTTACAGTAAATATCAATAAAAATTCTTTAATAAAAAATAAAATAAAAAATTAATAAAATAAATATATTTGATTAATTAATATCATAGATGACATAATTAAAATAATATATAATATAATTTCTTTTAAAACATAATTTTTCTTTGTTATTATAAAAAATAAAATAAACAATCTCAAAAAATCATTTTCAAACGAATATTTAAATAATTAAATTAATCTTGAATTTTTTTTAGTATAAAGAAAAAAGTATCCCCTCGTTTTTTCCACATAATCTTAGGGTTGAGAGCCTACAGGCACCGTCATAGCAGAAACACATGGAGTCTGAAGAGCAAAATAAAATAATTGATATATATGAATATTTAAATAATTTTTAAAAAATGGTAGTTAAAATATTTTCAACCGTTTATAAATAAATTAACAATTAATCAAATATTAAAATTAGAAAAGGTGGGTTTGTTTTCTATTATTGAAATCTTAAATTTGAATTTGGAAGGTTAACAAATGTTTACGGAATTAGATTTTTTATTATTTTAAAACGATCGTTTAAAAAAATTGATAAATAAATAAATAAATATTTAGAATTAAATATGAATTATTTAAGATTGTTGTTTATCATCATAATAATAAAAAACGCAACTAAAATTTTAAATATAAATATCTATGAATATTCTTATTAATTATATTTAAATAACAATAAGAATTAATATTGATAAGTGTTTAGTATAATGAAAAAGTACACTTCCAAAAAAGAATTCAATTTTAAATATGATTTTAGTGAGAATGTAAGTCAAGAATCTTAAACATATGCTAAAATTGGCATAAAATATATAAAATATGTATATATATTCTATGTGTTTGAACCATATCTAAAAAATATTATAAAATAAATATTTAAATTATATATTTTTTATTTTAAGTATTTAAAGTTTATTTTGGTGATAATAAATGTTTAAAGTTTTATTTTATTCGTATTAAGTGTTTGTAGCTAAAAAATATTAACATTCAATTATCATCTGATATATTATTTATCTTAGGCACCTATTTTGACTTAAAAATAACTCTGTGCACTTATTTTTTTTATTAAAATAGATTTTAGACATATTTTAGTAAAAATAACTTTAGACCTGTAAAACAAAAAATAGTATAGTTCGAACAATTATTTTATATTAAAGTTTCACAATTATCGAAATTAGAGATTCACTAATTAGTCGTTATAGATTTTGACCTTTTGTGATGTATTTTATCTAAAAACGACACAAACTATTGCGGTACTTGTTTCAGCGATGCTTTTTTAAGTGTCGAAACTTTTTAACGATGTTAAAAAATGTTATTATAAGACTAAAAACGTCATTAAAAATTTATTTTGTGGTAGTGTTGTCTTATCTTGTATAGAATCGAACTTCACATTTGACTTAAGAATGTAAACATCTCTCTACTTAATTAAAAAAATATCAACCTTAAAAACATCTTTTCAAAAATGTATCGTTTTATATAATTTTTCGTATGTAAATTATTAACTGATTTATTCAAAATAAATATTAAAAAAACTCATCTATCTAAGCCCAATTTTTATTATTTATAATATTAAAACACAAACTCTATTTTTTTAAAAATCCGTAAATCGTAATACTTTATCTTACTAAATCAACAAATAATTAATTCAAACCTTCTATTTTAAATCTGGGATCATTATTACATATCAGACGACACAATTATGATGAGATGAGGTTTTAATTAAAACATGTTCATGTTCCCATTTATTTATTTATTAAACTTTAAAATTATATGCTTTCAAAATGGGTTTCAACGTTTAAAAAATCAACAAAATCCGCTGCCTTCAGATTTATTTATTTATTTTCATTTTAATCTCAGCTTACATAATAAATATTTATCAATAATTCCACATGTCCATACCATAATAATATTCGTAGCCCATATTTGACCTTTTATATAAATATTGGTGGTCGACTTCGTGGCAAATAATTCCATAAATTAAATATTATTTTTTTCTTCAGGTCAACTAAAAATATGAATTTTCCGACAAATTAATCTATATTTTGCATGTTTCCTTACGTGTTTCTTTCAAATATTAACTATAAGTTCAACGTCAGTATCCAACAATATAATATAGAATAATGACCATGCAAAATGTGAAACACGTGGATATTAAAAGTGGTAAAATTATTTTTTGATCCCTTTGGAAATTGTAAAGTTATAAGATGCAAAATTATATTTTTTCCCCAAATTTTTAACTTTGACTCAACTCGAAAAAATTAAATTATTTAACTTGATTTAATGAAAAAATACTCGATTCATCTAAACTTAACTTGTAATTTCATAAACTTGTCTCAACTTGAAAAAATTTTAAATAAAGTGAGTTATAAAATAGAAACTCGGATAATTTAATCTTTTCAATATTTAATGGATCAATTTTCAAGTTCGAGTTGAGTATTTCAGTTATGTTTGATATATATATGTATATGGTTATAGAAGATCGTTTAAATTAAAAATAATTAGTATTATAACATTGTGAATGTTTACGATTAATTTTGAACATAAATTTGAACAACTAAACTCTACTCGAATCTCCTACACTCGATTTAAAAAATAAAATAAAATATGAATCTTTAATTCAATTTAGGGGGGAGCATTCGGTTAATTCGGCCGGTGGCCAAACCGAATTAACGAAAATCGAACCGAAATTATTTCGGTTAATTAGCCGAATTAACCGAAATTTATTATAAATTTTGGTTAAATTACATAATAGGTCACTAGATTAAGCTAAAATAATTTTTTAATCACTAAACTTTTATTTTATACTAATTTAATACAAAATTTAGTGACCATTTTATAATATAAAAAATTTAATAAACATTTTATAACATTTTAAAAGTTAAATGACTAAAAATAAATATATTTAATATATAATTTTGGTTAATGCAATTAATTCGGTTAATTAACCGATAACTGAATTATCAAAAAAAAATAACCATTAACCGAATTTATCAAAAATTAACCGACCAAATTAAACAAAATAATTTCGGTTCGGTCGGTTAACCGAATTAACTAAACCGAATACACACTCCTAATTAATTAACTCAAAAAATTTAATCGAATCATTCAAATGTCTATCCCTATTTATACGGACCGTCAGACTGATACATTAAAAATTACTAAAATCTTTAATTAAACTCTCAATTTTAAAAAAAATTAATTAAATTTTTATAATTTTTAAATTAATTCTTAAATTTTCACTAATCTCTTAGTTCATTAATCAGTATCATGCTACGAATTTCAATGTTTTTATATATAAATTAGGTCTTTGTATTGCACTCCCTTTAATGGTATTTTTAATGAACTAATCCCTATCGCGAAAGGTCATTTTCACCGACTTATTACAAAGGGTTAATTATATTTTAAAAATCATGAAATAAAATATAACTTATGGTATTGGGATAGGAAAGCTATTAAAATAATTAATTAACCCCCCAAAAACAATGTTTTGGATAATTTTATATAAATATTATTTTTTGTCACATTTATATCACGAGTAAATTGATATATTATATGAAAACTTTATTTATAAATGTTATTTATTTTTTCGGTTTCGAATCTCGATAATTATATTAAAATTTTAAATATTAATTTATTGTAAAAAGGATTTTTTATGGACTCATAAATTTCGTACACATAGTTTAAGATATTTTTTATTAAATATTTAAAAATTAAAAAAATATTATGATTCGAATTTATATAAGATAAAATATTATAAGTATTTTTGATTATTTTATCAATTAATGTATCTTAATTTAAGATGTTATTTTCAGTTGATTTATTTAAATATTATATAAAATAAAAAATAAAAAAACATTATTAAATAAATTATTATTTAAAGTGATATTTTAATAATTTCTTAACAAGAGTGATGGTCATGAAATACATAATAAGTACATATATTTAATGAAATAATTAATAATTTAGTTGTTAATTATTTTTTTACTTTTTATTTATCATATAACTACTCCATGTGAATGTCACATTCTTTGTATCTTAGCTTACAAGGAGCAAAATTGTATTGGATTTATATCTTAAATACTTGCGGTGAAAACTGAAAATTTTTATAAATATTTTAATTTAGTGTATAAGATTTAGGGTTTAAGAGTAAGATTTAGAATTTAAGGAAATTGTTTATAATTTAAGGTTTAGGGTTTAGAGTTTAGAGTTTAAAAAAATATGGTGATAATTTAGGTTTTAACTTATAAACTTTAAATTCTAAAAATTATCCCTGAATTCATAATTGATTTATATCTTATACACTTGCGGTGATAACCGAAAGTTTTTATAAATATTTTAATTTTAGAGTTTAGGATCTTAGTTTAAGTTGTAAGATTTAGAGTTTTAGTTATAGGGGTTTAGAATTTAGAATTTAGGGTTTAACTTATAAACTTTAAATTCTAAACATTATCCTATACTCTAAACCCCTAAACCCTATTCTTAAATTAAGACCCTAAACCTTAAAACTAAGATATTATACGAAACTTTTTAATTTTTACCGTTAATATATAAGATAATAATATAATTTTAATTAGTTTAATTTTAAATTTTATTAAAAAATGTTATGAAGGTTGTGAGTTGCGAATGAATCTTGTGATTTGAATAACTTAAAACCCTTTAATTTCCCTGTTGGTCAATATGAAATAATCCAAACATTTCCACTCTCTAATCATGTTTAGCAACTAATGATTATGACGGCTAATTGACTATTTCAATATATAATCACTAATTAAGTGTTTTTTAAACAGCTTTATTAAATTATTAGCATAGACTTAGACTTAAAAGTCTAAGATTTTTTGTTCAAATTTTATATTGCCAAAATTATATATAAATTTTTTAATAGTTGAATTATTGGTTAAATAATTTAGTCTTTGTAATGTTTAATTATGATAATTTGGATTATTAAAGTTTAATATTAGAGTTTAGTATTACCAAGTCAAGAATAGAATTTCTTAAATAGTTGAATTACGTTTAATATTAAAGTTTAGAGAATAGAAGATATGATATATTTTTAACGTTTAAAGTTTAAAATTTAGAATTTAAGGTTATGGTGAGTTTATATTTTAATTTTTTGTTGTTTAGGTTAAGGGTGTTAAAAAATATTAGATACGGTCGATCCGATCCGGTTTTTATTTTTGTATCAAATATCTGATCCTATTTTAAGTTTTTCGGATCAGATACAAATCACAATATTTCAAGTTTCGGATTATCCAAAAATTAAAAAAAAATTGAAGTTTTTATTAATATTAATCTTATTCTATTTAACAATTTAGTACTTGTTATATTTAAAAATTTTAAAAATTAAAACTTTTATAATTGTGAATCTTATTGTATTTAGTAATTTGTTATTTATTATATTCGAAATTCTAAAATATTTATAAATATAACCTTCAAATTTGAAAAATTAGTATAATCAAATTATATTTTTGGATAAACAAATATCCGATTATCCGATCTGAATATCTGATATTCAAATATACAGATATCCGCTTTTTTGGGATTGAATACGGATCATTATATCATTGATCAGTAAACCCGAATATCCGAACAAATCAAATCCAATCCAATATCCAACAATGAACACCCATAATTGAGTGTTTATAGTTTTTATTTTGAAAATTAGGGTCTTTAAAATTTATTTTAGAATCTATACCAAAAAGCTATTACGCAAGTAGGGAACACACTAATTTTGTTAAACCTTCGTATTGAATTAAATCCTGATGAATACTTTTAAGAATTCTAATGAGAAAAACATGTTACGCGGTTCAATCAAATTGAAACTAGAATATATTTACACGACCATTCTATAAAATCCAAGTCATAGTATGAACAATGCTTTCAAGACATACAAATGTTTCTTCTTTATCACTCAATATATTTATCTGGTTATATATATGGGTTGCTTCAAAGTGATCAAAGTTGTCGCCTGTACAGATAAACCGAGGAAGAAGACGACGACGACGACGGTTTACTTTGAGAATTTCGAGACCGGTCCGATCAGAAGACTCGGAACTGCAAGTTTTGTGGGCAGCGAGAGGCATTCTATTGCCACTGCAGCAGGTAAGTCCTGCTGGACTTGGGGGGTTATGATCGTATAAAGAATGCCGTCGAAGGGATTTTGGGGTTTTGGGTTTATGGTGGTAAGTATAGGTTTATGGGTTTAAGGATTTATAGATTTAGGGTTTAAGTTTAATGTTTAGATTTTAGGGTTAAATTATTTTAAATTAAATATAATATGAAATTGAAATAATATGAAATATTGATAGTTAAATTTATTATTATTTTTTGAATTAAGAGTAAATTGTTTGGATATGTAAATATAGAAGATTAAATGTGTTATTATATAAAATTTGTTAAATTCCACATCACTTTCGTTGGATTGTTTTTTATTCAATGAATGAATTTTTAAATTCAACCGACCTATTTTTAAAATAGGAAGTGGATAAATAAAATTTTGATAGTCTTTCATTCGTCTATCATTATAGGTAGGTGTGAGTATTCGATTGAATCTAGTTGAGTAAAACTTTTTTGAGTTATTTGAGTTTATGAGTCATATTTTACCATTCAAATTTTATTTGAATTTTTTTATTCGAGTTGAATCGAGTTTTCGAGTTCTTATAATAATTTAATTTTAATAATTTATAATGTTATAGTATAATTTAATTTCAATTTAAACGACTTTCTCTAATCATATAAGATATGTATGTATATATTTTTTCATATGTAACAATACTTTATATTTTAATATATCAATATATATATTTCATAATAAATTGAGAGACTCATTTTGGACTTAAAAATAAATTCTTTAATTACTAAAAAATTTTGAGTTATTCGAATTTCTATTTTACAACTCGAAATTTATTTGAAAATTTTCGAGTCGAATCAAGTTTATAAAATTTCGAATCGAGTCAAAACAAGTCGAGTATTTCCGCCTCAAATCTAGTTGAATTATTTGAATTTTTCGAGTCGGGTCAAGTTTTACTCACCTATAATTATAGGTAATATAATACCATCTATACTATCTATGGAATTCGAACTCAAACTCTACTTAAGATTTGTTATATAATTATATAACTTGATATTGATCGTTCTAACCAGTAATTTGCATTAGTTACGGTATAAAGTTAAATTAAATAATCGAATTAAGCACATTTATTGATGAGAATCATCTTTGGTCATTAAATCGTTAATTATATCGATAATCAATTGATTTGAGATAAATTATTAAAATTTTTAAATAAAATTATAAATTTAATTTTTAGTGTCGTAAATAAAATAAATTGAGTTTAAATGATAATACAAGTTAATATGACAAACAAAATTATAATGAAAATAAAGGCAAATTATAAAAAATATAATAAATATTTTTTAAAAGAATATAAAAAATATAAAATTACAAAAAATATTAAAAATGTAAAAGAAAATTTTAAAAGTTATAAAAATAAAATAAGATAGATTATATACATTGTAAAACTATAAAAAAAACTAAAATAGAAAATATTAAAAAATAATAATTTAACACCAAAACCTCAACCAAATCTTAAATTTAATCTCTTTTAAGTACATACATATATGGGTAAGTATGAGGTGCGAAAAAACGAGAAATTATATCGTGGATAAGTTTTATCACGTCATTTATGGAACCAACCAATAAATCATTCATATCTTTAACTTTTTCATGTCATATATTTTTTAAAGTGAATCTTCACTCATATTTACTGTTAATTCATTTTAAAAACAGTTTTTCCGAGTGAAGATTCACTTTAAAAAATATATAACTAAAAAAATATGATACGGAGAATTTCTCGCGAAAGAACATAGTGCAACACCAAGCAAAATATTATAAAATATTAATCTTCAACTTAAAGTATTATATTTTTTTTACGATATATTAAATTGATAATATCACAATAAATATTGATATAATAGTGTAGATATGTAAAGATCGAGCGTCGGGTCTAAATAAACCTAAACTTAGAGAAATTATATTATAAGCCCAGTTTATTATTAGGGGTATTCAAGCAGTCGTTTCCGTTAACTGACCGAATCAAATTTTTAAAATATTTTTAGTCGATTTTTTTTCGTATAAATCGTTAATCGATTCAAAAATTTTTGAAAATTTTTAACCGAACCAAAAAAATTTAATTAATCCAATCAATTAAATCGGTTAACCGAACCTTTTTAAAAAAATTGATAAATTACACAAATAGTCACTAAACTATATTAAAATAATTTTTTAGGCACTAAACTTTTAAAAATTATAAAAAAACCATTAAACTTATCGAATTATTACATTGATTCATCATACGTTATAAATTATTGTAAATATTAAAAAAATTTAATAATTATTTTATGCTAATTTTAAAGTTTAATAATCATTTTATAATTTTTTAAAGTTTAATAACCAAAAATAAATATATAAAATATATAATATATTTAGTTAATTCGATTAATTAACCAATTTTGAACCAAATTAATCGATAACCAAAATTTCAAAAAATCATTAACGTTAAGCAATCTAATCTAAAATTAATCAACCGATTAACCGAAAAAAATTAGTTCGATCGGTTAATTGAAATTTTGAACACCTCTACTTACCAGATCAATCATGGTCTCATCTAATTATAATTATCTACTTCATCACTATCTTCTAAATTTTTTTTACCACTAAATCTCCACTCATTTTTCTATATGATTTAAAATATCTATCTATCGCATATTAATCCATAAATTAATTAATTTTAAATAAATTTTGATCCCATAATAATTTAACCCTTTATAATATTCGATCTTGTCTTCCAAGTGTGACCATGTTTCAAGATACGTAATTTCACGTATTATACATATTAATATACTTTACAATGAATATAGACTTTCACATTATTATACGTTAGGTATCGTATACATATTGATGTACAGTATATGGTCGTATTTTAAGCGTATATACTGCAAAAATAAACATTAAATTCCATAGAAAAATATTCAAAAATATACACAATTTCCATATGACCGTAATAGGGAATTAAAAAGAAAGAAACCTGATGATGGTGGTGGAGGTGGCGGCTGCGGCGGCGATGAGAAACAAGGAACCAAACAATCGTGAATTGATTCAGACAGCAACGTCTCTGTTGTTAGATTCAATGGAACCGAAAGCGGCCTCAGCCATCATCATTACCTTAAACTCCTCGAAATCGATCATCCCGTTCCCGTCATTGTCGACTCCGCTTATCATCTTCCTACACTCGGCGATCGAGCACTCGTCCCCGAGGCTTTGGAGCACCTCGTGGAGTTCCTCGGCGGAAATCGAACCGTCACCGTCGATATCATACACCGAGAAAGCGTCCTTCAGATTCTCCAAAACCTCTTCGTAGTCGACCCCTTTGGTGTTCAGCTCGATGAACTCGTGGAAATCAATGAACCCATCGCCGTCAGCGTCGAATTCCCTGATCATGTTATCGAGTTCCTCGTCGGAGGGGTGTTGGCCGAGTGATTTCAAGATGGAACCGAGCTCCGACGCCGAGATCTTCCCATCGCCGTTGAAGTCAAACTTCTTGAACACTTCTCCTATTTCTTTGATTTGGGTTTGGGTGAAATTCCCAAAGGAAGATCGCATCGGAGATTGAGTTCCCAACGATTCCTTTGATTGAACATCTGGAGAAGCAGCAGCTGAATTCGTGGAAGCTCGCTTCTTTTTCCGATTGAAAATCGACCCAAATCCCATCACCTTGAAATTTCCTGGGAAACTCAAGATCAACGAGAAAATCTACAAGAAAATAAGATTAAAAAATGGAAATTAAATGGTCTAATGAAGTTGGAAATTGGGATTTCTTTTGTTTTTGAAAATATTGAACGATTGATTTCTCTCTATATAGCCATGGAACGTGTTTTTCTGGGTTTGTTATGGAGAAAGTTTCGGCGGTGATTCGCAGTACAAAATTTGTGGAGAAAACACTTGGAAGAATGCTGTTTGGGTTGTTGAATTCCCTGGTTTTTAGCTATTTATTTAACTTTTTTATATTTAAATTATGGAAAGATATAAATTTTATTTAATTTTAAGTATATTTATCGAAGCGAGTTTAATGATTAATGATTTAGGTTTTGGTTTAAACGATTGGTTTGATTAATAATTAAATTAAATTAACTTTAACTTTTAAAATGTTAATCAGAATTCGATCTATTTTTGATATAATCAATATTTTAATAGTTTTGTTAATTAATTAATTTTAAATTAAATTTTAAAATATTTTTATATGTTAAACAATTAAACACTTATTTAACCAAACTAAATTTTGATTCAGTTGATTGATTCGTTTTAACTGATTGTTTAAACACTCTTAAAAATAAAATTAAACATTGAACATTGATTAAAATAAGAAAGACTTTTATCATTTCATCAAAATCCATGGTTAAATTATAGAAAATATTTTAATATATATTTTATAATATTTTAGGGTTCTTATTATATTTTAAGGTTTGTAATTTATAATTTATGATTTAAATATTAATACTTAAAATTTATAATATACGATTTTAGAGATAGAAATTTAAATTTTAGATTTAGAGTTTAAGTAAAAAAGTTCGTAGAATTTTTTCATATGTTTAAGGAGATAATTTATTTTTATATACTTTGAGGAAGTTTTAAATTTATTATTTAGATTGTCACATATTTGATTTTTATTTATAATTAACTTTTTCTCTGATCGACACAAATCATTTTATTTCAATGGCTAAAGAAATGATTTTGTTTTTGAAGGTCACAGATTCGAGCATTAGTATTACAACACATTGATTATTACAGTAATTAAACAATCAATATATAATGGTTGAAATATAATCTAAAACAAATATTATTATAATCATCGTAGCTGACTCTAAACTTTCTTCTAACAATAATTGTATCAAGTTTGATGAGATTTAAATCAAAATAAATTTAAATAAATTACACAAACATGCATTTACGATTTAAATATTAAATTTTAAAAATTTTAATTTAAATATTAAACCTTAAATTCTAAATCTTATAAACTAACGACCTAAACTAAATCTGACCATGAAATTGAAAGAGATTATACAATATGCATTTGAATATTTTTTAATATACGGTGCGATAATAATGTAGTATTTATTTAATTTTTTAATTCTTTAATATATAATATTTAAATTTGAATTACTTGAATAAAATATATCATACTTTATTATTAAAATCATTTTATAAATTCAAATTTGAATAATTTTCCAAACCACAATGAGAATAACAATAACACCTAAAATAATGTTAATGTAAGATTAAAAAAATATAAATCATATTAATTTTTATGGTAATATATAAAATTATTCTTGTTTTAAATTATTGTAAGTAGATCACCCATTTTATATTAGAGAGATGAGATTTACTAACATTTTTTTAAAAATGTTGGGTGTATGAAAATTAACGACCGAAATTAAAAGTGTATAAATCTAACAAAACACTTGTGGGTCGTCACGTTCATGTGAATATTGTATATTAAGATGAGCCAAATTTGATTTAATTTAAAAAATTAAAATTTTTGAATCGATATTTTATAAATTTAATTTGATGTAGAAAAATTTTAAATAAAATTTAATTATAAAATATTAGACTTAGAATGGTTCGATGCACAACCGATTAAATTTTTCAAATGGTGGAGAAGTGATAATTTTGATGATTTGTAGTGAAGCAAAAAATAAGAAATTAAACACAAAGATTTAGAGTGGTTCGGACTTCTAACCCAAGTCCTATATCCACTACCTTTAACTTTCCACTACGGATTTCTCAAATTCAGTAAGAATTTTTACCTTTTGATGACACAGGGTTAACCTTATACCTAGATTCTAACATCAAATCTAACATCTAAAGTTCACAACCCGAACTTTAGAATCCTCTCAAACAAGAGAAAAACTTATAATCCTTTGCAAAGATAGATTATTTGTACTCTAAGCACTCACTCAATTTCTAATACACTTAGCATACATTGATAATTAAGCTCACATATATTTGTTTACTCAACTAATAAAAAATTAAGTACTACTATAATTTTCTCATCGTAATGTTGTTACAATTGAAGCATTAATCTGTACATGTTTGAGCCTTCCTTTTATCATCCCAAATGAACTTCTAACCATTGGTAACTGTTGGGATTAATTTAGAGTCGTTTGGAGATAGTTTCAATATCAATTTATGTTTCTGGTGCATGTGGTATCGAAACGCGTGATAATTGTTTTGATACTGCTACTTTAGGAAATAGCCATTAAACCTGCATTTAAGAATCGATATCGAAATGCCTACAAGACGTATCAAAACCTTTAGTTCAGCGTATCAAAACAACTAAAGACTGTTTCGATATGACTCCTTGTTGGGGTTTTTTATTAGGTCATTGAGGGGTTTTGTAAATCCTTTGAAGGTGTATCGAAACACCTAAAATAAGTTTTGATACTGGCATATCGAAATGGGTACTTGTTGTACCAAAATCAAAAATTACAGTGACAAATAGTATCGAAATGATCCAAGACCGTATCGAAACAAATGTGTAATTTTACTTTTGAAAAACATAGCAGTATCAAAACACCTAAAAGGTGTATCAAAACGTCTGAGTTAAAAACACTTTTTTTATTTCTCTAAGTCGACCTTCAAAATTTCTCAAAAACCTCTTAAATAGGTTTTCTAATTGTTTGGATATAAGAACAATTTTTGAAAACTTTTTAAATTAATCCAAAACTATTTTTTCAATTATTATGTCAAAATATATAGTTCTACATAAAATAATAAAAATTAATTAACTTAAAATTTTTAATAATTAGATTAATTTTTAAACCTGAATCGAGTTCCTATATATATCACATGAAAAAAAACATATATTCATATCTTATATATTTAAAAAAATTCATTTAAATTAAAAATAGTATTATAATATGGTAAAAATATATTTAAATTTGTATGAAAACTAAAAAAATTGACTCAAATAAAAAAAATAAAAAATAAAATATAAAATATGATACGTTAATTTAAATAACTTAAAATATTTTAATTCGACTCGGCTGCACCAAAGATCAATTTGTACATGAATTAGGAACTCCCATGTTTCTAATGATTGCCAAGATATGAACCACAAAAAATATGAAGTGCAATCTATAAATTCTTTTAATCTCCTTCTGATCCATGTGGATTTAAATAATAATAATAATAATATTATTATTATTATTATTATTATTATTAATAATAATAAAAGAACCACATGGATATATCCTGCTTACAAAGGAGAAAAAAGAAAGAATAGCCTGGAAATGTCCCCTCCCAACTTATATCCAAAATCCCAATTTTGCATCATTTCAATAGAAAGAAGCTACCATGATATACAATTTTACATACTATGGATCTCACCTATGGCTCGACAACGATCACGAGATCATCGGACAAATGACCCTGAACTGTTAATAGGTAGGCATCGGCGAACAGATTAGAAACTATCGCCGACCTCTTCTAGATGATGTTGAAGGTGGCATGTTCGAGTTTGATGGCCCTTCCTGCATAGACAAAGGGGAGAAATGAAAAATTGTTTCTCATCTAGGAAAACCGTAAAAGACGGTGTGAACAGATCAACGACCAGATAACTCACCTTCGATGAAGAAGAACTGGAACTTTTTCGTGATTGTGCCTTTGATTTTTCAAGCATGTGGTGCTGTCGCTGCGTTTGCATGAACTGTTGCAGCCTCGAAGCAAAGTTGATTCCATTATGTAAATTCCCATTATCTTGGCTTATATCACCATCTTCTGTGATTTGGGATCCACTATAATGTAAATTTTGGTTGTACGAGTTGCCCGATGATGCCCGTTTGAGTCGATCACCGTTGAAGGAGTATGATGGCACAGTTTTCAAACGAGTCCGCAAGATCTTGAATGCAGCACTTTGCTGTAATCCAATCAAAGGGTCAATGTAATTTAACAATGAAAATCGAACGCACAACGTGTATATGCGTGTGAGTGTAAGACACACCTGTGGAAGCAACATCAAAAGACCATACAATGCTTTCAACAACCATATATATCTTCCTGATTCAAGAAGCTGGAAATCAGAAAAAAAGGATCAGCTACATGACAGACATTCTAAATTTAAAAGATGAACGAGGAAAATACGGAAAAAAATACCTACTAATAGAAGTACAATTGCAATTACAACTAATGAATTCACTAAAGTTAATATATTTTGGCACGGTAAAATGTGCAGCATGCTGCAAATTTCCTACATCTCAAGAATGTTAAAGATATTAAAAGGACAAGTGATCCCAGTTGGCATTTATTTAGGTACCTGTAATCTGAGGTAAGTGAAGACGGGAGTTTCCAGCAAGCGAATCAATTTATCAAGCTGAACCAAGAACTTGACATTAATATCTTCCTCAACCAAGGACTGAATCACCGCACTTGCATGCTGGTATGTCTATCAAGCAAATAAACTGGATTAACAACAACAAAATCAGGTGGTCTAAGTGCAGCCGACCACATGAAAATAGAGGGAGGGATTGGGTAGCCATTAAGGGGGTTTATGATTTCTTACCTGTGCTAATAAACAGAGACTTATGATCGCCAAGGGAGAATGGCACCATGAAGCATATAAGGAAAGAAAGAAATCTTTTCCAGCAGCATTACCAAGTGACTGTTTTAAAAGTTCCCGTAGCTCGGATAGCTCAGAAGAAGTAAGTAGAACCAAATTCAAAACCTGAAACACAAAGGAAAAGATTCAAAGTTGGACACAATGGAAATGCCATTCTCCTAAAGATAATGATTATAAAAAACATATCACAACAGAACATTATTGCATTATTTGAATTCTTAAATACAAGACAGAACCTGAACCATAGTGCAGGCAAAATCCAGGTCTGCTTCACCCTCTATTATGGTGGATAGCTCACGATAGACCCGTTCGGCATCCAAGAGAACACAAAGTCTACGGATTATCAAAGCACCACGCCTAGGAATAAGGAGAATGATTTGCAAAAGAAAGCGATGAGCCACATGTGCATAATTAGAAGACAATTAGGTCACATTGCCTGAATGAGGGTTCAACTCAACAAAATAATTCAAAGTTTACAACAAATTCCATTTACAAATAAACAAAGTGCTTGAGAGATCTAGAATTACCTCTCCAGCAGAGAATGATCAACCTGGAAATTACGCACCAGAAAAACAACAAGCTGGCGGAAATGTGGGGGATCTTGTGCTATGCATGCATGAATATCAAGAACCAGGAGCACAACCTGATGGCAGCATCAAAATTGCATAAGAAAGTAGCCTAAGGTTATGTTCGACTTATTAGTTTGTGCTTGGGAAAATCCAGATTTTTTTAGTTGGTTTTGCTCATATTCTGTGAAGTGTTTGGAGTTCATTTTTAAAATCAACATTCATATTATTTTGTTAGATTTTGAATTAAGATCATTTTTGGGTATATAAAATTCTAATCCAAGCCTACATAGTAGGAAAAAGGGCCTTGTAATGAATCAAATTGAAGAGAAAAATGCATGCTGGCGCCATGAAGAATTTAAGTAGGAAAACAGTTAATTTTGTAGTTTTTAAGCAAGGCAACTTTTTCATCAAATTAGGTAGTTAGCTGGTTTACAGAATTTAGAAGTGGATTGTCTCCAATTTTAGTAATGACAGCTAAGGTTAACTAATATGAATGAGAAAATGGGTCATATGAAGGGAGTTCGGTGAGATTTAGGTTAGGTTCCATTATCCTAGGAGGGTCAGATCAGGATGTGAGACTATCCACAACCTCTAGCGGGAAGCCTAGGATATCGAGAGAGTTCTAGTTACCTTGTAATTTGAGAACCATCAATGTGTTTCTCCAACAATAAGTTTATCCAAGTTAGTCACTTATGATTAAATCCAAGCCACTAATCAACCATACTTCTATACTGGTTTCCAAGTTAAGTCTACAGTCCGATTTAGTTAATTCTTTAGGTAATTGTAGAACTAATTTCATTCATGTTTTTGTAATCTAATTTCGTGTGAACTAATAAGAAGATCAATAACAACTTTGGCAACCGAAGCTTTGATTAGTCAATTAGTCTCATTTTCAGGAAGTTTAAATAGTAGAAATTTGTACATCTTCCTATGGGTTTGATCATCAAAATGCTATCGTTTAGAAAGACAGAATGGGGAGTAGGAGAATCTCTAGCAAAGGCAAGTCTCTTTTTAGGTTCTTGAAGAGACTAAGGATATTGCCAACTGAGTTAGCTAAGGCCTAGGAAGTTTCAATAATAGTTCAATCTAAATAACAAAATTATACATATAGGGCACATCCTGATGTAATTATAGTAATACAAATATGTGAAACAAGAATAAAGAAATAAAATAGAACTCTTAATGTAACTTTTAAATATACACAAGTTGAATCAGAAATATACCTCATCAGAAGAGTCGGAGAGAGGTTTCAGAAGGGTGTCAAATATGTCATTTAAAAAACATAAGACCTGATTCAGGTAAAAGAACCAACCATCATGCATATTTGAGAAACACTACCATCAGAAACAGCAAATAAATATACCATGCAAATTACAATTTTTACATTGTAAACTCTTCATTTCAATTATGTTGAAATTATCATGCCTTTACATAGGTAATTCGGTGTGTTTGATACATTAAAAGATTTCAGGTATGCAGCATCAGATGTGTGTCTACAAAATGTGCTAACAATAGTCCAAAGAAAGGTCAATTAGGACTTCTGTTGAGACGAAGATGCTATGCATATCCATGTACCAAAAGAAGTAAACAAGCTATGAGTTTTGCAGCCATCAATATCTCATTGATGACCATTATATAGTCAAGTTGTATTAAAGGAAAAAAGGCTGGTGGAAATTTAATTCAAACCTTTTGTACTTAGCATCTACCTGTAATTTAGTAGCCACCATCTTCAGTTAATTTTACTTGGACTAAAAAAATCTTAAGCACCAATGCATAAAGCGATAGACACTCCTTGTTCAAAAGGAAGATAAAAATATAAAGTAACAACATGAAAACAGACACTTTCAATGTGTAATTTAAGAGATTTGAGATTTATTGCAAGTAGTTTAAATTCTTAAACAGCAACACAAACTTGGAATTCAAAGAAGTTTTTGGCAAGTAAGATCAATGAAAAAACAAAGTACAGAACACACACACAACCAGATGTAAACGAAAATCACAAATAACTGCTTCCTCACCTCAGCACGATGTCTGTCTAGAAGGGTTGATATCCAGTGCAATGCTTCAATTCTAGTGGCTTCCAACTCACTATCTAGTTGCCTGATCAGTCAAAGAAAATAGAAATTACTACAAAATAACTGTAAAATGAAGTTATTTCGAGAGTAAATAAAACAAAGACACCATTTTAAGCACTTTTCAACAGTTCTTCAAATACAGAAGTGTATTTATGCTGATGGAAGCACAGACTACTGGTAAGATTTCAAAACTAGCATTTTTCTAAAGTAACAAAGATCACACCTCCTTGCAATGGAGAGATTGGCCCCAATATCAAAACCCTCTGCTGGATCAGCCTTGATTGAACGAAGTTCCTCATTGGTTTCACGAGCAACCTAATATAAAAATATTAAAATAAAACACGTAAAGGAAAGAACTCAAATGAGTTTCTAAAAGACATTGCAAAAAAGTTATATATGATTCATTAAGGATACTATAAAAGAAGTAAAATTACCACTCTGATTTTCTCTTCTTTATCAGATATGCAGGGGAGAATGGCTCCCAGTATGTCAGCATAGTAAGGAACAAGTTGGTCCCCACCTAATTTTACAAACTCGTTTATCTGTCCAAATAGAAAATTAAATAAAACTTCCATGATGTGATGTGAAGGTGATCTTAGAATAGCAAGGGAAAAATATAGTATGAAGTATGAACAAATAAGTTGACAAGGGGAAGAAAGAATCAATTCTCAAGATTCTTCTAGAAAAATCTCCCATCTATGGCAACATAAAATCAAACACTACTAACCCAAGTGATAGCTGTTAACCGAGTGAATTCATCAGGAGAAGCTGCCCTTTGCACTAGTATCTCAGTCATGCGACCATAATCTACAGACTTCAATAGTAGTACTGTTCGAGTCAGAAAATTACAAATGACAAGACATTTCTTTTTATGAGAAATACTTTGTAATGATAAACAATAAATCCATAGCCCTTTTGTAAAAAAAAAAAGTAATCAATCGTGTTTTTCCCATTAAAATGTGTAAAACAGACAATCTTAGCCTTAGAAACTTCAAGACAATTATCCAGAGTTAATCCAACAGTCAAAGAATATGTTAGTAGAAATCTTACTGGGGAGTTTTTAATCTCTTGCAGGAACTCTGAAAGGGCTGAATCAGCTTGTTGCCGTATTTCACGACTAGGATCACTTAACATATTAAACAAACCTGATAGTTGTCAAGAACTAATTAATTAAAATAAATTCTCGTAGGTAAGTAGTACATTGGTTTAAAAGACATGATATTTTATTACCATCAAGAAAATCAGGAAGGAAGCCCAACATGTCAATATCAGGGACACTATCCAGTACAGTTATCCATCCAACCAAAAACTGGCGGACATAGGGATTCAGTACATTCATACGCTCTCTTAGTAAAGGTATAAATTCTTCAATACTGAAAGCAAAGCAATCATACACATAATACTATAACGATTGAATCCAGAAAGTTCAAATGAGACATTGAAATAAAACAAGATTCATGATGTGAAAATGAAAGGGAACATTGCATACCTAAATTGGTCACTTTCAGTAACAATGTCCTGTTTCACATAGTAAAAATAGAAGGGAATAAATCACCATATTTCACATGATTAGATTCCAACATTTAGACGAGGGAGAAATTATTAACCTTCACAAGGCTATCTAAAAGGTGAGCAGCACTCTGTACACTGGGATCAGAATCAGCAGATAGCTTGCACAATGCATCAAATATCTGATTAAAGAATATGATAAAATCTCCTCGGACAACCTGTATGGAAGAAGACGGCACATCATGTCCATATTAGTAAATAAAACATGAAATTACAAGAAAAAATTACTAAACCGATCTTTCACCTTTGCAATGTTATATAGAGCTTCACAGGCATAATAACGCACTCTGCTATCTTGGTCAGATAAAGAATTAAGCACCGGTGGCACAATTTGCTGGCAGATTGCATCAAGAGCAAATTAATCACTAAATTTATTAAAAGAATGGAAAAAACCCATAGCTTATCTCAGGTAATAACTAATAATTGCTTTCTCATTAGCAAACAAACACCGAACCTCCATTAACAACCCTAAAACATTATAATCGTAGAGCATAAGTTTTTAAACCTTGTGAGATAATTCTTGTTTCTTTTCTTCTTCTACTTATTTTTGGAAGATTTAAGAGGTAATTATTGGCTCTTGAATAACAATACCATGGAAAAGATTGTCCTACATGTTTGTAAAAGATTTAAACATGTTCACAGACAGGTACAAAAGGCAAACTAGTGCTTGCCTCAAGATGTTGGGCAGCTTCGGAACTCAACCCAACAGTGGCAGCAGCTAAACCAATCAATCCTCCCTACATAAACACAACACAGGGATGTAACAAGACAGCCAAAATTCAAATAAAATGGATAAAAAAATCGTAAAAGTTCTACAAAATTCACAAGATCACCCATCATCCACCAACCTTACGGTGATTGGATTGACAAGAGTAGGTAAATTCCTTGGCCAACAAATTGATCACCGCCGATACCTTATCATGATCTCCCGCCGAGGCGAGCTGTTTCACGATTCCTTCAATCTACACAGTTACCGCAACAACAACAACAAAAAATTAAGCAATTCAATCGTTGCAAGAATACCAGGAAAACAAAGACCTAGAAATCAAATTCCACTGAATTGCAAAGAGAAAACCTCAAGAGCAGCATTCTTGCGCTTCTCGTACAGCTTCTCGGACAGATTTCGGAGAACTGATGCGGGAATCATGGAGAGAGCGTCCGCCATAGCAGAAAATTAAAAGAAAAAATTATCTCGATAAATTCAAATTCGTTTCCTAATCTTTTCAATCTCGACTCTGAACATAGCTTTCTTCTAAGTTCCAATTTCCTTCTTCTCTAATTATGGTCCTTATTTTCTGTTTGTTTTCTCAGATTCATAAATGAAATCGAGGGAAAATTCAGATCGGGTAAAATTTTCCAGGCACGACTATTATTTGGATTTTTCAATTTTCTTTTATATATTATTTTGAATTTAAAAATTAATTAATTTAATTTAATCATTTTGTTGGGATTTTGGATTCTGTCGTTTTCAGTTAAAAATAAACGGATAAAGGGCGTCGGAGTGACGTGGTTGAAATGAAAAGACCAAATTACTATTTCAGTCATTGGTATGAAACTGTTACCGTTTATTAGGGGTAGCAAACGGTTGATTTGAATCCGATTCGGTTCGGGTCGTATTGGTTTGGTTCAAGTTTGATTTTGTTAATTTAGATCTATAGTGATTCAGGTCGGATATTGAATCACATCAAATCATATCAATTTAGTTAATTTTTGGATTGAAAGATTTCGGGTTAGGTATTTTCGAATCAGTTGATTTCGAGTGGGATTGGTTCATTTTGAGTTGGGTCATGATTGATTTAATAGGAGATCAATATGTTTTAGTCGGGTTTTCAAGTTGGATCCATTTTTTCAAACCAGATACGGGAGAAATTATATTACGAGTCTTTTCTACCATGTCATCTAGGAGACCAACCATTCAAATGCATCAATTTAATTATTTTTTTACCTCGTCTTTTTACCAAGTGAATCATTAATAATGTTTACCGTATATTAAGTTTAAAAACAATTTTTACCAAGGGAAAGGTTCATTTGGTAAAAAAGATGAGATAAAAAAATAATTAAGTAGATGCTTTTCATTGGTTGGTTCCATAGATGACGTGGCAGAAATAACCTATAATATAATTTCTCCAGATATGACTTTATAAAACTAATATATTTGACTTTTTGATGAGTTATGTCATAATTCTCCTCAAAACTTTTATTATTTCTTTTAATATATATATTTTTTAATTTCCGATTATCTTCGATTCGGGTTACTTTTGATTTAGATGATTTCAGTTTGGGTCTTTTTGTTCGCTTAAAAATCAATTTGAGTCTATTCAATTCGATTAAGAATCGAATCAGGTCCAAATCAATTCATGTTCAATTTATTTTAAAATTTGAATCAAATTCAAATATTATATTTAAGATAATGTCAAATCTTAGATTAAATAAAATTGATTCGGGTCGAATATGAGGTTGACACCCACCTCTACCGTTTACAAGCCAAGCGTCTCCTAGTTAGATAAGGTGTTGGCAAAAAGGTAAAATTGAACTTTCATAATGATAGAAAAAGTAGTACTTTTTCCACATGATTCTTACTTACCTTTTAGATTAGCTTAATCCGCTTCATCATATTGATGGATTAATCCACTTAAACGTTTTGAAGGATGAATTCATGTGGAATTTAATAAATTTGTTATGGTTAGTAAGGATTTTGATAGAGATATTAAGATGAAGCGTCGAGATGAATCGATAAGATATTAATTTTTTTAAATAAAATTAAAAATTTAAATATTGATGATATAAATAAAATAATTGAGTTAAAAGAGTTATTCACATAGTAAATCTATATAATATCTATTTTAGATCAGTAAAATTAGATATCAATAATCATATAAAAATATTTTTAGATGAATTATAAATCTCATTAAAGTTTAATTTTTGATAAATTAAATATATTAATTTTTTGATTTTCATATTTTTGATAAATTAAATATATTAATTTTTTGATTTTCATAAAACAGTGATATGAGATGAACGGGAGTTTAAGAGGCAAATAGAAATTTGCAAAAGTTATTATTTATAAGTTGAAAGTAAGGAAAAATCTGTCTGAGAATCGGATAAATCTGATTGAAATAACATATTATATCTAATCAAATCTCGAATAATATCAGATAATATCCATTTAAAATTTTGAATAATATCAAATAATATCTATTCAAAATTAATTTAATAACAGACAACAAATCAAATCTCTGATTTTATTAAATCTAATCGGTTACACATTTAAAATTCAAAAGGAAATTTAAATTAACCAAACTGCTCTCTTATCTACTATAAATACAGAGTGTAGGATTCAAGCGTTATATTCATATTTTTTATCGCAACAACAATCTAAGTGCTTTAAATAAGGTTAGGGGTCTAGATTTTAATATTCTGAATAGAGGTAACGTTTAATGTTCTGAATAAAGTTATATATATATATGATTAAGCCATTAAATTTTCATTCTACCAATAATGAAGCAAAGTATTGTACTTGCAAAGAGGGCACGTAGCGTTCATCTTCAGCCATTTCACGATGCACGGTAAATGGAAATGGTGGTTGCATGGAAGAGCATGGAGGTCGACCCCATCTTCATAGGAGCTGAGACATATACAACATTCCTACAAAGAAAACAGAAAATGGACAATGATAGTGAAGTAATCAACCGAGGGAGTTGGACATGTATTGACACGATGAACATCGGCATTAAGGAAATCCAAAACAAACTCGACCAAAGACAGAAGACTCGAGGGTGATTGATCAATATCATTTCGAAAAAATACAGTAATTCCATGATAAAGTCGTAACTTACTGCATCCTCGGGGAGGAGTACGCGCTCGTTTGCCAAATATCCACTACTTGTTTCTATGGGAATCATTTTTCCTGCCACTACACAAGGCTTCTCACCATTGTTTATAATCTGATATTTATATTTCGGAAGGATGCTAATATCTGCTTCCGATGCACCTTCCTAATCAAATAGCATGAAATGAAGATGCCATCATGTTATGACCGATTTGTTTAAAATTTCCGTGTTGGTATAACTATTAAGTGTTTTTTCATACCTGTCCTGCAACGGCATAAAGAAATGCGATGATGCACGGCAAGCAGCAACATAAAGCAATTCCAATCAAACATGCCAAAACAACACAAAAGATCGCAAAGAACACATCAAATGCCAGAAAAATCACAGCCAACCTGCAGATACCAGAGATATAAATCCTGAAGTCGATCTCGATTACACCATAGTACAATACATGCCACAAACGCATGAAAAGCCAAAACATAACAACTGTATATGAAAATCCGGTATGGTTAACTAACGGTAAAGGCTTCCTGCCACTTCTTCTCTTTTGGCTAAACCAAAAAATATCAACTTTATTTATGGCGAAGATCCAGAAACAGGGAATGATATGTATATGTGGCAGCTAAAATTGATTCATGGAGACAATATTGAACATTAATTACATAAGAGTCGGATAATAACTCTAGTGAAAATTCAGTAACTTGGTAAACAAAGGCAGAAATCCCGTGTATAAATTTCTGGTCTTCATCAGATTGACGTCGATACATGCTACTAATGATACAAATATGTCAACTGAAAAGTATGTTTCTTGTCAAATGACAAGATTTGTAAAAGGCATACCAGTATAAACGTGGAGCACTTTGCAGAAGGATGTCGCCACCCAAAACTACCCAATAGAATCCCACTAACCACCAAATAAACGATGCCATGGTGTTAACTGATTCGCATCGTTTAGTTACACTGCCCATTAATGAGAATAATAATTCAAGTATCTTACATCATAGTATCTAAAAAGGAAAAGATAAGCAAAACCAAGATGGAAAATACAAGAAATATTCACTCAAATGATAGCATAGAAACAAATTTTATATCTCGGTCAATTGGATTATGCGGTAACCAAAATCAATAAGGATAGTTAGATATCAACTCATTTCATACAATCAGGACTTGACACTCGCAGCTTAAAAGGGAATTCTACAATTAAGTCATTGATTTCCATCAAACAATTACATGCTTCAAAAATCATGTTCAACTATTAGATCATTAACCCAGGCGAACACGGCACATCATTTTCTCAATGTTCTGCATCTTGCGCGAAAGCGAGAAGGTTCCATACTTAATGCAAGTTGTTCTACCATTATCTAATGCTCAATGATTAGTCTTTCAATAGTTATTAGCACTAACTTTTCAGATTCTATGACTCTGGTTCTTGTAATTAAGTTGGTGGAAGTAGTCAAATACATAAAGTGGATCGATTTGCCCCCACTCGAATTTCAAAAATTTCACTCACCTTGAAAGGTGAAAGCAACCCTAAAAGATGATGGTAATTCAACCATTTTCCGGCGAACACTCGAAAAGTGACATAACACCAAAAGAAACCTCTCAATTCCCAGAGAAAACTATGAAGATTATACTCAAAGACAAACCCTTATCTAGTTCATCTGAAAATCCAATCAAATCCCAATTGAGCTTGAACCCTCATCCAGATTAGCACTAAAGGCATAAGAATCATGCTCCAATACAAGTTTGTTACTAAAGAAAGGCCTCAATTCACATCAAAATTCAACTGAACTGAAAGTCTGAAACAATCATGAACCATACAAAACATGAAATTAAACAGGATGTGTGATTTAGCTTAAAATAGTAAGACCCACAACTGACCTTGATTGATTTGATTCAGAAGGACTCCTTTCAATCCCATCTAATTCGTCTTCTCTATCATTAGCATATCCAGCAGCAGCAGTATCTCCTCTCTCTTCATCTCCAGCACTAGCAGATGATCTTCTTATGTTCTCCTGTACTCCAACCAAACCAAAACAACAGGCACCAAGCACTGTAAAGCATACCCGCAAACCCACACTCTAATAGGAGTATTAGGCTTCTCATCCACCGTACAGATCAACATCACCGTCGAAATCACCACGAACGCTGTGTTCCACAGCATGTCTAAAGCCACCACCGGCTTCGAGTACCCCCAGTCCGCCCTCCGCTCCTCGAGCTCACGTGCCGCAGTCTCCCTCACCAGCATTGACGAGCCACGACGTCCCGTGACCCGCCCCAAAAGAAGCGCCAGCATGGAGGGACGAGCCGTTGAGGCATCGGGATGGCTGGAACGGAGGAGAGGCGCGTGAGGATCAGTCGCCGGCGTAGCAGTTTCGGATGAAGATATAGAAGACATGTTGGAAATGGGGTTTTCCCCTTTTTTCTATTTGTTTGAAATCTCCGGGAGGATTAGAAGGAGAAATCGACCATAATTGAACTATTCTTAGCACAGAAAAAGACGAAATAAAGGACGGGAAAGTATAGGAAAATTATAGGAAAATTTGAATGTTAAAATTTGTCAGTCAAAAAATTAAACTTTAACTGCTCTTTACTATTTTCTAAAAAAAAATATTAATTATCGATGATCAAATTTATTATTTTTGTTTTTATTTTTAATTTTAAAAAAAATCTTTATTTTTATAATATTTTTTTTTAATCTTTGTGACATATTTTTTTCCTTTCTTTATGATATGTTTTTTTAATTTTATCTTGTGTTTTGATTCATTTGTCTTTATGAAGAAATTATTACATGAATTCGTTTCACCACCTAAGATATGGTCCTAACCAATTAAATTAAAACACATCATATATTTTTTTCATATCATATTAACATATGAGTATCTCCGAATCATCTAATTTAATGTCTTTGATTTAAAAAAAGAAAAAAAATTTTTACCAAAGATTTCTTATACCATCTTTCTCTTTGTTCTTTAAAATTTTTCTTAATTATTTTTTTATAGATTTTGGGTTTAGGATTTATGTTTAGTGTTTAGTGTTTATGTTTAGTGTTTAGGATTTAGAGTTAATGTTAGAGTTTAAGGTTAGGGGTGTTTAGGTTTAAAGTTTAGGATTAGAGTTAGGGTTTAGGGTTATAGGTTAGAGTTAAGGTTTAGGGTTTAAGGTTAGAGTTAGAGTTTTAAAAAATAATTAAATAATTGAATAATAAAAAGAAAGATAACATAAAAATCTTTGGTAATATTTTTTCTTTTTTTTTTTAACTTAAAGGCATTAAAGGAGATGATTTGGATGATACTTATGTGTGAATATGATATGAAAAAAATATATGACATGTCTTAATTTAATTGGTTGAGACCATATCCTAGGTGGTGGAACGGGTTCATGTAATAATTTCTCGTCTTTGTGGCATATTTTAGCATACCTTAGCGATCGTTTGTTTTTCACACAGAGATTCAATCGACGCTAGTTTCTGATTTATGTTTTTGTCGGTGGTCACTTGAAAAGTTGTACCCCCACTCCTTTGATGGTTTATATGTCGATAAAATCAGTCATGGGTAACGATACTTTTTGCATGTCAATTTGGATAACGTACAACTCCTTTTTTTATACGTCTCGTTTGGACAAAGACAAGTAGATTCGGGAAGCTTTGAATTTTGTTGGTATGTTTATCTCCATAAAAATCTTCTTTTTCATTGTTTTCGGGTTGTAAGATTTTTTTGGATTATTTAATTTAATTATTTTATTTCTTATATATATGATGTAATGATGATCTTTTATAGATTTAATAAAATTTTGGTGGCATTTATTGCAAAAAATTGTTAGTCGACTTAGAATAAAAGTAAAATTAAAATACATAAAAATATATAGATTAATTTAAATAAAGATTACGGTTTGAAGATGTATGATGTAATTAACTTTAATTTATAAGATAAAGTTTTGTAAATATATTTTTATTATGAAGCATTTTCTTATGACGTTATTTAATATTATAATAAATTTTAATATACTTATACTCATGTTATTTGATTTGATCAGATTAATATATTTATATTACAAAGACATAACGAGAGTTACGCTTCGGTACTTGGAGAATCCTGATTTAAAAATTCTAAGTATGATTTACAGATTTCAATTTAACAACTTTTATATTGGACACTCAGTATTTTTGTAATGAACTACGGACTTGGACATTTAATCGTTTTTCAGAATTATTTAAGTTTATTATAATTTTAGGTTGAACCTCCTGTTATTTAAATGATAAGTTTTCCGTATAAATTTATTAAAATTGATATTTATCCTGTTATGTCACAGAATTATTTATACTCATGTCACATGATAAGTATTTTATTTGATTTGATCAGGTTAATATAAATTTAATATTACACACTAGGCTCCTTTCATGTTTCACTTTTAAAATTTCTTAAAAATTAAATTCTAAACCCTAGTTCTAATTTTTATATTCTAAATTCTACACCTACCTTCAATTTCGTAAACCCTGATCATAAATTTTAACCTTAACTTTTAAACATTAAAGTCGCTTATCTTACAAGTGATACAACACTATAAAAAGACAACATTTTTACTGTTACTAAAGAATGGTCGGTAGCTGCAAATAAAGCTCCCAAACATGTTTAAAGGTAAGGAATTCATAACTTGGGTTGTAGTAGCTTACAATTTCAAAGCAAAGACTTGTACAGTATAAAATTTGATGGCTCAATAAATTATCAAGATAAGTTGTATTATGGTTGTTACTGCCTCAATGTATACGTTGTAAGTCTAAATTTAACTTAATTTTTTAGATTAAAACTTAAAGGTTCACGATAGTAAAACTTGTTTCGAAAACTAGGATTTTAATTAAATAATTTTAATTAAAATAAATTATAAATCCAATAATATTGAAAATACGGAAAACTTAGCATTTAAATAACGAGAAGTTCAACCCAAAATTATAATAAACTTAAACAATTCTAAAAATAGATTAAATGTCCAAAGTCCGTAGTTCATTACAGAAATACTGAGTGTCCAATATAAAAGTTATTAAATTGAAGTCTGTAAATCATACTTAGAATTTCTGAAATCATGATCCTCCAAATACCGAAGCCTAGATCTAAGTATCTGAAACAAAAACTGTGGGGTGTAAGCTTGTGAGCCTAGTGTGTCTCTAGTGTGCAAATAAACATAACAACATTGCAGAAAAGCTTAACACAGAACATAATAACATAAGTTTCAGAACATGATATCACATTACAAAACATAACAAAATATATGATGTATGATGTGATATTATATGCACCCAACATCGAACATCATCAGAAGAGAAAGTTCTTCTGAATCACTCTAACTCAATCACACCATCAGAAGTGAATCTCGACTCAAAGGTGGAGTCACTGAACAGAAGTAGATATTCGACCCGAAGGTAGAGCCACTAAACAAAAGTAATACTCACCAATATGTGATATCATTGAACTTCCCCGTACACAATATCTAACCAATACAATGACATGAACAAATAACAAATCGGAACAGATAAAGGAGTCGGAATGCATGCCTAAAAGAATAACATGAGACATGTATAAAAATTCAAAATCAGATATTCAGTTTAACTTCACAGAGTATGTCAACTATTCAATTACTTTCAGAAAACTCACAAACTGATGCATTCAATATTATATACAGAATATAACAGATACACAATATTACACACAGAAGTAAACAGAGAATTATCGGGAGAGACACTTCTGAAGTAGATCACTTAACGCCGATAGTGACGTCTACTGGGTTCAGTTCTAGAATTAGGTCTAGCAGGCGTAGAACCTACGAGTAATAACAAATATAAGACACATTACTATGCCACTATACCAGAGAATACACGAAACAGAAGTAAACCGAATACTCACGTGCATGTCCCGAAGATTGATGAACAGGAGGTCACCCAAGAGGATGAGGAGGCAGAAACTCAGGGTCCGAATCCACGTCACCTGAACCGAACGATAACTATTTTAGATTCTGATAAAGATAACTTCTAACAGAGCACTCATACTAAAAAGCTTTTAAAACAACACTTCGGGTTTGAATTTTGAAAAACGGACATTACCATCGAACTCAGGGCGTCAAAAAACATAAAGTGAGACCGGGTCAAAAAAAGTCAATGCTGACGTCAGTAGGTCAATGCTGATGTCAATAACTCAACACTGACTTCAGCAGTGACGTCAGCCGGGTCGGTCAACGGGTCGGGTTGAATGGTCAACGGGTCAGGTTGGGTCGATCAGTGGGTCGGTTCAGATGGTTAACGGGTCGGGTCGGCAGAACAGATTTTCCTGAGAATATGAAATTTCCAGATTTTCCAAAGAAAATCTAGAAAACCCAGATTCTTTTCAACCAAGATTTCTGATTTTGCTCGATACTTTCTCCCCTTTAATTCGATTCATAAAACACCAATTCCAAGCACTAACACCCTTCCTAGAGATCAAATTAAAACAATAAAAAAACTCCTAAAAACCAATCGAACAGAATCAAACCATCCATAAACAACAAAACAAAATAACGAATAGAATAGGGAGAAACTTACCAGCAACACGATTCGGAATTAAACGCAAAGCAAGAACGAAGGAAAACAACCAGGATTTCTCTCGGTTTGAAACAAATTAGAAATAATGAAAATTTTGAATGAAATAAAAAGGGAAAAACATTAAAGCCATATTCGAAATGGTAAGAGAGACAAAACAGTTACCATTTTTAAAATGGTATAAATACCTTATAAGGGTCTAAAAATTATTTAACTTTCAAAAGAGCTCAAAACTTTCAGAATTTTACGAAAAGGCGACTAAAATTCGATTAAATTTAAAACAGAAATCCTCAATTTTTAGGTTTTGAATTAGGGATTTTAGGATTTTAGAAGGGGAAAGTTGGGGTGTTACATACGTAACCTTCTCCCATTGGTTGATTGCGTTCTAGAATGGATTAATAACTATAGTTAGCATCTCACTATTTTGTGAAAAATTATATCATGGGCCAGTCTCACCATGTGTTTATGGGACCAACCAATAAAAATTACCCACCTCATCAATCCAATTGAATCTTCACTTGAAAAATTAAAAATTGATAAAGTGGTTGGTTTTTATTGATTGGTCTCATGAAGACGTGGTGAAAGTAACTCATGATATAATTTCTCCTATTTTGTTATGCCTACGAAAAATGAAGTGACAAACTTGAATTTTATATGGCTAGTGTTATTAATGATGATAATGACGACGAAAATTCTCCCTAAGCGTTTACCTTCATTTGGTTGTATGAGCGTTGACATTCATGCCAGGACTGAATTATAAAATCAGCCTACGTCTCTCTGCCTTCACTTGTAACCTTCTTGCATTCAGACGTTGACATATCCTTCCCCAATTGAGTTCATAGAAAGAAATGGAGTTGCAGCATTTCGGACATCAACATCCGCTGGTGTTGTATGACGAGCAGAACAACCGGAGTGAAGCGGATCGCTGCTCAAGGTGCGGTGAAGTGGTTTCAGGCCCATGTTTTAGTTGTGCCGAGTGTGTGTTTTACCTGCATAAAGAATGTGCAGAGGCACCCTTGTAAGCATTAAACGAGCATAAACGCAGAGGAAAAAGGATCGAAATAAATACCTCCAGCCATTGTCATAACCTTATGCAAATGGGATGTGGTTGCACCACCGTGGTAACGCCTCGAATCACCGTAAAATATAGAGAACTCGGCTACAAAAATAATTAGAACCGCCAAGATCTTCTAAGCACTCAAAAACTCACTAGATGGAATATGTGATTCTTGTGTTTGATACTTAGGGACCTTAGGCTAGGTTGGTATTTATAGGGGTTCATCCATCAAGAACCATCAACCAAATGGACAAAAATGCCCCTCAACCTCTCGGCACTATCTCTCTTAACCAAACCATGATCTAAATATGGGAGGGTTTTCTTTTCACGTTTCTAGTGGAAACGTGCATGGAAATGGTTCTCACAAACCACTAAAAGGTTGGTTATCCAACCAACATTCTCCCACTTGGTTCGTATTGTCCAAGAAAACTTAAAGTCAAAATATAATGTATCAATCATGGAGACATTTCCTCTTATGATTGAGTTGTATCTTCCATGTATCACAATACATCAAGTCTTAACACTTTAGCCCATATATTTAATGAATAAACCCAATGTTTATTCTAGGTCCAAACTTTAATGATGTTTCTCGAAACATTTAACTTAATGTATACACAACATAAATGAGAAATATCAAATTTTATTAGAGTTTCAACAGAATTGTTCATACAATGAAAATTACAAAGTAGGAACAAGTCCCTTAGTGACAACATGATCCTTAAATTTATGTAGTGGCATGCCCTTAGTCAAAGGATCAGCTAACATCTGCTCAGTGTTAATGTGCTCAATGACCACTTTCTTTTCTTTAACACGTTCCCTTATGGCTAGATACTTAATGTCGATTGTTTACTTCGATTTCCACTTCTGTTGTTCTTAGCCATAAAGACAACAGCTAAATTGTCACAATATATCTTTAATGGCCTAGAGATTGAGTCTACAAGTCTAAGCCCAGAAATGAAACTCTTTAACCATATTCCATGTGAGGTAGCCTCAAAACATGAAACGAACTCGGCCTCCATAGTGGAAGTAGCAGTCAAAGTCTACTTAATGCTCCTCCAAGATATAGCTCCGCCGGCAAACATAAATATGTAACCTGATGTTGATTTACGTGAATCAACACAATCAGCAAAGTCTGAATCAGAGTAGCCTATCACCTACAAATGGTCGGATCGTCTATATGTAAGTATGTATTCTTTTGTCCCTTTGAGATATCTCAAAACTTTCTTTGCAGCTTTCCAGTGGTCTATACCTGGATTACTCTGATATCGTCCCAACATCCCAACAACAAATGCAATGTCAGGTCTTGTACAGACTTAAGCATACATCAGGCTTCCAACAGCAGAAACATATGGAATGTTTTTCATTTGCTCCTTCTCAAATTCGTTCTTCGGGGATTGGTTCAAATTGAACTTATCACCCTTCACGATAGGAGCAACACTAGGTGAACAATCTTTCATCCGAAACCTTTCTAAAACTTTGTTGATGTAGGTTTCTTGAGATAGACCTAAGATACCTTTATGTCTATCATGATGAATCTTAATGTTAATGACATAAGAAGCATCACCCATATCTTTCATATCAAAGTTTTTAGAAAGAAATTGTTTCACCTCATGTAGCATACCACTGTCATTCATTGCAAGTAAAATGTCATCCGCATATAGGATAAGGAAACAAATTTTACTTCCACTAACCTTCTGGTATATACATTGATCCATGATATTCTCAACAAAACCAAATGAAGAGATAACTTCATGGAATTTTAAATACCACTGGTAGGAGGCTTGTTTCAATCTATATATAGATTTCTTTAACTTGCAAACTAAGTGATCACCATCACTAGAGGAAAAACCTTTAGGTTGTTTCATGTATATCTCTTCCTCTAGGTCACCATTAAGAAAGACAGTTTTCACATCCATCTGTTGTAACTCAAGGTCAAATTGAGCTACTAATGCTAACAAAATGCGTAAGGAATCTTTCTTAGATACTGGACTAAAAGTCTCAGTGTAATCGATTCCTTCTCGCTGAGTGAATCCTTTAGCAACGAGTCTTGCTTTATATCTCTCTATGTTGCCTTTTGAGTCTCTTTTTGTTTTGAAGACCCATTTACATCCGATGGTTTTTACACCATCAGGCAACGGCACAAGATCCCAAACTTTGTTGCTCTTCATAGAATTCATCTCATCCTTCATAGCATCATACCATAATTGTGATTCGTTGCAGCTCATGGCACTTGAAAATGATTCAGGGTCATTTTCAGCTCCAACATTATAGTCAGATTCTTGTAAATACACAAAATAATCACTAGAAATTGCTGACTTTCTTTCTCTAATAGATCTTCTTAATGTTGAACCAACATTCTCTTGTGGATCATGTTGTTCAACTGGTTGTTCAATAATTTCTAGAATTTCTTGAACACCTTGATCTATTGGAGTATTTTCAGCAGTTTGTGGAACTTCATTGATTAGTTGTTCAACACCCGATTGAGCTTGAGGGGTGTTATATATGATAACCAATCTCTCACTTGAAGTGGATGGTTGATCTATGGGTATTGAATCCTAAGACAGATCACTCCCACTGATTGAGTTATTCTCAAGAAATTTTGCATTTCTTGATTCCACAATTCTAGTGCTATTAGATGGACAATAGAATCCGTAACCTTTGGACTTTTCGGCATATCCAATGAAATACTCACTAATAGTCCTTGGGTCCAGTTTCTTTTCTTGTGGGTTATAAATTCTCACTTCAGACGGGCATCCTCATACGCGTATATGTCGCAAACTCGGTTTCCAACCTTTGAATAACTCAAAAGGTGTCTTTGAGACAGCCTTGGTTGGGACCCAGTTTAATATATACACAGTCGTCTTAAGAGCTTCAACTCATAAAGACTTAGGTAACTTAGAGCTACTAAGCATACTTCGCACCATGTCCATTAAAGTTCGGTTTCTTCTTTCCGCAACACCATTCTGATCAGGCGAGCCTGACATGGTGTATTGCGCAACTATACCGTTATCTTGAAGAAACTTCACAAATGGACCATGTGCTTGTCCATCTTCTATGTATCTACCATAATACTCACCACCTCTATCCGTTCTCACAATCTTTATTTTCTTACCGCATTGTTTCTCTACTTCAGCCTTGAAAACCTTAAAGGCTTCTAATGTTTCACTTTTATGATGAAGCATGTAGAGATACATGTATCGTGAGTAATCGTCTATGAAAGTGATGAAGTATTTCTGACCTTGCACATCCATATCTGGGAAACAAATATCAGAATAGATGATTTCCAATATGGTCGAACTCCTCTTGGCACATTTCTTTGACTTGTTAGTCTGCTTACCCTTAATGCAGTCTACACAAGTATCAAAATCAGTAAAATCTAAGGTATTGAGTACCCCATCATTTACTAATCTTTTAATCCTTTCAATGGAGATATGTCTTAATCTCCGATGCCATAAAGTAGAGGAATCTTCATTTATAACACAACGCTTGGTACCAGTTTGAATGTGCATAACATTATGAGTGACATCATTTTGTAAATCAATAGAGTAAAGACCATCGCATAAAATTTCATATCCAATAATTTCTGATTTATAAAATAAATTGAAACCAATATTCAAAAAATTAAAACAATACCCCAAGGGTACAAGTCTTGAAACAAAAATTAAATTTCTTGGAAAACTAGGAATATAGAAAGTCTTTTCTAAAATTAAAATAAAGCCACTACTAAGCACTAATTCACAGGTCTCAATAGCTTCCACATGCGATTGCATCTTGTTTCCTGAATAGATGTATCGCTCAGCTCCCACTGGTTCCCTCATGTTTTTTAATTCCTGTAAGGATTTTGAGACATGGATTATAGAACCAGAATCAATCCACCATGTGTTATAATTAACATCAACCATATTTGACTCAAAGCAAACAAATGAGATTGATTTACCTTTCTTTTCAAGCCAACCCTTATACTTAACATAGTCCTTCTTCATGTGTCCCTTATTTTTACAGAAGAAACACGTTGACTCTTTCTTGATGTCAGCTTGGGATTGCATTTTAGCCTTCCCCTTTTGCTTGGCTTGGACTAAATTATTTCCCTGAGTAACCGTCAGTGCACTATCTCCCATCTCTAATACGAGCCTACCCTCTTCTTGATCACACATGGTCAAAAGATCATCAATAGACCATTTATCTTTATGTGTGTTATAAGAGATCTTAAATGACCCGTATTGAGGAGGAAGAGTGTTCAATATATAGTGCACCAGGAAAGATTCAGACATTTCAACCTCAAGTGCCTTAAGTCGAGCTGCCAAATCACGCATCTTATTGATGTGATCACGCACACCTCTCACTGTAGTGAGCCTTAGAGATGTGAACTTCATAATTAAGGTGTTGGCTAATGACTTTTGAGAAGTCTGAAATTATTTCTCTATAGCCTTTAATAGCTTTTGGACATTCTCATAATGCTCAATTGAACCACGAACATCAGCAGGAACCTTGCTCTTAATGAAAATAATGCTTAAGCGATTAGATCGCTCCCACTTTTCATATAAAGCAAGATCAGCCTGATTGCTGGTGTCACTGACATGTAGCTCAGGTTTCCTTATAGCATAGTCAATATCCATACACCCTAATTGAAGAAGAATATATTCCTTCCAGAACTTAAAGTTCTCACTAGTTAATTCAGGGATATCTACTCTATTATCAGAGATATTCACAAGTAATAATGCTGCAAAATAAATTGACATACATGCTTAATAAAATTTAAGGCATAACATAAGTTATAATTTACCAATGCAAATTATAGAAATAATGAATCTAGTGACATAATTTGCATTGGTAAAACTATAGAATATGTCTAGGGATCCAAATAATTTATTTAATTAGAGAATTAGCCACAACAACTTTAATTAAATAAAATTATTATAAGGATCTCATAAGGACTAGACATAAAACGTTGCATAATGAACAGGCAACACTTAAATAAAGTTAGGGTTAATATCTAGCTAAGTGACATAAAATTTTTTACCTTTGATAAAAATTCGTCTAATAATTTTTACCTTGATGTTAAGGAATTTAATATCTAAGCATTCTGTATGTGATTTTTAACCTTAATAATTTTATTTAACTAAAGATGTTGTGGCTAATCTTTAACTAAATAAAATTATTAAAATCAGTTAGCTAGATATTAACCCTAAACTTTATTTAAGTGTTGCCTGTTCATTATGCAACGTTTTATGTCTAGTCCTTATAAGATCCTTATAATAATTTTATTTAATTAAAGTTGTTGTGGCTAATTCTCTAATTAAATAAATTATTTGGATCCCTAGACATATTCTATAGTTTTATTGCTAAAGCTTTATGCAATAAGTACTAAAGTTTTATGTACCTAATTTTATGTATATAACTAAGTTATATCATATCTTAATTTAGGCACATACTATATATTAATTTCTAAAATTTATTTAAGTAAAATAAATTAATAAATTTTAGAAATTAATCTTATAAAATTTCTGCAACATAAATTTTTCTCAAAATTTCAGAATTTAAAGATCAAAAATGACATTTTAATTTTGAGAAAAATTAAGCATGATAAGGCAGAGATTTAACATGGCTCGCATACCAAATGTAAGCATTAAACGAGCATAAACGCAACGGAAAAAGGATTGAAATAAATACCTCCAGCCATTGTCATAACCTTATGCCAAATGGGATGTGGTTGCACCATCGTCGAGCTCGTCGGACCACCGTTGTAACGCCTCGAACCACCGTAAAATATAGAGAACTCGGCTACAAAAAATAATTAGAACCGCCAAGATCTTCTAAGCACTCAAAAACTCACTAGATGGAATATGTGATTCTTGTGTTTGATGCTTAGGGACCTTAGGCTAGGTTGGTATTTATAGGGGTTCATCCATCAAGAACCACCAATTAAATAGACAAAAATGCCCCTCAACCTCTCGGCATTATCTCCCTTAACCGAACCATGATCCGAATGTGGGAGGGTTTTCTTTTCACGTTTCCAGTGGAAACGTGCATGGAAATGGTTCTCACAAACCACTAAAAGGTTGGTTATCCAACCAACAACCCTCACAGATTAATCATCCTTTTCACCCTGATCACCCACTTTGTCTTTTGTCAAAACCTCCAGCAGAATACGAGGAGGGCTTTATCTGCAATTTTTGCGGTGAAACAGGTAATATGTTCGTTTATCACAGTTCTTGCAATATAGATTTCCACATCAAATGTGCTTTGTTCACCTTAAACATTGCTGAAAACAATTTTGGAGATGTTGAAGATATTGCCATCAAAGATCCATCTTTTCCCACACAAAAGAGTAACAAAGAAGTTGACAGTTCCAAGTGCTATTGGTGTTGGGAACCCTTATCTGAATCTGCTTATTACTCTTTGGATGGTGGATTTAATCTGCATAAGAAATGTGTTGAACTACTGTCTTTGGAAATTGATTATCCACTTGACCGAAACCATCTTCTTACTCTACAGTTCATTGTTCAAAAACTCCCCTGCATTGTTTGTGGCGACACATTTAGATTGGGACTTGGTTATTATTATTATTCACTTTGTAATATCTCCTTTCACGTGTCATGTCTACCACCACTTCCTATGAAAGAGGAAGGTCACAAACACCCATTCACAGTTTTTCTAAGACGAATGCCCTTCACTTGTGATGCATGTGGAGTGGAGGGGGACTCTATTCCCTACGCCTGCTCAAATTGCAACCTTTTGGTCCATAAGAAATGCATTTCGTTGCCACCCATCATCAAATTCGCGTGGCATGAACACCCTCTTTTTCACTCTTATTTCATTAGAAGAGATAACTCCAAGTTAAAGAATTGGGATTGCGTATTTTATCTTGATGAGGTGAATATGAAGCATGGGGGTTATTACTGTTCAGAGTGTCATTTTATTCTTCATGTAAATTGTGCTACATTAAGGGGAGATTTTTACTACATAATAGAGTCGGTTGAAAAGTTCTATGAGAACCGAGAATTATCCGAAGAATCTCATATCATCATTGAAAGAGATAAGGATGAAGTAGCCACTAAGATCAAACATTTCAGTCATGAACATGACTTAATGTTAAGTGACAAGATCTTAGAGGATGAGCTTTGTGATGGGTGCACATTACTCATTTCAGATTCATTTTATCATTGTGCGGAATGTAGTTTTTTCCTTCACAAGAAATGTGTTGAATTTCCTAAGAAGTATTTTTTGGTTTCATCTATGCGAAAGACCACTCATCCTTGTCACAGATAACATCTTCAAATGTTCATGTTGCAGCCGCATCTGCAACGGCTTTTGCTATGAATTCCATGAATGTGGGGCTCATTTGTGCCTCCAATGTCCAACTCATCTTACTCTCACATGTGAAGGACATGAACATCCTCTCTTATTTCTACTCTCGTAAAGGGTTGTGCAGCAGCTGTAGTGACGAAATGGTTGCGACATACACATGCAAGATCTGCAAATTTGCTCTGTGTTTTTACTGTGTCAGGCAACCAGGCAAAGTTCGAGACAAATGTGATGAACATCTTCTATCTCTTATTTATACAGATGATAATACTTATTCAGAAAGTCATTTTTATGATATTTGCGAAGAAGATCAAAACTCAAACTACTGGTTCTACTACTACACAATTTGTGACACTTCTGTTCATTCTAGTTGTGTTATTGGAATAGGAGCATATTTATTCATCAAACTTGGAAAAATCTACAAAGGAGAACATCCTCACCCTCTCAGATTTGTGAAGAAAATTATCCAGAATGTTCTCATTGTGATGTTCCTTGTGTAGATTTGGCCCTTCAGTGTACGGAGCTTGAATGTGAATACATTGTTCACTGGGAATGTATTTGTCCTTCTGACTTGAAAGAAATATAGATGTTGTTTACTGGGTGCAAATTGTCTGCCCCTTTCTATGCCTCTATTTATGTCCCTACTTCAAATTAGAGGTATAGGTTTAGGGTTCTAGGATAGGGTTTTGGTTAGAATTTAAGAAATTAAAAGTAGGGTGTATTTTTTAAGGTGTAGGGTTTAGGAATTAGGATATAGAAAATAAGGTTTTAGGGTTTAAAAATTGATTTTTTAAAAAAAAATCAAAAGAGACACAAAAGGAAGCACGAAAAAGAGGCAGGGGTTTTTGTTCGTCTAAGCCACTATTTATATACCTCAAGACTTTTTTTTTCGACGTGAGATTAATATTCTTTGTCTCTTCTCATGCATGACAATATATATTAATTATATAAATCCACCACAGACTAAATAGCATGAAAACAACACTGATTCATAACCATTCTGAAACATTATCAAATATTCTACAAAGGCAATTGTTTTTCTCCAAATGTTCATAATCAATCGATCAGGAATGCACAGAGAATTAGAAGGGATTGCATGTCCGAACCTCGTGTTGGTTTTCCCCCGACATGGTGCATAAGCTCATCCTGGTGCAACCTCTCTTTTCCTCCTCATCCATCACTTACCTGGAGCATTGAAGCAGCCTTTGAGTTGTTAGAAACCAAATAAGATTTATCCACCGAATCATATGTTCAGAACTCGAAATATGGGTTCAAGCCGCTCTCGAATGGTGTTGAAAGAATGGTCATTGATTCATTGTTTGCAGGAGAATAACACTAGATTTCCGAGTCCAGACTGGATCTTTTATTTAAGAACAACCGTTTTAGGCTTCTAACTCGGTCGTTGTGTACAAATATTGCATGCTCAGGGAAGAGGAATTTGGCAAGATCCAAAATTCCCTAGGCATCTGTATGAAGACTGAAAGATTGCTCGTGAATCTGCAATTCAGAACTGAAGTTTAGGGAAACTATAAGGCAGAATCTATTTGATGTAACTGCAATAGGTATTTGAGTAAAAATGTCGACTAGGATTCTAAATTGTAAACATATTCATCAGAATATAACAGAAATGGAGTTATCTGAAGGTGTCGACTGTCGAGACATGAAAATGATCTGTAAAAAACTAATCAATTATTACTCATAGTGAATGATAGCATCCCACCCCACACCCATGATTTTAAAAGAAAAATGTGCACAAAGAATCTCCCAGTGCGGACTAATATACATATTGTGAGGGACCTATTGTGTACTCATAGAAGTTCCAGCAAGCAGTACTAGAAAGTTCAACGAAGCCACATACATGTGCTCACCGGATAGAAATATGCATGTTGATAGTTCAAACCGATTGGATTTAAGCTAGCAAACATTTATATTGCAATTTTAAGTTTAGAACACATCTCCCGATTTCAAGAAGCTAGATAAATTAGTAACACAGCAGATATGTTACCAATATTTTTCCCCATGAGATGATTCCGAAAGGCATGCATCTAAGTTCCTTCTCCAGTTGGGTTCAGTATTGAAACATTGAGATGGGATGGTGGCAGGTATTCTGCAAAGCTAAGATCCACTGCAGAAAGGCCAAAAACCCAAACTAGGACATCTGGCAACTACAAAGGCTGTACTAGTACTACTCAGTGACAAATTATCAGATTGATCACCTCCTTTCTGTTCATCAGTGTTGCATAAAGCAACGTAGTAGTCAATGATCTTCCCCTTCTGTTGCAATCCCAAATGAATTATACACTTAAAGTCTCCACTTGGCAGAACGCTGAAACGGGGTACGGATGACTACTAAGGCAGCTCATGTCCAGTAGCTAGTAAGCAACCCAAATTTAAAGTTCTTTTTTCAATTTCGGATAATGGTAAGACAAGCTCGAACAAACTCGTAAATTGAAGGCGTTACATGTTATCAAAATACATTTTCTCCACCTACTTTGCATGATGCTGTTGAGAAACCCCTCTTTCCCATATCCTCGAGCAAACCAGCAACAGCAACTTCATTATTCTGCTCTAGATATCCTCTGATCATAATTTCATAAACTGCAGCATCAGGCATTATTTGCCTTTTCAACATATCCTCGAATATTTGCTTTGCTTCTATCATTAAACCCTTCTTCGCTACACCGAAAATAAGGGAGCTATAAGTCAAAAGATCAGGCTGAAAACCCTCTTGAATCATTCTATTTTTTACTCTAAAGGCCTCTATCAAATTTCCTTGCTTACAAAGCCCTGCAATCCAAGAAGTATATACATATTTGTCCGGAGTGAATCCTGCCTCCGACATCTCCCTTAAAAGCCTATTTAGTTCAGTAAAATCCCCTTTCTTTGCCAACCCATCAATAAGAACGGTATAAGATATTTCATTTGCCTTTTCTCTGCAAAAATAACTTTCAGCTTCATTCAGATGACCACGCTTGCAGAGGCCATCCATTAAGCTCGTAAGAACTATAACATCAGGGTCAAAACCACATGCCAATAGTTCAACATACACATTCAGTGCAGCTTTTACATCCCCGGCCTTGAAACGGGCATCCATTATTGTGGTTAACAACAACTTATCAGGCTGCAATCCGCTCTTGACCATATTTTCCATAAATTTAGAAGCTTTATCAAACCTACTATTATTACAAAGGCCGGTTATTATCACCCCATATGCTGTCATATCAAACTCGACTCCATGAACATACATCTTACCTAAATACTTCAAGGCATTAATCACATTACTCTTTTTGAAATGCCCGTCAATGATCGAAGTATAGACAATGGAATTAGGCTTAACTTTATCCTTCAACATTTTGAAAAACAAGCACTCAGCCCTTTCCAGCATCTCCTTCTTGCAAAGACCATCAATGAGCGCAGTATAAGTAACCACATTCAGTGCAATCTCATCCCGTTTCATTTCCTTACACAAATCGAATGCGGCTTCGAAATCGCCAAACTTACAACAACCATCAATCAAACAGGTAAACACGATGGAATTCAACACCACCTTATCCTTCTTCATATACCAAAACAATTTAAACCCCATATCCAAATCCCCCACTTTACAAAACATATCAATCCAAGTACTATAGGTAACCACGTTCGGCAAACAGCATTTCCACATCAATCCCATATAAACAAAAGCCTCATTCTTCATCCTCATCTTACAGAACCCATTAAACAAAACATTGAAGGTAACCAAATCAGGCTTACAATTACTTACCCTAATTTCATTCACAACCAAACAAGCCTTACCAACATCACCACATTTAAAATACCCACCAATCAAAGAATTATAAGTTGCAATATCCGGTTCACACCCATACAAAGGCATCAAATTTACAAGCTTTTGAGCATAGCCGGAGTGCCCTAACGTGCATAAAAAGGATATGCTTGAATTGAAAGAAGAAGGGTGAGGGGTGTACCCTTTGGAGAGGAAGAAAGACAGTAACTTGAGAGAGAGTACGCCACCGCCGGAAGCTGTCAACTTGTGGAGAAGCTTGTTGAAGGAATGAGGGTCTGGGTAATTTGAGGTTTTCTTCAAATGAGAGACGAATTTGAGGGGACAACCAAAGTTGGAATCTAGAAATGTTATGTAAGAAATGGGGTTTGAGAAATTTTTCGAGGCTTTCTTCTTCTCCTTCTTCAGATGAGAGAAGAATTTGAAGCTGTTTTTTATCATTCATGGGAATTGGGGATTGAATGGGTTTTTTTTTCTGAATTGGCTCTTAAACCCTGGACATAAATCTTAAACCCTAGAGGGAGGATAGAGAAGAAGCGAACGACGGCGTTTTAAGATGTGTCAGTTTCTTTTATTACCATCATTTATTTATTTTAGGCTTAGGTTATTAAAGTATATTTTACTAAAAATAAGTACTTAAAATTTTTATCGTTTAAATGTTAAATATTTATTTTTATAGTTAATTTTAAATTTTTTTATTTCTAATCGTTCTTCACTTTCATTTATCCTTTTAATTTGTGGTTGGTGTAAGACTTGAATTTTGTCTGGGCCTAGGTAAATATAAAATAAAAACAAAATAAATAACAAATAAATAAATAACTACTAAAATAAAATTATAAAATAAAAAGGATAAGAGGAAAGTTCGGTTACATGGAGTGGGGAGTTGATCGACAGTTACGGGTTGTTTGAATTGAAAGAGGAAGTGGGAATTAAAAAGGGGTGAGGACAGTAATACCAGGGAGGAAGTTGGAAGCATTGGCAGAGAGGGGGGTAGAAGCGCATTGGCAGTTTCTCTGATTGGTATTGTAGTGACCGCTGTTGGTGCACAAACTCCGGCAGCCGCACCTGCTAAAGCTCCGCCGGCAGCGATTACTCCTGCTATAGCTCCTGCAAGTAACCCTAAAACACCGTCTCCAACGGCTGCCCCTACCACTTCTCCACCTGTTGCAGTTCCACAGAAGTTTGCTCCGGTTTCTTCTCCTCCGGCTGTTACTCCAGTGAGTTCGCCACCGGCTTCTTCTCCTTCGCCTGCTGTTCCAGTGGGTTAACCACCGGCTTCTCCTCCGCCTGCTGCTCCAGTGAGTTCTCCTCCAGCCAGATCACCTCCCGTGGCCGTTGCTGCACCGACAATTCCTCCAGAGAGCTTAACCTCTCCTCCGGCTCCTGTTGCTGCACCGACTACTACTGAGGTTCCGGCACCAGCTCCAAGCAAGAGCAAGAAATCTAAGAAACACAATGCGCCTGTTCCTTCACCTGATTTGCTTGGACCTCCCGCTCCACCAACTGGCGCTCCCGGACCTAGCCTCGAAGCTTCCTCTCCAGGCCCTTCTGTTGTTGCGGATCAGGTAGACCGCACCAACCATGTATACAAGGTGGCATTAGCGTATTTACGGAGTGCGATTGGTACTCGGAAGCAAGAAGCAAAGATCACATGTGAAATCGAAAGTCAAAATATTTAAGGATTTATGTTGAACAAAGCAAATGGGAAAGCTGGCAGCACTTTGGAAACATGGTTCCTACGGAAGCCGTGCATATCTTTTGAGAATATTGGAGGAAGAAAATACTCACCAGTTCCTTGGAGGCTCGGAGTTATCAGAGACCGAAAGCAGGATCGTAGATCGAAGAACATCGCCAAATATACAATGGATCACCGGAGTTACTATACTGGAGGTAATATTAATTTTAGACCACCAATGCTTTTAATCGAGTTCTTATGTCTCTAATAATACTTAGTTTGGTCTCTTTATCTTTAATTATTATTTTTATTTTATTTTATTTAATTTATTTATTTATTATGTTTGCATTTTAAAAGCATATAGTATATTTATTAAGGATGTCACTTAATTCGCGTAGATTAATTAAATTAGAGCCTTTCTTAGGATTACTCACTTTAATTATATAATTAAATTAAATAGGAAGATAATTTAGTAACGATGACGTTCTAATCATATATCTCGGATACACTAAGTGGTCAGTGTTTTGACATAACATTATGTTGGCCAATAGTGTACTTTGGTATCGTATTTGGCGCGTCATCGAAACTTAGAAAATGGTAAATAATTTAGGATTAGAATTTAATAAAATTAATTAGGCAAAGCTGGAAACACTAATAGTATTATTAATTTTGTTTGGTGTCAAAATGGTAGTGTCCGTGCATTCGGACGTTATCATAATACACCCCGGTGAAATTAATAATTTAATAGGGTTTAAACATTTAATCAATGGAGCCTTTTTAGGTTAGAACTTAAAATGAACCAAATAATAAACCGATCATGCATTTAAAACCTTTTGGGCCAGAATTTATATTTCTTTAAATACGAGTTAAGATTTTCTATTCTAGGACGTCTTTTACAAAGCTCGTATTTAAAAGAAATATACCTTTTTACCCAAAAGGATATTCTTATTCGAGCGATATTTATTTTACAATGACGGATTAAATTAATGTTATTATTCGAAATACCAAAATGCCACGTGTAATTAATAGGGTACCGATTTTGGGCGCTCGTAAGGGTCGTCCTTACGCGTAACCGACTCCCGAACCCAAATGTTTTCAAAATGAATCTCTGGTTTGTTTTATGGTGTCTGGCCTACCAAAGTGGCCGGTGGCGACTCCAAGTCATTTTCAAAATTAAAAGAATACACGTTTTAACACGACCCCGATTTTCAAAATTCATAATTAAAAGCAATTAAACTCGATTTTTCAAAACTAATTCGCCAGGCTATTTTTCACACTTTTTCGGTTTTAAAACGATCGCGACAGCTTGGCGACTCCGCTGAGGACAAAATTTTTTGAGAGTCAGGCCTAATAATTACTTACACATGACATTTCGGTATTTTGAATATAAATATTAATTTAATTTATTATTGTTAAATGAATATCGTTCGGATAAGGGTAATATTTTCATTTTGTGTGATATATCTGTCATTCATGCATCAGCTCTCGACCCGAGCTTTTACCCTTGAGTGGGAGTTAGATATTGTCCGACGTGATGCTATCCAGCTCCGAGTTTCGGATTTCTATCTACTTCCGGTATACTAACCTTACGCGTCGTGAGGTCTTCATCTCCGTTGTAAGGGACCTATACCACCGAATCGATGTCTTATCATCGCAGTAGATGGTAACGACAGTTCGGGAACCCAAAGTCTAGACCAAAACCCGCATGTGTAGAGTAGAAACCTACCCCTATTAGAGCCAGATAGGGACCATAAGATAAGGCGGTATGCTGCCGAAATGCCGCCAAAATTAGGGTTTCTTTGTTTAACTGCTCTCTGGTTATTTTGTGCAACATCATATGCTCTCTGGTTATTTTTGTGCAACATCATATGCTCTCTGGTTAATTTTTTATGCGACATAAATTGTTCTCTGGTTATTTTTCGCAAGTTAATTTATTCTTGTTCAGATTATTATTTCACCATACTAACACTTTTTGTGGCGTGTGTGTGAGTTCATATAGCATGCATTAGAGGTATCGATTCATTAGCTAGTTGTATAGACAGTGGTCATAAACTAAAAGATCTGATATACAAGTGGAAGGCAATATGCCGAGGGACCATATTCAAGACGACTCAGTGTAAGATCAGAGTTAGTGTTCGGGGAGATCGAGTATCAGTAATGCAAGGGTGTTTCAGAAAATTCCAAGCATGGTGCATGTCTACCAAAATTAAGGTGTCTTAGTAGCTGTTAGGAGAATGGTTACAACATCAACAATAGGAGGGTTTTGCTACACCGTTCCAGTAAGTGAAAAGAGATAAACTTATATTGGGTTCAACATTTATTCAAGCTTCAAGTCAGGTACAGGGGCAAGCATAGAGATAAACGAGACGCGGTAGCTAAAGGCGAAGATAGTTAGAAAGTAGATATTTGACAATTTAACTAGGGGCATCCCAAGGAATTATCGAAGGATGAAGATGAGAAATAGAAGATGAATTCAGAAAATACAACAAGATAGGCAGAAAATCAGTTTGCAAGCTTTGAACCAGTGTTTCAAGTGAAGAACATGTTGAAAGTCGGACTGAATCAGTCACCAAGGTTATGCAGAATGGAATTAGTGATCAACTTCAGAACCAAGTATAAGAAATGTCAGATATATGTGAATTTTGCTCGATAAAGTAGACTTGTCACAAGATTTTCATCATCATATCAGGACAGATGCCGAACCAGACTGAACGAGGATCAACCAAGAAGCTCGGGCCAACTATCTTCTATCAACAAATTGGCTTTCCCTTGTATTCGATCTTTTAGTTAGATGAGTGTTGTCTAATGACTAACTCTTGAAATCGATATCTCTTGCATTCATGCATTGTAGAGTAGATTTATATTTAATTTGTTTTACACAATTTTGTTAACATATTTTGTTCATAATACAATTTCATTATTTTGACATGTTGACATCTTCATATTACTGCATTCATACATATGTTTATTTCATGTTTTATATCATTATCATTTATCAGCATTGCATTTTAAGGGGCATGAATGTGTTAGAAATTTCAGAAAGTTATTGAAGACCATTTGGGTAACATGGACAATATCAGTCGGTCTCAAAATCAAACATCGGTTTTCACATTACTCGGAGTCAGGGAAATCGAGAAAGAAAGACATCCAGATGAAATACAGATACGAGAGATTGATATGGAAATTTAGCTTATACAAGTGTTCAATTTGAAAGGTTTTCTTAAAAAAAGAAAGAAAGAAAGAAAAAATAAAAGAAAAAAATGAAAAAATAAAAATACAAAAAGAAGTCGAAGAGAAAAGACGATCTATTGGAGCATCTACAGAAAGTCTAGAAGACCAGATTTTGAGCTATAAAAGCAGCAATAAAGTGTTCGACCATGATGCCGATAAATTGAGAAGACTTTAGATCATACTAAACAAAGATCATCCAAAAGAGAAGTTACATTGATGCTTCAAAACCTTAGAATTCAGCATTGAGACAGAAACAGAAAAAAGGAAGTCGATGGTAAAAATGGGGTGGTTGAAGTTCACTCCAATTTCCTTTGATGAATGGTAAACAATTGAATCACAGGGGATTCGTCTGTATTTTTGGGATCATTACGGAGTAATACCCTGAGTCATCCCAATTGCTTTTGCCCGCGAGCATTGGGGGTTCTTTGCAAGGGAAGTTATTTCAATTTATTTTCTCGTGATGCTTGTTTCATATATATATTGTTTTATATGTTTTCGTTTTGTGGTTTGATTCATCTATTCTTGTAGCACGTTTCAGCATACTCTAACGATCGATTGTTGTTTGTCGGTGATTTGATTTATCTGCTATTATGGTTTGATTCAATTGGCGCTAATTTTTTATTTATGTTTTTTGTCGGTGGTCTTTTGACAAGTTATATCCCCACTCGTTTGATTGTTGTTTGTTGATGAAATCAGTTCTAGGTAGCGATACTTTTTACATGACAGTTTGGATCGTCTACAACTCCTTCATTCTTTATGCGTCTCGTTTGGATAGAAACAAGGAGATTCAGGAAGGACCTGAATTTTATTGGTATGTTTAATTCCATAAGAATTTTATTTTCTTTGTTTTTTAGGTTGTAAAATGTTTGGATTGTTTTTAATCCAATTTTTTATTTCTTGAAGATGATATAATTATAATTTTTTATGGATTTAATAGAAATTCAGTAAAAATTGTCAAAAAAAATTAAACCAATTTTTTATAACAAAAATTATTTTTTAGAAAATCTAAGAAAATTTTAATTTTTATAAACAACCCCAAATTCCTAAAAAGGTTAAGGGGGCAAAACATAAATGTTTAGAAGTAGGGGGTAAATTCATAAAAAAATCAAATTTTAAAAAAATTAAATAGAGGACAAAAATAAAAAATATATATTTTAAAAACATAAATATTTAAAAGTAGGGGACAAATTCATAAAAAAACAAATTTAAAAAATATTAAATAAAAGAAGAAAAAAAATATTCTTTGGAGGGAGATTGCCACTCCCTACCTTTACACAACTCCATCTCAACCAAAAGTTTTGAACTACATGTTAGTTGAACGTGGAACGCAATATCAATATTTAATTATTTTATAAAATTAGACCATTATATAAAATTAACATAAAAATTAGAGTACTATTTCGACATTTATAACACTTAAAGCAATATATGAAGACGTACATCAACAACTAATTGATATAATTGGATGAGATATTTATTTATTAAGTAATATCAAAATTTTAAATTATGATATTGTAAATAAATTATATAATATTTGTAGCGATCCCTTTTATCTTAGGTGTGTAAAAAGTCGTTAATTTGAGAAATTTTAAAATTAAGATTTTTTAAAAAAGGTTGGATTTAAAAAAGGGTTGGAGTCGTCACCGGTCACTTTTGGTAGATCGGACACCGTAAAACCAGAGATTCAAAAGGATTTGGGTTCGAGAGTCGGTTACGGTTAAAAACAGGATTAATGTAAACAACATGTACAAAATACCGCATAATTAATTTAGGATTTTCGGTTTAAAGTGGCATTAAATTAATTATTTGTTTAAATTCAAATTTATTTTAATTTTACCATGTCTTTATTCGAAGATAACGCATACACCGCCGACACTACGTTTGAGGGCGGACCCGTTACGATGTGTGATGTCATTTAAGCAAAATAATGTAAACAACATGTACAAAATAAATACATGAGCAATAAACAAAATATAAGTGTATAGCTTAATATGATACAAAAATAAATACACCAATGAACATATGTAACTAAGGACAAATATATGTACATAAAATATAAATAAAAACACAAGTGAAATGCATGGCAAAATAAACAAGCAAAATTAACATGAGATAAGAGATACAAGATTGCATATACGTAATAAAAACATGGTAAATAAATACGTACATCATAAAAAAAAATAAACAATGATGCAAAAATACACAAAAATGCATGTACAATAAAATAAAAAGCATAAAAGATACATACATGCCATAATAAGGTTAAACAACCATGACATAATATAATAAATTAAAAACACAAGTGAAAAATGCGTGATATAATAAATGCAAATGTAATAATTAAAATACATAAATGAATAAACAATAATAACAAAATAATTAAAAAATGCCACTGGAAAGGACCGAAATGAAAAGATTTAAAAACTCTTAAGCCCTCAAGACACTATTTCAGAGCGAGGAAGGACCCGAAAAAAGTCCCAAAACACGGAGAGACTTAATGTCAAATAAACCATTCTGAAAATAACGGTTATAACTCAAATCAGGACGAAATTACAAGGTTTTGAAAACGTAGAGGGACTTCGGGCATGATAACTTAAGGACGGAGGTATTTATGAAGCGATAAAACCATTTTATTTTTAATCCCCTGACTATATATCCATTTGCTCACTCAAAACAAAATCAGAGGAGAGGAAATCTCTCTGTTATTCTGGAGAAGGATGAACACATTCAAGGTGTTCATCCAATTTCCCCAGAAACCGGCGGCCTCCTTAAAAAACCACCACAAAATCCAGATTCCAGCGATGGCCGGCGAAATCAAAATCCAAGATTTTCCTCCTTCCTTCGAAACCGGAAGCAAAACAATCCCCGATCTATTATTTTTGGAACCAAAAACACTAAAAAGCTTCCCTTTTTATGAAAACCGAAACAAAAAAAAGGCCTCCTTCCTGGAACAAGAATTCGATCGACCCCTTTTTCCTTAAATCGGCTCACCACAAACGGCCTCCAAAAGAAGGACGATAGGCTTGTCGCCGAGGAGAAGGAGTCGCCGGCGTTGCTCGGAATAAAAGGTATAACTGAAACCCTAAATCTATTTTTGATTCGATGAATGAAAAGAAGAGAGAGAAAATACCACTGAAATTCTTGTATTCTATTGATTTCGTGGTGGGGATAAGGATCCCTTACATTGGTTTCGGCTTTCTACTCTTATAGCCGATTGATATTACATTTTTCTCAATAAAAATGAAAAACAGATGATATTTGGCGTTGGTTGTTTTCATGTCCTCTCTGGAAATTATTGCATTTGTCGGAGATTGGTTGGCATGCTTCTGAATTTCTCTGTGAATCTCTGAATTTGTTGGCTAATCGGTTGTAATTCTCCGCATTTTGCTTGTCCTCTTCTGTGATTGTACGAAATTGATGATAAGTCTTTTGTTTGTTACATGCGTGGCGATTGATGGACGAGGGGGACCATCTTGATCGCCGGCGATGGGAGACCACCGGACGGCGAACGGATTCGCAGAGACATCTGGAACTGAAGAGTCTAACGCGTGTAGCTCACGCGCGCGTGAAGTAGCGGAATGGTCGGCGCGTGTGGCGAGTGGGGAGACTTCAACCGGTTCTCTTCCTTGTATCTGGACCGTTGGATCGAGATTAGATCCAACGGCCAGACATTGGCTGCGCATAAGAGAGATCAATTAGTTTAGGGTTTCTTAATTATAACCGGGTTTAGGGCTAGCCGGTTTGGGCTTGATGTGTGGGCTGAATTTAATTATTTTTTGGGCTATGTAATATTTGTTTTGGGTTATTATTTATTTGGACTGTTAGCTGGATATAAAACATGGGTTTATATAGATTTTTATTTAATAATCTAATATTAACTATTTTAATAATAGAATAATAAAATAAAAACAGAAATAATAATAATAAGTAATAATAATAATAATGATACCAACATAAATACCGAAAACAAAATTATGTACGACATATATATATTTTAATTTTTCAAAGAAGGTAACATATGTACATATGAAAAAATAATGTACTAATAATAAATATTTTTTTGATGCAAAACAAGTGAAAAATATATATACTAATTAATTTTGAATATTTAAAGATAGTACATGTACTTATAATATTTTTGAATTTTTATAACGTTAAAGCCCATTATTTGAACTAAAAAAAATAAACCGGGTTTAGACCCCGGGTAAAATTAGTGATTACAATATTCGATTTAAATAATTAATTAAAAAATTGAATATTATTAATTATAAAGTATCAAATATCATGTATTATAATCGATTAATAAAATTTAATGATCTTGATCAAAAAGCTTAATGATTGCTTAAGCAAATCGAGCATGTTTAGTATTTGTTAACAATGTAGTGGATTAATTTTTAATTTTAAGATGAATTCTTCAATTTTATCAATTATTTATATATGCATATGAAAAATATAAAGAAATATAGATATATCATAAATAATTATAAAAAGTTATTTAAATTAAAAGTAATTAATATCATAATATTATAAATATTTATAATTAAGTCTAAAAATAAACTCGAACAACTCGATCATATTAGGTTGGGTTTTTAAGAGGAAATTTGAGTTGGGGTTGGATTTTGTATATAAAAGTGTCTGAAATTAGTTTTACAATAAAAGTTGGTGCGAGAAAAAATATTTTGGGTTGGGTCAAATTTATACTCTTAAAATTGGGTCGAGTTCAGGTCGGATGAAATCTCTTTATACACTAGGTTGGGTTAAGTAGTTTGTAAATAACGAGTTTAAATCGATCAAAATCCAATTTAACTCAACCTATGACTGGCGACAGAATTGTGTACAGAGTGGGAGGGATTGTTGTCCCTCTTAAGTTTAGGTATAATTACAGTTTTAATCCTTTTTAATTTATATGTTAATTAAATAAGAGATTTTTTTTCTTCTAATTTTTAAATTTAAAATATAATAGACTCTTATTCCTCTATTGCCCCTCCCGACATTAATTCCCAATTTCGTGCCGATCATCCCTAACCATATCTATACAAGTAAATATAGAAAAATATATAATATAAATTATTAATATATTAAGAGTTACATGAATATATATATATATATATATATATATATATATATTTGTAATGAATATAATAATATATGAAGACGAAATAAATATACAAATTATTATATTAGATTCTTCCCTTTTTATGCCCTTTCGTGAAGCCTGGTTCAAATTCAATATGTCCACTTCCATGTTCATTCTTTAAGGGATAACAAAGTTTACGATAAAGCTAAGATTGCAGCTTTTATTTATTTAAATTATTCTCAATTTATCCTTTTATAAAGTGCACAAAATTGAGATAATAACTAAAATATTAATATATCAATATTTTTTAAAATAAAAATATCTCTTTAAAAATTTATTTCATAATCAATATTAGAATCGGATTCGATGTTAGATCGTATTAGAAGAAGAGAGTATACTGATCGGTGTTACTATTCGAATAAACATACAATTTATATCCTTATAAAGTTTATGGTAGAGTGTTCGTAGTAAGTTGAATATACCGTTTAGTTTAAACGGTTGAGTAATTATTATAATAATTATTAATCATAACCTAATCGTTAAAAAATAATTAATTATTATGTTTAAATAATTTATTATAATGATTAACCTTTAAAAATGATTTGATTACGTGTTAACCTGTAATTTTTTATAATTTTTTTAAATGTTCATTATTTCTTTTTAAAATAATAAATTTAACTCTCTTATAAATATAAAATACCTATAAGTACCAACAAATAATTAAGACATAAAGATAATTTTAACCTTTAACGTTTATAATTTTTATTATTTTGGCAATCATTCTTTTTTTAGGATAAATTTAGCCCTTAATGTATGTCTTTTTGATAAATATCTCATTTTTTAACTAATATGATGATTTGATCGTTAAAAATTTAACGATAATAATATATCATATATATGTAAAATGGGATTTGATATTTGAGAATATTTAGTAGCTTTTATTTTAGATTTTATTAATTTTTAACATTTTATTTAAATTTTAATTGTTTTATATTTTATGTTAGAATAAAATTATATTTTACATGTATATATTTGTCATTATCGTTAAAAATTTAACAATGATGACATGTCATGTATATGTAACATGATGTTAGATGCTATGTTATTTACAATATATTATCACATGTATTTGACATGTCATTATCGTTAAATATTTAACGGTTTAGTTATCATGTTAGTTAAAAAATGAGATATTTGTAAAAACAATATAAATTAAGGGTTAAATTTATCCAAAAAAAAAAGAGATTTAAAATGATAAAAATTATAAACATTAAGAATTAAAATTATCTTTATGCCAGTAAATAAAAGGTAAAGGTATATATAAACAATTATATTAAATATAATTACAATATTTGAAAAATACATTAAAAATATATAAAATGGTAATTATTTTGTACACCAACGACGAAAAATAATTTTTTTCATAAAGATCATACTTTTAGGTTTAAAATTTTAATTTAAGGTATTAGATTTAACAATTTATACTTAAGTATTTAAAATTTAAAGGTATACTTTTAAGTTTACATGTTAAAATTTAAATCTCATATTATTCCAAAAACTTAAACACTAAACTTTAAACTCTAAAAATTTAACAATCATTCATAAATTTTAAACTAAATCCTTAAACACTAAAATAAGATATTTATAAAAAAAAATTTAATTTCCACAATCAGTGAATTAAATATATATAAATAATCAAATTTTGAATTAAAAGATTAAATAATTCATAAAACAATAATTTTTGTCACTTATTATATACTCTTCAATTATCATGAACAATCATCTTAAATTAAATTTATAGTATTATTTATCGAGAACATAAAAAAAATCCTAAACTTAATAAAAATACAAATATATAAATATTTCAAAAAGCTTTTTTAAGATTTAATAAGGCGTGAAATAAAATTATCAAAATAATTTTTTATTTATAAAAATATAATATTTTTTCAAATTATTATTAATAATATTGCATATTACTGTTCAAATCAAAAAATAGATGAATTACAATTCAACTTTAAATAATATTTTATTTAAAAATAATTAAAAGATCATCACTGTTAAAAGTCGGATTATAATTCATCCGTCTTTCAACAGTAACTAAAAAAAATTTAGAAATAGAAGGTAATGAAGGCTTAAATCCAATAAAAACTATGATTTGGGTTGAGATGCATTTTTTTTAAATTAGTTACAGTGATTACAGTAGTATCTGTTCTAATGAATATTCTCAACTGTTGAAAATTGATCGCTCAATCACTATACTGGTATTACTGATGTTCGAATCTATAATTTTTAAAAAGAATAACTGCTCCTTTAACCAATAAGAGTAGATGATCATGTTAAGATGCAAAACTTTCGGATTCAATTAAAAATCATTTTTCATTATTCATGGATGTTATTGAGTTGTGTTGTGGTTCAGTTAATCAATTAATTAATGTGACATAGAAATTTAAGACTTAGCCAATAATTTGGCTAATAATATTTTTATTAAAAAGGTATTGCCACATTAATTTATATTAATTTTATTAATTATAATTAATTTAAGAAGATAAAATAATTTTTAAAATAAAATAAAATAAACATTGCAAAATTTGTTTAAAATATTGATTTTCAAACGAACAAGTTGTTTCTATTTTAATTTCAAGGGATTAAATTATAATATTCAATAAATAAATTATTTTACGATTATAAAGTATTTTTATTCAATTTTAAATTTATCATATGCTATTTAAAGTTGAATTGTTAATAATAATTACAGTATTTTATTATTAAAAACCATTAATAAATTTCTTGTATTTTTGTTCCAGTAATTATGTATAATTAATATTTTTATTAATATTAATACGTTTACTATTATGTAAATGTAATGCTTGTATAGTTGGTTAGCTGTTAGGATGCTGTTAGGGTTGTTAAAACCAATTAACAGTCTTCCAGCTCCTAGTGATAGTTCTCAGCAAGGCAATGATCCCAATGATAGTTCTCCTAGTGCTTCTGGCAACATGGACCTATGGCACCTTCCGCTTCCACTTCACCTGGTCCACCTCCTATCTCCCATAATACGCATGGCATGGTCACTCGAAGCAAGAACGGTATCTTTAAACCTAAGGTGTTCACCACTCAACATGATTTAGTTCCTCTTAGTGTTCAGGATGCTTTGCTTGATCCTAGGTGGACTGCTGCAGTAATGGTCGAGTATAATGCTCTCCTTGAGAATGGTACTTGGGAAGTTGTGGCTCTCCCTACTGACAGAAAACCTATTGGTTGCAAATGGCTGTTCAGGATCAAGCTTAATCATAATGGCTCAGTCAGTCGATACAAGGTTCGACTAATGGCAAAAATATTTTCTCAAATTCCTGGGTTCAATTTATCAGATACGTTTAGTCCAGTTATAAAGTTCACCACTGTCAACATTTTATTATCACATGTTGTGATGTGTCACTCGAAGATTAAGCAAGTTGATGTCAACAACGCCTTTCTCTAAAATGACTTACTTGAGGAGGAACTGATTCTTGAAACTCAAATCTTGGGTTCAGATTCTTTCGGGCAGATCTTTCTTTATTTGTTCTTGTATCCAACAAGGGTGTTATCTACTTGGTTGTTTATGTAGATGACATTCTCATCACAGGAAACGATATTGATACCATTGATCAGGTCATCGATGCTCTTAATGAGAAGTTCTCACTTAAGGATCTTGATTTTTTATCATTTTTCTTAGGCATTGAAGTTCATAGATCGTCTCATGGATTGTTGCTCTCTCAAAGAAAGTTTATTAATGAACTGCTGATAAAGACAGACTTACAGGACTCTCGGCCAACACCTACACCTATGGCCATGACACCAAAGTTGAACAAGTTTGATGAAACCAAGCTTAGTGATGTTCAGCACTACCGTAGCATTATTGGTGCTCTATTATGTCTGTTATACCAGATCCGATGTAACTTTTGCTGTGACAAAGGTGGCTCAATACATTCAAGAACCCACTGATGCTCACTGGTCTATAGATTTAGTTGCTTTTTCTGACGCTGACTGGGACAGTGATCCAGATGACAGACGCTCCATCTCGAGTTATTGTACATTTCAGGATTCTCATCTTCTTTCTTGGAGCACCAAGAAGCAACGTGCTGTGTCTCGGTCTACAGCTGAAGCTGAGTATCGCAGCTTAGCTGATGCTCAGCCGAAACTCTCTGGATTAAGGCAGTTCTTGAAGAGATGAATCTACCAATTTCGTCCAGCATCAGGTTTTGGTGTGATAACACCAGCACAGTTGCCATGGCTGCAAATCCTGTGCTGCACACCAAGACTAAACATGTAGACCTTGACTTTTACTCTGTCCGTGAACGAGTTGCAGCTGAAGAATTTTAGGTCAATTATGTCCCAAGTCAAAATCAACATGCTGATGCACTCACCAAGCCTTTACCTATTGTCAAGTTTGAAGCTCTTCGAACCAAACTTTGTGTTGTTCACAATCAGAAAGTTTTTCAAACTTAATTAAGTAGAGTGAATATTAAGTAAATGTAATGCTTATATAGTTGGTTACCTAAAATCAAAACCTATTTAAAAAAAATAACTTAACTGAGAAATCAACCAAGTTATACCATTTATTTTTTTCCCTTTAAACTATACTTTTAAAATAATTAATTTAAATATTATTTTTTATATTTTAAATCTAATAATTATTTGTATTATTTTTTTGACCAATAAGATTTTAAGACGTCATAATTCTTTTTAAACAAATATAGAGTTTAAGGACTGAAAATAAATAATGATATGATTTAAGTATTTATTTTGACTAAAAAATAATTTAAAGACTTAATGTAATTAAAAAAATAATAATTTAAATAATCGGTTTGATAAAAAAATATGATTTAATAGCAAAATAAATATCTAAACTATCTTATTTTTAACGACTTAAATTATTTTTACTCTTTTTAGGGACCAAACTATCTTATTTTTCTCCTTTAAATATATAAATTTATTTGTCTCTTTTAAGTATCTAAATTATCGTATATTAATTTAAATAATAAATGATTTTTTAAAATAAATAATTTAACCTTTTGAACAATAATTTAAATATCTAAAAAGATAATTTATATATTTAAAACTAAAAAAATAATTAAACCCTTAAAAATAAAAATATATCTTTAAATATTTATTTTAATATTAAGTTAAAAATAATTTCAGAGTTTAAAGAATATGGTTCAAAGACTGGAACAAAAAAAAATCCGACTAGAAGTTGAAGCTTTACCGTCCGATAATACAGAATCTCTCAGCTTACGCGTTTTTTCGTCTGCTGAAAGCACTTATTAAATTAAGGGTAAACTTAATTAAAGGCACCTCTTATTTAGGATGAATTTTATTTTGGTCATCAAAATTTTAAAATTTATTCTTATCACATATTTTTTATTATTTTAATCATCCAATAATTAACATAATTAATCCATATTAATATAATTATGTGACATATTAATAAAAAGATAATATTTCTAATTTAAACTCTAAACTTTTAGATATTTTATTTTTGCTCCTGTCATTCTTTCTATTAACAGATATAGCAACTTTTAAATTTAGTGATCAAAATAAAATACAACCTAAATAAAAAGTACCTCAAGTGAATTTTACCCTTAATTTAATCCATCATTAATTAATTAAATCTCCATTGCTAATTAAATCTTCACTCTGTCAGTCACTGTTACCAGATTTAAATCCACAATCTAGAGAGAGAGATAAAGAAAGAAGAAGAGCTAAACATTATTTTCTCTCATTCTTCTTCTTTTTTCCTACATCTGAGAATCTGTTTCACACCTGTATTTCTAATGATTTGAAACCCTAGCATTTGGATCCACTTGAAGTCTTAGATGTGAAGCAAGGTTCTCTGTTTGGAAATAGTTTTTTTTTTGGTTTTGGTTGCATTTTGGGCGTGAGAGAGGTGAGAGGGAGTGTTTGAATCGGAGATGTCGGAGATTTCCAGCGAAGAAGTGGAGGTGGGAAGCAATGCGAGGAGTGAGTCGCCGGTGAGGATGACGTCGACATCGGCGGGAGCTCCTCCGCCGTTGACGATGCCGGCATCTTTTAAGGATAGCGGAGGGAGATTTTCGTCGAGGAGGAGACCTGTTAGGCCAAGCTTCGATGCGGATAATGAGTTCATTACGTTGCTTCACGGGTCGGATCCGGTGAAACTAGAGCTAAATCGGTTGGAGAATGAAGTTAGAGGTAAGGAATGTAGCTCGATCTAGTTGTTTTCCCCCTTGATTCGGCTCAATTAGCTGTTTTTTACTTGACATTAACCGTTTTTTGTTTTTATTTTCTTATTGTAGTTTTGAATTTGATTATTATTATTTGATTGGGTTACAGATAAAGATAGAGAATTGGGAGAAGCACAAGCAGAAATTAAGGCGTTAAGGATGTCTGAAAGGCTTAGAGAAAAGGCTGTTGAAGAGGTTGATTTTTTTTGAAAAAAAATCTTGGTTTTTTATTTTTATTTAAGAAATTAGTTTTAACTGATTGGTGGAAACACTTTAGCATTGGTTGTAATTTAATTAGTAATTTATTTTGAAAATGTTGGAAAATTGCTTAATTTGTTCCACATAGATTAATGTTTTATTTTTTTTGGAAAGTTTACGGTTTACAGATGATAATAACGGATAAAAAATGATGAGACTGTTTGTATTTCAGATTTTAAATTCATATTGTTATTCTACTGAAGAAAAGTAGATCCTGCAATTTTGTGAGTATTGTGTTTGCTTGTGTCTCCGTTGGTGATAGCAAATCTATGTTAAACTTCTGATGATTGGAAAGTTAGTTTTTTGTTCTATGGGGATGTAATTTGCTGAAATACGTATTGTTCCTGTCAAAGTCATGTTGGTTAGAAGTTTCATCATTGAGATTTGTTGCTTAGTAGTTTTAGAAAGTCATTGATGGGCTGTCTCATCTAACAGCATGAATCCTTTATGATGCTTTATCCAACTTCATTTTCTGGTTGCCTTGTAGTACCTGTATGATTTGATTTTAAAATTGTTGATAATTTCAATCTTTTTCAACTCTTAAGTTGCTTTTGTCCTGTCTGTTAGTGTCATTAGGTCTGTCAAAGTTGTCATAAGATTTCTTTCATACCTGTTGTCTATAACTTACGTCATAGTTTCCTGTTATATTAAATGTTATTCTTCCATTTATGTTTTCTACTTCCTATATTTATTTGTGTAATGTGTTTTAATGATCCCAATCTCATGATTGAATGGGTTGTTTTGTTGTTTAGAGATTCAGATGGTTAAATGCCGTTTATCTTCTTACTATTTCTGGATTACATATGATTCCCTTGTCTTCTTCAGGAAACTTATCACCTTTATGTAATTTATTGCTCTTCTACTACTTGCCAATGCTCGTGCATTGAAGACTCTTGTTTATCAACATTTTTGTAGTAATTGAATATACTATATAAGTATGTTTGCAATGTTGGAAACATCTAAAATGTGGGTTAACATTGGTTATCTGACTTGTCATTCTTATAATATTTTGTGATTGCAATGGATACCGACTTTGTTTCTCTGTTGATCAATAGCTCACTGATGAACTCTCGAGGATGGAAGAGAAGCTTAAGTTGACTGAATCTCTTCTGGAAAGCAAGGTAATGCTTTGGGAAAAATTTCAAGCATATCTTATGTTGTTATGTTGCTATAATTAGTTAACAAACATGTTTTGCAGAACCTTGAAATAAAGAAAATTACTGATGAGAAGAAGGCATCGATGGCTGCTCAGTTTGCTGCTGAGGCCACACTGAGGAGGGTTCATGCTGCCCAAAAGGATGATGATATGCCTCCTATTGAAGCAATTCTTGCACCCTTGGAGGCTGAACTGAAGCTTGCTCGGCAAGAGGTTTCGTTGCGACTTTTCAACTGTTGATTCTGTCTCACAAAAATAACGGAGATGCTTTATAATTTTTATGTGATTGATTATTTGATTATTCTCTCATTTGTTAGTTCTTTTGGTTCCCTTCAGATTGCAAAACTTCATGATGACAATAAAGCCCTTGATCGTTTAACTAAATCAAAAGAAGCAGCTCTACTTGAAGCTGAAAGGACTGTACATGTTGCACTGATCAAAGCATCCATGGTGGATGATCTCCAAAACAAAAACCAGGAGTTGATGAAGCAGATAGAAATTTGCCAGGTATGGTAGTTGTTCTTGGTGTTTCCTTTCTTAAGGTGCATTAAATGTACGACTTAGGAGTTGAGCCAAATATTTTGTGCTTAGTCTATTTTTTATATAATGAAGAAAGTCACGTGTTTATGACTTGTCTATGTAGGAAGAAAACAAAATTTTGGACAAAATGCATCGCCAAAAGGTTGCAGAGGTTGAAAAGCTTACACAAACAGTAAGAGAGCTGGAGGAGGCTGTTCTTGCTGGCGGTGCTGCTGCAAATGCAGTTAGGGATTACCAGAGGAAAGTTCAGGAGATGAATGTAATCAGCCTAGCATTAAGTGTCCATTTTTCCCATGCCTTTTATGTTGAAATACTCTTAGAACTCTTCTGGAATAAATGATTGATTTTATTCCTTAGGAGGAAAGAAAAACTCTTGACCGGGAGTTGGCACGTGCAAAAGTAACAGCAAATAGAGTGGCCACAGTTGTAGCAAATGAGTGGAAAGACGCTAATGACAAAGTGATGCCAGTAAAACAATGGCTCGAAGAGCGGAGATTCTTGCAGGTTTTTGTTGATGGTTTCTCACTTTCTCTCATTTAGTACTAATTAGGCCCTTAACTTTAACTCTTTTGATTCATTGTGGATTGTATTTCTTACAGGGAGAAATGCAGCAACTTCGCGACAAGCTTGCTATAACTGAACGAACTGCAAAATCTGAAGCACAATTGAAAGTAATTATCTGATTGTGACACTTACCATTGTGTTCTCTATGTTGATGCTGCTGCTTTTGAAATAAGGGATTTTATTTTGATTTTCCAGGAGAAATATCAGTTGCGGCTTAAAGTTCTTGAAGCGAGCTTGAGAGGAACTCCTAACAGTCTTAGTCGCAGTACATCAGATGTAAGAAACATGAGCAACGGGCCTTCTAGGCGTCAGTCTTTGGGTGGAGCTGACAACTTCTCAAAACTTGCATCCAATGGGTTTTTATCCAAGAGATCACCGAGCTCTCAATTGAGATCCTCTTTGTCTTCTAGTACGGTCTTGAAGCATGCCAAAGGAACATCCAAGTCATTTGATGGAGGCACAAGATCATTAGAGAGAGCTAAATCACTTTTAAATGGAGCAGGCTCAAATAGTTCATTCATCCAGCCTTCCGAAGAAACCAAGGAGAGTGAGGCACCAAATGATGAAAAACCCGCTGATTTCCAGCCTGTGGATGCAGAAGATAATGTTCCAGGAGTATTGTACGACTTGCTGCAGAAAGAGGTCATAACTTTGAGGAAAGCTGGTCACGAGAAAGATCAAAGCCTCAAGGATAAGGATGATGCAATTGAGGTTTATTCTTTGTTCTTTAAGTTCAATACCATTGGAATTTATCCTTCAGGATATATGCTCAAGTAATCCTTGTATTTTCAGATGCTTGCTAAGAAGGTGGAAACCTTGACAAAAGCAATGGAAGTTGAGGCTAAAAAGATGAGAAGAGAAGTAGCTGCAATGGAGAAAGAGGTTGCTGCCATTCGTGTGGAGAAAGAACACGAGAATAGGGCCAAGCGGTTTGGTAACTCTAACTCTAAGGGATCTGCTGCACAGCTGCTTACCGGAAGGTGCTTTTATTGTTTACTTGGTTGTTTATATTTAAATATTTCTTCTATCTCTATGTTACTTTTATTGCATTTTTCCCATTATTTTGTGGGGGGTAAGCAGCCGTGGTGTCAACCTGCACATTCTAGCTTTAGTATGTCTGCATTTTCTTTTTGCTTTGAATTTTCAAAGTTTGTTCCTTTTGATGTTTTAATTTATACTGCCATTCTAACTTCAAATTCATGTGTTTAAATGACTTAGGTTTGTAATTGACAGAATTCTTATCCCATGTCTGATCCCATGGTTGCTTAGGACTGCATTGAATTAGTAGTATAGACTATGGAGTATATATATAGATTGCTGTCTTGCTGATCAAATTGACGCCTTTTGAAAAATGGAGCATCCTAATTACTTAGCCAATCTTTTACAAAATCTTTTGTTGTCTAAAGGCTAAAACTACCCTCATTTTTAGTTCCACATCCATGTCTGGAAATTTTTTTCATATGGGGGGTCATCTATTGAAATCGTCTTTTTCTCCATTATTTTGTCAGCATATTTGAGACCCTAAGAAGAAAAAAGTATGTTAGTAATAAAATTAGAGAAAATGTGTGCAAATTATCTGAGTTATAATTTTATTACTTACCATTCTAAGGTAGGGGTGAGTGATCGAATTTTTCTGGTTGGTTGAGTCAGTTTTTCTAACTTATCTAACTTACCCTAACCGACTGACAGACCAACTTCAAAAACATTCGACTTAAGACTTGATGTTGGTTGTTAACCGGAGTTTTTTTTTTTTTTAAATATATATTATATTTATTATATGAGTTAGGTTCCACTAACACGTTGCAGAACTTACTATCTCAACGGATCCTACCTTTTATTATATTTTAATTATATATTTTTTTACATTTGAAATAAATAAAATAAGAATTTATATTAAGTCGTTTGGTTTGTTTTTCCCCTGACCCCAAATTGGTTTATTTATGAATTTCCCTTCTACTTTCAAATATTTATATTTTGCCTCTAACCACAAATCCTGGTTACGTCTCTGCATCTAATTAATAAATAAAAGAGTATAATTCTATCTAGTCAATGGTTTGCATGTCTCCACTCTATTCCCTCTTGTTTAGAATTTTACATACTTGTCTATACACGGTACATGAAGACAACTGATGAATCTCGTTGTTAAATCATTTTTATTTGCAATTTTGGATGACTTGTTAAAGTCAAGGGGCTGAAATAGATAGATGTTCATATGATAGTTTACCTTCCATTGATTACACTGGTAGTATATTACTATATTCTGAACATTGAACTTCTCAAGTTTATGCAGAAAAATATCTCGAAGTGGGTTGACCCGCAGCACGCAATGACCACAAATTTTAGTTGCAGCAATGGCAAGGAGCAAAATTTGCATAGGTCTCCTCGTTCCTTTGTTTTATATTTCTTTATATATATATATTTACCTCTACTTTGGTGATTGATTATAAGATTATAAACCTTGCATGCCGATGAATCTATGTTCACTGATATTGATTTGAGAAGAAATCTGAAAGTTAAAAAAAAAGAGTAAATCAGAGGAAGAATTTGCCGAACCGGTATGCAACCGTCTGACATTGAGTGCTATTATTTCCCTCTGCTTAGGGCTAACCTTTTGTCATGTTTTCTTTGGAGTGTTCAGTGGTTATGTTGGTTGTATAGTTCGTTGGTTTTCTTTTCTTGTGTTTTTCAGTTGAGATTTATAATCTGCAGTGCAGGTAGTGTGATTCGTCTCTTTAAAAGAAATGAAGTTTGTTGATGTTCTTGTAATCAGATCCTATTCTGCTGTTGGGTTGTGTTTTCCTCATTAATAGGATGAGTTTGTTCTCTCTGTGTATGTTTGGCGGCCGGTGCGGCCGCGGTGAAGTGTTTGAACTTTTCGTTTTAGCGATCGAACCCGAAAAAAATAGAATGCTCAGTCTTAAACCTACTATACGAAAATGCATAGCAAATAAGTTGGACTAACACTTGGAATTCTCCTCGAATTTAATTTTGTAGAAGATTGTGATCAGTTTTCGCGGCTCTGTTGAATATACATGGTGTTTAGTGTTTTTATTTGAAAAAAGTCGTTAAAATTTATTTTCAAATCTAAGTTAAAAGGAAGAAAAAATTATTATATTTTAAAATTTTTTAGGCAGAACGTTATATGCATATGATGTTTTGCCATATGCATCGTAGATATAAATTTTTTTAAGGAAAATACGCAATGTAAATTTTACCTAAATTTTTAGGGTTTAGAAACTTATGTTAGGTTTTAGGTTTTAGAAGGTAAAACTTAAGATTTATGGTTATAAATTGAAGTTTAAGGTTTAGTTTTTAGGATTTAGTGTGTTAGCATTAAAAACTTAAGTTTTAATTATATAGTTTAAGGTTGTGTAAATTTTTTTTACACAATTTATGTATTAAAATATAATTTATTTTTAAAGGGTTAAATTTTATTAAAAAGTAATATTTTGATACAAAAGTTATGTAAAAAGTTTATATAATTGTCCATAATCAAGCTCTAAATTTAAAATCTAAATTTTAATAATAGATATTTAATTCTACTCTTTACGATTTAAGCCCTTAAATTTTTAGTCTGAACAAGCTCTCTTTCTACGATCACCAATGTCCGCCATGAACTTCATCTTCCTCACTTTGTTTTCGTAGTTGTTTCAGTCCATTCCCATAATATAATAAGTAATAACCATTGGAGAGTTTCCCAACGCAGTCTAAGGATTGAAAGCACAACCAATGACCTGCAAACTGAAAAACCTGAAGTTTTCCCGAATAACCGGTTTCCTTCAAAATCCACGACATTTAACGAACCACATGGTTGGAGCTGACTCACAACTGAACCAGGTAAAGAATGGTTTGTGATGCGAAAATACACTCCGCGGTTAACTCTTAATATCCCATGAAACTAAAACGATGCCGTTTCAGTGTAGTTGTTGTCAATCCTAACTGAACCAAGAAATAATATTGTTTTACTGGAGGAAAAATATTAAAGCCATGTGCTTAAAAAGGTTGGAACTAAAAATCCTTCAAATATAAGGATGAAGCCTTAACCATTAAACTAATACAATATTAATATGCTATTTTATCTAAAATAGTATATATATCTCAAACTACTTGAAATTAATTCTATATTTTATAAAATACAAAATATTATAAATGATATAAAAATATAAAATATTATATATATATATATATATATATATAATGGTTTTGATCTTTTTAAAGTTCAGTGTTAAGAGTTTATTGTTTTTATTAATGTATAAATACAAAGTAGAAATCATCTGTCCCTAATTATACTTTCTTTTATGTCCCCTACTAAAATATTCTTAAAAATTAAATTTTAAATTCTAACTCTAATTTTTTATATTCTAAACTCTAAACCTCACACCCTAAAATATACACCTTACTTTTAATTTCATAAACTTTAACTATAGTCTATCTCTAACCTTAAACCTTAAATTCTAAACCCACTATTTCAAAATGGATCGACTCAAATGAAAGTATAGTAAAAGGACAAATGATTTACGCTAATAAAGGAATGCCTTTGATAAACTTTTTTTTTTTTTGACAAAGTCTTTGATAAACTTTTAAATACAAAGCATCAACAAACAAATCATTACAAATGATAACTATACAAAGATATGTCCATAGACAACCATTGTTATCATTTTATAGCTAAACAACACTTATACTTCTGACAGATCAGGACGAATACATTTCCAGTGAACATTGTATCCACATCCTGGTTCTATACACTCAACAGCCAAATCTTCATAAGGATTTGGCTGGAAATGTGATCAGGATGTGGATACAATGTTCACAAGGAGCATCGCAACCAGGATGTGGATACAATGTTCACTGGAAATTGTATCCACATCCTTGAATCTTTACACAGAGGGTGATCAGGGTGAAAAGGGTGATTAATCTGTGAGGGTGCCTCAGCACATTCTTTATGCAGGTAAAACCTGCACTCGGCACAGCTAAAACTCGGACCCGATACCACTTCACCGCACTTTGAGCAGTGTGCCGCTTTACTCCGGTTGCTCCGCTCCTCATCGAACGCCAGCGGATGTTGATGTCCAAAATGCTGCGACTCCATTTTTCTTTTCTCTGAATGGAAGAAGATTCCTAGTGAAGGAGGAGAGTGATAGGCATAGGCTGGTTTTGTAATGCAGTTGATGTCACGTTTATAAATTGCCGGTTGGGGTAATGCATTATGTTGCATTAAAATATTAATAATGAAAGGAATCCAACACCTCCTTGCTTCTCCCTCTCGCTTTCATGCTAGTTGCTACAACTTGAATTTGATAATTCATCGTATGCAACTTGCCATTTGTTTACATGGATTTTCTCATTAATAACTCCGTCCATTGCTCTCCGTCCCTTATTCATAGGTAAAAATCATCTATCTCTTTCTCATATCTTCTTCCATGTTTATTTTTGAAATTTTTTTAAAAATTTAATTTTTAACTTTAACTCTTATTTTTTATATCCTGAACCCTAAAAAATACATATTACCCATAATTTCTTAAACCCTAACCATAATCCCTAACCTTGAACCCTGAACCCTAAACCCTTTAATTTAGAACGTAAACAAAAAAAGAGGCATGAGAAAGAATAAATGATTTCTACCCCTTACTCATGACACTAAATTAAATGAAAATTTCAATTTTTTTTTTGTAATTTTTTCTTTTGATATCTCCTATGATTATCTAAGTGTGCAAAACCAGTTTTGGTGAGCGGTTATTTTTTTTAAGTAACCGTTAAATTTGAATTACTTAATTATTAATCTTAAATCATACTATTTAAATTGAGTAATCAATTGATTGATTAATCAAAATATTCAGTTCGATTTTATTGAATTTTATTTCATTTATTAAAAATATTAAATTTAATAATATGATAATTCTAATAATGGTTTGATTTCAATAAAATGTCTGAGAATCTGATATACATCAAAAACACCAATCTACATGATATTCTAATGCATAAAATATTTAAATATTTTATATTATCCAATTGATCAATAAACTGAACATAAACGAACTGAAATAATTTTATAAAAAAACAGTATTAAAACCGAATTTTTCGATTCCATAAACTAAATTTAACTATTAACCACAAACATAATTGACTTAGATGCATGATTAAAATTTAGCTTAAAAGATATAGTGCTTCTTGATGGAGTGTTTTTTTTTTCCTATGGGTATAGAGGTCAGTTGTATTTGGAAACTTTGGTTCATGAACTACTGGTTCGAGTATCCATGATACTAATCATAGTTATATATCTAACCTTAAGGATGGTAACGGGTAGATCGAAGTGGGTTTTAGGCTGCTCAAATCTTGTTCTGAAATTTAAACCATTCGTCCTCATTCAATCTTAATATATATATTTTTAAACTATTTGTTTTAATCTGACTTTAATATATTATTTAAGGAAATTTTATTATTGAGTCGAGTTTATGTAAATATTGCAAATATTATATGTATGAACGGAGAAATTATATCATAAGTCTGACTTACCACATCAGCCATGATCTCATCCAATTATAATCACCCACTTCACCACTATCTTTCAAGTCATTTTTTTCGACCAATGAATCTGATGGAGGCTCGAAAGTCCTTTATTTTTCCATCTTTGTCAGATTCTAATATTTTAGGTTGTCGAACCCACAAGGACTGTGTCGACTTCACTACTTCTTATGGCTGCACTATAAAAAGTAAAAACACAAATAATTGTAGAGTTGAAATTACTAAATTAACTACTAAAACTAAACTAAATATCGGAGAAATAAAGATTAATAAAGTGAGGCTAAGTTGAGTGCTTCGTAGAGGAGAATCCAGTTGTATTAAGTATCAACTTATTAATGCAATGGGTTGAACTGCTGCCTCGACGGGTCGCACAAAGGGTCGCCGCAGCTGCCTAGGCGGGGTTATGCCTTATCGACAATTCAACATTCCATAGTTCGACAGAGCATCCTTGTATGTCTTCTTCCTTATCCTAAGCAAAGAGAACTGTTGAAACCCACGTCTTGATGATACCTCCCGACGTGAATCAAGGGCGGACAACAACCAAACACATGTGTCTTGTTAGTCACTGAAATCCTAGGCGGTTAATCTCTCAACCGAATTAGTAAATGCCCATGAGCAAAGACCGTATTCTCTCATTTCGTGAGCCTAACTCTCCCGATATTAGACAAATAGATTTTTCTTCACATATTATCATCTCGAGCTCATATGCAAAGAAGAGTAAATGCCAAGAGAGAATAAATTATGAAATACGTTTTGCATTAATAAATATCTAACATAACACAACCATCTTCTCCAACTACTCCACAAATAACCTAAATCTCCGAAGAAGTTTAGAACATGATGTAGTCGGTAGCTAAAAATATTCTTCTAGGGTAAAATCCGACTTACTAAGTGCCTTATATATGTTAAGCCATAGGTTAAAGCTTTCCATGCAAGGAAAGAGTTATAAAGGGGTAAGAAGTATAATTCCTAATTAAATTATAACACTTAATTCTTATTTCCTAAAATATCTTTTCTCTCCCGCACGTGACTTTGACCAAGGCTTGATTCCTTAATTTGGCTCCGTCTTTCTCTCGCTCTTTGTCCGTTAAGATCAACACCTTTTTCTCTTCTTTCGAGCACTAGTTGTCATCTTTACTCTGCTGCCGCGGCCTCACAAGTGCTACAGTGGTGGGTGCTTCATCTGCATTCCAACATCTATCTTCTCATTTGGCCATCTTTGTATTTAGTTTTCTATCTAAGAAAGAAAACTATCAAAGCATCTGTTTTATGCCAAATATTAGATGAATTCATGAATTATGTGTTTGGATGCTGAAATATGGAAAATATACAGAAATATTCATTAATGTCCTTAATTTTGTCCTTTATTAGTAGCAAACGAGTGAGAAAATGGTATTAAAAATAGGACTTTTATGCACTCATCAGAATCTTCACTCATTTTTTCATATCATTTTAAAAATATAATTTCTAGAAATTATATTAATGACATGGATGATTAGTGGTGGAATGAGTGATTTTCATTGGTTAAGTACCATGACTGACGTGACGAGCCGGACCAATGATATAATCTCTCGACGGGTTTGTATCAATTTTTATAAGAAACCTAGTTTCCTTTTAATAAAATCTCCTTTTATAGAAAATAAAAAATTGACGCGCAATGAGGAAGCAATGTTAACACCATGTGCTTATTGTGTAGGGATATAGAAATCATGGACCATATATTTGAAGATTGTAGGTTCTCTCTCTGAATCTTTAGAGGTTGATTTTACTAGAATGAAAGTTGGTTAATTTTTATTGTCGTTGAGAGGAAATATTTGATTAGATTGTACAAGTCAGTACAAGCAAATCATTGAGGGCATCTGCTATTAGAATGGTATGGAGGAGATTTAATTACTATATATAACAAGAATGGAATAAAAGATTACAGGGAAGAATCCAAACTTGGAGAAAGCTGTTCTCGCTACTATAAAGCAGGATGTGAGATCAAAGATTACATATAAAACTGATCATACTTAATATACTTGTATAGTTACTTACTATAGTTGCTATAAGTCTTTATTTCAAATTTGTTGGATATTTTGAGGTTCTTGGATGAAATGGAGTTTCATTTATCCCAAAAAAATCAACGCTTATTTTATATTTTTATATCCTGTAAAACCTAATTCGATTTTGATATAACAAAAAGTATAAAGACTATTTTACAAATAATTTTTTAATTCCATAATTCAATTGAGAAGTCAGAATTTTTCTATGTCAAAATAATAACCTATCAATATTTTCTTAAGTCAATTTTAAAGCAAAAACATTCAAGTTTTCTCAGGTATTTCAATACAACTGTTTATTTTCAAAGCAAATTGCACAAGCATTTCGATATGGTCTTGGACCGTTTCGATACGTTTTGAAATAATTTGGAAATGATATCAAAACAGGCATTTCGATACAACCCTGTATTTAAAATTAAATATTTTAATTAAGGCATTTCGATACAATATGTACCCGTTTCGATTCATTGGGTTGTTTTTTCATAATCTTTCGAGCATTTAATAATTTGACTGTTACTTGTCAGTTAATTTTTAAAAGGTAGTTGACCCATTTCAATATGCCACTAAAGGCATTTTGATACGGTGTTTGGCAGATTCAAAACGTATCAATACGTCCTTTAAGCGTTTCGATACGCCCCTATTTTAAAGACAAACTCGTTTCGATATGCGGGCTAAGTGTTCGATACTCCCTATTTAAATGCACATAACGAATCTTTCTATTTTAGCACCGTTTTGATACAAGGGTTTTGTGTTTCAAAATAACAAATTATAGAATTGCATTTATACTGGGAAGTATTGGTTCATATGCATTCAATAACCATGCATTTCATGCAGCGTAGCTGGTCATGGTTGGCTTTGGTGCAGCTGCTCCAGTTTATCTTTTCTCCAGTCTGTTGCTAACCGTTTTCCACAGCTTGGTAAGCAGGTAAGCTTCCAGAAAGTTGAGTCGTTACTATTGCCTAACGGAACTTTCAGTGTCAGTTTAGGTGTCAAGCTCGACTATAAAAACAAACTTTCAAGGGATGGCTTAGTCATCTTTTCGACTATTAAGCCTACAAAGAAAATCCCTCTCACTCTTTCTGTATTCTGTTCAATATTCGATACGGTATGAGAGCCAGGTGTCAATTCTGAGGGCTCTGTCACTGATGGCCAGATGTTTGCTTCCAAACAAATAAGTGTTCGACTGGATGACACTAACTTTCTCCTTTGACAACAGCAGGTGATTCTTCTATTAAGGGGCCAAGATCTTGATCACTTTCTTGACAAAAACACTCCTGTTCCATCGACGGTGCTTCGAGGGGATGATGGAAATCTGGTTCCCAATCCAGAATATAAGAGGTTCATCAAGCAAGATAGCTCACTTGCTTCTTGGCTTTTGTCGACAATCAACACCATTGTCTTGCCGCAATTGGTTGGGGCCGAATCAACTTCTGCGATTTGGAGTACGGTGGTCCAGCTTTATTCCAAATTATCTGCTACTCGTGTGATGCATTTCCATGTTCGACTGCGAGTGATGAAGAAAGGTACGCTATCCATTGCTGATTATACCACTCAAATTAAGGAAATATGTGATATCTTGGCATCTTGTGGTCGTCCAATTGATGAGATTGAGTAGATTGCGACCATCTTAAATGGTCTCACCCCTGAGTATGATCCCTTTACTACTGTAATCACAGCTAGTCGAGAGCCGTACACTATTGAGGCTGTGATTTATGTTCTGAAAGATGCTGAGACTAAGCTTAATGATCCAATGAGGAATCCAGTAGGTATCAATGTTACTCGATATGAAGGCAACTCAAGGGGTTTTGATTCAGATAATCTCCAATACAGATCTCAGCCGAATAATCAAAGGTATACATATGAATCTAGGGGTAAGTCTCGTCCTCAATGCCAGTTATGTGGAAAAATAAGGAACCTTGTTGACAGGTGTTGGCATCGATTTGATCAGTCTTATAAGAGAGTTACTGCTCAATCTCGTGATCATGAGCATACTCAAGCCAACATCTGTCATTTTGAACATGATTCGATCAAATCCAGCTATGTGCCGTGTGTCAATCCACCTGTTGATCATGTTGAAGAACCTTACACCACAGCACAGGTGAACTCTCTGGTTGCCCCATTTTTTGACACAAATAACAAATGGTACCTGGATTCCGATGCTACACATCATGTCACAATTGATGAGAGGCATGTGCATCAATCACAAGGTTACTCAGGTAAAGGCCAGGTTCTCTTAGGTGATGGCTCCACCATTATGATTTCTAGTGTTGGTCAAACATTTGTTCCTACTTCTATAGGACAACTGAAGCTTACTCATTTATTATATGTTCCTAGCATCACTAAGAATTTGTTGTCAAAATCTAAACTTACTCGTGATAATGATGTGTCTGTCGAGTTTCATTCTGATTGTTGTCTTGTGAAGGATAAGGCCACTAACAAAGTGGTACTTCAAGGGAAGCAAGAAAGTGGTCTTTACAAACTTGATGGAAGTTTACCAGTGTCTACTTGTTTTGTTGCTACTATGTCTGAAGAAAAGCAACATGCTGTTCAAGATGCAGAGTACTGGCTTTGGCATCAACGACTTGGGCATCCTTCTCGTCAAATTGTTAATTAAGTTTTAGGAAAAGTTTTTAGCAAAGCAACCAATGTTTGTGATGCTTGTCAACTAGGAAAATCACATAATTTGCCTTTTTCTTTGTCTGATACTGTCTATCATAAGCCATTTGAGTTAGTTAAGGCTGATGTTTGGGGTCCTACACCAATGAAGTGATCAGGTTACCAGTATTATGTTACTTTCATTGACATGTATAGTAGAAATTGTTGGATGTTATCTACTAAGAAATAAATCAGAAGTTTCTATGGCATTTGACTTGTTTTTGTCTATGGTTCGAAATCAGTTTAGCACGACAATTGTTGCATTACAGACTGACGGAGGGGGAGAATTTAAGGCTCTTGAGTCTCATCTAAATAAACAAGGGATTCAACATGTTGGGGAAACCGGGTTATTTCCCAAACGTAGCTGCAAATTTGAGTTGAATTGACAAGATTGAAACCACCAAAATTTGCACGGTGGACAAACCTATCAAACTATTGAATATTGTAATTCAAGGAAAACCAATAAACAACCAAAAATAAATAATGGAGAGAACACAGAGAATTTACGAGGTTCGACAAATGTCTACTCCTTGGGCACCACCACCGGATGATAACTTCATTATTATCAAAATGGTACAAACAAATGGAATTTTTAGAAATTCCCGAATACAACAAATGGGAGAAGAAAGAACCAATCGAGAGAGATGGTTGGGATTTTTGGGATGATATGAAATGAAAAATTCATCCCTATTTATAGTTAAGCTCCAAGGACTACACCTGTAAATAGCCTAATATTTAAGGACCCAAAAATAATTTTTCCATACACCATTTAATATCAAATTAAATGGGTATGTTTAATTCAATTTAATGGCCATGAAACCTATAAACGTTTCAAGCCATTTATAACAAATCTCCACCTTGGCTTGAAATTCACCAAGTTTCTCGAGTCTTCTTTAACTCCCCAAAATAAAGTTATCTTCTGCAATGCCTCCAAATACGCTCACGAGCGCCATACACCCGAAGGTGCTCAAACTCGCAAGATATTAATCAAGTCCAAACAATGATTGAACTTGATTGCTGTTACCACCTTAGTCAACATATCTGCAGGATTTTATGCTGTCACAATCTTCTGAAGTAGAATCTTCCCTTCTTCAAAGATCTCTCGCACAAAGTGATACCTCACGTCGATGTGCTTAGTCCTTGAATGGTAGAATTGATTTTTCGCTAAATGAATAGCACTCTGACTATCACAATAAAGACTAATATGACTTTGAACAACTCCCAAGTCTTCCAACAATCCGTTAAGCCAAATTGCTTCTTTAACAACCTTTGAAACCGCCATATACTCTGCCTCTGTAGTAGACAGAGCCACTGTAGACTGTAAAGTAGACCTCCAACTTACTGACGCTTTTGCTAGAGTAAACAAATATCCAGTAGTTGATCGATGCTTATCCAAATCACCAGCATAGTCGGAATCAACATATCCAACCACTACCTGACCAAGTTCTTCATCCTGCTCAAACACTAAACCAACATCTACGGTTTGTTGGAGATACCGTAGAATCCATTTCACAGCTTGCCAATGTCCTTTTTCAGGATCATGCATGTACCTGCTCACAACTCCAACTGCTTGTGAAATGTCAAGCCGTGTACACACCATCGCATACATTAAGCTCCCTACTGCATTAACATATGGAACTTTTGCCGTATATTCTCGCTCTTCATCAATTTTAGGAGATAACTGAGAACTAAGTTTCAAATGAGAAGCGAGTGGGGTACTTACATGTTTTGTATTATCATTCATACCAAAACATTATAATACCTTTTTCAAATATTGCTTCTGAGTTAAACAAAGTTTGCCTCTCCGTCTGTCTCTACTTATCTCCATGCCGAGAATCTTCTTGGCCTCACCAAGATCTTTCATCTCAAACTCTTGATTCAACTGAGCCTTCAATCTGTCAATCTCTTGTTGACTCTTTGAAGCGATCAACATATCATCAACATACAAGAGAAGATAAATGAAAGAACCATCTAGTAGCTTTCGCAAATACACACAATGAACGTATTTGTTTCTTGTGTACTTCTGCCTCATCATAAAACTATCAAACCACTTGTACTACTGCCTCAGAGATTGCTTTAATCCATAAAGCGATTTGTTCAACTTGCAAACCCATTTCTCAACACCAGCGTTCTCGTATCCTTCTGGCTGAGTCATATAGATATGCTCTTCTAAATCACCGTGCAAGAAAGTCGTCTTTACATCGAGTTGAGCTAGCTCCAAATTCAACTGTGCTACCAAGGCCAACAATATTATAATTGAGGAATGCTTCACAACAAGGGAAAATACCTCATTGTAGTCAATTCTTTCCTTCTGAGCGTAGCCTTTAGCTACCAATCTTGCCTTATAGCGAACATTTTTCTTGCTTGGAGATCCATCTTTCTTTGCAAATACCCACTTGCATCCAATTTCCCTTTTACCTTTCGGTAAATACGTTAAATCCCAGGTGTTGTTCTTTTGGAGAGATTGCATTTCTTCATCCATAACAATTTTCCACTTATCACTTTTGAAGCTTTACACTGCTTCTTGATAAGTGGCAGGGATATCAACATCAACAACTGGAAGGGCATAGGCCACCATATCTGTAAATCGAGCAGGTCTACAGATTTCTCTCCTTGGCCTTCTAACTGCAAGTGGTTCTGGTGTCTCCAATGGTTCTTGGGTTTGAACATCATCATCTTCTGATTCCTCTATTGGAGTTAGAGAATTAATAACATCAATTACTGGGCTAATCATCGTCCGTTGAAGCTCTACCTGTTTTGGAGTACACTCCACCTACTGTGGAGTACTACCCGTCTGAACATCTCTAATTGTTACCTTCTTCAACAAGATAGATTCATCAAAGGTAACATCTCTGCTACAAATTATCTTCTTTGTCTCTAAACACCAAAGACGAAATCTCTTCACTCCATGGGTGATTCCCATAAAGAGAGCCTTCTTTGCTCTAGGATCAAGCTTTGACTCCTTCATATGATAGTATGCAGTGGATCCAAATACACGTAAGGAATCATAATCTATAACGGGTTTTCCAGACCATACCTCCAACGGTGTTTTCCGTTCAATCGCTGATGACGGTAGACGATTGATGAGATGACTAGCATATGCCACAGCCTCAACCCAAAATGTTTTGTCCAACCCAGCATTGGACAACATACATCGAATTTTCTCAAGTAACGTTCGATTCATACGCTCTGCCACCCTATTCTGTTGTGGTGTATGTCTAATAGTGAAGTGTCGAACAATACCAAACTTTTGGCAAACGTCAAAGAGCGGATCACTTCTATATTCCCCTCAATTATCTATCCTAAGTCGTTTAATCCTTTTGCTAGTCTGGTTTTCGATCATATTTTTCCACTTTAGGAAAACTTTGAGAACTTCATCTTTAGATATACACCCAAACTCTTCTGGAAAAGTCATCGAAAAAAGTTACAAAATAGTGTTTCCCTCCCAACGATGCTGTTTTGGAAGGACCCCACACATCTGAGTGAACATAATCCAAAATACCTTTCGTATTATGGATAACAGTGCCGAATTTCACTCTCTTTTGCTTTCTTAGAACACAATGCTCACAAAAGTTTAACTTGCAAGCCTTTACACCTTTCAACAATCCTTGCTTTGCCAGAATTTACAAGGATTTCTCACCAGCGTGTCCCAACCGCATATGACATAACATGGCTGAATTTAATTTGTCTCCCCCGGAAGCTCCTGCTCCTGCTCCAATAACTGTACTAACTTGGTAGTAATACAAGTTATTTTTCCTGATACCCTTCAGTATCACCAACGCGCCAGATATAACGTTTAAAATTCCATCTCTCATAGTAACAACTAAGCCTTTAGATTCCAAGGCTTCCAACGAGATGAGATTCTTCTTTAAACTAGGCACATATCGAACATCAGTCAAAACTCTAGCTGATCCATCTTGATTCTTCAAACGAATTGAACCTATCCCAACAGTTTTACAGGCGTTGTCATTTCCCATATAAACAACTCCTCCATTTAGTTCTGCTAAATCGGAGAACCACTCCCGGTTAGGGGACATATGATAGGTGCAACCCGAATCCAATATTCACTCATCTGAATGGAAAGTTGATGGTGAAGCAACTAGTGATATTTCAGAGTCACTGGTATCATGCTCTGCAACACATGCATCTGGAGCAACTTTTCCTTTTCTCTTTAGCTTCGGACAATCTTTCTTCCAATGGCCTCTCTCGTGACAGAAGGCACATTCATCTTTCTCAAGTCTGGACTTTGACTTTGATCTCCCTCTCCACTTTGATCTTTGGCTTTTCGAGCGACCTCTTGCCACCATAGCCTCCACTATATTGTTCTTGTTCTCTATCTTAGTTTTCTTTCTGAGCTCGTAACTATACAAAGCAACAGTTATATCCTTAAAGGACACTTGTTCCTTTCCATGAAGTAACGTTGTTTCAAGGTGCTCAAATTCATCTGGAAGTGATGACAACAACATTAAAGCCAAATCTTCATCTTTGAAAGTTTCATCCATGCCCAATAAGTCTGACACTAACTCATTAAAGGCAGTGATGTGTTCATTCATAGTGGTGCCTGGTTGATAATTAAATCAAAACAATCTTTTCTTCATGTAGAGACGATTCTGAGAGCTTTTCTTTAGGAACTTTTCCTCCAATGTTTTCCACAGCTTGCATGCAGAAGTCTCATTCTTATAGACATACTTCTGCTCCCTAGAAAGACAAGATCGAATCGTACCACACGCCATACGGTTGATTGTTTTCCAATCATTCTCCATCATATCTTCGGGTTTTTCTTCTTCAATGGCAACATCTAAAACTTGTTGGAATAAAGCATCTAGCACTTCACCTTGCCACATGCCGAAAAGCTTGCATTTGACATCATTCTCCTTACCAGTACAGTAAAGGAGCTTGATGCCTCAGCTGACCCGTCTTTTTCCATGACAACGAACAATATTCAATAATCGCTCTTATGCAAGAACTAGATACTGAGAACTCTACACCAGGTAAATTCCCAGGAAAAAGAGGTGGATCACACGAATCACTTAAGTACCAAGTCTTTCCTAGACAGAACTTTCCTAGACATGCAATGTCACAATATCATAATTCTTTGCAGCAACCGAGCAACCAAGATAACCGTCACCGAAGCTCTGATATCAATTGTTGGGGAAACCGGGTTATTTCCCACACCGTAGCTTCAAATCTGAGTTGAATTGACAAGATTAAAACCACCAAAATTTGCACAGCGGACAAACCCGTCAAACTATTGAATATTGTAATCTAAGGAAAACCAATAAACAACCAAAAACAAATAATGGAGAGAACACAGAGAATTTACGATGTTCGACAAATGTCTACTCCTCGGGCACCACCACCGGATGATAACTTCACTATTACCAAAATGGTACAAACAAATGGAATTTTTAGGAATTCTCGAATACAACAAATGTGAGAAGAAAGAACCAATCGAGAGAGATGGTTGGGATTTTTGGATGATATGAAATGAAAAATTCATCCCTATTTATAGTTAAGCTCCAAGGACTAAACCTGTAAATAGCCAAATATTTAAGGACCCAAAAATAATTTCCCCATACACCATTTAATATCAAATTAAATGAGTATGTTTAATTCAATTTAATGTCCATGAAACCTATAAACGTTTCAAGCCATTTATAACACAACACAGGATAACTTGTCCTAAAACCTCCCAACAGAATGGGGTTATCGAACTCAAACACAGGCGCATAATGGAAAACATGCTCACTTTGCTTGCGCAAGCTTCTATGCCACTTCATTTATAGTCACATGCTGCTCTAAGTGCAATGTTCATGATCAATAGGCTACCCACCAAAGTGATAGGCAATATCTCCCCACATGAAAAACTGTATGGTAAGAAACCTGATATTAATATGCTGCGTGTATTTGGGTGTAAATGTTTTCCCTGTTTGAGGGCCTATAATACTCATAAGTTTAGCTTTCTATCTAAAGTTTGTACTTTTCTGGGATACTCACCTCAGCATCAAGGTTATAAATGTATGGATACTGATGGCAGGGTATATGTGTCCAGGCATGTTGTGTTCGATGAAACATGTTTTCCTTTAGCTGACAAAAAGAATGTAAGACAGGTACAAGAATTTTTATCTGTACCTCTTCATATGCCAGTATCATATGTTTCATCTGCTTCTAGGTCCGATACTAATGTCGATAACACCAATGAACCATGCCATACGAATAATCAGAACAATGTTTGTTGTGATCAAGAAGGACCTCTAGGGTTATATGGTCAGGATCTTGAGGGGGACGCAGATGTGTCATCTCCAATTGTTCAAGACTCTATTTCTCAATCAGCAGATCCTGTGTCATCATCCTCAACTGAAAATTTAGCTTCCACGTCTGAGAAACATCTGCCTTCAAGTCTCCAGAACAATGGTTTTGAGTCCAACATTCCTAGCTCAACTACTGAGTCTATCAGGAGTGATGCAAGTGGTGCTAATGACCTTACTGAACACAATATCAGTAATAATGTTGCTGACAATGCTGAAATCACTGATGATATTCCATGTGTCAATGAGGAACAAAATGAAGTGGTGGATGTAGCTAACAAGGATGCTCCTAGTGATCCAAACAATAATAGAAAAATTACAGCAGCTACTAATAGACACATAATGACAACACGAAGCAAGACTGAAATCTTTAAGCCCAAGGTCTATCAACTTGAAGCTATCAAAGTACCTGAAACAGTTAGGGAAGCCTTTGAATCAGTGCAATGGACAGAAGCAGTTCAGGAAAAGTATGATGCATTAATAAGAAATGGGACATGGGAACTTGTTACTTTACCTACCAATCGAAAGGCAATTGGTTGCAAATGGTTGTTTAGAGTCAAGTACAATGCAGATGGCTCTATAAACAGGTACAAGGCAAGACTTGTTGCCAAAGGATATGCTCAGGTTCCAGGAACTGATTTTGTAGAAACCTTTTCTCCAGTTGTTAAATTTTTCACTGTCAATATATTGTTGTCTACTGCTGTTACTAAGTTTTGGCAGGTTCATCAGGTGGATGTTAACAATGCTTTTTTGAAGGGAGATCTAAGTGAGGATGTCTACATGGTGCAACCTCCTGGTTTTGAGAAGCATCTACATGAAGCAGGAAAGGTTGTTTGCAAGCTCAAAAAGGCATTATATGGGCTTAGGCAGGCACCTCGCAATTGGTTCAGTAAGCTTAAAGAGTTTCTTCAGGTTCTTGGTTTCAAATCCTCATATGCCGATAATTCCCTCTTTATAAGGAACAAGGACTCTCATATTTTATACATGGCAGTGTATGTGGACGATATTATCATCACTGGGTCATCAGAAGAATTAATTCAGATGGTTAAACATGAGCTACATGAAAAGTTTTCCTTAAAGGATCTTGGATTGGTTCATTATTTTCTTGGATTGGAAGCCATAAGACTTGAATGAGGGTTGTTCTTGAGTCAGAAGAAGTTTATAAGTGAGCTAATTGACAAAACAAATATGATAAATGGAAAGAACATAGAGTCTCTTATGCAGGTGACTCCCAAGCTAAGCAAGGAGTCAGGTACATCGACTGCTGACCTGCAACTCTACAGGAGCACTATTGAGGCTCTTTTGTATGTGTGCCATACTAGGCCGGACATTGCTCATTCTGTGAATAAAGTGTCTCAGTATATGCAGCAGCCATCTGATGGCCACTGGACAACAGTCAAACGAATTCTTAGATATTTGAGAACAACAGTTGACTTTGGTTTATGGTTCACAGCTGATAGCACATCACATGAAGTCAGTCTTTCTCTGACGCAGATTGGGGTAGTGATCCTGATGACAGAAGGTCGATATCTGGTTATTGTGTGTACTTGGGAAAGAATATTGTAGCATGGAGTTCCAAGAAGCAGAAGTCTGTCTCTAGATCCACAGCAGAGGCGGAGTATCGCAGTCTTGCTGATGCTGCTGTAGAGGTTCTATGGGTTAAATCAGTTTTAAATGACATGAGCTTAAGTCTCGAGAGTGTTCCTAAAATCTGGTGTGATAACACCAGTGCTGTAGCAATGGCAGCTAATCCGATTTTGCATGCCAAGACCAAGCATGTTGATCTTGATCTACATTTTGTAAGAGAAAAAACCTTGCAGCAGCAACTGCAAGTGAATTACGTGCCTGCTCAACACCAGATTGTTGATGTGCTTACCAAACCCTTAACAATCACTCGGTTCCAAGAATTAAGAGGACTGTTGTGTGTGGTACCTGGGAAGGAACAAGAAAGAAAATAAGTGGGGTGAATATTGGTTCATGTGCATCCAATAACCATGCATTTCATGCAGCGTAGCTGGTCGTGGTTGGCTTTGGTGCAGCTGCTCCAGTTTATCTTTTCTCCAGTCTGTTGCTAACCGTTTTCCTCAGCTTGGTAAGCAGGTAAGCTTCCAGAAAGTTGAGTCGTTACTATTGCCTAACTGAACTTTCAGTGTCAGTTTAGGTGTCAAGCTCGACTATAAAAACAAACTTTCAAGGGATGGCTTAGTCATCTTTTCGACTATTAAGCCTACAAAGAAAATCCCTCTCTCTTTCTGTATTCTGTTCAATATTCGATAGGAAGATGATGTATCAATGGTTATATTGATGATCCCAGTTACACAAAAGGCTAGAATTTAATGAGAGGATATAAAAACAAGTCTTAAGAGCAGTTAATAACAATTATTCATCATCAAAATAAATTTCAAGCATCTAATCCAACTTCAAGCACTCAATTGCTACATCTTTTACACTCAGTTCATTGTTCTTCAACTGTAATATTTATTTTTGAGTTTAGAGAATGTCTTTGTATTATTTGGGAGAATTCTAAGAGAGAAACTTTCTTTTTTCAATTATTTTTTCATTTGTAACCTTGTTAGGTTGAATCAATATTTGGGTAGAATGATTGATTCGGTTGTAATAGTTGTCTCTTTAGCCTAAAAAGGGGACAAATTCTATAATGAATTGTTAGAAAATCATTACTGGAGTTAAGGTAATGGACGTAAAGCTTGTTCGAAGCTTGAATCATTATAAATCTTGTGTCTTCATTTTTCCAATCTTTTCAATCACTCCTAAAATTTTTAAAAGTGTCAATTTACTCTCTATTGACTAAAATCGATTGTTCCATCCACTCAATACATCCTTAAATTATTTATGTTTTAACATCATCTAATATAAAACTATACATTCATCTCAAAATTATTATCATATTATTCTTAATGGTACAATATATAATTTAAGTTTGTCACCTAATTTTCGTACGCAAAACAAAACAATGACTTTTGCTAAATGGAGGTGTTCATATTAACCATCATATCTCAACGGTTAACCTTTAAGCTTTGCTTTTAAGGCAATGAGATGATAATTTTAAAAAAAATAACATGTTCATCTCTTTATGGTTAATCGAAATACAATAGTAAGTAATCATCAAAATCCCTGATGCTAATCATAGTTATTTAAGATTAGAGATAACAACGGGTTAGTCGGAGTGAGTTTTTTATTGTTCTAATTCTGCCCCGAAATTCAAAACATCTGTCATAATTTAATCTTAATATATTTTATTTTTGATCTAATCCGACATAATAAAAATCATAATCCAATCCGATTTTAATATTTTAATAAAAAATATGATTAAATCTGACTTGACTAAAAAAATTAAAAAAATTAAATATTACATATAAAAATAAGGCTTAACTCAATAATAAGTGCCTAAAGTATACATTTTTTCTGAAATAGGTGCCTAATGTTTCTTTTGGCTGAAATAAGTGCCTAAATTATATATTTTTCTGAGATAAGTGCATAATGTATTTTTTGGTTGAAATATGTGTCTAAAGTTTCATTCCCTTAGTATTTTAAGGTAAAACTGTTAAAAGAAAATTGTTTAATTTATAAATAAGTACCTAAACTATATATACATTTTAAAATAGGTTCCTAATGTAATTTTTATTGAAATAAATGCCTATTTTGTTTTTCTTATAAGTATTTTATATTTCTTATAAGATGTAAAATTATTTATATATCATCGTTTTAATCTATTAAATTATTTATTATAATTGATTAATAATTTATTTAAATTTGATTAGTAGATGAAATTATGAAAAAAAATATTTTTTAACAACACTAAAATAAAAAATAATTAAAATTTATATAATTTTATATTAATATTTTTAATTCTTTTTCGATACAATTATAAATGTAATAGGAATATAAGAATTTTTGTATATATTCCCCATATGAACCGGCGGCATTTCCTTGCAAGTGAATCGATTTGTCCCATTGATGATTGTTGTGGAAAATATAAAAAATATTAATATAAAATTATATAAATTTTAATTATTTTTTATTTCAGTGTTGTTAAAAAATATTTTTTTCTCATAATTTAAAAGGTTAAATGATTAATTTAAGATATAACTAATTTTATATCTTATAAGAAATATAAATTACTTATAAAAAAAATTAGGTATTTATTTTAATAAAAAATACATTAGACATCTATTTTTTTAAAAATATATAGTTTAAGTACTTATTTATAAATTAAACAATTTTTTTTTAACACTGTTACCTTAAAACACTAAGATAATAAAACTTTAGGCACCTATTTCAGTAAAAAAATATATTAGGCACCTATCTCAGAAAAAAAAATATAGTTTAGGCATTTATTTCAGCTAAAAAAATATTAGGCACCTATCTCAGAAAAAAAAAATATAGTTTAGGCATTTATTTCAGCTAAAAAAATATTAGGCACCTATTTTAAAAAAGATGTATACTTTGGGCACCTATTATTGAGTTAAGCCTAAAAATAATATACATATATATTAGATTGAGTTGGAGAATTTTTATCTTAAATCCGAACCCCAGCTGATACAATTTTATTTTTTAAATAACTCGACTCAATTTAAACTTAATTTTTTAAAATAAAACTTACCCTTTTTAAGTAGGATCAAAACCTAACAATTTCGTGTCATATTGTCATCTATATCTAACCAATTCTAGAAGGTTAGGTAGGCATTGCGTCCGTCAAGAAGCATAACATTGTTTCCTCCTCAATATTGTAATCTCAATTTGATTAAGGCTATTAAAAAAGTTAATTAAGACTTAAATAAAATAAACTCTTTAATTATACTAAAAACAAAATCAATCAATATAAAATGATTTTTTTATAAAAAATCTCCATCATATTAAATTTAAACATAATTTAATAATCATATGTCACTAATGATACTATGTGGATTTAATAAAATATTTATATTTTAATATACGAGAGATTTAAATAAAAAATTAATTAAGTGAAAAATCTAAATTGATCACGATAGTTACACATCAGCAAGTAATTTTTTTTTTATTTGGTTTTATAATTTATCAGTGTCATCTCAAAAAATTTCGAGATCTTTAGCGAAAATTAAATAATTTTACTTTTGTGTCTTATTTATGCACCAACAATAAAAAAATAGGTTTAGAATTTAAAATTATATTTTAAGATTAAATTTTAAGGTTTGGTTTAATGTTTAAAATTTATGATTTAGAATTAGGGTTTAGAATTTATTTTTTAATTTTAGCATCAAAAATGACATAATTTTTTTTATTCATATCATTAGTTTAAACAATTAATTTAATATTTTAAACATATTATTTTCGTTGATATATTTATTTATATATCTAAATAAATAATTTTAATTATTAAATTACTTAATTTAATAAATTATAAAAAATAAAATTTAAAAAATATAAATAATTATATTTAGGGACCTAATCGGGACCTTAAGTGACCGCTGGCTCGGGTGCTCCCTCACAGCTGACCCTGCAACTTATCACTAACTAAACAATCACCTTGTCACGTTAGTTGGATGAATTTTTGTTAATATGAATAAACTAGATATCATTAAAATATAGATAAATTATTTTGGTATTAGATTTTTAATTGGTCTAAATTTAATATTAATTTTTATTTTGTTTTAATATTTTGTTGTTAATTCTTTAATGGGACGATGATATAACAGATAATCGTTGACGTACAGGTTTATTGAAAAATTCATTACAAAAAAATCAAAATAAAAGATGAAAAAATCATGCAAAGAACGGACTTAGAGGGTACGCTGTTAGGATAGTCACACTATTAAAAAATCTTAAGTTTTTTTTATATATTATATGTTTTATATATTTTTTATTAATAATTTAATTTTGCACTCTTTAAATTTCTATAATTTTATACTTTATATTTCTAATATAATTTCTTGTAGCTTGTCTCCTTACATAAAATTATGAGTCTGTCTCTACTTATGTTTTTGTTAAGTAGGTTACACAAATTATATATATTAAACTACAACAGTCAACCGATATTACATTGCCAAGTAAAAATCATTTACTCCCTAATCGTGCTTTCTTCTATATCCCTTATTAAAAATTAAATTTTAGACTTTAATCTTTATCTTTTATATTCTAAACTCTAAACCCTACACCTTAAAAATACACACCTACCCTTAATTTTCTAAACCCTAACCACAACCCTTAACCTTAAACTCTAAATTCTAAACCTTAAACTCGTTATTTAAAGTGAAGACACTAATAAAAACAGAATCGGGCGTAAGACGATTAGAACACTATTTCGCCATCATCCCTGAACTGCTGATACTATAAACCTGGTTTTGTCATCCATTCTTGGTCCTTTGAGTTGATCATGACAGTGAATATTGTCCCTGCTAGTATATAAACTAGAGAAGAATGAAAACCCACTTGGTAATCTTCGATCACTCAAATGACTTGGTTTGAGGGGGGGATATTTTACTATTTAGATGGAAGAAAAGAGTATATACAATCGAGGTAGGTAAATTACAAATGGTAGACAATACAAAGATATGTACATAGACAACCATTTTTTTAAGCAGAATGTTATTCAAATAAGACTTGAATTATATGTCTCATTAAAAACCTCCCTAATTTTAGATAAAAGAAAAGAGTACATACAATCTAAATTACAAATGATAGCAAAACAAATATATGTCCATAGAAAACCATTATCATCGATTTATATCTGAACAACAACTATATTTCTGACAAATCAGACGGACAAATACATTTCCAGTGAGCAACATATCCACATCCAGGTTTCATACACTCAAGAGCCAAACTTCACAAGGGGAATTACAATGCGAGTATTCCGGATAATAGTACACGTTCTTCACAAATCTGAGAGGGTGAGGATGCTCTCCTCCATTGTAGATATTTCCAGATTTGATGTTTGAATATACTCCTAATCCATTGACACAAAGGGGATGAGCAGAAGTGTCGCAAATTTTGCAATAATAGAACCAATGGTTTGGGTTTCGGTCTTCTTCGCATATATCACAAAAATAACTTTCTGAATAAGTATTGCCATTTGTAAGAGCCAAATGATGTTCATCACATTTGACTCGAACTTTGCTTGGTTCCCTGACACAATTAAAACACAGAGAAAATTTGCAAATCTTGCATGTGTATGCCCCATCTATTTCGTCACTACAGCTTCCGCACAACCCTTTGCAAGAGTGTAAATAAGAGAGAGGATGTTCATGTCCTTCACACATGAGAGTAAGAGGAGTTGGACATTGGAGGCATAAATGTTCCCCACATTCATGGCATTCATAGCTAAAGCCATTGCAGACGCGGGTACAATATGAACATTTGAAGATGTTATCTGTGACAAGGATGAGCGGTCTTTCACATACATGAAACCAAAAATACTTCTTCTTAGGAAACTCAACACATTTCTTGTGAAGAAAAAACCTACATTCCGAACAATGATAAAATGACTTTGAAATGAGTAATGTGCACCCATCACAAAGCTCATCATCCTCTAAGATCTTGTCACTTAATATTAAGTCATGCTCATGACTGAAATGTTTGATTTTAGTGGCTACTTCATCCTTATCTCTTTCAATGACGATATAAGATTCCTCGGATAATTCTCGGTTCTCATAGAACTTTTCAACCGACTCTATTATGTAGTAAAAGTCTTCCATTGTAGCACAATTTACATGAATAATAAAATGACACTCTGAACAGTAATAACTCTCATGCTTCGTATTCACCTCATCAAGACAAAATACACAATCCCAATTCTTTAACTTGGTGTTATCTCTTCTAATGAAATAGGAGTGAAAAAGAGGGTGTTCATGCCACGCGAATTTGATGATGGGTGGCAACGAAATGCATTTCTTATGGACCAAAAGGTTGCAATTTGAGCAGGCGTAGGGAATAGAGTCCCCCTCCACTCCACATGCATCACAAGTGAAGGGCATTTTTCTTAGAAAAACTGTGAATGGGTGTTTGTGACCTTCCTCTTTCATAGGAAGTGGTGGCAGACAGGACACATGAAAGGAGATATTACAAAGTGAACAACAATAACCAAGTCCAAATCTATCAGTGTCGCCACAAACAATGCAAGGGAGTTTTTCAACACTGAACTGTAGTGTAAGAAGATGGTTACGGTCAAGTGGATAATCGATTTCCAAAGACAGTTCAACACATTTCTTATGCAGATTAAATCCACCATCCAAAGAGTAATAAGCAGATTCAGATAAGGGTTTCCAGCACCAATAGCACTTGGAACTTTCAACTTCTTTGTTACTATTTTGTGTGGGAAAAGATGGATCTTTGATGGAAATATCTTCAACATCTCCAAAATTCTTTTCAGCAATGTTTAAGGTGAACAAAGCACATTTGATGTGTAAATCTATGTTGCATGAACAGTGATAAACGAACATCTTACCTCTTTCACCGCAAAAATTGCAAATAAACCTTCCTCCCTTATATGATGGACTTGGCAAAAGACAAAGTGAGTGATCAGGGTGAAAAGGATGATTGATCTGTGAGGGTGCCTCAGCACATTCTTTATGCAGGTAAAACCCACACTCGGCACAGCTCAAACATGGCCCCGAAACCACTTCACCGCACCTTGAGCAGCGATCCGCTTCACTCCGGTTGCTGTGGTCTTCATCCAACACCAACGGATGTTGATGTCCGAAATGCTTGGACTCCATTTCTCCTTTCTCTGAGCTTGATTGGGGAGGGACCATGAGAGATCAGCGTGTGAATGGAAGAAGATTCCAAGTGCAGGAGGAGAGGCTGGTTTTGTACTTCAATCGATGCACGAAGGTCAACGCTCAGCCATTGAAATCGACAAATCAACCACCAAATGAAGGTCAACGCTCAACGAAGGAATTCGACAGATGCACGCTAAAAAATTTTATTGGATTTTCTATTTGTCTTCTTTTTTTTCTTGCTTCTTTAATATATATACAATTTTCCTTCGTTTTACCATGGTTATGTTATGTAACCCATTCTAGGAAGCAACCAAGCTATCGGGAGTAGGAAAAATTATATCATGGGTCAGTACTACCACGTGTTCATGAGACCGACCAATGATAACTATACACTTCATCAATTTTTTCATGTCATATTTTTTTAAGTGAATCTTCACTTTAAAAATTAAAAAATAATGAGGTGGATGAGTATCATTGGTCGGTCCCATGGATGACGTGGTGAAACTGACCCATGATATAATTTCTCCGGGAGCAGATTAGATAGACTGAGTAAATCAACAAACATGATATCATTTCCTACTCAAGATTATAATCTAGAATTATGTAATTTGAATTTAAATATTTTTATAATTATTTAAGATTTATCCCTTATTTTAAGGTTTGTATAAGGCTATAAATATCCATCTTGGATAAGCCTAAAACATCTTTTAATCCTAAAGTTTTCTTTCCTCTTTTATTTTTCTTTCTTTATTTTTTCGCAATTTTATTTTTATTTTTATGTCGAGCATAATTTCTTTCATAATTATGATCGGCTAATTTCTTTTTAGCCAAGGGCTTAAACAATGACTCGATCCAAAAGTGAGGATCGAAAAAGTACATCAATAACTTCGTCTTTTTATTCCTTTTAAGTTTTCTTTTGAACATATATTTTTAAATTAAATTGATTTCAAAACTAAAGATTGACTTTAGTCAAGACTTTGATTTAATTACTTGTGTGGGAGGGAAAGATCGGCTATTGAAGCAATCCGACTTCCTGAGAATACACTTAACAAATTGATTGCTAAGAAGAAAACTAAGATTGGATTAGTATTATTGAAATAACATAATTCAAGTCAGTTTAAATGATTTAAATGATTTTTCTACAAACATTGAGTTGGTGGATTAATCCATGAAATCAATATCAAAGATAGACTTGGGTATTCGGTTTTGAATGTTTTGCTTCAAGGATTGTACCTTGAAAGCTAATTACCGAGGTAAAATCTCGATGTGAAAATCTTTTTTCAGTGATCTATTAAAGTCGAGTCAAAGCGAAAGCCTAAGGTTAGTTTTTATTTGAGAATAAGAAATTTATTTTGACACTACACGACGCGTGTCAAAGTAACTCAAAATTGAACCTTTAAAGTATCCTAATTAGAAAAAAGTTATATATTTTGTTTAAGTGATTGGAATTTAAATATTATGTGTGTACGATATATATTTTAAATGTTAAAAAATTAAACGAATATTACCTTATAATGACACCAACATATTTAAGAAAATAACTCAAAATTAAATCAAAATGTTTCCAAAAATAATTATATCTCCATTAGGGATGGCAACGGGGCGGGGCGGGCCGGGTTTTCGGCCGCCTCGCCCCCGACCCGATTTACTAATCCCTAAACCCGACCCCGACCCGACCCGGATTAAAATATAAATTTACCCGACCCGACCCGATATATTATTTCTAAAACCCGACCCCGACCCGACCCGAAAAATTAAAAAAAAAAATCTTCATCAACGATAAAATTTTAATTCGATCAATCCTTTATCACAATCATAAATTATGGTTTTTAAGTAACTTTAAATATATGTAAAAAAATAAAATGAATTATAATTTAAATTACTCACATATTAAATTACATGTTTAAAAGAAAAAAAATTTGAATCATCGACTAACATACTCGAATATATTAAAATTTGAACAACATCTAATAATTTTTTATTATAAGAATATACTTAAAAAGTATAAAAATTATTTAAAACCCATAAAAATATTTATGTATAATGATATATTTTTTTATAAATATAATAAAATATATAAAAATATATAAAATATACCGGGGCGGGTCGGGGCGGGGAATTTTACACAAATACCCGAACCCGACCCGACCCGACTTAATCACTTCTCCGCCCCCCCCCCCCCGCCCCGATCCCCCGAAATTTAGAGAAAAAAACCCGACCGGGTCGGGTCGGGGTCGGGTTTTTTTGCCATCCCTAATCTCCATTAAGCTATAAACTAAAAATTTATTATAACTCCACTCTGTTTGAAAATAAAATTTTAATTAAATATTTATTTTTCATTTTTATAATATTATATTAGAACAATATATTTTATTGTTTTAACCATACTTATCGAACCCAATCTAAAATTTAACCGACCAATTGGGAGAAGGTTAGGTAGGCATTGAGTCGGTCAACGAACAAATATTGTTTGCCTTGATAATTTCATTTTCTTATTAATATTATTTGAGTTGTATGTGTGTAAAGTTTAGTTTAAATAATTTTAAAATTTTAAATTTTAAATCTTAAATAAGTTGTAGCAGATATTTTTATATATTATAATTTCAATTATAAATTTTAAAATCAATACTTTTAAAAACCGATTTTAAACAATATAAGGATGAAACAGTGTTAGTACTGCATGCAATATTCATGTAGAGATGTCAAAGTCGAAGCCTTTTAGTTTCGTCTTCACCCTTATATTATTTAAAGTCAGATTCTAAAGGTATTGACTTTCCTTTCACCGTAAAATCATCAATATTTTAAAAAGTAAAGTAGGAGGAACAATATTTTGAGAAATTTCCTCAAGCATCAATATTCATGAGATTTTCCATGGATCTTTAGATGCTTGGGCTCGGTGGTTAAGGTTTTGGAGATGGAAATTTTATCATTAGAAAGTATTTTCTCAATTGTTGTTCGATATGTCAGGCAAATTTGGTAGAATATTGGATTCCAATAAAATAATTAAGAATAGAAAGAGAAGGAAAGTTTATTTTATAAAATATGATATTATTTACAGTGTTTGGGGATAACACCACCTGCACACGACGTTAATCCTTAAATTATAATTATTTTGAGATAATATCACATGCATATGAAGTTATCTCTTGAATTACTATTATTATTATTTATAAAAGTGGTTCAGTTTTACCAAATACCATATAAATAATAATAATTTAAAAGATAAAATCATGTGTATGTGACAATGATCTCTATAAAAATTACATCGGAAACTTTATTTTGAGTGCAAGACATGACTTTGTGTTTCTTGGCCCTCTTTTTTATTTTGCATAATTGGAATCAATGTAGGATTGGCTCTCAAAGATTGGTGGATCCCTATCTATTCCAATAACTTCCCACAAATCATAACCTTGGAGGTAAGTCTTTATTTTTAATAATTTCTTATCCGATCTGAAAGAAAATCAGATCATAGATATCATTAAAATTCGAATCAAAGAAATCAATCATGAAAATACAAAATATACATAACTCCAAAGCAAAACATTAATCTTTAGAGATCGTAATCTAAATAATATTGATTTTATTATTAGGGACAATCTTGCAAAGTTTTCAAAATTTGAGTACTACATCAGAATGATCTGGAAATTAAGAGATTTATCAAAATTGATTTAGTGAATTTAAGAGGGAAATGATTTAATGGTTTAAAAAATAAAAGCCAACTCTATTTCTTTCTGTATTCTCTCTAATTTTTAAATCAATCCAATTTAATCATTGTTACATACTCAATTCATTTTTTTTGGTTTTAAGGGAAAATGTTGTTAATTAGTACATCTAATAATAATACTAATTAATTAGATAATAGTTTAATGTTTAATATCACATTTCTTTTTTCAAAAATGAATTTATTTTTTGTTAATCAGTCTCCATCAGAGTTGAACCTCCATTTTGATTCATCTACTCTTAGTAAACACTAAAGACCAGTAATCCATGATGCAAATGGTGTTTGTATTTGAAAATTTCCATACAAGAAAATAACACATCTAATTTGAAGATAGAAATTAGAAAAATACACCTAGTAACATAAAAAATAAGTCTTATATAAATATTTTTTGTTCAAAAGTGATATTTAGCTGCAGATAAAATTAAGATTAATTTTCGAATTGGGACCAAAATTTGAGTTGTTACAAAAATGAAAGGAAGCATCAAGCATCAAGAGAAAAATAATGCTTCAATGTAACAACATTATGACGAAAATTTGTCTTAGTGCTTAAATTTCTCATCCTTGGGTAGACAAACACTTTTGAGCTAAAATGTTTATGTATGCTCAAGTGTATTAGGATTGGGTGAGTGCTTTAGATTGCAAACATTAGCCTTATTAGAAGGATTAAACAAGTTTGCTAAATTTCCTCTTTGTTGAGTGAATTCCCAAAGTTTGGGTTGTGAACTTTGGATGCTAGATTCGGGTTTGAGTCTAGGATTGTAAGGTTACCCCTTTGGCCTCAAAAGGTTGAATTCTTAGTGAATTTGGGAAATCCTTAGTGGGAAGCTAAGGTAGTGGATGTAGGCGTGGCCGAACCACTCTAAATCCTTGTGTTCATTGTCCAATTTTTGCTTCCACACTTATCCACCCAAATTAGCCAATTCTCCATCACTTGGCAAGTTAATCGGTTGTGAATCGAGCCCTAAAATCACAACACTTCATTAGGCTTTAAATGAGACTTGAGAGATAAGAGTTACTTGAGTTTAACCACGATCAAAGATCAATCAATACTTGGCTCAATTAGTCTCGAAAAAAGCTTGAACTTGACTCGACTAAGCTCAGCTCGACTTGTTAAGATTTTGAGTTGAGTTTGAGCTTGAGTAACTTTAAACAAGACTGAAAATTCTGAGCTCGAACTCGACTCGAGTTTTTAACGAGTTGAACCGAGCTCAGATTTTTCAGTCTCGTTTAAAGTTACTCAAGCTCGAACTCAACTCAAAATCTTAACAAGTCAAGCCGAGCTTAATACTACTCGAGCCTTGACTCTACTCGTTTACACCCCTAATCATATATCATCGTATTGTATTCGTAAACATAAATAGGCTTACCAGACATAACTTTACCTTGAAGGTCACCAACCTTGCACAATGCGAGCTTCATACATTCAATCATTATATACAACATGGTAACAAAATTCATATAATAATCATGACGGTAACATATGATTTTAGACTATAACTACACTCACTTATATATCGATATTTATAAAGTGATCCAAAACGATACACCGAACTTTATTCTCCTTGATCTAATACCAAAAATCAAGAGAAAATGAGAATTTGGTTAGAAACAAAAGCATTCACAGATTTTTTTTTCCATAAAGACATCAAGTATAAAGTCAAAAAGTACACCAACTTTCACCTACCACAAGACATAGAAATTAGTCTAAATTCACAAGAAAAAATTGTATGCCTCATTAAAAATAACCATTTTTTTCAGCAGAAATTAGTCTAAATTCATAAGAAATTAGTCTAAAGTAAGTACATAAACAACCATTTTTTCAGCAAAATTTTATTCAAATAAGACTTGAATTGTATGCCTCATTAAAAACCTCCCTAATCTTAAATGAAGGAAAAGAGTACATACAATCGAGATAAATTACAAATGATAAAAAACAATGATATGTGTCTACAGACAACTATTATTATCGTTTTATGTCTACACAATAACTATATTTCTGACAAATCATACGGACAAATACATTTCCAGTGAGCAACATATCCACATCCAGGTTCCATACACTCAAGAGCCAAATGTTGACAACGAGCATTACAATGCGAGCATTCAAGGTAATAGTACACGTTCTTCACAAATCTGAGAGGGTGAGGATGCTCTCCTCCATTGTAGATATTTCCAGATTTGATGTTTGAATATGCTCCTAATCCATTGACACAAGAGGGATGAGCAGAAGTGTCGCAAATTGTGCAATTATAGAAACAATGGTTTGGGTTTGATCTTTTTCACAAATATCACAAAAATAGCTTTCTGAATAAGTATTGTCATCTTTATATGTAAGAGCCAAATGATGTTCATCACATTTGTTTCGAACTTTCCCTCCTTGTCTAACACAGTTAAAACACAGAGCAAATTTGCAAATCTTGCAGATGTATGCCCCATTTATTTCATCACTACAACTATTGCACAACCCTTTACAAGAGTATAAATATGAGAGAGGATGTTCATGTCCTTCACATGTGAGAGTAAGCAGAGTCGGACACCGAAGGCACATATGATCCCCACATTCCTGGCATTCATAGACAAAGCCATTGCAGATTCGCCACAGTATGAACATTTGAAGATGTTATTTGTAACAAGGATGAGAAGTTCTTTGCATATATGAAACCAAAAATACTTCTTAGAAAATTCAACGCATTTCTTGTGTAGGAAAAAACTACATTCCAAACAATGATAAATGAATCCAAAATAAGTGATGTG